>OY728152.1:1956267455-1958767455 GCA_963277665.1 Viscum album
ACTACTCCTGCAAGCTCCAGATCATGGGTGGCATAGTTACGCTCGTGAGGGCACAACTTCCTAGACCCATAACAGATCACACCCTTCTTCTGCATTAGCACGCACCCCATTCCAAGGCCAGAAGCATCACAAAACACTTCATACTACACCCCTTCCTCTGGTAACCTGAGTATGGGAGCACTGACCAATTTCTCCTTCAGGTAGTCAAAAGCATTCTGGCACTGCTCGCTCCATAGGAAAACCTGGTTCATCCTAGTCAAAATTGTCAATAGAGCAGAAACTCGAGAGAAGTCCGAAACGAACCTCTGATAGTAACCTGATAACCCCAGAAAACTGCAAACTTCTGCCACGCTCTTGGGTTCTGCCCAAGAAACAACTGTCTCCACCTTCGATGGGTCTACTGGCACTCCATGCTGAGACACCACGTGCCCAAGATAGTGTACTTCTTGCGTCAAGAACTTACACTTCGACAATTTCCCATAAAGATGGTGGTGTCGAAGGACTTGGAAGACTGTCATGAGATGCTCAACGTGCTCCTCCTCTAATCTTGAGTAGATTATGATGTCGTCGATAAACACAACCACGAACCGGTCCAGAAACTCTCGGAAGACAAAGTTCATAAGTCCCATGAACACAGCTGGTGCCTTTGTAACTCCAAACGACATCACTTAAAACTCGAAGTGCCCATACCTACACTTGAAAGACGTCTTCGAGATGACACTTTCATTTACCCTCAGCTGATGATATCATGATCGTAGAACAATCTTAGAGAAAAAACCTGCTCCCCACAGCTGGTCGAAGAGATCATCTATCCATGGGAGGGGGTAATGGTTCTTGACCGTTACCTGGTTCAACATTCTGTAGTCTATGCATAGCCAGAGACCACCAGCTGCCTTCTTCATGAACAAAACTGCAGAACCCCATGGCGACACACTGGGTCGAACAAAACCCTCCTCCATCAGATCACCAATCTGAATCCACAACTCCTGAAACTCCGAAGGTGCCACCCGATAAGGGGCCATCGAAATCAGACAGGCACCAGGCTGTATGTCTATCCCAAACTCAACGTCACATCGGGGGGTAGAGTCACAACCTTCTTAGGAAAAACATCTACGAACTCCCCAACAACCTCTGGGACATCCATCATCTCTGTATCAGCTAGAACCACTGATGAACCGCCTAACAAGGAAAGGAGAGGCTCCCCACGCCGGCTTCCAACCTGATAGATCCTCTCACCAACAAAAGGTACTCACTCCCCATCCACGTCTGAGAACATGACTCTTCTCCAGAAACAGTCGATAATGACACTAACAGAAAAAAACCAGTCGAGGCCTAGGATGACATCGTATGGGTGTATCTGTAACAGAAGAAGGTCCCCACTATATCGATGTGGTCCCAACGTCAGCCCACATCCCCAGAAAACACAAGATACGCTAGTCTGGCCCCCAACTGGTGTACTCAGTACCAGTGGTACGGAAAGTCTCTCTACGACTAGTCCCAGAGTATGGGCAAGACCAGGTGAAACGAAGGAGGGAGATGCTCCTGAATCGAACAAAGAAGAAAAAAGAGTGATGAACAAACAAACCGTACCTCGCACCACCTCTGGTCCTGCTGGAGTTGTCAACTCTGGTGCGTGCAACTATCCACACCAAACTCCTATGCCTCTATGATGTCCTCCACCTCCATGACCACGCCCTGGTAGAGGTCCCTAAGGATCACCCTGAGGTCGGACCCCCCTCGCAAAGTCTTCCCTTGGAGGAGCATGGTCCTGCTGCTGCTGGAAGGGCCTCGCTGGGAACTGGTGCTACTAAGGTGGGCGCTGAACCTGGCCACCTCCACCGTACTGAGCTCGGGTCGGGCAACGACTCTGATCATGCCCGAAACCTCCACAATAAAAACACCTCGGTCTTGGGCTCATGAAAAATGGATAAGGACATAAAGATCTGAACTAGAACTACTAAGGCCTTCTCCCCACTGGCCTGAACCTGGAAGGTCCCTTCGCAGGAGACATGCTGCTGGCTGACTTCCCCTTCGACGAGCCTAGCCGGATCCCCTCTTGTAGTGAACCTCCCAGTGAGTGCATCCTCTCTACAACCTTTGCCTTCTTATGTACCGCCAAGTAAGTTGAAAGGGTGAAGGGTGTGACAGCATACTGGAGCGATGGACGAAGCGCCTCCTCCAAACGTCTCTCCCGAGACTCCTCATCCGGAAAGAGATCCGGGGCAAAGCACAGGAGATCCTTGAACTTGATCCCCAGCTCTTGTACCGACATACTCCCCTACTGAAGGGAGAGTAACTCCTGCCGCTTCTCTGCCATGATCGTGGAAGAAAGGAATTCCACTCGGAATTCCTTCTCAAAGACAGCCCATGGAACCTCTGCCTCTATCCTGTCACAGAGGTAGAGCGTCCACCACTGTCGTGCCGCACCTCTCAGCTGACTGACTGCTAGGGGAACCTGGTACTACCTCGGAGAATGGATCATGGTAAAAGTGATCCCTAGCTCCTCAAGCCACCCCTCCATCTCCGTATCCTAAGTACTACCCTCGTACTTTTTGAGGGTCTGCCTCTGGAATGAACGCAGAGTCTTCTGCCACTGGCTATCTTCCTTCTCTCGGTCAATCATCAACTGATCGACCGCATGAATCTGCTGGGCCTCGGCTGTTTGAGCCACTCGGGGATGACGTCCAGGTGCCATAGTTGTACGGTAAACAAGGATCGCCTAAGCCCAAGTAGTAAGGAAAATTCAAGGTTTTATTTTATCATTTTATTTCAATTTCATTCCCAGAACGCCCAAATCATGTAAAACACAATCATGATGATGCATGTACCTTTCCTAGGGTCTCTACCCTGCAATCAATGTGGTCTCACTTGGTCGTTCAGTAGACTCAAAGTCCTTGCATCGGAACACGAGGGGCCCTAAAATCCCATGTCCAAGACGGTCTTCCTTGGCCTATGTCACGCACCAAGATTGACTAACACTGTTGCCCTACCATCCCATGCAATCCTCACTGTGCCCAACTCCAGACTCCATCCTATCTATCAACCCTTCCTCTGATACCATTCTGTCACGACCCCCTCCCACCAAAGATGCCCCTCCTGAGCTGGTAATGGTGAAAGGGAGATAATGACCCCCCGAGTCCCACCTCCAGTAGGCCCTGGGGTGGCGACTAGCACCATGGGTATGAGTTTTCACAATATGGGAGGCATTAACCTTTTTATTTTTAAGGATCGGGAAATAGGACAAGTCAACCACCAAAAAGGAAACGAACTAGTGTATATAAATAAACCCAAACCAAGCCCACATACATGTTTAAATAATTTTATAACAAGGTACAAGTACAAGAAAGCTCAAAGTATAATACCAAAATAAAACAAGGTAATACAACAGCAACAACTCCAACTATCCGACTAGTAGGGTCCTGCACGGCCCTGTTAGTCCTCCTCGAAACCTGAAAGTAAATGTCGGGTGAGCATACAAGTATAATCAGTAGGGAAACCTAAAGCTCTCGTGCAAATGTGGGGAGACATCCTAATGTCCCGTGAGAACATCAAAATAAACCTAGCAAGGAATTCTATCCAAACAACCTCGCTAGCCACACTCACAAAAAACACAATCACAACAGATAGATGTAGTATATAAGAACAAGAGTATAGGGTACCCCACACCATTTCCCTTTTGTTATATTATCTTCCTAACGGCGAACGTCCTGATGCTACCACACTCTCCCCGCCCGCACACAGCTGGGCCTCACAACCACGTATCCCGCCCGCACACACCTGTGTCTCATCCCGAAGATTCTTGTGAAACAGTAGAACCTGCCCGAAGAGTCTTGGGCTAAAACCACCCCAATCGAAACCTACCCAAAGAGTCTTAGGTGTAAGTTCGCCTGAAGCCATCACAACATAGGGGAGAAGGAGCAGGAAGGAGCTACTAACTAAGGGAAAAACACACTCTCCCATAAAATGGGAGTGTTCGGCACTAAGTGCTTAACATGGGTGGGGTGCGATAAAACACAAAAGATACAGATATATATAAGTATACCAAACACACATCCCAACCTATGACTTCTAAACAGAGAAACTGAGCACGTGCATTGACACTGCTACTATGAAGCATGCATACAACAAACAACCCCAACCCCATTTAGGTTTTCATGTTTTAGCAGAATTAGTTTGATTGTTCCTTAACTACAGGGCGTCTATCCACAACCAACCACATCGATCGTTCGTAAAACATATCACTGTCATCCAGAAATCAAGTTAGGAAAGCACCAGCAACACAACCAAGCCCTTCTTATCAACCAACCAACCCATTGATTATTAAACCCATTCCATTACCACGCCCCACCATTCGTTAACTCTTGCACTTTTATTTAATATTCACAACCCATAGCCCGTTCACATTTAAACCCATCCCTTCAGCCCCGCTGCCAACCACCATAACCACAACCATACCATACATCATCACTTCTTTAATACCATTTATTGCAGCCCTACTGCCCATCACCATTATAACATTCACACCAACCCACAACCAAGTCAACCACATCCCTGCTATTCACCCGATCCACAACAACCCACAAAACACCCCCAACACATGCCTCGAAACCAAGCCAACACCCACATGTTTATTATTCTATTTTGTTTAACCGGGGTGATCACACAATAGTTCCAGATTTTAAACAGCCAACATTACGTGATTAACCAATTTCCACATTCCATAAGGTTTCCACCCATATGAAAATCTAGAAGGAGAGGGAAACATTCAATTGGGTATGTAAAGGCCCCCATCGACCATGATTTTCAGTAGGTAGAATCTCATTCAATTCACAACATAATATCACATGATATAAAGTAACAACAATCACAACTTCTCATCCCCGTTATATAAGCCAGTTATTATCTTTATTAAACCGGTTAAAAAGTGTTTCACGCAATCAATAGAACACCCACCCCGCATGATGAAAAAATTAAAGAGACGAAGGTAAGATCCCTACCTCAACAGGTTCCGATCGAAATGCTCCCCCAGATCAAACATAGAAGACGTCCATCGGCGTCCGTCACTTCTGCCAGGTCCCAGAAAAACCTCCTCGGGTAGAAGTCATAAGATAAAGGCTGAAGGAATGACAATGGATCAAAGCTCGGAAGTTCCGCCTCGTCATTACGATCTCGTGGCCGCTGACGGATAGTAAATCGGAGCTCGGACGAAGAAGTTTTGGAAGAAAGAGCCTTCGAGTCTCTTGGGAGAGCTCTGCTCAGAGGAGAGGGGAGGAGAGGGGTGAGTTGAAAGGAGGAGGGGAACCCTCCTTTTATAGACATGAAAAGAAAATGTACACAACGTGTACTTTATGGTACACGGCATGTACTCGGTTTATTCACACGTTCTCCACGCGACTTCCAACACAGCTCCACGACCATTGACTGGTCAACACACGGTTTGAGGGTAATGCATACGCGGGGAAGGACTACACGACGTGTAGTTTGGACACATGGCAGGTACTAATTTATTGCACACGGCAAGGAGACGGCTCCAATATGGTACACGACCGTTGACTGGTAAGGCGTACACGGTGAAGGACTACATGGCATGTAGAATTGGTCACATGGAGTGCACACATTATTCCACACAACAAGGACACGACTTGAAACACAGGGTATACCAGGAAAGGGGGTACATGGCGTGTACTCAAACTACACGGCGTGTAGTTTCAAAAATTCTGGAAAGTGTGGGAAAAGTCCATTTTACCCTCCAAAACACTTTTTGACATTCCTTTTGACAAAGGAAAGGGCCGGAGAGGTCTGGGCCATTACATTATGGTAAAGTTGGATGTCATATGAGTCATGATAACATGATTCATTATCAATTTCCAACAAATGTTTTTCATAATTTAATATATAAATTCCATTACGTAAATGTTTAATAACAGAAAATATGTTGTCATTATAAAAGGAATTTTTTTATTTCCAAATATTTAAATTAACTCATATTCATAAATTAATTATTCATAAATTATGTTCTTGGTAACCATAGGTACATAATAAAAATATATTAAAACAAAAATCATTATTATTGGAAATAAAAGGTTTCAGTTTCTAGAGAATCCTAACTCTCACCACTATAAGCTCTCAGATCCACCTATCCTATAGAAATATTTTAAAATGTACTTGGTTTTTACATTTGGATAGATATTTTGTCACCATAAGCATTATATAATACCCAATTTGTTGGTATGTAAATATTACACTCGATAACAAACGCACGTTTTTCTTTCCCTAGATTATGAGTGCAGTTCCTCTTCAAGTGGCATGGATTTCTACATAAAGAACATGTTTCCTCATTTTCATTACGTTTCATTGGGATATTCCTCTTCTTGGAATGATGGTTCTTAAGATATTTATACTTTTTCTTGTTCTTGGGCCCCCATTTCCCTTTTCTTACATTTCTTATTCACCATAAGGACCATGTGTTTATCTCCCCCATAACATTATCCACTTGGAAAATTAAATTAATATGTTTCAAAAGACTCTTCTCCCTATTTATCATGTTATAATTAACAATAAAATTGGAGAAGGTATTGGGAAATTATTAATGTATGCGATCTGAAGGAAACTGATCTGGTAATTTAATACCAAAGATGTCTATGAATTCAATGTATCTAATAAGCTTGACCACATGAGGCCCAGCTGCACATACTCATCATGATTAGTTATGACCAAACAATTGTGATATTGTACCTATATTGACTTGCATTTTCTTGAAAGTGATCCCAAATGTGGCACATAAAGATATACACATCCATGTACTTGTGTTGCTTCAAAAGATCATTGGACATGGATGACAACATGAAACAATGAACCTTTGTGGAATCATTCCAATGTTTCTCAAATAGTTTTATCTCTTCATCACTAGGAACATTTTCAAGTGATTTTGGAAATGGTTCTTCAAGAACATATAATTTCCTTTCATGGTGAAAAATGACACATATGTACCTTTTCCATTTTTTAAATTTTTTTGATGATAATTTTTTCCTTAAAAAGTATGGATCACGATGATATGTTTGATTACATTTTAGTAATGTTTCTAAAAAATAAGATACGAAAATTTTAAGTACATTATTTGATAAATTTATACAAATAAAGAAATGTTGTATTTATTAATCTATGCATATTTTATCAAAACCCAACATCCTTAATTATGTAATTTAGAATACCATGTGTCTTGGATATTATTGTGGAAAGGATCCATATTCCATTTATCATTACCCCAACATTGGTTGGTCCAAAAAATTGAACAGTTTTAGGAGGTAATTAAAAATTTTAACAACATTAAATCATAGTTCCTTGATCTGTTGAGTGGAATCCCCAATCAAAAGATACATAATTTGGATTTCCTTAAAATTTTCATCTCAGTTACACCAACTCATGCTTTTTAATTCAACCCTTGATGTGAACTAAGTTAAGTCAACCAAAAAATCAAGTTAGAATTCTACAAGAATTTAAATCTCACCATTTTTGGATAGTCATGAACATTTAACGATTATTAGATTTTTACTAATTTAGTGGAAGGTTATGTTTATATATTACATATAATTGATGGATGATATCCTTTTATGTATAAATTAAAAATTATTATCTTCATTATATGATTATTATTATTATGTGGATTTTTTAGTGGTTAAATAGTTATTTGATAACATTTATGCATATTATAATTTATTTTTGTTTTATCTTCATTGCTCATTATTTACATTAAATTATATTATTGTGAAAAGACATCAATAATGAAAAAACCCTAAAACATGAAAAATATAAAATAATAAATCGGTATGATCATGAGAGTATAGTAATTGTTAGTTTATCTGGAAGATGACAAACAAAAAACTTTCTTAGGGTAAAGAAACTATGAACCAATGAAGGTTCTTGTTGCACCTTTCCTCTTGTCCACCAATGTATCTCTCTTGTATTCGATTTTCCACTACTACAAACGTGAAATTCCTATACTATCATGGGAGATCTATAAATTACATTTGAATCTACTCACATGAAGGTGAGGGAAAATGTTTTTTCATAAAATAAACTATGGGAAAAAAATTCCAAACATAATGAGAGGAGAGAAGGCACACATGACTACAGTTTAATTTTTTATTAAATTAAATTAAAAAAATCACATTCAAAGGTCTGGTCTATGATCATGACCATCCTAATGTATTCAACAAATTACACATTTTATAAAACTAGCATTCAAATATTAGTATTTATTATTTAAGATAAATCACACTCAGGTCAAATATTTATCATCATTAATCAATCAATTATTTAATGTTAATTTAAATCTTAATTTACTTGATATTCTCATTCATCAAAATTTAAACAATAATAATACATTTTTTCAAAATTAAATGTGTATGTTAAATGTAAATTGGAGGAAACATGTTGAATACTCATCTGAATCTACTAAAAATCTATTATAATCGTATATAGTTTTAATTTTGTGATATATAGCATACATGACTTATCATGTAGATTCGTGATGTCTACAATCAACATAATGATTACAAGAATTACATGATTTTTAAATCAAGTATCATACTTCTATGCATATATAGTAACAAATATAATAAAACAGTTACAAGATATATAGATTGGACACTAGGTATATATATATATATATAAATACATCAATTTTCATGTACAATAAACTTAATAACCACAAAAAAACATGTATCAAAGTTTACATAACATAATTAATTAATTTTATATCTATATAATATGGTATAAGTACATGTGGAGTACACGGATGCAAAATGGTGTGTACATCTCTCACTGTCTATCCATGGTACATGCAAAGAAACTCGGTGTGTGAATCGTACCATAGAAAAAAAATGGAGTACACACCCTGTAAAAGGGACTACATGGTTTATTCAATCCATGTTTAATAGTCCCTAGTCAGGTAGGATGTGTATAACAAATATGGTACAAATATGACTGAATGGGACTACATGATGTGTACCGGGGCTACACTATGTGTACTCTTTATGACCAATCTCCATGATGACCTATTTAACATGCGTTGTAAGAATTAACTACACTAAGGGTCCTCATTGAACATAAAATTATGTGATTTGTGAATTTATTCATGTTTAATTAATTACAAGTAAAAAACATGTATATATGGTTACACGATGATTTCATCTGTTTTGTTTCGAACTAAACTCCGACACCTCTAGATGACTTTCTCAATTTTATTTTATTCAAAATATTAGTTGTGTCGATTAGTACTACAATAAATGTAGGATGATAAAAAAAATCTCCCAATTTGGATTAATAGAATCAAAGTAAATGAATTTAATGAAAAAATTTAAATGATTAAATAAACCAAAAATATTTTAATAATTATAAATAATTATGTTACCAATTGATACAACTTATAGGTTCCGAGCCCTATGAGTATGTGTGAAGGGTCGTGCCCAACTTTACTTTTTTCTGTGATCGATGATCAATCTAAGGTTTACACAATGATAAACATAATCATCATCAAAATTGAATCAAATAATATATAAAAGTGATATAATGGAAAAATGGAGAGAGAGAATAATCTAATAATATTTAGAATTAATTTGATAAAATAAATAATTACCTTGATGGAATTATTTCTCAGTTTATGGAACATACAAAAGATCTATGTTTTTCCATAATTGTGTTTTAGTATTCAAAATAAATTCCTTTTAAAAGTGATTGAAACATCTTCCAAAAATCATTGAATGTCACCATACGAATCTCTGGGTGATAGAACAAAATATCCTAGATCTTGTTTCATCATTCTTTGATCACCTCACGAACTACTTCCAACGTATTCCCATAGATCTCTCTTGACTCTAGTGTGGGAGGTAGAGGAATATAATTGTATATTCTTTGGAGTATTTTTGGAGATTTTAGATCTCTTGGTATTGAGAGGATTCCCCAAATCCATTTTTCACAACCAAATGAAATGAATTATCTTATACGAAAAATAATATAATTGGATTTATATTTTTCTAGGGTTAAAATAAAATAATTTCACAAGTTCACATTATAATTTAGTTAATCCTTGTGGAACCCCATGTCAAGTAAAAATATTAATAATAATATTATTATATATAACAATAATAATTATTTTCGACATGCACATTACTTGAAAAATAAAATTAAATATTATTAAATTAAATAATATTTATTATTTATTATTTTTCACCGGACAATGAAACATGGTATTCCATTCCTCCATAATATTTATTGGTCCTTGTATAATGAATATTTATTTATTAAATAAATATCGCTACAATATTTTTTTATTAATATAAAAATATTATATTTTCTAAATAGAAAATAAATATTTATATGAAATAAAGATTAAATGAATAATTATTAAACCACATTTGGGAATAATATTTATTAGACTTCTTAAATAATAAATAATAATATATTATTGAACTGGGATTCTAGATTCACATAGATGGTGAACCACTCAGCCTCTTTTATTGTTCAATTAAGTGAAGTAGCCTAAAATCTAAGGTTTGCATCTGGATACAGGCCAATGCACCAATTGAGAATGTTGTTAATACCACAATAACATGATACTTCATATGAATTCTTATTGTATAATATAGTCCCTTTAACATGATATATCAAATAAAGAAGGTTTAATGCTTGTGCCATCAACCTATATGCTCGATATATCCTTTTTTGACTTCTTGGAAGGTGAAAATTCCAAATGTAAACCATGAATATGTATTTATTTAGGATATAAAATTCCCATAAAAGGCCATTAGATTTCATAATTCGTTAAATAACATCATCGAAAAATATTTTCTCAAATTATTAAATAATAAAATATTAATTGTGACACACCCAACATATCCAAACTCATCGTAAACATCTATCATCACTATATTCATCTTCACATCAATGTATGTGACTAATAATACTCATTAATAATAATCCTAAATTATAGGACCAATACAGATTTCAACAGATAAGAATATCCAATGACACATATAAATTTGGATTTCCTACTATATGGTCTCATTCATAAAATACCATACATGATATTAACAAGTGTTTATACCATGAGAAGGTATATAAATTTACTATGAGACTCCACCCCTCATATATTTTATAATATAGGTGCTTAATATTATATCATCCAGCTACATAAAATATATTTATGAATTGTTTCATTACACTTTTAGGTTCTTTTCATAGCGGGTAACTCTTATGACCCTTTAGTGTGATAACTACTCTTAGGAAATTATCACATACTATATTACATAGAAGAATAATTATGATGTGATAAGGAATTTATTAATATTCAAATATATTAATACAGATTATCATAATGTACATCAAATTTTTTTCTAGGGAACCAACTCCAATGGTATAACATTTATTTATATAGTGTAAATACTTTTTACATTATTAACTTAATTGAATTTTATTTCCTAATGGTGTTATATAATTTCGTTGGAAACACATTTAATTTGCATAAGATTTCCATGTGGTTATTAGTGATGAATGTCTATAAGTTTTCCTTACGTGAAAGACATATATATGTGAATAAAATGTTTTGATGAGCTATCCATGAGTTGTAGATCCCTCAAATGAATTTGGTAATGTTATGTATCAAATTTGATAATGTGTAATAGATTATAGGGTAAAACCATTACACTATGGGACTCTATCCAATATTTAGTCTTGCTATTATTAGTGAGAGTTGAAATATCATATTGATGTCATGTTTGATTTTTTTGTCCCATTCATATGATTCCATGATCCATTGATATCTACATATTTATGTAAGAATCCATATGTTTTTTATCAATTATGATTGATTTTTTACTCATTAGGATAATTTTATACTATATAATTTCTTAAAAATTTTATTCTCATTCTCATATGTTTATTTTTTCACACTTATGATCATTGATTGTTAATGATTATATTTATCCATATATGGTGCTTGATTTCACACATTTTTATATTTTATTTTCCAAAGGTTATTATGAAATTTGTTTGTATGATGTGCGAATAATGGGATATTATGATTGGATATTTTTTGAAAGATCATTTTAAAATATTGAATTAATTATTTAGTTTTGAAAATTACATTGGAAGGTAAGTATATTGGATTTTTAGTAATAGGATTAACCTAATTCTCTGAAAAGGTAAAACTATAATTCCCATTGATATATAAGTGTTCTGATATTATTTATTGATATTTAGTTATTCTTAATTATGACTGGGTAACATTAGTTGGTATAAAATCCAATCTATAAATATATGTTTTTATTACTACAAGAATAATTGTGGGTCTTTGATGTCCTATTCAGTATCAATGGTTGTTTATAATAAATCATATTTATTTAAAATTTACCTAGGAATATGGGTTTGTGGTATTATATTTTTTATCAAAGAAGGACATAGATATATTATGACATTGGGTTGTTATTAGTCGATGATAATTTAAGAGTTATTAACACCATTATAGGCCTTACATGTTTTGATTATAAGGGGATTAATGATTTATGGGATACATTTTATTGGGTTTTAGGAAGAATATATGGTATCCTTATCCTTTTAAACGTATTATTACATGATTATAAGCATAATTATAAAAAAATAATACAAACTAATGATTGTAAATTCTAGTTAATTTGGGATATTGGGTACATAAAACTGAAAAAATTGAACTAGAATAAACAATATTTATACTAATCATATATAATTATATCATTACTTCCTTTCAAGTCCTACATCATCATAGGATTACTTGTGGACTACATTGATATAATTATTGATCTAAAAACCCCAATAAATGAATAATCATAGGAATAAATAAACATGAAAACAATGTAATGTGTAACCAATATATAAAATGAAATAAACATGAGTTGAGGCTTTATTCCAAGTCTATATAACATGGTGGAAAAAGTCCCACAACTGATTAGATTTACTCCCTAACCCCATATATGACATCTCATGAGATAAATAATCAACCAATTAATTGGAGTTTAATCTAGGAACACCCATCATAATATGTTATTTTTTATGCGTTACACATGAGTAATAATACATAATGAATAAACAAAATTGTTACACATTGAATGAAATGGGTGTCATAATCTTGACAAAAGGAATAACCAAATGAAATTTTATATTGGTGTACATGAAAGAATAATTTTAAAAAATTATTGATCATTAATTAAGGAAGATAATGATAAATGATGACAAACTATTTCAATATTAAGTTAAAACATATAAAAATATTTTTCAACAATCTTTAGAAATGTGCCACCTTAGTGATGATTAACAGAAAATATTAACGAGTCTTCAATGATAACAAATGAATAATAATTTTTTAATACCATTAATAAAAAATGATTGTTTCAGTTTATAAAAAGAATTATTATTATTATATAAAGATTTATTAAAATATATAATGTAGTTTACTTAATAATGTGTAAGAAATGGGAATGTTCTGTTTAATCAGGCTTGCTTATGGGGAGGAATTAAGAAGGGAACCTGTTGAAACATGTATTAATCAATTGATGAAGTATGAATTAATAAAGATAAATAATTTATTAACAAATAAAAATAATTTAGAGGAACTAATTTAGATGAAAGATGAACTATCCTAGTGTAAATAGAGAAAAAGTGTAACTCAATGGTAATTTGGAGGATCAGATAGACCCCATACATTATGTCTGAAACTATACTATAATTGCACTTAATGTTTTGGATAATCAAATTAGATTAATTAATAATTGAATTGAAAACTATTCAATATATATTTTAATTATTTAATTTTTATTGTGTTACTTTATGGCCATTTTGATGAGCTATATTGTCTTTTTTTGGTTTCTGGAGTGATCATTTCAGGATTTTATTATTGGTTCCCTTGAGTATAATTATGGGTGATATTATAAAATTGAATAAAAAATTCTGAAGTTGAATGATAGGATTTTTATATACTATCATAATTTAAATTTACCCATATATAATTCTTTATTCTATGAAGATGCTTTATTTGAATTAATTTTAATGAGAAATGTTTTGATTATTTGGGTGATTTTCTGATTATCACAAACTAATGATTATTTTTATTTAAAATTATGTATATATATATATATGTTTCATAATGTGAAAAATGTAATTATATATATTTTTAATTCTTTTTTTACAATTTAATGTGTTTATTACAATCTTTCAATGCGTTAAAAGAAAATGAATACTCACCGCCTACAAAGTCATTGAATTTACATATTACGAACACTGATTTCAATTTTAGAATAAATAGAGAACAAAACTGATATTATGATAGAGATTCCACAAACAAAATAATATTCTATTATATTTACTATACTATATTTATCATGTGTTTTTGGACAATGAAGGTGATAAGACAAAAGGAACAGGAAATAAATTATAAAGGGAAATAAGGCAGATTATACCACTTGAATGACGTCTCCTGAATAACATCTTTAAGGAAAATGAAATTGTTATTTTCGTGAAACATGGAGGCCATGACATGGGGAAGATTATTTTTAGAGGAATTGGGTAGAATATTATCAATATATAAATCTTATAATGTGTGAGGATAAGAGGTGGTGAGGGGAGGTATATAGAAGAGGAGGTGATGGTTGTTTTTTATTTTTTAATTAATTAATTTATTATTTTTGCTCAAGACTATCAATAGGGTTTATTAATGTTAATAAGTAATGTAACTAGTGGATTGGAGTTATAAATAATTTATTCTCACATGATGCATGGACCTAAAATTTGTGTATTTGTATTAAAATGTTAATGATCATAAATTCCCCTATTTCATTATCCATTAAAAACAAACTATTTATGAAAAATATGAAAACAATACGTTAATTTTTTTATTTTTATATATATGAAATAGGCTCCATTTTATGAAAATAATTTTCAAAATTTTCAAAATTAAATTTTTTAATTAAAATCATTATTTATATGAAAATACATATTTTTATATTATAACCGATTTTATGACACATTAAGAAATTAACTAGGGTCTCATAAAATTATTTTATATTTTTTATAATCTAAATATCAATTTATGAATCTATTTTGGGAAAATAATTTTCCTTTTAAATCATTATATGTATTATTAATGTGTAAATAAAAATTTAGGTTTCAAAAAAATATTGACACATATTTAAAATCTTTAACAACTTTATTTAATTATTTCATGAAACAAATATTTCATAATTTCATTTATATGGTACGTAAAATATATTTTTACTTTAGTAGGTGAGTTTACTATTTTAACAGGTAGATTACTATTACAAAATGTTACATTACTATCTTAATTACTAGGTTAATAATGGTGATAAGGGTTTATTACTTCCTATAAATACCTCTTACTCCATTAATCAAACAATTAAATTTTCTTCCGAGGTTATATTAACAAACATATTTAAAATTAATATTTTCTTATTAACATTATGATTCATTTCTACAACATTGTTCTTGAGTGTGTTTATTTTTTTGGTTTGAGTAGATCCAAATTCCAAAAATCTTATTATTATTTTCTCATTATGACCCCACCATAATATTTGGAATTATTATTATTTTATTTTATGACTACTGTTTTCTTATTAATTTAATAATATAATGTTTTTAATTAGTTTTTATGTGATGCATGATATTTATATTACTTAAATTAATTATAAGTAGGGAATTTCCTTTGATAATATTATGTATCATTACATGCCCCTACCCCTTACAAAATTTTACCATTAAATTTTCATTATTTATACTTTTATGAAAATAGTTTAGGGTACATACCATTCATATAATCCTATGGGAAACATGTTTCCTCTTTATACTTTTGGATAAACCATTGCACATTGACCAGGTGAGTAGTTCTTTTGCATAGAACATTATCTCTAAGGTTCTAGATTATCACGAGCTTCTCCTCATAAGAGATATCATTTTCCAAGATATAACACGTATGAATTTATTACATTGTAAGGATATTGTATGTACTTATTTAGGAGGGATTCATGTATCACATCATGTAATTGTTACATTTTTGGTATAAGTTATAGTTGATATGTCATAGCTTTGATGCATTCAAGAATTTCAAAGGGTCTGATGTACTTGAATCATAGAATTCATTTCATCCCATATTTCACGACCCTTTTAAAAAGATATAAGTATACTAATAAATATTCACCAAACTAAAACTATAAGTCTCATCATGGTTTATAAACATATCTATTCTATCAGTTTTGCTCTGCTTTGATGTGTTGCTAAATATTTTTCACAATTCTAACCATTTCATCGACTGTTCTTGGTCCCAACTGCTTATATTCCACAACATTCATTCATAAGGGTAGTGTTATGTATATTTTCCATTAAGGGATTCATATGGGGACATTTTTATTCTTTATGGGAAACTAATTTTTTAGGAGAACAACAATACAGGTATATAATAGGCATATTATCCTGTGAAGTCCACATAACATGCTCTTAACATTTATTCTATTGTTTGAGTAGTCCTCTCATATGTTCAATTTGTTTGAGGATGATTATCAATAGTGATGTTCAGTTTCATATTTATAGAATTTTGGAGAATTTTTTAGGTCATGTATGTAAATATTATATATTGATCAGATGGTCTCTATAATGGTAACCCTTGTAGCCTCCCCAATTCTCTTATGTATATCCATTCATATAGTTCACGTGATAAATTATTTCTAATTGAATTAATGTGAGTTTTCATTGTAAGATGATACACTATGAACCCTATATTATTATTTCCTCTATATTTCATTGGATGTCCTATGCCAAATATATATGGGGATGTTTTCACAGTTCTTGTGAAAACTGTCTATGGTATATGATTCATTGTAATATTATTGTTCTATGTGTAAGCGTCAAGGCCATTAGACTACATCATGCAATCATGGGACTAATAATTTAAATCTGAATATTGAATAAGATAAGGATAAGTGTGAAGATAGTGGTAAGAGACCATAGGATTGTGCAGAGGTAGGCTTGTCCTGGCCAGAGTTAGAGGGTGTGGATTCTACACATAAATCAGCAATAGATGAGAATAATGTATCATAGATTGTGAATCCACTAGTGTATGCTATCTTTAGTTACATGAGACTGGATACGAGTGAGCCTCAGGCTCCACTTACTATTCCTTTAGGTCTATAGGTCAATTCTATGGTAGAGGGTTGACATAGAAATTGTCTCATCTCGGTGGATAAAGGAGGATCCAGGACTCCCATGAGTACTTCATATGATGATGTAGTGTTCTTGATAACTAGTTCTAGTTCTAATGGTCTATAAGAGGATTCTAAATCTAGTAAGTTGAGGAAGAATATGTATAGTAATCATTCTTTAGTGATATCTTCCCACTTGAAAACATATTCGATGGTGGAGATATATACTCATGTTTTGGACCCTCCTCTTGAGGGTACCCATGATGTTAGTGAGCACAACTCTGAGGTGTAAATGAAAATATTGGATGAGGGAGGTCCCAAGACTTTTACAGTTGGGAGAAATATTCTATAATATTTGGTTTTTGGTGAGTCCTTGGTCAAGATGAGCTATATGGATTTGGGAGGTCTTTTGGTGGGAATCAACATTAATCTCTTATCCCATGATGATTCGGTCGAAAATTATGAATGTTATACTAGAAAATCCTTATGGATGAGAAGAATGTCCAAGGGAATAGTCCATTTTGAAAAAATCATGATATTTTCTAGGAAATATAAAGGATGAGGTACATGGTAGTAAGTATCCATGTTTGAGGAGATGTAAGAGGAGGGGAAACTGTACCTAGAGGGAGGATTATTTATATTTACCAATAAAAATGGAGACTAGATCGGTGATGATATTGATGGCCATATAGTTGGATAGTGACACCCACATATCCATGATGGTTTATTAGAAGTAAGAGTCTAATTCTATACATAAAAATCAATTATAATTTATTATGATCACAAAAGAGGTAATGGTTGAAACTGTGCTAACAATTATTGTTCCAAATGAAGGGGCTGAAAGATTAATGGAAAATAATCTAAGTGTTCCACCCATTAATGAGTAATGAACCTGAATTGATATGTATGACATGTTATTAATAATTGGATTCACCAAATGGAATATAATCATAGATTAGTGCCACTATTTTTGGGACAAGCAAGCATTAAGGTTTTAAGATCTTCTAATAGAGGAACATGAAACTCAGGTAATCACCATCCTATGAAATTTTTTTCTGGATATTAAATACGGTAGGATGAAATTTCACTTTAATTCCTCAGTGTTTTCATTATTTTCATGAGTATTTGGTTTATCAAATTTTCCTTATTATTGATTGATAATAAATATTTAATTTTGATCCAGTATTGGTAAATTGATAAGCCTCTTTTAAAAGTATTCAAATTATTATTCATATTAACTGGTCCAGACATCCTCCACTATTTTATGAATAATCATGGTTACTAGTTTTGAAAATTCTGTTATGATATTATAAAATCATCATTAATACCAATCGTGACCAAGGAAACTATTGATCTTCATTGCAGATACTTTCTTAGGACACTCTTCAATTTCCTTTGGAGTGGAAGGGCCCAATGATATCACTCTTCTCGTAATAAAATTCCCCAATAATGATACATACTCCATCAAGAAGTCACATTTACTATACATTGAATAAATTTTCTATCCCTATAACGTCTTTTGAATATTATTACAAAGATCTTCATGTTCCTCCAAACTCTAGGATTATATTATAATATCATCTATATAGACTACCTAAAATTTATGAGTTAATATATAAAAACTGTATTAATTAAGAAGTTGAATATTTTTAGAGAATTTTTGAGATTGAAAGGCCTCACAATGAACTCATAGTGTCCATACCTCGTTCTAAGTGAAATCATGGAAATAACTTCCTTCCTCAACATTAAATAGTGATATCGTGACTGAAGATCCTCCTTGGAGAAATATTTTCTCCACAAAGTTGACAGAACATGTCATCTATCTATGGTAGAGGTTACTTATTATTTATTGTGATTTTGTTTAGATCATGATCATCACTGCAGAGGTGCATTGATCCAACCTTATCTTTGATAAATAAGATTGGCATACCCATTTTTGAAGAACCCTGGAAATAAAAACCTTTAAAGGATTCTCATTTAATATCTTCTTCAGTTCCTCTAAATCAAAGGTGTAAATTTTATAAGGATTTATTAATGTAGGTAGAGATCCATTAATAAGTTCAATTGAGAACTCAACATCCATGTTAAGAGGAATCCTGAGTAATTCTTGAGGGATCAAATTAGTGTAGCCTCTGATAATGTGAATGTCATAAAGAATGATCCAATCCTTTTCCTAATCATTTTAGCATGATATTATGGATCATTTAGCAATAATACCCACAATTGATATGATGATTTTGAAAGATATTCATTCTACTCATTATATTTGTACAATATTTGAGTATGCCTATGCATGTGAAGAGTGATTTCTGTTTCTCAACAGTTGATGTGACCTTTGTATATAGATATCCAATCCATGAACAATATATCATCAAAATCTACCAAATTATTTAAAATGATATTTATGGGAGGATTAGTCCACAAACAATAACTGGGGAAGAGTTATATACAAAGGATGCAACAATTTCCCAATTTTATGTTCTCATAGATAACTCCATATCCATATTTTGAGGTGGTGTTTGAACAATTCAACTAAAAATTAGTTTTATGAATGAATGTTCTAATCTAGAATAAACAATTATGTTCCCTATTACCGAATGAATGACCAACGTGCCTATCACATCATCATTATCGAGCTCCACCTCATTAGTAGTGAGAGAAAATACCCTCTATTTATACCTTGGAATTTTCGGTTGATTAAATCCTCTAAAAACCACATCTTAAAGAATTGGTCATATAATTCCCACAATATTTGATGTTGAAATATTTCAATAAAGGTTTTTTATTGATATTGATATTATTTCATTCTTCTGTTTTTTTTTGATTTGTCAATCCCTTTAGATATAACTATCCTGATGATCCTATCTTCCACCTTTGAAGTATATCCCAGTTCCCTTTAAACAGTTCATAGTATTCTTCTATTCACACATTATAAATGTGACGAGTACAATTTTAATTCCATAATGGGATTTTTTTGTTGATCCTCTGACATTAAACCAAATATTTCATTTTTTATATCCTATCCCACTATATAAATATGATTTTACAATATCCATCCCAACCTTATGGTCCCAATAAATTATATCATCATAGTTTTCAAAGTCATTAATTCTGAAGGATTTTTCTAAACCCAGTTTCAGTTCACTAATGAAGTGATCCACATGGTATTTAGTGTTCATGACCAAGCCAAATCCTTTAATGAATGTCTTGTAATGTTATTCTCATATGAACTAGTATTATCATATTAATTTTTATAATCCAATAAACTCACTTTCCATCTTATTAAGGAGAGTTCATCGAATATATTCAATATTTTTTTAAAGAATCATTCCCAATCCTTAGAATCAATTTGCTTCGTGGACATTGAGTGTTTTGATTAGTCTCCAACAATGGGAATCTTGTCCATCAAATCTATGGTCTTTCGTCCCACATTTCTCTTCTTATGACCATGATATGATATATAAAATCATCTCAATAGAGTTAGTCCATTTTTAAAAATGAGGGGATCAAAATATTTAGTAGAATTATAAGTTGTTTTTGTATAACAGGTTTGAATGAAACATTCTCTTTCTTTGGATATGTAAGGATTTATAAATGATTCCAGTTAATTTTTATAAATTTAGCTATTTGTGTGATTACTGTACAAAAAAATAATCTCACATTTCCATCAAACATGGAATTTGATTAAGATAACCATCCTATTAAATTTGACATTTATTATTGGCATGTGTTCTCATATTTCCATCTTTTAACTAATAAAAATAATGTATAATTATGTGGGGTGAATAATTTGGTAAAAATAATGAAATATATATATTCAACATAGAAGGATAAAATTTTAAATGAAATGTAAATCATAACTTGTGATTTCATAGATTTATTCTAGATTGTCCATGGGGATAGAATTATACATTGGGTTCTTATTATGATTATATAATCATAAACCGCCAAAATTACTAGAACATAATCTAATACAAAGTAACTTATTCGTATCCTTTTACACATATTATTACATTATTATAAGTATAATTATCCAAAATATAAAAAACAATGATCATAGAGTCTTGTGTCTTGGAGAGATTAGGCACATAAAATAGAATGAAACGAATTAGAATAAAACATATTTATATTAATCATATATAATTATATCCTAAAATCACTTGAGATCCTATATATAATATGGGTAACCTAGGGAAAACATTTTAAAAAGGGTTGAGCTAAAATCCTAGCAAGGTAATAAAACATGTAATAAAGCATGGAACATGGGTTAAACAACTAAACAAGATGTCATTAAAAGGAAAGGAACATGAATATAAATTTGGAATCATAACATCTAGAACATAGTATCATGTAATCATGGGAATATAAGAACTCATTATAAATATAAAATATGACATATAATTTATTCGAGGCTAATTTTTGAGACTATGTCACATGGGGGACAATGTCCAAAAATTTATTAGGTTTAATTCATAATCTCAAACATGACATATCATGTGACAAAAAAATTCCAATGCATTGGATCTATATCAAGGTGAAGCCAAAAAATCATGTTCAATCATATGTTTTCCACGTGGAGAATAAAGCATAAGGAATAAACATAAGGGTTACATAGGGAATGAAATGTGTATCACAATCATGTTTTAAGGCATATCTAAATGGAATTTAATAATAGAGTCCATGAAACAACAAAACTATTTCATGAGATGACATTAATAATTTAAAATATGGATAAATCAGGATAAATTATGTCCATATCAAGTGAGAATTTGTAAAAACAGTTTTTAATAAACATCCGAAATATACAAAATTTGTGCGGTTTAAGAGAAATTATTATCGAGTATTTAATGTGGAAAAAAGAACAATCATTTTTATAAAAACAAAACTGGAAAAAATATTTCTTCTTGATAAATTCTATGATTTTAGAAAAATAATTTTTCAAAGAACATATTATGTAGTGTACATGAATATGGGTAAGAAATGGGGTAATTCCCTTTAATCAGGCTTTCATATTAAGAGTAATTGACGAAGGACCCTTTTAAAACATGTATTTCATCATAAAAGAAGGATGAATTAATCTAGATACATATATTTGGAATATAAAAATATAATTTTTAAAAATTTAATAATAATAATGAATATATAAATTGGCGAAAAGAGAGGGAATGCTTAACCCAAAGTTGATAGAGAGGTTCAAATATTTCCCTCAGCGCATATGTCCAAAAGTCTTCTGAACATGTTGTTAATTTCCAAGATAAAATAATTATATTTATTAAAAATTAAATTAAGAACCACTTAAACATAATTTTTTATTGAAATTTTATTATAATCATTTGTGGTCAGTACTATGAGTTATAATGTTTAATATTTTTTTTGAGAGTGTTAATTTCATGAATATAAGATTAGTTCCATTGTGTATAATTATAGGAGTTTTTTTAAAATGGATGAAAAAATATTTATGTGGATTGATATGGTATATGTATAGTTACATAATTATAAAATTGTCCCATATCATTGTGTTTTATTATATGGCAATGATTCATTTGATAAAATGTTAATGATAAATGATAATTTTTTATTGGTAGTTGTTCGTTCATCATGAACTGGTTTTAATTAATTATTTAATATTATGTATGTAAAGTAGTAATATAACCCAGAAAAGATATGATATACATTTATAGTATACTTTTTACCTTAAAAATGGTGTTATGATCACCCCTAAAGGTGGTAATGAGAAACAAAAATTCATCATCCATGAATGTAGTGAATTGAAACTCCACAAATAATGTTTAAATTTTTAGAATAATATGAGAAGAGAAGACATTAAATGATGGATATTACATTATTAAAAAAATTTATAACATTTATGATACTTTCGTATCCATGATGTTTTGAATAAGGGAGGTGATAGGGTGAGAGGAAAAGTAATAAAATTAAAATAGAAAGAAGGATGCTCTAACATTGTGAATGTTGTCTACATGTGAACCCATTAAGGAACATATAATTGGACATCTGGTTATACTAGAAATAACATGACATGTGTGAGAGTCAAGGGAGACGAATTGGGAAGTATATTAACAATCTCTAAAGATGATAAGGTGTGAGGAGAAAAAGTGGTGAGGGTGGTATTTATAAGGTGGTGAGTGGGGTGGTTTTGATTATTTTATTCATTAGTTTATTATTTTTGATCAACAATATCAATTGTGCTGATTAATTTCAGTACGTACAAAACCTTGTTCATGTGAGTTTGAACTAATGGGTTATTAAATAATGCATGACCCAAAAAATAATGTATATTTCATTAAATTTTAAATACCATAAATTATAATATTTCAGTGTTTAACAAAAAATAAACTATTTTAGAAAAGACTAAAACATTCACACTATCTATTTTTTTAATTTATATATTACAAAAATTAACCGATTATATTAAAATAATTTTATTAATTTTATAAATTTATATTTTAATGAAAAAAAAATATTTATCTAAAAAATATCGATTTCAATATTATATGATATTTTTTGAAACATTTAAAATTTAAATAAGCTTTCATAATATTATATTAAAATATTTAAATTTAAATTTATTAATTAAGGAAACTATTTTATGAAAATAAATTTTATTTTAAATCATTATATTAATTTTAATTTTTAAAATAAACAATTACGTTTCATAAAAATACCAAAACATAATTTATCATTTTAAAAAATTAATTTACTTATTCAATGATATAAATATATCATTCATTATTTTATAAGATTAATAAATTTTACTTTTACATTAATAGAATAGGTTATTATTCGAATATTCAATTTTTTTTAACTTATTGTTATATTACTATTCAAACAGTCATATTACTAGCAGTCATAAGGGTTTCCTACACCCTATAAATACCTCTTAATCCATTTATAAATTTTTTTTACTGTTTATATTCAAGTATATATATAAATTACTAATTATAATGAATATTTTAATATGAAAACAATGTTTTATTTTTACATCTTTGTTCATGAGTGCAGTCATTTTGGTTTATCGAGAAGATCCATATTTTCTCATTATTGTTATCTTATTTTATATTTATTTCCCCACTATAAAATTTTTATTTCTTATTGTTTTATTTACTAACCAATGTATCATTATTAATATATAAAAATAATGTTTTTATTGGATTCTCAATATAATTTATGTTATTTCTCATACATGAAATAATTATAAGAAGGAAATTTCCATTGATAAAGTAATACGGTAATTTAAATACATGATCAAGGTATTGGTATCACATAGTGTTGGTATATATTTTGTATAGCATCCCGTCTTTTTATAACATAACTTTCATTCCATTACACGGAACTGAGGATCATTAAGGTTTAGTGTCTTGGAAAAAGGGAACATAAAACATGAAACAAAAAAAACATTCTTCTTAAACACTTGAAAGGCATCTCCTCATGTTCACCCTAGTCTCATTACTGAATCTCATAACCTGGGGATATACATCAAAAGAAAGGGTGAGCAGAAGGCCCAGCAAGGGAAACAAGTGATACATTTTATATATGAACTTGAGATGCATCAATAAAGTCATGAAAAGAACTTTAAGGCATGAAAATTAAATCATGAGGCATATCATAATAAAAATAAAAAAATTTCATAACTTGAAGATGTGGCTGCAACATTTAATATTGACAATCATGAACATATCACCAAGGTCCATCCCCAAGGTGTCATTTGAAAATTACCAAAGTTATTCACCAAGGTATCGTGAAAATTGTAATCTCTAGTGGTTACATCATTACCCAATGCATTGGAGCGCTATCAGGGTGCACCCTTAAATTTGCCTCTATTATCATGTGAGCCACATATATCATCATCAAACATTTCATAAAGAACCCATATAGCAAAAAATAAATGCGTTTCATTTCATAATCATAACGTTTTAAAAACTGCTTTAAAGACATGATCTTTACGTCACTTTAAAACCCATAGAAAAGGAAAGTGGATCTCATGTATGTAAATCCCGGAATTTAAAATAGAACATTTTGGTATATATGTGAATAACCCTTTAGAAGAAAGAGCTTTGAGTATTCACTTAATAATATAAAAGAACTTTATAAAAAGTGAGAGACATTTTGAGACGGAAATTCTGCAGCATAACAGCTATGTTACGAGGTTTTAGAAGACATTAAAAAGAGAGGGAAAATGGGTTAAACATTCATAAATGACCCATAAAACAGTATATGGACAGAATAAGAAGGATACATGATCATGGTAATGAAATTTCAATGACATACCATTTGAAATGAAAAACATGGAATGAAGACAAAAAATAGATTTCTCTTATGAAAGTTCGGCTGCCTAACGGCATTACTTAAACTTCAACAAAAAAGATTTGAAAAGATAAAATAGGGTCTCTCATCATGTGAAAATAAGAGTTCAATATGATAGATATATAGATAATGCCCCAACATAATTAAAAAGTAACTTTAAGGACTTGACATGAAAGTAGAACTTTGAAAAAAATGAGAAGGGTGAAAGAATCCCCTAAAAAAAATTCGGCAGCCTAACGACGTTACTTAAAACATCAAAATACTGAATTGAAGAGATCAAATGGGGTATCTCATAATATGAACATAAGAGTCCAGTATGATAGATATAGAGATCATACACCAAAATAACAAAAAGGAACATGAAATAATTGACATGAAAGTAGAACATCAAAACGAGAAGGGTGAAGAACCACTTAAAAATTAGGCAGCCTAACGGCGCCACTTAAAACTTCAAAATACTGAATTGAAGAGATCAAATGGGGTCTCTCATCATATTAATTTAAGAGTCCAGTATGATATATATATAGATCATACCCCAACATAACCAAAAGTAACTTGAAATAATTGACATGAAAGTAGAACTTCAAAATGAGAAGGGTGAAAAACCACTTAAAAATTCAGCAGCCTAACGGCGCCACTTAAAACTTCAAAATACTGAATTGAAAAGATCAAATGGGGTCTCTCATCATATGATCATAAAAGATCATTTTGATAAATTTAGAGATCATACCCCAACATAACAAAAAGGAACTTGAAATACTTTACATGAAAATAGATCTTGAAAAATGAGAAGGGAGAAAGAATCCGTTACAAAAATTTCGGCAGAATAACGGCGCCACTTAGAACTTCATAAAACGAAATAATGAGAGTAAGAGGGGATCTATAATTATATGAACATGAAAAAGGCAGTAATAGGAGTATAAAAGAACATACTCCAACATAATAACATGGAGCATAAAAGGAATGACATAAAAGAGATTACTTGAAATGAAAGAGAGAGGTCGGATCCCTAACCTTAAAATGTAACTCTTAATCTTCAATGGTTGGGACCTTGGGGGCTTGGGGGCACCTTGAGAGGACTCCTTGGGAGGTAATGAGACCAGGAATTCGTTGGGGAAGAGTGGGGCGTCGAATGGATGAGAGGAGGGCTTGGTATTTATAGGGAAAGTGAGGGGACAAGGCATTAATGGCCAAGGGACACCTCACATGTGCTTTTCTCAAACCCATGTGCTCTCCCTTGGCATTTACCATGGAGTTAGGCCACATGGGGCCCCCAAAACAATAATTCATCAGCCTTGGCCGGACAACTCTTAAAATACCTCATGAAATCATCATGACACAGCTATGATGTCATTAAACATACCGAAACCCTAAAACTGCATTTTTACTATTCACTGAAAATTCAACTTTCTCAGAAAAATCCCAAAATTTCACACTAACCAAATATCAATGCTATGATTTCAAAAATGAACTCCATTTTATAAAAATAATTTTCTAAATATTTTTAAATTTATTTTTAAATAAATACACTATTCACCGAAAATTCATTTTTTCAGAAAAAACCCCAAAAATTACCATAACATAATATCGGTGCTCTGAGTTCAAAAATGAAATCCATGTTATAAAAATAATTTTCTAAATAATTTTTTTTTTTAATTAAAAAACACTATTCACCTGAAAAAACTAATACTTGAATAATAATTTATGAAACCGTTATTTAACCATTTTATTGAATCATATTACTTAATCAAGGTGCCTAGATTATTTTAAAACTTTTTTTTAAGTGAGATTTCTAATCCATTTGGTCATATTACTAATCCTAATCATAAAATCACTATTCATAATTTACTATTCATCAAAAATCAAGTTGATCTTATTAGACTCCAAATTTCGTACTGAACATAATTGTAGAAGACCATTTTTTTAAAATCATTACACATTTTTAATTATTTAAGGTTTACATAAAACTTATTTAAAATATCCTTTTTCTAAAATTAATCAAATATGCATACTATAATTATCCGGTCATTTGAAAATTCATAAACATCATCATAAGAAGAAATCCCAATTTTTATTTAAAACAAAGGATTACAAAAGGCAGTTACGGTCTTCTTACATAGCCCGTTATCACACCAGCATAGGACCTAAGTGTAAGGTGTTCTAAGGTGAGAGAGTCCGAGGGAGGCTCGGCCAACATTGCCCGAGTAGTAATTTCTATCAGTTTGAACTTCTGGTAAAGGAGATTCCGTTCTAGCTTCACATGATAATGTTCGGCTTGGGTTTGGTCCAGAGGAAAGCCTAATGGTGCTACCTCCTTCCCAAGTTCTGTTAGATGGGCTTTGATCGGTCCAAGACTACTAGGTGAGGCCATCGAATCTTCTTTCTATAATAATCAACCACAACTACTTATTTTTAGAGATAAAAATCAAAACATTTTGTTCACAGCGGTCATATTGACCGATGGTCATATAATAGTCAAAACCCAATGGTCTCATTTTAATTATAATCATGTTTATAAAATAAAACATTTTTTTTGAGTATAAAAATAAAATAAAATAACACATGAAATTGGGAAACAAGATTCATTCAAAATTTCGGGCCGTTACAATCTTCCCCCTTAAGAAATTGCATCCTCGTAATTTTTAAAATTGGGTTTTGAAATTTCATTGAAGTCCCACATCGGAAAAGGAGTCAGTAAAACTATTACATTAAAAGAAATAAAGGGAAGTAAAAAGGTCACCCGAGTTCACCCACTCATGGATTCCATGTAGGAAAATATGGACATGGAGGAGAAAAAAAAGGGTCACGTTCTGAGAGAGAGTGATAGAGAACATTATTAGGAGAATGTTAACCTTATGAAAATCCCAAACTTATGATGTGTGTAAACGGTCTTTGATTACGTAGTAGGAAACGTAAACCAACAACATTTTTGTTTTACATTTCTTTTCATAATTTTGAGGAATTCATTTACTACATAGAACAAAAACATAAAAATATACCTACCTTCATGTAGAGTTTGATCCTTTAATAATTCCCTACCAACACTAATCTTTTCTCCAAATGATGAGAATTCAAAAACACTTGGTCTCATAAAAGCACAAGAATCATATTCTAGAGAATCACATAATCTACAAAAGATTAACTATCTATTTCTTCTATCTTTAAACATTATCCCAAAAACAGAAAGGTTAAGGTAAAACAACTCTTCAAAAAGAAAGAATCCCATAGGAATGGAAACTACTTTTAAATCTTCAAAGTTCCATGTTACTACCCAAAGTTCATCATAGACCATTCCATAAATAAAGGTCCTTAAAATTCCTAAAAATTAATCAATTAAGATTGAAACCCAAATACAAGAAGGATTTGATAACATAGTCTTCCAAAACAACTTCATTGTTCATCTCCAGACAACATCAACCACTCCTAACATCTTATAACAAAAGTAGCTAACTGAAACATATTTTACCCAATATAGGTTAATCATTCCCTAAATTACTATATGTCCACCTTAAATTGATCAATTATTCAAAATATAAGTTAACCATACTCCTCAATGAAAATACTATAGTAATCTATTTACCTCGATCATATAGGGTCCCCAAAATAGAGAACGTCTTCCAAAATAATAATCATATTTTAATCCCCTAATCATCTCTATCATATTAATATGGAAATCGTCGCATTTCCTATCACATTGGTTGTTGGGACACTTTATTCCATTTCCCACCATTAACTAAGAAGAGAAAGTATAATTATGGGCTTAAATACTTAGCTAATAATCATGAAAAGGAACTTAAAGCATATAAGGATAACTTGTAGAAGAAAAGTATACCCTAACTTGTCATCCCCTAGGTTCTCATCTAGGTTATCCATGTTCATATATTCGTATATGAATCTTTATTTTATCTTTGTTCCTTTAACAATGGTTCATACTAAGCTTATGAATTTACCAAAGTATATCCCCCGGGAGTGTCATAACAAAGAGTGTAGTAAGGCCCGTTGTCGTGTACCAGTTCCCGTTCGAGTCTAGCTCAAAGTGGTGTTTTTGGGTTTTACCCCTATGTACATCTATTCCAGAGCCACCTCTACCTTCTCGTATCCAGATAGGGATGTATTTGCTTGGAAACCCCTTACTCAATACTCACCAAAATACCAGGAAGATTTCCTATATTTAAAATTTTTTATAGGGTTTTTCCTAGAGTTTTCATATCCTAATTTACACAAATAACTAAACCATCCTTTGATACCAACTATAGAATCCCATCTTTTTATAACATAACTTTCATTCCATTACACGGAACTGAGGATATTTAAGGTTTAGTGTCTTGGAAACAAGGAACATAAAACATGAAAAAAAACATCCTTCTTAAACACTTGAAAGGCTTCTCCTCATGTTCACCCTAGGATCATTACTGAATCTCATAACCTGGGGATATACATCCAAAGAAAGGGTGAGCATAAGGCCCAGCATGGGAAACAAGTGAAACATTTTACATATGAACTTGAGATATATCAATAAAGTCATGAAAAGAACATTAAGGCATGAAAATGAAAGCATGAGGCATATCATAATATAAATAAAACGTTTACATAACTTGAAGATGTGGATGCAACATTTAATATTGACAATAATGAACATATCACCAAGGTCCATCCCCAAGGTGTCATTTGAAAATTACCAAGGTTAATCACCAAGGTATCGTGAAAATTGGAATCTCTAGTGGTTACATCATTACCCAATGCATTGGAGCGCTATCAGGGCGCACCCTTAAATTTGCCTTTATTATCATGTGATCCACATATATCATCATCAAACATTTCATAAAGAACACATATAGCACAAAATAAATGGGTTTCATTTCATAATCATAACATTTTAAAAACTGCTTTAAAGACATGATCTTTACGTCACTTTAAAACCCACAGAAAAGGAAGGTGGGTCTCATGTATGTAAATCCCAGAATTTAATAATGAACTTTTTGGTATATATGTTAATACCCCTTTAGAATAAAGAGCTTTGATTATTCACTTACTAATATAAAAGAACATTATAAAAAGAGAGAGACATTTTGAGACGGAAATTCTGCAGCATAACGGCTATGTTACGAGGTTTTAGAACACATTAAAAAGAGAGGGAAAATGGGTCAAACATTCATAAATGACCCATAAAACAGTAGATGGGCAGAATAAGAAGGATACATGATCATGGTAATGAAATTTCAAGGACATACCATTTGAAATGAAAAACATGGAAGGAAGACAAAAATTAGATTTCTCTTATGAAAGTTCGGCAGCCTAACGGCGTTACTTAAACTTCAAAAAAAAAAAGATTTGAAAAGATCAAATAGGGTCTCTCATAATGTGAAAATAAGAGTTCAATATGATAGATATATAGATAATTCCCCAACATAATTAAAAAGTAACTTGAAGGACTTGACATGAAAGTAGAACATTGAAAAAAATGAGAAGGGTGAAAAAATCCCCTAAAACAAATTCGGCAGCCTAACGACGTTACTTAAAACTTCAAAATACTGAATTGAAGAGATCAAATGGGATCTCTCATCATATTAACATAAGAGTCCAGTATTATAGATATAGATATCATACCCCAAAATAACAAAAAAGAACTTGAACGAATTTACATGAAAGTAGAACTTCAAAACAAGAAGGGTGAACAACCACTTAAAAATTCGGCAGCCTAACGACGCCACTTAAAACATCAAAATACTGAATTGAAGAGATCAAATGGGGTCTCTCATCATATGAAAATAAGAGTCCAGTGTGATAGATATAGATATCATACCCCAACATAACAAAAAGGAACTTCAAATAATTGACATGAAAGTAGATCTTCAAAATGAGAAGGGTGAAGAACCACTTAAAAATTCAGCAGCCTAACAGCGCCACTTAAAACTTCAAAATACTGAATTGAAGAGATAAAATGGGGTCTCTCATCATATGACCATAAAATATCAGTATGATAAATTTATAGATCATACCCCAACATAATAAAAAGGAACTTGAAATACTTTACATGAAAATAGATCTTGAAAAATGAGAAGGGAGAAAGAATCCGTTACAAAAATTTCGGCAGCCTAACGGCGCCACTTAAAACATCATAAAACGAAATAATGAGAGTAAGAGGGGATCTCTCATTATATGAACATGAAAAGGGAAGTAAGAGGAGTATAAAAGAACATCCTCCAACATAATAACATGGAGCATAAAAGGAATCACATAAAAGAGATTACTTGAAATGAAAGAGAGAGGTCGGATCTCTAACCTTAAAATGTAACTCTTAATCCTCAAAGGTTGGGATCTTGAGGGCTTGGGGGCACCTTGGGAGGACTCCTTGGGAGGTAATGAGACCAGGACTACGTTGGGGAAGAGTGGGGAGTAGAATGGATGAGAGGAGGGATTGGTATTTATAGGGAAAGTGAGGGGACAAGGCATTAATGAGCAAGGGACACCTCACATGTGCTTTTCTCAAACCCATGTGCTCTCCCTTGGCATTTACCATAGAGTTAGGCCACATGGGGCCCCCAAAACAATAATTCGTCACCCTTGGCAGGCCAACCCTTAAAATATCTCATGACATCATCATGACACAACTATGATGTCATTAAACATACCGAAACCCTAAAACTGCATTTTTTACTATTCACTGAAAATTCAACTTTCTTAGAAAAATCCCAAAATTTCACACTAACCAAATATCAATGCTCTGATTTCAAAAATTAACTCCATTTTATAAAAATAATTTTTTAAATATTTTTAAATTCATTTTTAAATAAATACACTATTCACTGAAAATTCATTTTTTCAGAAAAAACCCCAAAAATTACCATAACATAATATCAGTGCTTTGAGTTCAAAAATGAAATCCATTTTATAAAAATAATATTCTAAATATTTTTAATTTAATTTTTAATTAAAAAACACTATTCACCTGAAAAAACTAATACATGAATAATAATTTATGAAACCGTTATTTAACCATTTTATTGAATCATATTACTTAATCAAGGTGCCTAGATTATTTTAAAACTTTTTTTTAAATGAGATTACTAATCCATTTGGTCATATTACTAATCCTAATCATAAAATCACTATTCACTATTTACTATTCATCAAAAATCAAGTTGATCTTATTAGACTCCAAATTTCGTACTGAACATAATTGTAGAAGACCATTTTTTTGAAAATCATTACACATTTTTAATTATTTAAGGTTTACACAAACATTTTTAAAATATCCTTTTTCTAAAATTCATCAAAATATGCATACTATATTTATCCGGTCATTTGAAAATTCATAAACATCATCATAAGAAGAAATCCCAATTTTTATTTAAAACAAAGGATTACACAAGGCAGTTACGGTCTTCTTACGTAGCCCCTTTTCACACCAGCATAGGACCTAAGTGTAAGGTGTGATAAGGTGAGAGAGTCTGAGGGAGGCTCGACCAACATTGCCCGAGTAGTAATTTCTATCAGTTTGAACTTCTCGTGAAGGCGATTCCGTTCTAGCTTCACATGATGAAGTTCGGCTTGGGTTTGGTCCAGAGCAAAGCCTAATGGTGCTACCTCCTTCCCAAGTTCTGTTAGATGGGCTTTGATCGGTCCAAGACTACTAGGTGAGGCCATCGAATCTTATTTCTATAATAATCAACCACAATTACTTATTTTTAGAGACAATAATCAAAATATTTTGTTCACAACGGTCATATTGACCGATGGTCATATAACAGTCAAAACCCAATGGTCTCATTTTAATTATAATCATGTTTATCAAATAAAACATTTTTTTTGAGTATAAAAAGAAAATAAAATAACACATGAAATTAGGAAACAAGATTTATTCAAAATTTTGGGCCGTAACATTTTGATATTTAGAGTAATTTAAATAACTGTGACAAATAATATTATCTTTTCTGGATTATATGTTTTTATTGAATATATTGTTTGGAATTCAATTAATTTTTTGGGATAAAGGATAAGTTGAATTATAGTAGTTTTAGATTCTATTAATTTTGGGTGCAGGATCTAATAAAAATGATGTTGATAAAAAACATTTATATATTATTAAATTTTTTTCATCTAAGAAATTAGTTAAAATAATAAGATTCAATCTAAATATCATAAAATATAAGAATTTTTTTGTAAATTAATGTTTTTTATCTATCTATTAATTATATACTATACTTTATAAAAAATCAGTGTTTTCCCTTGCTTCGATGTACCAAGGGGAAGTAAACCTCAAAAGTATTGGTTGGGTGGCAACTCAATATTAACATGGTTTAAAATAATATGGCCTAACATTGCAGTTGGCTTGAAAATCTGAATAATGTTATGCGTTGGATAATTCTCATTATCTTTATGAAAGAATTTTATGTATTTAAATACATTGTTATATCAAATTTTATTTATATAATATGAATTGAATGAAATATTTTCATTATTGAGGGAAATTAAAATTATGATCAAAATATTTTTAATGGGTATAATGAAGCATCATATATTTCCAATATAATATTGATATAAATTTTCTTTGATAAAATATTATTATAAAATCTAAACGATTTTTCATTTTTTAGCTATATGAACTAATCATTTTCACGCATGATAATTACATTAGTTTCCTTCTTAAATTTTTATAGTATAAGGGAAATTTGTTTAATATTTTTTAAAAAAAAATTATTATTTTTGTATAAGAAACATCCCAACACATTCAATGTGGTCGTAAGGATCGAAACCCAGACAGAAGGCAGATTGGGGCATAATGTTTACCACAACTGTATGAATTATACTACTTCAATTTTCCATATTTTTTTTATTCTTATATATTTCAGTATATTCATTATTTTTTAAATAAATAATTTTATAATTATAATATATGTTATTTTAATTTCAATATCATCATAATAATATCAAAAATAAAAAAATAGCCTAATATGATAAATGTTTCCAATGTAAATAATTTGCATCATATTTAGAAAAATACAAAAGAAAAATTAATGTGAAACATATTAATAATAGATTAATATATGTTTTACAAATAAATTTAATTTTTTAGGCTTTTTTAAATTTATTATATATATTTTAATTTCTAAGTGTTTTTTATCAGGTTCTATGTACATATTTTATCAGTTAAAAAACATTTTGGGAATATCAAGTAAATTGTTTTATATAAAAAATTGAATTAGGAATTATAAAACAATATTTACAGTAAAATATAATATCTCTAATTTTTTATCATTATCATTAAATTGATGTAAAATTGTCATAATGTAGTTTTTGAAAAATTTAAATGGTTGATAGAATATAATGTTGATCATACTATATATTATTTATTATACTAATAAAATTTACTTAAGTATGTTTTTAAAATATAAATTAATATAATTTACATGAAAAATTGAATAAAATTTATTTTTTTCAAACTATAAATAATAAATTATCAATGATATAAAACTAATAGATAGAAAAAAAAATAATGTAACTATTTTTAATAACAAGAAATGTTTTTATTCTCAGTGACATGTTTTTTGATGTATTATATGATTTTATTTAAATGATAATTTATTAAACTCTATATTTTGACTTGAATAAAAAAATTTGGATCTATCATATGGAAACATTCTTAGGAATAATTTTTTGGTTTTTATAAAGAAGTTGGTTGTTGGGTGACAAAATACGACGTTTAGAAAAAAAATTATTGATGCATCAAGATATAAGAATGTCATAAATGATTTATGAAATATTTTTGTTGAAAAAATCATATTTATGGTTTTAAATATAGATATTAAAAAAATAATGTTGAATTTAAAAACATATATTTTACATTTTGGAGCCTAAATTTCATTTCAGCATAATATAAAACTTATTTTGGATCAATGAATTTAATTTTTTTATTAAAGGGTTGCATTTATTTTTTGATTTATCAAATGACAAATAAAACACTAAAATGTAATTAAAAATTAAAAAATTGCGGTAATAACCCATAATACATATTATTTGTCTGATACTATAAAATAATCTATATTTCAATCTGAAACACCACTCTATTGGTTTATAAATATCACATATTCTTTCCTAGGGAAAATCTCAACTAATTAACTAAAATAAATTTTTATTTACGCTATATTATGTTTCTTATTACCATTTTTGACATTATAGAGTTAAAAAATACGAGAATTCATGGATTTATTCTAGGAGTAACTCATTAATAAAGAGGTAAACCCAATTCTTTTTTAATTTTTCTTTCTCTTCTTCATTGTAATATCACAATAAAATTTCCTTTTTTCAAAATTTTAAATTATTTAATATAAGATTAATAAACATATAAATTGTAATGTAATAATTTTTTAATTGTTATTATCAATTAATAGACTATATGATCTCTCTCCCTCTGTTTTGAAACAGTAGGATAATGCTCGGTTTCATCCACATGTAAATGCATTAACTATCACCTCCTATATGGACAGTTAGTTTACATTATATTTTACAAATTTATTTTACAATATTATATCCTTATGTAAATAATTTCACATAATGAAGTTCTAAAATCTTTTTAACTAAATAAATTGAATAAATCAAGATAAATTAAAAGAAAAAATGTCCTCAATCTGGTTTCTCTTATAAATGGAATTAATTTAATTTTAATTATTATAAATCATAAAGAACTAAAAAATTAAATATGATATAGTTCACATTTCTTTCTTTAAAGATGATTTTTTATTATACAGGAGGTTTAAATATGATGAAATAAAATAGGGCCTATGATTAGGATTCTTTTTCTCAATTTACTTCTATTGATTCAAAATTAATATAATATACTTATTCTTCTTTGACATGATATACCCACTATACATTGAATTATTTTATCATAAGTCAGTTTCTTCTTATTTTTTAAATTTAAAGTTTATAATTTATTTTTATTTTCATACAATTTATTATTTATCCATAAGGGGAATCTCAAAACCATATCTTCCCTTCTGTATCATTCACCTATTACTATAATACTCTTAATCACCCCCACTTAATTTTCAAAAAATACATATATTAATCGACTATTATCTTAATCCATCCATATATTGCATTTTTTTTGATATTTTCTTCATTTTTTTTTTGATTTTTTAATATTTCATAAATTCTAATTTTAAAATGATTATAATAGAATTTTTTTATTATCTTCCTCTACACGCCTGATAAAATTTTTAAACATCATTATATTTATGTTTCTATTTCATGTACATTATATTTTTAATGTAATGTTTTAAAATCACATGTGACCCCTTATATTTTTTTCTATATGTTATTAATTTTAATAATAAGACCAAAAAAATTCTAAAACCATGGGTCTATTTTGGTGATCATTACATTATTTTATGGGATTGTTTTCATAACATATTATGAATGGAATTCTCTGATTTGGTTCATTCTCAAGTGAATTTTTAGGATATATTAGGTATGTGGTTGGTTCCTCTGTATCTTCAGTATATCTTATAATTATTTTTGAGGGACCAGTGTTTTGGGTTTTGTTTATTTAGTAAATATAATGGTGTTCAGGGTTAGATCGTGGGTTTCGATAACCATTTACCTCAACCATGCATCATGAAAATCCAAAGTTCACCATTTGAGGTACAATGTAAAGGTTATTATAAAACCTTATGAACATCTACATATAATTTTACTTGATTTACACATGGTTGGTGTATGGTTTTTAATAAATACAATGAAACCGTTTGAAATGAGATTTTTTTTAGTGAGGAATGCATAAATATCCCATAGAATGTCAATCTTTTGAAAAAACGTTATATTGAAAAAGAAGAGAAATAAAATTTTCATTATGTTTTTAATAAATTTATGCCCCACTATTGATAAATTAGAATCTAGTGGCATCATGATAGGATATCCTTCCCCACTCCTCTATTGCATGGTGCATTTACCCAAATTCTTGTTCATTAATTATTTTGTCCAATGTGTTGGATAGATTGAGGTTATTCTACTCATCCTACACCATTTTTTTGTTGATAAAATGTTTTGAATCACTATTTAGGTTCGTTATTTAATATTTTCAATTTATTTCTGTAGTTCATTATAGTTTCTCATTTCTAGTTGAATTAAAGGAAGATATTGGAAGAGTTGGTTTCCCTAGGGTTGAGGTAGGTGTAAAAATTAATTCTACATAAAAATGTATTATTTATAGTTTTTTGGGTTGTGATATAATTTTTTATTATAGGAATATTTACATAGTAATGGATTTTGAATTTACAGTTTATATTTCATTCTTAGGTTAATTTCATTAAATGTAGTAAAACAAGATCCCATGGGTAGATCATTTTTTGAAACACTAAGTAATGGGTAGCCCTAGGGCCATAGTTTTTAGTGAAATGGATGTAAAGGTCTAGAGATGCCATTTTCATATATATATTTCATTATTTTCAATCATCCAAAACCAATTATTACACATAGAAATATACTGGTCTTATGGAAAATGAATTTATTTAATGTAATTTTAAATAGAAAAAAAATTATCTTTGACATTGGAACTCTATAATGGAATTATAAATTAAATTAATTATAAATACATGGTTTAAAATTTTATATTTATGAAATATATTAATGTGTTAAATCATTTATTTAATTGAATAATTTACTCATATTTAAATTTTAGGTAAACATATAGTTGAATTATTTTTAATATTATGTTAAAATTGAAATTACATTAGAAGTATCATGTATTATTTATAAAAAAACATTTTTTGAATTCCATGGTTTGATTATAATGATTTATAAGTTATATATTGTTATGGAATTAGATGTATGAGACTTGGATTATACTAAGAGAATCTTATGAAATTTTGGAGTAGAAATTTACTTGGATTCTATTATTTCAAATGCTATGGAATTTATCAATTAAGAAATTGGATTTCACATGGACCTATTACCCAATATTCTATAGGAAGACCGGTCATTAAAATATGGTGATGTTTTCATATGTTAAATTACAAATAAAAATGTCATGTATTATTTATGTAATCCCTTATTGAATTAAACATTTGATTATCCACTGATTCAGCTTCATTGTTATTGGTATGGAATGCCTTGGGTGTGATCCATGAATTAAAATAATGATATGGTTCAAGATATCAAGTTAATCCCTTGAGTCCAAACTAGATTGAAAATTTTCTTGGTATTTTCTAGGAGAGAATTACCATATGATCAATGTGGATACCCATTATGAACCTTGATAAATGTTTTATTAGTGATACACCTTGGAATATTGTTTAGATATTATTTTCCCCCCTCTGTGGATTTACACAGGGCAGAAACAGTATGTTGTGTTGGCTTGGGTTGTCCCCTTATGACCAAAGGATCTATTAGGTTATGTTTATTTCATTATAATGAAATTATTAATATTTAGTTAATTTAATTTATACTATTTTTCTTTATGTAGTCAGAATATAATAATATAATAAATCTAGTGTGGTGGATTACTAAGGTCTACTCACACAGTTATCATAATTTCATTGCACTTGGGTACCTGAGTAGATGCTTCTAGGTCCCAAGACATAGGATTTTTATTTGTATAGAGGTTAATGTCTGATGATTCTGCAGATATAATGGAGTTGGGAGATGGAATAATTTCTTGAGTTTAGGATGTCTATGGGTCTTCCACTAAAGAATATGGTATGAATTCCCTATGAAATATTACATATAACCATTTATAATTTAATTTCACAACATCAAAGCCATGGAAATATTGATTCTTCCTAGATTATTTTAGATAATTATAACTAAACATTTATGGACCATGATACTCTAATATGGAAGCACAACATGAATGGACAATTCAAAATCATGTAATTCTACAATCTGGAATGAAGGGTCTCTAACATACCACCAACAAGGCTAATGATGGTCAAAACATCGTTCTTCCGACCTTATAGATTTCTTCACCTTTTGTGGATATCAAGATATTTGATCCACACATATGATCAAATTATATTGTTTGGATAACAAATTGTGTTCTCCTACTATCTCACTTTGATGGATAAATATGATGTTAAACTCCTCTTCCTTGACAAGGATTTTTTCGTGAATGAATGGGCCTATGTTGGATACTTTTTTGTAATTTGGGATTAACACATTCATACAGGTACCTAATCTCATAGATAATATCACCACTGATCGCCACCATTAACAAGTCTAGAATATCTTTCTCTTAGTAGTGTCCTCGATCACTTCAGATGTCTCTAATGAATGAACATTCATGATATTTAATGAAGTTTATACCTCCACTTATATGGTCATGATTTCACATGACCAGGAGGTATATAGTGCCTTAGTTGTGAAAAATGAAGGTATTATAATATCTTTAGATGATATGAACTCTCTTGAACTCTTTTGTGTGATATAAAGACTAAGTAAACCCAGAGTAATCATGTATACATTATAAATTCCAGCAATAAATTCACGGATCAAGGTCAACATAAATGGTGCACCTCCTGTTATGCAAGGACCCTCAGGCAGTATAAGTTTTTTCAGAATATATCGGGGTGATTATATCATAATTGTTGAATTATAGTGGCCTATAAAGATGAATTATGGGCTATTATTTGTGTAGTATGGTATTCCATACTATATTAGTGGAACTGATTTAGGATTGAGACTAAATCTAAAGATTCTTTGAGATACTTAAACACCATAATGAGGAATGTTCCTTATAAAATAATACCTCATTGGATTGATTTCCTTGGTAATGTCACTAGGCTAAATTTGGTTATCTCATATACATGTCGATAAGAAAATAAAGTTGTTGATTCCCTATCAGAGAAGGAATTCATGGATATGACCATGATGTGGTCCTTTAGGAATCTTGATTATTATGCCCCAATGGTGGATGGAATAATTTATAGCATCTCAGATACTACTTTTTTAATACATCCTTGTTTTTCATGTCTCTTATTTCACCCTTTTAATATAATGTACTCTTAGTATCAACTTTTACTTCGTTTTGTACTTTTGGTTAAGAGGGTGTGAGAATTCATGCATCAATAAAGGAGTAATGGATTTAAATGTCACACATATGTTGCCTGAGATTGAGAGTATACTATTTTTCATATCTACTAGTTGTGTATTTAATTTCTTTGAATTATTACTACTAGTGATTTATATTAATCAATGGATTTTAAATGGTTTCAAGGTTTTGATTACTTAATGTGACCCCACCCATTTATATGGCTCTTCTCACATATAACTATATACTAACCTTATAATTACCAGGAACATACAATAAACCCCTTGAACATTATTAAAATATAAAAATTGATTCATAATGTTATGGGTTGCATTGAATATAGTTTCATGAAAAATCATATAAATTTCTTTCCACTATTCATTGTGAATGTTTTCCAATCAAACCAATCTAGGTATGTTATTTTAAAATAACAATTGCATTTTTAAAGGGTTGAATTTGAATAAAAATGAAAAGGTTCAAAATTACAACAATCTGATAATATTGGTATATGGGTTTTGTTTTTGTTGTTTAAATTGGTTTTAATTAAACAGGATGTTAAATAAATCTGAAAGATGGTTTTAATCTATAAATTACCATTAAGACATAAATAATTGAATCTTTGGGAAAAGTCATTAAATGTTTACAAGAACATAGAATGGATAATTTCCAATGTTTTATGATGATTTTGTGACATTTATTTGGTTATATTTTGGTTTTGGTTAAATAATAGTCAATTTTAAAAATCATATAAAATTATTATTTGTAGAATGTGAATGGAATATTTATTATCCATGATAGAGATTTTAAATTATGAAACATTTGAAATCATGAGTTTCCATATGGGTTTGATCAAATGTGAATCCTCCCGATTAGAGGTTTGTGGACATGAATTGAAGATAAGGAACAAGGATTGCTAGTTCCTTGAATTTGATTCATGACTGTTGAAAATATATATGGGTTCAATGGTATTTAAAGAAATCTTGAGTTGTGATACTTATATGTTGTGTGTGTCACTTAGGATTGGTTTTCCAGTGGTTAGGTTGTGGAGTACAATGTGAACCTTAAACCTGACCATGATTCATAGTGAGTTTACCATTAGGTATCCATGAAAGGACCCATGAGATGAAGCACACATGTTGGTGTCATTTATTAATTTGTGGGGATTTAAAATAAAATTATTCTTAAGGTATCAATACATGAGTGGGTTCTAGAGAGTGTTTGGTTTTTTTAACACCCTAATATTTCATAGTACATGATCTGCATAATGTAATTCATTAACTTGCACTACACGCAACACCGAGTTCGAGCACACCACAACTTACCTAGTAGCCGTTCAGAAACCGGTTATGAATCATATTAACTATATTTTGAATCATATATATAATATATAATTTTAACATCCATATTATGTGTTTCTTATAAATAATATAAGAAAAAATTAATTTTTTAAAATAAAAGATATATTTTTAATAAAATTAAATTTTACCGAATTTTAATAGAGAAACCTTTTTAAAACCAATATTTGACACTTTTATATATTCAATATGATTAAATTAAATTCATCTTTTTATGGGAGAAATAAAAAATTTGGTGGGATAAAATATGGGTACTTTTTTGATAACTTTAATATTTTGACGAATTGTGAAAATTACTATGTTTTAATGGTTTTTTTTAATTAAAATAATTTATATTGAAAAATTATCCCTTTGAAAGGTTTTGAATTATAATTAGATTATACTATTATCATTTAAAACAATTTAGGTCATTATATGTAATTTAAAATATAAATTTTACATAAACACATGTCAATATTTTGATAGTTTTTACTTTTAAAAAACCCGCTTTTTGGTTTTGACAACAGAAATTAAGTGTAAATTAATAAATGAAACTTCTATCTTATGAAAATAGTAAAATAGGCTTCATTTTTTAATTCTTAATATCCAAATTATCTTAAGGTTAATGTTTATTAATTTTTTAAAAACATTCAATTTTTGATGAATAGTGAAATGCATTGCCTTATTATTTAAAACCAACATTTTTTCAAAATAATTATTTATTTCATTTCAATTTATTATATGTCAAAATATATATATAATATCTATATAAGTTAAATTCAATTAATTGGAGTCATTTTATATTAAAATTATATTTATCAAATTTTATTGAACTTTTTAACCTCTTTTACCCACCTTCTAGGCACGTTAGCAAATTTGTATAAAACACATTTTTACTAATTTTGTGAGTTGAATTTCAAAAATCAAAGGGAAACAGTTGAAATTAATATGTAAAATGTTATTCAGTAAGAGGATTTTTTGGCAAATAGTAACTTCAAACTTTTATTTACCATGGTTAAAAGAAAATAGGGTATTTAAAGGTAAGAATGTTATTACAATTACCCTTACACATGTCCTAATTCTATTGGATTAGTGTAGTTAGAAAAAAAATTCATTGGAATAAAATATGATCCCTTTTGTTACACTTGGATTAGATTTGGAAATTTATTAATAATTTATTCAAAGATGAGTTAAAAGTGTTAAATTCAATGTTTTTTATCTAAAACATTTTTAATATAGTGTTATAAATAAGATAAATTTGACTATAAATATTCATTAAAAATATAAAAATATTTCCTACATCATGGTATTATATTTATAATTTTTATACATTAAATAAATAAATTTATTTATTACACAATGATGATGCAATAATTACCTTATTATTGAAAGAATCAAATAAATTGTATTATAAATATTAAAATAAACATAATTACAATTTTTTATGACATCGTTGAATTTTATAGGTTAATATAATATGTTAGTGTTTAGTAAATGTATTTGGTTTGAATTAATGAAATTTTGACGACTTTCACAAAAACCAAATACTAAATAATGTCAAAATTGACATAAATGAGTTTTTTTAAAATATTATATTATTAAATTATTTAATAATCATAAAAATATAAGGTTCTACCAATGAAATAATATAATTATAGGTATATCATTAATAATCCACTTGAGGTTCTCATATCTTTTTATAATAATTTTATAAACCATTTATTATAATAATACAAGAATACACAGAAAAAGTTAAACTATTTAACTAAGGGTTAAATATAAAAGATAAAGTTAATATGGTGACCTAAACCTATCTAAAACCAATTGGTTGAGATTTTTTAGACCAATATCCACTTTATCCTTGAAATAATTCATTTTTAAGCCATTATAAACCAAAAATGATTTTATTATAAAATAACATTTCACGCTTTTCTTGAAGTGACCCTCACCTCTCTTATAAAAGGGCACATCCCCTATTCTTATGTTCACACCCCCAAAACCTTTTTCCTCACCCAACCCCTACCCAAATATCCTCACAACACCCCACACATAAAACTAGAGTCCTTACTTAGATCAGGAAGGCAACTTATAGATCCCTTTTGATCAACTCAAAATGAAACACCCGAAGAAGAGGTAATAATTTCACCACCCTCTTTCAAGTACTTTTCTTCTTCCACATCCTCTTTCTTTGTTGTTTCCATAAAAAAATAATAACTCTAGTACATCCTATATAACGTTATATAACTATAAATATGTTACAACCATATTCATTATTCTATCGATCCTATAAATAACAAAGTCTTCAAATGTGTGTACGTACGGTTTACCATCTCCACGTCATGGTGTAGTTTGTTATTCAAACACATCATTATATGGATGGGTATAATAATGAGGATAAATGATGTAAATAATAAATATAAAATTTTAATTATTCTTTATATATTATATAATATAAAATTATATATGATTTCACCATAAATATAATGATATTGTCTCTCGTGTGTATGTACGGATTACCGTCTTCGTGACACGATGAGATTAATTCCCACATTCACCATTGAATGATGATTATAAAAATATATATTATTAATAATTATATAATATATGACACTATAATTCTATTGGATATATATATATGTATATGTATATGTATATATGTATTTATATACTTACATATATCTTATTCATTAACTTTTTTTCAATACGATATGAAAACATAAACATCGTTTATGCGTTCGTTCGACCTACTATATCCATAAACGATGCCTTAAATTTCATATATATTTTCTATTATAAATATTTATATTCTAAATATATATGATATATAAATACTGTTTTATTTTGATGATCTATTTGAATCATGAACTAAATGATAAGATCAAGAATATCATGTTAAAACACATATGATACAGAAAGTTGTAGCACCACCAGTTCAAGGTATGAAGCCTTTGTTTATGACTTTTTATGAGTTTAAAGTGAAGAGGAAGAGTTGGGATGAGTTTGGGTGAGTTTTTATTGGTTTTTAATATGTTTTTGGGCTTTTCTAATGGAGCACGGTTTGAGCACGGTTAGGAGAAACCGTGCGGGGTCTCCAGGAAACTGTGCAGTGAGAGACTGTAGGCTTTGCACGGCTTGTGCACAGTTTGTCAAACCATATAAGGAAACCATGTGGACGCCTCCTCTCAAGGAAGTACCATGTGCACTGTTAGTGCAAGGTTTTCCAAATTGTGCGGGCTAACCGTGTGACCACATAAAAATAGGATTTTAAAACCCAGCTTCACTCAGGCTTGCCACATTCCTCTCCAAATCCTTTCCCACTCGATCCACACTCGGGATTTTGGGTTCTTAGGGGTTGAAGGTGATCTCCCACAAATTTTAGAAGAATTTTGAAGATGTTTCTTGGTGGATTGAAGGTGGTTTCTCATGAGTAAGTCTCTCCTCTTGGGTTCCTTATGTTTTCTTCTAGATCTATATCACCCTATCTCTCAGTTATCTATATCTACACCCATTGTGTGTAGATATAGGGTTGTGGTTGCCTTGGATGTTAATTTTAAGGCTTGTTAATTTTAGGGAAGTAGATATTGAGAGGTTTCGTTGGTTCTTTCACCGGATTTGAGGTTTGATTGCTTGTGGGGCGATTTCTCGAGAACCCAAAAGGAAGGTGGTTTCTCTCTCGACTCCACTTGGTTGAAGTAGTGGTGATTGGTTACTATAAATTTGTTGTGATAAAAACTAATTATTTTTTGATGTGGGAATGTGTTTGGAAATCCCCTGGGTGATGTTTTGGGGATTTTTGGGGAAATAGGTTTTGTGGTGAAATGCTCTTGTTGTGGATTTTAAAATATTGATCTTAAAATGGGTTGCTGAGTTTGATTTGTGAAAATGGTTGATGGGAAATGGTTTTAAATAAAAAGGATTTTTTATTGAAATGATTATTGTCATGGAAAATGGTTAGCAGTTGTTTTCAATAATTGGGTGATCTATTGAAGTGGTATACAAGTAATTGGAATGATAGATTTCATCTTTTTTTGGACTTGGTGTGCAATTCATTGTTATGGCTTGATTTGGAATGTTTTGTGGATTTAGGCAGGAATTACCACTATAAAAAGGAGATGTATTGCGGATGGAAGGGCCACCATCAAAAGATAATTGGTCAGTAAGTATCGCTAGTTGTGAATGGGTGAACTGGTTGGACGAAAGCTCCATCGTTATGGTTGCTTTGTTGTGCATTGCGTTGCAAGATGAAAATTTTTGTGCTAATGTGTAAATGATGAAATAGATTGTGGCATGTTTGTTTGGTTTTCCCATAGTTTCTTGGTTTGGGAGATATGGCTTGGTAAGGGTTTGTTTGGCTTATTGTAATGGATTCACTTGTGATTATTTTATATAAATTTTTTATATAAATGTGCTAACTGTTTTATCGTAGTGGTGTGTGTATGTTAGTAATTTAGGGAAATCCTAATGAGTAGTTGTACTCACCCCTTTCTTTGTAATGTTTGTATCTTTGTAGATGTAGTGTATCATGATGTGGCCAATGATATGGCATCCCCGTCCTTTAGTGGTGCACCGTGATGTCTGGGAAGAGCTTGGAGCATGGAGCTTGGTGTGGAGCTATAGAGTGTGTCTTGTATTATTTTTGGTGTTTTGTTATGTATTCCGCATAGTACTCTGATATAGTATTTTTTGTGTTGGTTTTGGGTTGTATTGTGGAACAACATGGTTTGTCTTTTGGGAAATACATGCTTGCATGTTTTATTAAAATGCATCATATAATGGTTGTAGTGATGTTTTGGTTGGTTTTTTCTTAAGGGAAAATCATTCCCCAATATTTTCTTGAAGCCCTCAGCAATTATTGCCAGCCTTCGGCACCTTAGGAACGTTTCTTAAGGCCATGTAATCACTCACCTCCTCCTCAATCCAATGAGGTAGGGGCATGGTGTTACAAGTGGTATCTTCATGTTCGGTCCTTTGTATTTGATTCTCAGATTTTCAGTTGACAGTCATTGTGGTATATTCTTTGAGTTGGGATGGTAGCAAGGCATAGGAATTTCAGGACATGGAAAGTATAGCATAAATGGATGTAGCTAACCCTTTTATGTGAAACATCAAGTTTCCAGGGAGTTGGGTACATAAGTGGTTGGAGACACTTATAGGCATTTAATATCTCATTGTCGTGGGTGTAGACAATGAAATGAGCATGGCATGCATGGTATAAATGACTTACCTCTAGGATGCATATTTCAATGGGGTATAATGGTTTATGTTGTGATATTAATGTGTGGATTTTGAAAAAATGGAATTGGGTTTCAAAATGGAAGAATATGAAACATGAAAATCAGTCGTATTTTGAAAATGGGTTGATTTTAAAAAAATTTAAAACATGGAAAATGTTGAAAGGTGGAAAGCCTAATTGTGATAGTTTTGTGAAATGAAATTTTAAATGGGAACTATTAATGTCTACGGATGTGAGATTCATGGTTTTTTTTCTATTTATAGAAATGGATCCAGGCAGGCGTCGTAGAGACCAACCGGAAGTGGATGATGAGAACATGGTTACACATGATCCCTAGGTGATCTAGCATTTATTCCAGAGCATAGTGCATGATTTGCAAGTTGTGGGATGTGTGAATAGAGCGGTAGTGCCAAATCATGCTTGATTATGTGGATCAGTTTCAAATGGAGGATCTAGCCATGTTCAGGGGTGATTCAGACATGGAAATGGAAGAGGTGTTGCAGTCCAGAATGAACAAAATTATCAAATTCTTGGGGAATCCGGTAGAGTTGAAAGTAAAGCTAGTGACATATAAGATAGAGGATCTTGCTCTTCAGTGGTTGGATTTGGTATTCCATGTAAGGAAGACCATGGGTATGACGTGGGAAGGCATTGAGGAATTGTTTAATAAAAAATTCTACCCCCATAAATTCAGAATTCAGCGCAAAACTGATTTCTTCCATCCAGAGCAAGGGCATATGTCTGTGACATAGTATGAATCTATGTTTTTGAGCTTAGTGCAGTTTTCACCCAAGGTGACGGGTAGCATTTCATTGAAGGAAAGGATCTTCGAAGTGGGTTTAAGGAAAGAGATCTATTCATAAATAGCAGTCCTGGGTATTGGTGAATACATAGAGATGGTGAATCGAGCATCAGTGGATGAGTAGGATATGTTCGGAGCTCCGGGCGGAGGAAACATGCTAGTAGCCATGGAGAATAGTCGGAACTGTATCACTGAGTTCAAGGGGAGGAAGGCTACTTATTCCTAGGGCAGGAGCATGGCATATAATCCGACGGAAGGATCGGTAAATCTTCCTCCAAAGAACCAGAGCAACCAGGATGTTTTTAGTGTGGCTATACGGAACATATCAAGCGAGATTGTAGGGAACAACCTCGATCATGTCACAATTGTAAGCAGATGGGGCATCTGCATCATTATTGACAGATTGATTCATGGTCAGATGCACATCACAGTCCTTAGGGATCACTAACGTCGTATGCCTCAATGGGATGGGGACTACAACATACCCCTCATTAGCAGAAAAAAGTCAATTATGGTGATTCTTGAAACACCACAGCCCCTCAGCAGGGAAATAAAGAGAAGAGTGTGGAAACTAAGGAATTTTTTGGATCCAATCATGTTGTGTTGGATGATCAGTTGGGACTATCAATAGTGTGAGGCACTATTCTTTTAAATTCTACATTGATACAAGTATTGTTTGATACAGGTAAACATAAAACTCTTTTGGGATAAAGATAGTGTTGAACCTTCTTGTGTAGAGCGTGTCCTATCATTGTGGGCGAAGTTGAGAGAATGTGAAATTTATCAGTGCTTGTGATGGATGGGTATGATGTAATCATTGGAATGGATTGGATGGAAGCGTTTAAGGCCCACATTGACTATAATACATGGAAAGTTTCCTTTATAACACATTATGGAATTAGAAATATCTTTATAGGAGAGAGGCAATAAAGTTTGGGTGGAACAGGTTTGTTGGCACTAGCAGTGGGCACATTATCCTATCATTTGGTTGTTTTCTCATTAGAATTGTTAGAGGGTGTTGAGAAGAGTGTTCTTCCGATAGAGGTGGATCGGTTCATGGATGTTTTTTCCGATGAATTCTCTGGGTTACCTCCTGTAAGAGAAGTGGAGTTTACGATTGATCTACATTCATGGACCAATCCTAGCTCACTTATGTCTTACCGAATGTCACATACTGAATTGAGGGAATTGAAATTTTAGTTTGAAGAGCTAGAAAACAAAGGGTTTATCCATCGTAGAATGTATCTGTGGGTAGCGCTGGTGTTGTTTGTGAAAAATGCAGATGGAACATTGAGCCTCTAGGTTGATTATCATCAACTTAACCAAGTTACAATAAAGAATAGATATCCACTTCCATGAATTAATGATTTGTTCGACCAATTTAGGGGAGCATGGTGGTTCTCTAAGATCGAACTGAGGTCATTATATCGTGAATTGTAGGTGAGGAACAATGATATTCCTAAAACAACTTTAGTAGTAGATATGGTCATTATAAATATGTGGTTATTCCCTTCGGTCTAACTAATGCACCAGAGGTATTCATGGAATTTAAAAATTATATATTTCAAGGATATCTGGATTCATTTGTGGTGGTTTTTGTAGATGATATTCTGGTGTATTCTAGAATAAGGGTGGAGCATGAGAAACACATGGCGATAGTTTTGGGGATCTTGAGAGATCATTGGTTGTATGCCAAATTGTCAATGTGTGACTTTTGGATACAAGAGGTACATTTTCTGGGCCATGTGATTTATGAATGGGGAATTTCAGTGGATCCAGAAAAGATAGAGCTTGTTATCTCAAGGAAACCACCAAATAATGTGTTTGATGAATGATGTTTTCTCGTCCTAGCTCGATATTATCAATGTTTTGTTCAAGAATTTTCATGTTTTGGTTCACCGATGGCAGCTTTTACACGATATAATATTCCATTCTAGTGGAATGAACAGTTTAAATAGTGTTACAAAGAGATAAAGTGTCTCTTTACATTATCACCAATCATGGTTTATGCAGAACAAGGAAGAGGGTACGTGGTGTATTTTGATTCTTCGGGATCATGGTTGGGGTGCGTTCTCATGCATGGGAATCATACGGTTGAATATGGCTCATGATATTTGAGGGTACATTTGAGGAACTACCCAACTAATGATTTGGAATTGGAAGAAGTGGTCCATGATTTGAAAGTGTGGCATCATTATCTCTTTAGTGAGAAATTCATGGTATATATAGATCATAAGTGCTTGAAGAACATTTTCTCACAATAGGATTCGAGCAAGATGCAAAAGAGATCGATGGAATATCACCAGATGATTGAATTTGACTTGATTTACACACCAGGTAAGGTAAATTCAGTGGTAGATGCATTAAGTAGAAAATCATATTCTCAGGTGGTGAAACAGGCATTGAACCAGTGGTAGTTGATATCAGTTATAGCTAACGTGCAGTTGGAATGTGAGGACAAGGGTGATGGAGTGGTCTTCTTTCAAGTCTTTTTGATTCTTGACTTGGTTGGACTGGATAAAGAGGCCTAAATATCTTATTTTGAGTGTGTGACCATGAGGTCGAAACTCAATGGTGGGGACACCATTGATGGTTGGCAACTGAATAAAGATTCAGTTTTGTGTTTTTGGAATCAGATAGTTTTTCTAGTTTCTTTTCAAGATAATATTCTTAGGGCGTATCATCATTCCAGGTGGGTTTTTCATCCTCGAATTTAGAAAATGTATAAAGTGTTGAAAGAATAGTTCTAGTGGGATGGTATGAAAATAAGTGTGGCTAAGTTTGTTTCTTGATGCCTGACTTGCCAGAAGGTCAAGGAAAACCATCATAGGCCAGTGGGAATTTTACAATCATTACCCATCCCTATTTGGAAGTTGGGGAAAATAGAGATTGATTTTGTTATAGGTCTCCCAAGAACGGTATGGAGGCACGATTCCATTTGGGAGATAGTGGATCAACTAGCAAGGTTGGCTCATTTCATCCTGCTTTTTGAATCTCATACAGTGGAGGATTTGTCCAGAATCTATATCCGAGAGGTGGTAAAGATGCATGGTTTTACAGTTTTGATTGTATTAGATAGAGATCCGAGGTTTAAATCTCATTTTTGTAAATCCTTACAGCAATCCTTTGGGATATAGTTGACTATGAGTACGACATATCACCCTCAGATAGATGGTTAATCCGAGGGGATGATAAAAACATTAGAGGATATGTTACGAGCTTGTGTCATGGATTCTGGGGGCTCGTGGTAGGAGAACATGTTGTTGGTTGAGTTCTCATACAATAATAGTTATCAGGAATCCACACATATGGCTCTGTTTGAAGCGTTTTATGGGCGGTCATGTCGTTCTATACTTTTCTGGGTGGAAATGGGTGAGTCCTTGATGGTTGGACCGAGATTTGCCCAGGAGACTACAGAGAAGATCATGTTAATCAGAAATAGAATGGAGATGGCTCAGATTCATCTGAAATAATATGCATACCAACATCTATAATCATTGTCGTTCGGGGAGAGTGATCATGTTATCTTGAGTATCACTCCTAGGTTGGGACATCGTTGTTTTGGGAAACAGGGAAAGTTATCTCTATGTTATATTAGACCTTTTGAGATTCTAGAGAGGGTTGGTGAGGTGGCTTACCATTTGTCATTGCCACATAGGTTCAGTGCGGTGCACAATGTTTTTCATGCATCGTAGTTGGAAAAGTATCAGTTGGATCTAGGCCATGTTATTCAATGGGATTATGTTGAACTAGAGTTGGATGCTTCGATGGTGCACATGCTAGTGCGAGTTATGGATAGGAAAGAGAAAGTCTTTTGGGGTAAAATCATCGATCTCATTCGGATTTTTTTGCATCATGTCCAGATCCATGAGGGGAATTGGGAGTGGGGGAAAGAGATGGTCAAGGAATGGCCTGAGCTCTTTCGGTAAAAGGTGGGTTCACTACTTTCTGAGGATGGAAAGTCCAATGGTGGGGAGAATGTTCGCCCCTGGTTTGAGGTAAATTGCCTTTGTTTATGCATTTTAATGTGTTTAAAGTGCATGATATGAGTTGGGAATAGGTTTGTTTAGTTTGGAATGGTAATGAAAAATTTTGGAGGCTTTTCTAAGGGATCACTTTTTAAGAACGGGTAGGGGAAACCATGATGGGTCTCCAGAAAACCGTTTAGGGGGAGACAGTCGGCTTTTCACGGCCTGCGCATGGTTTGTCAAACCGTGTGAGGCAACTGTGTGGAACCCTCCTCTCGATGCAGTAGCATGTGCACGGTTAACACACGGTTTTCCAAACTGTGCTATCTAACCGTACAACCACTTAAAAATAGGGTTTTAAAACCCATGTTCATTCAGTCTTACCTCATTCCTCTCCAAATCATCTACCACTCGATCCTCACTCGGGAATTTGGGTTCTCAGGGGTTTAAGGAGACCTCTCACTGATTTTGGAATCATTTGGAAGAGTTTTTTTGGTGTATTGAAGGTGGTTTCTCCCGGAAAAGTCTCTACTCTTATGTTCCTTGTGTTTTTCACTAGATCTACATCTCCCTCTCTCTTGGTTTTCTAGATATACACCTGTTGTGTGTATATCTTGGGTTTTGGTTGCCTTTGATGTTAATTTAATGGCTTGTGAATGTTAGGGAAGGAGATATAGAGAGGTTTTGATGGTGTGTTTGCCGGATTTGAGGTGCGATTTCTTGTGGGTTGATTTCTTGTGAACCATAAAGGTAGGTAGATTCTCTCTCGACTCCACATGATTATAGGTTGTGGTGTTTTGTAATAGTTAATTTTTTTCAATAAATAATAAATTTTGTTTTGATGTGAGAATATGGTTGGAAATCCCTTGGGTGATGTTTTGGGGATCTTTGAAAAAATGGTGTTTTGTACTGAAATGCTCTTATTGTGGATTTTAAAATGGAGATTTTAAAATGGGTTGCTGAGTTTGAATTTTAAAATTGATTTATGGGAAATGGTTTTCAGTAAAAACTATTTTTTATTGAAATGTTTGTTTGCATGGAAAATGGTTAGAGGGTGTTTTCAGTAAATCAGTGATTTATTGAAGTGGTAGACATGTAGTGGGAATGGTTGATTTCCTGTGGTTGTGGCCTTAGTGTGCAATGATTGGGTATGGCATGATTTGGAATGTTGTTTGGATAGCGGAGGGATGTACCACTATTAAAAGGGGATATATTGTGGATGGTAGGGCCACCATCAAAAGATAAGTGGTCAGGAAGTACCAGTAGTTGTGAATGGGTGAACCGGTTGGGCGGAAGCTCCATTGTTATGGTTTCTTCCTTGTGCATGGCTATGAAAGATGGAATTTTTTTTCTAATTTGTAAATGAATAAATTAATTTTTTAATGTTTTTTGTCTTTCCCTTAGTTTCTTGGTTTGGAAAGATGGCTTGGTAAGGGTGTGTTTGGCTTATGGTAATGGATGCACTTGTGATTATTTTATGTAAACATTTTTATATAAATGTGATAACGGTTTTATACTAGTGGCGTGTGTATGGATTTCATTTGAGGAAATCCTACTAAGTATTTGTAATCAACCCCTACTTTGGAAATATGGTGTCTTTGCAGATGTAGTGTTTTGTGATGTGGGAAGAGGTAAGGCATCACCCTCATTTAGTGGTGCATCGTGTGTCTGGGTGGAGTTAGATCATGGAGCTTGGTGTGGAGCCAAGGAGTGTGTCATGGCATATTTTGGGTCTTTTTTTGAGCCTTCTACATAGTACTCTGATGTTGTATTGGTTTTATTTGTTTTAGGTTATATTGTGGAACAACATGGTTGTCTTTTGGGAATACATGCTTGATTGTTTTATTAACATGCATCATATAATGGTTATAGTGATGGTTTAGTTGTTTTTGTCTTAATGGGAAATTGTTCACCAATTTGTTCTTGAAGCCCTCAACATTTATTTATAGCCTTTGGTTCCTTGGGAACATTTCTTAAGGCCATGTAATCCCTCACTACCTCCTCAAGCCAATGAGGTAGGGGCTGGTTGTTACAAAAGTGATTATAACCCTAAATGTTAATTTAACATGGAAATTGTTATTAAGTGGATAGTATAAAGCCAAAAATAAATCATATATGATATAATAAAAATGAATATGGTTCTGTTATAATTTAATAATATTTTATGGTCATTGTACAATTGGTTAAACGTACCCTCGACCAAAGGAAAGTGCAAGGTAATGGTTAATTCCACAATCTCATTATTATCCGAGATTTATTATGTGTATGTTTTTACTAGGAAATTTCTTTTATTCATTCCCATGTTTCATAAATAAGTTTTCAAAAAGATTATATATAATTAATTCTTTAACTAAATCATTTATTTAAAATTTTTAACGATTTATTCTTCTAAACCTTTCTCATTAATGTCTACTTTTTGAAAATGGTTTTAAGGATTTATTTATGTGAGAATGAATGTTTTAAAATGTTAATTAATTTCAAATTTTTTGAAGATGCATGGGATACTTTGATTAAACCTATATTTTAATTGAATTCAATTATATGACTTTTAAATGATTTCATGAAAAATGTATTTTTCTCTCTATGATTTTTACTGACCATTTTCAACAATGTCAACATCCTTTACAGGATATTATTCTTGAACGAGGTTGATTTATTATGATACAAATCATCTATATTGTATTTAATATTTTGGGATATGTTTGATAGTGGATTTTTTATTTTCATACCATTCATGGTATAAGGATAATGTATTGACATTTTGTATGCTAGTTTTAAAATGGATGTTTTTGTTATGATAAAACTTTTTCATATGACGAATGCATTGGACTTAGTAAGTGATGGGTGGAGCCCACTATAGCTCCTCGATGCATCTGTATGTCTCATTAAAAAATCTACTGTAATGGAAAAATGATTTTAAAAATGCTTATCAGTAGTCTTGGTACAAGGCTTTGACTATGTGGTTATGAAGTCTTGCATTACGCATTCTATCATTATGAAATTTTCTATGGATATTGGACGTGATTATTCAACTGGTAAAATATCCACGTGATTAAGTAAATAGAATTATTTGATTTATCTTTTTCATATCATGTTGAATATAAAGTTTAAAAGAGATTTTTTTGGTTTCATACATTACCATAAATGATTCTGCTTATTTATGAATGTTTCTGCTATATTGTTATCCTTACTGAGCATCTGAGATCACCCCTTTCTTATGTTTTATTTTCCTAGGAATCCAAAATGTGTATTATGATTGATAAGTAGGTTTATGCTATGGGATTAATGGAGGTCTCAAAGGACCATTTATGTTTGAATTTTATTTTCTAATGTGTAATGTAAAGTTCATTTTTATAATCTATTTTCCAATACTAGTAAACTAATCAGTATTTCAGGACATTATTTTTTGTAATCATGCCAATGTATTAAAATAATTCACCGACTATAGGCTTATGGGGTCGGGGTGTTACAGTTGGTATTAGAAAAAGTTTAACAAAAACATTGGAAATATATTTAGATAATATTTGATTAGAGAACATTACCTAAGATAAATTTTGATGATTATTATATAAGAACTTCCTATTATTTTTCAAAAGTAGATATTTTGTTTATTTTCCATGGAATAAATCCTTTTATGGATAAAAGAAGGTAGAGGAGGGTCGGAAACAGATGTACCTAATAGTGAATACTCTGACAAGGAGTTGTGGACTGGATCCGAGGTATCTGGGTACTCGAAAAAGGGCCTTACTGCACTCTTGGTTACGACACTCCTAATAGATATGCTTGGGATAATTTCCATTTTCATTACAAGCCATTATGAAGGATTTAGAAGTAAATACATCCTCAAATGAAACATTTTATGATTACAGATTATATGCTTAATATTTTTATTTTAAGTTAGGTATTAAACAATTTTGGCATTATGCATTGCGATTCATAAACTAATGTACTATATTTCATTGTTTATGAATGGTGTCTAGTATAAGGAATGGGAATTTCAACAATACGCATTATCTAAGGAATAATAATGATCATATTGCTCATGGTATTACTCCATAATTTCAAAGGGAAATAGTCTCCCACATATTCTCATCAAATTAAGAAATAGTGTCATTTGTTAATATGATAGGTAAACAATTCTCTGAGTCCTATGGATTTGAAGGGAAGCAAGAGATGAAATTGATGGAAGATAGAAAGATGGATAATGGGAAGGGGGGAAGACATATATTCCCATATGCGATAACTATAGAAAGAATCACCTTGGTAAATCCTTGATGATAAAGAGATTGTGTTATATGTTTGGAGAAAAGTGACACCAAGTACGTAATTTCAAGGGAAAGAAAAAGGTTTCCAATGTACAATACTTCATCTGCATGGATTTGGGGTACTACATGAAGTAATGTCCAAATAATATGAGTATAATCCAAATGTTGCTATTGAATAATAATCAAGTAAAAATACTCCCAAAGTCGAAGTGGAATGATTATATTTCTTATTATTTTATTAATGTATTGTGTAATTTTATTACAGTATTATTTATGTAAATGTTATAAGAATTATAGAGTATAAAAGGATGGTATTGTAGTACTATTTCATTAAGGACTTGATATTGTGTGGTACCAATAAAAAGTAACTCAATAGTAGGTTAATGATTTTGGAAAATATATGGTTGAGATAAAGGTAAACCATAATATGGTTCTGATACAGAGGTAGTGATTTTGGAATAATATATGACTGATTTGGATAAATTATAATAGATATTCTTGGCTACCTTGAAACAGATTAATGATTTATATATTCCATCATTATTAGAGTTTAAAATATATTTTGATAGAAAAAGTATATCCAGTATTATATTAGAAATAATGGATCATCAATGTAATCAATATGTTTTTATGAAAATTCAGGGTGTTATAGTGTTTTAAAAGAATACATGATGAAGGTATTCACATGATATTAAATGGAAAAAAGGTCTTCATTGTGTTTACATTACTCATATATTGTGTACTATTTATTTTGAAAAAAGTATATTGGATAAGTCTAAAGGTTGGAATCTATAAAGTATGAAATTGGATCCTATTGTTAATGTTAAATAATTTCTTGAGATTATGTTCAGACAGTTATAAAAATTACAACCCATAGGTTGGGCGGAAACTCGTTGCATCTAGCATGACCGAGAGACATGAACCCACAACTGAAGGGTGACAAGGGTGTATCAACTACCACTGGCCTATGTGATGTCCTGGTTTTTAAAATTTATTTTTTTATATGGTCTGATAGATAAAATATAAAAGCATTTTTTGGAACCCTATACAATTATTAAAAATATAATATTTTTGAATTCTATTATCTTTTGGAGTGAATGATGAGTTTGTGGTAGAAATTAGTTGAAGGATTAAACTCTACTTGTCAAATATATATATATATATATATTTTCTTCTTATTCTATCAATAAATTAATTATTAACATTTAGGGAAGGGATCTTAAAACCAAAAAATGTGTTATCCTAATACCTTTTGTTTTGTTGAACTGATGATAATTTACATCATCTAAAATAGATGACTTTGAGGCCCTCAATTTAACTCTTGTTTTTTACTGATGACCTCAATCACACCCTATAAATATTTATATTTTTTCTCAAATTATGTTCCTCGAATTTACTAAAATGTTCTCCTAATCGATATCATAATTTGGTGGTGACATTCTCATTTCCCTTTCCCTCTTGTTGAGACTAAATTTTGTTAACCCAATATTCGATGTGCGTTATCCACCAAGGTAATTTTCTATGTTTAATTATTTATTATGAAAGAAAAATTTCAAATTGAAAGGATAAAATTTATTGAACTAGGGGATAATGTAACACCCCAAGATTTCATAGTACATTATCTCATTAAAGTAATTCAATAACTTGCGCTACATAGAACACCGAGTTCGAGCGCACCAAAACTTATCAAACTGGCCGTTCAAAAAGCAGTTATGAATAGTATTAACTACATTTTGAATCTTATATACTCTATATAATTTTAATATCCATATTATGGGTCTTTTAGACATAATATAAGAACAAATTTGTTGTTTTAAAATAAAAGATGTATTTTTCAAATAAATTCTATTTTACCGCATTTTAATGGAGATCCCTTTTTTAAACCAACATTTGACACTTTTATATATTCAACATAATGAAATTAATTGATTATTTAGAAGCGAGACATAAAAAATTATTTTGGATAAATTTTTGGTACTTTTCTGATAATATCCACCTTTTGACGAATAGTGAAATCTATTACGTTTTAATTGAAAAGTCCTTTTTTAATCAAAATAATTTATATTTTTAAATTATTAATTAGGAAGGTTTTTAAGTATATTCAGATTATAAATTTTTTTTAATAAAATTTAGGTCATTATAAGTAATTTCGCAGATAAATTTTACATAAACACTGACAATATTTTTATAGTTCTTACTTTTGAAAAACTCGCCTTTTCGTTTTGACTACAGGAATTAATTTTATATTAAAAAAATAAAACTTCTATGTTTTTAATTTATTAAAATTGGATTCATTTCTGAATTTTTAATATCATAATTATCTAATGGTGAGTTTTTGGTAGTTTTCTGAAAACATTCATTTTTGAAGAATAGTGAAAAACAATACGTTATTATTTAAAACTAACTTTTTATATAAACAATTATTTATTTTATTTCAATTTATTTTAAGTTAAAATTGATATATAATACCTATATATGTTGAATTTAATTCATTAGAGTAATTTTATATTAAAATTCAATGTATAAAATTTTATTAAACTTGTTAACCTCTTTTACCCACATTCTAGGCACATTAGCAAATTTTTATAAAACTTAGCTTTACTACTTTTGTGGGTTGAATTTCAAAAATAAAAGGGAAATGGTTGACATCAGTATATAAAACATGATTCAATAAGATGAAAATATTTTTTTTGGTGAATAGTAACTTTTGACTTTTATTTACCATCATAAAAAGTAAATAGGGTAATTAAGGGTACCGATTATATTATTATTACCCTAACACATGTCCTAATACTATTTAATACATATAATTCAACCAAAAAAAACCTTAGGAATAAAATATGATCATCATTGGTCTACATATATTTGATTAGAAAATGTATAATTATTTTATTTGAAGAAGAGTTAAATGTTTTAATTGAATCTATTGTAACTAAAACATTTTTAATATCGTGCTATACATTAGATCAATTCGTCTCTAAATATTCATTAGAAATATGAAAATAATTAATACAACATGGTATTTTAATTATAATTTTTAGACGTTAAATAATTAAATTTATTTATGACACAATGATGATGGAGTAATTACTTTATTAATGAAAGAATCAAATAAATGGTATTATAAATATTAAATTAAATATAATTTAGAAGTTTTTATGACATCCATGAATTTTCTAGGTGGAAATGGTATGTTAGGCTTTATTAAATTATTCGGTTAGATGTAATAAAGTTGTGATGACTTTCACATAAACCAAATACTAAATAATGCCAAAATTGACATGAATGAGTTTTTAAAACAAATCTTATATTATTAAATAATATAATAGTTTTCAAAATCTATTTTTATACCAATGAACGTATATAATGATAGGTATATCATTGATGAAATACTTGAGGTTCTAATGGATTTTTATAGTATGTTTATTAACCATTTATTATAATAAAACAAGAATACACAGTAAAAGATAAACTATTTAACTAAGGGTTAAATCTATAATATAATGTAAACATGGTGAAATAAACCTGTCTAAAACCTATTGGTGGTGCGGTTTTCAACCCATAACCAACTTATCCAAGAAATAAATCATTTTTAATCCATTATAAATATAAAATTATTGAATTATAAAATAACATTTCAAGCTTTTCCAAATGTGACCCTCACCTCTCTTATAAAAGGGTACATCACCTTCTCTTAGCTTCACACTACCAAAGCCTTGTTCCACAGAAAAAACCTACCCAAATAACCATAAAAATTCCCAAAAATAATCCTATAGTAATTACATTGATAATAAAGCCATCCTAAGGAGCCATTTTAATCAATTGAAAAGGAAACACCCAAAAAAGAGGTAATAATTTCACCTCCCTCTTTCAAGTTCTTTTATTCTTCTACTTCTCCTTTCTTTGTTGTTTCCATACCAAAATAACAACTCCATTTCCTCCTACATACCGTGATGTTACTATAAATATGATTCAACTATATTAATTATTCTATACATCCTATAAATGACAATGTTACCATACGTGCGTACGTACGGCTTACAGTCACCACGTCGTGGTGTAGTTTGTTATTCAAACACTTCATTATTTGGATGGTTATAAAAATTATTATAACTGATTTAAATAATAAATATAAAATTTTAATTATTATTTATATATTATATAATATCCAATTAAATAGTTTTTCTCCTTAAATATAATAAAATTTTTTCTCGTGCATATGTAAAGATTTCCATCTGGACGTCGCGATGAGATTCATTCCCACATTCACTGTTGAACGATGATTATAAAAATATATATTATTAATATGTATATAATATATAAAATAATAATTATACTTGTTATATATATATATATGTGTGTGTCTATGTCTGTGTGTATGTACCTACATATATCTAATTCACTTACTTCTGTTCAATGCGATATGAAAACGCAATCATCATTTATGTGTCTGTATGACCTACCATCTCCATAAAATGTGCCTTACATTTCATATATATATCTATTAAATAATTTTATATTATATATATATATGATATATCAATAATGTTTTATATTCTTTATGTATTTAAATCATGATCTAAATGATTAGATTAAGAATAACAAGATTAAACACATACGATAATGAAAGCAATTATTACCCATAATGTTAATTCAACATGGAAATAATTATTAAATGGGTATTATAGAGTAGAAAATGAATAATTTATGATATAATAAATGTTAATATGGTTCTGGTATAATTTAATAACAAACTATGGTCATTATACAGGATATTAATCATACCCTCAACCAATGTAAAGTGCAAGGTAAGGGTTAATTCTTCAATTTCATTATTATCCAAGATTGTTTATATGTAAGTATTTACTGGGAAATATCTATTATCCATGTCCATGTTCATAAAAGAGTTTTCAAAAGGATTTTTTTAAGAGGCTCTTTATCTAAAAAATCATTTTAAATTTTTTAAAGATTTATTTATTTAATCCATTCTCATTAATGAACATGTTTTGAAAATGGTTTTAATGATTTCTTTATATGGAAATTAATGTTTTAAAATGTTAATTCCTTTCAATAGTTTCAATATTTATGGGAATCATTTATTTAAAACTATAATTTAAATTAATTCCTCAATATGACTTTTAAATTATTTCATGAAAAAGGGGTATTTCTCTCAAACAATTTTTCTGACCACTTTTAACTATGTCTACATCCCTTATGAGATATTATTATTGATCGAGTTTGATTTATTATGATACAAATCATCCATATTGAATTGAATATTTTTTTTATATGTTTGAAAGTGGATGTGTAATTTTTATAACATTCATGGTTTATGGATAATGTATTGACATTTCCAATGCTAGTTTTAATATGAATTTTTATGTTATATTAAAAATTTTCCTTTGAGAAATACATTGGACATGGTAAGTAATGGATTGAGCCCGCGATATCTCCTCGATGCATCTGTAGATCACATGAGACAAACTAGTTTCTCGGCCCAAGGACATAAAAAATCTTACTTGTAGTCTTGGAAAAAGGCCTTTGATTTTTTGTTATGAAGTTTATCATTATGGATTCCATCATTATAAAATTGGATATTGATATTGATTGTGACTATTCAACTAGTTGAATATCCAGGTGAATAAGTAAATGGAAATATTTGATTTATCTTGGCCATATTATACTGATGATTATGTTTATAAGGATTTTGTTTTAGTTTTATACACTGCCTTAAATTTTTATGCTTATTTACGATGGTTTTTACTATATTCTTATTCTAACAAAATATCTGAGATCACCACTTTCTTATTTTATATTTTCCTAGGATTCCAAGAAGTGAATTATTTTTGATAAGTAGTGTTAGGTTAGGTTATTAATGGAATTATAAAAGGATCATTTATGTTTTGTTTTATTTTCTAATGTGTAATGTAACGTTCATGTATATAATCAATTTTACAAGACTGCTAAACTGATCAGTTGTTCGGGAAATTATTCCTTATAATCATGCCATTGTAATATAATAATTCACCGACTCTAGGATTCTGGAGTTGGGCCATTAATGATGGTATCAGAGGATGTTTAGAAACAACATTGGAAATAGATTTAGATAAAAATTTATTAGATAACAGTACCGTAACATAGACTTTGAAGATTAATATAGAAGAACATTATATAATTTTGATAATGTAGAGATTTTGTCTATTTACCATGAAATACAACCATGTATTGATAAGAAAAGGTAGAGGTGGCTCTAGAACAGATTTACCTAGGATGAAATACTTTGACAAAGAAGTTTTGGGATTCACCCAGGGTATCTGAGTACACAAAAACGGGCCTTGCTGCACTCTTTGTTATGACACTCTTGGGGGATATGCTTAGGGTAATTCACATTTTCATTAAAAGCCATTATAAAAGATTTAGGAGTAACTACTTCCTCAAGGAAAACATTATATGATTATAGATTTTATACATAATATTTTAAATTTACATTATGTATTTTACAAGTGCGGAGTTATGCATTGTCATCCATAAACTAACATACATTATGCCATTGTTTAGAAATGGCGCCTCATAGAAGGAATGTGAATTCCACCCATATTCACGATCGGATGTTTAAGAAGAATCTTATCTTTCATGGTATTAAGCCATCATTTATAAGGGAAATAGTCTCCCACGTATTCTTATCATACGAAGAAATATTATCATGTGTTTATAAGATAGGTAAATAATTCTATGAGTCCTATTGCTTTGAAGGGAAGTAAGATATGAATATAGTGGAATAGGGAAAGATTGATAGTGGTAAGATGGGAAAGAAATATTTTACCATTCATGATTACTATGGAAAGAATCGCCTTAGTAAAAGGATGAAAGGAATGTGAGTTTATAATATGTGTGGAGAAAATGGACACCAAGTACGGGATTACAAGTGTAAGAAAAAGGTTTAAAATGCACAACGCTTCTGCTGCATGGAGTTGTGACACTACGTGAAGAAATGTAAAATCATCAGAGTATACTCCCAATGATACTATTGTATAATAATCATTTAATAATACTACCAAATATGAAGAGGAATGATTAGATTTCTTATTTTTTTATTAATGTATTATTTCATTTGACTATTATATGAATGATGTAAAAGTTATAAGAATTATGGAGTATAGAAGGATTGTATTGCAGTACTACTTCATTAAGGACTTGAGATTATGTGGAACCAAGAAAAGTACCTCAATAAGAGGGTAATGTTTTTGTAAAATATATGGTTGAGAGAAATATAAACCATAATATTGTTCTGATATAGAGGTAGTGATTTTGGAATAATATATGACTGATTTGGATAAATTATATTTGATATTCTTGACTACAATGAAACAGATTAATGATATGTATATTCCATCATTATTGTAGTTTAAATAACATTTGGAAAGAAGTATATCCTTCATTCTATAAGAAATACAGCAGCATTAATGTAATCAATGAGGTTTTACAGAAATTCTGGGTGTTATAGCCTTTTAAAAGAATACATGATGAAGATATTCACATGTTATTGCATGGAAAATAAGATCATAATTGTGTTTACCTTCTTTATAAATTTTGGACTGTGAGTTTGGAAAAACGTATTTTGACATTAGATACTATTTTTTAAGGTTAAATTATTTCTTGAGATTATTTTTATATTTTCATAAAAAGGACAACCTGGAGGTCGAGCGCCAACCCGTCACATACAGCAAGGCCATGAGACTTGAACCCGAAACTGCAGGGCAATAGGGTTTCGTCAGCTACCATTGGCCTACATGATGTACTATATTGTATAATGTAGTTTTTTTAAATGTTCTGATAGATAAATTATAAATTTATTTTTTGGAACCCTTTACGATTAAGATAAATAGAATATTTATGAATTCTATTATCTTTTTGAGTGAAAGATAAGTTTAGGGTTGGAATTAGTTGAAGGTTGAAACTGTACTTGTCATGTATATATATATATGTATGTTTGTGCATTTATTTTCAACATGTTTTGTGAATAATTTAATTCTTAAAATTTAAGTAAGGGATCTTAAAACAAAAAATTTGTTATCCTAATACCTTATGTTTTGTTGAACCGATGATAATTTACATCCTTATAGAATAATGGATTTGAGGCCCTCCATTTTACACTTTTTTGATATTGATGACCTCAATCAATCCCTATAATTATTTTTTTCCTCAAATTATGTGTCTATAATTTCCACCAATGTTCTCCTAATTGAGATCATAATTTGGTGGTGATTTTGTAATTTCCCATTCCCACATATTAAGAAAAAAATTTATTAACCCAGTTTCTGATCTGGATTTTCCCCAATGGAATTTTCTATTTTTAACCATTTCTTTTCAAAGAACAATTTCAAATTGTGAGGAAAAATTTAATTGATGGAGTGGAAAATGTAACTACCCAATATTTCATAGTACATTATCTCATTAATGTAATTCAATAAATTGTGCTACACACAACATTGAGTATGAGCACATCACAAATTACCAAACTAGCTGTTCAAAAAGTAGTTATGAATAGTATTAACTGCATTTTAATATTATATACTATATATAATTTTAACATCCATATTATGTGTTTCATATAAATAATATAAGAACAAATTCATTTTTTTAAAATAAAAGAAGTATTTTTCAAATAAATTCAATTTTACTACCTTTAAATGTTGAACACATTTTAAAACCAATATTTGAAACTTTGATATATTCAATTTAATGAAATTTAATTCTTCTTTAAAATAAGGACATAAAAATTTAGTCTTGATAAATTTTTGGAACTTTTCTGATAAATTTCATACTTTGATGAATTGTGAAAAGTACACTGTTGTAATTGAAAAAAAAAATTTAATCAAAAAAATATTTATTTTTAAATTATGAATTTTAAAGGACTTTAAGTATAATTATATCATACATTTATCGTTTAATATAATTTAAGTCATTATAAGTAATTTCACATTTACATTTCACATAAACACCGGTCAATCTTTTGGTCATTGTTACTTTTTAAGAAACCGCATTTTGGTTGTGACAACTGGAATTAATTTTAAATTAATAAATGAAAAATAAATTTTTTGAATTTGGTAAAATATACTTCATTTTTAATTTTGGAATATCAGAATTATCTTAGGGTGAATGTTTTGTATTTTTCTGAAAACATTTTAATTTTTGGTGAATACTGAAAAACACTTCCTTATTATTTAAAACATACTTTTTATTTAAATAATTATTTATATTATTTAAGTATATTTTAAGTAAAAATAGATATATAATACATAATAATGTTCAATGTAATTCATTGGAGTCATTTTATAATAAAATTAAATGAATGAATGTTTATTGAACTTTTTAACCACGTTTACATACCTTCTAGGCACGTTAGCAAATTTACTTAAAATTTTATTTTACCGCTTCTGTGAGTTAAATTTAAGAAATCCGAGAAACACGGTTGGAATCAGTAATTAAAATGTGATTCAATAAGATAAAAATAATTTTTGTTGAATAGTGACATTTGACTTTTATTTACCACATTTAAAATTAAATAGGGTAATTATGGGTGAAAATGATATTATTGTTACCCTATCACATGTGATAATTCTATTGGATAAGTGTAATTTGACCAAAAACAACCATAGGAATAAAATATGATCCTCTTCGGTCCACTTGGATTAGATTAGTAAATTTATTATTATTTTATTTAAAGAAGATTTAATAGTATTAAATTCTATGTTTTATAACTAAATCAATATTAATATAGAGTTATACAGAAGATAAATTCTAATATAAATATTCATTAGAAAACTATTAAGGTTTCATACATGATTTTATTTTATTTATAATTTTAAGACATTTAAATAATTAAATTTATTTGTGACACAATGATGAATAAATTATTATCTTATTAATGAAAGAATCAAATAAAAGGTATTATAAATATAATAATAAATATAATTCCAAAGTTTTTAGGACATCAATGAATTTTATTGGTGAATATGATATGTTAGGGTTTATTTAATGTATTTTGATTGAGGTAATCGAGTTTTAATGGCTTTCACAAAAACCAAATAATAAATATTGTCAAAATTTACAGAAAAGATTTTAAATAAAATATATATTATATAATTTAATTATAAAATAGTTCAAAAAGATAGGATTATTTCAAAAAAACATTAGTAATGATATGTATATCATTAATTAACCACTTTAGGTTCTCTATTATTTTATAGTAAAGTTATTATCCACTTATTATAATAATACAAGAATAAATGGTAAAAGATAAACTATTTAACTAAGGGTTAAATCTAAAAGATTAGATTAATATGGGGACCTAAACCTGTCTAAAACAATTGGGTGGGTGTTTTTAGACCCTTACCCACCTTATACGTGAAATAAATCATTTTTGATCCATTATAAACCGATAATGATATTATGATAAAATAACATTTCAAGCATTTCCTAAAGTGACCCCCAGCTCTCTTATAAAAGGGTACTTCCCCTTCTCTTAATTTAACACCTCCAAAGCCTTTTGGCTCGGCCAAAACCTTCCCGAATGTCCTCCCAACATCCCTCACCTCACTTATAGTATTTAAAATGATCATAAAGGCAAACTATGGAGACATTTTGATCAACTCAATAGGAAACACCCAAAGAAGATGAAATAATTTCCCCACCCTCTTTCAAGTTATTTTCTTCACCCAATTCTTCTTTCTTTGTTGTTTCCATACCAAAATAATAACTCTCATACCTACTACATATTTTTATATTATTATAAATATGTAATGACCATATTCCTTATTCTATCTATCCTATAAATGACAAAGTCACCATACGTGCGTATGTGCGGCTTACCGTCTCCACGCCGGGGTGTAGTTTGTCATTCAAACACATCATTATTTGGATGAGCATAATAATGAGTATAACTGATTTAAATAATAAATATAAATGTTAGTTATTATATATATTATATAACATCCAATTGCATATGATTTCACCATAAATATAATGATATTGTCGCTCGTGCGTACGTATGGATTACCGTCTCCACAACAGGATGAGATTTTTCCCCTCTTTCCCCATTCAACGATGATTATAAAAAATATATATTATTAATAAGTACTTAATATATGAAATTAAAATGATATTGGATATATATATATTTGTGTGTGTGTGTGTTTACTTACATATATCATAATCACTTACTTCCGTTCAATATGATATGAAAACGGAAACAACGTTTATTCGTACGTATGACCTACTGTCTCTATAAATGATGCCTTACATTTCATATGTAAATATAACATAAATATTTATATTCTAAATACATATGATATATAAATCACGTTTTATATTATGGATGTATTTAAATCATGATTTAAATGATATGATCAAGAATAACTAGTTAAAACACATATGATAAATAAAGTGATTATTACCCAAAATGATAATTTAAGAGGGAAATTACTATTAAATTTGTAGTATAAATTCATAAATGAATCATTTATGATATTATAAATATGAATATGGTTTTTTTATAATTTAAAAACATACTATGGTCATCATACAAGAGGATAAACAAACCCTCGACCAATGAAAAGTGCAAGGTAAGGGTTAATTCCTCAATCTCATTATTATCCATGATTGTTTATTTGTATGTTTTCATTGGGAAATATATTTTATCCAAGTCCATGTTTCATAAAAGAGTTATCAAAATAATTTTTTACAGGACTCTTTATCTAAAATATCAATTTAAAATTTTCAATGATTTATTCTTCTAAACCATTCTCTTTAATGTCCATGATTTCAAAATGGTTTTATGGATTTATTTTTACGAACGTGGATGTTTTAAAATCCAAATTACATTCAAAAGTTTTTAAAGATTTATGGGAAACATTGATTCAATACTATATTTTAAATGAATTCATTTATATTACTTTTAAATTATTTCATGAAAAAGTGATATTTCTCTCAAATATTTTTACTGAGCATTTTCTACTATGTCAACATCCTTTACGGGATATTATTCTTGATCGAGATTGATTTATTATGATATAAATATTCAATATTTTATTGAAGTTTTTATGATATGTTTGACTGTGGTTGTTTTATTTTTATACCATCCATGGTTTATGGATAATAAATTGACATTTTGTATTCTATTTTTTAGTACGAATTCTTATGTTATGTTTACAATTTTTAATATGTAGAATGCATTGGACTTATTAAGTGATGAGTGGAGACTTCTATAGCTCCTTGATGGATCAGTAGGTCCAAGGAGACAAACTAGTGTTTTGGAAAAATGCATTGACAAAATCTAATTTTTTGTCTTGGAATAAGGCCTGGACTATGTAGTTATTAAGTGAGGCATTATGAATTCCATTATTATTAATTTGGATATGGATTTTGCATGTGATTATTCTACTAGTAGAATATCTATGTGAATACTTAAATTAAATTATTTGATTTATCTTTACCATATAATGCAGATGTTTAAGTTTAAAATGCTTTTTTTAGTTTTATACATTGCATTAAATGTTTATGATTATTTATTAATGTTTTCGCTATATTTTTATCCTTAATGAGCATCTGAGATCCCCAATTTCTTATGTTTTATTTTCCCAAGATTCCATGAAATGTATTAAGATTTCTAATGAGGGTTAAGATAGGGGATTAATGTCATTCTAAAAATAAATTTATTTTGGGTTTTATTTTCCCATTTGCAATGTAACGTTTAGGTATGTAATCTATTTTCCAAGAATTCTAAACAGATCGGTCATTCATGACATGATTCGTTTTAATGATGTCGATGTATTAAAATAAGGTACCAACTCTGAGCTTCTCGGGTTGGGGTGTTACATTTTGAAACATTAATGACCTTGGTATTGAGTGGATGTGCACTTGGAGTTAAATGCTCACTTAAACTAATGGATATTTTTTGGAAGGTATGATGCTTAAAATTCCTAAATTTTTATATATTTTATGTTTTTGAAAACATATTTATCAATGGTCAAATATGAGAGGGTCTAGAAAAGAGAAAATTAGTGAAATTATCTAGGTTAGAATCGACGCATGGAATGTTATTGGAAGGTTGTAGTTAATCCAGGGATTCCTTAATAATACAATGATATTTCCTTCAGAATTATCTAAGGAATTGTTCTCAGTTACCATATGAATGGGGTTTAATATCTCATGGGTTTTAGAAATTTTGGTTTTGTAGCTAGCTGTAAGAGTGGGATCAGAGTGATGTATGACCACATAAATTTTAGATGTATTTTGATTTTTGGTGTTGGAAGGTTGGATGCTCTATTCCAGATTGACCACTTAGTGATGGGTGTTCATGGAGTGAGTTTTTTAATGGTCTTATTCATGACCCAACATGTGATTCGGACATATCATAGTAAATTTAATCGGATTGGTTTTATTGGATTGGAACGTGTGTATCCCAGAATGTGTGACACTTGGTGATGCAATAATATTTAGAGAGAATATAAGTCCCCAACCGTAAACTTTACTTAATATTGAGTTATTACAAGATTACACATTGGGGATCTTTTCAGGTTTAACGTTTTTGAGAATTAGATCATAAAACATGCATTACATCCCATATATAAACAAAGTGGTTAAAAGATAGTATTCATTTTTTCCCATCAACGGAACAATATTTAAAACAAAACATGGATTCTTTCTTGACACTTCCTTGACACTATCATCATATCATGTACCCTTCCCTTGACCTGTGAAAAACATTTCAAAAAATTGGGATGAGCATAAAAATCCCATTAAGGGATATAAAAATATGGAAACGAAACATGAGTACATGTATACATAAAAATCAATGAAATCATACTCTACTCATAAAACGTAAGCACTTTAACATACCTCATCAAATCATGAATAAATCATAAAATCATAATACATAAAGGTAACTTGAGGCATTAATAACATTCTTACGTAGGGAGTAACCCTCTTGGTTACGTTTGGAATACCCATCACAGTATATTCCCTAAATCTCTTCGGTGAAACCTTAACGTTTTCCTCCTTAATGTTACCCAATGCATTGGAGAGCTATATCGGGCTCACCCACCTTTAGTTTATCACGGAACCACCCGTCTTCAAAACAATGCCGAAGAACCATAACATAATCGTACCACATAATACATGCATAAAGGAAACTAACATTTCCACATTTCAATCACACGATATCAATACAGCACATTGATATAAAAAAACATTATGAAAACCATTTTCAATACCAAAATAAACGAAAAGTAAAACATGTTATTTATTTTTCTTTTAAGAAAACAGTATGGCTTGTAGAGGAAGCCAAAACTCAAATAATGGTCACGACGGCGGCGAAGTCGTTGTCACGACATACGTATGACAAAAACATTCCCTATTGTCGTTTAGTAAACACTTCGTATAAAAATAATCCTTTTGAATAAACGTAAAATTCAAAGGGGGTTATACACCGTATAAAAGAATGTTGTCTATAAAAAAAATATGCCTCAATAAATGGAGAATGAGACGAAGTCCCTTACCTTGGGTCCAACATGACTAGATTGTTATTTTAACCTACTGAATAATAATGTTGAGATAATTTCTACTTGATTAAGAACCGTTTTCATGTTCATTATTCCTTTTATATCACTTATTACCATGTCATTAACACTATGTAATTATTTAAGTTAATAACGGCCGTTTTAACGATCATTGGTACTTGAGTCAAAAATAGACTCTTTATAATTACAAGTTGTTCATGTATACATTATATCCAGAGTTATAATCATGACTTAGATATCATATATATCATATATATTCTTTATATACATGCATTTATAATATTACATAACTTTTAGAGGTAAGAAATGAAATGCACCGTTCATGGAGACGGTAATCCATACATATGCATGAACGCTACTTTCATTTATATTTCGTATTTTGTGGAACAGAATCATAATGATATAAAGGTATATTTTAATTCAAGTATAATATCATATATAATATAATTAATTACATCCTTTATATGTCCCACATATGGCATTAACGAATCAAATCACTTTGAGGGGGCGGTAGTCTGCACTTCCTAAAATGAAGATATCACGTTTACCCATAATGGAAACCATAAAGTTTTGACAGAAATGAAAAATACATAATATTAAGTAAAAAATAAACATATTATATATCATATATAAATATATTGTCATCTTAATGTCCACCTTTGAAGGTGTTAAAAGAATATTGAACAATCATCGTTTCGTGAGGCAGAAATTCGCCATCCACGGAAACAGTATGTTCTTTAACCATTTGATATAGGTGTGTGTAAGTGTAGCTCTAATCCTTCTTATAAAAACATCTTAGTATATCTAATATACTGTTTTTGTTACAAAATAAATGAATAAAAAGAGTTTAGGGGGTTGGAGAAGAAAAATAAAACATAAGAACAGAAGAGAAAACACTACCTTTAAAACGGGTAACTCTTTTTGATTTGAGCTCAAAGGCTTCCTTGGGAAGGATTTTGCCCAAAGTGAGGCTTCAAGGAGTAATAGAGGGATGTGTAGAGACCAAATGGGTAGATCTTTTCTGAACAAAAGGCTTTGGACGTTTTGGTAAGGTGGTAGAGTTGGAGTCCTTTTATAAAAGGAGAGGAGGGACACTCTTGGAACGGTATAAAAGGATACATTATTATAAAATGATTTTCGGATTTTAAAGGTCCCAAAATTATATATTTCAAGGATAAGGTGATAATAGTTCTGAAATCCACCAATAAAATAGGTTTTTGACATGTTTATGTATTAGATTTTACATTATCTTTTCATTTTATTTAAATCATTAAATAATGAGGTCTTCGCTGCATCATCATGATGTCATACATAATTTAATTAATTTAATGTCTAAAATTATAAAAAAATACAATGATTTAGGAAATAGTATTATCTTTCCAATTAATATTTATAGTCAAAAATCTGACTTGTGTAACCCCATGTATAATTTTTTTTAGTAAAACAATACATGTTTGGGACATTTTTACTTTTACATTAAATAAAAAGCATTAATGTAATTATCTTACCCAGGTGGCTCTATGGGGTCCCAAAAATCACCCCATGGGTTGTCTTGGTCGGAAATGACACATCCAATAATGGTAGGATATGTTTCTAGGTCGTTTAATATTATTAAAACATTATTTTTACCTTAAATTACACTAATTACCTCTAATCGCGATAAAAAACATAAAAGTTACTATTCAATAAAAAAAAATTTAAATCCCATTGAACCACATTTTACTTCTTAATGACAACCATGTATGTCAGATTTTTGAAATTCAAAACACAGAGGTGGTAAAATTTCATTTAAACAGAAAATCAATTTTTATAAGTACCACTTAGTGGTTTACTATTCATCAAAAATTGAAGTTGTTCAGAAAAATACCAAAACATCACCCTAAGCTATATTTGATATTCTGTATTAAAAAATGATGTATATTTTACAAAATTAAATAAATATAAGTTACATTAATTAATTTAATAATTAATTCCCACTGTCAGAGCAAATAGCGTGTTTTTATGAAACAATTTGTATCAAAAGATTGACACTAGTTTAAGTCCAATTTAAAAGTGAAATTAATTACAACAACCACTATTGGATTAAATGGTAAAAATATATTCTAATTAAACTTTAAAACCAATTAACAAGATATTCTATACATATAATTAAATTATATGAAAAAGCAGTTATGATGTAAAATGCAGTATTTTTCACTATTCGTTAAAAAATGAACATTGTCAGAAAAATACCAGAAAATTATCCAATGTAAATTTCAAAATCCCAATCATAAATAATATGTTTATTTTGACAAATATATCTTATAAAATTGTCAAAAGTTATATTTGAATATGGTTTTCCATCAAATGGCAGTAAAACAATCTTTTAAAACTATTAGTGTATTCCATGCTTAAGATTGGATTTATTCTCATTTTAAGCCTCTAAAACACTATCTAATTCATTAATAGACATAGATACAATATCTATTATTCATTACATACATGGGATGTTACATAGAATGTTCCTATTGATGGGGATGGAATCATTTAGTTGATGCGATTATGTGGATTGAGGGTGGGGGTGAATCTATTTTCTTCATATCATTGAGGTGGGGAGTCTGGGATAAGAATGATGTATTTTATGATAGGTATGTAAAACTGTCCGCATGAAGGTCCATGGTAAATCATTCAAGTCTTGAAGGTGTTTAGATTATGATATTGTGGTAATTTAATGATTAATGGAGGTTTAGAACTACATAATGGATTATCAGGGTATTTTAGTGGGTTTTGTTGGGATATTCTTCTAGGATCGATGTAATGATGGAATTTATGATGCTTTTGGGTATGGATTATAAGAAATTGATGACTGTGTGGATCAATGAACAATCATTCATATATTTTGGTGTTTTTTTATTTCTTATGATTTTGTTAAAACTAAATGTATCTGTTGGAGAGTATACCAAATGATAGTTTGGGGGCCATCCCCCACATTGGATGAGGTTTCAGTGGATGTTTTGTATGATGTTCTTTTTTTATAGATACATTTTGTAGATTTTGAATCATATCCGATGATTAGGTTTGACAGAGAGTCCGTATAAAACAATTGTGTTAGGAGATAAATGAAATATAGTTGATTAAGATATTATTATTTTTCATTTAGTGATGCAAATGAGTACAGATTTCTTAAGTAATAAAATCAATCATGGGGGTTCGACACTTGTGTTAAGGTGTCTTCAGTTTGGTGAGAGTAATTATTTGGATAGTGGGTCAAATGTATCTAGATACATATTTGTATTCAAGGAGAAATTTAATATGTGAATTATTATTTTCATTTAGTGTTTACATTAACATAATAAATTCTAGAGATTTTCTGATGGTGGCTTAGAATAATATGTTGTCGATGCTCATGATAGAGAATTCCAATATTCTTAGTTTTTTAGTGGCTCCAATATAGGGATTTACTAATTCTATGGGTAGGAAATTATTAGGATTTTTTTGGATGGTCATTTATTTCCTATAGTGGAAAAGGAATCATCATCAAGTTCTATGGTGATTCTTCAATTGGTACCACTGAGTATTCATGATAGATTTCCATTTAAAGTTCAACCTTTTCACTCTCATTGATGTAGACATGGTAATTTGGAAACCAATGTTGTTAGATCCTAATTATGGATAGGGAAAAATCATATATTTTCTCTATGAGTCGGAGAAAATATCTATACCATATATTGAGTGTTGTTCAATTTGAGAGTTGGGTATTTTTTGTCGGAAACTTTTGAAGACCTATCTTGATTGAGTCTTAGTATTTTATCTTTTACTATAAAACGGCCATGTGACGTGTCACTATATTTAGAAAACATAATTTAGTGTCTCGGTTGGTGGCTTCATCAGGTGACATGGCTGAGGATCATGATTTATTGTGTTTTGATGGTCGTGGGTATCATCCATGTTTGTGATCACAGATCAACAATATGGGTGTTCTATACTAGGGACTACAACATTGAATGGTTGAGGGTGAGGTTATCATTTAAAGGGGGTTCCAATAAACGTTGGGAATAATTCATTGAAACCTAGTAATAGAGCATTTTGTCCTTATATATAATCAAAGGGAAGGAATAAATTATTTCATTTGGTAAGAAATATATGTTTCAATGTTGTTCACCAATTTTTTGCTAGAATAGGCCGGTGTTCGGATCAAATTTATTTTATGAGTTACAGTACCCGTATTAGTGTTCAAGTGTTTTATGGAGATAATTTTATTCTCAATATTTGGAATACATTATGTTGGTAGTTTTGGGATATTTTTTCTTATGAAGACCAGTGACATAGACTCAAGAGGAGTGATGTTTATAAATCTAGTTCTAAAATGATACATGTAGTGGGGAAACATGGTGGGTTTTATTGATTGATTGGATAATCAGAACAAGTGATGATGGGATTTTAAATGGTGAATTGGGTTTGAATAATGTGTATATTTGTATGACAATAATCAGGGAGGATTACATGTTATGTTTTGTGTTTAGGAATCAGAAACACTTGGTTGTACAAATCAGATAAAAACATTCTTATGGTGGGGATTTTATTAAATGTTGTGTTTGTATGCATGTTCTGTTTTTGGGGAATGTTTTATAATTCATTTGGAGGGTGAGATGGTTTCTGTTCAAATAATTATTATTTATTTATTAGAGTTAGGATGTTCCCAATTGTTGTTAATTTATTTTGATGACTCCCAAGTTCTTCCTTAGATTACCCGATATGTTTTAGGGTCTTTTAGAGGGCTCATGGACTAGAATTTTTTGGAAAGTATTACAGTGTGCTAGATTTCAAAATGGATTATTCTAACTATTAAACTAAACTATTCATCATGCTATTATTAGGAACATGGATTTTGTCACCATGTGAAGGGTAATTGAATATAGTGTTAAAATATGTTGAACATTTTTGAGTGATTATGTATGGTTAATTCTAACTTTTAAAAATTTGTGCAATGTAACTGTACCAAATGGAATGTTTTGGATAGAAGAAATGTAACGACCCAAAGTTTCATTAATGGGAAATCCCTCTTGATCCAGTTAAATGTTTCTTTATGAAAAATGTTTTTATAAGATGTCAACTTCTTTAAGTTTTACGTTAAGATTTGTGACCGTTACTTTTATAGCCGTTGAACAGTGATCATCTGGGTAGTTTAAATATAAGTCTTTAACGAACCAATTTTCTACTCAGACAAAGGAAGCGATGGCCTCATCTAGTAGAATTGCCCCTTACGAAGCCCATTTGTCGGAGCATGGAAAGGAGGTGGCGTCTTTGGGCTTTGCCCTTGACCAAGCCCAAGCTGAGCTTCATCAAGTCAAGCTCGAACGTGATCGTCTACGGGGAAAATGGAAGTTGATAGAGATTACCACTCGAGCGATGTTATCCGAGCAACCCCAAGAGTCTGTCACCATCGCACACCTTACCCTTAGGTCTTATGCGGCTATTTTAAGGGGTTATGTAACAAATAAGTAGCACCATGTTAATGTACATTATTTTTGTATATAATAATGAATATAATTTCTAGTCATTTTTGATTCATTGTAATTAGTTTTTAAAGTACAAATGATGATTTTAGTTATTATTTAATTAAGAATTATATTTTATTAAATTAAAGGATTTTTTGAATTAAATAATATTTTAATAAAATATTATTATTAATATTAAATTAATTTTTATTAAATATAAATGATCTTATAATTTTATGAATGCAATTAAAATTTTTATCAAGGTTTGAAAGCCATTTCTGTCAAAACCCGTGAATTTTTTTATAAATGTCGGTTTTTATTTTAAAAGTGAAAATTCACATATTTAGAAAATTATTTAGATAAAATAAATATTATTTTTGGAATCAGGACATCGAAATTATCCAACGGTGAATTTTTCATAATTTTCTGAGACAATCAAATTTTTGGGTAAAAATTAAATACCATTTAAATATATAATGTGTTTTATGACATCATAATGACCCAATGGTGATGTAATAAAATACCATAATCCTTATGTTCGGCCAATATGTGTTTTATCATTAAAATAATGAGTTTTTGGGTTTGTTTGACTCACTTTTCAAAGCATTAATGGAGCCCTCAAGACTTATTCAACACTTTGCCTTTTTAAATTAATTTCCATGGGAGTGTGACTCACCTCCACATAAGAAAACCTAATTTTTTAATAAGTTCGGACCTTGGACATGTAAAATATTGTTTTCCTCTTTCCTTTTCCAGAAACCATGGGCAAATACCATGGGATGGTTTGTGTTTTGGACTATTTTAATATAAGGGGTCCCAAACGTAAATAATAAAGAATTCTCTCACCTTTCCTATATAAACCCACCCAAGCTCCCACTTCCTCCTCACTCAAAGCCCTTGAAGTTCGTCCAACCTCTGCCCTACTCTCTCTAGAATCCTCCCAAGGTTCCCCAAGCTCCCAAGAATCCTCTCACAAGCCTCTCTCTAGGCTTTGGAAGCACACTTCCAAGTAAGGGGTTTTCTTCCTTTCTCATTTTTTTGTCAATTTTCATTAAGTTGTATTTCCCTTTTTATTTCAATTATGAATGTTGGGGTATGGTTTCGCAGCTCCCCCATACTGCCCTATTATTGTTTGAGTGATGGGAGAACCCTTTCTCTCTCATTAAATGCCTCCCATGTACACCCGTTACTATGCCGAAATTCAGAAAGGAACCTTTTTCTCCTCTTCTATATTCAAGCAATACTTTTGTATCATGAATCTAAATTCTTTTTCAATTGTTGGGACATGTATCTATATGACCTTCTTACTGTACATTACATGTAAATATGATGAGGAACCCCTTTCTCTCTCATCAGCCTTTTTTATGAATTCTTATGTCACGCCGTTACGCTGCCGAAATCACAGCGATTTTCTAAGCCAATATCATTGTGTAGTGAATACCATGCCCATTTCTCCATCAAGGTTATTCACCTTTATGCATGTTTACATATTGATTGTAAATTTTAATGTATGAATTCCACATTCCTTTATCGTTGAATAAATGATTATGTTTTATGAATCCATGTTTTATGATCCATGTGGCACACTTATGCATGAAATGAAATGTTTAAGAAGGGTGCGCCCTGATAGCGCTCCAATGCCTTGGGTAAAGTATAGTATCATGATACGTCATGTGCAATGAGTGTTGACTCATGCTAATTCAAGTGCAACGAGGGTTTACTCGTGCTTCAAGTGCAATGAGGGTTTACTCATGCTCCATGTGCAATGAGCCTTGGCTCATGCTAATTCAATGTTAAGTGTTGTTGCCACATTTCCATGTTATGATTATCATGCTTTATCATGCCTTTATGTTCATGTCTCTATTATGCTCTATTGATATGCCTATTGCCTAACATGTATTGTACTCCTCATGTTATTCATTGTGTACTCCCTTACTGGGCTTTATAGCTCACCCTTTTCTTATGCATGTCCTCAGGTTATCCCATGCAATGCTAAGTACGAAGGAATGTAGTGGTCATGTAAATGAAGTTTTCAATAAGGATGTTGTATTTCATGTTTAAATTTTTTATGTAATGATCCTAAGCCCCAAAGACACTAAACCTCTCAATCTTCTTTGTTGTATCAAGTGAAGTTTTATGTAATAAAGCATGTTTAAGTTGTAATAAAAAGCAGGGTTGTCATAGTTGGTATCAGAGGATAGGTTTAGTTATTTTTGGTATTAGGAAACCCTAGTAAAGCCATAGATACAAGACTAAGCATAATAAAAACATCCCTAAGTTTTGGTAAATACTAAGTAAGTGTTTTATCAAACAAATACATCCCTGTCTGGATACGAGCAGGTAGAGGCGGCTCTGGCACAGATGTATCCTAGGGGTAAAACCCGAAAACACCGCTTTGAGCTAGACTCGAACGGGAACTGGTGCACGACAACGGGCCTTGCTGCACTCTTGGTTACGACACTCCCGGGGGATATGTTTTGATAAAATTCACAATCTTAGTATGAACCCTTATTAAGGGAAAAATGCCCCTAAGAATATATGTTAGAAGGAAGATCATGAAAAGCCTGGATTGAATCCTATAGACTCATGAGTTGAAGAGATTAAAGTTTATTTATAAGTCATAAACTTTTGTCTTTGGATTACCCTTTATGTGTTACCCCTAACTTTCCTTTTATTCCAGCCAATGGCCGGTAATAGGAGAACTCGGGCTAACAACCGTTGTGAAGATCAGTGTGATGATTGTACTTATGAGATGCCCAATCCAATGGGAGCGGGAATCGCGAACTTTGTCACGCTTCTCTCTCAGCTAACTCATGTTTTGAATAGAAACACTGGTCAAGAGAAACGTTCAACCCCCCCTAAGAAAGAACAAGTCGCTATTGAAAGCTTCATGAGACAAAGGCCTCCTACTTTTAGTGGATCATCCGATCCCACGATTGCTGAACAATGGATCAAATCCATTGAAAAGATATTCTCCATCCTCCAATGCTCTGAAAAAGTGAAGGTTCTACTGGCGGCTTATCGTATGGAGGGTGAAGCTGATCAATGGTGGACGTTGATCAAAAATACGAAGCCTGAGGAGGAGATCGAGGCTTTGGAATGGAAGGTATTCCGGAAGATGTTTTTCGATAAATATTTTCCACGCACCCTCCATCTTAAGATGGAAAGGGACTTCCTTTCCCTCAAGCAGAAAGATGAGGAATCTGTGGGAGCGTACGAGGCAAACTTCAAAAGGCTTGCACGATACGCTTCCGGCTTTGTCGTTACCCCCGAATGAAAGGTTGACCGCTTCTTTGGTGGGCTGAAGCCTAGCTTGCGGAAAGCATTAGCGATCCGTGACTTCGACAACTATGAGAAAATTGTCCGATGTGCCCTCAAGGTTGAAATAGAGATCGTAGAATCACAGGGGTATCATGGGGACAAGAAGCGGAAGGTGGACTTCAATGCTGGTGGTCCGATGGATAAATCCAACGGCGCTAAGAAATTCCAGCACCCCACTTGCCAAAAGTGTGGAAAGAAGCACCCTGGAAATTGCCTTAGGGGGACAAGAAAATGCTTCAAGTGTGGAAGAGAAGGGAACCTAGCTATTAACTGTCAGCAAGAAGGACCCGCGGCTGCGACGGAGGGGAGGAACGCTCCGTTCGATCCTCAACGCGTTGTTCAATGCTTCAAATGAAAAGAACCGGGTCATTTTGCGAATCAGTGCCCTCATCCAAGGGTTATCGGAGGCAATCAACAACCTCCAAGACAGCAAGGAAGAGCTTTTGCCATCACTTCTGCCGAAGTGAACCCCGACAATGAAGTGGTGACAGGTACGCTAGTTATTCATTCAAGAATAGCGAACGTACTTTTTGATTCAGGTTCTACGCATTCTTTTATATCTCAAAAGTTTAGTAGAATAATCCCTGCACCACCACAAATCATGGAAGTAAAGATGTCAGTGAATACGGCAAATGGGGCAATCATTGCATCCCATGAGTATAAGTCCACCCCGGTTATAATCTGTGGATTGAATTTCCGAGCGAACCTCGTCATACTCCCTTTGGTGGAATTTGATGCAATTCTTGGCATGGATTGGCTTTCCTTATATAGAGCCAACATAAATTGTCGGGAGAGGGAAATCACACTCCATATGGAGAATCGACCCCCGATTCTTTACAAGTGTCAGGAGGAAGATGAATCTCCTTTAGCTCCATCATCTCAAGCATGGATATTACTACCTTATGAGCACGCATATCTGGCTCAGATGATTGAGTCCAAGGAAGAAACCACCCTTGAAGAAATGCCTATTGTGAGGGAATTCGTTGAAGTATTTCCCGAGGAACTTCTTGGTCTTCCTCCAAGAAGAGATGTTGAGTTATCAATTGAACTTATACCTGGGGCGCTACCAATATCCAAGACTCCATATAGAATGGATGTGGTTGAGCTTGAAGAACTGAAGAAACAACTACAGGAGAATCTGGATAAAGGGTTTATACGCCCAAGTGCATCACCATGGGGTGCCCCAGTTCTCTTCGTCAAGAAGAAGGATGGGTCAATGCGGCTTTGCATCGATTATCGTGAACTTAACAAAATCACGATAAAGAACAAGTATCCTCTCCCAAGAATCGATGACTTGTTTGATCAGCTGCGTGGAGCACAATACTTCTCCAAGGTCGACTTGCGGTCGGGATATTATCAAGTAAGGGTGAAGAAGGAAGATATACCCAAGACTGCTTTTCGTACAAGGTACGGGCACTATGAATTCATAGTAATGCCTTTTGGACTCACCAATGCTCCAGCAATATTCATGGACTTGATGAATAGAGTCTTTAGAGATCACCTAGATAAATTTGTCGTAGTCTTTATAGATGATATTCTAATATACTCCAAAACCAAGGAGGACCATGAGGAGCATTTAAGAACTGTACTGGAGACTTTGCGCAAGGAGAAGCTCTATGCCAAGTACAGCAAGTGTGAGTTCTGGTTGAAGGAGGTCTCATTCTTGGGCCATATCATCACAAGCAATGGGATATCTGTGGACCCCTCCAAAACAGATGCAATTGAGGGATGGCCGAGGCCAACATCGGTAACTGATATCCGTAGCTTCTTGGGGTTAGCTGGATATTATCGACGATTTGTGAGAAACTTCTCACGATTGTCCAACCCTCTTACCAAGCTAACTCGAACGGGAGTAAAGTTTGCTTGGAGTGATGAATGCGAAGAAATCTTCAAGGAGTTGAAAAGGAGGCTTATCACTGCACCTGTGCTCACTTTACCCATAAGTGGGGAGCTTTTTGTGGTATTCAGTGATGCTTCGAAAAAGGGCTTAGGATGTGTGCTGATGCAGAATGATAAAGTGATATCCTATGCCTCAAGACAGTTGAAAATCCATGAGCGAAACAATCCAACACATGATCTGGAGTTGGCGGCGGTGATCTTTGCCTTGAAAATCTGGCGGCATTATCTCTATGGAGAGAAATGTGAGATATATACTGACCACAAGAGTCTTAAATATATATTCACACAGAAGGAGCTTAATATGCGCCAGAGAAGATGGATAGAGCTCATAAAGGATTATGACTGTTCAATACATTACCACCCTAGGAAGGCGAACAATGTAGCGGATGCCCTAAGTAGAAAGGATCCAGCAATTCTATCAATGATGAGAATTGAGAAGGATCCAATCTTCTTAGACTTGATGAAGATGGACGTGGGAATCATAAAGAAGGGAACATCATCAATCCTTTCACAAATGATTGCTCAACCATCTCTTTTGGAAAGGTTAAAGGATGCTCAAAAGGATGATGCGAGAATCCAAGAAAAAGTGGAAGCTATCAAAAAATGAAAATCCTCAGAGTTTAATGTTAATGAAGAAGGAATTGTGCAGTTTGGGAAAAGACTATGTGTCCCATCAAGTACGGAGCTGAAGAAGGAACTTTTGGATGATGCACATAGTTCAAATTTCTCTATTCACCCAGGGAGCACAAAGATGTATCGAGATCTCCGAGAAAACTTTTGGTGGGATAATATGAAGAAGGAGATCGCCGAATATACATCAAAGTGCCTGGTGTGTCAGCAAGTGAAGGCAGAGAGGCAGATGTCTAAGGGGATGATGCAACCATTTCCCATACCAGAATGGAAATGGGAGAACATCACCATGGACTTCGTCACTGGACTTCCAAGGACATCCAAAAGCAACAATGCAATCTGGGTTATTGTGGATCGTCTTACAAAGACTGCACACTTCATTGCTATTCGAGAGGATTTCTCTTTGGATCAACTGGCACGGATATATATCAGGGAAGTGGTACGGTTGCATGGAGTACCACTATCTATTGTGTCGGACCGAGATCCAAGATTTACCTCTTTGTTTTGGAAGAGTCTTCAACATGCTCTGAATACTGAACTGAACTTCAGTACGGCCTATCATCCTCAAACTGATGGCCAATCCGATCGGACTATCCAAACACTTGAGGATATGTTGAGAGCGTGCTCAATGGACTTTAAAGGAGGATGGGATCAACATCTTCCTCTAGTTGAGTTCTCTTATAATAATAGTTTCCACTTGAGCATCCAAATGGCACCATATGAAGCCCTATATGGGAAAAGGTGCAGAACACCGGCATGTTGGGATGAGGTCGGTGAACGTAAGCTGCTTGGACCAGAAATGGTCGAAGAAATGGTAGAGAAGGTGAAAACCATTCAGCAGCATATCAAGGCAGCCCAAAGTCGACAGAAGAGTTATGCAGATAATCGTCGACGAGACCTTGAGTTTAAAGTCGGAGACATGGTGTTTTTACGCATATCTCCGTGGAAGAAGGTCATGAGGTTTGGAAAGAAAGGGAAGTTAAGTCCAAGGTACATCGGCCCCTTCGAGATTCTTGATCGTGTTGGGGCTATGGCCTATCGACTAGCACTTCCACCTACTATGGCCAAGGTGCATGATGTCTTCCATGTATCCCTCTTAAGGAAGTACATACCAAACCCTTCACATGTACTCTCTTCCGAGGTGGTACAATTAGAAGATGATCTTTCTTATGAGGAGCAACCAGTGAAGATCTTAGATCGTAGAGAAAAAGTTCTACGAAATAAGACAATGCCCCTCGTCAAGGTGTTGTGGAGAAACCACAAGTTTGAAGAAGCAACTTGGGAGTCGGAGGATATGATGAAGCTAAGTTACCCACATTTTTTTTAGTGTGGGAAAAGGAAAATTTCGAGGGCGAAATTTCTTAAGGGGGGAATGTTGTAACGACCCAATGTTTCATTAATGGAAAATCCCTCTTGATCCAGTTAAATGTTTCTTTATGAAAAATGTTTTTATAAGATGTCAACTTCTTTAAGTTTTACGTTAAGATTTGTGACCGTTACTTTTATAGTCGTTGAACAGTGATCATCTGGTTAGTTTAAATATAAGTCTTTAACAAACCAATTTTCTACTCAGAAAAAGGAAGCGATGGCCTCATCCAGTAGAATTGCCCCTTACGAAGCCCATTTGTCGGAGCTCGGAAAGGAGGTGGCGTCTTTGGGCTTTGCCCTTGACCAAGCCCAAGCTGAGCTTCATCAAGTCAAGCTCGAACGTGATCGTCTACGGGAAAAATGGAAGTTGATAGAGATTACCACTCGAGCGATGTTATCCGAGCAACCCCAAGAGTCTGTCACCATCGCACACCTTACCCTTAGGTCTTATGCGGCTATTTTAAGGGGTTATGTAACAAATAAGTAGCACCATGTTCATGTACATTATTTTTGTATATAATAATGAATATAATTTCTAGTCATTTTTGATGCATTGTAATTAGTTTTTAAAGTACAAATGATGTTTTTAGTTATTATTTAATTAAGAATTATATTTTATTAAATTAAAGGATTTTTTGAATTAAATAATATTTTAATAAAATATTATTATTAATATTAAATTAATTTTTATTAAATATAAATGATCTTATAATTTTATTAATGCAATTAAAATTTTTATCAAGGTTTGAAAGCCATTTCTGTCAAAACCCGTGAATTTTTTTATAAATGTCGGTTTTTATTTTAAAAGTGAAAATTCACATATTTAGAAAATTATTTAGATAAAATAAATATTATTTTTGGAATCAGGAAGTCTAAATTATCCAACGGTGAATTTTTCATAATTTTCTGAGACAATCAAATTTTTGGGTAAAAATTAAATACCATTTATATATATAATGTGTTTTATGACATCATAATGACCCAATGGTGATGTAATAAAATACCAAAATCCTTATGTTCGGCCAATATGTGTTTTATCATTAAAATAATGAGTTTTTGGGTTTGTTTGACTCACTTTTCAAAGCATTAATGGAGCCCTCAAGACTTATTCAACACTTTGCCTTTTTAAATTAATTTCCATGGGAGTGTGACTCACCTCCACATAAGCAACCCTAATTTTTTAATAATTTCAGACCTTGGACTTGTAAAATATTGTTTTCCTCTTTCCTTTTCCAGAAACCATGGGCAAATACCATGGGATGGTTTGTGTTTTGGACTATTTTAATATAAGCGGTCCCAAACCTAAATAATAAAGAATTCTCTCACCTTTCCTATATAAACCCACCCAAGCTCCCACTTCCTCCTCACTCAAAGCCCTTGAAGTTCGTCCAACCTCTGCCCTACTCTCTCTAGAATCCTCCCAAGGTGCCCCAAGCTCCCAAGAAGCCTCTCACAAGCCTCTCTCTAGGCTTTGGAAGCACACTTCCAAGTAAGGGGTTTTCTTCCTTTCTCATTTTTTTGTCAATTTTCTTTAAGTTGTATTTCCCTTTTTATTTCAATTATGAATGTTGGGTTATGGTTTCGCACCTCCCCCATACTGCCCTATTATTGTTTGAGTGATGGGAGAACCATTTCTCTCTCATTAAATGCCTCCCATGTACACCCGTTACTATACCGAAATTCCGAAAGGAACCTTTTTCTCCTCTTCTATATTCAAGCAATACTTTTGTATCATGAATCTAAATTCCTTTTCAATTGTTGGGACATGTATCTATATGACCTTCTTACTTTCCATTACATGTAAATATGATGAGGAACCCCTTTCTCTCTCATCAGCCTTTTTTATGAATTCTTATGTCACGCCGTTACGCTGCCGAAATCACACCGATTTTCTAAGCCAATATCATTGTGTAGTGAATACCATGCCCATTTCTCCATCAAGGGTATTCACCTTTATGCATGTTTACATATTGATTGTAAAGTTTCATGTATGAATTCCACATTCCTTTATCGTGGAATAAATGATTATGTTTTATGAATCCATGTTTTATGATCCATGTGGCACACTTATGCATGAAATGAAATGTTTAAGAAGGGTGCGCCCTGATAGCGCTCCAATGCATTGGGTAAAGTATAGTATCATGATACGTCATGTGAAATGAGTGTTGACTCATGCTAATTCAAGTGCAACGAGGGTTTACTCGTGCTTCAAGTGCAATGAGGGTTTACTCATGCTCCATGTGCAATGAGCCTTGGCTCATGCTAATTCAATGTTAAGTGTTGTTGCCACATTTCCATGTTATGATTATCATGCTTTATCATGCCTTTATGTTCATGTCTCTCTTATGCTCTATTGATATGCCTATTGCCTAACATGTATTGTACTCCTCATGTTATTCATTGTGTACTCCCTAACTGGGCTTTATAGCTCACCCTTTTCTTATGCATGTCCTCAGGTTATCCCATGCAATGCTAAGTACGAAGGAATGTAGTGGTCATGTAAAGGAAGTTTTCAATAAGGATGTTGTATTTCATGTTTAAATTTTTTATGTAATGATCCTAAGCCCCAAAGACACTAAACCTCTCGATCTTCTTTGTTGTATCAAGTGATGTTTTATGTAATAAAGCATGTTTAAGTTGTAATAAAAAGCAGGGTTGTCATAAGAAAAGCATTGATGATGTGTTGTTTTTCAAACCCTATGAAACAATAATTTCAAATTTTTAAAATTTTGTATACATTACCTTATGTTTTAAATTTCATCTAAACATTGTTCCTCCAAATTTTCTTATAGACAAAGTGTGTGAGGCTCTTATTACCCCCTCCTCTACCCATATTTAATCTCCCCCAATTATTGTCCATTTTTTCTATAGTAGGATGAATTAGAGATAATTAAGGACACTCAATCCATATCTTTATTATTATTTAATCCAATTTTCATATGTTTTCTTTTAATTTATCTGGTTAATTCCACAATATTATGGAATTTTTTGGGTCTATATTTTTATCCATTTATACTAAAACTGATGGACAATATTAGATGAGTGGGATTGTCCATGATTAAAGTTTGTTCTCAACCTTATTTTCCCCAAAATTATGTCTACCTTATTATGTTTTAGGTTGTGTAGAAAGGTTAAAATATTAAATTCTTGATGAAATAATTAATATTTAATTTCTAGCTTCCATTTTAGGGATATGTAAACGCCTTTGGTTATTGTAAAACTTTTTTTATGTGAAGATTTTTGTGGGACCCATTACAGTGACAGTTTTTCATAGATTATTGATTTTATGTGAAGTAATTTGGGTGGTTAAGGAGTTCATTGATATGAATGGGTTTATTTTGAAATATTAGTTTCCTTGGTTGACTAATAAGAAACCATATTCCTTATTGCCATAGAATTTTTTTAATATAATTTTAAATTGAATTAAAATATTATCACAGAATTTAGAACGTGCAAATAAAATTATTAACTAAATAAAAAATTAATATTGGTTTAATGTTTGAAAATTATATATATATATATGAAATGGATTGATGTGTTGATACTTAGCATGAAGTGTAGAATTGATTTATATTTAAATTATTGGTAATAGTTTGGTTGATATCATTTAAATTGTAAGAGAGAATTAGAATACTATGGGAGTCCCTTGGATTACATATGAAAGGGAAATTTATAGAATACCTTGGATTGATTATGTGAATATATTATTATATATTTTTCCTTGAAATTAAATTTATTTTACTTTTAATACACTAGGGGAATCATGAAAATATTTGGATTCTAAACTTATTTTGATTCAAAGAGGACTAATTATATGGAATGACTTTTGCTAAAAATTGGGAACCATATGGATTCATTATTGACAATTATATGTGAAGATTCCCACTTTGATTTTAGTGATGAATGTATATGTTTAATTCCACAAATTAATGTCCTGAATTTGTTAGGGTTTCCCTAATTGAAAGAAATGTGAAGAGCTCCACAGATTTGAACCAACTATTATAGGTATGAATTATCTTATGAGTGATCCATATATTCCATTCAAGCTATGTTTCTGGATGCCATGGGAAGTCCCTTGGGTATAAACCAACTATATTATATTTTTAGGATTCTCTATTAGGAAATTCTCATATGGAACACTTGGATTATTCTCAAGACATTTGATCATGGTTGGCTCAGTGATATGCATTGGATCTGACTTAATGAATGATTCATACATTTTATTCAATTATACCAAATATATATAATGTGGGTATTGGTTTCTTAGGTTTTCCTCTTATGTCCAAAGGCTCAACAAGGATCTCTTTATTTCAAAGGATTATTATTATTAATGATATTTTATATTTACCCCATTATGATTTTTTCTCATAGACTGTAATTGTAATAGATGTTATCAGTGGTTGCCTAATGCATTATATAGACAACAAACTCAAGTTACCATAGAGCATGGGTATCTGGTATTTTTCTCACTTTTCAGAGATTACAATTACATTATGGAATGTTTTATGGGTGATACATAATGATTGTGGGTCTAGGATAGTGTTCAGAGTTGTGAGTAAGGATAGATATTGGAATTTCAAGTGTAATTTTATCTTTTGGGATTTCTCATTTTATTTACTCGTTGGACAACTATTATTATTTTATTGGCTATATATCGCTCTTCCTATTTTTTTAACATCATTTTGAGATTTCATGGGAAATTTATTAGTAATATCACTGTTTTTTATTTATCTCGTTTGAGAGGTTATATTATTACCCTTATATACATTTATGTTTCCCAACCTAGTAAAAATTGGATTGTATCCCATTATATCCGATATATACCCTCACTTCTAGTCTACATCCTCTAGCCTAACGGTAGGAACATTTAGGGCATTGTGGTATACCAGATTGGGTCACTAATAAATGATATTAAAATGATTTTCATATTATTTACTTGAATTTTTCTTTCATTTTTTTTATAAATAAAATTCAAAGTTAGTATACATATTATTTATTTTCATAATCAATTATTTTTTACAAATATAAATTTAATACATTTATATCATTATATGAAGATTGTGTTTTTCTTATAGTTAAAATATTCCATAATCTAAAAAATAGTGTTATTAAAATATATAAAATTTTCTGTCTTCCTCTGAAGGGGATTCATTTATCTTAATAAATATTCAATGATACACTATTTTATAATGTATTTTCTTTAATAATACCTTTCAAAATATATGATAAAATGCCCAAATAATCCTACAATTCATTATCTATGTTCTTATATATATGTGCTATGATAGAATTGAGATATAAAAAAGTTAAATGATCAATCATTGCCTTCTTTGAACCTAATTATCCACTGTTTAATGATATAAAATTTATTCATATATCCTTACCCTAGGAATAAACCATGTTTCCTTCCTTTCATTATATATGGTTCAACTAAAACATTTACATTTATTGTATATTAAAATTATTAAATAAATCATATACCCTTAATTTATAAAAGTAAATACCTTATAATTGTTAGGGTATTTTGCTATAGAGATATTTAAAATCATTGGATTATAATTTTACTTCCATAGGTTTATCATGTTATGATTATTGAAGGGTTGGATTTTTTTCATTACCTGGAACTAATATGCAGGGTTTTATTATGATGTGATTGGTGATAATAGAAATATATATCCCTCTAATTCATTTTTTAAAGTATTATACCATAATATCTGATTTTTAAAGGACCATAGAGTAATCATAATCCACTTAGGGTCATATGTTACTTTCTGATGATGGTCTTAGTATCCATTTATGAGATATTCTTATGAATGATGGTTTTATATAAATTTAATATTCATATGATTCCATGATCATTTAATAGATACTAATTTATACCAATATTTGTTTGTTATGATTCATGAATTATGATATAAGTTTTATTTGGATGATTATTTTCAATTTTGTCATTGAACAGTGATTTTTTTCTCATAACAATATGATTATCTTATTCTCACTCTTATCCTTTGATTGAGATAAATTACATTTTCAGTTACTATTTTTTTGATGTCCACTTATTGTGATTACATTTACCAAAGTTATAATATGGGTTTACTTTTTTTTAAATCATGGGGGAATGATTTATCATTACTCTTTCATGAGTTGACAACTGGGGAAGTGTTATATGTATGGGAAATTAGGGAAAAATAATATTATATATATCTTTTTAGTGTTTTATTTTCATATATGTTGTTAATTCAAGTATATTGTTACATTATTTAAAAGATGTATATAAGATATTATCAATAATTGACCAAATAATTAAAAGGATTCTCATGATTTGTTAAATGGATAGTTGATAAAGGATATGTTAAAAGAATATAGGTAGACCATGTAAAGGAAACTGAAAAGGTGTTAAGATATTTAAAAAATGTAATAAATTCTTCTTGGTATATGTTTCAACCATAGGGTTTACATAAGGGTGTGGCAATGGTATATAGAATTAACATATCTATGATCATCGAATTAATGGACCTTTTATTATGATATTTTCTATTTTAGTATTATCTATTATTTTTTGTGTTTTACTGATATTTTTTCCATACAATATTTATAAGAAACCAATATTTTTTATGAGGGAAATGTAGATGTGTCTGTATTGTTGATAAGGATTAATACTTATCAATGTAACCACCAAGAAATTGGTACTAGATGTTCTCCCCATGAAATTACTATGGGAATATAAATACATACCTTGAGAAGATTTATATACATTATTTGAATAATGGTGATTATATTTTCCGTAAGGAATTGTTAATTTTGTCATAAACTCATATATATTACAACCAAATTTAGGTCACATTATCCTCATTAACTATTATTTGGTATACAATTTTTTTGAAATTGGGAATTACATGTTAGTAATGGAGGGAGATAAAGAGAGAATGTTAGTTCATTTATTATAGATAATGGATAGTATAAAACCTGGGGGTAGTTGATGTTTTTTATATAAATATATAACCACAAACAATTAATCATTTCTCTTATGTGTTTTCTGGAAATTATTTTTCTTTATCTCTAAAATGGGACAATTTATTATAAATCAAGTTGTTACTTTTAATATATATTATTTCAATTTGACCATATCATATAGAACCAAAAATGTTTGGGTAATTCAAAAATCATCTAGATGTTTTTGTGGACAACAATTTCATTCTAGAAAATAATTCACCCTAGGGTTATCTTAACATTGTTTCATGATTTGAGATGGATTTATATGATTATGTGTAGAATACATGAGGATGCAATATATAATAATTTAATATTTTAATCTAGTAAATTATATTGACTATTTATTTCATAAATTTTATGGATATATTTATTTTTAATGACTGGCCTCATTTATAATTATCATTACTTATAAGAAAACCCAATGATGGATCTTCAATATTATTATATTGATTCCTTTTCCTATTGAGTTGGGATAACTAATTCCCATTGCGGAGATAATTATCTAATAACCATGTTGGTTAATGCATTCATATAATACATCATAGTGGTATTTGAAGATAATATTCTTGTATGGAAAATTTCTTATGGGGAACCAAGTTTACTTTTAATAATTATCATGGGTAAATTTTTGAGATATCCAAATGTAAAAAAATATTTTCAAATGAATTTTTTTGTATTCTATAATTAAAATTCCATCATCATGTGTTCGAACATGGTGGAAAATCAGTTGAACATGAAATTCTATCATAAATTATTTCTAAGAAAATATGCATGAATTTAATTCATATTTTGAGTTTTTTAAGGGAATCGAGAAATTAAAATCATAATATATTGTAATTTACCTTGATACAATATCTTATTAAATCCTTGAAAGAATAAAAGCATTATTTTTTTATCAGAGTATTTGGAGATAGATTTTCTAGTGTGGAAGATGATAGTGAAAACATTTCTTATATTGATTTAACCTTATACATGTTATGGGTTTGATCTTAATTATGACTGTAATAATAAATTTCTTGGTGTTTTTTTCATTTTGGATAATCCTACTATGATTTATGGTCCTAAGAAACTCAAGAAACATGAATATAACTTTAATATCAATATTATAGAGTTAAAAGTGATAGTTAATTCTTCTTGGTGTATATGGAACTATATTCTTAGAGAGTTATTGATTTTATAACCTATACAAAAAATTAAAAATTTTATATTTTATTGGTAATATTTATACATTGAGAGCCCATGTAGTTAAATGACAATATTATTTTGATTTTTTAACTTCTATACTAGTAAGAGGGGAATCATTTTCTCAGTTTCCCTAGTATAGAGACCGAACCTCCAATGGTATTGAATTTGATGGATTATAGAACCCTAATTTCATTAATGGATTAAGTAGACATGGATATTATTGAGGATCAACATCAAATATTACTATTACATATTTTATTATTATCATCCATTATGCATCTAGGTTTATGAATATAATATATTTTATCATGAATGAATCATTATTATTCTAACCATTAATCATGTAGAACAAATTCGTGGTATGTCCAACTATTGAGACTCTTTTATTTATTTACATTAATCTATAAAAGTTCCCATCAACATGAATGTGCATAAAATGAAGGAATATCACTCATCTTGGTTAATTGTTCATTCTAATATATTGAAAAGAATTCACAATATTCTTATGATGATTGGGTGTCTTAAAATGGTTTTTGATATGTCTCACATAGTCTCCAACTGACAAATGTTCAAAAAAGTTAAGTAAAATCATTGATATCATACCTGTATATTATTGTCTCTCCCATTATAAGGGAGTAAATGGAATGAAATTATGATGAATTTAATAACCATATAATCGAGATAAGAAATATGATGAGAGAGAATATGGTGTGATAATGGATCAATTAACCATGATAAGTCAAATATTACCAACATAGAAAAGTTTTATATACATGGAAGGGGTTGATTATATTTCTAGGTTATTGTGAGGATTGTTGGGGTTTTGGTAGAATAATATATCATAGAGAACAAATATATACCATTTGAATTGGGAATGCTTTATAATAGTACATTAGTAATTAGAAACATTTAAGAAAAACCTAACATAGTAAAATGATTTATATTTTGATTGAATAATTAATATTCAAGATGATATTTTATGGTAATTTCTTCATGTGTTTGAAAGATATTTGGAGGATAACCAGTTGTTGGTTTAATTTTCCAACAATAAATATAATATTTCACAAATATTAATTGAGCATCAAGTTTATATCTATGAAATAATTATTCAGTCACTACTATGCTTCACATTTATTAGAAAATAATCATTAATTTGACATTAAATTTGTTAGTTAGAAATAGAGCTAGTTATTCTTGAAAAAAATGGATACATGTAATGAAACGTTTTGGATCATACATTCTAATCATATGTTTTAACCCTTGTAATGTAATGTTTATGATCAGGTATTTATCCATCTCCACCCATATTTATATCATTGATATTTGGTAAGGTTTTTTTGGTAGACTTATTGTTTATAAGCCTATTTTAAATCCAAATTAATATTGTAAAAATATCTTATATATTAGTTGTACCTCCTAGAATATATGGTATACATAAAATATTTATTTTTCCACAACTACATTTATATACTTAACCCAATTCACTTTATTTCATTAGATGATATCAATTTTGAAATAAATAATTTATATGTAAAACCTATCAATTTTATTGAAAAAAATTAAAGGATTATCAGTGAAGTTAAATATCATGGAATGTTTTCTATGGTTACTTGAGATATTGGAAGATTTATTTAGAGATAATCAGACTAAGGTTGATTATCAGTGGTAAAATATATTATCTTCAAAAGACAAAAGAATCCCTTATGTGATACAACAGTTAGTGGTGTATATTTTTAAATAGTTCACAATTTTTTGGGGTTTTTAGTTATCTTATTTATCATATATTTATTCATTTAACATATAAAATAGTGTGTTATATGGATTCGTTGATATATAAATGAATTAGGTAAGGCATAAAATAATGTGTTGTTGAATAAGTAAAACATGTTACTATGTATGAAGTTATCAGGAACATGATGGTGTAAAATATATGATTTAGTCACATTTAAAATTACTAGAATCTATCAAATAACACATAGGTGTTTCTTAAAAGAGGCCTAAATTATAATTTTACTAAAATTACATAACTATAACAAACCTATAATTCTATATTTCATATTTTAAAATCTATATTCATTCGCCATTATGAAAATCTTTTATTTATTATATTTTATAGGTTACCCATAAACAAAATCATGAATTTATTGTTTTTATAGATACCAAATAATCGAATCTATGGAAAAGCATGTAGAGATTATCCCTAACTTATTTTTTCTGTATTAATCCATAATTAATTAAGGTGAATCCATACATCCCATTTAATATAAGTCTATCAACTCATCATGAATAATAATATTTCTTCTATATGGTAGTTTTGGGAACACATAAATAGGGACTGTATGGTAAGAGCATGACTTATTAGGTGGAATTTCACATTTTCCACATAGTAAATCAATTAACCATGAGGATAGATTTTTCTAGATTTATCTAATCATATATGTGGTGATATAATAAAATATTATATACTTTTCCATCAAGATTAGCGCAATTTTAGTATCTTAACCCTTAATTTTCAAACATATCTTTATGACCTATTTGTATGTTTCCACATTGTGTACAGTGAATGTATTTATTTGCAAACTAATTGCAATATTTTTAAAAAATATATCTAAACTAATTTGATAGTATTAAAATTATTAAATTAATTATAATTTATATTCCATGTTATGTATCATGACATTGATTATTCCTTTTTTTGGATTACATGGTATAACATATCTTGTATATGTTTTTGGAGTATTTTATACTCATTGGAATTATTCATTCTTAAAAAAATAATAGAATATTAAAATGAATTTTAGCATATATGTATTTTTTATATGAATTATATAGATAGATTAGTAAAAACATAATTATTACGATGAAATTATATAATTAAAAATGGGATATATAATTATGTGGATTATAATGATAAATATTGGAATGACATTAAGATATAATTTTACACTACTTTATTCATAATCACATTAATGTTGGGATAATATTTTTATATGTATAAAATAAAAATACTTGATTATGATTACAACATATACAGTTTGTAAATTTGACAATTTTAGATGGGTACCTGATACCCTATCATTATGTATTTGGTACATATTATATGATTGCTTGATGTTCTATATTAAACATTGTTTCCATTCACAATATAAATGTTACTCGTGATATTTTTTAATTCCAGTTAATCTACCAATTAATAATTTCTTTCATTATTAAATTGAGCTAAATTTTTATTTGATTAAATGATATCATGAATTATGGTAGGTATAGTTTTTTCACTAGGATATGTCTAGTACATACAAGTTAACAGTAATGATTGATTAATTAATTTAGTTTTAAATATTTATATTATTGAATGAATATTATTATTTGCTAGATAATTTTTTATTGGATATTTTGATGTGTAAACTTTGTATTATATTATATAAATGGTGGTTTCTGTTTATAATCTACAAGAGGTGATGTTTGAAGACCCTACAGATTTCTCCTAGGATATGTATAAACAAGGATATATGATATTCAAGTATGGTAAAATCATTTTTGAATGTGTAACCATTATGAGTTGAAATCAATTTACTATTAGAGGAAATTATGAGTAGATAATGGAAATCTCATCCAAATATGTATAAGGTTATATTTTTTTTTTCATTTTTGCTTGATATTACACACCACAATTGAATTTCATTTTGTTATTTATTTAGTTTTTTTATATTTCCCTGGGTTATGTAATGATAGTTTTAATCTTGGTGAACATTGGAGGAGTGTTTTCGTGGACTTTTTATATAATAATAATATTTTTTATATTACTAAATCTTTATAACATGTACACTTTGGGGAAAAAATCCATTCTATAAGTGTACAATAATTAAACATTCATAAATGACTAATATATGGATGTGTCTATAGGGTTTATTATATGATTAGTAATATAGAGAAAATAATGATGGGGAATAAAATCACTATCACATAAATAACTTATTTTAAATGTAAATTTCATTTAATTTCCATTAATTCATGGTTTTAGGGGTGTCCCATTCATTTCTGGAGAAAAAAGGTGAGTCTTCATGATTTGGGCTATATCGAGAGCCCATTTCAAGATTTAAAAACCGATTTTGATTATTTTATAACTATTTAATTTTATAATATTTTTCACCCCTTACACTTCAAAAATATCCCTACTGACCTTTTAACACCAACAATGAAATTTGGACCCCTTAGTAATCCATAACAATGGGGTAGTTGGGTTTTTATTGAAGAATTGGGCCAACCCGAAAACCAATTTTATAGTTTTAAATTATTTCATTAATTTTTTAATATATTAATATTTATAATGAATTTTTCGGTGCTTCTACCTCTATTAAACCCTAATAATCCTAGGTGCGCTCCCATTTACTTTCCCTCCTCCTTGAACCTCTTTGAAATCATAAATTAGGGCAGAACTTCATAGGGTGTCTCAAGTCATCCAGAATTGAAGAGGTTACTTCATCCATTCTTAACTCTCTCAATTCATACTATTTTCCCTCTATTCTAGTTCCTAAATGACATCCTATATATTTTTCAAAAAAAACCTGATGTTTGGATGTTTTCAATTTCAAATAATATTGTTTTAGAGTTATTACTTCATGATACATCAAGTAGGTGAGTCCATTTCATTCCTCATTCAAATAGCTTAGGGTTACATTTTTTTATTAGAGTTTATTCCCTCTTCCATGAAGTCCCAAATTCCCAAGGGGTAGGGTTTCGAACCTAAGGTTTTATCGTGGGGTTTTCTTTTCCAATTCACGTGGTTTCAGGTATGTTATAGGTCCTTATTGATGTGTAAGTGGTGAGAATTAATTTTCACACGGTGATTCAAGGGTTTTCTTTAATTTGGTAGGTGATTCCCTTGTGCATGAAAATTTTGTGACATATATTGCTGTGTTCATGGTATTTTTATGTTTATTTCATTTTGGTGTTTCTGCAAAAAATGGTTATAGTTTCTTTTATAATTCAAATGAATTTTAAGTTCCAATTTTTGGTGAAATTGTGCGGTTATCATACAAATATTTTATTGGTTAGTTTGGGGCTGACCAATAATTACATAGTGGATTTTATTGCACTGTTATGAGACTGAAATCATGTTTATAATTTTTATTATTTTTGTTTGATTCTGAGAAAGTTTGTTTAAATGGTGTTTTGGAAGCAAATGTGCTTTAAGTGCCATGTTTGTGTGAAAATGGGGGTCTTTAAAAGATTTAACTTCATGGAATCCATGTGGCTACCACAAAACAGATTTTAGGGTTTTATTAAATGTTATTGAACTTCCATTTTGTTTTGGTGACTTAAAATACTTCACATCGTGTGAAAATTGGATATTTCAAAGAGCTTTGGGTGCCAGACAATGGGATATTTTTAGAGGTAGTTTTATTGAAAATCAAAATGTTTTGTTGTGTCTTTATAAACCATATAAAGTGTGTATAGCTACTATATTATTTTTGTGTGACTAGTAGTGGTTTTTTATATGATAAATTATGTGTTTTGTTTTCTGAAATAGTTTGAGCAGAAAAAGGGGAATCCCGGGTACTTAGGTGGGAAGATTTGTACTAGTACGGCATGTGAACCGGAGGGGTTGTGTCCCTGTTTCACTGAAAAATTGGATAATGAAAACTCTAAATAAACTATGTTGATGATATTTTGGGACCACTAGGTTATGGGTATGATCCCTAATAGTGTCTCTCTTATGGGAAAGGATTGTGACTTGGATACTTTACACCGAGGTATGAGGTACATAGGGCCAGAGACTGTCTAGTTGCCTAGGGGTGTTCCCAGTTTTCGTGATCATTGAATTTGGGGTATTTACCCTTCTATTGGAGTGTTTTTCAGTACATTAAAGTATCTTATATGTCTATTAAAATGTGTGAAAATTCATAAATTATTATCTTGAAAACTCTTATCAATTGAAAGTTGCATTTCTTGGATTTTCTCACTGCTTTTCTTTGTGTATTAAAAATGCTTGCTTTTTCAAATTGTATTGCATTATATTTGGAATCAATTGGTGGTATCCTATTGGGATTTGTCTCAGACCCTAATTACACCCCTTGGGTATAAGTATAATTGTTTATGTTTGACTCAGGTAAAGGAATAGCCACGGGTGATTGTTGTTCAGGGTGTTAGTCCCCATCGCTGGGGAAGAGTTGTGGAGACGGCTTGCGGGTGATGACCCCCTTGTCATGTGGAATAATTGGGTAGGTCTTTCTGTTGTCATTATTTTTATTTGGACCACTTTTATTGTCTTTAAAAAAATTTATTCAGATCTGGTTTTGATATGAATTGTTTAGCATGAAAATTTTATATTCTTATTATTGATTGTTTTTTTATGTTTTATGCTTTCATACTCAGGTAAATCAGTCCCAAACCAAATTTTTTTCATACCCAAGCACTTGTGCTAGCCTCTGGGGATAGGGAACACACTTTCGGCCTTGTCACAGGCTGGGTTTGGTGCTGTTATTGGTGGTGACCAGATCCGATTCGTGAGAATCACTTTACCCATTATCCATTTTTCTATCACCTTTTCTAGTTTCATTTTTTAATAAAAAAATATATGTTATGTTCATTTGGCTATTATATTTTTTTCAACGTTTGATCTAGGTAGGGTGGTAACACAATAATTCCATAATTAATACTTTTATTAGTATAGATATTTTTAATAATTAATATTAAAATATAAAACATTCTCATGTATGAAAACCTTATTTATCCATATGAACACACACCATGCACTTATACTATTCATTTTTATATTTTTTTTGAAATGAAGTTAAAAATTGTAAAGCCCATGTTTCTACTAAATCAATTAAACCATAGGTGTGTGTGTTTTAAACAATGACTAATGAGAATGGATACAATAAAGAAGATAAGTTATTATGTATAAATATCAAATAATCTAAAAAAATCATAAAAAACCCTAAGACTATATGTTTTAGATAAGTAATGCATTTAATAATAAAACTCTGTCTCAATCAATCGTGAAATTTATTCAATTTATTGTACATATATTTCTTTTTAATTTATATTTTTATATAATTGTTTTTACATAAAATATTCATTCTTATAAAGTAATACATGTGATTAATATAAACTAAATCCAATAACCATATGATATGTTAATAAATTATGTTGTGAATAAAACTTAAATTGTATATCACATTAATAAAAATAGGAATAAATTATGGGTGCTATACCTAGACCTTCCTTTAAATTTTATATTTTAATGATTTGGGTAGAACCTAAAATGTTTTTTAAAAATCCATATATAATGAAATTTATAAATGAAAAGGAAATAGACAACTACATCTTGTGATGTGACTCCTATTGAGGACATATAAAATGGGTCATCATTAACTGAATGACATTATCTTATAGTTAAAACAGTATCCTATATGTGTCGTATATAGTTTAACAATTTTCTAAGTATCAAGCACCAAAATGTTTACATTATAAAAATTTAAAAAATATATGGATTAAGTTATGCATTGGTTACTATTTATATGAAGAATCCATTCTGAAATATAAAGTATAATATGTTAAAAATATCAATCATGAATTATTTAATCTTTCTAAATTGTATAAGATTTAGAATATACATCAACGCACTTAATCTCTTAATATCTATATAAAGTGTAAGATAAATATGAAAAATATTTATTAATATCCACTTCATTCATTATTATCACAATTTTTTATGTATTTTTATGAAATATTTATTTATATAATAGGATAGTGTGGTAACATTATCATTGTCTATAAGACTATATGATATCTATTTTGTTTCCTATTATTTCATGAGAGGGTTTTGGATTTCTATATGTATGTTCTCAAAATAGAAAATGGGTGGATAAGGGATTTTCCTAACCACCTTTTTATCAAGATGGATGATAATTCTGAAATTTTATTTACAATAATCACTGTGATAAATGGAATTGAATCAATGAATATAGATAATATCCTAAAACTAGAACTAAATAACATGATCATCACGTATTATTCATAAATAATTTATTCAACTAAATAATTTATTTGTGAGGAATTATTTCATCATTGATGGATCTAAAAACATATTTATGTCATACCATCATTGCATTGTACGAATCAATAATCGATTCCCTCTGACGGTGATCCAAATCTGTTCGATGAACCATGGAACATCGCCAAATGATGTTACAGTTTCTATAATGATAGTTCCTAACACATTTTTTTTATAATTGGTCTCCAAATGAATCACTTATAGGAATGGTTCTCATAAATTTATATATATTTGAGAGTGGCAGAGGAGGAGGATTGTTCTTAGTTCTTGAGAGCATTAAGGGAGAGGGAGATCTCTATGACATTGAGTGGATTCTCTTCTGATATCATTATGAAATTTTTTTGGACCTCCACAAAAATAATAAAATTAGGAATATATACTTATTGGGTTAGAAAATATAAATTACACATTCTCACTTAATATTTCCAAAATCCCTACAAAATACCATGTCTATAATAATAATAATAATCATAGAAGTATTTAATGACATGCCATAAATTGCTGAATTAAAATAATTATTATTAATTCAATAAATATTATTTCTAAACAGACCATTAAACACAATCCTCCATTACTATAAAATATTTATCAATAATTGAATAAAGGAAATTTAATTCATAAGTAAATATTATAACATTATTCATTATTTTATTCAATAAATTACAAATCATTATTCATTAAATTTTTTTATCACCTAATATTTCTCTAATAGATAGTGATTGAATATATGTGATAAATAAAACATGAATAATTATTAAAACAAAAGTTGGAATATTTTTTTTCATATTTTTAACAAAATTTATTTTATAACTGAGATTCGAGAAAAATTTTTCTTATTCCCCTCTTGGAATCATTTCTAGTGGTAATAGTCCAATAAGTCTAATGAACATGTTTTGAATACTAAAACATTATGAGATACCCAAAGAGAAGGAATTCTATGTTGCAATGACATGATACTTCATAATGATGCTTATTATGTAATACAATCCCCTTTTAATGATATCTCTAAACAAGCAGGCTGCATGCTAGTGCCATTAAATATTGTTCACTATATCTCATTCCTTGGCATTATAAAATTAAAAAATTCTTATAAACACCATAGAAATGTCTTTATCTAGGATTTATCATAACTCCTAAAGGGATTAACATATAAAATTTCACTAAATGACTGAAGTGGACAATTCTTTTTGGAATTATTCGTTAGTGAAATATTTGTTGTGATACACCTAATGTATCATACATCACTGCGAGTATATTTCGTCGTGGTTTTTATCAATACATTATATTAAATCAATTATAATACTACTTACCAATAATATTGATGTATATGGATCAATACACACATCCAAATATAGGAACATCTAATAGAACATTTATTTTCAGATTTCCTATTGGTCGGTCTCGTTCTCAAAAGATATTACGCATGATATTACCCAGAGCATACACCATGAGAAGGTTCCTCAGTGTCCTATGATTATCCTCCCTTGATATCCTTGTAATTTTTGTACAAAAAATGATTTAATCAAGCTATAGAACATATATTTAATAATATTTCATTGAACTTCTAGGGTCTTATCAAAATGTGGAACTACTATGACTGTTTATTGTGTAATCTAATCTTAGGAAAATATCAGATATTATGTTACATAGAAGAAAATCATGAAGTGAAAAATAGTTTCTTAATATTAAAAATAATGAATACTTAAAACTATAAAGTATATATAATTTGGTAATAGGGAACCAATAGCAATTCTATAAATAGAATATATTTATGCAGAGACCAATTGACCGCATCCATTAAATTTAAGCTCTTACATTGATGAACAATCCTAAATTTCACTAATTTCACTTATTTATATTGGGTGATCATTTTACTTTTATCACCCACTAGTTCCAAAAACGATTTTCTATATTCTAAAATGAGAAAAGGTATCACTCATTATGGTTGGGTGTTCATGTTTATTTATTCTATCTTTTAAAATAATTAATTTCCTATATTTCTTTATTGAGCATCTGACTTCTATATAAAAATAAAATAAATTATATCATTTAGAAATCACCCTTAAATTTATTCATTATATAGAAAAATTTAAAAAAATATGATCAAAATAATATTAAATAAATTAATATTACAATTACCATTGAGGAATCAAATATCAATTATTGAAAAATTATAATAAAGATGGAATATTGAATCAAATAAAAATGACTTGTAAATTGAATCCTTATATTGTTTTTATTGTAATATTGATATAATATTTCTTTGAAAAATCTATTTTTCTATTTTATAATTTAATTTATTATTAGAAAATCATCCTTAATATATTTACATTGAAAAGGCACCTAAATACTATTGATATCATTTAACAAAATATGAATTATTTTATTATTGATTATAATTCATTATTTATTATAAATAATTAAATATCCATACCTTATGAAATACAATAGCTCCATGTTGTGTCTGATGTCACTCACAATTAAATATAATAAACATTTGAACTAATAAAGAAATATTAATAGGATGAATTAATATGGAATAGGATTTATGATACAATTTATGTCATAATACTTAAATGTAAATCACATAGAAAATATATTTTTAATCAAATAATGAATAATGTGTTAAAATAGTGATGAAATTAAATTTTTAACCAATAATATAAATATGAAATATACATTCACTCTACTAGAGAGACACTCTTTAATATAGGAATCCAGATCTAAAATTGGTAATTTAAAATATATAATAATAATGATAATATTTTTAAGCTCAATGTACTTCCTACCCACATTATTATTATATATACTTAACTCTTTAATGATATCAGATGTTTTAAAAGGGTTGCGGATAATCACCACTTGGAGTGGATAGGGTACTATTTGATGATGATTACATTATTTCATATTAAAATTAGCTCCTTTTCATTCCTTCAATGATTATATTTGAAATTAATTGTGTATTTATTTTTCATCTATAAACATTTCTTCACTCAAAGACTTTGATGATATACATGATGAGAAATCATCTTAAATGTAAGCATAAAAAATATTTATTAAAAAATATAAAAATAAATTATTTATTCAAATAACTGGTTTATATCAATATCTCACACATAAATTGTCACAAACCCTTCCCACCAATGCTCTAGCAACTCTTGATATAATAATTCAACATCCCCACTTACACCTAATAATCTAAAAAAGACATTGGGTTATCAATAATGTGGAGGAAATAAACATTTTACACTGCTCAAATGACACATCATCCCCACCAAAGGCCACATCATCATCATAAATGGTAATCTCAAATAGTAGTCATCATTATCACTAAGAGTATACACCCCCATCCATCATCACCAGTTCTGTTGTAATAGGATTAAGGTAGAGGGGATGAATATCTATCCATTTCATTAAAACCCCTCATATTTTTGAAAACACACAAAAACCAATACATTTAGAAGATGGTGATGTTATCCAACTTGATTGTGGTACCAATATATATGAGGTTAAAACAGAAGACAAATATCCTCAATGAATCCAGATTGATGGGTTAAAATAAAACCCCACTACCACCACCCAAAATTCTATCCCAAAATCTCCTGACATTTTCCATGCACTAGTATTGTCACAAATTTTAACATACCACCCAACCAATCCACACAGAAGCCAAATTTTATATTCCTCTTACTAGTTACCCAATTTCAAGTTGTACTAATTAATAAAAAACTTTTAATTATTAATCCATTACATTCCACATATAAGTCCATATTATTTCCAATATTTGTATTCACTAACTGATTATCAAAAATTAATTTCATCCCAAACTTATTCGGTTTTAACAGGTTGATTCTGACCCCAAAATATATTATTAGAAACCCATTCCATTTAAATTTACCTATTATCATTTCATTCAATAACTATTGGGATACTACCACAAACCCACCAAAAATGGTCTCTTATACCTATAAATAGTAAACAAATAATCCAATTTCAATCCTAACCACAACCTAGTAATCATATTATAATAATAACAATAATCCAAGCACCAAACATAACCCCCATAAAAAACCATGAAAACCAATTACTACTCTTCTACCAGAACACATCCCACATGTAAACAAACCACTATTATCACCACACAATCCCTATAAGGACTACACATAACATATAAGATAAATATAGAAACCAAATTCATTATTATAGAAGTTAAATACTCTTTTGGAAAAACTATATATTTTAAATGGTTCTTTTACATCAAATCATCCTCTCATTAAAGGGTATTTCCAAAAATTACATATTTTCATGGGAAAATTATACAATAAAAATATATATTTTTCTCACCATTATCATGGTGATTTCAAGAATGTAGTGATGACATAATCTATATGTAAGATCCTGATTTTTTAGAAATAAATTCTATTTTCAATAACGTTCATGATATGCCATATCAAGCTTAAACGAATAATTAAATTATGTTATTTTAATATTTTTGTTAGAAAAAAGCTATTAGATTCTAAGGAATGAAAAATATTAACTAAATATAAAAAATATGGTGTATATTTATATATATAATTCAATGTGGATAAATTAATTTTAAATGAATGTAAAACCTTTTGAAAGTAAAATGATATTTTTTTCTAAAAAATAATTTAAATGTGTGTAAGTGTGTTTTATGTAAACTATTTAATGAACCAATATTTAAGGAATATATAATTTAAATACATACAAAATATATTTAATTTAATATTTAATATTTATTTTATGTTATAATTAAACATTATATAAAAATAAATTTAATTTCCCACATATAAGAATGTAACATCCCAAGATTTTATGAAAAATATTTTTTTTAATTTCACTAATGTCTTGTGTTGTATGCAACACAAAAAGGAGCTTTCACAACACGCATCCTTGACTTGCCTTGCATTACACGCAATCACAACCTTCCTCAATAACGTGTGTAGTACGTAATACTGAGTTTCACGAAACAACGATATGCTATTAAAATATTATTAAAACTAGCCGTTATGAATAGTAATAACCACTTTTTAAAATTTTAGAAATTTTAGCTCTCAAAATGGACTTCATTTTTTGATTCGGAGTATCGAATTTAGCCTAAGGTGAAATTTTGGTACTTTTCGGATAACTTTCATATTCTGATGAATAGTGAAAATTACTAAATTATAATTAAAAACAACTTTTTTAATCAAAATAATTAATAGTGATAAGTTATTAATTTGAGTTGTTTTAAAGTATATTTAGAATATATTTTTACAATTTAATACAATGTTGGTCATTGGATGTAATTTCACATTTAAACCAGACATAATCAAGTGTCAATCTTTTGATAGATATTGTTTCTTAAAAACACGCTATTTGTTTTAATAGTGGGATTTAATTATAAAATTAATTAATGCAATTTCTATGTTATGAATTTGGTAAAATAGACTTCATTTTTGAATTCTGAATATGAAATATTGCTTAGGATGAAATTTTGGCATTTTTCTGAAAACTTTCAATTTTTGATGAATAGTGAAACCACTAAGTGGTAAGTTAAAAACTGAATTTTGCATAAAACTTAATTTTACCGCTTCTGTGAATGGAATTTCGAAAATCCGACAGAGACGTTTAATATCACGGACTAAAATGTGGTTCAATGAGATGAAAATAATTTTTGGTGAATAGTAACTTTTTACTTTTTTTTACCACGGTTAATAGTAAATAGGGTAACTAAGTGTAAATATGATATTACTATTACCCTAACACATGTCCTAATTCTATTGGATAAGTGTAATTCGACCAAAAACATCCTTATTAATATAATATGACCATTTAGGTCCACTTGGATTAGATTGTGACATTTAATTTTATTTTATTTAATGAATAGTTAAAATAGTTAAAATCAAAGTTTAATAACTAAAAAATTTTTAATATGGGGTTATACATAAGATAAATTCGACTATAAATATTCATTAGAAATCTAAAAAGCTTTCCTACATAATTATATTTTATTTATAATTTTTAGACTTTAAATAAATTAATTTATTTATGACACAACAATGATGCAATAATTACCCTTTTAAGGAAATATTATCATAATTGATGTTATAAATGCTCAAATGAATGTAATTTGATACTTTTTATGAATTAAAATAATTTTCTAGGTTACTATGATATATTAGTGTTGATTTAATCAACTTGGTTCGGACATATTATTCTGTTATGACTTTCACAAAAATCATATATCAAATAGTGTCAAAATTGACACAAAATAGTTTTTAAATCAAATATTATATTATTAATTGTTATTTTATTCCTAAAAATCTAAGGTTCGGCCAAATGACTTAGATAAGGATATATATATTAATAATAAACAATTTTGGGTTCGTTTGGCATGTTATAGTAAGTGTATTAACCATATAGTGAAAGAAAACAAAAAGACACGGTAAAAGTTAAATTATTTAACTTAGAGTTAAATCTAATTGATAAGGTTAAAATAATACCCTAAACTTGTCTAAATCCTATTGGATGATAGGATTTCAACCCATCCCCACTTTAGCTCCGAAATAAGACCCTTTGAAACCATTATAAACCGATTTTGACTTTAATATAAAATAATAATTTGAGGTATTCCTAAGGTGCCCCTCTCCTCCCATATAAAAGGGTACCTCCTCCCCCTCCTCCTCACACCAATTTGAGCACTCAAGCTCGTCCAAACCCTGCCAAAATACCTTCTCCACTTCACTATAATAATCCTAGAGGTCCTGGTCTTCTTCAATGACCAATTTTAGTTCCCTAAGTGAAGGATTCAAAGAGGCATTTCAAAGAATAGGTAATATCCATTACCGATCTTTTCAATTTATTTCTTCTTAAACTTCTTATTCTTTAGTTGTTTCATGATACAATAATAACATCAGTATTTATTATATACTGATATGTTATTATAAATATTACAAAACTCTAATTCACCTTCTATCCATCCTACGGAAAAATGAAATCACCACGCGTGCGTACGTACGGAATACCGTCTCCACGCCGTGGTGTAATATATTTTCCGTCACCACCTTAATTGGATTGTTATAATGGTGTAATGAGTAACTATATAAGATTATTATAAAGTGATATTGATACTGAAATAGTATACATACACTTCAACACAATTCCACGACCATGGGAACGATATCATCGCTTGTGCGTACGTACGGACTACCGTCTCCACGACGCGATGAGATTCATTCTCCATGTTAACCATTTAAGAATGATTAAAAAGTATATATAAGAAATAATAATGAAATATATGACATTATAAAGCTACTGGATTTATGTATATATGTATATGTATGTCATCTACTTACTTCCATTCAAGACAATAAGGAAAGGAAAACAGCGTTCATGCGTACGTACGGACTACCGTCTCCATGAACGGTGTTTTTCATTTCATTTATCTACCTTATATATATATATATACTGAATATATATGATATATAAATCATATTTTATATTCTGGAAGTAATTAAATCATTATATAAGTAATAATAATGTCAAGAACAACAAGCCAAAACACCTACAATAAATGAAACGATTTTACCCAAAACGCTTCTTTAACATGGAATTTACAAAAGAAGGGGTAATATAATGTCATAAGTGAACCATATATGATATTATAACAATGAATATGATTCTTTAATAAGTCAATGACATTATTTAAATCATTATACAGGAGGTTCGGACACATACCAAGCAAATCGGACCTAAGGTAAGGGAAATATCACAATTTCACTTTTATCCGAGATTGTTTTTACTTTGGTAATTACTGGGGTGTATTTTATCATCCACATCCATGTTCCCTTAATATGTAATATTATTTACATCCTTCTACAATAGTTTATATCCAATTTTACCCTTCGGTAAGTTTTTTGTAAAAGATATGAAAGGAATCTTTTGTCGTTTTTCGTACGTGGTTCTTTTTGAGTTTTACGACAAAAGTACGAAGAATGTTTTTTTTAACTTATACGGCATGAATGGATTTTTAAAACATTATTTCCAAGAAGCTTCCTTTACAAGTTTTCAAGTTTATTTTTAATCAAATTCTTTTAGATTAAAGTCGTATGACATGTTAAGAAAGGAAAAATGTTTTTGAAGTAGAAAGGATATTTTCCTCAAGAATGAAGTTCAAGTATTTTATCAAAATTATTTTCCATATAAGATAATAAAAGGGTTCTGTTTTTATTCCTATTATTACATGGATTTGATTATGTTGGGATGGAAATATTTTTATGAATTCCTTTATCTTATATGAATTGTTTTATGATGTCATGTTGTTTAAGAATCCCATTTTTATTACATGGGTTACGCTATGATGTATGGTTTATGATTATGTGGCACACATAAGAAAGGATTCATTATAAGATGGGTGGGTCCTATATCTACCTCCAATGCATTGGGTAAAGATTTTATATCTCATTAGATAGACATGGCTAAAATGGTAGGTTATACCGGTTCAGTGAAACAGGACTGAAACGAGGGTTACTCGATTCAGAAAGGGACTTTGTCCACTAAGATAGTCTTGGCAATGAATCTTGACTAACAAGAAATGATTCTCTATGATTATGTGTCAATTACACAAAGTTTCATGTTTTAAGTTATGATTATTGTGATTACATTTCACTACCATGATTTATCCCATGTTATGAAATTATGCTCTATTTTACAGGTTATGATTTCCAAAATGTTATGTTCTTATGAATACGATGTGATTGATATTTCTTTTGTTTACCCTTACTGAGCATTTGAGCTCACCATTTTATGTTTTCTTTTCCCCATGATATAAAGAAAGGTTTTAGGTAAAAAAAGGAAGATCTTTATGGGGGATGTTGAAGATCATTCACCACGATTAGAAGATTTTATTTCGAGTTTCCAAAGACTCTAAACTATTACGATCTTTGTGTGTGTGTTTTTGTTATGTACTAAGTATTCCGCAAAAGTAATGTAATGTTCATTTACGTCAAGCTTCGGGTCTCTATAGTTGGTATCAGAGGAAAGGTTTAGTCAACCTTTGGAAACTAGGATGCGAGAACATTAGTGAGATCCCTAGAGATATTTCATAGGTATGTCTAGGGATGTCCCTAAGGATAAGTATACATAGAATATACAGTCCTAGAACTATAGTAACGATCATAGAATTTAACCTAAGAAGTTAGATATTGAGGATACTTCCCCTTTACTATGTTGTTTTTTCTAGAATGATTTTTGCCTCTCACAAAATTATTTTTGTGTTTTAGTTAATGGAGGGAACCAAAAGGAATTCGGTTAGCATTGAATCCAATGGAAAAATTGGTGACTATGAGCAACAAAATTGTGTAATTCCTAGAGAGAAAGATGTTGTGATTATGCCGAATCATTCATCGCGATATATGATTAACAAGGTGAAATTTAGTGGTATGTCTAATTCATCAAAGAAGAGGAAGATAGACTATTATGAATGTTCGCATGTTGAGGAGCATAAAGAAAGATAGATTGAGATTTCTAAAGAACGGAAGAAGAACCTTGAGAAATACCTCAAATGGAGGGACCGATGTTATCTGTGTGGAGAAAAGGGTCATAGAGTGACAGACTGTTATGGAGTTCAATGTCTTATTTGTGGAGAACATGGGCATTACCCAACTCAATGCCCAGTCCTAAAAAGTTACTTCTAGATCAAGGAAGGACTTATTCCAGGACTTTCATTGAAGATGATGGACTGAAGTGATTATGTATTGGTATTCAAGAATAATGTTGTTGAGGTACTTTTATGGGGTATTGAAATATTTATGTATTGGTATATTGTGGTTTTCAATAATTTTAAGGTACCGGTAACCATGAAAAGTGATTCAAATATTTTGGAAAGTAGATGATATGCGCATAATGAAGGGAAAACGAGAAAATGAAATGTTTAACAGTATTCATGAGCTCATGATTGATATAAGGACTAAGTGATATCATGGTTTGAGTATATAGAATTTTGAGGATTTTGGTATGTGGAAAGTGTTAACTTTTAACTGCATTCATGTTTTCAATAAGGTTCAATGGGTATTCAAGAGAGTACATAATTAAGGACTGTGAGTGTTTGGAATGTGACCAACAAAACATATCTTATGATATATGGGGATCAATGATGGTATTAAATCTCTGGTAATCGTTTTCACTATGTTATGAGAGTGGACTGTCGTATTATGGATAAGCCTAAAGATTGGAATGGATTATGTTGGACATAAGTTAGTATTGTTTAAGGATAGAAGTTTTTTTCTCGATATTATTGATGGGATGTTATAGTAATATAGTTTTAGAAAAAGGACAACCTGCAGGACGGGCGACAGCCCATTGCGTCGGACATGGCTGTGGGAATCGAACCCACAACCGAAGTGCGACTGGCCTTTATAGCCTACCACTGGCCTACAGGAAGTCCCTGTTTAGTAGAAACTAGTTTTATTATATTATGCAGTATGATATATGAAGTATAAGTCCATTTTAGGAACCATATGTGATTAATCTCACTATAGATCGACTAATGTATATAATTTTTGCTAACCTTTTGTTTGAGACAGACGGAATGACCCTTCACTCTATCACATGATATGCTAACACTTCATGAATAACAAATTCAACTTCATTTATTTAAGAGATGAAGTGGAAATTGTTCAAGGCATGAACAACAGTGAGATTGTACCAAAATAAAGAAAGTATTTATTCTAATTCAAATTTTCATCTTTAGGGAAATGATTTTGAAAACCAAAAATGTTGTCCTAGTGATCTTATACCTGATGAATCAGATGGTACCTAAGATCGTCAGAAATTTATGGATTTGTGAGTGTTGGTTTTTCCATAGACAGGTTCTCTACCACTCTCCATCAGAACATGATGGTTAGATTTTTCTTCCATATCCATATTTTCACCTATGTGGAAACCCAGTGATTAGTTTATTTGGGTAACCGTTAAGTTTCATAATTTTGTTTTAAAATATTGGTTTTGGTATTCCTTTTTACGATGTGGGTTTCTATTAAAGAAACTTTCGAATAGTAAACCATTTATAACCCCGATGAATTTCGAGGGCGAAATTCATTTTAAGGGGGGTAGAATGTAACAGCACAATATTTTATGAAAAATATTCTTTTTAATTTCACTAATGTCGTGTGTTGTACGCAACACAAAAAGGAGTTTGCACAACACGCATCCTTGACTTGCCATTCATTACAGGCAATCGCATCCACTACTAGAAAATGGACCTATCCCCACGGTTTTCCTCAAAACCGTGGGGATAGGTACCCCCTATACCCACGGTTTTGGAAAACCGTGGGTATAGGTCTATTTTGAAGACCTATACCCACGGTTTTCAAAAACTGTGGGCATAGGGGGGTCTATCCCCACGGTTTTCCAAAACCGTGGGGATAGGTCTTGAAAATTGACCTATACCCACGGTTTCCAAGAACCGTGGGTATAGGGGTACCTATCCCCACGGTTTTGAGGAAAACCGTGGGGATAGGTATAGGATAAAAAACCTATACCCACGGTTTTCAAGAACAGTGGGTATAGGTTTCCCATGTGTGCGCGGGAAATTTTTTTTTCCGCGGGAAAGATTTTTTTTTTGCGGGAGTCCTATACCTACGGTTCTTCCCTCTATACCCACGGTTTATATAACTATATTTAACTAAATATAAATATATATACACATAATTGATAGTTGGGTAGTGGTGAGACGCGGTACTTTGCAGCGAAGAGGTCGTGGGATCGAAACCCGCCTGCAGCTTTATTTTAGGATCTATACCCACAGTTTTGAAACCGTGGGTAAAAGCCATTGACACCGTGGCAATTGGGAATGTTTTGTTGACACGGTGGCAGAACACCTATACCGACGGCGTTGCAGCCCACGGTTCCCAAAACTGTGGGAATAGCCTATACCCACGGTTTTGGGGGCTATACCCACGGTTTTGAACCATGGGTATAGGCCTTTCTTCCAGTAGTGATCCTTCCTCGATAACGTGTGTAGTACGTAATACTGAGTTTCACGAAACAACGATATGCTATTAAAATATTATTAAAACTAGCCGTTATGAATAGTAATAACCACTTTTTAAAATTTTAGAAATTTTTTCTCTCAAAATGGACTTCATTTTTGGATTCGGAGTATCGAATTTAGCCTAAGGTGAAATTTTGGTACTTTTCGGATAACTTTCATATTCTGATGAATAGTGAAAATTACTAAATTATAATTAAAAACAACTTTTTAATCAAAATAATTAATAGTGATAAATTATTAATTTTATTTTTTTTAAAGTATATTTAGAATAAATTTTTACAATTTAATACAATGTTGGTCATTGGATGTAATTTCACATTTAAACCAGACATAATCAAGTGTCAATCTTTTGATAGATATTGTTTCTTAAAAACACGCTATTTGTTTTAACAGTGGGATTTAATTATAAAATAAATTAATGCAATTTCTATGTTATGAATTTGGTAAAATAGACTTCATTTTTGAATTCGGAATATGAAATATAGCTTAGGATGAAATTTTGGCATTTTTCTGAAAACTTTCAATTTTTGATGAATAGTGAAACCACTATGTGGTAGGTTAAAAACTGAATTTTGCATAAAACTTAATTTTACCGCTTCTGTGAATGGAATTTAGAAAATCCGACAGACACGGTTAATATCAAGGACTAAAATGTGGTTCAATGCGATGAAAATAATTTTTGGTAAATAGTAACTTTTTACTTTTTTTACCACGGTTAATAGTAAATAGGGTAACTAAGGGTAAATATGATATTACTATTATCCTAACACATGTCCTAATTCTATTGGATAAGTGTAATTCGACCAAAAACAACCTTATGAATATAATATGACCATTTAGGTCCACTTGGATTAGATTATGACATTTAATATTTTTTTATTTAATAAATAGTTAAAATAGTTAAAATCAAAGTTTAATAACTAAAACATTTTTAATCTGGGGTTATACATAAGATAAATTCGACTATAAATATTCATTAGAAATATAAAAAGAGTTCCTACATAATTATATTTTATTTATAATTTTTAGACTTTAAATAAATTAATTTATTTATGACACAACGATGATGCAGTAATTACCCTTTTAAGGAAATATTAACATAATTGATGTTATAAATGCTCAAATGAATGTAATTTGAGACGTTTTATAAATTACACTAATTTTATAGGTTACTATGATATATTATTGTTGATTTAATCAACTTGGTTCGAACATATAATTCTGTTATGACCTTCACAAAAATCATATATCAAATAGTGTCAAAATTGACACAAAATAGTTTTTAAATAAAATATTATATTATTAATTGTTATTTTATTTCAAAAAATCTAAGGTTCGGCCAAATGACTTAGATAAGGATATATATATTAATAATAAACAATTTGGGGTTCGTTTAGAATGTTATAGTAAGTGTATTAACCATATAGTGAACGAAAACAAAAAGACACGGTAAAAGTTAAATTATTTAACTTAGAGTTAAATCTAATTGATAAGGTTAAAATAATACCCTAAACTTGTCTAAATCCTATTGGATGATAGGATTTCGACCCATCCCCACTTTAGCTCCGAAATAAGACCCTTTGGAACCATTATAAACCGATTTTAACTTTAATATAAAATAATATTTTGAGGTATTCCTAAGGTGCCCCTCTCCTCCCTTATAAAAGGGTACCTCCTCCCCCTCCTCCTCACACCAATTTGAGCACTCAAGCTCGGCCAAAACCTGCCAAAATCCCTTCTCCACTTCCCTAGAAAAATTCTAGAGGTCCTGGTATTCTTCAAAGACCAATCTTAGTTCCCTAATTGTAGGATTCAAAGAGGCGTTTCAAAGAAGAGGTAATATCTATTACCGATCTTTTGAATTTCATTCTTATTCAACTTCTTCTTCTTTAGTTGTTTCATGATAATGTAATAACATCAGTATTTCTTATATACTGATATGTTATTATAAATATGAAACAACTCTAATTCACCTTCTATCCATCCTACGGAAAAATGAAATCACCGCGCGTGCGTACGTACGGAATACCGTCTCCACGCCGTGGTGTAATATATTTTCCGTCACCACCTTAATTGGATTGGTATAATGGTGTAATGAGTTACTATATATGATTATTACAAATTTATATTGATACTGAAATAGTATACATACACTTAAACACAATTCCATGACCATGGGAATGATATCATCGCTCGTGCGTACGTACGGACTACCGTCTCCACGACGCGATGAGATTCATTCTCCATGTTAACCATTTAAGAATGATTAAAAAGTATATATAAGAAATAATAATGAAATATATGACATTATAAAGCTACTGTATTTATGTATATATGTATATGTATGTCATCTACTTACTTCCATTCAAGACAATAAGGAAAGGAAAACACCGTTCATGCGTACGTACGGACTACCGTCTCCATGAACGGTGTTTTTCATTTCATTTATCTACCTTATATATATATATACTGAATATATATGATATATAAATCATATTTTATATTCTGGAAGTAAGTAAATCATGATATAAGTAATAATAATGTCAAGAACAACAATTCAAAACACCTACGATAAATAAAACGATTTTACCCAAAAGGCTTCTTTAACATGGAATTTACAAAATAACGGGTAATATAATGTCATAAGTGAACCATATATGATATCATAACAATGAATATGATTCTGTAATAAGTCAATGACATTATTTAAATCATTATACAGGAGGTTCGGACACATACGAAGCAAATTGGACCTAAGGTAAGGGAAATATCACAATCTCACTTTTATCCGAGATTGTTTTTACTTTTGTAATTACTAGGGTGTATTTTATCATCCACATCCATGTTCCCTCAATATGTAATATTATTTCCATCCTTATACCATAGTTTATATCCAATTTTACCCTTCGGTAAGTTTTTTGTAAAATATATGAAAGGAATCTTTTGTCGTTTTTCATACGAGGTACTTTTTGACTTTTCCGACAAAAGTACGAAGAATGTTTTTTTTAACTTATACGGCATGAATGGATTTTTATAACATTATTTCCAAGAAGCTTACTTTACATGTTTTCAAGTTTATTTTTAATAAACTTCTTTTAGTTTAATTTTGTATGACATGTTAAGAAAGGAAAAATGTTTTTGAAGTAGAAAGGATATTTTCCTTAAGAATGAAGTTCAAGTATTTTATCAAAATTATTTTCCATCTAAGATAATAAAAGGGTTCTGTTTTTATCCCTATTATTATATGGATTTGATTATGTTGTGATGTAAATATTTTTATGAATTCCTTTATCTTATATGAATTGTTTTATGATGTCATATTTTTAAGAATCCCATTTTTATTACATGGGTTACTCTATGATGTATAGTTTATGATTATGTGGCACACATAAGAAAGGATTCATTATAAGATAGGTGGGACCTATATCTCCCTCGAATGAATTGGGTAAAGATTTTATATCTCATGATATAGACATGGCTGAAATGGTAGGTTATACCGGTTCAGTGAAACAGGACTGAAACGAGGGTTACTTGATTCAGAAAGGGACTTTGTCCACTAAGATAGTCTTGGCAATGAGTCTTGACTAACAAGAAATGATTCTCTATGATTATGTGTTAATTCCACAAAGTTTCATGTTTTATGTTATGATTATTGTGATTACATTTCACTACCATGATTTATCCCATGTTATGAAATTATGCTCTGTTTTGCAGGTTATGATTTCCAAAATGTTATGTTCTTATGAATACGATGTGATTGATATTTCTTTTGTTTACCCTTACTGAGCATTTGAGCTCACCATTTTATGTTTTCTTTTCCCCAGGATATAAAGAAAGGTTTTAGGTAAAAAATGGAAGATCTTTATGGGAGATGTTGAAGATCTTTCACCACGATTAGAAGATTTTATTCCGAGTTTACAAAGACACTAAACTATTACGATCCATGTGTGTGTGTTTTTGTTATGTACTAAGTATTCCGCAAAAGTAATGTAATGTTAATGTACGTCAAGCTTCGGGTCTCTATAAAGAAGTATTTCTAAAAAATGGGTTTTTTATAGATTTTTAATTCTTCACCTACTTTAGAGATAGTTTTTGCTAATTTTATAAATTATATTTGACCAAATAAAATTCATATTTGCAATTGGGGCACAAAAACTTACAATGAATAGATTTTTGGTCTATTTCTAATGTGATTAATTTTTTTATGAATTGGGAAAAAATAAAATATTTTAGTTGAAAACTAAATTTTCAACAAATTTATTTATAGTGTTAAATAAAATTTTTTAAAATGGATTTGAATTATAATTATAAACATTTGTTATATTTTAATCCAATTTAGGCCATTTAAATCAATTTGATATTAAAATTGGTTATAAAAACATGGTGATCATTTGAATTTGTTTATATTAAAAACTGTTTTTCTTATTCTGTCAACGAGATTAATTTTTAATTTATTTCTAAAAATTATATGTTTTGAATTTGTAAATATGGATTACACATTTGAAATCATAATATCCAAATAATATAAATTTGTCCCCTTTATTTTTTGACAATATTAATAGTAACTTTATTTTTTTTATTACCATAGTTAAGGGTGAATCTGGTAATTAAATTTAAAAATTATATTATTAAAATATCAAAATATCATAATAATATAAAATTACTCCAAAACATCTCTTATTTTACGTTGATGAATTCTTTCTGACCAATATCATCAGTGGGTCTATTTTAGGACCACTAGAAGCTTCACAGATGATTCAAATGAATTTTTAAAATTTTTTTAAAATGGTTGATGCAATGACTCATAAATAAAAAAACAAGAAAAAGAGAGTATCAAAAAAGGTAACAAGAAATATGGAAAATCTCAAGCCATAAAAAGGTCTACCTATATTTTTCCTCAACCTAGCAGTTAGTTTTCACTCTTCTTCTTGAATTTCAGACCATTATACCCTTCTACGACCATGACCCCAACCTCATGATCTTCCTCTAATAGAAGGAAGATCTTTTAGCCATTCTAAAACTATCTCATCATTTGTCCTGTTAGAATTAGAGATATATTGTTTCTCTTTTTCTTTTCTAGAAGAATAAACTCCTCAACTAATTTACCCAAGGGAAGGATCTCTTGAATCTCATCAAGAGAGACCTGAGTGGTATCATGCATCTTAGTGTCATCCTCAATATGTTGTCCAAAGGAAGGGTTACATGTAGTCAATATAGTTGAAGACCTTTCCTTATTATATTGAATTAAGTGAAAGACTTCACTATCCTATGTGGGAATTAAAGAAACATGACCAGGGTTATAAATGATGGGAGAGTCAGTTTCTAATATTTTTTTACCCGTTCATATATCCAAAGAAACCATCCCATCATTTGAAGGCTGATGGTGAGCTTCTTTTTGTGTGACATCTTAAGTCACATTTTTGGATTTGGAGTTATCAACATGTCCAAACAATTGAGGATATGATGAAATTTGATTTTTCTACAAATAATCACATTTTCCATGACATTGAGTATCAACATTTTGTGGTTTTGCCTCTTCAAAAACTATTGAAGCCCAATATTTTGACTTATTAAAGTAAGTAGAGGCAGAGATGTGACCTTTCTCATCAATTGTAGGATGGAAAACATCTTTAATAATAACTCATTTCACTTTTTTTTATCAATAATAATAGAAGGTCATTCATCACCCATTCAATTGGGATTCTTAACAATCTGAATTTAAATCATCTGAGGAAAATTTCCCGTCTCTCGTCCACATGAAGCACAATAGCTGCAAAGTGTTGAAAACCTACATGTAGACGAGTCATGAACTATAATACTTCAATCTTTTCAGAATGTTGGAATTATTTCATTAATTATCTTCAATTCAATAATGACATCATCTGTTGTAAGCATAACCATATCAACCGGGGTTGATCCCAATTCAACCTCAAATATAAACCGGGTGTCTTGTCCAAATCGACCAACTTCTATTTTCTTTTCAATTTTGATATGAATCCCAAATGACCGGGAAAAATTATAAAACATTTTGGGATGCCAAAGATTCCAATTCCACCAATACACTATTATTATAATTTTTAAGGTTGTGTTACCAACCACAAATGGATTGAATTTTTAATCCCATTCCCTGAGGTGAAAAATCCCAGGATTCAGAGCAATGGAACCAAAGCCCCATGCTCGAACATTAATTTCTTCTATGGGGAACAACATAAAAATTTATCCTCCTCCTATAGAGACCCATTTCCATGATATAAATCCCCAAATTAATGATATATTCTTCATATGTTCATAAATTTTTAAATTTTGAAGAACATTATGAAGAAATAATCGGGCAATTATTGATTACACTAACATTTTAAGATGCACATAAATAACAATGGGTATCTATTTTATGTGAAAAATGTTCCCATTTCTTTAGATAGAAGAGTCTGGTACATCCTCAAATAATGTGAAGGATAAATACAAAGAAGGATATTACACATGAGTGTGTCTCACCAGAATCAGATTCTATATTTTTTCTGTCATATCAGAGGTCGGCTTGGTGATTCCAGTTCCTTCCCCGACCACTCCTCAAAATGTGTCCTTTTGAATATTGGCCATAATTACAGCGTCCAATGAACAATTTCCGTCCAGTATTGTAGTAGCTCAAGTTTCACTCTGAAAAAATAGATCCTTAGCCACTGCTACAATTGTCTCAATTACACTTTTCTAACCCACTAATCTAGACCGTGCCAAAAATCTTTTGTTCGCTGTTAGTTCAACATCATCGAATCTTGAATGATCTGCAACAATCTCCACATGTCTTACAACCATTGATGTCAGTTTCATTACTCCATCGAACGCCATAATGATCTCACTATCAACAACTCAAACAAAATCATGCATTTTTGCTCCTCCATTCAACACTACAAGGTCACAATCATCGTAAGCTATATTATCAGATGTCGTCACCAATGCTGCTCAACATCAAATGTCGGGGACACATCTCCACCAGATGCCATCTTATGCTCAATGTCAAGAGTTTGAACCCCAATCGTCTTTAGAAATGTAGAATTATTTCATACATAATGAAAATTTATTTATAATTTTTAGGAAATAAATTATTAAATTAAATGGGGACACAATGATGATGCTTCAATTGCTTCATTAATGAAATAATTAATAAAATGATATTAAAAAAATTATAATAAATATAATATTATATAATTTACATAATCCATGAATTATTTAGATGAATTTTCCAGTTCAGTGATGATTTAAAATAGTACGATGGATTGTATAGTGAAATTATCATATCGTTAGAAAGTCATGAAATTAATAGTGTTAAAATTTACAATAATGGTATTATAAAATATAATATAATTTATTAAATGTTTTTAAATTTTAAAAAATTAAATATTCATCCAAATAGTCTTGATACATCCTAAAATTTCATTAATGACTCTTTTATTTGACTTTTGGCATGTTATGGTAATTATATTGAACCATAAAATGTAAATTACATTTTAAAATGTTAATAGTTAAAATTGATAAAAAATAATAAGGATTAAAAAACATTCTAAACATGTCTGATTATATTTGATGATTATATTTCGATATACACACTTCCTATAATATAAATAAATCACATTGGAATAATTATTAATATAAAACTATTTTATATTAATTTAATGTTTTTAATAATTCCATGATAACCCCTCCCCTCTCTTTTAAAAGGGAAATTATGTCTATCATTTATTCACACATCAAACCCAATTTTAAGAAGCCAATATCCTCCTAAATACCTTAATATAATCCCTAGAAACATTCTTGAGACCTTATTTTAGGCATAACATAGTATTTATAGGGGTTAATCCTAGGTGATCGTCCAATGGAAATTTATCGTTTTTTATCATGTATTTTGGATTTATTTAGTCTTCCACTTTTATAAAATATTCTTAAAACATGATGACATAATAAATGAAAAAACAAAAATATTTTTAGAATTTATTGGTTTAATATCATTCCATAAATCAATAACCCCTTTCATAAAATGGGAAAATAATTAATCTGTCATGCGTACGTGTGAACTATCATCTCCATGAACTGATATAATTCATTTTCCTTTAACATCTCTCAAGACTAGTTATAGTGATGGAACTAATTTATACAAATTATATTAATCTCATATTTATAATTATATGTTGATAATATATAAATTATGTTATTAAATTTCATTTACATAAAAATGATAATGTTATTCGTCTGCATGTGGGAACTCCCTCCTCCACAAAGTGATGCAATTAATTTTTATTAACCGCATCACAAGTATGATATATATATATATATAAGTACATATAAATTATTAATATTTTATTTATGAAATTGTTATCATTATGGGAAGATAAAATTGTTACTAATTTCATTCTGTAATTATAATTGAAAATTGGAACGTTGATCATGCGTTTTTATGACATAAGATCTCCATGATTAAAATGTTGTTTATTTTTCATAACCATACATATATTTTTTTTTATTTAAATGTATTATTAATTTTTAAAATATATTATTATTTCATGAAAATTATTACAGAGATTATGCAATAATTTACAATTTTTCCATTGCAATCATAACCATGTCATTCTATACCCATGCACCGAATATCATTAAAACATCGAACATGAACTTATATAATTATATAATTGTAATAACATGGTAATAATTTATATAAAAGGAATAATAAACCTGAAAAAGGTTCTCAAAGAAGTAAATAGTTAACTTAATTTTATTATTCAGGAAGATAAATAACATACGTGATGAAGTAGACTCGAGGTAATGAATTTCATATAATTCTCCTTTCATTGAGGCATTTATTGATGATATTCTCTATTATTATTTTATAATGTGTATATATAGCTACAATGGAATTATATATTCATATTTTACCTATAAACATAATTTTTAATGTTTTGTTAAATGTATTATTTCATAAAGATGCATATTTAATTGGTCAATGTGGAATGGGACACCATGAATGTTTAATGATTTAATAATCAAGTATTTTTATTCATGTAAATATTCCTGATATTGTTTTACAAATTAATTTATATGGATATAAATTAATTATAAATGACATTTTATTTATGTTTTAAATATAATTAAATCATTTTTGAAAACGAATATTAGTATGTGTTTACTATGAAACGTTTTCAGAAATGAAGAAAATAATGATTTTTAACGTACACATAAACAGTGAATTATCCGTCTCCACAAAATTATTTGATATTTGGTTTTGTATACAAAACTTAATGTTTTTTTAAATAAATATAATCCCTATATTCCCTTTTTGGTAATTGTTTTGTTTATAATGGCTTTAAAAAGGGATTAATTATTTCAATATCTCAAAAATAATTATTGTGATTATAAAAGATGTTATATAAGTAAATTGATATAAATTGAATTTTTTTTATGCTTATATTATGGTACTTGGAAAATTGATGAGTGGTAAGGTGATAAACCTACAATTGGTGGTTATGTTATAACATCTAATTCATTGGGTATGAGTGTCGACTGTATGGATATTCCATTTGTAAGATAGACATGTATGGAAGTCTGTCATATGGAAATTCAATTTGTAATTGTAAAATGTATGGATGTCATCTTGACAAACATTATATTTAGATGAGAGGCATGTATGGATGTCAGTTGTCATGTTTTTTTCATTTTATTATATCTATTTCCAATGTTACCTACATATATATTATATGTTTTGTTATTAGTTGTCATGATTTTATTTATTTATTTTCATCAGGTAATATAATTATCTTTTCTAAATGATGATATATTTTTTAGGGTGAAAATGTAATTTCTATTTTATGGAAATATATTTTGGGTTTTCACAGGACTTATTGTTTTCTATATTCATGTCCCTTACTATGATTTTGTGATTTTCCCAATATTTAAAATATTTTTCACATGGCTTAATGATAGTTAATGACAAGGAAGGTTTCATAATGAATATTTTCATGATGTGAAAATAAAAGAGATCATTTTTAAAAGGGATTCATTTCATGGATAAAATGGGCACTGATTATATGTATCGAATTATAATTTATGGTAATAATAAATAAGAGTGTGTGAAAATTTTCTAAAACTCTAGACATAAAAGATCATTTGGAAAGAATGAAAATTATTTCTAGTCAAGCTAAACTTGTAGAAGTTATGATTATACCAGGGTCCTAACAGTTGGAGTCAGAGAAGGGTTTAGATGACTTTATATATTAGAATTTATTCTTATGATTTATGGATACTATCATTAGATTAAATGTTTAATATCGTAGATACATTTTTCAGTATAAAATTTATAAAATATTTGTTGACTAATGGTATATGTTGTGATATATATTTTTTACATAGTAACGTGTTATTTTTTATTGCGGTGAGAAATGAAAACAATGAGATAAAATTTGAGCTTAAAACATTTTATAGTTATTCTGAGGATTTTATCATAATTTAGTTATGTTATAATAATTATATTTTTTTATCAATAGGGAAACCCATATTTTGGGTGTCAACCCATCATGTCTGGCAAGGCCGTGGGAATCAAACCCACTTCCTAAGGGCAAGAAGGGTTCATGACCTACCATTAGCCTATGTAAAGGCCTAAGATAGTATGAATTTCTATTTAAATTAGTTGATGGAATAAGAATAAGTTTATTTTTGGGAACACTATTTTTATCGTATATGAAAAATGATTTCAGGAATATGTGATGAATGTTATTTTAGAATACATACACTATTTTGGGAACCCTTTATGAATATGTTATGTATAATACTATGTGATTCTATTTGAGAAGTAATGGTTGGATTATATTTTGGAATAATGAATTATTTTTTTCTACACATTTTTAGATTCATTTTATTAATTTAAATGGTTATCCTATCAAAGATAATATATTATTAAGGAAATTACTTTTTAGTATAAGACATTAAAATTCATTTATGTTATTTGCAGATAAGTGTTAAAATTTATATTGGAATAATTTCATATCAAATCTATTTGAATTTTTGGATTCAATATATGTTTGGATTATTTTGAGGAATTATATGAATAGTTTTTTACTGTATAATTTATTTTAACCTTTGGGTATTACTTTTGAATTTTAATGATTGGAGTGGTTTATCATCACATGAAGTTTATATTTTAGGGAAACTGTCTTATCTTGTACTAAACAATTTGGTATATCTTAGCCAAAAAATATAGGAAAAACGTATAGTTATTAATTTTTCGGTCATGTGATTATCTATAATTTGATTATTTTTTATTATGTGTGAAAACTTCATTTTGAATATCAATTATTTGGATTAAAAGATTATTTTGATGTAAAAATTGATTACAAGATGGATTTGTACTTGCCAATTATGTATATATTCTTATTATTTTAGTCCAGGTATTAATATAATTTCTAAACTACATGATAATGATTAAAAAAATATCTATTTACTTATCTTTCTATGAAATAAAGGAAATTTAACCCTTTATTTATTTATATTTTTTTATTGTTAACATTATCTTGACAATGTTTTTTGACACTCTCCATCAGATCTTAATGGCTAGTTTCTCTACCATATCTATATATTCCTACATGGATATTTAGTATGAGTTAGCTTAGGTGATCTTCATACTTCCCTTCAATTTTTTAATTTAATGTTTCATTTATCTTTTATATAATGTGGGATTGAATCAATGGTATTTTGAAAAGTTAAAAACCCTTGTTTTTAATCATGAGATCAAATTACGAGGATATAATTTGTTAGGGGGGAGAATGTTACATTTCATGTTTCAAAAAATGAAATACTATGTTAAATAAAATATATGATATGAAACTTTAAGATTAAATTGTAAATTAAATAACTTTATTTAAATTATATCATTACGAAAAAGCTATAAGAATGACAACAGTTAATAGTATTGAAAAAATTAGGAAAACATGGTTTACATGGATATATATTTATATTTATATTTATATTTAACTAATTACATTGTGAATAATTATTTATATTTTAATGTTAAACCATTTTAAAATAAAAGGATATGTTTTTCCTAAAAAACAATTTAAATGTGCGTAAATGACTTTTACCCCAATTAGTTAATAAACCAATCTTTAGGGATTATATATATGAAATATATATTAAATATACTTACCTTAATTATTTAAATTTATTTTATTTGTTTTATACACAATATGTAAGGAAAAAAATCCAATTTCACACATAAAATATGTATTTCTCAAAATGGTGTGTTTTCCACCTTTTGTGGGATCAACATTTGTAAATCATTTTTTATATTTTATGTTATATAATTGAAAAAATAAACATAATATTCGAAAAGAGGGACACTAAAAATTACAGTGGTTATGTTTTTGGTATTTTTGGATAAGATTCGTTTTTAATGAATAATGATAAAAGTAATGCATTTTAATTGAAAACTACCTTTTGAACTCATTTATTTATAGTGTTAAATATATATTTATGATTTATTTTAAATTATAATTAGATCATTTGTATCATTTAATATAATATAGGTCATTGTAATCAATTTGTCATTGAAATTGGACATAAAATATTAGTGAAATCATTACTTTTTTACTTTAAAACACCTTTTTCCTATTCTGTCTACAAGATTCGTTTGTTATTAATTTCTTTGAATTGTGTGCTTGGAATAAGATAAAATTGATTCCATATTTTAAAATTTGATGTTCTGAATTATCTAAATATGCCCCTTTTATTTATATACCTTATGTATAATAACATTAGTAATAATTTTTATTACCACAGTTAAGGGTGAATCGAGTAATTAATGGTAAAATTTATATTTTAAAAACAAAAACTAAATAATTTTAAAATATAAATTAGAATAAAACATGTCATAATTTATTCAAATAATTTTTATTTAACTGATATAATCTACGAGTCAATTTTAGGACAACTTGGAGCCACATGGAAGACTTTAATTCATTTATAATATTATATTAAATGAAAAGCCATTTATATTACAAATTTATTTATAAGTAAATTATTTATAATATTAGGTTATATAGGCTTTATCTTAAAATATAAATATTATTTAGAAAATTTAAATTATTACCTATATCATGGTTATTTATTTAAAGAATTTAAGAAATAAATAAATAAATTAAATAGAGAGATAGTGATGGTGCAACAATTTATTCATTAATGTAACAATCTGATAAATGATATTAAAAATATAATATTATGTATAATATGATATAAATTATGTCATAAAAATGTTTTTTGGATGAATTTTACATATTAGTGATCTGTTAAAATATTTTTTTGAAAATATCATATATTTTTTATATTTTTTAAAATCCAAAAAATGAATACCTTCAAAATTGATAGTAATGACATTTTAAAATATATATTTTTTCATTAAAGTATATAAAATCAATAAAAATTTACTATTTTTCCATATTGTTTTTATTATTCCTTGAATTTCATAAATTAATATTTTTATTGGACTTCGAGAATTTTATGGTAATTTATTGACCCTCAAAGTGTAAAATTGCTCAATAAAATTGTTAGCGTTAAATTGGTGAAAAGAAAAGTGTAAGGACTAAAAAATATGAAAAACATGTCAAATATTTATTTTATGATTATATTTTAACCCATAATCATTCTAGATTATATTGTAACCCATACCCATTCTAGATTATAAATTAATCATTTTGGACGCACTGAAAAAATAAAATTCACTTATATTAGTTTAATATTTAGAATAATTCAAAGTGTTCCCCTCCACATTCCTATAAAAGAACACTAATTCCAATAATTTATTCAAAATTGAAAACCATTATGGTTTTTTCAATATATACCAATTTCCCTTATAATAATTATTACCAACATTCATGAGGCCTTAGTTTAGGAAAAACACCTCCTTAGATGTGTTAAGGTGTTAATCAAATGTGATCATCCAAAGGAAATGTATCATTCATAATCAAGAATTTCTGTTTTATTTCATAGTCCACTTCCATAAAACATTATTAAAAAATGATGATATAATAAATCTAGTAACTCAATATACTTAGATATTATTATGTTAATATCAGCACCAAAATCTGTCCCCACTTCTATCAAATTATAAAATAATTAATCTTTTGCATGTATGTGTGAACTATCACCTCCAAGAAATGTTATAAATCATTTTCTATTACCGTTTCTCTTGAATAGTTATAATGATGTATTAAAAAAATATATATTATATTCATGAAATATTTAAAATTATAAGAAATTAATATAACAATCGGTTCCTTACCTTCAATGTAAAAAATGGCATTTTCATTCATGCGTACTTTTGAACTATCTCCTCCACAAACCGATGTGATTTGTTTTTATTAGCAACATTATATGATTGGTATTTATATGTTTATATAAATTTTAATCTGATACTTAATATATTATAAATAATTTGGTAAATAAAAACAAGTAATTAACTTCTAAAGAAAGTGTTAAATGAAAAACAAGTAATGTTTTTATTAACAACATTATATGTAGTTAATTTTTCTAATGTAATCATTATTTATATAATATAATTCTATATGTGATGGAATAATGACCACTTTGACTAATAATATAATACCTTAGATATTCTGGACTGAAACACAGAACTTCATCAAAACATCCAATGTGTCATTAAATAATTAAGTAATTGTTATAACATGGTAATAAGTGATTTAAAAGGAATTATAAACATACAAAAATTTCTCTATAAATATATAATTACATAATGATTATTTTTTGTTATGAAAAAAAACATACATGTTAAATGTGACTTGAGGTAATGGATTTTTCCTCAATCTAAATTCATGAAGGAATTTCATGATGATATGAACAATTATTATTTCATAAGGTGTATATATGGAAAACATGTCATTAAGTATCCATATTTCATCTATAAAAATTTTATTTAATGTTTTCATAAATTTATTCTTTCATAGAGATTACTATATAAACTTTCAAAGTGAAATAAGATAAAATGAATGTTTATTCTTCCTCTATATTTATAAATGTTTATTTAATAGAAAAAAACCCTTATTCCCATTTCAGGGTTTTTTTGTGTTGAAAATGGATTATGTATTTCAATATCATGGAATGAATTCTTATTATTGAAAATGAAATTTTATATATGAAATTATGAAAATTTAAATAATTTATGTTTTATGATTATATAATGGTACATTGACATGTGATTGGTGGATAAATGACAAACCAAGGATGGATTGTTATGTTATATCCTTCATTTCATTGGGTATGGATGTCATTCATATGCCTATTATATTTGTTGGAGTTACATGTATGGATGCCAGTCATTTTCCAATTTCATTTGTAAGTGTGACTTGTATGGAGGTCAACCATATATATTTTACAATTGTAGGAGTGAAATTAATGTAATTCGACTATATTATTGTTACATTTTTGTATAATTATTTCCTACGTTATCTAATTGTATATCAAATTATTTATTATGATTTGTCAAAAAAATAATTGATTTTAATAAGGTATAAAAATAATATTTTTGAAATGCGGTTCTCTTTTTAATGGCGAAGATATATGTTTTTTATTATAGAATTGTTTTATGTGTTTTCACTAGACTAATGGTTTTTGTTCATTATATTTCATTCTGATATGTTGTGATCATCCCATGTTATAATTTTTTTCATAGGGATTAAATATTTGTATGTACAAAGAAGGTGTCCTGATAAAAGTATTTATGATATTACAATAAAGAAAACATGTTTTATTTTAAATAGAATTCCTTCTGTTGAATTATATGGATATTTAGTATACGTATACACTTATAATATATTGGTTCACAATGTATGAGTTTTTTGTAATTCAATATAACTCTAGCCTTAAATAATCTTTTGGGAATGAAGGAAAATAAATTTTATTCAAAAGACAGTAGAATATATTATTTTTAAGGATGGGTCCTAGTAGTTGGTATCATAGCACATTTTAGACAACTATGATGATTAATATTTCTTCTTAAGAGATATGGATATCATCATAGTATTATAAGATAAATTTATTATAAAGGCTTTTTATGAATTATATTATGAAATTATATACTGTCTAGTGGAATATTTGGTGACATTAATTATTGAGGTAATTATGGGTTAGAGTTTTTTAGAAGAAAAAATGATTGGTATGAGATGAACATAGAGGATATAACATGTTATGGTCATTTTTAGTACATTATCATATTTATGTGATTTTATAATAATTATATTGTTTTAGATAAAGGACTAATCATAGGATGGGTGACAACCAGTCACATTCGATAAGGACATAGGAATCACATCCACATCAGATAGGAAATAATGTTGCATCAAATACAACTGGCCTACATGAAGTCATAGATTAGTTTGAATTCTTATTTAATTGAGTTGATAGAATAATAGTATGTTAATTTCTGCGAACAAGATTTTTATTAGATTGGAAAAAAATATTTTTGGATTGAGTTTTGAATTTCTTTCAAAAAAACATTCTCTCTTATGTGAACCCTATATGACTTTTTATATAGAATACTATGGGATTTTATTTGACAATAATTAGATGAATTATATTTTTAAAGAATATTTGATATAATGGTAGGAATATATTGATTCAGGTAATTTATGGGTATGATTAACCTATCTTGGAGAATATGTTATTAGGAAAATTACTTTTAGGTATGACACCTAAAGAGTGAATGTCTTTTATTTGGAGAAAAATGTAAAAATGTATCCTGGAAGATGTTGTTATCAAATCCTTATAAATTTTTAGTTTTAATCACTGTTTGGATCATTTGGTGGTATTTAAAAACAATTATTTATTGATGGTATATGTTGAACATTGGGTTTTACATTTAATTTTTTTGGAGTTATGTGGGTTTTATTCATATATGGTTTATTATTTTAAAATTAATTATCTTATATTGTACAAACTATTTTTGTATTATTAATTTATAAATACAGGATAAATATATAGTTAATAATTTTTGGATAATTTGATTCTTAATAATAAAATTCTAGTTCTCAAGGTGTGAAAAATACATCCAGAATTATTATCATTTGGTGAAAAGGATGACTTTTTGGGGAAATTGATTAATAGATAAAACTCTACTCATCATGAAAGTATATATCCTTATTAGTTTAGTCCATGTAGACATATAATTCCACAAATCTGTGAGATTGATCTTAAAAAATATATATTTCATTATTTTTCTATAAAATCAATGACCCTTTAATCCATCTATGATTTGGGTTTTTTTGGTTGTTAACTTTCACATGATAATGTTTTCTAATACTCACAAATAGAACGTGATGGTTAGTTTTCACTTACATATCCATTTTTTCTTTCATGGATCCCTATTATGTGTTATCTCTGGTGAATTTTGTAATTAAATTTATTTAAAAGTTCAATTTTCAATTATTCTTTATCTGAAGTGGGATATCAACAAAAAAATTTTAAAATGTTTAAACCATAGTTTTTGATCCAAAGATCAAATTTTGAGGATGTAATTTATTAATGGTAGTAAGATAATGTAGCATAGTTATTAGTATAGAGAGAATGAAAAATATTAACATAATTATGAAAATATTTTTTACATGAACACACACATATATATATATATAATTATGTTTTCAGCGATCAATAAATTTTAAATGAATTTAATTTTTTTAAATAAATTTAAATGGTTTTCTGATAAACTATTTAAATGTGCATAATATTTTTTGTGAAAATTAGTTAAAAAACCACAAATTATGGATTATATTATTGAAATATATATGAAATATATTAAATTCAATTATTCATATTTAGTTAATCAGTTTTCAAGGAATTATATAATACCAAATCCAATTTTACACATTAAATAAGTGTTTATCAAAAAATGGCACTTCTGCCAGATTTTGATGGGAAGCCTATTTTATATATATTTTCCACCAATTTAATAAATTATATTAGGAAAAATAATATTCTTATTTGTAATTAAGTTTATAAAATTCTATATTGGTTATTTTTTTTATATTTTTCTAATAAGATTCAATTTTGATGAATAGTAGAAAAAATATTCCATTTAATTGAAAATAACTATTTCATGAAATTTATTTATCGTGTTAAATAATATTTTTTAATGCTTATAAATTATAATTAGATGTTTTTGTATCAATTAATATTATTTAGTTTATTCTAATCAATTTCAAAATGAAATTAAATATAAAAAACTTGGTGATCTTTTGAATGTTTTTTTTTTAAAAACATTTTTATTTTTCCATCACAGGATTAATTATTTACTAATTTCTACGAATTCTGTGTCTTGGATTATAAAAATTGTATCCATATTTGGAATAAGAAGCTTCATATTATGTAAATGGTCCTATTTTATTTTTGAGCTATATGAATAGTAACTGTAGTAATGTTTGGTATTAACACAGAAAAGGGTGAACAAAGTAATTAAATGTAAACTCTATATTATAAAAATATTAAATTATTATGAAAATATTAAATTGCCCTATAACATTTATAAAATTAATTAAATGATTTTTATATCTAATATAAATATTGTGTTTATTTTATAATCTCTCAGTTCCACTTAGATGATATTAATGAATTTATAATATTATTTTTAATAAGAAGTCATTTTTTGTAACAATTTTTTTAACAAGCAATGTATTTATAATATGGGGTTATATATATGATCTCTTAGACTATATTACATTATTAAAAATTATAAATTATTTCCTAAATCATTGTAATTTATTTATAGTTTTTTATATTTTCATGTAGTTAAGATATTTTTATAAAGGACAGAAATGAATAGTGTCAAAATTGACACAAATGGTATGTTAAAATATAAAATATTTAATTAATTGTTATTATATTTATAAAAATAAAACATTTTTAATTTTCATTAAATATTCTACAATATCATAAATTACTCATTTATTAGTCGTATGTCTTGTTATAAGAATTATATTAACCCTCAATTTGTAAATAAATTAATAAAATGTACAAGTTAAAATGGTTAAAACGAAAATATAAGGATTAAAAAAATATTGATAACCTATATATTTTTCATTTTATATTATATTTTGACATTATATTATCCTATATTTAAAATATATCACATTTGACCCATTTGTTGACCAAATTAATTTATATTAGTTTAATAGGATGAATAATTCCAAGGGGGCCCCTCCCCTCTTTATAAAAGAGAACTACATCCAATAATTTCATCACACATAATTTTTTATTCCATAAATATATTCATATATAGTTTACTATAATCCATACACACATTATTGGTACATATTTTAGTAATAACTCCATTTTTAGAGTTGTTAAATAGTTAATCAAATGTGATCGTCCAAAAGAAATGTATCATTTTTTATCAGGTATTTCAGTTTTAATTATTCTTCCACTTAAAATATTTTTTAAATATGATGATACAATAAATCAAGTGTAATAAATATAATCAGATTTTATTTCTCAAATTTCATCACCTAAATCCATATCAACATCCATCAAATGAGAATAAATTAATCATTCGTATATAGGTGTGAAAAATCACCTCCATCAACTAATATAATAGCATTCACATTGCTATATATCAATACTAGTAATAATTATGTAATTAATATTTATATATTATATTAATGACATATTAATCATTATAATTAAATAACATATAAAATATGTTGTTACCTTCAATTCATATAAAAACGATAACGTCGTTCGTCGTACGTATGAAATATCACCTCCCCTAAGTGATGTGATTAATTTTTCACATATAATATATATAAATATATATATAAGTATATATAAATTGGTAAAATTATATATATGTTATTTTTTCGTTATTTAATGATAAAATTTATATTAACTTATATCCATAATTATCAATGAAAATGGTAGTGTTTCTCATGCGTACATTTGACATACCATCTCCATGATTAAAAAGTTTATCATTTATCATATCCATAGATAAATGGATGGATAAAAAGTAGATATTTTATTTATATTTGAATATTATTTTTGAGTATTATTTTTAAAATGATTAACTAATGACCTCTTTGATTATGGACATCATACCCAAGTCATTATATACTGAAGCACCGAATATCGTCAGAACATCTAATGTGAAATTTAATAATTAAGTAATTTTTATAACATGGTAATAAGAGATATAAATTGAATAATAAAAATTAAAATGTTTATATAGACATAGAATATTTAAATTAATTTTATTAATAATGACGATAAATAACATACTTTAGGAATCTGAAATGAGGTAAGGGATTTCATATCAGTCCCCTTTCATTGAAGAATTTATTACTGATATGCACATTTATTATTTTATATTCTGTATATATGTATACTATTACATTTCATATCCAAATTTTATCTATAATAATTTTATTTAAATTTTGTATTGTATTATATTATGGATATCTCAATTTAAATTTTCAAAGTATTATATGACATCTTACATGTTTAAGATATTAATTATTAAATATATTTATCCATGTCAATATTCTACATATTATTTTTCAAATTTATTTATATGTATATAATCTGTTTATAATGGAAATTTTGTGCCTATTTTTAATTTTGTTCAGTAGTTTCCAAAAATATTATCTTTTTACGTGTTTCATATAAAATGATTAGATAAAGAAAAAGAAGAAATTTTTTGCTGTATACGTCAAAAAATTATCTGATACTACAATGATTTTTGGATATTTTGATTCTTCTATAGGCCTTCATTGATTATAAATTAAAAAAATACCTTTATTCCCTTTTTTGAGTATTTTTGTATTGAAACTGGTTTTGAATGTGAATTAATTATATTTATATAATAAAATGATTTCTTGTGATTGAAAATGAAATTTTATAAGTGAAATACTGAAAATTTCAAAATTTTATATGTTATAATTATATAATGGTGAGAAGACATTAGACTAGTGGTTTTGTTATAACCTCGAAAGCATTGGCTAGAGATTTTAGCTTATGGATATTCCATTTGTAAGAGTGTCATATATGGATGTTGAGCATATAACAATTATATTTCTATGAGTGAAATGTATTTAAGTAGGTTTTATGACTATTCCATTTGTAAGAGTGAAAAGTGTGGAAGTGACCCTTATAGTTATTGAATTTTATTAGAATTTTGTTCATTGTTATCTACATATATATTATATATTTTCTTATAAGTTTTCTTGAGAATAATTTATTTTCAAATGGTAAGGAAATTATATTTTTTAAATGGTTATCCATTTTCATGGTAAAATTTTATGTTTTATTTTATTGATTTTGGATTGGTTTTCATTAGAATACTGATTTCATTTTATTATGTACCTTTCTGAGATATTGTTCTAATTCTATGTTTTAAAATAAATTCACAGGGATTAAGGATTGGAAAGGAGAAAGAAGATGTCCTGGTGAATTTATTGAAGATGTAACAATAAAAGCAGACATTAATTATTTTAAAAAATCTTTTGGTGGATGAATAAATAGCCATTATATGTGTCCACATGTATTGTATGAGTTTAATATGTTAGTGTTTATACCGTGTCTCTAAAAAGATATACTTAAAAGTTATCTAGGAATAAATGAAATAAAATATTTTCAGAATTCGATCAAATATGTTTTGTTTATATCTGATTCCCAATAGTATATATATCATCACACACACAATAAAAACATGTTTTGAAGTAACCATGATTTTTAGTAGTAATATTAAGGGATTATAAACTCTATAAATTAAAAAATCAAGTAAAATCTTGAGAATTATCCCATCCCATAGTATTTAAAATTAATAAATTTATATATATGATTATTTCAAACCATACTATCCACTAAATAACAGATATTATAAATCAATTTCTATATATTCACATAAAAGTTGGAGACACCATAGACTCCGAAGAAAAATATGATATTCAATGCTCTGTTTATGAATAACTATTCATAAATGAATAATGGGTACTCCACCGCAAGTTATGTATAACAAGGTACGAAAAATCCTTGCTCAATTTCATAACCGAATTAAAATTTATCCACATAAATAGAACTCATGGAAGGATGATAAACTAAAAGAGTGATGAAGTGAGGAGAATGAAAATTATCTCAATTCGCTTGAATGTAATCCATACAATTTTTTTTTGAAACTCCCAGGATTTTAGTTTGAGGATGAAGAGGGTTCAAGGGGATGACTAGGGATTGAGAGAAGTTATAAAACTGATCCAAGAATGTGTGGATGTAGCTTTTTATATAAGGGGGTTCAAAATCCATCACCATGGTGTTGCGTAACATTGAATAACTGTATTGATATATAGTCCAACAATATTATGAAATTAATGAATTTTCACATTGAATTATCATATGTTTGGAATGTGAGGTGAAATTTCATTGAACAACATTGTAGCCTCAACCTTGGACTGATAAAAGAATTTTTTTCCCCAGACTTTCTCATTAGCAAACCAATAAGAAATAATGTGATGTGCTTGACTATTTCCATGACATAAAGATTAGTCATACAAAATTGTGAGATATATATCATAATTACTTCCCAAATATGTTAATACGATCCTCCAAACACATCATATTCCAACCCTACCATCCCCATGGAATAGTTCTCTCTATAAAAAACAATTTACATAAACCAACACTCTATGTTCCACAATAAAAAATTAGAATCCCTATGTAATTTAATGTCCCCCATTTCTAATAGGAGGATAGTAAAAAAAAACTCATTCCAAAATGAGAATCCATTCACTTTCACTTAATTTGGTTTATCCTAGAACAAATAGTAAAACCTCCAAATGTCAAAGAAAAAAATAGCCATCACCATACATAATCATCACAAAAGGCATCATAACATAGTAAACCATAGTTATTGGAACAATTTTATGACATTGAAAAATACTAAAACATTTATTTATAATTAAAAAAACTCCAAAATCCCTCTCTAGACAACTAATTCCTAGAAAAATATTGTTGTATGATATCTATAAATCAAGTTCTTCATATCTGATACCTATTAAAGAATTATCATTCTTGAGAATCAAAAGGAAAAACAAAATTGATGAGAGAAGAGGATTGGTCTGAAATAATATCTGGTGATTAAACTCTCAAAATATCATTTCAATCTAAATAAAACCAATATATAATATTTACTATCCTGAAGAAATTTTTTTTTATAAATAAAAATCCATGAAATATATCACCTATGTTATGAAAAAACCAAAAATAAAAAAAACACATGATACTAATAGTATATCTATTTTTCACATTATGAAGAGCACCCCTAGAAGAATGTATTCCTCTATATAAAATATAATATATCATATAATTCCCAAAAACATCTCATTATGTCGATGTTACAAGATCTCAATTGGATACACCACTAACATCGCATCAATAGTGATTTTTGAGCTCTCCACATTCAAAGAAATGGGATTCATTATACAGATACTAAGAGATACAAGGGACATGTATGATTTTTTGAATCATATCCATATATGGTGGGAGTCATAACTATCAAACAACCTCACCATCATTATTGAAAACCTATAAAGTCTAGATGAACCAAGGAGAAATCATACTCATCTGGGAAAAAATTCACTACCACCAATGATAGAAAAACTTCCGGAACAAAGGGTCTCCAACCCCAAACTCCAGGGGCCTCTGCCATTGGTCGACACATGCATTTTTAAAATTCTATTTTAAAGATCCAATCCTCTCATAGATTTATATTTCATCTTACTAAATTAATAATCAATACATAACATAATGATCCATACAAGAATTATATTGGTCTAGTTTCATTTGAAACACAGACATGCAAAAAACTAATATATATGTGATCTATGTCACATCCTACTAATTTAATCATAAAACAAACACCTCTTATAATTATTATACAAAATTTATTTTTTTGTAACATGTATAATGGAATCATATGAAAGGGTGCTGTCATATTTTCTATAATGGTAAACATGGGAGATAAAAACATATCATGATATTAAGTGTTTAAGAACCTCAGAATAACATTTAAAATTCATTCCCTCTATATCATTGATAATCAACATGAGATATGGAATTAATTTTGGTATTTCATTAGACATAAATCATAATATAATCAAAAAACATGAATAATAATATCCTAAAATTAAAATTAGTCATTGATTAAAGGAAAAAATATGATAAATAAAATCACTCCCATAGTAGTTTAAGGATCTGTTAAAATAATATCATAATAAAATAGGTTCAATCCAAAATCCATCATTGTAGTCAAGGATAAACCCCATGATTATCATAGTGGAGAAATCCCCTTACTAAACATTGTTCAGCTTATGTTGTATTAAAACATATCTTATTAGATATACATCTTTACCCAATAAATTGGATGGAGATATTGGCCCCACTGTTCAAAAAATTAATACCAAACATATGTTTTCCAAAATATAATATTACATTTATCACATCAAAACCCATGAATTAAAATTGTTTTCATACAACATTCATCATGTAATGTACTGGATTTCTTTTTGTATTAATTTTTATTTTTATATGTAATAAATTAGAGACGGGGCACTAAGAAGGATTAAAATTCTAACTCACAATGTTCCTAGAATAAATGTTTGAAATATAATAAATATATTTAAATAGATAATATGATTCATTTCCCTTAAAATGTGGAATAACATATAAATAGGTGCATGATTACAAATCATATGTCACTTTTTCCTTCAAGGATGTGACTTTACCATAGGTGACTCATAACATCATCGAGTGTATGTCGACTATAAATGTTAGTTATTTTGAATTTAAATAATAGAATAAATTTATAATTTATTTTGTTTTGAAATTACGACAATGCATTGAAGCATCTTTTTATAAAGACCATGGAATGGACCCATGGTTAGAATTCATAACCCTAGACAAATCTATGGAATCTCTAGAGAAAATTCATAGAGAAAAATCATGATGAACAATGAAGAGATGATGAATAATGATTGTTCTTGATAGATCACCATCAGAAAGTAATATATCATAGTGAATGATCTAAAACCTTGTTAGTGAATGTCAATTCAATTCATAATTTTCCCAGTTTGTAGATTTAACGATGAATGTGGATCAACCCACCAATAGATGAGTCGTGGTTCTAATGTTCTTGTGAGAGGTATTTTATTGGGGGTATTGTTTGGTGAAGATTATTTTATTTCTAATTATCATGATCATTCTTATTGAATATTTCAAGGATGTCAATTAATAATGGAAGAGAAAAATTTCTCCATTTGTTCAATTGTTCTTTTCTCCCCTATGTTCCTTTTTATCTTTATATTCTTTGCATAATATGATTGGTTGATCATTGTTCATCAATTTCGTGGTCAAATTATCCAAAATAAGATACCCATCCTCATGATGATCTAGAAAAGGTTATTAAATGATGGTGGTTGACAGATCAATGTATTTCATGAGATATTATTCTTCGAACAACATTCATGTGGATGATCAGAATCGGTATTCAGATCCGTTCTGAGGCCAAAAACCATCCAATTTGGGGTTTTAGTTAAATTAAAACCCCAAATCATTAATTTTGTGGAAAATGGATCATAGGATGAAAAACTGAAGGATCAAACAAGTCACGTAGAGGAAGAAATAGCATTCGGTAAAATTATACAGAACACGATGTATAGTTCAAACAACATGGTGTGCTTACCCCATTGAACAAATTCAAGGGTTTTTGGAGGTAGTAAAGTGTCACACTGTGTGTGACCCTATCACATGGAATTAGGTCCCTTTCATGATACTTGTTATGTATCTTTAGAGGTACATGGACATGGTGTGGAGTATACATATTTCCTAACCAGTGTCTACCCCCCCCCCACATGGCAAGATATAGGAAAGATACACAGTCTAACCCACATACTCGTATATGAATATGAGAACATGTGTTGATGCCATGTATTAAAAGTCAACCAGAGTACACGAGTTTTGCCTAGATAGAAGGACATGGTGTGTGATCCTTTCTACACACCATATAAACCACTTTTACATGACATGTTATTATTCCATATTCTTTTGAACACAAGAAGTACTCAAGGTCAAGGGACACGACATGCCACCCTACTACAAATCGTGTACCCATTCTTACTAGGAATGAATATTTTATCCACTATATCTTGGAATGTTGTTACGGTTGGTTTCCTTTATTTTTCCTATGACAGTTAGTCAGTATAGTTTCATATTCAGTACATTATGGTCCATTAATTAGGACTTTACTTGATATAGTTTGGAATCCACTATGAGAGGCCTAGAGTACGATCCAATATCCATTCTTATTCCATATGTAGAGTCTTGGCACTGATATGAACAATTATACCAGATGTTGATCCATAACATACCAGGTGAATTCTAATGAGTCGCAACCCCCCCCCCCCATGGCCATGATAGTGATCACCATCTGTGTAACGTAATATTCCCCACTCATTGAGTTAGTATTTATAGAGGGATTATATCGTGTCTTCCCTTAGATAGATTAGTGTATTCTCTCATAATTCATTATGGTGAACATTACATATTTGGTGGATGTTATTAATGCTATCAGACTCAAGAGTGTGTGACCCGAGTTGAGTTGAATTGTGGAATCCTCTAACTGAATCTCAAATGTTGGAATGTGGTAGTTGTGACTTACCTTTAGACTATGGGTCGGGGTTTGATTATATATGGATAGGTTATTATTATATATACAATAGACATATTATTTTTAGAGATGATTGTACCATTACATTGTGTGTAGCTTTGTGTTTTTGGGGTGTCCTTATAAGTATTGTTATACTCACCCTTATATGGGATTTCCCACATGCATTGTCTTATACAGATGAGTGGACTTCTGATAGAGTCTATGGTGGACTTGGACCTGACAAGGCATTTTGAGTTTAGATAGGATAATGTGTTCTGAAATTTTTGTGCAGTAGTCCCAATACTTTTTATATTTCTTACTTTGTAGATTTCTCATACAATATTTTAGTGGGATTGTATACTAGTCCAGTTAAAATTACATCACATTACAATCATGTATTACTCTATTGATTGGGATTAATTTTATTCATGTATTTTTATCCTTAGTGGTTTTTACTTTTCTGCATTTGTTTCGTCGAGATTTCTGAATGTGTATAGAAACATAGGAAATGTCTTTTGTGTTAGTGGTATGCATACCTGTTGCCAGTTAGAATCCACTATTCTATTAGAGGTAGTCTTGGGATGTCGCGGCATGAGCCCCACTAGGACGGGTCGTGGCCAAGTGGTATCAGAGCTGTTCGGTCCTAACATAAGATTAGGAGTCTCTGATATCAGTTTTCTTCAATATTGTTAAATGTTTCTAGTTCGAATTTTAGTCTAGGGAGACTTGTGTTCGTACGGGTGGCTGATGTATCCATCTACAAAGGCTATGATAACGTTCTTTTTTATTATATACATGAAAACACTAGTTCTAGGGAAAATGGTGGTACATGCATCATGTAGGAATGGGTTGTGTTTCCTTCTTCAATTAGCCCTCCAGATATACTCATTGATTGTGTTACATCTTTTATTCTTATAGGATTCCTCTGAGATGCATACCAGGTAGTATTTAATAGCTCGATCACAAGGATGACCCCCATAGTGTCAAGGCATCATCATAGGGACCAGTTTCCAATATGATTATTCCAGGCGGTGCACCAACTACACCACCACCAATGGATTAACACATGGTACATCTAGTACCAGTAGACAGGGAGTGAAAGGTGATCATGTTCCATGAGTTTCAGAGACATAGAGCCCTTAGGTTCTGAGGAGAACCTTACCCTAAGGTGGATAAGGACTAGCTTGAGGTGGTTACCAATATTGTTTGTCTAATAAGGACAGAAGGGAACCATATGGGGATCCTAGCAGTAATCCTTCTTCAAGGATCCCTAGGGCGACGGGGGTGTTTGAACACACAGACTCATGAAGAAGAATCACATTCATTGATATAGTTAAATCACCAATTTAGAGATAATTTCTCCCCAGTTACAAAGAGTTTAGTGCATATACAGGATCTTCATCATCTCTATCAGGGTAGCATGATAGTGGATAACTATCCATCATGGTTCACCAACTTCCCTAGGTACTCGAAAGATATGGACACAAATTATTACCTCAATGATCAGACCTTTGAATGTGTTTGATGATTGGACATCTTATCCAAAATCAAACCTACATAAATTATATCTTATTCTAGAGTTATTGAGCGAGATTTTGTGGTTGAGAGATTATAGGATGTGAAGATGCATCTAGTTATATTCAGTAGCAGACACACATGTGTAGAGAACTCGATAGTGGGGAACATGCAATAGAAATAGAGATCTGGATGTGGGAGATGTTTCATGAGGTCACAATATATGTGATTTATGATTCCAGGCTCTCCTGATAGATCCCACTAGCCTCAGGTATGGTGACTCTACACATGGAATGACAAGGTACATCTCACTAATGTTTTACCAACCCTGTGAGATGCTGATAGGGGAATGATGGATTGACCACCAAGGCTAAGGCAATTATTGGATAATGTAGATCTGTTAGGTGGAAGCAATGGCAGAGAAGATGGGATAGATACTAGATGTGGGAGAAATTTTGACATACAACCACTACCCCAAGAAGGTCCACACTAAGCTCAGGGAACTAGATGATAGGGGCGGGGCATACTACAAGCGGTTGAGGCATATAACCCATGGACTCTACGGATGATATGAGGTATGATATTTTCTTTTTTAACCATAGAATGTATACCTATAGAAACAGGTACATGTCATTCTTTACATGGAACTTACCTTGTATGAGACCTTGAGACTCCAATAAAACTATTCAATCTTTATATACACTTGGAGACACCTATTAGAGGAGACACGATGATCAAAAACATTTTCTGAAAGTGTAATCTAACCCTAGGAGGTTATATTTTAGATTGGAATCTCTTTTTTGAATCCTCGATGCCATAAGACATCATTCATGGTTTGGATTGGATATCTTCATTCTATGTTGAGATTGAATGCTTTAGGAGAAATGTGTGGTTTGTCCGCAGGATTGGGAAAGGGATTACATTTTTTGATGAAATGGAATCCATGGAATCATAGGATGGGCTCATGTATAGAAGTGTACAACCGATCACTCATGATTTAGCTATACTTAACCTTAGAGCATAATATATTATGAGTATTCAATTCCCAGTAGTAGTGGATGAGTATGAGGATGCCTCTCTAGAAGATGTTCTAGGGTTACATTCCCATCGAAATATCAACATCCACATTGACATACACCATGGGAGGACACTAATGACATCAACAACATATAGGATGACTTCCGTAGAGCTTCATGAGCTGAAGGTGCACCTAGAGGACTTTTATAGGTAGAGCTTCATGGGGACCATTGTTTCACCCATGGTGGCCATATTTTTATTTTCCAAGTCAGTAGATGGTAGAATGAGGTTGTGTGTGGATTACCTATGAAAGAACCAAGTGACCATTAAGAATAAGTATCCAATAACATGGATCGATGGAATATTTGATTAGTTGAGAGGGAACAGTGTTTCTCGATGGGTTTTCTATGATCAACCAAATATGAGCTGCGAGTAATGGATGATGATATATCCAAGAGGAATCTCATATGTCGCTACCGTCATTTTGAGAACATGGTGATTCCCTTTATTATGATGAAAGCCTCATTAGTTTTTATGGGACTCATGAACCAATTCATTTAGAATTACATAGATAGTTTTGTGGTAATATTGATAGATAATATCCTTGTGTACATGATATCTGATGTAGAGAATGTGAGACACATACCGATGGCTCTAGATGTACTCTGACAGTACAAGCTTTATAAGAAACTCTTGAATTCCAAGTTCTAGATTCAGGAGGTACACTATTTGGGACATGTTCTTTCAGTGAATAGAGTGTAAGTGGACCTGACCACTGGGTAGGCAGTGTTAGCAAGCGATCCACCCAGGTGTGTGATGGAGGTACTGAGTTTCATTAGGTTAGTAGTCTATTACCAGAGATTCAGTCCAAATTTCTCTAGGATATCAATGAATTATTTTTCCCAAATGGGGAAATATTTCATAAAGTCAGAAAAGTTACAATAGCCCTTTCACTAGTTGAGGTGAATTTTTTTGATTTCTCTGATCATACTTTTGCCCGAGGAGGGTTTTCAGTACGTAGTAGTATACGATTCATTTGGGACAAGACACAGTATTTTCCAAATAAAGTGGAAAAAGATTATTTACTATGGTTTCTACCAGTTAATACCTCATGAGAAGATCAATGTGACGCCCAATATTTAGTTAGAAGGATTAGTTTTCGCATTACAGATGTGGAAAAACAACAATATGATCGACCTTTTTATCATCTTATCTGGCCAAAAGAGTCTCATGTATAAATTCTCTTAGATGGATCTAAACATGAGATAGATGAGATTGATAGAGTTCTTCCGGGAATTTTTTATTTGATATTCTTTATACTCTAAGGAAGAGGGATGTGGTGGGAGATTTTCAAAACATGATATCTAGTTCGTAGTTTCTATAAGAGGATTTAGTTTATTTTTCGTCGTTATAGTTATCCTGGGATATTGGAGATGTAGCATCTTACCTCCATTCAATGGTTTTCACCCCTCCACTAATAAAATGAGTTAGGGGGAATATATTGGTGATACTAAATGTGATACCTAACATGGTCATATGCTAATACAACATGCCCATAATGGATATTCAAGAGTTTTGGATCACACCATCTATTTCATAGGATGCATGGATGTACTAGTGAATTATGGGAGGAGGTTCTGAGGGATTTTTATAAATCCTATTTGGCCGTACACCCTGGTGTGGTGAAGATGTACTAGGACCTCCAATGTCAGTTTTGGTGGATATGAATTAAGAAGGCGGTGGATGATTTATTTCTCGATTCCTTATTTTCATGCATGTTAAGGATGAGAACTAGGTCTGATTAGGTTTGAATCAACCCCTTAAAGAGCCAAAATAGAAGTGGGATGGAATATCAGTGGACTTTGTGAAGATTTTAGTATGATCTTGGGACGCCTCATTGTTCCGGAGATAGTTTGACTCCATGGAGTCCCATCAATGTTAATTTTGGATTGTGTTTTTCTCGTTTAAAATCTATGTTTTTAAAGGGACTAAACGAGGAATATGATAATGATTTATTCATGAGATTTTTTCATTTCATCTCCAGATGGATGGCTATACAGAAAAAACAATTTTGGTTGTAGAGGAAATGTTGCGGGATTGCATTTTGGACATTAGTCTTAGTTGGCTGGACCACCAACAACTGGTGGACATTTCATATAACAAAAAACATTCCCCCATTGGTATGGAACTATTCAAGGTTCTATAAAAGAGACCATATATGTCACCAAACTAGAATACTGACCCATGAGATTCATCACTCATGGGCCTAAAATTGGTTTGTGATACAACATAGAAGGTGAAGGTCATATAATAGTTGATTAAGACTAGGCGGAGAAATTAAAAATAAAATTCTAAAAGTAAAATTTGACCTTTGGAGTTTGATTAATGAGACCATGTATTCCTTTGGATATAACCTCAATGAGGGTTATAGATATTTAATGGGGGTGGAAACTTATATCTGAGATTTATGAGATCATTTCAAATAATACAATGAGGTGGTGAGGTGGTTTATCTATTTGCTCTACCATTACAGTTGGACCAAGTTCATGATGTCGTAAATGTGTTGTAGTTGAGGAGGTACATGCATGACCCATTTCATGTCATCATTTAGGGAGAGATGAAATTTGATGGTAGAGGGAATTTTTCTGAGAACCAAGTGGAGATCATGTATCAGTATGAGAAGATCTGTTATGGGTGAGAGATTCCTTTTGTTTGTGTCGAGTGGATTCATGAGAATCTATAAGATAGAACATGGGATTGGGAGTATCATATTCAAGATAAGTACCCACATATTTTTTTTACAAACATTGTTATTGGATTTTTAGGGATGTTAAGACCCAAGGTGGGTAGAATTTAGTTTCTCAGATATTTAATTGCGTCGTTTATAAACATAATATAGAATTAATTCGAAACCACGTGCTAATGTGACATGTTATTCCAAGGCCTAGTGTTCTTGGAATACATGTTTGAAATATATTAAATATATTTAAATAGCACCACGGTGTAGTTTTCCTAAAAAAAAGTTGAATATGTTCTAAACGGGTTTCCAAATTAGAGATACGATGGAATTATTGAATTCAGAGCAGTGACTTCTCAATTGGAAATCAATAACATCAGCCGGTGCAGGTCGAATATGAATGTTAGTTATTTATGTCTAAAAAACTATATAAATTAATGGTTTAATTTATTTGGATGTTATGGTGATGTAGCAACATGTTCATTTTTTATAAAAATATTTATGGGACCCATGTATATAATTCATAACCTTTAAAAAATCCATGGATGCTCTGGATAAATGTCATGGAGAAATCTCTCGACGGACGATGATCATATGAAATATCTTGATTTTTCACGACGGATCTCCATCAGTAATGAATTCTAGTCATCAAATGATCCAGACCCCGGGTAGGGCATATTTTTTCAATTCCTTCTTTTCTATATTCATAGATTTAAGAAAGAAAATAGATCAACCCAAAAACTGGTTGACTTGTGGTTCGATCATTTTTACAGGATAGAATTGATTGCAAGTATTAGTTGCATAAGATTATTTTGTTATCATGATGATTTTTATAGAATGGTCCATGTCCATAAAAAGGACACCGTAGAGGATCATTCCTTGGTTTTATCAACTGTTCTATTCTCCCATATATTCATCATATTCTTCCCACAATATGAATAAATGATTGTCGTGAATCCATTTCCTGGGGAAACGATCTGAAATCAGAGAGCCAAAATTGTGATGACTTGGAAAAGGTGAGATGTGATGGTGGAGGATGGATCAATGTATTTCAAGAGAAACCATTCATCGAACTACTTTCTAAGATGATGATAGAAATCATATTTTGATGATTATTGGAGGTATGAACCCCCCGATTTAGTGTCTCAATGGAGATATAACCCCATATCTTATGTTTTATAGAGGACAAATCATTGGAGTATACCCCATAGGATAATCCATGGTTCATCGAAGAAGAAGAAAAATTATGTAAAATTACATAGAACACAGAGTGTAGTATGGACTACACAGCATGTGTCCCCGATTAAGCGGCAGATAGGGTTTCAGGAGGTAGTAAGGTGTCACACAACATGTGACCAATATCACATGGATTGTGGTTTCATTATTGATGGTTATATTGTATCTTGAGAGTTGCATGGACAGTGGGTGTAGTAAATGGCTTTCCTACATAGCTTGTATCCAACAACATGATAATATCAAGACCATATACACAGGTTACACCGTGTACTGGTACATGGTCATGTGACCACATGTTTCCATCTAGTACTAGAAAGGGAAATAGTACACAGGGAGACCCTAGATAGTTGAAAATGATGTGTGATCATTTCTAAATGTTGTGTATTCCTATTAAACAAGACATGTTATGATGGCATGGTCCATTAGACATGGATTCTACCTAGATCAAGGTAGATGGTTTATGACTCTACTACAATCCATGTACCCATTCATATTTGTCTTGAATCTCATTCCCATAATATATCAAACAAGATTCATTAGGGTTAGTTCCCTTTCTTATTAATCTGATGATGAGTTGGTTTTTATTCCTATTCATAGGAGTATCGTCCCATAATCAGGATTTTAATAGATATAGTCAGAAATACCATTAGAGAGGCCCATAGTAGGATCCTATATCCATTTTTGTTCCTTATGTAGTGTCATGGTATCAGTTAAACCAATCCTACAAGATAAATATCTTCAACATAGAAGATGAATACAGATGAGTCTTGTTGTCACCCCATGGCCCTGTCTGTGATCCTCGTCTGTGTATTGTGATCTACCCCACTCCCAAAGTGAGTACTCTAATAGAGTGTGTGTCAAATATTAATTCAGATGGATTATTGTATTTCACTCAAGATGGTTCTCGATGAACAATATATCACAAGAGGAATTCATCACTGCAATCAAACTTAAGAGTGTGTTATCCCAGATAAGTTTCTTTGTGGTATCTTCAGACCGAATCTATGGTGTTGGTACAGAGTATTTGTGACATACCTAAAGACTATGGGTCATGTTTTGAGTATATCATAATATGTTTTTATTATATGTAATGTATACATATAATATGTAGATCTTACTATACCTTTACATTGTGTATTAAATTGTTGTTTTAGGGTGTCCTACAATGTATTGTTATACACACCCCTACATTGGATTTTCCTACATGTGTCATGTGTTACAGAGACGACTGACCTTTTGAAAAATTCTTGGCTGGACCAGGACCAACCATATAACATTGAGTTTAGATAGGCTAAGGTGTTCTTATAGCTCTGAGTAGTAAACCCAATATGTTTTTGATTTCATGGTAGACTTTTTAGTTTTTAGAATATTTCTTTTATTGGGCATGTATTATAGCCTGGTTTACATTACTGTAATGTAGATTCATGCCATACTCTGTTGGTTTTATTTAGTATTATGCATTAAATTTTTTCCTTAGTTGTTTATACATTTTAGTAACTATGTAATATAGACATTTTCATGTGTACATGTACATAGTAAATGCATTCCATGTTAGTGATATGCCTACTTAATGCTAGTCACTAGCCCCTGGCCTATTGCAGTCAGGCTTGGAGAGTCACTACATGGGCCCCACTAGGACGGGTCATGACAAATCAATTCATAACCTATGAAATGAAAAAAAAATTAATCACCATATCCTTATAGAATAAAAAGTGTAATGGAAACCAATTTCATAATCATTACATCCTTTAATCATATCATAACCCATGGAAATGGAAGTGGGTTTCATAATAATTTTGTAATTATAAAATCCATTGAAATGAAAATAAATTCAATAATAAACTATAATATTAAATATAAACCATCTGGAGACAGAATAATAATAGTATACATTGACCATATCCCCATTAAAATCATATGCATCATCCAAGGATGACATCATAGATTGGAAATAATTTTCAAACATCAGAATGATCATTTATTGAGAGAAATAAAATTTCATCCAAAATTAGTTTTAATCATAATAGTTTATAAAACAATATAGATATTATTTAGTATGAATATATAAATAAACACATATAATGGGGTCTTCAAAATGAATATTTTTCATAATTTTAGGAAATTCCATTCATGTCGTACACGTTAAAACAGTGAGTCCTTTCAAATTTTCAGCAAAAGACAAAAGGTTTGCCTTTTTTATAATGAAATATTGAATAATTTTAAAACATTTTACAATACATTTGAAATGATAAAAATAATTTAAATAATAACAATGAAGGAACATTAAAATAATTGTGATTTAAAAAAACATGCTCATAGATGTGGAAGGGGTTTCGACTCATGGGTTAAATAAAGTTTATTTTTCTTAAAAAGTTACGTTGATATCTTTAGTATATGATCAAATTAAAATTAAGGAATAAAAATTTATATCATGATCTAAAAATAAGATATTAAATATCCTTAGTATCTTTAGATATATATCATAATACTTCATCATTATAAGCATAACAATAAATAATCCCGATAAAATATGATATTGTATCAAAAACAAAACAACTATGGTAACACATACTCGTAATTCATGTGAATGAATAAAATTAAATGTAATATACAATATCATGAGAATATAAAAATTGTTGATAATACATATCTATAGGATTTTATATACACCTATAATAGAGGGAAGGTGAATAACATAACTTCTTTACCAAATAAAAAATTGATAAAAAAGTACCATATATTAAGTCTCAAATTATTTTTTAAGTGGTGAAAACTCTCAGATAATATATATATGTTTGAACTAAATATAATAAATGAACATAATTATATATATCATTCCATATATGGTAAAATATGGTTTTTTTGTTAACATTTTATTAACATGGTCATTTTGATGGCACATTTCGGGAAATTACTGATTTTTTTATCATGTATGTATTGATTTTTTTTATTTTTATCCTATAACTTTGATTGTGATTAAATAAACACATGAATAGTAACAGTGATATAATTATCATATATATGCATTATATATATATATATCTATACTAATCCATATACATATATGTGAATTATTCTTCCATTTTATCGATCAAATAAGATAAATAAAGGTAAACTATATATTACCATTATATAATAATTTTTATGTTATATAAATTAATTTTTTCATTATACACATCTATATTATCATTCATAGAATTCATGAATGAATCACATCACTTCCTAAGGTAGTTGTCTCTTCTACACAAAAGCAGCGATATGATCTTCTAATTGAATGGAAATAATGATGATATACATGACATAATAATTCTAGAAGTATAATTATATAATAAATATCAAATAATTACATTCAATCCATCATTACATTAATATGATATAAAAGGTTATGGAAAAATAATAAAATCAGTTTTTGAGGTTGTTGTTTGTTGTATTCATGATCGACAATTTTATTTCCCTTTTGATAGAGGTGGATATGGATATATGATATTAAATTAACATACTTACATATAAAAATATGGGTGAATTTATATTTTTTATAAGATTTTAATTTAATAATACTTTAATGTGCTAGAATATTATGTAAAATTAAAATTCTTATATAATAAATTGACCTATTGTTCGGACAACCTCAATATGTTTACCATAATGCCTTCCTATAAATGATTTATGATCTCATGATGGAATTTTGGATCTGTATAGGGAATAAATTATGTTATTTTTATAGTTATTTGAAGAAAAAAATAGTTTTTCATGTATTAGGAGGAGAGGATAAGGGGTGGAATTTTATATGTGAGTTAGGTGGCATAATTTCATTTTTTTGTAATGAAAAAGGCGTACCCACATTTTTCTATAAAAAATGTTAAAAAATGTACATTTGTCGATAAAATCCATGATTCAGATTAAATATATCTATAAAGCGCGTTTTGTAAAATTTTTGTGTCATTTTAGTCCTAATATTATATTTTTAATCCACCAATAAACCAAATTTTACATTAATCAAATTAAATAATTTTTAAATTTTCTAACCTTTTTTATGGTAAAATATTATTTTGAATTTATTAAAAAATATAAATTATAAAGACTCAGGACATGGATTCAATTTTTCAAAATTTTTCTCAATGAAGTGGAAGATTTTTATTTAATATCAATCCTAGAGATGCAACATTAATGTTAATTTTTTTTAGCGAATTTTATTAATAAATAGATAAAGTTTTAATATCCAAATTTAGTAAGAAATTGATTCCAATGACCAAAATTATATTAATAAATATATAATTGAACATATTTTATTTTTAACACCATCATAATGTAATTTTTATTTTCATATAATTTTTAATGGTAGAAGACATTCTTTATAAAAATCCGTAGTTTTTTTACTATTTACGAAAAAATTTACCTTTTTATAAAATTATGGGAAATTCAGACAAGGATAATTTTGACATGATAATTTATGAAATTAATTTTATTTTTTGAAATCAACTTTTTTAAATTTTTTAAAAATAATTTTACTATTTATTTATAAAATTCAATAAAAACATTTTTTGAGAAAATAAAATTATCAAAACAGATATTTTTTTTGAAATTGCGCACTATTTTATAAATATGTTTTATTCATACGTAAGAATTAGAATTAATATTTAAAATTATTTTTTTACTGTTATTATATATTAGGTTATGGTTAATGTGATTAAAAATGTGATTAAAAATAATAATAAAAAAAATAATAATAAAAATAAATATTATGTTTTATTAAGGATCATGGTTTACTATAATGAAGGCTATAAAAATTAAAATCTATTTGAAAAAACATTACATAAAATCACATATTGTTGAATCATCCCTAAAATTAGTTTCACCATCGATGTGTATAACTGTAATACAAATATACAAGGATTTCCTACCTCATCACACCGACAAGTTATAATTTATATTCCATAAATTGGTTATTTCACCACAAAACATTAAAAGAGTGAGTCATATTGTTTAGTAGAATGTTCATCATATGATATATAATCTCCATTTGTTTTCTTCATAAGGTATATTATTATCTAGATTAATTACATCTGAGTTTATTACATGTGAATGATCTTTCTTGTACTCCCTTAATAGAAATATATAGACACATCTTCAACATTACAGATGATTGAAGGAAGTTACAAATGATTGGGTACCATCCTTATATGATCTATAATTTAAAAGGGATTGATATACCTAGTTCTTAGTTTTTCCATCTATGTAATTATAATTAATTTTTTCTAGGGGATAGTTAACTGAATCACCTTGCCACCTTCATCAAATTTCAAATCACACCAGTGATTATTGACATGACATTTCTACTTACTGTATGCCACTCTTATGTTTTGCTGAATGGATCTAGGCTTATCTCTAATTTCATACAATATAATTGGTCCCTATACCTTTATTTATTTATCTTAATCCTAGTACATTGGATTTATATATTTATGTCCATATACAGATTCATAATGAAGATACTCAATTCTCAAGTGAAATATATTGTTGGGTGGAAACAAAACTACAGTAAGGTGTTGATCCAAACCCCATTTGAAATATATGGAAGAATATATCAAAATTTCCATTAGGAATTTAATTTATCTCAAATATTTACTAAATTTTAATTGGATTATACCAATTGATCACTCCCATTTCTATACCAATAGATTACTGATGATATTCCAAAACTTTTTAGGTAATACTCATATCCATATATGAAATAATAGAATTTGGTACTCTAGGAAATCATTCCATTTTCTTAATGTATATACAATATAAAGTATTTAGAGATAAATATCATCAAATTGTGATTATGTTTTCTTAATTTTTATGTAAATTGGTTATAACACATAAACATTATTCCCATTAGACGTTTTGGGGTGTCTAATGACAAAATCAACGGTGTTGTTTTCACATTTCCATTATAGTTTAGGTAATGGATATAACATCCACTTATATGTTTCTATCTCATCCATAAATATAATATATACCAAGCACTAGGATATAAACTCTACGATGTGTCCATTTATTCATTCTCAAAATAAATAGTATTTCAAATATCTATACATCATTATGAATGCAAGAGTAATAGAATGTTATGAACCATTACCTTCCTATAATAGATTATTTTTCATATTTTATTCATAACGAACACATACATATTTTGTAAACCATATAATTCCATCATGATCATGGTTAAAATTAGTGAAATTCATAACCTTCCATTGTAGCACTTCATCTTCATTTTTGGAATTTTTAATCTTTAAATAGATAAATGTTTGTCCACTTAATTGATAAAAATATAATTTTCTCCCTTCCTATAAGATTTAAAAAAACTGTCTACAATTTATAAATATTAGATCCTATTTCATCCATCTTATGAATAATATAGCATGTTCCTTTCAACTCAAATCAATGACCACCTTGTTCGCTCTAACATAGTGAATGTTTATTAAGAAGTCAGAATATTAAATTAGCAATGACCGTATTATATAACACATATTCAACATATTTTATATAAATTTATAGATAATAATTTTTTATCGACATATATATTACACTTTTCCCTATATAAATAATATCTCTATATCATTAATTAGGTCATTTCCATATCTAAAACTAAATCATGAGTTGGGAAAAAATTTAATGGACATATAATTTTCATTTTTCATAATCTGCAAATATTTAATTCTTCATAGGAAACACATAATAATACCGACATGGATACATAAATATTGAATAAAAAACCTTATCCAAAATAAAGTAATTTATGTGCATGTTCATTTTCTAACCATTAATTTTGTTTCATGAATATTTCATCACATTCATTTTTATAGAGGAATTTGGCTCCCTTTTGAGTTAACATAATGAGTTTATTAGAAAGACGTGATAAATTCACCATAAACGGTTTATAATATCCATATACACTAAGAATGTATATAGATCTATGTCATTGTATGTGGCCTTAGAGAAAACCCAATAGCATTTTTCTTTGATGGGTCTACCAATATACCCTGTCTTGTGATTATTTTACCCAAAAAGGATTCATTTTTTCAAAAAAAATCACACTGTGTAAATTTCTCATATAGCTTCTCCTTAGATATTGTATTTAGTATTGTTAAATAGTTATAAATATCCAATTAATCTCTCTTTTGATTTATAATAATATCATACATTAACACAAACTCAAACTAATTAATGTAATCTATAAACACACTATTCATTAAATCCATGAAGATAGTAAGGAAATTAATATATCCAAATCACATCACTAAAAATTCATTGTTATTTTAATTTTTATAACATGTTTTTTTGGGTATACATTACTTTATGACCCTAATTTTATGAAATCCAGAATGATGGATAAAAATGGGAATGCATTTCTCTTATTTTAGTCATCCAAGTTGGTCATCAACATAGTGTATATATTACTTTTTATTGACTATAATGTTGTTCAGATACTGATAAATAGTGTAAATTTGCAACAATACTTCATTCTATTTAACAAAAAGAATCTGTAAAACCATTGGTGACACTCTTGTTTGAATGAATCCCTTTCCAAGGTTCTCATAGATTTTTTTCCAATTCATGCAACTTAATCATGGACATTTTAGAGGTTATATTTAAAATATTCTTGACACCTATGGTAAGTTCTATTTGGGAATCAACATTACATTTTGGTGGAAGTATACAAATATCTAATGAAAATACATCAAAAAATACTCTTATATTTATTATATCATCAATATCGAGTTTCTATAGGATTATTTGAGATACAAACCCTCTAAAATATGAATAAAAACATATACAAGGGATATAAATACCATAAATATTTCAGGTTTATAGTTGAACTGATAGAAACTCATAAGATAGTTTGGAATATCAAATTTGAAATCCTAACCTATAAATTAATAAAAGATTTATATAGATCAATTCAATCCATTCGTGATATTACATAAAATTCAATCACGGGATTCAAATTTATATTTGAAGATAGTACAATATTACTAACTTCAATCGGAGTGGAATCATATAATTGAGTTCTGATCATCATACCATTAGGTATTTTCCATACTAATTATACATTTAATATTTTATTTGCTGTCTTGATACCCATATAAAATTATTATGTTATGAATAAATTGGTAGATCCACATTAAAACAAGGCAATAGAGTTACAGAGTCGATAATAAGTATACCATTAACCACATCGTTATCACACACCTCTTATGAATTAGTGATCTCATGAAATTTCCCTTTACATATCAGATTAAGAGGTTAATGACATCGATCATCATCATCATCACTTAGAATTGGGAAATGGTAAGTATAATTACTATAATACATTATTATTAAACTATAGATTGAAGGTGAAGAATTATAGGGATTATTATCTCTATATACATCATGATTTAACTACTTACTATCCCATATACATTTTATTTCAAGAATACCTTCATATAGAAACTTAAAAAAATATATAGTCACCATATGAGAATTTCCTCCATCTTTCCCTCCACACATTGATAATAATGGAAAGTATATTCTTTTCTAAAATGTTTTTAATGTTTCCACCAGATTCCATTTTTATTTTCATATCACAATCATTATATCGATGTCCATGTATGATATCCAATTCCACACTGATAGAACATCGAATGATTTCTTCCTACAAAATTAAAAATTTTGTGTGAAAATAACTATTATTACAAGGTTTTAATGCACTAAATAAATGATCGAACATAATTTTAGGTTGGATGTTAACTCTTAAATCAATCCTCACATGTCTGGAAAAATATTACACATAGTTACAAGTAGATTCATAATCTTTATTCTTTATCATGCTACTAATTTAAAATTTTTTGTAAATTAAATGAGTTATGAATTTATTGAAAAACAATTTCCTAAAATAATCACACTCCATGGATCCAATTTAAAAACATTCTATTTTATTATTTATGAGATTCCAAAATAGATCTGATTCCCCTTCAAAATGATAAACATTAAAAATTAATTTTTTTCATCTGAACAAGAGGGATCAAAAGTTATCTTATCCATAGTATAAATGCATTTCTTAGTAACTTGTATATCAATAGATTCATATAAGGAAGGTATAAATTACCACATAAATCACTCAAGAAATCATTTTTATATCCTTTTCTCATTTGGATGTTCATAATGATTCATGTCATAAGAATGTTTTGTAAGGATAACAAAAAGATGTTTTCTTCCATATCTAATAAAATTTGGTTAATCAGGAGTAAAATAAGTGAATTTTCTATTTAACACATAATTTTAATGTTTTAATAAGTTTCCATCCATTGATGAGAACAAAAATGTTTCATACGAGAAACAATAATCATATGGGGAAGCACAAAATCAGGAAAAGTGAATTATAGGTTGTATAAATCAAGACATTGTCATTTTAAATTATGAAAGCATATGATTAACCATGGTCATTTATAGTCATTATTTAAATCATTAATGATGATTCTTATAGAGTATATCAATTTACAAAGCGAATCCCCTGAGAATTTTCCATACTAGGGCCCCATAAAGGCATATTATTATGCGACATGTAAGGATAAAGTCCATATTAATGCACCATTTAAAGAGTTATTAACAATAATTACTTATGATCCAGATCCAAAAGACTTTTAGTAACTAGACAATGATTTAATTTCAAAGAATCTATAGAATCTATAAATAACCAAAATTAATAGATATTTTCTTATTATTTTTTTCATGTTTAGACTTATCATTAAAATTATCCTTTGATATATCACTAGGTGTCTCGGTAATGTTTTTCATTCTAGTTTTTGATGGATAAATACACATATCATTCATACTAAATGTATAGATCCAAACATCTTCTTCAAAAATATTACATCTAAATAGATGAATATTCATTAAATAACATAATAATCCATGCTAGAATTGATTAGGTAAATTTCCTATAAAAAAATTAAAATGTAAAAAACTATTCCAAAAGTGAGCTACATCATGTTCCATTATGTTCTTCATAACTATTACCCTTATTAGAAAAAACAAAAATAATATCGTTCAACATTACCTGGAGAATGGGAATAAAATAAAGGGTTAATGTCATATTCATAGTGTGGGTAATCATGGGATAAATCAACATATCATGAGAATACATATATTATAAAAAAAGAATAACATTTCAAAACCATACATTTCATGTCATAGATTATAAAAATGCATCATGAAATTAATCCTATAAATTCCTAAGACATGATTTATAATTGAATCAAATAACATTAATAATTGTAACAGAATATGGGAATTTTAAATAGATATTAGGAATACACAAAATCATAGAAAGTAATTTCTATAATTGAAAAAGGATAATTCCTAATACTATCATATGGGAATGAGGACACTCTACAAACAATAATTATAGTCAATTTTCACTCTTAATGATATAATAGTTGGTAGAGTTCATTAAGGAACATGGTTCAGTCCAAATTCCATTCTATTTTATATCATGTGGTATAAATATGTACTTATTTCATTAGAGGTAGATATAGTTTCCACCTATCATATAATGAAAATCATATATGTGTCTTCCACATGATCATAATATATAAATCAAATTAGAACAAATGTATAGAAATGTGATTCATAATTATTTATCATGTTAGATTCTATGAAAAAAGTTGGTATATAAACATTTAATTATAGAATAAAATATAGAAAAGAAACAATTTAATTAATCATTTCATAAATTCATCATATAATAACCCATAGAAAAGAATATTTTTTAGAAGAATTTTATCATTCCATATATAGTGAAAGAGATATGGTACTCATAAAATTCTCGATATCAAAAACAGAAACCAGAAAAATTAATAATAATAATGACATATTTGGTTATCACTCTTTGTATATAATTTGTAATATCATGTTATGTCATCTTAAAAATGATTTTGTAAAATCACATGAGACATTTCCTGAGGAATGTAACATTTTATTAAAATTATTTTTTCAAACAAAAATTTCATTAAATATTATGGAAATTTATTTTTTGATAATAAAAATAAAATATTGTAATGAAATATTGTAAGAAAATAATTTTCATAATATTTAAAAATTTTATTCAAATCGTACACATTAATACAATGATTCATTTCAATATTTTTTGGTAAAATACAAATGGGACATTTTTTAAAAATAAAATAATTATTAACATAAAATAATTAAAAATAATAAACTGTTAAAATGAATTTAAAAATTAAAATATGAACATTAAATTATATATTAATACATTTTAAAAAAATAGACTTAGAGGAGAATGATTTTCTAACGAAAGATATAAATAATGTATTTTTTTCAAAAACTAATTATTTTGAACTCATTATTAACTAAATTGAGTTAAATGATGTGAAAAAATATATTTGCATGACATAATAAGAGGATAATAAAATTCATGAGTTTTCTATGTCGTGGATAAAATTATTTCTTCACCAAAATATTATAAATAAATAATCTCAATAACCGATTAGATTATATAATAAAACCCTTTCCACTTTTATAACACTGAATCATAAGACCCATGAAATCATAACATTAATGGAAACATAAAATAATAGTACAATAAATTAATTAATTATATTACATTTTAAATGATCTTAATACACACCTCATAAAAGAATCTAGGTTAATAATTTAACGTATTTACCCAAGATGGAAAATTGAGACCAAAATCTGTTACCTTAAGTCTCAACATCCATCATAAATTTTAAAACCCCTCACATAGAAAATATAATTTTATTATAATTATATAATATAATAATAAATATAAATATAATACTATATATAATTTACCCAACCATTTATTACCCATTTATTAAAAATCCCATATTAATGTAATGTTAAAGCAATAGCTGCATTGTTTTTCATATATGTTTCTGTTCTTTTTAGTACCAATATGTTTATCCTGGTTCCATAAAATCTGGGATTTTAAAAATAATATATGTTTAATATATATTTATTATTTATTTATTTATATTAATCCATAAAATCTAGGTATATAAAATGAAATGACCCATTCATTGAGAAGGTAGGTCGTACATACAAATGAAAGATGCTTTCATTCCCTTGATGTATTAAAAGAAAGGAAGGTTAATAAAATATTAACATTCCAAAGCCACGTAATGTCATATATATAATTTTTTAGAAACATCATTATTACATTAAAATTAATGCATGAATGAATGATATCACATATCGAATAATTCGTCCATAATGTAATGTGTTAATGAACTATATCACATCATGAAGCGACAGTCCTCCATACGCACACGTGACGTCATATTATTGCCATATAATCCAAATCGAGAAGGTATTTGTTATATAATAATACCATAAGTATAATAATATAATAAATATAATATATACAAATTTAATCTGTCAATATATCTGGCTGTGATAGGTGGTGATTAAAAACAACTAATATCAGTTTGTGAGGTGGTAGTCCATTGTTCACATGATAAAAGATTGTGTTTCCCATATGAAAGATATTGAAACGGATGTTAGTTATGAAACCAACATAATAACATAAAATAATATGGTTTATAAAAGTATTATTAAATCATGAAAATTAAATAAGATTTTGTGGAGTTATAAAATGGAGTAGAACAAAAAAACATTGTCAAAAATGATACATCTTCTTCAGAAAACATCATTAGTTTTAAGCTATATCCATATTATATTGGATTTATGATCCAAAAAATACCATAAGTACATATAGTGGGGTGTAATGATTACTTATTAATAGAAATTTTCAAAATTAATTGGTAATGGAAGTGTAAATAGTACATGAGAATGGGTGGATTTTTTATGTCTGGTGAGTGGAACACTTGTAATTTTTTTAATATAGAAATGTGTCCCCCAATTTTTATCATTATAAAAGAATAAAAAGTTAAATAATATAAATTTATACATGATATGGTCAGTATATGAACATCCATTGAATTTTATACATTTTTAGTAAATTTTACACTCTTCTTCATTTCTGTTAAACTCCCACGTAAACCCATTTTTACATTAATCAATCTATTTTTTTTCATTTTTACTATTTATTAGGGTAAAAAATTAATACGATCTTATTAGAAAATATTAATTTTTTAGATTCCATATTTCTAATTTTTTTCCAAATTCAACTAACATACCATTTAGAATTTGATGTAAATTAATCTCAAAGATGCGATAAGAAAATATGTTTTCAAAGGGAATCATTTTCATAAATAAAAATGGATTTTAAATAAAAACCTAAATAAAATTGATGAAAATGAATAAAATTTGATATTCAATATATAATTTAATTTATTTTACATTCCAAACCTTTGTAATTAATTTATATGTTTTTATATATTATAATTAAAATGAAAATGTTTAATTAAAACCATTTTATACACTATTCCCTAAAAATATTATCCTTTAAGAAAATTATAAAAAATTAATTCAAAGATAATTTTAATATATACACATAAGAAAGGATTTTTATTATAACAAATTTTTTCCAATTATTAGTGAAATCTTTAAAAAAATGAAATAATAACATTTTTGAGAAAATATTATTTTTGATAGATATAATGTCAATTTAGAAATTTCAGAACTTTTTTAAGAATGAGTATTCCTTATATAAGAATATTATACATAATATTTAATTTTTTTATTACTATTAATAAATTTAATATTTTTATATAGTTTAGAATAGTTTTTAATAATAATATTTTTTAAAATATATCATAGTTTATTAAAACTCTGTGTTGTGTGGAACAAAACCTATCAAATAAATTGAGTTTTTTTATAAACAATATTTCATAAAATTTCAAGATATTACACCTATTATTAAATAACCTATAACTAAATAATATTGGTCTTATATATCATGATCTACAGTAGATCAGGACTATGGATAAATGAATCCACGACCACAATCCATCATATTGTTGAAAGACACATAAGTTCGTACAATGCCTTAAAATAAATCTAATGCAATTGATGAGTGATAAATATTATTATATGTTAACTAAACCATGGGTAATTGTATCAACCAAAATATGATAAAATTCATGATTCATTCATGAACATATCCCCCAAATCTCAGATAGTCTTCTCTATCATCCATTTCATAAAGCGATAAAAGGTAGTGTGAAGGTAGAATATGGTGCCAAAATAATAATGAAATATTCATCCAAATAACGATGTAAAATTTGGATCAATATCATAATTTATGGTCATAATAACTGATGATGCTTCAAAAGATCATCCACATACTTCCTTTTAAGATAATGTATGTTACATGACTCATGGATTTCTAGAAAATGGCCCAACATCGTTAAACAATCTATGATCACCCAAATAATATCAGATTATCCCCAGGCCAAGGGTGGATCAGTGAAAAAATACCTGAAAATTTCCTCCCCCATCCACATGGGGACATCCAAAGGCTAATATACATCTAGAAACACAATTCTTGGAATTAACCATTAATCAAACCAATCACTGTGCAACAAAATCTTACATCAAATACTTCATCCTTGGAGAACAAATACTACTTTTTAAGACTTTATACATCATAGAAATAAAATGATGAACCACTATCTATGATATATGAACATATATATTTGACATTAATTTATTTAGAATTTGTAAAAATCATTCTTTGAAACAACAACTGATTCTGACTGTCCTTCTATAACAACATGGGAGCACCATGAAAGAAAATGTGGTCTCACATCTCTGAAACCTTTGAGTCTCCCCATTGAGACTCCTCCACCTTCTATATCATTTATTTTTACGTTGTCTAATAATAAAGGAATACTCTAACACTAACCTCATTTGTATTGATATCCAATAATACATGCTCTGTTGTCCCTCACTAGAAATAATCATATTCCCAGAAGACTTCTAATTTTAACATCCTACTAAACCCATCATCCAAAATTATTCCCTTTTCCTATGGTATTATTTTTAATTAAATATTAATAAAAGAGAAAAAATATACACCATTTCTTTAATATATTTTAACTTCATTACAATGTTACATGCCTCGGGCTAATGTAGTCCATCAATACCATTATGACCATGTTGATTATATATTGTTTCCAAAACCTCAATGGATAACTAATAAAACATAACTCCAATCATGCGTGGAAAATATTTTCTCACAGGGACCCAAATCGATAGAAACATAAATTAGAGCATCCTTTTTTGTACTAATAAACATAAAAAACTCAGAGAGGTAGTGTCACAAATGACCTCTGACTACAACTCTTCCACTAAAAACTTATGAAATGATACACTGACCAATCTCCCCATCATGATGAAAATAATTTTTTCTACAAATAAATAAGGTGAATGTCTAATCCTATAATTATAATGTAGTTTTTTTTGGATAAAATACAATATAAATTTGATACAAATCCTAGTTAATTTCAAAAAATACAATGTATGTTTTGATTGCATTCATTACTCATGGGTTCATCATAAGAACCAAGTAACTCTATCATTTATTGGTCCATTAAAATAACTTAATGTTAATAGACATTCAAATGTAAATGTACTTTTATATCAATAAATTTCACTAGGGTAGCTTTCAAAAAAAATGTATAATATAACCTATAAGAAAACCATGAGATGATTGGAATAAAACTCTTCTAACATCGAATATATAATTATATCATAACTATGACTTGGTATATGAACTCGTAAAACATGGATTTCATTTTTCCATTGTACATAGATATTGATATCATAACACGTAACTGTTCGAAAAATACATGATGTTCAACTATATTTTTCTAAAGGATGTTTCCATGAAAACAGTATCTTTCAACCTCATCTCATGATATCAAGACGACATATTTATCCTTAAAAACTACCAGGTTTCTATAAAATTGTTGAAAAACACATCTCTATTTTGAAATTTATAGTGATTTTTGGCTATTTCCTAATTCATGATATGGTATTCTTTGCACAACCGTATACTACCATCCTCTTTCTTTGGAAAAAACATCATAGCACGCCAATGAGACATATTATGTCAGGTGAAATCCTTCTCTATCAGATCATAATTTTAGAGTATCAAATCCTATAAATTTTAGGGTTACATAGGAAAATTATCCATAAAAATTATATACACGATATATTGTAACTATGCATTTAACATGATATCACATTGAGAGGGTAGTGTCCCAACCATATCCAAAAAAAAACTAAAAACACCATAATGATCCTAGGAACCACTACTAACATGGATTAAACTAAAAGCACTAGATTATGATATTAAAGAATATTCTCTCTCATACATCCCATTTTATATCTTAATTCACTAATTAACTCAACATATTATCCTTCTATGTATTAAAATAAAACTCTACTATAGAAGAAAACAACAAATTCAAACATATAATATAGAAAATCTATGAAATTTAGAGTATTTTATGGTTGTATCTATAATATGAATGAATCATCCAATTATTTATATGTCCCCATAATATGATTATATTTATTTACTACCTCAAAAAACATATCCAAAAAAACAATTGGTGTGAAGAACTCTATGAGAACTAGAAGCCCCTATTTCTATATTCTATTCGAATGTAATAATGTTGGATGAAATATTGAGATAAAATATCTATAAAAAACATGTTAGATACCAATGTTAATGAAAAATTATCATATATTATAAAAACTAAGGCCCCTCAAGTGATTATAACTCTATAGCATGCTTCTATATGCACACAACATCTCTAACTCACTAAAGATGTCCTATATTTCCACAATATAGTGTTTGTCATTAAGGATGAGTACTATCATGGAGATAGATTAAACCTTCTCCATATCCCTTAAATGATCATAAACCAATTGAACCAAATTTAGAAAAAATGGGGGCCTTTCAGATGAGATTACCATGGTGAAAACTACAGATATCATGGAAAGAGGGTTTGAAAACCCATTCGATATTGAACTCCCATAGTAGTGGAGAACAAAGCCCAATGATGAACATTAACCATAAAAATAGATAAAATTGTAAAACCATGAATGTGATATTGGGTAATGAAAACCATATAATGATATTAGATATACTTTATAGGTTTTATCTATATATGTCAGAGCTCAGCTCTCCTAAAATCCATGTTCTTCTACCCAATATTTTTCTCTTAATTTGTTACTATTTTCCTCAATATATAGGAACTCATCATTATGATTTCATCATCTAGATAACCTACACAATATTTTTCACATCAATATGAATTGAATGTGTAAATGGGTTAGCTACATATATGGTCACTTGTAGTTGGGGTTTGACTTAGTGGTTAGCACTCCATAAAACTACATGAAAAATGGGGGTTCAAAACCCATTGGGTGCAGGTACTATAACAATAATCTAGCAGTTTTGGCTATAAAAATGGTTGGCACTATAGCGGTGGCAGGTCACTATAGCAGTGGTAGGGTACTGTAGTAGTGGAAGATACTATACAGTACTATAGAAGGAAGAGTACTATAGTATTAATATTCACAGATTGGGTCTCAGGCCAAACATTTGGTCCTATGGGCTATTTAATGGGCTAAATTCCAATTGGGCTTTCAGGCTATGTAATGGGTCTCTCTCTACCCTGTTAAAAGAGTAATTTTCATTGCATTAAATAATAAATGAGGCTTCAACCCGATCCTTTTAAAAAATATAAATGGTCACTAGAAACAATGCAACCTTAATATTTCGTACTTTATAATACTCATCAAGAAATAGGTTAGTGGAAAAAATGAAGGGTCTCTAAACATATTCCTATGTACCCACATAATTTAAAATCCTTAATTAAGGGAGAGTAATTCATGCTTATTTTCTTCCACCATCATTGGTGGTATGAAATTCAGGATAATCTCATTCTAGATTCTATTGCAGGAAACAACTTCATCCCTCTACACTACAAGACACAAATCCTACCATTGACAACCCACAATTTTAATCTAGCTGGCATCCAATAAAACCCAAAACCAATCTCATTCCCTAATCAACCTAAATGATCATTCATAATCCTCCAACCAATACTCTATCTCTAGATCATAGGTTATCCCTTTATATATTATTGTGTTCAACCACCAAAAATAATTCAATAAAATATGTCATTATTTATACTTATATACTATATCGACTGTTTGAGGATCCATTAGATTAAACTATTAAACCTATACTTCCTATACCAAATGTGGATGAAGTCCAGTCTCTATTACATTAAATACAAGTGAATCAATTGGACCATGGGAATGAATAAATCAATATTAATTATATTAAATTGATTTTCATTTCCAAAAATCAATCTGTTCATTCACATGAATAAAACACAATATCCATACATTTCTAATAATTCTATAAAATTAAAATGACACTAATTTACTAAGAAATTTCACGAGCAATGATTACTTTAATTAGATCATAATGGGGCCTAGAATAATATGTCCTAACCAGTCTCTCAGGAATATGTCACAAATAATGAACCCAAAAAAATATTTCAATACCATATTATGATATCCTCACATCTTCCTAACCTCATGAACGCTCCATTATCATAACCTAAACCTATGATACACCTATTTTATGACGTCATACACCCATTTTTTTATTATCTAATTCTATAATCATTATGAATGCACATTTCAACCTCATTAAATAACCAGGGAAGTTTGGTAACATTAATGTGAAAGGACATCGGCCACATTCCCTCCACCTTCCATTAAGGACTTCCACCACATGTGATATCCAATCCATCACAAGGAATATACAACCCTTGTCTTCATCATCATTCCAATTTTCCATTCCAAAAATCTTCATAAATATTATTAATGAATTGGATGAGATAAGGGGTTATCCAAACATATGTATCATAACTAACATAGATGTTTGATAAAACATGTGGAACCCAAAACATTGGGGTATTAGTAATGTTATGAAAGAGGGGTTGGTTGAGTATATATTTAATTTGAAAATAAAAAATAGATATTATCAATAAATGAAAAAATATTGGTTTGCATTAAGCACCACTGGCTATTCCCACACCACTATAAAACCATCTCACAACAATTTCCATAAACCAGTCGCCCCACTAATGACAACATACACCATAAATGGTCCATACACCATCTATATTTTATCTTCCCATTAAAAGATAAAGAAATATATATTAATTATTCATCCACATAATTATACATATTATTCCAATATATTCCATATTTATGTCCATCCAATTCTATATATTTTAACTCATATGAAAATTTTGAGATATTAACGTCATCAAAAATATATACAATTTAAACAACTTAATATAATACTACACATATTTTTTATTAACATATTATATTTAAATTTCATCATTACCATTTTCATCAACCACTACTAAGAAACTACTGTATTCATTCCATAATACAACCCATACAACTCTAAACCCACAACTTTATTATATACCACTCATAACCACAACCCAACCATCATACCATAATAATCACCATAATAAAACCACCACACATTATCCAAAATCACATACCTAGGTGACCATTTGTGTCTCCACAATAACTACTCATCCAAAATTATAGCTACCAAAAAAATAAAAAACAATACGCATAATATCATCACATAACACATTGGTAAAAACTATAAACCACACCAAAACTCATAGAGAAAAATCAATCTATTAACAACAACAAACGTTTCAAAAATTAATTTTCAATTAAAACCCTAGACATTAATGTTTATTCATAGAAAATCCAATATTTAAAAAATCATGTGATTAATAATTCATATATCCTTTCGTAGAAATTTTCCATATAGTGATCAATAATAGAGTAAATAGTTCGTGCACATATCAGAAGAGAAAAAACACAAAAAAGTTTTCCAATGACCATTATTTTCAGTAATATAATTGAATGAGTATCAACTCCTAAAAAATATCACAAAACAATTAAAAAAATGTAAATACTCCCATCCCCTTCAATATTGAATTTATATTTTTTTCTCCAAATTATGTCAAAGTATTCTCTCTGCCAAATAGAACACCAAATTATGAATTTTCTATAAATTTACATAAAATATGTAGAGAAAACGGATCAATTACCTATAATAGGGCTTTAATGGTCTCAGATAAATTAATGATGATTATGAATTAACCATATAAATAGGAATCATTACATGATTCATTGAAGACAATGATACCATCAATCCTTTTGTAAATTACCACAAAAATCTCTTAGAAATTATAAGAATGATAATAATGGGAAGTGAGGAGAAGGGATAGTACATTAATTGCTGATAAAATGATATGGAGTATTTATGGACATTAAAATCACAAGAGGTGTGGATGGAAGGTGATGAGGGTTCAGTGTGTCATCTAGTGGCCAAGTGAATATGAGATATCAAACAAAGGATGCTACGATGTACCTTTTCTTATTGGAGGTTTCAAAATCCTTCGTAATGGTGTGGGGATTGAAAAATGTTCATGATAACCAATAGTTAACATATGATCCAAAATTAATGAGTTTTAACCCTTGATTCATTCATAATAGAAAACTCATATCAAACCATGTTATCCCCCACCCCGGTCACAACCACTGTGTGGCGTAATGTGTTTTTTCCCAAGACAACAACCTTAACCATCCACTATAGAATAGTTCCATGTTCTTATATATTTCCACATCACGACTACAATTTTTATGGTGTTGTTATTTTTAGATCATTATTTCATCCACCCTTATATAGACCAACTCTACCATGCACCTCACATGGAAATATTATTATCCTCATTCTATTTTGGTATCCAAACTAAATGTTACTCTATTGGTAACACTCCATGAACAATGAAAAAAATGGGATCCATAGGTTTCTTTATTCATCCATATTCTAACATGTAGAATCTCCACAGAAAAATCAGTGTATAATGGTAAGTCACATGAATTTTATTAAAATGATTAATACCATCCCCAAATTTCCAACTCCACAACAATCCTTTAAACACATAGGGCTAAAACATATTACTTTGTACTCAGGATTACATATAGATTTGAAATGGAAAGAACCATGCACAATACATCTCATGTTTTCCATAAAACGGTAAAAAATCTCATATAGCCCATAATCACCTCAAAACACTTTATCAACAACACTACACCATAAAAAATGTTAAATAAGGGTTTTATTTAGAAATCTATTCACCTAAAAAAATTTAATAAAATCTGAACACGTAAAAAATATGACAAAATGAACAAAAAATAAAACAATCATATAATGTGAAAATATGTAGTAATCACTTCCCTTATAATTTTATATACCATTAGAAAACATTACATAGAACATGGAGTTGATCACAAGGTTATGATATTCATCCTTCAGATTTGATGGATTCTTGATCTCTTCTCAAGAGTCTCAAAATAATTAGTTAAAATTACATCTATTGGACTCTTTCCTATCTATTTTAAACCACAATATAGTTATTTTCATATATTTCATAAGCCTAAAATTATAATTTTCTGTATTCTATAAAAATTATGAATATGTAATACCAATTAATATGTATAAAAAATGGTTGTATAATTATAATGGAATATATATTGGTTCAAATTACATGATTGAATCATATTAGGTTTCTTGTGTTAAAAAAATTATTTTCGTGAATAGTGTTATTAATAATTTAATGTATACTAAGAATAAAAAATTGTATTTTTTATAACCAAGAGAGAAAATGTTTTATAAATTTCATACTGTGTATCAATTTACAAAATATATTTCACAAATAAATTAATTTTAAAGATCAAAATAACATTATAAGTGCCCAAAAATCATTACCAAATGCAGATACAAGGATCAAAACAACATTACATGTCCAAGATTCAAGATGAATATACAAATTTCCTTCTTTGTACATATGTTATATGAAGGAATATAATTGAATATACAAATTGGTGTATATTAAATAAAATAATTATAACTATTCCATAAAACATAAATTTTATAACCCCATAATATAATATTCAATGAATAATTAAGATCGATCAAAATAAATATCACATGTATCCATAGATGGAAAAAATTAATCTATGTTCTATTTTCATTAATTATTTTATATTCTTCCATTTTCAATCATCATACCATTAAAACTATTCTATAATACCCATATAGAGATGTTTTAATATTAAATAATCAAATATATCAAAAAAATTTAAAACATTAATATAATTAAAATTATATGAGTATAAAGAACTGGTCAAAAATATAAAAATTCCTAGAATAAAATATTTTTATTCCTCAAATAACATCAAAAAACATAAAATATTCATTTATTCAAGCAAAAAGTTTATTTTTTAGAGTCATATAATATTTATTTATTTAAATCATTTAAAAACATTACAACCCAACTTAGAAATGATTGAAAACTAAAAATATTATAATAAATTTATATAATAAAATAAAATTATAAATATATGTATTTTAATAATAATTTTTGAAAATTTAAATTAATATTCAATTATATAAAACAATTCAAAATGATAATTCCCCCCAATATTGTTCTAATTTATAAAAAACATTAATTATATTAATTAACTACTTCCCAACATTAGTCAACAAATATACCATGCATCTACCTTAGTAACCTGACCAATGAAAAAAACAATAATATTAATATATTTTCACTCTTTTAGTAATAATTTTAAATAATAGTCACCCAAACCAGGAAATAAATATTATCTATCTTTGATATTGGCTATTTACATTTTATTTTTTAACAATTTAATATATTTCTAATTTTTCAAGATTTTATAGAAATTTTTATTATACAAATCACTCGATTAAATCATCTTAACATAGTGGCGAATTGAAACAAAAGAAAGGTTTTATCTTAGGTGTTAGTAATAGAAAACATTATCATAATGCATTAGATCATACATATGAAGCAGAATAAGAGTACATTATAAATATCTTATTAAAAGATCGCGAGTCCATAAATGATAATACAAAATCTTTTTATAGAAACATAAGATTATAATAATATCATTAATGTGGTATAATTATAATGAAAATGATCAAAATACATCTCAAAATTAATAAAACTAGAGAGCATGACATAAGAGTGTTGAATATTTTAAAAATATGGTATAAGAAGAAAATATGGAATATATCCAAATTAAAATGTATCCTGTATAAAAGGAATAACATTATAAAACAACATGGGTTTTTGGATACCCATATGCATTGTAAAACAATTGTGATAAAAGGAATTATGAATCATCCCATTTGATCAATCTCATTATTTCAATGCCTGAAAATATGAGCAATCTCATTATACCCACACTTGTGTGATCAAAATTATTATGTCCATTTATTAATATATAATGATATTTATGCTTAAAATAATCATTAGATAGAGATATATGACCCTAAACATCATCACACTATCAAATATATGTTACTTATAATCATTCATCATCACATCTTAAAGAACCCTTGTGAAAACAATTGTCATTTTAAAATTTTCAAAAATAAATAAATAAAATGAATATAAAAAATCATAATGAATCATAAAGATAATTTTAAAAAAGAATAAATTAATAATACCATATATAGTTAAAAAAACATAACATCGTGAGTGATAAACATTAATGGAAAATTATAATTGAAATTACAATTGTTTCCACAAATCATATTATATATTATTAAAAAAGATGTGCCCAATTTAATTATAAAAACAATTTTTATAAAGGAAGTTTAAATTCTTCTGAAAACCATGTTATAAATATTTCCAACTATTTTTTTCTTTGAACATATAAAATCAATCTATCAAATCTAATGTGGTGAATAATGAAAATATATTAATTTATAAATCATTTTGAACAGTTTTAAGGTAAATTCCACATCAAAAATTTTTTGGATGTGATTTATTTAATAAAATACTGAAAGAAAAAAATGAGGAATATAAAATAAAATAAATATTTTTATTTTACTCAATAATTTTTTTGATAGTAAAGTATAAACATTAAAAAATGATTCCTTGGTAATATGGGAAGTAATTCTTACCGTTCGAATTATTTTTATGCAAAAAAAATTTATCAATGACATTTTAATGGACTATGAGAAGTAGTTTCCTTAGAGAAAATATTAAAATATATATTAAATTACCAAATTTGAGGATAAAATAATTATAGAAATTTTTATTAAACTGTGAAATACTATGACCTAATGAAAAATTAGGTTGATTCTACCCTTACATTGATTCATAATGAGTTTATTTCACAATTCAAAATTGAATAACAATAATCAATCACTTAATTAGTAATTTTATAATGTTATTAATATCTATATTATTATATAAAAATCATTTACAATTATTTCTTCCCTCTGTATTATTTATTTATTTTCAATTTTTTACATCAGTTTAGATTAACTATGATCGTTTTTATTCGGATTCTGAATAATGATGATTATCATAATTATTTCCCCAAATTTCCTCATTCCAATATTATAAAATACTGTATTATTTATTCTCTAAAAATATATAATTTCATTCTTTGATAGTTTGTATTACAATTCTTATTGATGAAATAATTGATGATTATATTTATAGGATTTCAAAAAATAAATGTTGGTATAAAAAATAATGATTTTTATATTATTATTATAAATGAATATTAAAAATAAATTCGTTACAAATTTAATTATTTATATTATATATTATAAAAAAATAATTTCTCATAGTCGTCAATTGTATTTTATTATATTATTTTTTACATTTTTATTTAGACAATACAAAGCATGAACATACAATACAAAATGAATGATTAATACTATAAAAATTGAATATATTTTTTCAATGTCACACCCAAACCATAGTAACATATTTATTTTATTTTATTTTTAAATTTACTTGGTTTCGGGTCATTTGAATGATGTTTAGTTGGGTCCCAATTTTCAATTTTTGAAGTTTGATGTTTTTGTTGGGCCTTAGGTCGGTGTACAGTCACCACACCATAAGCGGTGACCATGCGTTTGGTCCTGGGGAATTCCTAATGGCACAACACTTTAAATAAATAATAAATTAATTAAATAGATAATGTTAATTGAAAAAATAAGCTAAATAATGTTTTATATATAAAAAACAATTTTAATGTTTAAATTATAATAATGATAATATGATTGTGCAGATAGTAATAACATTATTATTTAATTTGGTAATAATGTCGTTATAATTAAATTGTTATAAATATGATTATTATTTTGAAATGAAAATTACTAAAATTATCAATATAATTATCATTATGATTGTTGTTAAATTATTTTGTGGTTATTAATATTATTATAATCACCTTGCTATTAATATTATTACTATTATTATTATTATTGTAACATTGATAATTATAAATTTATTATTATTTAAAATAATATTGATATGAAATCATTATTATTATTTGTTTTATTACTACTTATTGGTTTTATTATAATTATTTTTATTATTAATATTATGATATTAAATTGGAAAAATGGAAAATGAAAATCGGATCACTAAAATGGGGGAGGCGCATACCCCCCCCCCCATTTTTCCTCCTCCTGCCCGAGGTACTGCAGGCACAACCCTCCCTCCATCAGGTGCAGACCAAGGCACCTCCCCCTCCTTCATCCGGTACGAGGAACCCCTCTCTTTCCCAATAGCACGGAGAGTCCCTCTGATTTATCCGCTGATGCACACCGACCTCTGCGGCTCCGGCCTCCTCGATGCACCAAACCAGCCAACCTAGCCAGCTCCACCTCGCCCTGTGGGTACCCACAACCCTGCATCCTAGTCCAGCGCTACTCCCCCTCCTGGTCTAGAGCAGCCCCCATATCGAGCGTGACCTCCCCTGGTCAGGCATAGCTCCCCCTCCCAGTCTGGCGTGACCCCCCAGTCCAGAGCGACCCCTCCCGGTTCGTCGCGACCCATCCTAGTCCAGTGTGGCCTCCCCTATTTGGCGTGACCACCCTCATCCAGTCGTCTTCCGAATGTCGCCCTCTCATCATTGTGCCATGCTCTATCCAACCTTCTTCGGCCTCCCTCTTGATCGACCAGCATGCTGACAACTATTTTTTTAAGTAAATTTTTCTACTTTTGGTGTTTTTCTCAAATTAATCAACTCTCTGATACTGGAGGTCGTGTTTTTGTGTTTTCCTTGGTATCTAGTGTATGTGTTTGGTCCAAGAAGTGATTTTCTTCCTTCCATAAATGTGTCATTCTAGTCGCATAGGTTGAGGTAGGTATTCCATGCCCTTCGATTCAATTTCCTTCCATTTGATATGTGAATTTTCATTAATTAATTTTTAAAATAAGTTTTACACCACTTTAATGAGTATTTTTCATTATTGGCACCATTTTTCTTATTTTTAGATTTGATTAATAATATGTTTAAAATTGTATCGTTGCTTATGTCCATAAATAATTTTATCTATCATGGTTGGAATTAGTTTCCATACATTGAAATGGTTATGTTGGATATTTCGAGTGATGTCGCCTTGTGAAAATATGTTATAGAAATTATTTCTTTGAATAGGTTGGTTTATGGCACATGAAGTTTTAGTGAAATGGTATGATTTCTCCTCTCTCTCTGAAATTTTGTTTCATTGTTTAATATGTGACATTGGGTGGTTTCCAAATTATGTGAAAAGTTTATAATATGTGGCCGGTTTAATGATTAATTAGATTGGTGCACAATCGGGTTTTATACGTGGAGGGTGTGTGTTTTCACAAACAAGAGTTCTGGATGGGTTTTTTGTGTTTAAAGCCTTGGATTCCTCTATAAAAATGATTTAAAATTTTTTTAAAAAGATTTTTTAACTAATTCAAGTGGATTAAATCATGTTTTAAAATTTTTTTGAGGTGCCTGTGATTTTAAAAGAGAATCTATAATATGTGGTACATTTTTGTTAAGTTGTGCACACCAAGATTCTTCTCTAAACAGCCCGGTAGGCTATTTTAAATGACTTATGATTTTTCCTTGCATTATTTAGTTTTTAGAAACATGATTGTGAAGTTCAAAGTGGTGTCTAAAAACTTTAAATGTGTTTTTTCACATAAAGTGTTTAGTGGTATATGCCTCATTTGATGTTGCAAGTGTCTTCCTATTTTAAATGGTGCACAATATTCATGAAATGAGTTTCTAAATGTATTCCTGGTTGTAAAGGTGGGTTTTGTGTTGTTATTTATTATGTGAACTATTTTTATGAAAATGTTGCAAGGCTCGTTTGGCCACATTGGTAAAAAGATGATTTTTGGTAATGTTTTGGGAAAATGGCTCCAAAATTTTTCCCAAAAATGGCTAAATGTTTTAATTTTTAGTGAAGAATTGGCATTTTTAAATGACCATTTGGAAAACCCCTCTTAGGTTGAGTCTCATGCGTCATTGGTTGGTTGTGAGTTGGGAGGGTCCTCGGTATGGGACCTCTTGTGAGTATTTATTATTTAAGCCATGAGACTAACATTAAGGTGGTCAGGGTGGTGTCAGTCTATGCGGTGTGTGTGTAGTGATATATATATATATATGTGTGTGTGTGTGTGTGTGTGTTTGTGTGAGTGTGTCTTGTTGTTTAAATGTCATGGCACACCCCTTTGTGAAATATACATAAGAATCTAGCATAGAAAATAGGTTTACTGAGAACAATTGCAACACTAGTTCGGTTATGTACTGCTAATTCCCCATAACAGTGTGATTTTTTTATTGATATGTGATTGGGCCCCTCTATCTGGCTAGGTAGGGTGATAGTCTGGCATTAGGGAGTTATGTTGTCATTGAGTAGGGAACGCCTTTCGGGTGAGATTCATGTATATTACTTTCTGGTCTTCCCCGGAGTTCTTACGATTCCATGTGTTTTCCCATTATGAGTATGACCAGTGTCATTTCCATCACCTTTTAGAATACCATTGGTTCTTGGTTTTGTTTTTTTGGAGAACTGTGCACATTTTGATGGTTTTAAATTATTTTATAGAATCCCTTGTTTTCCTTCTTGCAGCTTGTTTGAAAATATGGGGGAAATAGACCATGTTGTTTGTATGTATTTAAAATTAAAGGTAGGTATATAAATCTTATTTATTAAAAATGTATTTTAATCTGGTATCAATGGAAATTTTTTTGGAATGAATTAAATGGACATTGTGGTGTTTCCTTCTATGAATTTTGGTGCTCGCCCCTACTTTATCTTTCCTGTTATGGGTTCAGTTTCACATGAAGGTGTCAGGATCATATTTTCAATGATGGTGATGTCTTGGTTCTGTGTTGGGTGGTGACCTAGGAGGTCACAAGGAGGTATGTGATGTTCTTTTTTATTCCAATTCTTGTTTTATTTGGATATCATTGGTTTATGTTTATCTATTTTTCTTTTGTTCATGGTCCAAATCATTCTCGAGGGTTAGTGTTGATGTAGGACACTAGTGGCCAGCCCATGGGGATCAAGAATGCCCCTCGGGACATGCCGCGGACCGGCTCAGTTGACCGATTTAGGGTCGACCAGGGACTTTTAATGATAAAATGGTATCCGAGGAGGCCCTTGTTATTTGGGGACTATAGATGAAAGAGATTAGGACCATCGGAGCTCAAGAGGTAGGTAACATGTCAGTGCCTGATCACCACCGCTCACGATGAGACCTGAGTTACTATGGGTAGTTCGGGATTTGAATCATTTATATTTGATTATTTTGGACTAAGGGATTACAAAAAGGGTGAATTGGTTCATGTTGCGGCCTCACATGAGGTGGTGACCCATGTTGAGTCCAAGTTCCTGGTTTAAGTTACTCTTAGTGTTATTCGTTACATAGGTCAAGGCTTACCACCATGTCACAAGGATAGACATAAACCTTCCTCATTCTGATGGTTTATAGTCTGTTGTTTTTTGTTTTGAACTCCCTCGATGTGAGTGTGGGTTAAAAATGAATGTGGGTTTGAAATGAAAAATGGGGATTCCTTGAAATTTTTTATGAAATAAGATATGTAGGGTTTTAAAAATAATGTGTTTCGGTTTGGGAAAACATGGTCTGTGATTGGATTTGGTATGGAAAAATGTGTTTGAACCTTGGAACTCCTTATGGAGGCTAACACATGCATGGGTATGTACGGAGAGTGTGTGGGGGAACTTGTTTGCAGATTATTTGAGTGAGATTGGATGAACACACATGTGATGCTTCATAAGGTGGGATAGGTGCATTTTCAAATTTTAAAGAAACAATGGTTTTGGAAAAGTGATTAATGCTTGTTTTTGTATATGATTGGCTTATGGTATTGTTTCCCTAGGCTTTTGTTGTTTCTTTGATTTAGTACTGACTTTTTGTGGGTTTCTATGGTGTTTGTCATGTTGTTTTGAGTATGGATCCAAAAAAGCCTCCAGAAGTTGTTAATGAGTTACTCAAAGTCCCCAGTTCTTTTGTTTGTGTTGCCTGCTTATCTAGGTAATAGAAGTATGATAGAGGTAGTTTTATAGTTCAGAATGATAGTGTATCTTTAGGTTGTTGGGAACTCCCAGGGTAGTTAAGGTTCGTACCATCCCAAAGTTATTGTAGGGTTCAGTTTTGGAATGGTAATGGTGGAATGTCTTATCATCATAAGAGTCTCAGTTGTAGTTGGTGGGGGTCGACTCTTGTGAATGTCCCCGGTCTGGAAATGATCTTTGTATGTGTCGACTCCCAGTTTGTGGGAAAATTCTCTCGCATAAGAGAACTCTAGAAGGTTCATGCATTCTAAGCCACCTTGTCACATCCCTCCGAAGTCATGCTACATTGCACAATTCAATCCACCGTGGAGAGTTCTAAAAGAAGAGTTGTTTAGGAGGGTGGAGTTAAGAACAAGAGGATGCAAATTCTTGATTGTGATGCAGAATATGCTTCACCCATTAGGGCCCCATCCATAGTTCTTGGGGCGAATCCCACACATAGTTAGGAGTTGTCAAGGTTCTGTGGAACCTCAGTTAAGATAATGTCTTCGACATCGGAATGGAAATATCCAAAATTTAATATTTCAATTCTTATTGTTGTTGTAAGATCATTCTTATTATGGTGGCATGATGTGCTCATTCTAAAACAATCCAAGTAGTCTTATCAGCTATTAGCGTGGTTTCTAATTCGTTCGATGTCCTTGAAGGGTGTAAAGATTGGGAATAAACTGACCCATTCTGATTTTGAATTGGTCTCAGTTTTACTAATTAGGGGAATGTTTGGTATCATGAAATATGGGGGAAGTGTTGAGTTCATTCCTCATCCTTAGGTTTCTGGGATGTTTCATAATGATCTTTTGTCTATGTTTTTGGAGTTTTTTTCAGTCTCTGTGGACAGATTGAATGAGTTTTGTAAGGTATTTATCATATTTCTGGAGAAACCTATTATATATATATATATATAATGGGAAAACAAAGTGTATATTAACAGATAAATAATAGATCATTCTCTAAAAAATATGGTTATAGTTGATTAAATATTATGACTTCTCAGTACATTTCCACTATGGGGAAGTGAATAAGGTCACCAATAAATTCAGTCAAAATGATCATGCTAGAATATCTAAAATGAGGGTCACAAAAGATCTAATATTTAAATATTTGAAAAGGATGGATCTGGATATTGGGAATGAAGAGGGTAAATTTTTTCTTTCTCAAACAACTTTTCAACAACTTGTCTTAATGATGATTATTTATGAGGACAATGAATATTTAGAGAAATTTAAGAAGATATTAAACTTTCATGAGATTAACAATGACTGCATATGAATTATATTGTTTAAATACCATATATGTGGAGAATCCATACTAAATTAGTAGATGAAGATGTTAGGGGAACCACATAGTTAGGTATTCTCTATTCATCATTTATGTACCAAGATGTAGAAAGATATGAAAGAGTAAGTCTTGTTAAATAGTTTAAGGGGATATTGAAATGTTTTTATCGTGGTTCATTCTATATCTACAGGATAAGTCTTGTAGGAAAAATTATAATGGAATCTTATAACCAAACCTATACAAGAATGGAAATGGTAAGACATCATTGTGTATTTTTTCAACAAACTCCCAAATACATCTAAAAGGAGTAATGATATATGATTTTTAGTTGATTATCTAGACATGTAATCACAATTCATCACCATAATAGAATATTTATCCCGAGATAAAATTTCTATATTATTAATTAAGGAATTGGTAAGTTTTCATGGAGTACTAAATTTTATTGTATTTTATTGGGTCTTGAGGTTTACCTCGAAGCCTTGGAAAATCCTTCAACAATATCTTGACACATAATTGAGTTTTAGAAATTTATATCATCCCTTGAAGGATGGTCATATTTAGTGAAAAATTCAATCCAATGAGGATATTCTTAGATTTTATTTGATGGATTTTGATTTTATCTATGATGAACACCTTCCTCTAGTCATGTTTTCTTACAATAAAATATTTTACCCGAGCACCCAAATGGATCCTTATGAATACCTCTACAAAAATAAGTGTATAAATCCATCATACTGGGATGAAGTTTGAGAAATAAATATAGTCATACTAGATCTACCTTAATATGAAGCACAAAATGTTTTATCCATTATGTAATATGTAATGGTAGTATAAATTTGATGTAAAAGTTATGTTTCTAATCAACAACATGATGTAGAGATTGATGACGGTGAGCATTTTTTCAATCATTTATTCTATCGAAGAAGGTTATGATATTTATAAATAATTTAAAACTGTTCCTTAATCATATTTTCCATTTCAGGATTTTTGATTGACTATGGAAATTTTTATATCTCTTAACGCTTCCACCAAACCACTCTCACATTCACAATATGTTCCATGTTTCTATACTGAAGATGTAAATACCTTACACTTCACATGCAATGGACTCATAAGCCATAAAACTGGAGATAAATAATTCTTATGAGGGATAACCAGTGGATTTTCTAGATCATAGATTGAAATTCCTATGAAACAATACCACTCCTCTAGCCATGGTTTTATTGAAAGCCCGCCATTTAGAAGAATATATATTGTAACCTAAGGATAAGTCGAGGAAAAAGTATCATAAATTTATTATATCAGGGAAGAGAATTTTGTGGGTGAAATTATTTTTTTTCTAGTTTCAACATAGCACTAGAAGTTTTTATTAATTTTTTAAATTAAATTAAAATATTTAATTGAATGTTTTATACGCAACACCATGTTTTAACGAACCGTGATATACAATTTATTTTATTATTTAAACATGGTCATCATAACCTAGTCGCGAAATGTAGACGTATGAATAATAGTAATAATATTGTGATAATGAAGAATAATAATTATATATATATATAACATGTTGATAAAAACATGTTAATTTTTATTATATATATATATATATTGAAAATACATTTTTCTAAAAAAATATTTTTCTTGTTTTTTGTGAAAAAAATTTGAATTAAAATTTTTATACAATATGAAAAATTATTTCAAAAAATAATATTTATTTTCTAAATGGAAATTTTAGAATTATCCCTTTTTTATTTATTTAAATTTTTTAAAGAAGATTTTTTCCCTAAACTATATAAAAATACGAATTTTTTTTATTAATACCCTATTAATTTAAAGAAATTTAATGATACATATTTTTTAATACAATTTTAAATGTTGTATTATTTATAATATTTATTGATTAATACATTTTTTTCAACTATATTTAAATTCATAATTAATTATGGTATTAAAATGTTCTACACACATGAAATAATTTTCAGAGGAAAACAATGTTATTATCTCCGTTGTGGTAATAATATGAAATTAAATTCCAAATATTATATGTACATAAGATGTATAAATGGAATAAAGATTTTAAATAATAATTTCAATATTTGGTAATATTCATAACATAATTTTTGGTGATTAATATTAGTATAAACATTTAAAATTAATTCAAATAATTCATGTTAAAATAAGGATTTGCGCGTTACATGCGCTCATTTAAAATTAAATTTCCTCAAAAATAGATTTTTTAATTTATAAATTGTAATTAATATTCAAAGTCACTAGTTATATATTATCTAAGAAAAATCAATTTATTTTAGTTTGAATGTATAAGTCAACTAGGTAAATTAATTACTAAACTAGTTGTGTCAGTGGAAACTAAAATGGTTAAAAAGTAAACATAAAGGATGAAGAATAACACATTGAAGACATGTGTTTTTTTTATGTTTTAATTTTGTATTAAATTTATATTGCATACAATTCATTATTTATGAGTTATGGAGGAACATGGTTTGAGAGTGACTTCCCATTGTTGAATAGTTTGGGGTATTTACAAAAAATTTCACACCTCAGTTATAAAAGGTCACATACTCCCCTCACTTATTCACACCTTTGAAGAATTTTGTCTAAAGTAAATTAAAACCTATGTCAAAAAATACTTACCAATGTTCTAAAATTTATTTCTTCCCAGATTACAAATCCTACATAAACTATTATGATATCTAATAGAATATTTTTAAAAGTGTTGTAAGTTGTATACAATAAACTCTTTCATTTTATTTATTCTCTTACAACCATCATTCATGAATTAATATTTCCAATATAATAATAAAAATATTAACCATATTATAATAATTTATTATATTTAATTATTAACCAATATGCATATCATTTTCCATAAAATGCTATTTGAAACCAACAATCGTCTGTATGGCAGACTACCGCCTCACGAACCGATTTAATTCATTTTCCATCACCACCTCTAATATATGGATATAAGATAGATTTAATGTAAATATCTTATAATTTATAAGTTATTATATTTTTTAATTATAATATCTTATATTACACAATACATTCAATTCTATGGGAATATGAAATTGGCACTCATGTGTCCGACACACTACTGCCTCATAATGTGATGTGAATAATTTTTCAGTTACTTTTTCCGTGGAAGGTAATAAGGATAAATGTGTGAAATTTGTGGGAAATATATATGAAATAAAAACTATTATTTAATGGTGATTAAATATTTACCTTTATATTTGTTCCACCTATTGAGAAAATGGATAAAACATTCATGGATACATTCGAAGTACCGACTCCAAGAATAAAATAATCAATTTTCTATCATTAACATATATGGTTTACTATAAATAGGAATATAAGAAATATCTATGAAATTACTATTATTTTTAAAATTTTGGATATGATTTTACCATGACCAATGTAGTATGAAAAAAAATATCATAACAAAAAATTACGGAAAAATGAAGCACATAACACCTGAGTCAATATTTTAACATGGAATATTTAACAAACATGTAATAATAGGTCACATGTAAATAATATAAGGTATGATATATATATAATAATGGTTTTTAATATATTTATAATAAATAGATATTTATTATATAGGATGTTCGAATAGGTATTATGGAGGTCATGAAATTAGGTAATGGATTTATCTCTCATTTTGATCTATGTGAGGAACATTACATATTCACAACTTGTTATTTGGTGTTGTGTATATAATTCCCATGGATTATTTTTAGTATAATAATAATAAATTTTATTTGTATTTATAAATCCTTTTAAGGTTCTTTACTTTATGGGGTTATGAATCAAGAAATTTCAATGTGGTAATGGGGTTTATGTAATAATCATCTTGTTAATCACTATAGAGAAAACATATATTAGAAATTTTGTTCATAAGAGGTATTTATAATGGATCATAAATCATATAAATATGTTATTTTGAAAATTAATTAAATAAAACCATATTTATTAATTCTTTTAAAATTTTTTGATATTTGTTTTTGAAATTCATAATTTTTTTTAAACACATTTTTTGTTTAAAAAATAAATTCTCATATTTATTTTTCTATGGGATCCATATTTTCCTCCATGTCCCTTTCATATGGACTCCCGTCCCCCAAACCAATTCCCTTCACCTTTATGAATCTTGTATTACTTTAACAATATTACTTGGCCTCTCTCATACACCCAACTCCATAATAATGTGAAGCCCTGACCTCTCCCATATTCCGACCTCTGTACGACATGAATAATTACAACCACAAGGAATTAAATCATGGAAATAAAGTTTCCAACTGGAAGAGTAGAAAAACACACCATTTAGAATATTTAAAATTTAATTTTAGTATGTTATATTTATATAAATAGTTTTCTGTATTATAAAAAATATTATTTGTATATATATATTTAGTTGACCACTTTTTAAAACAATTATAGAATATTCATTAAAATAACCATGTTTGATAAAATCATGACTAAATTTAACATATAGATGTGTTTTTATATACAAATATAAGTGTGTATATATATATTTATATATGTATGCGTGTTTACACACACACACACACACCCATATATATATATATATCCTTTATATATATATTAATATATATAATTATTTATTTACATTGATATGTGGAAATAGAATATATATATATATATATATATATATTCATGAGTTTCCAAAAAATTTCTCTAATTAAGTGAGGTTCACTTTATATTGTTACTATATTTGAGATTTTTTTAAGAAACCACTATAATTTTTGAAGTATTATCATTTATGAAAAATGTAGCTAAAAATATTCTCTAAATTATAGTTTGAGTCCATTGAGATTATTTATGATTATGCTTATGATATAGATATCTTATGATCTACATTATGATAATCTTAGGAATTTTCTTATCCATTAGTTGTTTCTTGATAGCACATTCTTTCCTTTCTTTTTAATATATTTAGGATCCAATGATACCAAATGATAAATTTTATAGAAAAATAAACATTATTTTTCTTTTAGGTCAAAATTATATTTCGTCCATATCCATGTTTTCAATTAAAAAAATTACTGAAACTATTTACTATTTCAAAAATATATTGTAATTTTGTTTTTACACATGTTTGAATTTTGACAAAATTGGTTTAATGGAATGTTCATGTCATTTTTCTAGACAAAGAACTTATTTCTATTACAAAACATTTTAATGGAATCATTATTTTAACATGTATGACATAAATATTATTTTTAGCCATCATGACACATTAATAGTTTAAAACTCACTTTAGAAGTTTCCTTGTTTATTTTGAAATACACGTTTCTCTATAATTCTTGATAAACATTTAGTTTTTAAAAAAATTAAAAAAAAATCCCTAATAAATGTTCATTTTAATCTTTTTCAAAAACATTTTCCATCTCAGATTCTATACATTTATCTTATTAATGATTTTATTAGGATATAGTCTAATGATATTATTCTTATTATTAGTTTGGATGATTTATGTTAATGATCAAAATTTATTTATGAAAACCATTTTATCCATTGGTTATGATATGATGAAAAGATGAAATTTTTTTGAAACACATTACCCTTCCATTAATATTGTATTATGTAAGGATGAAATATTTATCAAATTTATTTAATGTATCTGGATAATTATATGATTAAAGGATTATGAATCCCATCTCCATTAAGGAGTTTGGATATGAATAATGTCTTATTATTTTTTCAAATAAATTTATGGGTTATAAGATGGTTGGAACATATATAACCCAACAATTCATTGTGTAACGATTTATATCTCATAAGATTGAGGGGAATTGAATAGGGAGTGATCAAAATCTCATAATATAATTTCTCCACTATGATAGTCATGGGAGAGAGCCATGTGTACTATGATGGTTTTGAGAGTAAACTCATTTCAATATGATATCCTTGGAAATGTGCCTTAACTAGTAAGGAAATTATTTTATATTCGAATTCATATGTAACAAATATATTTGCTATGAAAGTGTTATACTCTCATGGAGTATAATATTTGATTCCATTTGGATTACTTTCATGTGAATATTTATGACTTATGCAATGACTCTTTTTTAGGATCTATTATATTCTGAATTTTGTATTCAAATTTTATTATGATATTCTCAAACCCTTTGGAATGTGTTATATAGATATCTCAACTATTTAATTGTAGCGAGAATCTAAGATCACACTTTATAACATTTCCTTTTGTCATGTTATGAATAAATGTATTATGTATGATATACCTAATGAGGTTGATTGTTATGATAAACCTATTGGGACATATTCTAGTTCACCTATGAACCGATTGTTTATACCTACAACTATTATATGGTAATATAACTAATGGATTCTGGTATGGGTATTTATATCATGTAATGAATATTTATCTATTCATAAGTTATATATATATGATGATCATATGTCCCTATATAAATAATTGGTTATATACCCAAAAACATTATATAGAACACAAAAGGATGAGGTAGTATAAGAATATAAATACTATAATAAAAATTCCTAGGGAAAATATCCAATCCATTTATAAATAAATTCTGTAAAATCTAAAAATATACAAATATTATCCAAAAATTCATTTAAAATATCTATAGAAAAATTTATAGGATGCATCAACGAATTGATTAGACATGTTGGTGGGAAATTTTATTCATTTTGTTTATGCTAAAAGAAAATATTCCTTTTAGACATTTATATTTGAGATTATTTTATTTAAGTTTAGATATTAATTTTGTTATCAATAGTGAAAACCCTAAAAAAATTCCAAAGGGATGAGAATTTGTTTTGGATGATATCCTAAAATATTTTTCAATGAATTTAGTAAATAGTTGTAACTATAAATTAAATATTTTTTTAAAATAAATATATATTTATTTTTTATCATATATTTAAATAGGGGTAATAATTCCAAATATGGTATGTTTTGTATTTACTAAATCATTACCCAATGGACGTGTAAGAAACCTAACTACAATCCTGGTCAAACATGCAAAAGGAATATTATTTTTTCAATCACATTGAAATTCATATAAATTAAGTTATATTTATTATATTTAGTATGTTGTACATTAGTTATGAAAGAATGAGACAAATAGTTACCTAGATTTATCAAACATATATTTAGGTTTAAAAGAAACATAATGGGAGGGTTTCAATGTGTAAATCTATTTTTTCGTTTAGAATTATAAAATTCCATTTCTACAAAAATATTCATAAATCATGATTAAATATTGTGGGTTTAAAAATGTTTAGAGAATTCCTAAAACATATTAATGATGTACATTAAGGAAAATATTTTAATGATAAAACATATTGGATAAAATATGTAATTTTAAAAATTATGATTATTCCAACCAAAATATCTCAATTTATGACAAAAAAATGAGTCTTTTTAAACATAAGACCTTAAAGAAAAATAGATATTATTGGAGTTTCATAGTGGATTTGAAGTTGAAGATGATAAAGGAAAAAAATTCAACTTATTATCTTGAAAAAATAATGGATGAATCTCCCATGGTAATGTCCTAATGGAACTTGAAATTGATTCACTTGTATAAGCGATGGACATCAAAATTATTATTGTCAGCATATGATGAATAGGTGGATTATTAAAATGGAGGTGAAGAAATTTGAATGGATAAAATGTCTATAGTATTAGAATTTTGATAAATGATGACATAACCCTACAACTAACGATGATAACATATATCTTCATGATCATAAATCAAAGAAACTTGAGAAATTCTATAAACTAATTATTTTTGATGTGTTTTCATTAAAAATAAAGTGAAAAGGTAAACTCATCCTCATCTAATTATTATTTTTTATTGAATTTCAAGATATTTATGGAAAGCCTAATAGGCCTAGAATGATTTATTATGCATTAGATCAATACCTAAGTGATTTGATACAATTATCTACTATTATTGTATCCCATTATAATGTTTTTGGGAATATTATTCCAAGTAATCATATTATTTCTATTTTGGGGGAAATAATTTTTTTTGGGTGTGGAATAAATATATTTAAATTGACTCCACATCAAGTTTTTAGAGTAAATAACACATAAATCATATTTAAAATCAACTTATGAACATATACCAATATAATGATGACCACGAGACCTCTTAGAAAACAAATTCAATTATATGGGATATGATATCCATTAATAAATAATGATTAGATGACTTTGATTGAAAGAAAATTAATATTTTGGATACTCTTCTTAGGGAAGAATAAATGAGTTTTATAATCTCACCAAAATTAGTAAGGCTAACAGCAAATTTGTTGGAGAATATAATGACCTGGAATTTTGGATTGTTTAGATAAATAGTATCCTATATAACTAGTTTCACATACTAATTCCAATGTATAGATATGAAAAATATTCAAATAAAATTATTAACTAATCTATAATAAATTATATTATGGTTGACGATACAATATTTAGATAGTAAATAATTAATAGTAGTTATTTATTGAAATTAATATTTTTAATAAGTTAAATTGTGTTTTTATTATCTATTTCCTTATTAAATGAAATTTACAAAAATTTAGAATGATTTATTTGAATAATTTTTTTATTCATAATTTGTAAATTCACATAGTGTAATTTTTTTTGTTTTTATAATGTTTGATTTGTAGTTGAAAAATAGTTTCTAAGAAAATTTATATTTTATTATTTTATCATTATGTATTATTTTCCATGGATATTAAATATAAATTTATGTTACTTTTTTACTTAAGTAATAAAATTATGAAATTTGAAATAATATTTGAACATATAATTCTAAGCCCATTATTTTTTAAAAATAAATTGAAATGATACTTTAATGAAAATATATTTTGGGGCTTTTCAACTAATTAATTGTTGTGATGATGATATTGGGGTTTTTTCCATAAATTAATCTGAAATTAAAAATATTATATAAAATTTTTGTTTATTAAAATTAGTATTTAAGATAAATATAACCTATATATAAAATTAAAACATAAAAATTTTATTTTTCTAGAAAATTTATTTACATAATTAGCTGAGTTTATTTTAAAATAAACATTTCACATAATTAGAAATATTATTTGTTAATATTTTTTTTAAAATTTTTTATCTGAATGATAAAAATTATTTGAAATTAACCCATTATAATTAATATTATTCATAATTTTAATTACTGATTTTAAGTATTAATTTCCACTATAAATGTAAATTTAGGTAAAATTAGAAAAGTTAAAAAATATATGTGTTAAATCAATTTTAACTTCTCTAAAAATGAATGTGTCACAATATATTCACCCTTTTCTTATTCCAAAATCCTTATTTTCCACTTTTGAGTACTTTTCCCTGGAATTTTGAAATTATATTCATGAAAAATGATGATTATTTCTAAATGTTGTTTATTTCTCTCCTTATAAATGTGTACCTCTTCCATAATTCAAATATTTACATAACTCTAGATTCATAAAATGAAAATTTGTAATATTACACACCATATCAACCTATACAAAAATAATAATCCCTTGGTCACTCATAGATGTCATAATCTATTTAATTTTAAGAGACCTTTCATAGAATAATATAGTCTCCCACAAATCTATTATGTATTCCATATGTTTTTATTCCTACTCACTCTTATGAAAAAATTATAAGACAACAAAAATATGATGAATTCATTGTTATTATTATACTTATATGTTATTATATTAATGGGAAAATCTAAAGTTATTATTTTTTTCTAGTTAGATAAAAATATGATCCTTGTTAGTGCATTATGTGAACTACCACCTCCACGAAGGGGCGTTGTCTATTTTTTCAATATGTCCATCTAGGTATAGTCCAAATATAGGTAAAGATGAATAAATATTATATATATTTTTTAATTATGATTATTAATTGTTATTTTAATATACATATTCAACCCTATAATTTTGAGAAATATGAATGATACAGGTACAAATACGAGGAATCCCACATCTATGATTATGCATTTCTTGTGTCTATACTATATTTTCATATATTGATTAATATTCATCCAAAATTATTTACCATGATAAAAATATATAAATTATATCATTATACATAGGTTATAATTATATTATTTTAGAATAATTAATTTGGTTACCATACTCGCCAATCAAATTAATGAGTTTTCAATATTGGGTTAATTTAAACACCCATAGGAACAATGCTCTAAAACAACATTATAGATTAAAATATAGTCATAAAAATATTTCTATTATAATATATTAATAAATAATTATTCGAATATATTTTTGAAAAATAATATATTATGTATTTTACTAATCATCAATGTAACATTTCACTTCAACAAGGAGGAATAAATGGGATGACACCGATTAGGTTTTATTTTTTGGAAAAGGTGGAAGTAAACATTAAATTATAACATATGATAATTAAAGGACCATATTAAATTAAATAAATAATAATAATATTTCGAAAATTGTATCAAATAAAATTATTTTGGTAATCTTGCATTTATGAATGATTGCAAAATAAATGAAGAAAATAGTAATAGATTGTACCTCAATTTTTTTTCATTGAAATATAGTTCATACGTAAACACACATTACTATTTAAAATCATGTATATTGGAATATTATTATAATAATTATTTAATTTTATTTTATTCATGTTATTTGATGTTTTTTTTCATTCTCTCCCATTTATAGGGTATTTACATAATATTTACCCTGGTTATACGAGGTTTCTTCTCAATTTCCCCTCATTAAATCATAGTTCATATTTATGAAATTGTTACTATTTAAGTGGTTTGTCTAAAACGTAATTGAAAATAATTTTCATGAATTATATTCTATTCCTTGTTATCTATAACTAATATAATTACCACCCTTTTATGGGGGTTATGACTGAATTTTACCCTGGATGTAATGATTTTTTTTCAATTTCCCCCTATTTAGAGATAATCCATAATTATTAAACAATTTGAATTTCTGTGTTTTTTATACTTACTAATGGATATAAATTTTATTAATTATATTTTATTCTTGTTATTTTTATTTTTATTTCATGATCTCTATTTTAGGTCAGTTTTTATTTCATTCTTGCCTAGTCCAAAAGTGTTTCATCTCAAAATTTCTATCTTTGAGACCTATTTTCAATTATTCAATGATTTCAATTTATGTTGTGTAAATATTTCATATTCAAAATTTTCTATATATATTTAACAATTCTTCAGGTTAAAATAATATAAATTTTATTCTCCCTAATTCAGGATGACATGATTTTAATGACCCTCAATAGGTAAGATTATTTCATAGATCGAATATCATTATTTGTTCATAATCACACATATATGAATATTATTTTTTATGGTAGATTTTTTATAATTTATGATTTTTTATGTTGAATTTTTACCATAATATCTTGTAATACAGTGTTTGAATTTAATTTATTCTTTCATAATGATTCTATGGTTTCAATTAAATATATTTTTTAAAAGAATAATTACCATTGATTTTAATTAATTTTTAATCCATATCCATTTTTGACTTCCCACAAGAATTCAACATTAATAGGTTTAAAAAGTAATTTTATTTATCTCAAATTATCTTTTATAATCACATTAATCATTTTTAAATAAATATTTCACCATACTTTTTACGAAGTGGGTTTTAGAAAATGATATTTTAAAATACTTATAGGGGGTATTTCATCCATAAAAATATAATGTTATATCATAATTTTCACATTTTCTACTAATTTAATTTATATCTTCTTCTAGGATCCATTATTAAATAATATGTATATATATAATTTATTTTTAAATCAATTCAATTATTGAAAAATATGTGACAACCAATGAACTGGGTACCACATTGCTAGCGGTATTATAAGTGTGAAACATTATTCTTAGCTCCAATTAGAAAGGGGATGATAAAAGAACAAATTAGGATAACACTAACATTTGGGGCCTTAGACTATGGTACCTATTCAAAAACACACTTACAAACAAATCTCTAGTACAAATAAAATGTTGAAATGAAAATGTACATTTGATACAAAATATGTGAATAAAAATATATACCATAATAATATTATGAAATAAAGTATTGGAAGGCATACAGGACAAATAGAATATATTCAGAACTAGAAATATGAACAACCTATTAGATGAAGTACTTTATTCAAATTAAACTCCTAGTATAAAATAGGGTGTTTGAATTTTAAAAATTCCTGGTCTTATCATGATCGTCCAAGGACCCCATTCAATGACTTATTATATAAATAATAAACAACATATGTCATAAGTTACCATGTATGGGATATTATAGTAATACCTAGTAGGAAATCATGAAATAAACAAACATATAGCATAAAAATAGTAGTCATCATTTCAAAATTACATTTCAATTTGAATATGATACATTCAAAAATAAAATATTAATATAGACATGGTGTTACTAAGTTACAGGTAAGGTCAAAGCAATAAAACCGACATTGGATTCTTCCCGAGATTAAAAATAATTCTCATTAGAAAGAACTCACTAGACAAGATTTATTAGATATATTGTTGTCATATAAGAGGTCACAGTAATTATTTAAGGCTGGGAAAAAGTATTGACTGGATGTTTGAAGACTTCATACACAAATATGGGATCACACCTATGTTCATGTGGGACACCTCATTTTGTAATTGGAGAAACCCACTATATTATAGACCAATAGACATGTATATTAGTTATTTTCATTCCAAGAACCCCACATATAGTAGATGATTTGATAGAGTACTGATGGTGTTCATTGGGTATTCTTATAACACCATCCAAGACTAATCCCATTGAGGCTTTCACACCTTGTGATTTAGATATCATGACTCACTCTACCATCAAGGGAAATGAGCTGGGTGAATATAACCTAAGAAAATAGTCCGTAATGAATTTATTAAGGGACTTATGAAATATTATAGAATGTATGTCATGATTTTTGGTAGCACACAACATGTCTTTCCTACCCCAGGTATACCTGTGTTCTTCATCCCATTTCATTACCCTCGAGGTTGTACCTATGTTCCTTAAAGGTAACCATTAAATGAGACTTGGTCAAGTACGTAGACATGTCATAGTACTAGGAAATGGTTGTATAATCATTACATCCACATGGTTTGGGCCATGTATATGCCCATGTACCTTTGAGTAATCACACCAATATAATAGAATTGGATTTTATGGTGTGGGACATGTGTCTCATATCATGTGATAACATTAACCCTATCACAGTAGAAGGGCGAACACATGGTGTGTAGCACACATCATATAGAGTGTGATACTATTCTCCATGTGTAACTATAAGAAATATTTATGGGGGCTACATAGAATGTGTTCTTCCACAGTGCACACTATGTATTCATGAATTTTACATAAATTCTAGAATTTCATCAAACATAACCCCACAAGACTACCACACTAATTTTAAAAAATGGAATATGTTGGAAATCATAGATATATTTCTCACCATCCCTCTCCGTTTCTAGTGTCCTAATATCTGTTACATCCACAACTCAAGAAGTAGGCCCAACTATGAATATGGAACCTTCTAACTAATCATGATCCACCTCTAATCAACTTTCATTTTCATTACACCATGATATCTCCATTAATCAGGATCATGAATCCTCATCTTTTATCGGTTTCAATAAATAAAATTATCTCTATGATTAAACACAAAGTATTTATCAATCCATTAGACAATGGAATTGTTGACGATGAACCTGAAAATAAACACATAATAAATCCTTGAAAAATAGAAGTGTAACGAACCTGGACAATTGTAAAAGTTATCCTTTATTAATTTCCATTAGAAATAAAATTGAAGTGTAGTAATATCAATTAATCAAAATCCAAGGGAAAAAACCTTGAAATACAGGAATGTACTACCAACTAATAAATCCAATGGTGGATAATTATAATATGTGGTAATATAATCAAGTGGAAATAATCCATTCGAAATGTAAAATTCTTTCTCCTGTTTGGATCAATCACTGGAAAACAAAATGACAACACCATCATCATGGATGGTAATCAAAAATTCTATTGACCGTGGTGATTCTTATGGGATATGATTGTTGATTTATAATCAATACATCCTACAACACTCATATATTCTCTCAAATCAAATCATAGTGATATGAGTCTTACCATAGGGTTTATTCATAAATTTATATTTATAGTGGAAAATCTAATAGAATATTAATTAAAACAATTAAATTAATATAAATGATTTATTTAATTATTCATCCTATGATGGAGATCAAGACACACACTAGATGAAAATAAATATTATGTCAAGACTAGTATAAAAAACACATACCAAGTTCAATAGTGGTATTAAATTTTAGATCTGAGACTAAATCTATATGATATTTGATTATTTATAAAAAACTATACACCATTTATATAATATATTAATTTTTTAGTATATCAACCATAAGGGTCACTAAGACACAAAATTTCATTTTGTCTCATTTTTTTTGTCGGAAAACATTACATTATATATTTCAAATTAATTTTTTGAATAAATAGTAATGTTCCATTCTCCCTAAATTAAGGATTTACACCCAAAAAAAATTTATTCTAAAAAATAAGTGGGGGTTGTGGCCACATAAATGACTCCAATTCCCTTGTTATCTCTTAAATTTTTTAATGTTACAACCAGACATGAAATATGTTAATGTCATTATAATGAAGTATTATTTACGGTAAAACCTCAATACCTAGTGTGTACCCTATAATGGTATCCCCATTCATGATATCCCTATCTCTATAGTTGAAAACATGTTATAGGTCATTCATATACCTCCCCAACAATAACATTTGGATTAAATTGTGTTTCTAGTATTTCTATAGTGTTATGCCTAAGTGGTATGTCACCTCACCATAATTACATATTATATTGGAAGGTCCAACGAACCTTGGATATAACATTGAACCATAGAAAAATAATCACAATCTTTATTAGGGTCATACCTTCATAAATACATGGTCTCCCTCATAAAACTATAAATTACTTCAAAATCATTCCACTTAATACATCAGATGGATTTTTATAGACTTTTACTAGTCTTGGATTATTTTTAACTTCTCTATAGTATTTCACAAAAACCATGATCCCATGTGTGTAGAGTAACCATGATACATCCTATTTAGTTATTATATGGATGTTCTCCCATATAAGTTCATGTATACTTCTATACCAAATGGCGTAATGGAATTTGTTTTTGTACAAAAATTCTACAAATGGAAGGTGATCCTCCCTACAATAAAAAAAACTATAACATGCATGCCTTCAACATGTCATCTAATGCTTGAATTGTCCACTCAGTCTTTTCTTCTACCTAGAAATAAAATTTTCATCAGAAATAAAACAATGTAAAGGTATCATACAATCCTAAGTATTTTCAAGACATGAATTGAGATTTGTGGTTAGAAAAATGAAATTAGGATAAATTAATGTAGTCAGACTCCCAACTGCAAAAAAGACATATCATGATAACTACTAAAATCTTCACCTAGATTACTAGGTAGTGATTTGACTTGTTGAGTCAGTATACAATCACAAAGATGGAATTTTTTACTCTATATATTCATGTTTAAACTATCTTTCTTCCCATATGTATATCATACCACATACACTCTATCACCTCAATGGGTTGAGCTAAACCCACTAGAACCTAGTGATAAGACTTCAATTCTGAAAATGGATTCATCGATAGAAAAACTATGTTGAAAACATGTATCATTCCAAACCCCAATAGCCTAGACATGATTTATCAAATTATCACATCAGAATAAGATAAATGTAATCAAATACGAATGCACTATATAGTTTACTAGACTTCGTAACCTATAAACATACATGAAATCCACACAATATTCTACATTATACATTACCAAAAGATTCCTATTAAGTCTTCCATTATTCACCCTTTATGAAAGCCTTCATATAATTCATAATATAATACATGTAAAATTGGGTAAAATTGAAATATAAGAATGGTGTAAGCTCAAATTATCACTAAGGGTAAGCCAACAACAGAACAAATGAGTAAATATGGAACAAACAATTTGCAAAGGAAATGAACTGAAGCACATATCATTTTAATAATCACATAACATTGGAAAATACCAATGGATATTCAACTAGTCAAATAATCACATGAAATAGGAATAATTAAACTCATAATGGTGGCATTCATAATGTTGGATATCTGAAACATAACGTTGAGGCATTATCTATGACATTTGATAGTAAATGGATAAGGACCCCAACAAATGCTTATATTGATTTTCTCATGAGACCAACTGATGTATCGATGGGAAATACTGAGCACTTGATATCATATAATATGTCTAATAAATAAGATATATTATTGGCGTAAAACATAAAAAACATAGATATTTTTATTGAAAAACTAGAATAAATAATGTTAATATTTTACAATAAAACATTAAGAGAATAAAAATAGCACATCCATAGTCATACATATCAAACAATATTCAATAAAATATTTTAGATGATATCATAAGGGAAATTCCTCAATTATGCATATGATTCAACAAAGGGTGATGAAATATATGGATATACTCAAATAAAATCATATAAAATTATTGAGTTAAACTCTTGGTAAACCCATACGAAAAACAAATTTCATATAAAAATGAACTTTTATCTAAAAATAAGAAATTTCAAGAAAAAATATTCTAAAAATAAGGGATGATGAATTTTCATTTATCAAAATTTTTATGTAAGAAAAAAATATAGGTGTTAAATAATAGTCACGATGTTAGAAAAGAATTTTTTATTGTGTGCATTAAATATATATTTCTTTTGTAAAAAAATGAATTGAATTAAAAATAGAGATAAAATATCTTTTACAATACATTTAAATTTTTAAAAATTATTTTTTCAATTTATAATAAAAATATATACACGGGGAAATTTATTTGATAATTAAATATATAATCATTCATGGTGTCCCATAAAACATTAAGAAGCTAAATCATAAACCACATGAAATAAAAAAATTACATAAAATTAAATGACATGATAAAAAAACTAATTACTTGTTTTGTCAAATGGGTTTTATATAAACCAAATAAAAGAAGGAGGGTGTATAAATCTAAAATCCTGTGTGTTTGAACTGGGATAAAACCTGAATGTTTTTGAAATTGTTTGTTTTTCGGTTTTTCAACAGGTTGATATTTTTAAACCGAACTCCAGAATTTTATTCCGAGTGTTGGAACACCTAATGATGTAATTTTTTCAAACATTGATTGATGTTTTGAGGAAAAGGGGAAGTCGCACGGGCAGCGCATGATTTTTCATACCATGCAGCCAAACCATGCATATTTGAAGTTTTTGAGGCATTGGCCAATGTACAGTTAAGGCATAGTTTGTCTAACCGTGTGGCCTAACCGTGCAAGGAGTGTATTCCGAGGCAGTAGATAACACAAGGTTACTGCATGGTTTGACTAACCGTGCAAGAAAATTGTGCGGGCAATAATTGAGATCCTAAAAGAGTGGATCTCACACGTTTTACCCCTAGATGGGTCGTTTTTCCTCTTAACCAGCCATAACTCAGGATCACCCTCCCCTGAAGGTAGGGGATCCTCTCACAAGGGTTTAGAGGCTATCTGATGGCATCTATTGATGAATTGAAGTGGAATTCTTTAGGTAGGTAGAGGTTCTTCTTCATTATTGTTCGGTTCCATAGATCTACATATATCTAAATATCCTTTTCTATTGGTTTCTTATATCTATGCCCGTTATGAATAAATATATGTTTCTTGATGACAAGTATAATGAGTTTTGGTCTTTTCCTTGTAAGGAGAAGTGACCTAAACCAGGTTCTTAAAGAATCAACCTGTTTTTATTTAGTGTTCTTCGTTCATTGTGGTTTTCATCAAAACCCCGATGTAGGGTCCCAAATCTTTAACACATTATGTGGAAATTTTAGCACCATTTGATAAATTAATAATGTGAGTTTCCTTAAATATGATAAATCGATTCATGGCACTTTTGATGTTATTATATAATGTCTCCCACATAAGATAATGGCGGACTTGAACATGAGTGGATTTTATGCATGGGTTACTAATTTAGTTAAAGTGATATGATTAAACAGTTGAATGATTTTAATGGAAAAAACGAGTAATATGGTGATTAATGGTTGATTTAATTGTCAAGTCAAGAGTTGGAATGAAATTGTGGCTTTAACTGATTATTGGTAATATTGAATATTTGACATATTCGTTATATAATATAGAAACTGGTAATAGTTAATGGATGGATTAATTATTACATGTTAATTGGTAAACAGTTAACTAATTCATGATTGGTTAGATATATGATAATTAATTATTTAATTATTTAATTAATTAACTTTCAAGAACCAAATTAAGATTGTGAATTGATTATTGTTATGATTGTTAGCCAGGAGTAATTTTGATGCATATTAGTTCTCCATTCCATATGTTGTCTTGGATGGAGTTGTTTGAAAATTAGATATGTTTTGTGTGATGGTTGATAAAAATATTGGCCTTATTCAGCATGTTTTATGATGAATATAAGGTTTATGTAGATTGTAAATGTCATGGACGAATCACTGTTTGAGTGGAAGGGTTCATACTTGTTAAGAAATTTGGATAATTAAGTGTTGATTTTATTATTCAATAGGCTTGATAAAAATAGTTAATATTTATTTAATTATTAATTAATGAGATTTTGTTTGTTTAATAATGTGTTGACTTATCTGAAGAACTTTTTTTGTTATTTAGTTGTTGAATTAATTAACTGGTGGGTTTTTTGGTTCTAGACATGGTATTCTACACCATCGATAAATATATATTTATTATTGATGAATGGGTTGTGAGACAAGGATTGAGGATCCAAATACTCATAGGGGGTTAGACATGAGGTTTGACACCAATGATAGATGTATATTTATGTTTGATAAATGGTTAGTCAGACAAGGACTAATTCTCCAAATACTCACAGGGTGGTAGACATGGCGTTTTATACCCATCTTGCATGTGAATATTTTTTAATTGGATAGGGAATGATAATCTACAAAGCCAAGGGTTGTGATACATGGATTGATTCTTTGAATACCCACGAGGGTTCTAGACATGATGTTCTACAACCATTAATTAAAATTAGAATGTGGTTCTAATTTTTCATTCATGAAATGATGTAATTGGAAATAATAGTGAATGTGATATAATGATATTGTGATTTGATTATGAGAAAGGGTTCAGATTTATTAATGTATTGGGTGAATCACTATTATTAGATAGACCCCAAAACGAATCTCTATTTTAGTGGTCATTCTTAGACTTAGTATATTAAATTGAATAACTTATGACGCGTTATCCAAGCCAAAGAACAAGCCTGGATCCGGTCTTTACTTTGAGTACATAGATGGTCCTAAGATACATCTGTGGGGATTGACTTATATGGGGGATGTTAGGCGTAGGCCAAACATCAGGACTTTCATAATAAGATATGAGTAATTGATAAATGAAAAATTATTATGTAATGATTTTTGAGTATTCTTAAAATGAATAATGCGGGCTAAGACACCAACTGAGGGCTCAACATTATCTTGGGCATATACTTACATTGTACTTCACACTTTATCTATTCATTCCTTCACATGTTTTAAATTATTTATGAAATTTATTGAGTTAGGGTAGACACTGGTGATCCCGACCTACTAATATTTATATCTCACAACCTACATGGGAAACCATTGCACTGGGTACCCTAGTAGATCATTTTTTGTCACAAGATTATGTAGTTATCATTTACTTGGGAGATAGGAATAGAGGACTGAGCGAATTCTCAGGATTCTTGAGGACACAACCCCTAGTGCTTGAGTCATTAATTATTTATTTTTGTATTGGAATGTAAATAATGTTGTTATGTTCATGGTTTTTCTATTTTGGATCATTATCATTTCATGCATGCATCTACTGTAAAACTTGGCATTGGCCATTTGTTTTGTACAAGATTTATAAAAACATATTTCCACTTCTTTATTATTTATTATACAGTTTCTGCTATTTATTGTCATTGTCTATTTTTACACTAAAAAGGGTATTGTCTCCCTAATGACTATCCTTAGACCCTCGCTGCTTGTCAGCAGCCTATGGCGTAAGGGGATACATGCTTGAGGTCATGTGGAGACTAGTCCAGCCATTGGTTCAGGGTTGAGCTGGGTCGGGATGTTATAAAGTTGTCTCAGAGGTTTAGGATTTCATTCTGTTCCACTATCACACTGTTTTGGGGTTGGTAGATAGGAGACTATGAATGTGTCAGCTCTTGGGTTAATAGCCATTATTGGGTTTGATCCCCTCATGTATGGGAAATGACCATGTGGCCAGGGATGGGAATTGTTGTTTGTACTATTATTGGTTACAGTTGATATTATTTCACCTTGAGTGGCTGGTGTATTTTCCATTGGTAATTGATTTTGATTATTTTGAAAATAATTATTTTCTTGGCCTGATATGGTAAGGAAGATTCAAACATGAATCATCATAGCCACTAAGACATTCACATGTCATTCATATAACATTCCATGTAGTTGCATTAGTAGGATGCCTACTAATATTGATTGTGTTGGTTGGGTGTAATGTCATGTTAGATATACTTTTGCATGCCTCTCTAGATAGAACATTTCATGGAATGATTTTACATGATTGAATGATTATATGACATACAACCTTAGTTATTAACATGTTTTGTTGTAGTTCCATGATTTTATGTTGTATCATTTTGTTGTCTTATTGCTTATGTTAACATGATATTGATGTTTTGGATAGGTGAAATAGGAGCTAAAGATAAGATATGAAATAAATGTTGATTGGTTTCAATGGGAGCCAAAAATAAAATGATAAGGTGTATGGGAACCTTATCGGTTGGTAGGTGGTCACCCGTATAATTTTTCCCAGTAGGATGATCATGTTTATTTCTGAATTGCCATTGGTAACAATTAATGAGAGTGAATTATCAATCCATGGAGTGTATGGGCGCTTAATGAATTGTGAAATAATGACTCATATTAAATATGATGAATTGATGTCTTTTTAAATGCTTATAAAAGTGAATGGCGTATAATATTGATCTAAAATCAAATGGCTAGCTTCCAAAATGGAAATGCACCCATGTAGGTTTGTTGGGGACTTTTTTTATTGGATGGCCTTTTGGGTGTTTGGAATTTTAATTCCTATGCGCTTTCTATTGGGTTGCTTTATAGAGAATGCAATGTAACACCAGAGACTTTTATAAGAAATATTTTGTTTTATTTTAAATAAATCATCAAAGGATTCATTCACTACACACAACACTAGATTGGATTTCTTTACACGCAATCGTGACCTTCCTTGATAGCTTGCGTTGTACGCAATACTGAGTTTCACTAAACAACGATATGCTATTAAAATATTATTGAAAATAACCGTTATAAATAGTTATAACCACTTTTTGAAATTTTGTAAATTTTATTTTTCAAAATGGACTTCTTTTTTTGGATTCGGAATATCGAAATTAGCCTAGGGTGAAATTTTGGTATTTTTCTGGAAACATTCATTTTTTGATGAATAGTGAAAACACTAGCTTACTATTTAAAAACCGACTATTTATTTAAATAATTATTTATTTTATTTAAATTTATTTTAGGTCATAATTGATACATAATACCTATATATGTTCAATGTAATTCATTTTAGTAATTTTATAACAATTTCAGATATATAAAATTTTATTGAACTTTTCACCGTATTTTACCCACCTCCTAGGAGAATTTGAAAATTTACATAAAACAGAATTTTACTGCTTATGTGAGTGGAATTTTAAAAATCTAAGAGACACGATTAAGGTTAGTAAGTAAAATGTGGTTCAATGAGATGAAAATAATTTTTGGTGAATAGTAACTTTTTACTTTTATTTACCACGGTTAAAAGTTAATAGGGTAATTAAGGGTAAAAATGATATTATTATTACCCTAAAACATGTCCTAATTCTATTGGATGAGTTTAATTCGACCAAAAACAACCTTAGTAATAAAATATGACCATTTAGGCCCACTTGGATTAGATTTGGACATTTATTATTAATTTATTTAAAGAAGGGTTAAAATAGTTAAAATCAACATTTAATAAGTAAATAATTATTAATATAGGGTTATACATGAGATAAATTATACTATAAATATTCATTAGAAATAAAAAAATATTTCCCACATAATGGTATTTTATTGGTAATTTTTAGAAATTAAATAATTTAATTTATTTATGACGCAACGATGATGCATTAATTATCTTATTAATGAAATATTGACATAATTGATGTTATAAATACCCAAATAAATGTAATTTGAGACTTTTTTTGAATTTCACTAATTTTCTTTGTTAATATGACCTTTTATTATTGATTTAATTAACTTTTTTCGACCAAATAATTCAGTTATGATTTTCACATAAAATCAATTACTAAATAGTGTCAAAATTGACATAAAATAGTTTTTAAAATAAATATTATATTATTAATTGTTATTTTATTCCTAAAAATATAAGGTTCTCTCAAATGTCTTATATAAGGTTATATATATTAATACGAAACAGCTTGAGGTTATTTTGGCTTGTTATAGTATTTTTATTAACCTTATAGTGTAAGAACACAAAAAGACACGGTAAAAGTAAAATTATCTAACTTAAAGTTAAATCTAAATGATAAGGTTAAAATAGTAAACTAAACATGTCAAAATTATATTGGATGAGAGGATTTCGACCCATACCCACCTTAGCTTCTAAATAAATCAATTTGGAGCTATTTAAAACCGAATATGGCTTTATAATAAAATATTATTTTTAGTTTTTCCAAAGGTGCCCCTCTCCTCCATTATAAAAGGGCACCTCCTCCCTCTCTTCCTCACACCACTTTGAGCCTTCAAGCTCGGCCAAACCCAGAAAATTTCTCCTCTCCACTTCCCTAGAAACATCCTAGAGGTCCTGGTCATCTTCAAATTCAAATATTAGTGCCCTAAAAGGAGGTCTCAAAGAAGCGCTTCAAAGAAGAGGTAATGTCTGTTACCGATTCGTTCAACGTTATTTCATCTTCCACTTCTTCTTTTTTAATAGTTTAATTATTAATTAATAACATCAGTATCACTCATATAATGATATGTTATTATAAATATGAAACAACCATATTTGACCATCTATCCATCCTACGGAAAACGAAATCACAGCGCGTGTGTACGTACGGAATACCATCCCCACGCCGTGGTGTAATCTATTTTCCACCACCACCTTACATGGATGGGTATAATGGTGTAAAGAACGAATATATATCATTATTTTAATGTGATATTAATTCTGAAATAGTATACATACACACCAATACAATTCCACGATCATGTGAACGATATCATCGCTCGTGCGTACGTACGGAATACCATCTCCATGATGTGATGTGACTCGTTCTACATAAGTTTCATTGAATAATGATTACAGAAATTCATTCAGTGAATAAATATGATATATATTACACTAATATAATTCTGTAAATGAGGTATCTCTAACCTAAAAATAAGAATAAGTATTTATTCGACAAAACACGCATAAGAACAAAAAGTAATAAACACCCGAATAACAAGTAGGAATGAAATATTACTAATAATAAGTTAAGAATATGACCATATATGATATCATAACAATTATTATGATTCTGGAATAAGTCAATTACAATCTTTAAATCATTATACAGGAGGTTCGGACACTTACGAAGCAAATCGGCCTAAGGTAATGGAAATATCACAATCTCATTTTTATCTGAGATTGTTTATAATTTGGAATTTACAGGGGTGAATTTTATCATACACATACATGTTTCCTCAATATGTAATATTATTTTCATCCACCTAAAATTGTTTAAATCCAATTTTACCCTTCGGTGAGTTTTTAGTAAAAGATATGAAAGGAATCTTTTGTCATTTTTCGTAGGAGGTACTTTTTGACTTTTCCGACAAATGTATGAGAAGAATGTTTTTTAACTTATAAAGAATGAATGGATTTTTAAAACATTATTTACAAGAGGCTTCCTTTACATGTTTTCAAGTTTATTTTTAATCAACTTCTTTTAGTTTAGAATTGTATGACATGTTACGAAAGGAAAATTGTTTTTGAAGTAGAAATTATATTTTCCTCAAGAATGGAGTTCAAGTGTTTTATCAAAATTATTTTCCATCTATGATAATAAAGGGTTCAGTTTCTATACCTATTATTACATTGATTTGATTATGTTGTGATGGAATTATTTTTATGAATTCCTTTATCTTATATGATTTTTTTTATGATGTCACGATGTTTAAGAATCCCATTTTTATTACATGGGTTATGCTATGATGTATGGTTTATGATTTTGTGGCTCACATAAGAATGGTATCATTATGAGATGGGTGGGACCTATATCTCCCTCCAATGCATTGGGTAAATATTTTATATTTCATGAGATATACATGGATTAAACGACAAGTTAAACCGGTTCAGTGAAACAGGACTGAAATGAGGAATGAACATGGTTCAGAAATGGACTTTGTCCACTAAGATAGTCTTGGAAATGAGTCTTGACTAATAAGAAATGATTATATATGATTATGTGTGTATTCCACAAAGCTTCATGTTTTTTGTTATGATTATTGTGATTACATTTCACTACCATGATTTATCCCATGTTATGAAAGTATGATCTCTTTTTCAAGGTATGATTTCCAAAATGATATGTTCTTATGCATATGATTTGATTGATATTTCTTTTATTTACCCTTACTAAGAATTTGAGCTCACCCTTTTGTATGTTTTCATTCTCCAGGTCAGGAAGAAGGTTATTAAGTAAGATATCCCAAAAGGGACTATAGATATGATGAAATAAATGGGAGAAAATGTAGACTCTTTATGAACCAGTTGTTTATGTTTCATAGTTTCTAAAGACACTATACCTATATGGTCCGTTCAGTGTTTTTTTATATGTTGTAATAAGTGTACTTCAATTTTGAAGTACTAACAATGTATGTAATGTATGGTTCTGTATACATTGGTTTGTTAAAATGAGATCCTCATAGGTCTCCATATCTTTTTAAAAGGAATTTATTTTGATATGTTTCCTGAAAATGACGGGTTTTCAACTATCATAAATGATTAAAAAATGGAGTTTGTGAGACTTGCCTATTTTTCCATTTTGACATTTTGAAAATGGTACTTTGATGTTCTGTTTAAATCATTGATGATTAAAGATTAAAAGTGATTAAATATAATAGGATTGATAATGGAACCTATTATTGTGTCCACTTTTTAAACACTCATGTAAAGGTTAGTTTGGACTTCTCTTGATATTCCCTGGAACAGAACCATGAGTACATTCCAAAGGAGTTCTTATCCTTAGCAATGCCCTTATGTTATGATTTTGAGTATAGAGACTTGTTTTACACGACTGAGTTTAGGGTTCACACTTATTCATCATAAAGGGATAACATGTGGTCAATATCTCCCTCAGAACATAAATTCCCTGCTAGATCTATAGCTTTTCTCACTCTTTTGGTGTTTTTGGGTGCCATTGTCCCAGTTGGGACTTCCAGTTTCCAATGACACCCTTGTTCGAATGGGTGGTGATGTTATTGTTGACCATGTTATGGGATTTAGCACTGTGAAATGCTCTTTTTCAACTAGTTAGACATCCCATGGGCATGATCAGCTGCTTTGTTGGTCATTTTACCCTTCCTTCTTAGTAATGGATGACTGGTTATAACATCGTCCAGGAAAATGGTCGTATGAGGCAATATTAGTCCTTAATAAGTCTTTTTGTACTTTTGAGAATGGTCTCAGGTCATCCCTATGTATAGTGTCTTGAGCGTTAATGAATCAGTTTAATTTCAATACATGGAATTGTTTTCGAATGACTCGGGTGTTGTGACATGCCGATCTTGTTATTAATCTAGCATGCTGGAGAGCGGATGATCTTTTCTTGAGATATCATAGGAATTTCTAAGGTGGGTTTTGTCACTTTGTTCTTGATGAATGTTTTGGCAGGTGATGCAGAGCATTTAGAAAAGAGTTTTCCAGTAATGCTTTGATTGATCTTCATCATTACCTTGGTTTTATCATAGTGGGTTCTTCTGGAAAAGTCATCAAATAAAGGGTGAATGTGGATTTTGGGTTCGCGAAATCTTTTGAGGGAACCATGTGAAACATGTTCTGTTGATTGATTGAGATTCAATATACTTGGTTGACGAGGTCCTTCTAATTTCCTTAGATATAAGATCTGTTTTGATGTTTAAGATTTTGATTAATCATTGGATCTAGTTGTAAAGGCTTATCCACCAGGTCTGTGAATGGTCAATGGTGTGTTTGGAATTTGGAACACAACAAGTCACTTTTAACATGATTAAATGTCTTTTGTAGGTTTGTTGTATTAGTAGTTGTCTCTGATGGCCTCTCGAGGATGAGATGTTTTTTTAAGGATGGTATAATGTAAATTCTAGTGTGTTTGAACCAGGTTAAAGCCCCAATATTTTTTAAATTCATTTTTTCGGATTTTCAAAGGGTCGTTCTTTTTAAATCGAGCTCTAGAATTTTATTCCGAGTGTTGGAACACCAAAAGATGTCGTTTTCAAACTTTAATTGATATTTTTAGGAAAAGGGTAAGTTACACGGGCGATGCCCAGTTTGTCAAACATGCAGCCAAACCATGCATAGTTGATGTTTTGAGGCAGTGGATAACACACAGTTAGTGCATGGTTTGTCTAACCATGCGGCATAACCATGAATGGGGTGTTTTCTGAGGCAGTATCTGACACAATGTTAGTGCACGGTTTGTCTAACCATGCGATAAAACCATGAGGTCTCTTAAGTGAGAACCTAAAAAAGAGGATCTCACATGTTTTTTTCCCATATATGGCTTTTTTTCATAGGAGGCCATAACTCGTAATCAACATCACATGAAAGTAGGAGAACCTCTCCCAAGTGTTTTGGAGGCGATCCAAAGTCTTCTCCTAACGAATCGAAGATGAATTCTTGAGGTAGGTAGATATTCATCTTCATTATTATTCGGTATCTTAGATCTACTTTGATTTACATCTCCTCTTCTCTCTGTTTCATAGATCTACACCCGTTATGAATAAATCTAAGTGTGTGGATGAAATGTATGATGAGTTTTGGACATAGTCAATCTAGGAGAAGTCATCTATGGCGGTTTCTTGAAAAATAAACTCGTTTCTCTTGACTGTTCTTTGTTCGTTGTGGTTTTCATCAAAACCTAGAGGTAGGGTACCAAATAATTAACAGTTTATATTAGAATTTGAGCTCCTATTGATAAACTGAGAATGTGTGTTTCCTTAATTATGATATGTAGATGCATGGCACTTTTCATGTTATTAATAATGCCTCCCACATGAGATAAATGGGGACTTTAACATGTTTTGTTTTTAAGAACGGGTTACTAATTTAGTTAAAGTGGTATGATTAAATTGTTGAATGATTAGAATGGGAAAAATGAGAAATAGGGTAATTAATGGTAGAATTAATTATCATGTAATGAGTCAGAATGAAATTGTGGATTTTAATGATTATTGGGAATATTGAATATTTGAAATGATCAGTATATAATTTTGAAACTGGTAATAATAAGGGATGGATTAATTATTACATGTTAATTGGTAACTGGTTAACTAATTGATGATTTGTTAAAGAGATGATATTTAATTAATTAATTATTGATTTAATTAATTTTCATGCATTAAATTATGATTGTGAATTTATTGTTGTTACGATTGTTATCTAAGAGTACTTTTGATGCGTATTAGTTTTCTATTCCATAAGTTGTTTTGGATTGAGTTGATTGAAAATGTAATATGTAGTGTGAGATGGTTGCTAAAAATCATGGCGTTGTTCAGTATGTTTTGTGATAATTATTGGGTGCTTGTATATTGTTAAATTCCTGAACGAATCACTATTTGTGTGGACAGGTTCGGACTTGTTAAGAATTATTGATAATTAATTGTTTAATTAATTATTCAATTTTCTTGATAAAAATATTCAGTAGTTAATTAATTATTGAATAATGAGATATTGAATGTTTAATTAAGTGTTAACTTATCTGAAAAGAGAATTTTGTTGTTAGTTAGTTGTTGAATTAATTGAAGGATTGGTTTTGTGGTGCTGGACATGGTATTCTACACCAACAATAAATATGTATGTATGATTGATGAATGGGTTGTGAGACAATAACAATGGCTCCAAGTACTCACATGGGGTTAGATATGGCGTTCGACACCAATGATAGATGAATATGTATGTTTGAAATATGGGTAGTGAGTGAAGGATTGATTCTACAAATACTCACAGGGTGATAGACATGGCGTTCTATACCCAGCTAGCAAGAGAATATTATTATATGGGACATGGACTGATACTCCAAATACCCATGGGTTGTGATACATGTATTGATTCTCTGAATAATTTCGAGGGTGCTATACATGATGTTCTACAACCACTAATTATCACTGGACTATGGTTCCAATTGTTCAGGCATGAAATGAAGTGATGGGAAATAATAGTGTTTGTGACATAAATATTTTGTGATTTGTTTATGAGAAAGGGTTCAGATTTATTAATGAATTGGGTGAATCACTATTATTGGATGGACCCAGGAACAAATATCTATTTTAGTGGTTGTGCTCAGACATAGTATATGAACGATTAAATTGAATAACTTATGACGTGTTATCCAAGACAAAGCAAAAGTATGGATCTAGTCTTTACTTTAAGTACTTAGATGGTCCATAGAGACATCTGTGGGGAGTGACTTATACGGGGGATGTCGGGAGTAGGCCGAACATCAAGACTTTAATAATAATATTTTAGTAATTTATAAATGATAAATGAGAATGTAATGATTGTTGAATATATCTGAAAAATGAATAATGCTGGCTCAAACACCAACTGAGGGATTAAGCAGGTACATGGGTATCTACATACATTGTACTACTCACTTTATTTATACATGCCTTTACGTGTTTTAAATTATTTAATAAATGTCATGAATTTGAGTAGACACCGGGGGTCCCAACCTGCTGAGATTTATATCTCACACCCTCCTCGGGCAGCCATTGCACTAGGTGCCCAAGTAGATTATATTTCGGCGTAGGATTGTGTTGTTTTCATTTACATGGGAGATAAGAATAGAGGACTGAGCAGATTCTCAGGATGCTTGAGGACACCGCCCTTGGTGCTTGAGTCATTATTTATTTATTTTTGTATTGGAATGTACAACATGCTGTTATGTACACTATTTTTTCTATTTTTTATCATTACCATGTCATGTATGCATCTGTTGTACAATTTTTCATTGGCCATTTGGTTTCTACAGGATTTATAAAATCTTCTTTCTACTGCTTTATCATTTATTATATTGTTTCTTCTATTTATTGCCTTTTTCTATTTTTTACACAAAAAAATGTATAGTGTTCATACTGACTATATTTAGACCCTCAATGCTAGTTTGAAACCTCTGGCGTAAGGGGAGATGTGCTTGAGGTCATGTGGTGACCAGTCCGGCCACCGGTTCAGGGGTGAGCTGGGTCGGGACCTTACAATGTGGTATCAGAGGTTTAGGTTTCCTTTCTTTTCCTATGTCTTACTGTTTTGGGGTTGGTAGATAAGAGACTAATAATGTGTCGGCGCTTGGGTTAATAGTCGTTCTTGGGATTTATCCCCTCATGTACGGGAAATGACTATGTGGCCAAGGATGGGAAGTGATGTTTGTGCTATTAGAGGTTACAGTTGAAAAGATTTCACTTTGATTGGCTGGTGTATTTTCTGTTGTTTATTGATTTTGAGATTTCTGAAAATAATAATCTTCTTGGCTTGATATGGAAAGGATGTTTCATACATACATCATCTTAGGAACTTAGAGATTCACATGTCATACATATAACATTCCATGTAGTTGCATTAGTAGGAAGCCTGTTAATTTGGATTGTGTCACTTGGGTGTAATACCAATTTTGATCTTCTTTAGCATGCCTCTCTAGATTGCATGTTTCAAGGATAGATTTAACATGCTTGAATGATTATATTCCATAATACCTCAGTTATTATCATGTTTTGTTTTTGTTCCATGCTTCAATGTAGTATCATGTTGTTGTGTTATTGCTTATGTTAACATGTTAGAGATGTTTTTTATAGGTCAAAGAGGTGTTGAAGATAAGATATGAAATAAATTTTGATTGAGTTAGATTGGTGAAAAAAATCCAACGATAAGGTGTATGGGAACCTTATCGATTAGTATGTGGCCACCCATATAATTTAGACCATTAGGTGTATTATGTTGATTTCTGAATTACATTTCGTATTAATTAATGAGATACAATATTCAATCCATGGAGTATATGGGTGTTTCAGGAATTGGGAAATGACGACTGATATTAAATATGATGACTTGATGTCTTTTGAAATTCTTATAAATGTTAAAGATGTTTAATGTTGATCTGAAATCAAATGGATAGCTTCTAAAATGCAACAGGACCCAAGTTGGTCAGTTGGGGAGTGTTTTTATGGGATGAACTTTTTGGGAGATTTGAATTTTAATTCCTGTGCATTTTCTATTGGGTTTCTTTATATATAACGCAAGTTGGCTAAAATGGTATCCTCATAGGTCGCCTTATCTTGTTAAAAGTAATATATTTTGATAATTTTCCTAAAAACTACGTGTTGTCAACTAACATAAATTTTTTAAAAAGGGAGTTTGTGAGACTTGCCAATCTTTCAACTGTGGCATTTTGAAAATGGTAATTTGATGTTTTGATTAAATCAATGATGATTAAATATTAAAAGTGATTAAATATTGGAGGTTTGGAAATGGAACCTATTGTGGTGTCCCCTTTTTAAAACCCTCATGTAAAGGGTAGTTTGGACTTCTCTTGAGTTTCCTTGGAACAGAATCGTGAGTACTTTCCGTAGGCGTTCTTCTCCTTAGTAATTTCCTTATGTTCGGATTTTGAGTATGGTGACTTGTTTTACATGACACAGTTTTGGTTTGACACTTATTATTCATAATGGGATTATATGTGGCCGGTATTGGTTTCAGAACATAAATTCATTACTAGTGATATGGATTTTCTCACTCTTCTAGTGGTGTTAGGTGCCATTGTACCAGGTACGACTTCCAGTTTCCAATGACACCCTTGTTCGAACGGTTGTTGATGTGTTTATTGACCTTGTTATGGTATTGATCGTTGAGAAATGATCTTTTTCAGCTATTTAGACATGCCTAGGGCATAATTAGATGCTTTGTTGGTCATTTGACCCTTCTTTCTCAGTAACAGATGACTAGTTATAGCGTTATCTTGGAAATTGGTCATATGAGGCAATATAACCCCATAGTAAGTATTAGTTTCATTTCAATACATGGAATATTTTTCGAAAGACCCAGGTGTTTTAAAATGCCGATCATCTTTTTAATCTAGCGTGTTGGAGAGCGACTGATATTTTCATGACACATCTTGGTAAATCCCAAAGTTTGTATTGTCACATTGCTCTCGATGAAAATGTTTCCAGGTGATGTCGAGCATTTAGAACAGATTTGTCCGATAATGGTTTGACTGATCTTCTTCATGACATCATTTTTATCTTAGTGAGTTCTTCTGGACACATCGCCAAATAAAGGGTGAATGTGGCTTTTGGGTCTTCGACGTCATTCGAGGGAATCATGGGAAACATGTTCAAATGATTGATCGAGATTCAAACTTTTATGTTGACAAGGTCCTTATAATGTCCATAGATATGAGATCTATTTTTATGTTTATACTTTAGATTAATCATTGGATTTAGTTGTAATGTCTAATCGACCAGGTTTGTGAAGGGTCAAAGGTGTGTTTGGAATTTGGAACACTACTTGTCACTTCTAATAATATTAAATGACCAAGGTAGGTCAGTTGTTTTTGTAGTAGTCCCCAATGGCTTCTAAAGGATGAGAAGTTTTTTTAAGGTGGGTATAATGTAAAATATATTGTGTTTGATCCAAGTTAAAACACGAATGTTTATGAAATTCTTTTATTTCGGGTTTTCAACGGGTCATTCTTTTTAATCCAGGATCTGGAATTTTATTCCGAGTATTAGAACACCTAAAGATGTCGTTTTTCTAACATTTATTGATATTTTGAGGAAAATGGTAAGTCACACAGGTGGCGCCCTGTTCGTCAAAACATGTAGCCAAACCATGCATAGTTGAAGTTTTGAGGTAGTGGATATCACATAGGTAGCAAATTGTTTGTCTAAACATTTATCCTAACCATGTGAGGAGTGTTTTCATAGTCAGTATCTAACACATTGTTAGTGCACAGTTTGTCTAACCATGCGAGAAAACTGTGAGGGCACTTAAGTGAGATTCTAAAAAAGTGGATCTCAAACATTTTTGCCCCTAGATGAATTTTTTTCCTCTTAATAGGCCATAACATGGGATCACCCACCCTTAATGGTTGGAGAAACTCTCCCAAGAATTTTGGAGGAAATTTGAAGGCGACTATTAATGATCAAAGACGAATTCTTGAGGTAGGTAGATATTCTTATTCATTGTTGTTTGGTTTCTTAGACCATCTAATATTTACATCTCCTCTTCTCTCAGTTTCATAGATCTATGATCGTTATGAATAAATGTAAGTGTGTGGATGACATATTTGTGTGTTTTGGTCTCGTTCTTTCTAGGATAAGTCATCTAAGGTGGGTTCTTGAATAATCAACATGTTTATCTCGAGTGTTCTTGGTTCGTTGTCATTTTCATCAAAACCCCGAGGTAGGGTCCCAAATCATTAACACTTTATATGAGAATTTTAGTTCCTTTTGATATATTGAGAATGTGAGTTTCCTTGATTATTATATGTTGATGCATGGAACATTTGATGTTATTAATAAGGTCGCCCTCATGAGATAAACGTGGACTTGAACATGTGTTGATTTTAAACATGGGATACAATTTTAGTTAAAGTGATATGATTAAACTGTTGAATGATATGAATGGGAAAAATGAGTAATAATGTAATTAATGGTATAATTAATTATCAAGTCATGAGTTGGAATGAAATAGTGGATTTAAATGATTACTTGTAATATTGAATGTTTGACATGTTCAGTATATAAATTGGAAACTGTTAATAACTAATGGATGGATTAATTATTACATATTAAATTGTAAATGGTTAACTAATTGATGATTGGTTAAAGAGATGATATTTAATTAATTAATTAATTAATTAATTAATTTTCATTCATTAAATTAAGATGGTGAATTGATTTTTGTTACGATTGTTAGCTAGGAGTACTTTTTGATGCGTATTAGTTTTCCATGAATTATGTTATCTCAGATGGTGTTTTTTGATAATATCATATGTTGTATGAGATGGTTGCTAAATATCTTGGCTTGTTTAGCATGTTTTTTGATGATTATTGGGTGCTTGTATGTTATTAAATTCCTTGATGAATCACTGTTTGAGTGGACGGGTATAGAGTTGTTAAGAAATTTTGATAATTAAGTATTGAGATAATTATTAAATTGGATTACTAAAAATAGTTAATGGTTAATTAATTATTAATTAATGAGATGTTTAATGGTTAATTATGTTTTGACTTATTTTAAGAGAGATTTTTATTGTTATTTTTTGTTTAATTAATTAAAGGATTGGTTTTGTGGTCCTATACATGGTATTCTACACCAATGATAAGTATATATATATGTATGATTGATGAATGGTTTGTGAGACAATGACTGAGGCTCCAAATACACACACGGGGTTCGAAATGGCGTTCGACACCAATGATTTATGTATATTTATGTTTGATAAATGGGTTTTGTGACAAGGAATGATTGTCCAAAAACTCACAGGGAGCTGGAAAAGGTGTTCTATTCCCACCTTACAAGAGTGTCTTTTTTTATGGGACTAGGATTGATGTTCCAAATACCCATGGGTTGAGAGACCTGGATTGTTTCTCTGAATACACAATAGGGTGCTAGAAATGATGTTCTATGCCCATTAATTAACATTGGACTGTGGGTCCTATTGTTCAGGCATGAAATGATGTGATGGGAAATAAATGTTTTTGTGACATAATGATTTTGTGATTTGATAATGATAAAGGGTTCAAGTTTATTAATGAATTGAGTGAATCACTGTTAGTAGAATACCTAGTAATGAATCCCTATTTTAGTGGAAGGTCTCATACAATGTATATGAATGATTAAATTTAATAACTGATGATGCGTTATCCAAGAAAAACCATAATATTGAATTCGGTCTTTACTTTGAGTACTTAGATAGTCCTTAAAAACATTTTTGTGGAGTGACTTATACAGGGGATGTTGGGCGTAGGCTGAATATCAAGACTTTCATAATAAGATTTGAGTAATTGATAAATAAAAAATTATTATGTACTGATTGTTGAGTATGCATGACAACTGAATATTCCAGAATTAGAGAGCAACTGATGGCTGAAGCAGGTACTTGGGTATATAGTTACATTGTACTCCTCACTTTATTTATGAATTCCATGACATGTTTTAAATTATTTATTAAATTTCTGTAAATGGGGTAGACACCAGTGGTCCCAGCCTACTAAGATTTATATCTCACACCCTACTCGGGCCGCCATTGCACTAGGTACCCGAGTAGATTATATTTAGTTAAAAGATTATGCTGTTTTCATTTACTTGGTAGATATGAGTAGGGGACCGAGCGGATTCTTGGGATTCTCTAGGAGACCACCATTGGGCTTGAGTCATTAATTGTTTATTTCTGTATTGTAATGTAAAGAAAGCTGTTGTGTTCACTAATTTTCTATTTTGTATCATTTGCATGTCATGCATGCATCTGCTGTACAATTTGGCATTTGACATCTATTTTGTACAAGATTTATAAAATCTACTTTCTGTTTCTTTATCATTTAATATATTTTTTCCTCTATTTATTGTATTTGTCTATTTTTTACTCTAAAAAGAGGGTATGGTCTCCCTGCTGACTATCCTTAGACCCTCGCTGCTAGTCGGTAGCCTTTGGTGTAAGGCGAGACACACTTGAGGTCATTTGGTGACCAGTACGGCAACTGCTTCAGGGGTGAGCCGGGTCATAATGTTATAATAAAATCCAACTATTCTTCAATAAAAGGAGATGGAGACGATGTCCCTTAAATTTCATTTACCTTTAGTTATTCTATCTTTTAACCAACTATATAATGGTTTAGGAATACTTAACAATTTATTAAAAAACCATAAACACTTTTATGAAATAATATATGATACCATTATATCATTTTGTCTATAATAAATCATTATTACACTTGTTCCATGTGTTAACTACATCATATTATAATGCATTCTTCATTGAGAAATTACTATTTCATATTAATATGTTATATTTATGATATATATTGAATGATATTATGTATAGAGATATCATTTTTATTCGTTATATACATTTTACTTATCATTCTTGATGGACAACATGTTAACTGAATCACATCTTGTTGTGGAGACAATAGGCCATACATTTCCATGAGAGACGATATGATTCTCTTAATGGTAAAAGGGTAAGGTTTTAATGGTATTTTAAATTTAAAAGGATAAATATCATGTCATGTAAGTTACGTATATCCATTATATAGATCATTATACCATTCCAAATATAGTGGTTATGAAAAATACATTACACCATTCATGTAGACAGTAATCCATATATACGCTCACGTGATGCACCCATTTTTCTTTTGAAGGATAAAAGGTGGAATATAGTGGCTCCATAATCATAATAACATATCATCATATATAGGATACATTATTTTTTAATTTAAAATTATTAATTACACATGAAGAATAAATAGTATAAGAAATTAACTACTGTGAGTGGGTAAAACGAATAACCTCTTCTTAGATAAATTCCTTTATAGATTATTTCAAGGGAACAAGTGTGGGTCGTTTGGAAGAAAATACCTCTTGAACATTGATAAAAATGATGGGTACATAAATGGGATGGGTTTCATTGATTTAAATGGCTCATTGTGGTTGGAAAAATGGAGGGAGGAGGTTCCTTTTATATAATTGTAATGAAAGGGGATTTTAGAAACATAAAAATTTCTAATCTATAATAAAGCTATTTAAGGGCCAATTACATCCAAATAGCCTTTGATTAAATACGAAAATACAATAGAGGAAATATATTGTTCACTTTTCGGTCATTTAACATTCATGATATTTTCAAATAATTTAATAATATATTAATTTAATAAAATGGCATTTTTCTAAAATTTGATAGTATTCATTTATTTTGACTAAAAAATCATGAAAAATGAGAAATCAACTACAGTGATTTAAAACATATCTATTATATCTTATATATTTATCATATTAAATATAAACATTAAATCATTTCAAATACATGACATGTAATATTTTAAAAATCATTCGTTTTAATTTCCAATTAAATAAATATTTAATTTATTAAAATTTTTTAAAAAATAAATGCTACTATAAAATTTTAATAAAATTAAAAATCAATTTATAAAATTAAAATAATGATATTATGAAAAATATAGACATTCAGATTGTTTAATAACTTGAATTTTCTTCAAGGTCGAATCATAAATGATATTAAATAAAAAGAGAGTTACATTTGGTAACAATTATGGATTTAAATAATATATAAGTTATTTTAATGGAAAAGTGTACAATAAACAACTCAAACTATATATTATGATTATATGTGTTGAATATTATTCATAAAATATTTTTTATACAAATTTATATATAATTATCAAACATATCCTTTGGTTTTAATATTTATTTCGACCATTTAACTCTAACAGTGACAACATTTGTTATTAATTTTTGATGGATAATATAGTTAAAATAAGATACCAAAAGAACCATAAATGAGTAATGGATAACATTTTTAAACATATAAAAATAATTTGATGAATGAATATATTTTATGAAATTCAATTCATTTTACAAAATATTATTTATTTTTAAATATCATTAATGTCAATTTTGACACTATCCATTACATGACTTTATTTAAAAAATATCAATAAAAAAAATATCTTCATAATGAAACCATTAATGTATCCCTAATATGTCTATGTGATATTTAAAATTATTTTAGGAAATTAATTATATCTTATATAATTTATTTTAATATTTATAATAACATTTATTTTATATGTTGCTCAATTAAACAATTAATGCATCATCATTGTGGAAGCAATTAATTTAATTGTTTTTTCATAAAAATGGAATATAAATTATGATGTTGAAGGTAAAAATTATATCTTTCAGATTTCATTATATGGTATAATTTATGTACATAATAAATAAATATAAAAAGTGTAATACTTATTGAAAACTAGAGTATGACTTATTTTGATTTCCTTAGAATAAAATACTAAAAAAGCCTTAATGTCGTACAGGTGCCACAAAGTGGCCATAAAAGATACCAAGGATGATTTTTAACAGAAATAAATCATCCAATAATATTAGAGAAAGTTTTAGGGAAATTTTATAACACTTATATTATAAATTTAACCCTTTGTTACCTGATTTACTCTTAACTGAGGTGATTAAAAAGAATACAAAAGTTACTATTCATTTTTCCTAAAAAATAATATGGACTTATTTAATAAATTTAATAATTATGATTCCAAATTGAGAATACATTTTTAATCATTAAGAAAACATATTAGGGAAAAATTAATTTTAAAATTTATCCCATCAATGAAATGAGATATTTGTATTCAAAACTGAAAACCTTTAAAATATAGAATTATATTTATATCAAAATACAATGTGAAATTCATTAAAATGAAAAAAGGGTTAAATGATAAAAAATAAATCTAATTATACCATTAAAAAATTAAAATTATAACTTAAAAAATATATTACTTAGGAGAAAAATATGTTTTCAATTAAAATGTAATATTTTATCACTATTTATCAAAAAATTAAACATTTTATAGAAAAAATTTAACCAAAGTAAAATTTCATATTCCATAATAAAAGAAGAGGGTTTTTTGATTGATTATATAATTTTTTCCAAAAATTATATTTTAAACAAGTGCGCCAAAAAATGGTGGTAAACATGTATTTTTATGAAAATACATCTTTTATGAGTAATATTGGATTAATTATTATATATTTACATGAAACAAATGTATATTACTTTTTAAAATTAAATTAAATTAAATATATATACATATATATCATTAATATTACATAAAATTTGTGATATATTTTTTTATTGCTATCAAACACACTTTGTCCCCATTAAATAATATTTATTAAAAAAATAAGATATATTAAATTGGTTTTTATACCAATTAATAATAAATTTATAATAATTTAATTCGATTATATATTTTTGTATGTTTTTGAATCCTATTCATAACAAAAAATTTAACCGGTAGGATATAATTTCATTGTAGATAATAATATTAAAACTATATACTGGTTCGCTTATGGTATGTGTTGTGTTCAACACAAGCTATTTAAGAGATAGAATTTAAAAATATACATATAGTAAAATATTGTGTTGTAACATTCTCTCATACATAAATAAATATCATTATCTCAATATTAAATTTCACGTAAAAAATAATAGGTCGTTAATTTAATATTCATTTATAGGAAATATAAATTGAATATAGAGTTAATAAATCATCCACACAATAAGAGGGAAGAAAAATTATGCAGGTCACCAACAAACTAGGCCTTAGAATAAGAAATCAATAGTGAAAATAAAAAACATTGAAATGTATGGGAAATATAAATATCATATTCTAATGGATAGATATATAAGACTATATCATTATAATGTTAACCATTAAAAAACTAAAAATTGTATTATCAAATAATGTTTTTTCTGAAATAATTTTCAAAAAGTTATGGTATTCTTTTAAAACCTATAAAAACAAATAAAAAAATTAATTGTTTTCATTCCGTTTCACAAGAATAATCATATCCTTTAGTTTTTTATTGATATATCAACTCTTTATATCTTAGTATTAGAGGTGAATTATCAATATGATGTTTTCATACCTGATACACTTTAATGAATCATAAGATCCACAAGTCAATTTTTTGACCTTTAAATATTTACTGAAACCAAAACGGTTAAAACATTTTTTGGAAAACAATAATATCCAATTTTCAATATAGTCCTTTCAAATTATAGTAAAATACATGACACATTCAATATACATATCTCCAAATTCAATTCCCCAAAATTTAGAAGGTAGGTCACTATATTTATAATATCAATTTATCATTATATTACACAAAAAATTTAATTCAAGCCTTATTGTCTCATAAAAATTATTTGATCAATTTAATAACTTTAATGATACTAATCAGGCTTGAAAATAACTAACCTATGAGTAGTGTTGTACAATCATTATATATCTCATTATTCATATAAACAAAGCAACAAAGATGATGTAATTCTAAAATCCTAACACATAAGAACCTTAATCATTTAACTTCATTCATAAACCATTCAATATGATTTATCATATTATTCCATTATACCTCCTTTTATTTTTTATTTTGTAGAATCTTAATCATCAGTTGTTTAACCATTAGAGGTATACCTTTTTAATTCTAATCATTGTCCAAAACCTAAAAAATAATGTGATCAGCACTAATCATGGTGATATAATCATGAAGAATCATTTATAGGATATATAATTCATAACATATTTTTCTCAATCTATGAGTCCATAGGATTAATATAGTTTACCCATATTCATTATGAAATTGATAAGTTGTTATCCAATACATATACTATTCCTAAAATTCATTCATATTGTAACATTTTTTCTAATCCATTTTTTTAAATATTCCACCCACTGATTATAATAATGATCTTTTGATACCATATATAATTACACAAACCCTAGTTTCTTTGATTTAGTTACATAATATGTTACATTTTAATAATATACAAGTAATTGTATCCCAAAAGACTAAATAGTTTATTATTCATGGTAAACAAGATAAATACTTGAAATCAATATTATATTCTAAAACATAAAATTAAAAAAGATTTTCATTGAGTCTTCCAATATTCCACCATTTTTTAACCCTTAATATAATTCATAATATATTTTTTCTGAATCCTAGGTAAGAATTAATAAATATATAAGCGGTTACCTCAAATTATCAGTAAGGGTAAGCATACAACAAAAAATATGAGTAAATATGGAATAAAATTAAGGAAAATGTAATGAAAGGATCCATATTCCATTTAAATAATATAACGATATAGAAAAAATTAATTTTAATATTATAAAATTATATATGTCACATATAATGTCAATGTATAATATCAAAATTATGTAATCCACAATTTTTACATCTGAAACATATCATTGAGGCCTCGACCACGAAATATGAAAATAAATCGATAATCCCCCATCCAAATACATATTTTTGTTGTCTCATGATACATAATGATGCATTCTGGGTCTATAAGGGTCCCTTTTCATAACATAATATATCTAATATATTACTCATATTAATAGAGTGAATCATGAACAACATAAAAAATCATATTGAAAAACTAGAATACCAAATATGAATACTTTAACCATATACCATGATTGGTATCAAAATTGAACATCGATATTTAAACTGATACTAAAAGATTAAATAAAATATATTAGATGATATCATAAGATATTAACCACAATAATGCATTAGATTCATCAAATGTTGTAGACACGGATGAGAATCCTCTAATAAAATCATAGAAAAAATATAGAGGAAAAACTCTTGTTATACCCATTTGAAAAACAACATTAATATAAAAATACAATTTCCATGTAAAAATAACCATTTTCAAGAAAAAATATCCCAAACATAAGGTAATATTGAATTAAATTTTAGAAAATATGTATTCTTTCAATGGAAGAAAGAAATTATATTATAGTCACATCGATTGAAAAGATGTTTTCACAGTGTATATTGAAAAATAATACATTCTTATTGAAAAACATGAAATGAAATTAATAATTAACATTAAATTAACAATATATATTAAATATAAATTACAATAAATTCATATTCATATAAATAAATATTTAAATTAATAAAATGAATACCAACAGGTGTAAAAGATTATATAAATAAATCGTTAAAAATTCACAGTGTCCAATACAAACCACTATGGAAAATTTAATCATAAGACACAAGAGAGTATAAAATTTAACATGACATTAAATACCATTATAGTAATTTAACTAATGGCACTATAAGTCAAAGGTGATATATATTCCTCAATCAATAGAAGGTTGTTGTATATATTTAAACTATGAATCAATGAATTGAGATTGAGATGATGTACCATACTTTTCAACTTCCTTTAGATAAACAAGATTTAACATCATGTATACTGTTTTAATTTTTTTATTAATTTGTACCATAACCTTGCCAAAATTTTTGTATCATATACGATCCTCAAATATCATTTTGATGATATTATTTTGTTATTAACCTTATTTTTTGTGTTAACTACTCAATTTTCTTATACATGATTTTTTATGTAAGTGTCGTTTAACATTAATAGGATATATTTATTTCATATAAAGAATTATATCAAATCAATATATGCCATATTAATTAATTATGTTCATTTTTATTATCATTCTAGAATGGTTAACATTGAAAATGATTTAAATCGCATCGTGGAGACATTAGGATGTACATACGCATGAGTGATAATATCATTCATTTAATGTTGAATGTGTAAGTAAGTACAATGTAAATTAATTATTAAATAATAGATATAATTTCATATTTATTTTTTAAATCAATTATATCAATTATATATCATTATAAATAAAGTGGTGATGAAAAAAAACACTACACCATGATGTGGAGATGGTAAGATGTACGTACTCTTGCAGGATGTTTTCATTTTTCATAGGATGTACAAAAGGAAGATAATAATTTATACCAAATAATAATAAAATCATATAATATATATTATTCAATATTTACTACTTTATTAATTAAGAAACACATTAATATTAAGTATAATAAGAAATTAACACATTGTAGTAGGGAAAATGGATACGTATTATCTTGTGACTTCTTTTGAAAATTCTCTTATGGGACTTGTGGTATGTATGTTTGAATAGAAATAACCACCAAAACAAGTATAATTATGTTTGGAAGATATATTTAAAGGGTTTTGTCGAGATAGAGGGCTTAATGTGATGTGATGAATCATAGGAGGAGGTTCACTTTTATACACGGGGTGAGGGGTAATTCTCGAAACCCACAAAATATTTATAATACAATAAGGCTATTATGGAGCCAATGTTATCAAAATGGACTATAAATAAATATGGGACAATCTTTTCGACAATATGTTGTCCCTTTTTTTCATTGTATAAATTTTTCATGATTTTTAAAACATTTAATAATATATGAATTTAAGAAATGAAATTATTGTCAAATTTGATACTATTTATTTAGTTTCAACCAGAAAAATTCAAATAATGTGTGAATTAGAATATATCTCATTTAAAAAAATCTTATATATCTATAAAATTTATTATTCACATTAATTGTTCACAAATATATCAAAAGTAATAATTTTAATATCAATTATATTATTTTCGTATTAATAAAATAAAAAATTATTAGGATTGCAGAACCATTTAGTGTAACTATATAATTTCTATTAATTAAATAAAAATTCAAATAAAAAAATTAATTAGGATCGAAATACAAATTCATTTTAATTCTTATTACAAACTTTTCACTATGTAGAAGCATAATTGATATTAAATACAAATAGAGTGATATTTTTTAAATATCATTAATTTAAATAATATATAAGTTATATTCAAGAAAAAGTCTCCATTAAACCACTTAAAATATATATTAAAGTGATATGATATAATCATATTCATAATATAATTTTTATATAGGTGTATATCTTGTTTTACCCATATATTTTGGTTTTAAACTAATATTTAATCTTTTAGCTCTTACAATGACATCATATGTTTTTACTCTGGGAAGGTTATTATAGTAACTATAAAATATCAAAAAATAACAAAAAATGATCCATTATTATCTTTTCAACCTTTCCCAATTATATTTTTATATGTTTATTTTATTAATAATTTTATATCATTTAAAAAAAATATTATTTATTTTAAAATATTATAAATGTCAATTTTGACACTATTAATTAATTGACTTTAAAAAAATATAAATAAACAAGATATCATAAAAAATAACCTTTATTACATCCCTAATATGTATAGTTAATATAGAATGTTCATGGATGACATTAATTATAGAATATTAATTTTATTTTAATATGATTAATAACTTTTATTTTATATGTTCATTAATTAAATAATTATTGTATCATCATTATGTCATCATTTAATTTTATTATTTATTTCTGAAAATAAAAAATAAACTATAATGATATAGAAGAAAATATTATATTTCAAATTAATATTTATAGTTGAATATATCTTCTCAATCAAAACTTATACAAAAATGTAATATGATTTAAAAAACTCAAATATCTAATATTTGGATTTTTTTAGAATAAAATACAATAAAATTCCTAATATAATCAAAGGGGATCCAGGCTTCCCTAAAATCTTATGAAGTATTATTTTGGTCTAAACTATGTCATTCAATAAAAATAGGAGATTACAAGGTAAAATATATAATAATTATAATACTATTTTTAACCTTAATTATATCATTTACCCTTAATCGTGGTAATTACAAAAATACTAACGTTAAAATTAATTTTCTTTCCAAAAATATAAGGGTACTGTTTACTAAATATGAACCGTCCGATTTAAAATATAGAATCCATTTTTCATAAATCAAAACATATAATTGTCTATATTAAATTTAAAATTAATCACATTGATAGAATGATAAAAAATGTTTTTAAAGTAAAAATGTTTAAATGATTAGCATTTTTTTATATCTAAATTCAATGTGGAATTGATTCCAATGAAAAAATTCTATCAAATATTAATAAAATCATATAAAAATATTTTAGAACCAACTTAATATATATTTTATCTTTAAACATTATTTTGATGAAAAATAGTTTTTTCAATTAAAATACATTATATTATCACTATTCTTGAAAACATTAAACATATCATAAAATATATAAAAAATCAAAAAATGTAAATATATATATATTTTTTCAAAAATAAGAAGTTTATTTTTTCAAATAGAATTTATAAATGTGTCAAACATATATTTAAAACAATTGTGCCTACAAAAGGAGGTGAAACTGTCTATTTTTAAAAATATATCATTTATCTATTAAATTAGATGGGTTCTTATATTCATTGTAGAAACAAAATAGGATTAATGTTAAAAAGTAGAATGAATAACATATATATATATATATCTTTAATATATTCCAAATAGTGTTATTATGTTATTTCATTACTATAACACTTCTATTCACATTTAAATAGTTTTTACAATAACATTTTCATTATATTAAATTGGTTTTTATAATTATTTATAAATAATTGGTAACTAATTTATTCAACAATATATTTTAATAAGTTTGTTATTTTGATTCAAAATCATCAATTTAATGGATATGATAAAATTTCAATTTAAATTATAATATGGATAGTATATCGTGTTTCATTTAAGCATTGTATTGCATGAAACGTAAGTTATTGAAGAGATTATACTGTTAAAAATACATTCAATAAAATCATGGTGTGTTAAAAAAATTATTCCTAACCACCATAATTAAAACTGCAGTACCTCATACACCTGAACTACAATAAGATGTACCTCCAAAGGTGATGTTTTAAACTCCACCAATACCTCCTCACAATGTGTCACTGCTACCACTCTCTGTCCTCTGGAAATAATGGAATGCACCCAACCTTTATAGAATCCATAAAGCGCTTGTCTATTTGATATATAAGTACGTAATATCTCATATTTGGAATCCCCAAGATAAGCCTCCCAACAAAATTATAGTAGTAGTGGGGTAATAACCATCGACCTGTGGTTCGTGACACCATCCTCAGCCACAAATAACAAATACAATGAGTATAAATACTCTAAATACTTGTCCATAAAGTATGAAAAAGTTCACCTGCTAGGATAATCTTCAATTTCCTTCCCCTTATTAGATGTATAGACTATATCTCTGTTCTAACACTTGAGTCATTTTAGTCAAAACCTCTATCTAAAATTATTATTCATCAATAGGAAGTTATAAATGAGACTCATGTGGACAAAATAGATGATAAATCACCCACACATAAGGTATTGTATCCTCTTAATCCCGTTTGAGACTACAACTATCATCTTTAAAATTTTCGTCACAGAGATTTTCTTATATGGTTTCAACTATCCGAGCACATAATAAATCACTTCTATCCTCTATATTAAATAGCATCTAAGATTTTTTCTACAGGAATGATAGATTACTATATACCCAACAACCTCCACATTTATTATGAAGATGGGGGTGATCATATAACTGTTTTAAAATTATAGGAATACCTACTGTATCTTTTATATCTCTATAAAACCCTACCCCTTTAGATTAAAATATATCAAGGGTTTAAATATCATGGTGAAATTAGAATTGAATCTATTGTAGTTTTCATACATCCAAATAAATCTTCATTTATCTACCACACACTTGGGTGGACACGAAGCTGACACTGCCTCAACATTCAACATGGGTTTTTCGAGAAACTCTTCTAGAAGACACATCATAGATAGTGTACCTATTCAATCAATAAATTTAAAATTTAAATATTCCCAAAAATATGGTTCCCTCAATGTAGTATAGGTTCATTGGTAGTTGTCTCGGGAAGTAATCCACATATGTCAAGTACAGTCGGATTTTATATATGAAGACCACAACCAAACAGTTCAAAAAGGAAAAAAATATTTGTTTCATGAGTCACATGAACACTTCTAGGGATTTATTCAGGCCTAAAGTAACTTCCATGTACGCATAATGATTATATAGACTTATGAATATCATCTTCAATATATCTGCATATCATACTAAGAGAAGGAGATTCCCTAAACTAATGATGATTTTCAAGAACTAACTCTACAAACTCAATTTATTGAAATGGTAATTGATCATAAATAGTGGATACTTATTCATAATGGTCACTAGATTTAGGTGATAGTAATCCACAGAAATTCATAATCACCCATCTGAAATCTTGGTAAGCAACATTGGGGATTCCTAGTGTAGAACACTATGTGTGAAAAATCCCTTTATCATCTAATCTTCAAACTACACCTTCATCTTATGATGATCTCTGAGAGACATCCGATATATTAGGATAGATAACAAAGAAAATAATTAATGAAATTAAATAGTGTATTATATCATTTAATGTGTTGATAAAACTGACACGTCCTCTAAAAATATGTTTCAGACTTCACCACCAGTATATGGATACAAAATACCCTACCATCAACAACTGTAAAGGTAATACATTCCAATTAGTGGGTAATAATTTGTAACCACATATTAATTACCCCATAATTCTCTACATATGTTCATTCTCACCGATGAAGGGAAACCACATCACCTCTACATAGATACACCACATTCTATTTAGGAAACATTCTATTTGTTGGAAAAAAAAATTCCATTATATACCTGGTATGATTACAAAAAGAATCATCACAACAAAAAAGAGATCGCAATTAAATATCTCGCATCCAAGACTTTGGTCACACTATTGAAATATGTGTGTGATCACAAAATCCACTCTAGTAAGACTATTAAAATGAAATGTCTGAGATAAATTCCCAACTAAAATATCTAGTTCTCAAACTTGGGATGTAGGAAGGGAAGTTTGGCTAACACCAATGTCAATAAACACTATATACTGGGTATAAAAAGAATATATATTAAAATTAATCATTCATTGAGACTTTGGGTTGTGGGCCTCCACTATATACTACTGACATAGTATTTTTCTTCAAAACCCCTGAGCAGAGAGGGGATTGTCCATGTGTAGTGGTGGTAATAAGTCAGACCGTATGCAGTCTCTAGATATTCTCCCTGCTACACTACCTTGTACAATACCCTATAAACCACCATGATCATTCCAAAATCTCTACCTCTGTAGTATCTTCCATCTCTTTTTTATCCAAATGGCGGGTCTGATTATAGAATGTGAGACGTCTCATACAATCATAGGTGTAAAATATCATATCCATATTATAAAATGAAATTCTAGATAGCTATAAACTATGGAACCTATATCTTTATATTACATATAGAAACATGTAACATTTTTCAGACAACTATGTTGACCATAATCTACCTAATTCCAAAGTTTCTACTCTAGTGTGACCACAACTAGAACACACTTTTTGCAGCAGTTTCTCTAGAAATATCTCAACAACGGAATCATGCTCCTGCACCCCATTATAGGTATGAATGAAAAGAGGTATCATGATATCATATGAAAATATACACAATCCCCTCCAAATGTTCTGTTACAAGGAAAAAAATTCTAAAACCATATCTATAGAGTATCATGAGATGTTATTAAACCTAGGACAATACCCACCCATGTTTGAGAGGAACTATTTATGTCATCGAAACTTCTATATGGGAAATTCACACTACATAGTTGGATTGATATCCTCTCTAAAAATTCACTTATATTAAATCCATGAGTGAGTCACCTCATAATAAGATACATCCATTAGACCCACCACTTCTCTTTAAGGTTAGGTAGAAGTCTCATTACCTCAATCAAAATCTATTTTGAAGGTGCCCTAATGAGGTGAATGACTCACATAAACACCTCATGTCAATACCCAGTTTTATGGGTTATTGGAATCAATCTGAAACTTGAGGTGTCAATATTGTTGAAACAGATGATCAAGGCTAATATTAAAACCCTCATCTTCAATTACTACTAGAACAATTTTTGGATCAATGATAGGAGGTATGGATGTCAAATCATCAAGATGTATTAACTTCTAAATATGTCCCTGTATAGAATCCCTATATATAAGTGGATTATCCCCATGATGTAGATTTAGAATCGAAGCTCTAAAATGTCATGTAATTATATAAAAATAGATAATATGTTCCATAATCCAGGTAATATCTTGGGATTATAACTCAATGAGGATTTGTAAACCAAAAACCATTTTTTTAAGTTGATTATACCGATGTTTTAAGAGAATCTAGGTCCTACATGAATACAGTCATAAGTGGGGTAATCAGAGTTTCAGTGAGTGGATATATCATCCACTACACCAAAACTAGATTCCCATGCATGAGAAAAAAACATGAGACACTATAACATTGTTACCATAAATCTAAAGCGAAACATCACAACAATAAAATCATAAAACATAGGTTGTAATATGAATACATTGATATACTCCATTATGACCCACCCTGCAAGGCATACATATCTAATGGTATGTTTAGTGTGACACCCCAAATCTTAATCTAATTGGTCAGGGGATGGAAATAATAACCAATTGGGATAAAAATAACCTGGTATTCATTATTCTATGTTGAATACATGCACATACCCATCACCATCATGCATACAATGATTAAAAGTAAATCAGAAATTTATATCCAATTCATTAATACAAATGTACATGAAAACTGGAGCAATAAAAGAGTTCAAGAAAGAATAAAGGCCAAATAAAATAACACCAGTACTATAAAATAATTTCAACCTTCTAGAATAATAGGAATATAGACAAATGAAACACCTAATACAAACAATTATCTATATATCCAAGATATTCCATGTCTTCTCATAGTCCAAAAACCACCACATCAATTGGACTGTCATCTTCAGAATAGATAACTTGTGGAGGAAGATCCCATACAAGTGTGATTATAAAAATTTACATTAAAATACAATGAAAAAAAATTTAAGAGGATAGTCATCTAATCACACGTTAATGTCAATTATAATATGATACATAGAATAATAACATCCATATATGCCCATGACACACACTAATTCCTGTGGTGATGTCACAATCATATAACCATCCTTGGATTCATCTATTGATTACAAGATTAATAATTTCATGAGAACTCCCTCCACAATTCAAATAACACATATGTCAAACATTCGAGAGGACATGCTTTCCAGGACTTTTATTGGAGAAAAATGAACTAGAAGACCAAAGAGACTGATACAGTGATTGGGGTCCACACTTGATGCCACAGTGGATACCAGAAATTCCCACTAGACTAACCAACAATTTAGGGGATCAATTATAGTGAATAATATTCATTTAGATTAATATAAACCTAAAATTGTCAAAATATATGACAAATTATCCTAATACATGCCTCAAGTGGGATTCCTAAAACAATATTTGATATTAATCCCATAAAGGGGATTACTACCAATGCTCATTACATGATGCCCAACTCTACCCTCATGGTTAATGAATTAAGGGAATTGACCATATGGAAATGGGTCAATATTTAACTGAATAGTGGAATCATACTATGTTGAAGAATTTATATGGTGGTTACTAGTAGGGAAGGATTTTTCTTTCCCACCCCAGGTCATCCGATGTTCTTCAACTTTTCCCCATGTACTTCTGGCCCTACTTGTATACATTTCATGTGTCTTTGTACAAGTCCATGTACCGATACCTTAATGTATATCATTTCTAGGATGGGCCTATGTAATCTGGCTATCACTATGTTATTTTCTATGTCAATACCTTTTTTCCTTTTAGGATACATTTTCATCCACCATCATAGGGCTGCACACAATGTGACATGTATCACATAGAGTGTGATATATTCCTCCATTCATAAAAATCATCTCCAAATAATGGTGGATATAAAACATGGGAAATGTATTTTTTTCTTGTGAGATAATTTTCCCCATGTGTTTACCCAAGCACCATAGAAGGGGGGTACATGACATGTGTTCTCTGAATGTACATACATTATAGTTTAGAATTTTATAAAAATTACAAATAACTATTTACAAATATTCCCACACTACTTCTATCATATAATTCACTAGGGAATATAGTAAATATATTTTATATTTTTTACAAAGCCAAAATATCAACTGTGTATAGATTTTAGCCACATCCACCATTACAGAAATGCCTCTCCTTTCCCACACCATCACCGCATTCCTATCCATGAATTAGATAACCTCTAAAACAATCCTAATCCACCTATAATCACACTTCATTTACATCTAACATCGATCCCCCTATCAATCATAAATCCAAAAAATTTGTGTCGATATATTTTTTTCAAAATAATGGACTCACCATAATATAGTTTCATTTATTTTTTTGAATCATTATCTAATGAAATTTCCAACGATGGATGTAAAATTAAATGTTAGTTGAATCTGCGAAATATAAATGATGAATGAAACTCGGCTATTGTTAAGGTTTTCCTTAATTCATTTCTATTTGAATGAAAATTGAATTTAAGAAAAATATAAATTCAACAAAATTGGTGGATCATAAACTCACATCCACAAGCATGAACGTCCTACATTTTATTTTTTGGTGGATTTGATTCAAGGATATCATATCACAGTAATCAAGGAATTAAACAAATATAAAAAACAACCCACCTAGGTTTTGGATCAATAAAATATGAAAAATAAAACTTTACCATCATCGTTGTTGATATCCACACATAGTTTTATCTTTAGTGATCTACATGGATCCAGATTATTTTTCAAGGATCTGAATTTACACCAAAGATCCCACCACACACTCTTCTCAAATACTTGGGTAATTTGGAAAATGATTTGGAATGTGTTTAATCATTTCTTATAAAGGATATTAAGTTATTATTTTAATGAAAATAATTACATAAATATAATAAATTTATTTCACTATTTATCCCATGATGGTGCTCAAGAAAAACCCTTAACACAAATATTGATTATGTATCAAATCTAGTAAAATATGGAATCTAGATTCAATGGGTGTGTTAGATTTATTATCTAACACACTGCCATTTAGATATTAATCAATTTATGCAATAATGTGGGTGTGGGAAATAATATATTTATTATTATTTTTATACCAACACCTAGAATCACTAGGACTCATAATCTTATATCATCCCGATGTATAGATTTGAAAATAATTATTTAATATATTTCAAATATTAATTGCAGAATATAGGGTGTTAAAAACTATATGCTTTATATGTTTCCATTATAAATTATTATTTTTAACTTTAATGGTTTTTAATTTATATTAAATTATTTTTCATGAATACATAATATCCTCTTCAAGTATGTAGTATTAAAATTTTATTAAAAATTAACAATTTTTAAACCATATTTTACCATATATTTTCCTAATCGATTACGTATTTTCTGGGGAATTTTATTTTGAATAATTTTTATTAAAAATTTAGGAATTCTTTTAATTTCAAACACAATTTTTAAGTCTTTTATTTAATTCAATGTTTTAAATGTGGATTTAACCTTCTTTTCAATGGTATTTTTTCTAAAATGATTATATTTTATGTTTTTTCTTTTAAATAACCAAATATATTTTTATGATATGATTTTTATTGTAAAATGAGAGTAATAATATCTTATGATATCTTTTTCGATGATATGTCATTATTTTTGGTGACCGGGTTTTTGGTTTCATATGAATTAATTCAAGATGTTATTTTATATAATTTGGATGTTTTGAAAAACTAGTTTTATTTTTATGAGTTTACAATAAATGTGAATTATTAGTATTTCTATGTTTCATAATAAACATATTTTTCCATTGGTTTATTACGATATGTTTATAATTTTTTTAAGTATGGCACATATATGTATAGATAATGATGTATGGGGTCTTATATCACCCTCTAGTGCATTGAATGAAGTTTATGCCTCGTGGGAACAAAAGAGAACATGTGAGGATGTTATATAATAAAACATGTATATATTAGAATTTAACAAAAGAAATGTGGAATATAACGCAATTTATCTTCTCACATGATAAAAAGAATCTGGGCCATTTAGCACATGGTGTCACACACACATCCCCATATGGAATTGGAAGCTGACATGTATAGAGAGTATAATGGCAAAATTACATGGATATCACAATTTATTATATAATTAAAATTTTGTTATGTAATAGAAAAATAAATAGTGGAAGAAGTATAAATAAAATTTAATAGAAATAAATCATCCCAATAATAATAAACAATAATATATATATGTTGTAAAATATACAAAATGTTATCTTGTAAAAAACAATTTCATGAAAATAATAAATGGTAGAAGGGGTATAATAAATGCATAAAATAAAGATAAAACCCCAAGTCTCTCCCTATGATACCCATGAGTAATGACTTAGTCATGTTCTCCTAAGAGAAAACGTAGAAGAGTAACAACACATAGCATAATCTGGGATCCTAAAACTGAAACCATAATGTCTATCCACGTAACAAATGGTAGCTTGAATAAGGATCATAGTAAACTAAGTGGGAAATGATGAATGAATTATATATAAATTTATTAATATAATATAATATAAAAGAGTGTGAAATTATAATAATAAACTACCCAGAAATGATATAAAAAATTCATATCGATCACTGATTCTTCATGGAACACCTTAATGACTATATGTACATCAACATATGTCATAATATATATTCACATGATGACCCAAATATATAATTTAATATAGATACCTATATATATTTAAGTATGTGTGTGTTCAAGAAAGGATTGAATGCACGAAAATTTGGAATTCATGCATAAGGTTTCAATGGACATTCCTTTTTAATAAGGAATATTCACCAATAAAATTAACATATTCTGTAATTATAAAATTAGGAAAAGAGATATTTATTCAATTATTCCATGTATTTTGATGTCCATACACGTCTATATAATTATGTGACATTCATGATTTGGTAAATAAATGGAAATTCAGTCATTATTAAAGCATAATTTAATATTGTAACACCTATGATCTCATCTAAGGAATTCTGAATTAGAATCCAACTGTGACTCAAGGAATAAAATTTTTCATATAACAACTTATCTCATCCCATTCATTTTTAGGTAATTTTTGTGTCCGACATGGTATATATAATCACATTTGGTCCATGAACTCATCCATATCATTCGGTATAAGGAAACTATGTGTCACCCAAGAAGTAACATAATATCATTCTTCATATGAACCCATCCTGGTAATTATATAATAAGAATATAGGTATCATTATTTGTAACATAATTCATTTAACCCTTGAATTTTATCTTGTAATTTCACATGAAAAATTTATATATAGTTCAATGTAATATATTTCTTTCAATTATTAAACTCATCTATCGAATTTAATTTTTTGAATCCTTGTTTTGTTAAAGGTAACATACTTAATTTGACCTATAAATACATCCATGTAATTACACATTATGAATTTAGGTATTATTCAAGGTAACATAAATCATTACTCCTCTAAACCTATATACAGAATTTAATATCAAGAATCTGTTTATCATTCAAGAATTAATACTCTCTAATTTAATATTTTTTCATATATGATTGATTCCTAAATGGGAATCCAAGGATTACTCATAATATTACATAATTAAATTTAATAATTCCTAATTGAGTCACTTTCAAAGGACAACCAAAGAATAATTTGATAATTTAAAAGGGTATATGTGAAATTTTCATAGTAGTTATCACCAAAAATGTAAAAAACAATTAATAGGACATGGTAATTATCCTTCCTATAATAGATATGATCCATCCTAATCATTTCGTATATCACATATTAACATTCAATAGAGGGGGAACAATTAAATATATATCGTAAAAAACTCCACAAAATGATTTGTTTCATGGAAATGAGTTAATTAATTCCAAATTTTATTTCAACATGTTTCATTTAATTTGATAGTTACAAATTAAATACATTTTATTACACATTAAATTCCTAGAAGATTTGATTAAAGATTAATTTTATTATATTTAACCATTTAATTTAATTTAGTTCTGAAATATAATTGGGATGAATAAATTAACACAACAATCTGGGTGGTTTTATTTCATATCTATGGGGTAGGGTCCATGAGAGCATATGTAAATCATCCATAGAAGGGGGTTCTATTTGATGGAAAAAACCTCCAATGATGAAATATGTTGCACAAAATCAATCTAATTTAATTTATTCTCACTCACACGTTAAAATATATATATATGATGACTCCTTGAAAATATGTCTTATGGAACAATGTTTCATCTTAAGAACATTCTATATTTTATAATAGAATACATTGACCACATACCTCATTTTTTGATGCATTGGTAATTCATGATTTTATTTGAATTGGAAGGAGATAAATCAATGAATTGAAAAAATTCCCAAAAAATAATACATATTAGATATCATGGAATTAACAATTTATATGGAAATATATGTGAAAAATGAAGGTGGATGAGTCTTATAATTACGATTGGAGATCCAACACAACTAACAACATTTGAATCAGAGATTATATGTGGGAGATAAATCTATGCCTAACATGAGAGGGAGGAGGAGAATCATGCATGGGGGAGCTATTGTGTACATGAAAAAAATATATTAGGGGTTGAAATTTATATTACTGTAATGTAAAATTATCAAATTAACGTATTTTTAAGGGTCACAAAATTTGGTCGTACAATTAGCTAAATTGTGTAGTAACTGTGTTCAACTACTTTTCTAGGTGATTTCCCATCAAATATAAAGGAACAATGTTTAGAAAACTATGTACAACCATCTTTAATCCCCATTGAAATATTATACAAACCACTTACACGAATTTCTATACTTATGTTCATGAATTAAAAAATATTAAAGAACCCCTACAATAATTCTCGATTAAGTTGTACAGTAATCCCTAACCATGTTCTATCTAAATGCATCCATTGGTTTTAAAAAATATACGATTTTGATGCTTGATGCTCCGAAAACACAACCAAACAAAAATGAAACCTCTTGAGAATAAATCCTCATAATTTTTTTAGTTTTCATTTGTCATATTTTGATTAGATCACTTAGCTTATGATTCGACCTATCCAAAAAATGTGAATATAAAATTCCTTTGGATAATTACATAGTTCAAAAACATGGGATAGAACAACATCTAACCAAAAAACAACATTTCCTCAAGAATAATTGGGAAAAAACATCATCTGACCTACTATGTTTCCAAGTCATTTACAAAAAAATCAATGTTTTATTATAAACTCCATAACCACATAAAATCACTACCTTAAGAATATAGTGTATAAGATATTGAAACTAGATCCACCACTCATATCCAAAACTAAAACATCAATACCATTCTTATTCGAGATTGTTTATCCTAAGATATGGTCATGTTTTTCCTCTATAAACATTGATACTATGAAACTCACGACCGATGGTTCCCATAATGAAGGCCAAATTTTGAGTCACTATATTCCATCAATCAAAATTAAACATTGAATTATTCACTTTTCATTCTAATGAAACTCTTTGAACACTTGTTAAATAGCATGAATGGTTACCTTTTAGTCAAAAAAAATTAATGTGGCCATTCTAGATTTCCATGAATGCCTCAAATAAAATTTTCACAATAATTGTCTCCTCCAAATGATGTGATATTCAAGGTTCCCCCACTCACCTTATCCAACGAAATAAGAGAAAATCACGTCTAGAAATTATTATATAAATATTTTTTTTGGATTTAATAGATAATATGTCCAAAAACTAATAACAATGAACCTATTCCATAGAACACCTTGAGAGTTCTTTGAACATGCCCACTAAATATCATAACTATCATTTATTGAGGTCTATCAAATAAGCATTAATGTATGTTATCATTCTAGAACATGAACATCAGTGCATACCCAATCCATTACACTTAGATCATTAAAATATAATCACATCAACTGATCTCAACTAAAATCTTAGGGTATCCTATAATTATTCTACTAGTGTACAATTATGATATACAAGGTAATCGAGAAATTATAGGTTATAAGTGATACATTGTTAAACAACCGAGATGACCATGAATCCAAATATAGATCGAGTAAAATAAATTCATCACACATGTCCATCAGGTTAATTATTTCATCATTGACTATGATCCCATTAAAAGACTTCTTATATGGGAATCCATTTTTCACAAAGTAATTCCCCCCATAATAACCATATATTCTCATAGAGAAACAATTACAAAAAATATATTTTATAATATAGAAAGGTGTTTAATCTTTAACAACATATAATATAATCCATATCAACATATTTTGGGTGCTATAATGCTAAGGGTTATGGTTATCATTAAGTTAGGAGAAAAAAGTGGTTATTAATTATTACAAATAATATCTGAGATAATGACAGCATATCCAAAAAAATGTGCCCAACATGGTTTACAAAAAACTGTATCCAAATAATCATTGTATGTAATAATGAAAACGCCATGGGAAGACCTCATTTGAAGAGTTCATCTTCACATACAAATATGTTGTCATTAACTGGACATGATTTTAATTCTATTCATGCACTCAATGATCATTTTAGAATTCTGTAACATAGACCAATTTCAACTCATGTTTTACTCAATGTTCACATATATAACTACATATTTAATAATTATTATATCTTTCAAGAACATACACATTTCAATATCATTACTTATTAGGTTTATTATGCACCCTACGTCTGAAGTTTTCATATAGACTCAATCACAACCAATAATTGAGTTCCATCTCATATCTAATTTCAAGGACTAGAATGTTGTTCTTACTATAACCACTATGTTTACAAATCCATATTGACAATTTCAAAATGGATCTTTATATTTTTTCTACCTATATATTTAATGAAATAATAAATCAATCCAAAAAATATTATACCCACCATAGTAGCGTCAATGTATTTTTTATAATGAATGAGAGCACATTACAAAGAACACTCTACATTCAACACTGTAGACATGTTATTGCTGTGGCCAACATGATTTTATGAAGTTAAATTCAAAAATTGAGGAAAATCATCAACTCAAAATACCACTAAATCAAATATACTCTATAAAAATCTATGTTCATATCTTGATCCATTCTCATAAATTTCATTTGTATAAAAAGTTAAATAAATATCTAAACAAATTGGTATTGTTTTAAAATATGATCCTTTTATAACGACATCATTGAACATCAAGTTTACTCAATTTCTCTAAATATAATGTCTCATTAATTTTATTTTTTTATTGATTACATAGCTTATTATCTCAAGTCCAATATGATTAACAAAAAACTAATATGATTCACTATACCAATTTAACAACTTGAAGAGTACCATGTATATCGGTTTGTAATTCCTTGGGGATTTATCATCACAATGAAATATCATATTATACTATCCACAATAAATTTTTTTAAATTCATCCCTGTATTTAAAATATAATTATAAATATTTTCAGATTAGTCATATTATCCCATATGATTGTTAATCTAGATGATGGAGTGCTTTATTTTCTATAATTGAGGAAGACGAAGGATCACTAGACCTATTATGTGGCTGAACATTCCCTATGAATTTTTAATCCACTGAATATGATAATTACTTAAAAGTAATGTGATTAAAAATGGTCAATTCATCACACAACTACCCATCCAAATTGAGTGTGATTATATAACTAGTAATCCTACACAAATCAATGACACATGAATGGAACCATTCATTTTAAAACTGAATGAAACTATTTACCACTTCCATGTTATCAATGAGGGTGCTACCTAAACTGAGATGCCCCCTTACCGAGGAAAATAGATTTGACCTTAATATTATGTCTATACAAGAAAACACTAGTATTATTAGGATTACCTATTAGACCATTGAATTAGAAAATGTCAACTGATACCTATATTAAACAACAACATTCCAACATAGGTTAACATTTTTTTTATAATTCAATCTACACCAACATGAGGTCTAATGGTAATAATACAAATTTTTTGTTTTATTCATACCTTGACATTCATTTTCATTAATTATGACAATTTAAAGAGAATCCATTACCGATATATCGTTACAAGGATGTTTAATGTAGTTGAAATCCATTATATTATAGTAATTTTATATCAAAAATACAATTTGTCCATTGCATATATCCATAATTAGTCAAAATTTGATCAGTTAAAGAAACATTTTTCCCATATAATTTATTGTAAATTTATATTTATGATGAAAATACAATTTTAATAATATGGGGGCTCATAATTATAAATATCAAATGTTTGTAATTGTTCTTTTGATAATTTATAGGAATTGGTTTAGTCTGATAGTGCCATAAATTTATATGTACCACCATATAAGTGGATAAAAAATCCCAATATATATTACCTTTATAATAATAACACCCACAATTCATTAATTATAAATTAATAAGAGAAAGTGGTTCGTTATAAGGGTCATGGAATTCTAATAGGGGTCCATGAATGTGAAACCCAATAACAGTTAAGTGTCAAAATTAATATATTTTATATTAATTCGTAAATTTAGTCAAATGAGATTACATTCAAATGTTATAATGGTAAAATTATCTACAAATTACAATTTTAAATTAATATAACTTTCTCCATACTAATACAATTAGTATTATAATATAAAATTTATAAAGTGTTTATTCAATTAGATGGATCACCATTTAAAATTTGTAAAGTACATGATTTGTAAATTTGAATTGGTATCCTTGTAATGTGAAATAAAATAAGTTTTATCCTAGGAATCTAAAATATCATGTTTTGAACATATAATTACTATTTAGTTATGGTGACACCATCATGATATGTGAGAAAACCCATTACGTTGGTGCGGAAACATTAATAAGATGTTATGCCTCTCATTTTTCTAGTAAGAAATTTTATCTCAATTTATGTGTAATTATCAATGCATGATATCTAAAGAAATGAATATTGGTGGACATTGATTGCCACTTCATAAGATTAAAATATTGATATAGATGATTGGGACTTCTATAAGCATGTTATAAAGATATGAATTCAAATTACATGTGAATACTTCACGTCTGAAATGATCCATCAACACACCTCATCGCTTTCTATCCGAAGCCATGAGGTAAATCAAATAAATCAGTAATTATCTGATATATTATTTATATTTTAGTCTTATGGAAAACTAACATAAATAAATAACCAATGAAAAATTACATTAATCACTAATGGTGAAATAATATTCATTTATATTAATTAATTGAATGAACAGTAGTCTCGTACAAACCTATATGGGATTTTCACCATGCATGGATTGATCAATCCAAGACATGAAATTTTTACAAATTTATGGATCATTAATTTTTTCCTTTAGTGATAATAAAAATATTAAGACACTAGAAAATAAAAAAATATCATACCACTTAGTAATGTCCTAACTTAGCCCAATCTATAAAAATTAGTCAGACCGCTCACCAAAAAACTTCAAGAGGACCTCCCTATATGCTTGATGCATTCAACAAGTAGTAATGGTCATATGATAGTATGGTGAGGTGAATATGTCCTACTAATAAGATAAACATAATAAATCATAAAATACAAATAAGTATAAATATTGTAAAATTAAAAGGATGAGTAATCAAATCATCCCCTGAATAATAGTTGGCTAAATCTATAAGTAGTACAATAAATAGAATTATATCATGTAAAAATCAAATTCATGACAGTAATACATCAGAAAAGTATTAAAATACATCAATATTGAAACCAAATTTTTTTCCCTAAGAAATATATGTGTGTAGCCCTAGAACGATTTCATTAAATTACTCTTACTCTTCCATATGATAATGTTACAACACATATCATATTCTAGGAAAATGGACTAGCAACTATGAGGATTGCATGAGTACTAAATGGCAGTCCAAAAAAGGGGTGAGACAAATAATATACGACACCACCAATGGACCCTATTGAAATATAGTCTATGATTATAAAATATAGAAGTGTGAATGTATAATAAAAAATTAGTGAGTAAGGAAATTTTAATAATCCATGTCGATCTTAGGTTCACCATGGTACATTTGACAGAATATACATATTTTGGTCTAATCTAGAATGTCAATAAACATGTTCCCTCTCTCAAACACACACCCAAAGAATTATATATATATATATGTATGTATTTATGTATGTAATAATATACACAAAAACATATTGATTTATGTTTTATGGAGAGGACTTGATGTTTGAAACCATAGAATTCATGACACTAGGGTCTCTCATTTTTAATAAGGGGAAATCTCTGAAGAATTTATCTTTTTATTTACTTATAAAAATTTTACCTATGAATAATTACCTATGTTTTCATGTATAATGATGACCACACAAGTATCTTAGAGGTATTTGATATTGATAATTTTAAAAAAAAAATTGTATATTTCAATTAACAATTATTAAAAATTTATTTTCATAATAGATATTATACCATCCAAGGAATTATAAATCATAATCCATGTTTCCCCAAGGAACAACATAATTTTATTTATCCACTATGTATTTTAAAAGGAATTATATACAAGGAATTTAGGAATCACTCATGGTATATGCAATAGCATTTGGCCCATGAGCCCATCCACGTCATTCTGTAAAATGAATCAAGGAATCACATAAGGTGTTCAAAAAAATCATTTACCATTGATACATTATATGGTTTTCAATATTATAAATATAGGTATTATTGATGATGTAAAAATTATTTTATCATTTTTACCCATCCATATAATTCAATATGAAGAATACATGTATCTTTCATGGTATCATAATTTATTGAATCCCTAAACTTGTCATAGTAAAACTGTATCCTGAATGTATGTATCATTTAAGGTGAGAAAATTTATTTACCCTATGAATCAATCCACGGAATCCACTATCAGGAATCATATTATCATTCATGGTTAAGTAATTCATTCTACTATTGAACATTTCCAAGGAATTCTATATTACGAATCCACATGTCATTAATGAATTAATGCTATCTCATTTATTCATTGAGACCTTCTAAGGCTGTATGAAAATAGATTCCATAGTTCACTCATGTTATAACATAATTACACAAAACCCATACTACCCACATCACTTTTGAAGGATAACCACCAGATAATGTAAGGAGTAAAAGGGGTCTATGTGATGTTTCCAAAGTAGATTTCACTATAAATAAAAGAGGTATATTATAAACAATAATAATTATATAATCTAAAATAGACATGATTCATTATGATCATTAGATTTTATAATTATACCAGTGTAATGAATATAGTTATTTTATAATGCATGCCTTAAAGAGTTTCATAAAACATGACAAGCATGAAAAATAGAGATTCAATGTTATATTCTGATTCATATTGAAATATATAGTAATCCAATTACTAAATAAATTAGTTTTATTAAACAATCATATACATTATGAATTTCATAAAGGTGAAAATAGAAGGAATTCAAACATTTAATTTCATTTAATATTCACATCTCACTAGGGAAAAAATATACACTCCAATAAAGGTAGTTAAATATCAAAGCTAGGATGTAAGGGCCATGGGAACATATGTAACGCAACCCAGTGGGGTGTTTTGAGCTCAAGGAAAAACCTCTAACGTAGTAATATTATTACAAATGGATATATAATTGGATACATTAAAACATTAAAAATCAATTTAAAAAAAAAGTTATATACGAAAAATATAGAACATGATGAAATGTTACATATTATAAACATACATAAAATTAATGGTAATGATAGAAACCACCTTAGTCATTCTCAAGACCCAGGAATCATCTATGGTAAGGATTTTATCCAATATGAAAACATAGAATTTATGAATGGGGGAAAAACCGTAAAAGTATGTCTTATTAAGTCACAATGATTTATAATTTGGTATGATTAGATAAAGAATGAAAAAAATAATGAGGTCTTATAGTTTTAACTTAAAAGATTTAATTAAAATGATGAATCAAAAATAAATTCATATAAAGGGGAGATTCATCAATACAAAAATTAATATATAAGAGGAGATCCATCCATATGGGAGTCGATGTGCATGAGATTAAATTAAAAAAATGTTGAAGGTTATAATGAACTATGAGAAAGTCATAAATTCACCAATATTTAAGTATTAAATGGTTTGGTCTCATGGTGGCTACCCTTTGTTCCAACTATAGGAACCTACTATTTAATGTGTTTCCCCCATAACATAGTTAGGTAATGGTTTGTAAGATCAAGAGTATCCTCTTCATGCTCATTTCCCCTGAGGAAGACCCCTCACATGTCATGGAACATGGTTTGATAATCCATAGACATCACATGTGGATCTACAATAAAATTTTCCGAAGACCCCTCACTTCAATATGTGTCCTTGAGATCCTAGTTTGACAAACCCTCTATCACACCTAAATGGCCTCATGGTTGAGGATACTTTTTAACACAAACATACACCTATATATTTCCAAAATCTTGTATTTCAAGGAAAATTTTTTCACAAACTCAACAGTACACCTTAGACACCTTATGAGTTTTAAATCTCATTTAAAAATAATAATTTTTATTATTATAACTCTCTGATTTACATTATGATCCTTAGATTTATATATTTATTATATATGAAATTTAAAGCTCATATTCATTTGGAAAACTCCATTAATTAAATGGGACATTACATAGAAATGAGAGTATTTATCAAAATTAAAAGGGTAAAAGTCAGTATATATCCTAATCCCAATGGTTCATATGAGGAATTATCTTCAATTCATATGGTACATATTTTGTTTTTTTGAATCCCTTGGAAAAAATGGAGGACTATTCAAATCTCATGATGGTTCATATATTTAATTTGATATAATTTTCTAATATTTCAGGTTTTTTAGCATTTTTATGTTTTTAAGAAAATAATGTAATTTTTTTTGATGTATTTGTTTTACATGAAATTCAATTTTACATGTTTATGCATTCCTTGTGATGTATTATATAGTTTTATACTATGTTAAAATAAGATATGATTATTGAGATGTATATAGTCTATAAATTATCATTTTCTTCATCCATGATGATGTTTTTATTATCATATGTTATGATACAATTATTTATGGTTTTTATATATTTTATTTTGATTAATTAGTAATACATTTATATATTCCTCAAGTTCCTATACATTTTTACTTTCTAATAATTGATTATAATGTTTCCCCTTACTACACCTTTAAGCTAACCCCTATCTTTTTATTCCAATCCCAGATTAATACTGATCATTATATAATGTTATATATCATGAATATGGTCTATAAGATCACAAATACAGGAAACTTTTTACAAGTTTAGTAAAATAGGTTTTTTATTTGGAAAATATACATGAAAAAAACATATATGTCCTTGTGTTAAGAAATTATTTATGATATAAAATAATTAAATCATTATATCAATTCATTCTTTATGTACATTTATCAGTGAATTATTTACCTTTGAGGTGTCTCACATGATATTATCATATTTATTACACATGGAATGATAGCATAATAAATGGGTGAGATTATATAAAAAAAGATAGAAAAGAATAATATAATGTATCAGGTCAGAAACATGAAGGATAATTTGAGGATATGATAAATACATAATTAAATGTTCTTGATACAATATATGGTAACCATAAAACATGATAAAGAAACATTAGGCCATAGAAATATAATTATAAAATTTTAAAATTTATGACAAGTCTCTAAATACAACTCAATGATCACTAAATATGAGATAATGAGATAAGATTGCAAAACAAAATAAAATGTAAGTCATAACATGAATTAATTTCATATATGGAAATTATTTGTATGATGGAAAAAAATATGAATAGAATACAAATATATAAATTTGTTGTAACCATAACCATTGTGAGAAAAATCAGAACGTCTGGGATTAAGTGATCAAACCCATTAAGGTCACAGGTGAAAATGTGAGAAATGTCATTATGCCCATGCATATATTAAAAAATGGATTATGTACATGAATAAAAATATAATGAGTTATTGAAATAATAAAATAAATTTTATGTTTATATATAAATCCACCCTCCATTATCTTTATATATGCTTTCCACTTAAAATCATTCAACATTATATATTACTAAACCCTTGGAAAAATAATGTGATTCATAAAATAAATAAATAATTGAATATATTATCCTAAAAACTAATATAAAATTATATATATAATTTTTAAAAATAGATAATGTCATAATAACTTATCTCTTGTGATAAAAATTAATTCATGATATGTACTCCTTTCCAAAAAAATAAATCCAGAAATGAAATGTTTTCACACAACTCTTTAAACATTATTATAAATTATTTGTGCAAATTAAATTCAATTTTCTTTAGATACACAAGTGAATAATATTATAAACCATAGTATAGTTTTTTAAAAATAATTTTTCCTAGAATGAAAAAAAAACTTGTTATTTAAACTAGAATGGTTAAAAATTAATGTTAATTTATTTATTTTGATTTTTGGATGTTTTTAATGGAAACTGAATTTGATGAAATGATCAAAGAAATTAATTTCATAAAATAGTTGAAAAACAATATTAGGAATATGAAATTTAAAACCACTATTTAAATCAACAAAGAATACAATTTCCATTTGAAAAACATGAACATGGAAAAAGTTATTCATTAGTAAGAAATGAAGTTATTATTGTGAATACAATATTAATATTTTGAAAAAAAAATTTAAAATGATGTTATTAATGATGTGAAATCATTTTAAATGATATTAATATGAAATAAATTAAAAATGCAGGAATTTTATGATCATTGAAATAATGAAATAATTATTTAGGTAATATATACTATTGACCTCACCTATTTTGATAATCCAAATTATGCATTAATATGCATATATAATCCAAAATAATGTTTATCTATATATTAATTCTTTCAAATGTTGACATTCTATAATTATGTGGATAAAAATATCAAAATAATCATTGGATTATGTTAGTAAATGTTTATCTATGATTATACATTATTTGATATAACTCTAACTCAATATAGACATGTTTTGCATTGAACCGATAAGTGTTAAGCCCACTAACATGCATAAGTTCACTGGTATATATATTGCTACTGATACATAGAGAATAAGTCTTCCGATACAAGAAGATACATAGCTACTGATAAGGTTATGTACATCGGTACAGAAGACTACTGATATGGATAAGGTCACTAATATGAATAACAACTACAGATAGAAGAAGATCTACCGATAGAAAAATTGTACTGGTATGTACAAGTCGAATAATACAGAACTACTGGTACATAGTCTACCAATAAGCAAAGGATACTGATATTCAGTTGCCAATATAGACAGATAGCTATCGATATAAAGTCCATAGATACAACTATATAGTCTACCGATACAAACAGATATTCTACTACTGCTAATAAGTCTATCGATATGTGAATGCCACCAGTATGAAAGAGATACCGATAGAAGGAGCTACTGATGGAAATAGGTACCGATATATAGAGCTACCATTATAAAGGATAACAGATACTGATATAGAAGAACTACCGATAAAATCTCAATGATACTAAGTGCTACCGATGATAACCAACCACCATTTCTCTAAACTCTATTTTTATGTTTTTATTTAGCAACGATCACATTTTATCATTTTAACGCACCTTCTATTAATTAATGATAGGGGGTGGAATTTCCAGAACCATACCTCATACCTGGAAAAAGGTAATCATCACCATTTCCAAAGCTGAAGATATTAAAGGGAACCTCAAAAGAAACCAGAGATTTTACGCATATATACAATAGAGAGGCTACATCCTTACTCTCTATTACATAAAGAACACTGGAAATGTAGAACGCCATTCATACAAGAACTGAACACAAGCTGAACTTTAGTAATGGTGTGAAGTACTACAACAGTCTCTTCATGCACTCAGGCTGATAAAACTGAACCTGAATGTCAAGGAAGAAAACAAAACTTTGTTTTTTGAAAAAAACCAGAGGACTCAGAAGCATTTGTGATTAATCAAAATGAGTCTAGATCCGCACTTCAAATCAATAGATCATTATAAAATCATATCTACACTCTCTCAGTAATTCTTTTACTTACTTTTTGAGCAATGTGTATACTCTGTATATTCCATACACACATTTTCTCTTGTGCTAAACTGGAAATTTCTAAATCCTCACACACTCTTTTCCCTATTCTCTTGTATCCCACTATGGATAGTGGTAGAGGTCAAGTGTGACCTAGATAGCATGTGTGCTATTTTTTTTGTTTACCCAAGTAGAACTGTGGTAGAGGTCATAGAACCTGGACAATCCTTGTACCATTGTTAACATCGATCCAGGGTGTTGATCAAAGATTATATAAACTATTTGAGAGGAAAATGTCTTTACTTGAGACTGAACCTCTAGGTTATATCTATTGTGCTTATTTTTTTTGTTTTAAACAATATTGAATATTCTGATTCTATGTACATTAAATATAAATCTATTTTATATAAACTCTGATAGTTGAACTAGAAAGTGTCTGTATATTTTTTAGTCAGTTAGTTAGTTTCAAAAGTTAACTAATATTTATATTGAGTTAACATAGAAAAAATAAATCTCTTGGGAAACTAATTGAAAACATAAAATCGTTATAAATTCACTACAGTTTAATTTTTATTTAATTATTCGGATTTTAATCATAATTTTTTCAACAGAAATTTAAATTGGAACTCAATTCACCCCCTATTGTGTGTCCACTTCTACCAACATTTGGTATCAGAGTGAGGATTGTTTAGTAATAAAGGATTTTCAAATACTCTGTTTTCAAAGGTGATTTTAGTTTTATCTTAATGATCATAAACTTTTGTTAGTTCTATATTTTATATCATTAATTATAATTGAAAAAATATAATTATGGATAATAGACATGAAGGTGCTGGTAAAAACAAGCCACCTTTCTTTAATGGTGTTAATTATGCCCAATAGAAACTTAAAATTAAAATTCATTTAGAAGGTATGGGATTTGAGAACTGGACTGCCATTGAGACTCGGTATAAGATACCTGAAATTGAAAGAACTACTTGGAATTAACCTTCGAAAAAAGCTTACAATAATAATTTTGATGCAATGAATTCCCAGTATTTTTATTTAAGAGATGAAGAATTTAATCACATATCGTCTTCTAAAACTACTTATGAAATTTTGTATACTTTGGGTGTTTCTCATGAGGTAACAACCCATGTAAAAGAAATGAGATCGAATACCTACACTATTAAGTATGATAATTTTAAATTGATGCATGATGAACATATTTCTGACCTGTATCTGAAGTTCAACGAAATTGTAAATAAAATGACCTCACTGGGAAAATCTATTCCTGTAAAATCGAAAATCACGAGGATACTAAGATGTCTTCGGGAAAGATGGAGAGGCACATCTGTCTCAATAAAATAATCATGAGACATAAGTTCATTGCATGTTAAATAGATGATTGGTAATTTGATGAAGTGTTAAGAAGAACTGAAGGTAAACAAGGAGGATGATGAGGAACCAAAGATTAAGTTAGTGGCATTTAAGTCTACCTCCTCGTTGAGAAAATACATGGAGAAAGCTCAAATACCCACTGAATGCCCAACAAGTGAAGGTTCAGATTCTGGCAGTGATGTAGAAATGGCTCAAATAACTATGAGATTCAATAAATTCTACAGGAAGAAGAAATTATTTATAAAATCAAACTACAAATGAAAGTATGATAAGCGAGGTAATTGGATGAAAAATTGGAAGCAAGCTGACAAGGATGATGAGATAGTGTGCTCTGGATGAAAAAGAAAGGAAACATTACGGCTGATTGTCCAAAGTTTAAGTTCAAGAAGAAATACAACTATAAGGAAAAAAATATAAGAAATCCATCAAGCCAAAATAGAGTGCTTTGGAAGACATCACAAGTGATTCTGAGAATTCTGATTCTGAAAAGAATCATGCCAACATGTGTTTCATGACAAACACATCTGAGGTAACATTGGATACTCCTTCGTTAAATTATTTTTATACTAGAGATTATATTGAATGTAAAAATATGTCTACTGAAGAATAATTTTAATATTATAATAATCTAGAAGAAAACTATAATGAATTAAAGGAAAATTATAATATCTTGAAGAAACAACATGCTTTAACCAGCTCTGTTAAATCTTCAATTGATTGAGAAAAGGAAAAGAATGATCAATTACTCATGGAAAATACTGAACTGAAATTGTCCAATGATAAACTTAGATAAGACTTAGAGAAGTTCATGAATGTAAAGAATACACTTACAAAAATGCTAGGTAAACAAGTGGAACCGAAATATTATACTGGAATTGGCTATCATCTTGGATAGAGACAGATTAATAAAAATAGATTTATTCCTCAATCTGGATAGAATGTTGCTAGTTCTAGTTATAGAAATTCATATGCCTCAACTAGTTATTCACAAGGTAATAGATCAAAAAAGGTTTATATTTTAAAATATTTTGAATCTATTGATTACATGAAACCCATTAGAATAATGTGGGTACCCAAATTATTTCTTTCTAACCTCTATGGACCTTAAAAGATCTGGGTACTAAAATCATTCTCTATTTAGACCTGTTTTGTAGGAAACTTGATGGAAGAGTTCTTGTTAGAAGATATGGTACATGGACAGTGGACGTTCAAGAAACATGACTAGAGATTACTCATTATTCAAGAGTTTAATCAATATTTATGGAGGACATGTCACCATTGGTGATAATTCGAAAGGAAAAATCATCGGGATAGGCCTGATTAATAACACTGATTCATTTTTTAATTTCTAAAGTATTATTTGTTTATGGACATAAATATAATTTTTTATATATTTCTCAGTTGTGTGATGATGGATTCAATGTAAAATTTAAAAATGAATATTATAATGTTTTTAATTCTAGAAATATTTTAGTATTTTCTGACTTAAGAAATGAAAATTTCTATAGAGCTAATTTGAATTCTTTATGTAAAGAAAATGTTACTTGTTTAAATGCTTTTCATAAAAAATCTTGGATATGGCACAGAAGATTATGACACTGAAATATTCCTTCACTTATAATATTGACTAGGAAGAATTTAGTTAGAGACCTACCTCAAATAAAACTACCATTAGACAAAGTTTTTACTCCCTGTCAAAAGGGAAAGAAACATAATGTTTCATTCAAATTTAAGAAAGATGTTTCACCTTCTCAACCACTTGAGTTAGTTCACATGGTATTTTTTGGACCTTCTAGAGTTTCTAGTTAAAATGGGAAGAACTATGTCTATGTCCTAGTAGATGACTTTTCTAGATACACTTGGGTATAATTTCTTGATCACAAAATTGAAGCATGTTCTTATTTTATGAAATACTCCAAGTATGTAGAGAACCATAATGGACATATGATTATGAACTTGAGAATTGATCATGGCCGTGAGTTTGAAAATCATGAGTTTGAATCATACTTCTCACACAATGGCTATAGTCACTGCTTTTCTGCCCTTGGACACCTTAACATAATGGTGTATTAGAAATAAGGAATAAAAGCCTTCAAGAAATTACAAGAAATATGCTTAATGTGTATGATTTACCTATTCATTTCTGGGCTGAAGCTATGAATAAATATTGTTATGTTGTAAATAGAGTCTTTATTAGACCTATTCTTAAAAATACACATTGTTAACTATGGAATAATAGGAAACATAATGTTAGTTACTTAAAAGTTTTTGTTTGCAAAGTCTTTAATCTTAATACTAAGGATAATAATTACAAGTTTGCATCTAAAAGTGATTAGAGATTTTTTTAGGTTACTCTATAACTAATAAACCTTATAAAGTCTTTAATAAAAGAACAAAATGTGTGGAATAATCTATTAACATCGTATTTGATGAAACTGATCCACATGAACCTAAGTCTTCTCTTGAAAATCATGAAGAAGATCTGTCTGTTCTAGTTCTTAATGATAAAATCAATGAACCTGTTTTAAAGACAACTAGTTCTGAACATATTCCAGAATCTTCTTCTGGTGAACCTGAACCTTTAGAAGAACCTGAAATTTCAAGTCATATCATTACTAGATCAACTAGGATTATAAATAATCATTCTTTATATGTTGTTTTTGGTAATCTTGATAGATTGAAACAGACTAGAGCTTCCCTAAGAAATCAGGTTGAACATCAAAAATTTCATTAATAGTTAGAACCTAAATATATCATTGATGCAATCAATGATGAATTTTTGGTAATGGAAATGCAAGAAGATTTAAATTAATTTGAAAGAAACAAAGTCTGGGAATTCGTTGAAAGACATAAAGACACTTTGACCATATGTACTAAATAGGTTTTTAGAAATAATGTTGATGACTTTGGAAACATAGTTAGAAACAAAGCAAGGAAAGTTTCACAAATATATAGTCAAAAAGAAGGAATAGACTACGAGGAAACCTTTGTACCTGTAGCTAGATTAGAAGCTAATAGGATTCTACATGCCTATGCTGCTCATTTAAATTTCAATTTATATCAAATGGATGTTAAAAGTGATTTTCTAAATGGTTTTATAATTAGAGATGTTTTTATTAAACAACCACTTGAATTTATTAATCCTCATTTTCCAAATTGAGTTTATAATCTCTCTAATTCATTATATGGTTTTAAAAAATCCCCATGACCTTGGTATGATAGACATAGTATTTTTTTATTTCAAAAGGTTTTTCTAAATGGATCGTTGATCTAAATCCCTTTATTAAAAGAATTCCCAAAGATGTTTTGACAGTGAAAATATATGTTGATGATATTACTTTTGGATCTTCTAAAAATGATTTGTGTATTGATTTTTCAATGATTATGAAAATTAAATTTGAAATGAGTATAATGGGAGAACACAAATACATCCTTGGATTTCATGTTTTTCAAAATAATAATACTATTATTTTGAATCAAAGTAAATATACAAGGGATCTTATAAACCTTTTTGGTTTAGATTGAATTAAAGAATGTTATTCACCTATGATTACTACTTGTAAGTTGGATGCTGATGAAACTAGAAAACTAGTGGATCAAACCAACTACAGAGGTATGATAGGGAGTCTTATATATCTTAATTGTAGTCGACCAGATATTATGTTAAGTGTATGTATGTGTGAAATATTTAAAGCTAATCCAAAAGAGTCACACTTTCTTGTTGTTAAAAGAATATTCAATTATCATAAACATACTACTAACATAGGATTATTTTATTCAAAAGGAAAAAAATTTGATTTAATAAGTTATTCAGATGCTGACTATACTGGTTGCATGTTGGATAGAAAATGCACTTCTTGAAGATGTCATATTCTTGTTAAGTCCCTAGTATCTTGGTGTATTAAAATTACGGTGTTGAATTTTCTACTGCTAATGTAGAGTACATTGCTACAGGTAGTTGTTGTGCACAAATTCTGTGGATGAAACATACTTTTTTGGGCTACAGATATCTGTTTAGACATGTCTTTATAAATTGTGATAACACTAGTGTAATTAATATCTCCATGAATCTCGTGTCTCACTCTAGGACCAAACACATTGATGTAAGGCACCACTTTCTAAGAGATCATTAACAAAAGGGTGATATTACAATTGAATTTATAGGTGCGGAACATCAATTTTCTAATATTTTCACCTAACCGTTAAGTTTGGAACGGTTAAGTTACATTAGACATGAGTTAGTAATTATAGACTTTGTTTATCCAAACCTCACCATTAGAAGCCTCACCGTTAGAAGCCTCACCGTTAGAAACATAAATGTTAGAAACCTCACTGTTAGAAACCTCACCATTAGAACCTAACCATTAGAAACCTCACTGTTAGAAACCTCACCATTAGAAACCTGACCGTTATAAACTTCACCATTAGAAACCTCACCGTTAGAAACCTCATCTTTAGAAACCTCACTTTTATACCTCACTGGTATGAACCTCTACACTATACCTCACTGTTAGTAGACCTCACCGTTATGAATCCTTACCAGTATACCCTACCAATAGGATTGCACTGTTTTTAAAATTATGTTTCATTATCCACCAGAATCTGTATCGTTTATATTTTACCTACTATGTTTTATTTATTTATTTTGTTATTCTTATATGATAAAACATATGATCTGACCTCTCTCAATACACCTCGAACCCTTTAACTTCATTCTTTAGCTCCAAAATCGTCGAACGCTAATCCTCGCGATTCGAAAAATGGATAGAGTAAAGAGACCATCATTCATCGAGAACGATGATGAGTTGAATGGAAAGAGACTCAAAGGAGAGTCTAGTGGTGGAATTAAATTCTAGAAACCACAAAATCCACGTCTCGTTCAAAGGGATATACTAGTTGAGAAAGAGATGTGCACAGAATGGTTGATTTCCAATAAGTCTTTAGTTCTGGAGGTAATGGAAGATGAAAAATGGGTAGAATGCTTCTTGAACAACAATGGTCTTTATTATCAAATGATGGTAAAAGTGGTTTAAGAGTTTGTTCATTTTGAAAAATCAGAATCTGAGAATATAATAGCTCAGTTATTAATGGAAAGGAAATATATTTTTCCTCTACTGAATAGAATGAATGCATGAATGTCCCTCAGGAAGGAGTTATTGGATATTTCTCGAAATCAGTACCTCATACCAGTGAAATATTTGAATATGAAGCTGCTCTGGAAGAATTAACAGGAGATGGAACAACACAAGAAGTCGTTTCTGTAGAAATGGATAGAAAGAACTAGTTGCTGTTAAAATTTATTCAACATGTGCTAAGTCCAAGAAGAAGGGGAATTTGAAAATCTGAAATACCGAGATATTTATTTAGTGCATCTATTAAGACATGGTGTTAAGGTGAATATGTGTATAATTTTAATGACTTGGATTGTGGATATGACCATGCCCAAATAAAATTCCAATTCTTTATTCATTTCATAGTTAATTTCTTTTGTGATGAATGTGAAGGGAGAATCTAAGTCTCAAGATGAGACAGTAGTGGTGAGGAACATTTTTTGCATCACTAGTACTATCTGTAAATACATGAATATCAATTGGAATCCATGGAGATGAGAATAGGTTAGTGATGATGAAAAGATATATGATATGTTTAATCTTATGGATCGTCCTTATAGGTATAAGGATGTGAGGGATCCTTTTCTAAGACCGGTTGAAGAGGAAGCTCATTATATTGATGATACTGATGAAGAGGATACCTCTTTTGCTGATGGAAAGGATCTAGACTTGCCTCCTAGTCTTGTTGAAAAAATTGTATCATCTGTAAAGGAAATAGTCATGGAAGGGAGAAATTAAGAATAACCTATTAATGAAGAAGACCATCTTGCTCCAGGGAATGAGGAAGAAGAAGAATCTGAAACTGAAGCATCTGCTTCTGCCACCTTGAGTTTCATCCCATTGATTGTAATTACTGATGTAATAGATGATGTTCTTGATGATGTATGAAGAATGGAACCTATTCCTAAGTAGCCTCCTTCTGTTGTAGATATTGAAATGTTCTTGGAAGAGTATCCAGAGGATGACCGAGTTGTTGAGGGTGCTATTTCCGTACAATAGGATGCACAGATTGAGGGGGAGAATAAAACTAGACTAGGCAATGTTTCAATAGGTGATGGAATTAAAGACTGGGAAGAATACCCAGGATTTGTTGTTTGTGGGTTGGACTATTCTGATTCTGAAGATGAGACACCCATGAATGGACCACAAGTTAACTATGATATCTTTTCTGAGTTTTAACCTATGGATGTGGTATGGAAAGATGATATAGACAAGTTTGTGTCTGATCTTAAAACCTCATTTGTGGAATAGATAAGAAGAATGGAAACCTCATCGATATCGTCCATTCAATCTATTATGAATGACTCTGTGGCTATTATTTGGTCTGATAGAGTACCTGTATTTGTGCCTGACAATCTAGTTACTAAGGCTGATCTTGAGTCTTTAAAGGCAGTGTTGAAGGAGACTTGGACTGCATCTGTTCCAGATTTAATGAGATATTTTGTTTAAGAGTTAACCAAAATTGAAAGATGTTCTGAACTCTTACTTGGATTTACTATGTCAACCATTATGACAGAGATGATGAAGGAGATTAGAGTATGTCATACTCAGATTGAGAGCTGGACATGATCCGTTTTTTCATTGAAGCAGTCTGTTGCTTCTGTGACTACCTTGAGTAGTTATCAAGCTCAAATGAACGCTGATATAAATTACATTAAAGATTTAGTAAAGAAATTTGTGAATGTCATTGATGCTTTTAAGAAGTGGATCAAAGAGAATGTGAGAACTTGGGATTTGGTCGTCCAGAAGCTGATAAGAAACTTAACCCAATCAGTCAAGGAGACTATTGAATTCACTGTCAAACCTCTTGCATCATCCAGTGCTTTTGTATATGTTGATGAGTTTCGACCAGTGATGAGAGAAGATATTGGATAGTCTTCTACCAGTGGCTTTGTAGACTCTACTACCTTGACCCATGTGGTGACTACAACTAGGGATATAATTAAAATTGTTCAGGATTTTATGATAGAGGCCAATGCTTCTCAGAAAAAAGTAAAGGAAAAAGTGGATTAATACATCCAAAGGGTTTATACCATGCATTAGCAAAACAACCATTTAAAGCTTATGTTAGAAAACATGAAACTACCCCCAGTCACTCAAGCTTTCAAATAAAAAGTCAGCAAGCTCAGGGAGTTGACTCCATATCATGACATGTTTATGGAGAACAAGGATGAATTTTATTTTTCTATGGAATGAGGAGGATGAATCATTGTGGAATTTAGGAATCTATTGCTTCCATTTATCCATGTAGAAAATTCTCCCATCATTGCACCTCCAACCCTGCCTGCCTCTGCTCAGTCTGCCTCCATTCCTTAAATGACTCTAGTCCAAGCAATCTGGAGCCTCACTCCTCTGATCACATAGAGATCTACCCACTACAGGCCCGGAATAGTCTCTATTTCTCAACCACCAGTAGTGATTTCTGGAATTCCCAATCCTTCTACTAAAGCTAGCTAGCCTGGGTCTACCATCAAACACAAAGACAAATACCAAGTTGACATTAAAGAGGTGGTTTGACTAGTTTCTAGTAACTTTGATGGGAATCACTTGTAATCTTTTGGTAGACTTCTGTATTTCTATTTTTTCTCAAGTAACAGATAAATGCTTTCATTCTCTCTTTTACCTTCTGTCACTTCTCTTTTCCTATATTTCCTTTCTGTAACAATTTTTTCTAATCACAAATGGGGAGACATAATATCTAAGGAGAAGGAATAAGGGAGAAATAATATAATTAGGGAGAAATAATAAAATATGGGAGAAATAATATAACACAGTATAAATAATATGACAAGGGAGAAATATTATAATAGGGGATAAATATTACAACGGGGGAGAACTGATATAAATAATCATTATATTTTATGAGCATAATAAATTTCCCTCTGGTACTTTTGTTTTATATTTCTCTCTTTGATACATTTTTTGTATATCTCTGATACATTTCCATCTAATAATCTATTCTCTGATGCATTTTTTTTGTAACTCTAGAACATTTTTTTTATTATTAGCTCTGATACAATTGTATTTAATACTATGTCCTCTGATACATTTAAAATCTCACATTTTAAAATGTCATTACTCACAATGAGAAATAAAAACCATTGTATTTTATAATGATACATTAATGATTATTTTGGATTACAATATCATATTTTCTGATTCTCAAAAAGGGGGAGATTTTTGACCTCGCCTATTTTGATAATCCAAATTATGCATTAATATGCTTTGATAATACCAAATAATGTTTATTTATATATTAATTCATTCAATCTATGATATCCTACTACTAAGTTGATAGAAATATCAAAATAATCATTTGAATATGGTAATTTATGTTTATCTATGTTTATACACCCTTTGAAATAATTCTAACCCAATTTGGAAATGTTTTGCATAGAACAGATAATGCTTAAGTCCACTGACATGCATAAGTTCACTGGTACACACATAGCTACCGATACAGGCAAAATAAGTCTACTAATAAAAGGAGAAACACAGCTACTGATAAGGATAAGTACACCGGTATCGATGTCTACTGATATGGATAAGGTCACCGATATGCATAAATGATACTCATCAATGAAGAGATACCGATAGAACAAGTCTACTGGTATAGACATGTTAACTGATACAGACCTATCAGTATATAGTATATCGATAAGCAATGGTCCCTGATATGCAGTTACTGATAGAGATAGACAACTACCAATATAAAGTCCACTGATACAACTATAAATTCTAATAATACTAACAGACAGATGGCCACCTCTACAATGTCTACCGATACATGAATTCCTCCAGTACAAAAGAGCTACTGATAGGTTGAGCTACCGATGGAAAGAGGTTCTGATACATACAGCTACCGTTATAAAGGATAACATGTACCGATATAGAAGAGATACCGATACAAGCTCACTGATACGACGAGCTACCAATGGAAACCAGTCACCATTTCTCAAAACTGTATTACTTTTTTTTATTTAGAAATGGTCACATTTGATGATTTTAATTCAACTACTATTAATTAATGATAGTGGTTGGAATTTCAGTAACCATACCTCGTACCTGTAAAAAGGTAATCATCCCCATTGCTGGAGCTGAAGATATAAAAGGGAACCACAAAAGCACCCAGAGATTATATGCATATATACAATAGTGAGGCTACATCCTTACTCTCTCTTATTTAAAGAACACTAAATATACAAGATTCCATTCATACATGAATAGAACAAAATCTGAACTTTAGTCAAGGAGTGAAGAAATACAACAATCACTTAATGCACTCAAGCTGATCAAACTGAACCTGAAAGTCAGGGAAACAAACGACACTCTGTTTTTGACAAAAACCAGAAAAGGAATCTTAAGAATTTCTTATTAATCAAAAAGAGTCCTAAGCTGCACATCAAATCACTGGTGCATTCTAAACTCATATCTAATCTCTATTAGCGATTATTTTACTTAATTTTTGAGCAGTGTGTATACTCATTATATTACATACACACATTGTCTCCTATGCTAAACTGATGGATTACTAAATACTCACAGAATATTTCCCCTATACTCTTGTATAACACTGTGGATAGTGGTTGAGGTCAAGTGTGACCTGGATACTATGTGTGCTATTGTTTTTGTTTACCAATGTAGAACTATGGTAGAGGTCATATGACCTGGACAGTCCTTGTAGTGTTGTTAAACCCGATCCAGGGTATGGATCAATGTTTTTATAAACTATTTGATAGGACTATGTCTCGTTTTAAGAATGAACCTCTTGGTTATATCTGTTGTGCTTATTTTTTTGTTTTAAAGTTTATTGAATATTCCATTGCTAATTAATTTAAATATAAATCTATTTTAAAGTAATTATGATAGTTGAACTAGCATGTGTTTATAACATCTGTTAGTCAGTATGCTAGTTTCAAAAGTTAACTAATATTCTTATTGAGTTAAATGATAAATAATCAATCTCTTGAGAAAATAATTGAAAACATAAAATCTTTATAAATTCACTACATTTTAGTTTGTATTTAATTTGGGATATTTTAATAATAATTTTTTAAAGAGAAATTTTAATTGGAACTCAATTCACTCCCCTCTTGAGTGTCCAATCCGACCAACAAATTCTATGTCGTAATGAATCTGAAATTGATCAGATTAAACCCTTACACTATATTTTAGAAAATTTTATTACACTCAAAAAGATAGTATAAAAATGAAAAATAATATAACAATCTATTTCGTATAATAATACATGTTAAAAAAATAATATGCTTCATTTGAATATTTTATCAACATGAATATTAGTTTATTATTATTAGTTTTCTATATCGAGAGTGAATAATCTTGATCATTTTTCCTAGTTTCGTAAAGGTGGTGTTTTTCATCATTCATCACCCAAATTTTAATCTTTACCATAACAAAAAATTTACGATTATTGATAATATATAAGGTTATAATTTCATTATATTAGATTTTTTATTATGATCATTAATAATGAAATTTTTTATGAAAATATTTTAGTGTTTTTTAGAAAACAAATATCATTATATTAAATAATCTCATTAATATTATTGTTACCCTTAATGAATAAAATTAAAATAATTATTTAATTATTTATATTATTTATTAACATTAACTATTTCCTTATATTCATTTGTGATATAATTTTATATCATTTTTCAAGTATGTTTTTAATGATACCCAAATATAAAAAATAAATAAATAATGAATAATAACGATTCTCAATGGTTTTAATTTGGGAATATTTTTTTAAATAGAATTATAATGATATTATTTAGATATTATTAAAGATATCAAATATTTATTAATAAATTATTAAAAATTATAATTAAAATACATGAAAAAAAGGATATGTAACTTTTTGGGGTTTATAGTCAACAAATATAAGACTAACGTTTTCTTATATGAAAATAGAAATAATAAGGGTAGTACATTATAATTCCATTTGATTTATAAATTTTTTTATATAAATATATTTATTTCATTTTATATTAATTATATAAATATAGTTATAAAATTAATATAGAACATAAATGTTGTTGGAGAAAATTGGTAATCATTATGAGGAATTGGGATTCCTTTAAAATGAATCCATGAAAATAGCGAGATTACGGTAAAAATTTTCTAAACAAAATACATTTGATGTGAAATAAGATTATATGAAAAGTTAATAGGGTATATTATTAGGAGGAAATAAAAATTTTATAGTATTCTAGAATTTTTAGGGATAAGCCTCATTTATTATATTTGAGAATGACATTATGGTAAATATTTCAAATAATTATAAAGAAAGAATATGTTTCATATGTCACTTTGGTTCTAGAATGTAAAATAATGGATTGGAAGTTGATATAATGTGAATAATACTTTAAAAATTCAACTTTCAACATTAAAAAAAAATAAATCATTTAATTTGTTAATTTTCACTTTTAGAATTTTTTATTTTATAGTGCAAACTGCTTTTTGCTTATTTAATTTACATTTGATTCTAAATATTAAAATAATATATATAAAACAATTTTGATCAACTAATTCGGTATGTTAAATAAATTTTTGAATTAATTTTTTTCTATATATTTAAGCCCATTTTAATACTACCACACGAAATTCATAAGAACTCATTTTTAGAAAGAGTAAATTTTTAAGATAATTTTTTTTGGTTTGGAGAAATTATCAATGTTTTTTACTTTGGTAATATATATTAATTTATATTAAAAAACAATAAATTTTATGTTTTATTTACTGTACTCCAAAACTAAATTCTGAAATAATAGATTTAATTAAAAGGAAAAATGAAAAAGAATTTCATTTTGTGGAAAATATCTCCTTACTACAGAGAATTATAAGCATTGGATTTATAAATGTTAATTGGAATTTAAATATTTATATATTTAAACCATATATTTATAATTGATAAGGAAAAATGTATATTAATTTTTCAATTTATATCTATTTCTAGACAGTGTTATCAATTATTGGGTTCTATTAAAAACTATATGTTTAACTATTTATAAAAATAAATTATTTCCTAATAATTTAAAAAATTTATACTAACCTTATATTCACATTTTAAATAAAAAATGATATTTTTTTCTCTAAATAATATTATATAATTTATATTTTTTTTTCTAAATAGAAACACACTACGTTATGAAAACATATTTCTATGAAGCATTAACAATATAGTATTTAATTTTTCTTAATCCTACTTTGTATGCAAGAATAATTTGTCACTATCATTTTATATTCACTAGGTTTCATTATTAATATCAAACTATTATAAAATATTTATTGATTCTTTTTATTTTTTTCTTTAATGTTAAATAATATTTTATGTAATTAAATTTTTTATGGACAAAGACATATGAAATTCAAATATATTTACCTGTAAATAGAACTTCTACATTGTACAAATGAGAGAAAAAACTAAATTAAACACTTTTATATATAAACACATCATATTTTACCCAACTCATAACATCAATATCACCTCTATTATCAACATCCACACACCACCATAGGTAATTTTTTTTTCAGAAGCATCGAGTTATATTTTTTGTTATATAAAAATACCAACATATTCACTGCATGGATTCCCAATACTAGTTTCCTATGATATCCAAGCACCAAACCACAAATACTAAAATATTGAAAATGTTTTTTAAGGTTAATATCATGGTATATATAAAAATTGTATCGATGATATATAAAGAACCATCAATGTGTGTTAAAACCCTTTGACCATCTTTTGTGTTTTATCATTGTATAACTATGTATGTTTTGCCGAGGGAATATAAATAATAATTTATTCTTGTATGATGTACATACTATAAACCAATATGTTTTATTCATCATTTAAAAAATTAGGGTTCTAAAGAAATATTCACTGATAACCATAAATATTTTAATATATATAGATTATCAATGACCATTTATCACAAACACCTCAGCTGACTGACCATATAATACAGAAAACCATATCAGGCAAGATTATGTAATATTCTTGCCATATTAAGAGAGAATTAATAAATTTATATATCATCATATTACCTGAAAATGAATCATTATTAAATGAAACTGAATATGAAAATAAATTAATAATAAGTGATCTAAATTGATATTTGTATTTCTCATGACTCTATAATGGCCCATTAAAATATATTCATTTAATTATTTAGATGTATTATAATTCATAGTAAAATAATTCCCTTAAATGTATCCTTATATACAACCTCATAAAAATAACTACAAATTAAGGTGGTCATTATATAGTTATATTCATGATATGAATCCTTTAATATAATAGTGTTTAGAAAAACCAGAATAGTTGTAAGATTCATTATAGTTGAGAATATATTAGTAATATCGATAAATTCATTGTATTAATAAACTTTCACCCATATATTAAGCATTTTATTTCTTTCTTTTAACATATAAGTAGTTATCTAAGTATTTTTATCCTACAATTATGTAATTTTATCCTTCACCATAAAATCCCATATTTTCATCACTATGATTTAAATCACTTCATTTGACTATTATTTATCTCCATTATCAGCTCACAATAAATAATTAATTTATTAAGATATTATATATGTGAATTTTCACCCATGATTATATCCAAAATTATTCTTGATTAGTATTATTCATTATTTTATTAGTATCATAATATTTAATTACAAAAAAAGAATGTTTCCCTTTCATTACCACTATCAGTTTCAAATATGAACTATTCATTACATATTATAACCATTCTAAATAATATTTTTATTATTTTTATTTACCTTATTATTATTATCATCTGATATGTGGTGTTCTAATTTCATCAATATATAAAAAATAAAAAAAAAACATAGTCATCAGAACATGCTTGTGATTTATATCATATTTAATGTGACTATATATTAATAATCCAAATATCCATAAATAAATGACTTTTCATAATTTTAGTATCTATATATTCAAAATACTAATTTGTCTTATTAGAACATGTATACATTTATTAGTAAAATAAAACACTAGAATTATTAACTTATTCAAAAAAATATTTATAGATCATGGTGTATTAGTATAGTTCTAGTACATTGATTCATTAAAATTTTCATACACAATTATTAATTTTTTATTTATATAGTAATTATATACATATTAAAAAAAATTCTTTTTCTAGCACAATGTTTATTTTATTTCGTACCATCATAATTTTATTGATTTTTGGAGGTCCAAAATTTCTTCTTTTTCATCTGAAATCATTTTCACTTGTGTAATCATTTATTTAAAAAATATAATAACCAATCTATAGTTATTTTTTCATAAAAATTAATCATATATTCTATAATTTTTCATTGATAATTTTTATATGATATATCATGGTTTCAATTTATTTTATTTATTTTTGTCCCAAATCAAAAAATTATATCAATGTCTACATTATATATTTTATTGATTCACATCCTATTGAAAAATATATTTCATTTTTAATTCAAAATATTTAATAATATCATAGAACACCCCCTCTATATTTGAATCTTGTAGAATTCCTCATATATATAATTAAAATAAAATTTTTAACCAATAAATATTTTTAAAATTATTTAGAATGTGTAAAGTAACTATAAGGGTTTTTAAGAGAAATCACCAGTTCTATTAATCTATAATAATTCTTCATTAATAATATATATGATTGTTAAATTCAATAAAATATAAATTTTCTAGAAATATGTATATATCATGGAATAGAAATATATCCCAAATTAAAAAATCATAACTTCCAAGTACTATTTAAACTCAAGGAAAATATAATAATAATTATATTATTTATTTTATTTTCATAGTTATTTTCATGTTCCATTTCGTTAATAATATAGTATTTTGTATCTTTTCTATTCTTACAAAAATGGAAGAAAGTAGTAATATACCATAATTAATTTTCTAAATGATTTTTCATGGAATATATTACCCTAATTTTTATCACATTTTATATCTCCAACATCAATCATTTATTATGATAGAACTAAAAAATCATCCATACAATATTCACAAAATATTTTTACTGAGTAATAATTATTATATTTTATTCAACAAAAATCTTTTATACTAAATAAAACTATTCATGACTATCAAAGTTTCTTCCAAACAATTTGTTAATGAATTTTGTAAAATGATAGTGCCCAAAAAAATATTAAATTTAATTTATTTACATCATTAAAGGATTTTAATTATGTATAAATCATTGATATTAATAAATATAATATCTTTATACCCTATATTTAGTATGAATAACAATTAAATCACATATAATATATTAAAAGAGGTAGGATATTCGTGAATATTTTATAATGATTTATACAATCATTCTCTTGTATACATTATTATTGAATCCATGTTCTTTTACTATGATGGACGCATTAATCCTATATCCTTGTAATTAAATAGATTCTACTCAATGATTTATATTCAAAATAGTTTTTTAAGTATAATTATTAAATAAGAATACTTATAATAAAAATAGTCTTAAATATATATTATTTATAATTTAATGATATATTTTATTAATCGGTCGATCGATAATCACCATATATTTTTTATAGATATGATTATGTATGATAAATACAACAGTGGTCATCAAAAAATAGTCTACAATACTTATTTAATAATTATGAAATTGTAAAAGTGATTTAATTGAACACACAATTTTTTAATAGATTAGTTATTGATTTTCAATATGGAAAAGGAAATAAATTGTGTATGTATATTTATGTCCTTTTGGGAATTATTTATAAATATACCAGGGAGAAAGAGTTCTACTATATATGGAGAAAAAAATAATTAGCTATAGTCTTATATAATATCGTATTCAATATGAAATATATAATTTCAAATTTATTTACAAAAAAAAAAGAAATAATATTATAGTATCTACATATTCATAGTGGTATAAAGTTTAATAATAAACCATATAAATGAGTTTGATAGGATATGCTCTAATTTTCATGCCATCTCTTATGTCTTCTGATAAAAAACTAAATAGTCAAAAAAGGTCATTTGATAATAATAAACACATTTTTAGACTATTTACGTCCTACAATTCAAGTTATTTGTGATTGTTTGGATCTATTTAGTAAATTTATTTTCATTTCATTTTAATTTGGTTCTATTTATTTTAATTAATTTTTTTGAGTTCATGATATTTTAAATTTATTTGTATTACGTCAACATTGTTTTCATTAGTTCATGTAAATTTTTATCAATTATCTTTATCCAAGTTTAGTTTATTTTGATTCAATTAAAAACGTTTTGGATTAAATGGTTTAATGATATTCATTTAGTGTGGTTTAGTATTGAAATTTTTATCTCATTCTAGAACAATATTAATCATTTTTCTGGTTTTTTTAGGTCATTGCACTTTTGATTCAATCCCATCATTTTTTTGGATTCTTTCAATCAGGATTAATTTTATTTTATTTTATGTGATATAATATGAATTGTTTAGAATATGAATAACTTTATATCTATTAAATTTATCTTATCATGGATCCATCATATTTTTTTGTTCATCCATACATATATACAGTCTATCATAATAATTTTCATTATGTTTTTTGATTGTTATGGTGTTGTTTATTTTTCGTTGGTTCAATTTAATCTTATTTAGTTGCACAAAAAGTATCCCATTATATTCAATATGATTTAAAATAAATTAAAATCTATTTTTATTGTTATATTTTTTCTTGTTTTCACTTTACTATTCATTTTGTATTAATATAGAAATGTTTAGATTGGTTTAATTCAATTTTATAAAGATAAAAAATTTTCGGGCTAATAAGGATCAGTTAAGTGTAATTGTTTTGGATGTTTTTTTCATTAGATCTCACTAAAAAATTTATTTTGGTCTATTAAAAAATTATTATTTTAATTTTGTTTATTTGTGTTATGTTTTGTAAAATTTTGATAATTTAATATGTGTTAAATTTAGCGATGTTAAATAAAATTTGTAAATATTTAGATGTGTTTGTTTTAGTGTATTTCTATTCATTTTACCAACCCAACTTCGATAACCCATTGTGAGTTTTTATATTGTAACAAAGGTACAAAATAAATATATCATTTTTTACCAGATAAAATATATTAGTATTCGGAATAAACTATAGACTTAATGTTAAAGGATATTTTAATTGAAAACATAAGATATAACTTTTGAAAAAAATTAATAAATTATTATTTATCATTAAATTTACAAATGTAATAATTATAATATTAATGGTATCCGAGGGAAATGGTAAAGTATATAAATTGCTTACCTTAATATGTATTTAATGGTATAATAAAGTGGAATATAACACATCATAAAAATTAATTACATAAAGTATAATGAATTCATAATAAAATAAAATTACTTTGAATATATTCATGATTATAAAATATCCAAGGTTAAAATAACCATCAAAATAGATAAATAAAATTTATATTGATAATTGATCTCATAGCATAGGAATGTATAATTCCAGAAAGCAAAAACATACCCTAAATCCATGACTCCAAGACATCAATTATATTATTGTATAATACAAAAAAATACCCAAAAAAATATTTTATGATGAGATAAATCCATATATAAAGGGTATATATAATTATTGTTGATTCCTATCACATAAATATCATTATAAACCCATCATATAAATAGAATGGATAAAATTATATATCGTAATGCTGTATATGTAAACTTATACATAATCATACCAATAAAATCAATAGTTTTCCTTATATTAAAAATGTTCATAAAAATTTAAATAGAAACCATTCAATAGAATAATATGTATATAGGTGAATATCCAAAAATTAACATAGAAATTATAGAATTTTTATAATTAAATAAAAATTAACATTATTAAATGACTCATAATGATATAAAACAATATGGTACCATCATTAAACAATTATATGAAAAACAAATATTCATTAATATTAAATGATTTAAATTGTACAGACCCAAAGCTTGACATAAATGGACATTACATTAATTTTGTGGAATACTTAATTCATAAATAATACAAACACCCAAGGACTGTAATAGTTTAGTGTCTTTTTTAACTCAGAACATAATATTCTAATCGTGGTGAAATATCTTTAACATCTCCCATAAATATCTTCTCGTTTTGTTTTCTAACCTTAAACCTTTCTTTATATTATGGGGATAAGAAAACATAAAAAGGGTGAGTTCAAATACATCGTACGGGTAAACATAGAGAACATAAAACAACCCATTAACATTTCAACCTAAAAACATGAACATGACATAAATCTTAGCAATAAATAAGTCATAGATTTGAAAGGAACATCAATCATGATAATATATCTTGGGAATAAAAAATTTAATTTTTGGAAAACCATTAAGCACATGATATGATTTCCATAGTAGCCAAGGAATTTCTTCCAATACCATCTTAGGGGACAATGTCCCTTACTGAATCGAGTTCACTCCTTCTTCCAGTCCTATATCACTGAACCAGATTAACTTACCATTACAGCCATGTCTATGTCATGAGATATTAATCATTACCCAATTTATTTGAGAGAGATATAGGTCCCACCAATCTCATAATTAAATCATTCCTTCATGTTCCACAAAATCATAAATCAAACATCATAGCATAACCCATGTAATAGAATGGGATTCGTAAACATAATGCCATCATAAAATAATCCATATTAAAAATTTGAAATCATTTCATCATAAGAAAAAAAACAAACCATGTAAATAATGGAGACATTATACTTGAAACATAAACATATTAAATAATGTCATTTTATATGTATAATAGTTTTGATAAAACACTTGAAATGAATTCCTTAGAAAAATATCATTTCTTCTTTAAAATCCTTTTCTTTTCACAAATTGACATGAAATTATAAAAGAAAATGATTTTTGAAAATAATCCTGCAATCTTTTTGAGGAAGCTTCATAAAAATTAGGTGTTATGAAACCATAAAAATCCATTCATGCCGTATAAGTTAAAAATAACATTTTTCTCGTACTTTTGCCGGAAAAGTCAAAAATATTCCTCGTATGGTAAACCAAAGAAAGATTACGTACATACCTTGTGGTAAATGTCATAAAAGTGTAAAAAGGACTTTAAACATAAATGGAATTTTTTTAGAAAACATGTACATTGATGAAAAATATAACCCCAGTAAATACTTATGAATAAACAATCTCAGATAAAAATGAGATTTGAATAATTATCCATTACCCTGGGTCCAATTTCTTCTGTATGTGTCCGAAACTCATGTATAATGGGTTTAAACATATTATTAACTTGTAAAATGACCATAAAAATATTTATTATATCATATAATATTCATTTATGACTTTATATCACTCGTTCTTTTGTCAATTCCATGTTAAAGCATCATTTTGGGTAAAATCGTTTCATATATCGTACGGGTTTGGACATGTTGTTCTTTTTATTATTACTTATATTATGATTTACTTACTTCTAGAATGTAATATATGATTTATATATCATATATATTAATTATATATATATAATAGATTGATACATGAAATGAAATACACTGTTCATGTAGACAGTAGGTTGTATGTATGTATGAACATTGTTTTCATTTCCATATTGAATTTAATGGAAGTAAGTAGATGAAATATATATATATAAGTAAATCTAGTAGAATTATTATTTAATATATTTCATTATTATTCATTATATATTCTTTATAATCATTCTTGAATGGTTAACATGGAGAATGAATCTCATCACGTCATGGAGACGGTAATCTGTACGTAAGCACGAGCGATGATATCATCCCCATAATTATTGAATGGAATTGGATTGGATGATATGATATATTAGAATTAAAATCATGTAATAATAATCATATATAGTTATAATTTACACCCTTATACCCATCCAAGTATCGAGGTGGTGAAAAACAGATTACACCACGACGTGGAGACGGTATTCCGTACATACGCACGCACGGTGATTTCGTTTTCCATAGGATGGATAGAAGCCAAAATAGGGTTGTTCCATATTTATAATAAAATATTATCATATGAGTGATACCGATGTTATTACTTCATTATGAAACAAAAAAATACGAAGAAGTAGAAGAATAAATGAATTTGAATGAATCGGTAAAGGATATTACATCTTCTTCGACGCGCCTCTTCTAAACCTCCTATTAGGGCACAAAAGTTGGTATTTGTACAAGACCAGGACGTCTATAATGTTTCTTGGGAAGTTGGGAAGGGAACTGGTCAGGGGTTGGCCGAGATTGAAGGCTCAAAATGGTGTAAAGAGGATAGGGAGAAGGTTCCCTTTTTTAAGGGAGGATAGGGGCACCTTAAGAAAAACATAAAATATTATTTTATAATAAAGTCATATTCGGTTTATAATAGCTCTAAATTGATTTATGTTGAAGATTATGTTGGTATGGGTCTAAATCCTTTCAAACAACAGGTTTCATAATAGTTTAGGTTAATATTTTAACCTTATCATTTAGATTTAACTCTTCGTTAAATAATTTAACTTTTACCATGTCTCCTTGTTTTCTTACAATATATGGTTAATAAAATTACAATAATCTACCAAACGAACCCCAAGTGGTTAATTATTAATATATATAACCTTATATAATTAATTTGGACTAAACTTAGATTTTTTAAGAATATAATATCAATTAATAATATAATATTTGTTTTAAAAAACTATTTTATGTAAATTTTTACACTATTTGGTAATTGATATTTGTGAAAAACCTAACAGGATATTAGTCCAATAAAAGTTATTTAAATCAATACTAAAATGTAATATTAACCTATAAAATTAGTCTAATTCATAAATTGTCTCAAATTACATTTATTTGGGTATTTATATCACCAATTATGTTAAAATTTCATTTATAAGGTAATTAATGCATCATCATTGTGTCCTACATAAAAAAATTATTTAATGTCTAAAAATTAAAAAGAAAATATTATTATTTAGGAAATATTTTTATCTTTCTAACTAATACTTATGATCTAATTTATCTTAAGTATTACACTATATTAAAAAATTTTGTTATTAAACATTGATCTTAACTCTTTTATCTTTTCTTTGAATTAAATAATAATATATGTCCTAATCTAATCCAAGTAAACATAAATGGTCATATTTTATTTCTAAGGTTATTTCTTGTCGAATTAAAATAATCCAATAGAATTAGGGCATGTTTTAGGGTAATAATAATATCATTTTTACCCTTAATTACCCAATTCATATTTAACAGCGGTAAAGAAAAGTTAAAAGTTACTATTCATTGAAAATTATTATCATCTCATTGGACAATATTTTACTTACTTTTATCAACTGTGTCTCTTGGATTTTTGAAATTCCACTCACTGATGAGGTAAAATGTTGTTTTATATAAATTTACAAATTCAACTAAGAGGTGGGTAAAAGACGGTAAAAAGTTCAATAAAATTTATTATATCTACAATTATTATAAAATGATTCTAATGAATTACATTGAACATATATATGTATTATATATCTATTTTGACCTAAAATAATTTATATAAAACAAATAATTATTTAAATAAAAATTCGTTCTTAAACTATAACTCATTGTTTTTCACGATTAATCAAAAATCGAAAGGTTTTAGAAAAATACAAACAAATCACCATAAGGTAACTTCGACATTCCAAATCCAAAAATGAAGTCCATTTTAAAAGATAATGTTTATAATATTTCAAAATGTGGGTATTACTATTCATTACAACTAGTTAATAATAATATTATAATAATATCTCGTTTAGTGAAACTCGGTTTTGTGTATAACACACGCTATCGAGGAAGGTTGCTCTGGCATGCAACAGAAGCCTAGAATAGTGTTTGAATATACTTCAAGCTAATAAGGTGTTATGTATAGCGCAAGATAATCTTTGTGTATAGTAAAACACAAGACATCACTTAAATAAAAAAATATTTCTCATAAAATCTCAGGGTGGTACATTCTACCCTCTTTAAAATGAATTTCTCCCTCAAAATTTGTTGGTGTTATAAATATTTTATTACTTGTTAGTTTTTTGAAAAGAAACCCACATCATAAAAAGGAATACCCAAACGTAATTTTAAAAACTAATGTACGAAATTTACTGGTCCCCCAAAATAACCCATCAATGGGTTTCTACATAAGAGACCATAGGTGAAAATATGGATATGGAAGAGAAATCTAACCATCATGTTCTGATGGAGAGTGGTAGAGAACATGGATTTGAACAATCCACCAATCACAAATCCATAAATTTGTGATGATCTATGGAACCATCTGATTTATCGGGTATGAGGGTACTATGACAATATTGTTAGTTTTCAAGATCATTTCTCTAATGTTGAAGAATTATTGAATTAAAATAAATACATACTTTATTTTGGTAAAATGTCACCGTTCTTCATGCCGTACACAATTTACACTTCATCTCTTATAGAAATGAAGTTTAATTTGTCATTCGTGAAGTGTTAGCAGATCATGAGATAGAATGATAGGTCATTCCATATGTATTTATCACAAAAAAGATTAGAACACTTTATTAAATATACATAAGTCCGTCTATGCTGAGATTGATTGAATATGGTTGCTAAAATGGACTTCTACTTCATAAAATAAATCTAACTTATACAAATCAGGGACTTCCTATAGGACAGTGGTAGGAAATAAAGGAATGTCGCACTTCGGTTGTGGGAACATACCAGAAATAAATACGAAAACATGTTCTATCCATAAACAATACTATCCTATGTCTAAGAAAATCCATTGGAATCTTTAAGCTTATCCAAAATACATCTATCCAATCTATTATTATAAATAAAATGATTACTAGGAAGGTCATATACCAATCATTGACTACAATCATTTATCTCCCGTATATCATAAGATATATCTTGTTGGTCAAATTCCAAACATGTGAATTCTTTAATCATGTATTCTCTTGAAAAAATGAATACCTATTGAACTTTAGTGAAAACCTAAATTTTCGCAAAAGTTAATCTTTTCACATACAATAATTCTAAAAATTATATATACTCAAACCATGATATCACTTTGTCCTTTTATCAATCATGAGCTCATGAATACCATCAACCATATTATATTCTCCTTATCCCTTCACTTTGCGCATATCATATTCTTTCCAAAAATATTTCGATAACTTTTCATGATTACCATTACCATATTATTATTGGAATCAATATTAAACCAATACATAGATATTCCAATATTCCACAATACTATAAATGAGATTCCACAACACTATTTTGTAATCCCATTACATAAACACATAATCATTCCACTACATTATTGGCATACTCAACATCACAAATAGTGATCTCATGTGGCATCCCATTATCCTTTCCCTTAATAGGTTTTTTTATTTTGATCAACATTAACCCTTGGATTAGGTCATTGGTTAAAATTATGTCCCATTTCCTTGAAATTGTAGCATTGAAGTGTTGAAGGTACGTTCTGTGTAGTCTTTTCTCTATTCACACCATTACCTACATTTTTCCCATTACGTTGACACTCAGCTTCTCGATGACCTTTTTTCCACACTTAAAAAAATTTTCTCGTACCTTTTATACAATCTCCACCAAACTTCATTCCACACTTAAAAAATAAAGAAACAATCATCTTCTTTTCACCATTGTTCTGAGATTTCTCCTTGAACTCCATCTTTTATTTATTTTCAAAACCATGAGATAGATATAACACACCAACTTCTAGTTCTACCTTGGTAACAAAACACACAATTTCTACATAGCTACTGAAGTCTTTTATAGCTAATGCCCTTCGAAGACTTGGTATTAAGACACTGAAGAATCGATCAACATTACTTTCGGGTGGAATGATAAATCCAGATGCATACCTTCCAATCCTTGTAAAATTATCCTCGTATATACCAAAAAATTCATCATCATTTTGCTTATGCTCACGGAACTCCATTTCCATCATTGTTCGAAGAATACGAGTGAAGTACTTATTTAAAAACAAGTTCTTGAACTAGCCACATTCCATGGAATCAATTTCATCATGGGGCCTCAAATTATTGATAAGATTCCATCACTGATCAGCTTCACATTCCAAACGATATACTACTATTATGACTTTATCATTTTCAAAACATTTCATGACTAAAAATATCTTTTCAGTGGTATTCATCCATTGTTCATCCACTAATGGATTAGTAGACATGCTGAAAGAAGGTGGACACTACCTCATCAAGGATTGGACATAATTTTTCTTCTTTCTTTGCTCATTTGTAAGTCCAAAATGAATCATATCCTTTGTATGTATAAAAATAATATTTATCACTCCATCTCCCAAAAAATTGTTTTTATCAGGAGGATAATCATTTCATCATCCATTACATTGATCAACACGGTCCCTTCATGTTCCATCCATCGTCTAAAACCTAAAAAAAATAGTGTGAGGCAAAAATCATGATAGCGAAAACAATATAATAAAGGGGGGTTAACTTAAATATCTAACATCTTAGTTTTAATTCTAATATCGTTAACATAATTCAAGTAATATAACCTATACTTATACTTAACCTTAGGGACATCCCTAGACATACCATAGAAATATCTCTTGGGATCTGACTAATGTTTTCACATCCTAGTTTTCAATGGTTAAAAAAACCTTTGCTCTCATACCACCTGTAGTGACCCAATGCTTGAAGTACATGGACATTGCATTACTTTTGCGGAATACTTAATAAATAACAAACACAACCACCCAAGGACCGTAATAGTTTAGAGTCTTTGGAAACTCGGAACATAATATTCTAATCGTGGTAATATATCTTTATCATCTCCTATATAGAACATCCACTATTGTTTTCTTACCTAAACCTTTTTTATATCATGGGGCTAAGAAAACATAAAAAGGGTGAGTTCAAATGCTCAATAAGGGTAAACATGGAGAACATAAAACATCCCATAATCATTTTAAAGTAAAAACATGAACATGACATAAATCATAGCAGTACATAAGGCATAGATCAAAAGGAAACATCAATTATGATAATATAGAAAAGGAATAAAACATATAATTTTTCTTCAAACCATTAAACACATGATATGATTACCATAGTAGCTAGGGCATTGCTTCCAATACCATCTTAGTGGAAAATGTCCCGTACTGAATCGAGTTCACTCCTCGTTTAAGTCCTTTATCACTGAACCAGATTAACATACCATTCCATCCATGTCTATATCATGAGATATAAATATTTACCCAATTCATTGGAGGGAGATATAGGTCCCACCCATCTCATAATGAAATCATTCCTTCGTGTGACACAAAATCATAAATCATACATCATAGCATAACCCATGTAATATAATGGGAATCTTAAACATCATGTCATCATAACATAATCCATATAAAAAATGGATATCATTTCATCATAAGAAAAAAAATCAAACCATGTAAATAATAGAGACATTATACTTAAAACATAAACATATTAAATAATGTCATTTGATATGGAAAATAGTTTTGATAACACACTAGAAATGAATTCCTGAGGAAAATAAAATTTCTTTTTCAAAATCATTTTAATTTCACGAAATGAAATGTAATTTTAAAAAAAAGATTTTTTTGAAAATAATCATTCATCATTGTAGATGAAGCTTAATAAAAATTAGTAATTATGAAACCGCAAAAATCTGTTCACGCTGTATAAGTTAAAAATAACATTCGACTCGTACTTTTTCTAGAAACGTCAAAAAAATACATAGTATGGTAAACAATAGAATGATTCCAAACATACATTGTGGTAAATGTCACAAAAGGGTAAAACCGAATTTAAACATAAATGAAACGATTTTTAGAAAACATGGGCATGGATGATAAATATTACCCTTTTAACTACTTACGAATAAATAAGCTCAGATAAAAATGAGATTGGAATAATTATCCCATATCTTAAGTCCAATTTCTTTTGTATGTGTCTGAAACTCCTATATAGTAAGTTTAAACATATTATTAGCTTATAACAGAACCATAATAATATTTATTATATCATATATGATTCACATATGACTTTATATTAACCTTTCTTTTGTCAGTTCCATGTTAAAGAAGCATTTTAGGTAAAATTGTTTCATTTATTGTACGTGTTTGGACTTATTGTTCCTTATATTATTATATATATTATGATTTACTTACTTACAGAATGTAATAAATGATTAATATATCATATATATTCATTATATATATATAATAGATATATACATGAAATGAAATACACCGTTCATGGAAAAGATAGGCCGTATATACGCATGAACGTTGTTTTCATTTACATATTGAATTTAATGAAAGTAAGTAGATGACATATATATATATATAAATCTAGTAGAATTATAATGTCATATATTTCACTATATTTAATTATATATACTTTATAATCATTCTTAAATTTTTAACATGAACAATGAATCTCATCGCGTGTGGAAACGGTAATCCTGACGTACGTACGAACGATGATATCATCCCCACAATTATTAAATGGAATTGGAGTGGATGATATTTTATATCATACTTATAATAATGTAATAATAATCATATATAATCATTTTTTACACCATTGTACCCATCCAAGTAACGAGGTGGTGAAGAAAAGATTACACCACGATGTGGAGACGGTATTTTGTACATACGCACGCGTAATAATTTTGTTTTCCGTAAGATGGATATAAGGTGAAATAGAGTTGTTTCATATTTATAACAACATGTTATAATATGATTGATACTTATTTTATTACATTATTATGAAGCAACATATGATGAAGATGAAGAAGAAGAAATTAATTTGAATGAATCAGTAAAGGATATTACCTCTTATTCGACGCGCCTCTTCTTGACCTTCTGTTAGGCCTCTAAAGATGGACTTTGAAGACGACCAGGACCTCTATTATGACATTAGGGAACTATATAATGGAAATTTTAAGGTTTTGGACAAGAATTAAGTCTCAATGTCGTCTAAAGAATAGAGGGAGGATTTGCTCTTTTATAAGGGATGAGAGGGGCATCTTAGGAAAAACATACAATATTATTTTATAATAAAGTCATATTGGGTTTATAATAGCTAGAAATAGTTTTTTTTTCAAATCTACAGTGGGGATAGGTCAAAATCCTCTCAAAAAATATGTTTTAGACAATTTTAGGTTACTATTTTAACATTTTAATTTAGATTTAAATCTTAGATAAATAATTTAACTTTTACTGTGTCTTCTTGTTTTCTTACATTATATGGTTAATCAAATTACTATAAACTACCAAACAAACCAAAATAGGTTTATTAATAATTTATATAACCTTATCTATGTTATTTGGTCGAACCATATATTTTTATGAATAGAACATCAATTAATAATATAATATTTGTTTTAAAAAACTATTTTATGTCAATTTTGACACTATTTGGTAATTGATTTTTGTGAAAATAATAATAGCATGATTAGTTCAAAAAAAGAAATTAAATAAATACAATAATGTCATATTATCCTAGAAAATTAGTGGAATTCATAAAAAGTCTAAATTACATTTATTTGGGTATTTATAACACCAATGATGTGAAACATTCAATAATAATGTAATTACAAATTATCATTGTGTCTTAAATAAATAAAATTATATAATGTCTAAAAATTATAAATAAAATACGATTATGTAGGAATTTTTTACTTTTATTATTAATCTTTATGGTTGTATTTATCTTATATATAACCCAATATTTAAAATGATTTAGTTATTAAACGTTGATTTTAACTCTTTTAACACTTCTTTGAATTAAATAATAATATATGTCCTAATCTAATCCATGTAGTCCTAAAGGATCATATCATATTATTATGGTTATTTTTGGTCGAATTAAATTTATCCAATAGAATTTGGACATGTGTTAGGGTAATGAAAATATCATTTTAATCCTTACTTACCATATTTACATTTAACCGTGGTAAATTAAAGTTAAAAGTTACTATTCACCAAAAAATTATTTTCATCCCATTGAACACATTTTACTTAATGATATAAACTCTGTCTCTAGGATTTTTAAAATTCCACTCACATAAGTGGAAAAATTATGTTTTATGTAATTTTTCAAATTCTCTTAGGAGGTGGGTAAAAGAGGATAAAAAGTTCAATAAAATTTTATATAACTAAAATTATTATAAACCGACTGTAATGAATTAAATTGAACTTATATAGCTATTATGTATCTATTTTTACCTAAAATAAATTTAAATAAAATAAATAATTATTTTAATAAAAATTCGGTTTTAAACTATTACTCAGTTTTTTTCACTATTCATCATAAATTGAATTTTTTCAGAAATATACCTAAAATTCACCCTAAGATAACATCGATATTCCAAATCCTAAAATTAATTATATTTTAAAAGATAAAAATTATAAAATTTAAAAAAGGGGGTATTTCTATTCATAACGACTAGTTCATAACAATATTATAAAAATATCTGATTTTGTGAAACTCGGTCTTGCGTACAACACACGCTATCAGGGAAGGTTTCACTAGTGTGCAACAAAAGCCTAGAATAGTTTTTGTGTATTCTTCATGGTAATAAAGCGTTGCATATAGCGCAAGATAATATTTGTGTTGTGTACAACACAAGACATCAAAAAAATTAAAGAAATATTACTTATAAAATCTCGGGGTGTTACATAAATGGTAAGAGACTAAATAAATTATTCAATAATACTCAATAAAAATTCATAATATATCTCACATATACTTTATATGAATTTAAAATATAAAATTTTAATAGATTGAAATATATTAATTTTCATGCATTAATGGAGATGAAATTTTTTTTATGAATATGCAGAATAATAAATTTGTCGTCTTATTTATGCTATAAATGACTTAAAAACACAGAACAATATACCATTTTTAACATGGAATAATTATGACATCAACAAATAATCAAATAACCCAAGGACGCATTTTTTGTTGAACGAGGGATAAAAAAATAAAAACACTAATTTTTATGTTGTGTTAATTTCATCAAAACCAATACCCACTATTATACATTCCATGAGAAATAATCATCTTCAAAAACTATGTGAAAGAAAGCATGAATTTTGGTGAGGTCATGTTTCCCTATGTACTATCCTACCATAGTTAATAATGGATATATTAAAAACATGTATATTATCTTAAATAAGGACAAATTTTATTTTTAGATAAAATAGTAATCGTTTTAACCAGGTACATATAAGATATGAATAATATCGAAAACAATAACACTTTTACCATGGAATGATAAAACAAAACACGTGTCATGTGATATGAGACTTGAACGATATAAATTAAAGTGTAATAATCATAAACATGCAATTCCCTATCTTTGTGAATCCTGATTCCCACTATCTTTTTCAAGTAAAAAATTGAGAGATGTGAAAAACACTATAATATTCATCCTTTATGAACATTGAAACATGTTAAATGGGTCATTTAACAATTAAATATTATGAAATATATGCCTTCACTGAATGCCTTAGATGAATATATTTGTCTCACTCTTATAGAAATCAACAAATTTGTGCATCCATTACGAAGAAAATAATCATCACATTATAATATAAACCAATGAATGAAAATGTGTATTGATGATGTTTCACAATAAACTTATAATGGACCCATGTTAATAAAATAGGATTCATAAAACATTTAAATTGAAAGAATAAAATTTTCTAAGTGAACCCATGATGTATTATAAGTTTCATAAAATATTTAAATAATTTCATAAATTATATATCAAAAACATATGACTATAAAACATAAAATAATATCATAATAAAATAATAATATTATTTGAAACATGAAACATAAAACCATTGGATGAATATATAATTTGACGATAATGAAAGAAAAATCACAAAAATAACATAATAAAAATATTTTGGGTTCATTTTTATAAAAGATATTATAAGGATTCTGTTTTGTAATGAAACTATAGTTTTTAGGGAAAAAGAAATGAAAAAAATATATATATATAGAACATGTTAAAAAAAAATCCCCAGAACAGAAAAAGATAACATCATTTGAAAGAGAAAGTAGTATAAAGAATAATTTTAAATAAGAAATTTTATACATAAAAGAAAGGAGTTTGACTTACAAAATACATTATGAAAGTAATAAATCAGGTATAAAGGTTTGAGAATGTCTTTATAAAACCTTATTACAATGATTTACTAATAATATTTCATCAATACAAGATTATTTTTACCCAAATAGATAAATTAAATACATTTAAAATGATTACTTTTAAAAGAAACACTATTAATAGAGACTTCAAAATGATACATGTTTTTCATGAAGGGGATTAGAAAATTAATTAAAATATTTTACAGTTAAAAATATTAATTAATAAATAATCCTTGAAAAAATAAATAGTTATTCTTAAATGACAATGTTTTGGATGTTGAAATATTTTATTTTTAAAGGACAGAGTATCCATTTAACCATTTTCAAAAAACATTATTTAAAAGGCAAATTTTCAGCAAGTTATTAAATTTTCGATTTTATAAGGTGTAAAAAAATTTGAAATCATATTAAATAATCCATATTAAAACTCTAAAATTATAGCATAACATTGGAGGGAATGGACAAATGGACATGTAAGAAAATAATTGTTTTTATGTATGTGAGTTATTCTTACCAACGATATATATTTATTTTTAAAGGAATTTTTTTATTATTTTTCTATTAATAAGGGTAATTAATTTCCAAAATTAAAAAAATAAAATAACAAATAAAATTTGTGTATGGGTGTTTTTAAATAAATTAATAAAAAAATAGTCGTTTATGTAAGGTTATGGCCAAATGAAAATAATAGATTCACGAAAAATCCTTATATCAAATGGAACATTTGAATAAAATACCATATGAGACATATAAAATTAAATAGAACATTTAATATCCTGAAATATAATATTAGCATTATTAAGTATTAAAATAAATATTTATTCAAACCATTTAATTTTTATCATGATTCATAACACAAACATGCATCAATAGATCCAAATTTGATAAAAATAACCCTTATCTTATCCCTTTCTATGTTTATGACATTCTATCATCGAGTAAAATAACATATTTAATACAATAAATTATTTCATAACCATTATTACCAATATTTAAATTCTTTTATCATTATTCAAAAATATTTATCATGTGTACATTACGTTGTTATATTGTATTTTTGTCCACCGTGTGTTAAAAACTGTAACCACTTCATAATTTTTTATAATGTTGATATAATTAAATATATTTTGATACCATGGTCATAATGTATATATAATATTTTATATTTTAATAAATATTCTCCATCTATTTATAAATCTCTTACATATTTCGAATACTAATTTCTATACATATAGTGAAAACATAATTTCTAACATTTTATTTGGATTTTTTAATGATAATAGATGATATATTAAATATGATTTATGTAAAATATATATTTTTCTTAAAAAATATAATAATGATTATTATAATATTAAAATATTATTTTTTCTCATATGCATCCATGAAAATACATTAATTCATCATTCTGGTCAGTGGTTAAACTGTCTAAAATAATAATAAGCTTTCTCTCAATAATTGAGTATGGTCATGTATATAATTCAATTTTCATAATCTAATTTTTTTAAGAATATAATTATATAATATTTATTTATTTAACATTTTTATAATGATTTTAACATTTATCATTAACTTTTGAAAATATGGATGAAAAATTGAAAATATTTCACTATGGAGGTGGGAGTCCTAACGCATGTGTGTCTAGTGTTCCTATTTTAAAATGCTTCAGTGGGGTGAATGATGATATTAAATTGATATTTTAGATTCAAAATTATTTGATATATCTCAGATTTATTCATCATTAGTATCATTAATACATTTCATAAATGCTTGTAATGAGAAACTGGTGATATCATTTTATGGAGGTGGTGGTCCTCACAAGGAAGTAACGATATTATTTTGTTTTTATAAGTGTAAAGAAATAAAAATATGAATTAAAATTAATATAGAATCATCTTAATATAAAAAATATATATAATTAAATATAAAATTACAGTGAATTTTTTTAATGAGTATGATAATGAATAAAATCATAAGAAGGGGATAATACATATATTAGAGACTTGATTTTTCCCATAGATGTCACCTTGAAATTGAGGTGTTATGATTACAATGAGTGACTAGAAGATTTTTTTGGAGTGGTTTCTATGTATATAAAAATCTCATTATTATATATTTTAATTATAAGTATTGCTGTATTTTCTAAAGGGTGTAAATGATCCCTTATTACAGTATAAGAAAATGGATCTTTTGGAAACACCATTTATGTTTTTATAATACCATAACACTATTACTTTTTCACCGGTCCAATTGTTATATGTATTTTAATTTGACATTTATAGGTGTCCAAAAATGCTCAAAAGGAATTCCAAACATGTTTTAAACATATTAGGTTGTTTTTAACAACAATTATTCAAATTTTACTCATTTATATTTGACTAGGTTTCTAGTTTTGGAAAATGTGATATTATGATTTATTAATCATATAAAATAAACCAAATAACCTGATTATTATGTTCTAGAAATACATTTTATCAACTATTTAAAAAAATTACCAAATATTATAAAACTATATTTTAAATTTAAATAGATAATGTGTAGAAAAATTATTTTTGAAAACAAAACAAAACTATGAGTATTGTGGACTCATAATAATATTTGGTATTCATCAAAAATTAAATTATCAGTAATATATTTATTTATGTGATTATAATTCATAATAAATTCATTTTATAACGTTTTTTCAATTATTTTGATTGATAGAAATTCTCTATAATTTATAAAAATATTATTTTAAATTAATTGTTTCCATAGTATCATGAAAATTATCATTAATCCTAATAATATAAATTATGTAATTAATAATTAAATTTAATATATTAAATAATATGAAAATTATCATTGTAAATTTATAAATCATTATATGTAATTATATTTCAAAATTTTTGGGTATTTATCAGAATAATAGTATGTGTAACAAGAGAAGAATCATAATTTGAAATGATTATTTTTAAAAAAATGATTAATGATTTTGATAGAGTTATCAATTACACTAATTACAATGAATTAAAAATAAATATTACTAGTAATGTCTAGTTATTTTGCAGTAATATATATAAAATTATTAATTTCATCGTGTTAAAATTAATTAAGAACTGTCACAAAAATTAATTTTATTAACACACTATATAAATTTTCAAAATATTGAACATGGGTTTATAGATTGATTATATTATATTAAAATTATAAATTTTAAATTATAATATTTAATTTTATAAGAAAAAATTTAAAAATATCCATTTAATCATTTAATAAAAATTTTCGTAATTGTTAGTCCATTAATGAAATATGTATTTTTTATTATTCTATGGAAAAACAAGTATATAGAAAAAATATTAAAATTTTAATTTACTATAATGCTTTTTGAAAAATTTACAAATAAAATAAATTTTCTAATCCCTCATTTGAAAGTTTAAAATTTTAAAATAAATTATATATTATAAATGAAGATAAGTTTATTAAAAACGCTTCAAAAAATAACTCATATTAATTAATTACATTATAAATGTAATAAAAAATAAAGGTTTACCATATTAATTTTTATTATTGCTTCATTAATAATCTCTTCTTAAATTTTTTTATTTTTTATTTGGGTTAATTTTGTAATATAATTTTCAAAATGTAGAGCATAATTTAAAGGATCCAAAATATTGTCTTATTATATTATGTCCCACTAAAATAAATTCAATTCTAACATCTCTAATAATTAGTTACAATAAACATATTACAAGGGTATTTTAAGGAAAAATTAATATTCAATTTTCTAATATGGAATCAATGGAGACTATAAGCATAATACAAATATTTTTTTGCATCGTAAACATTTTTGGTATGTACCTATCATAGTTTTTTTGAAGATATATTATCACAATACTTTGGTTTATATATTAGACATATAATGACCAATTTTAATCAATGCATTAAAATAATAAAATGTGTTCCCTTATATTATAGTAGTTAAACCTCCCACCATGATAACTTACCTCCCAATGTTCTTCAACATGGTGATTCCAACAGAAAATGATATCGAATGATTATTGTGATAATGAATTCCCTACCTACTTATCAGACTCGAAAATATTGATGTTCCGACATCCACATTCCATTCTAGAGTGGTCATCTCCAATTAATCGACCTATGACCTCACTAATTTATGTCTCACCTATATTTCCTAATTTAACAGATAAACACTCATCTCTTCACAGGTATAATGAACCAGTCACGAAAACACCCTCTATATATAACCTTGTCAAAAAATTGTTTTTTGGGGATGTAATCCCCACCATGTCCATTAATGGTGGAATTTCATGTTCCCAAATAGTTCCTTCCAATACAAAATATGTTACCCACACATAACTCATGGGTCATGAGCTCAAGGGAATGAAACTAAATTTCCAAACTAATACTATGCCAGAGATCACTAGGTTGCCACATTTTTTCCTGTCTATTTAATTATGCGGACTAAGGGGTAGAAAGGGGTTAATTTGTTATACACGCACCATTTAAAGAGTGATTTAAACTTCTATGGATAAATAGAGGCCAACACATTGTTCTCAGTCATTGATGGATGATGGAAAAGATGAATCATTACAGTCAAAATATATTTTAGTGATATTAATTTCTCACTGCAGTTTATGTTTGATGATACTTATTCCACCAAACAATTATAAAAGTGAGGATGTATTGGTTAATGTAATCATTATTAGTGAATTTATTTTATTCTTGAAATAGATAATCTATTACACTAGAAACTCCAAAAAGATGCATACTATGATTTATATTCTTAAATAATTAATTATTAAAAAACAAAAATCATACATCTGGATATACACATTGAAAAACAAAAATAAGGGTGGTAAATATAGAAATCTATCTAGGACATATAATGTGGATAGAATAAATATATCTTATTGCAAATTATAAAGTGGATTATTTAGTTATTATAATCTACCTCAATAGAAGTAATTTAACACGATCCATTTTTTACCAATGTATTGGTGGTCATTTAGAAAAACCCTACTTATCCAAAATATATTCTTTTAAAAATCTTGGGTAATATCCATACATTCCCCCTCAAGGCATAAGACCATTATTGAGGCCATTGGTATAATGTTTTTACTTCCATCATGTTGGACATCCTGTTCATTTTCATATGATATAATCATTCCTGATAGCCTCATTTAACAGAAGTAAATCATATTAAAATACCCTTGATATATTTCCTTTTGTGGTTATATTATTTTTTTAATATATGTGAAATCAAACATTTTTAATGACAGTTTAAACATTTTTAATCATATTTCAAGATATAGAATTTGAGATACTCTCATTACTTCATATTCCAACTATATTATTATGGGTTTATCATTGAGGTATTCTTTACATTATCCCTAGTGCACATGGGTCTTTCAATTTATCAATTATCAATAAAACCCAAAACATTTTACCAGAGTTGTGAAAGGTAATCAATATATAAGAATTATCACATTAATAAATTTATTTCTACAATATAACATCTTACTCATTTACATTATCACATTATCATATTATTCTTTTAGATAAAACAATATCAATATTAGTTTGAACATGGATAAAATAATGTAGTTATCATAAACATATTAATAAAATCTATAAATGTAAACATAAATTAATACTTCATAGTGATTTGGAAGGGGAGTAAGGTCAGTAATGAAAATTGTTAGATATTTTCATTCCTAGAATGTATTCATGCCCCTTTTTCATGAATGATGTCATAATCAACTAAATACTAAATACATCCTATTCGAAGTTATTAGCCTTTGGAAAAGTTAATCTCGAGAATGCATCCACTTATTTTATCTATAAATGGATATCTTAATAAAGAACTCAATATACTAAATACTTGAACAATATTCTAGGATATCATCCTACCCATAGAATAAACTCTATGGTTTTTTAAGGATCTATAAAATAATCAAAAAATTATGAAACTTATATCTAATAAAATTAAAATAATATCAAATTTAACTAAACTAATCCAAAAAATTTCTAACCACTAATTTGATACTAAATAATACGAGACTTGTTAAACATAAAAAAAATATTTAAAAAAATTTAATTATTACATCTAAAAATAGTTTCATAATTCATTGATCTAAAGACTTGGTTACTTTGAGAGTAGAAACATAAAATTAGTAAACTAAACTGATTTAATAAGTTCTATATATCATATATCAAATAATATACATTAAAAGAGAAATAATTCTCTCTAATAACTTGGATTTTAATGAATAATACTAGATGATATCAAATGATAAGAAAGGTATAAAGTAACAGTGGTCATAATGGATAGATCATAAAATAATTAATATTAAGAATAACCAAAATAGCATAGTTAAAATAACAAAAACTAAATATGTTAACCATAATAATGGAAGAGAGGAATAAAATTTAAAATAATACCACTTTTACCCAGAAAAGTGATAACAAAACAAGAATCATATAATATGATTTTTGAACTATAAGAATGAATATGGAATAATCATAAACACCGAAATTATTATGAATTTTAACCTTGCTATCGACTAACCTGTTCAATCCAAATATTTAATTTAGTTCTAAACACTATCAAACTCACCCTTTGTGAAGCTAGAGATAATTTAAACCATTAACATTATATTTTAATCATTGAGATATATTCCATTACATAACACATTAGAGGGATATATTTTTCCCAACCTCATCATAATCAATATTTTTTTGTGCCACATGTGAAAAAAAACCATCATAAAAAAAATTGAAATACAAATGGGTTCCTTGAAATTTCTAATTTATCATATAATTGTTCCGTTGAAATAATTGGTTTTATTGAACATCCAAATGAGAGTCATTTTTTAATAAGGAACCAATGAACTAATAATAGTTTTTTATAACATGTAAATAATATTATATATAATATCACTTTGATCCGAAAACATGGTGACCCAAAATAATTACATATTATAATAATAACATTTTGTAAAACACAAAATTGAAATATATTTGTGGTTTATCACATTTTAATATATAGAAAATTGAACACCAAAATCATATTTATCAAAAATATGTATCTTCTTCATTAAGAATTTCATGGTTAAGAGTCTATATTAAAATGTATTATTATTTTTTTGGAAAATGGAATGAATCATTTCATACGTAAATGGGTTTGGTGACACTTAAAATGATGTAATATTATCAAATGGGGGTAGTGAAAAAACATTCATATTTCACTTTAAAAAATTATAATTATTAATGGAGCCCTAAAATATAACATAATGGTTGTAAAATAAAAATGTTGTGTTTATTTTAAAACATTTTCTTTTTTAATCATGGATGAACTCACAAAAATATGAAAAAATGATTATTAAAATCACAAAATATAATAATATTATTAAATTTTCTCTTTAAATGTGGTGGAATATTATTAAAAGAATATAAAATAATCATTATTACTTTTATCCAATGATTCTAGAGTATTTGGGAGAAGTAAAATATAAATCGATTGAAGATTTATTTTAGAAATAATTTAAGTTATTTTTACACTATATTGACTTTTAATTTTGATACAAAATAATAAAAGTATATTATATTTTAAAAAATATGTAATTTCATAGAGAAGAAAAATAAATTCAAAATATAATAGGGGAAACCCTAAAATCATACATATTTCAAAAAATATTATGTTAAATGATTGGTTGTGACCCAATGAAAAGAATTGAGTAACTAAAACTCCATAAAACATAAGTAAACGTAGAAAAATAACATTGAGACAAATTAAATTAAATATAACATTGAATATTTGGAAATATAATAGTATCATGATAAATAATAAAAATATTTACGTATTTACACAATTGAAAAAGTATCATCATGTGTATCCTAAACATGACTCAAAGGATTCAAATTTAAGAAAAGAAAAATTGGCCCTATTTTCATAATTATTTGATGACACTCAAGCATAAAAAACAACTAAATTAGTAACCTATTATATGAAATTAAAAATATATATCTACATTTATAATATTTTTTCATAATAATTTTTTCTTTTTCAAATTATTTACTTATAACATATCTTGACTATCTGGTGTTAATAACTATAAATACGTTTTTCTTTTTTGATAATTTTGATAATATTACAAATAATTTAATATCATATTCATTATTAATATTTAATCTATGATACTGCCATATATATAATATATTTAATTATAAATGTATTATAGAATCCCAAGATTTCTTTATATATGTAGTGTGAAAAACGAATTGATTGCAACCTATTTCGGTAGTCTTTTAATGATCAAATATGAAATATTAAATAAAATTAATGTACGATAAATAACATTATCATGAAATATAATATTGAATATTAGATTATTAAAATATTATAATATTAGAAAACTGTCTTTCCAAATCCATCTATGATCATATTTTGAAGCATCGTTCATGTGGGAGGTTAAACATTCAAAAACAACAATATACTGTATCTCAATGGGTGAGTATGATCAATTAGATGTTTCTATTGACATGATATTATTTTTTAATAATTATAATGATATTTTTAATTTATTTTTGGAAATTATATTTCAGTATTGCTAGACTCTGTATGATTTTTTTAAAAGTTATTCACTGTGGAGGATAGAGTACTCATGCGTGTGTGTTTAGATTTCTCATTTTCTCAAATATGGAGAGGGGATGAATATGGATATTAAAATAATATTTCGTTGTAAATTTTTAATTAGATATATCACAATAATAAATAATATAAACATTTAATAATATCCATTAATAGTGATAATTAAAACGAGACGATGTCCCAGAGTGGAGGTTGTAATACACGTAACACACTAACAATGATATTTTATTATTCTATGTTGATGGAAATGAATATTAAAGATTTTACCATCAATATATCATAATATTAGTATAATAATGATGCTTACATAGTCATATTATTATAATGATAAGATATTTTTAACAGTATGATTAATTCAATATACTTAGATAAGATATAATACGGACATTGAAGACTTTATTTATCTATTAGAAATACCCTAGAAATTGAATATATTGGACTGAATATGAGTGAATAGGGTATCATTTTTTATAGGAAATTATATAAGGAGTAAAATAGTAATTTTAGAATGATTAATTTAATGATTTTTTTGTGTTTTTATAGGGTTTATGTGACACCCCTTTATAAAATAGGAAATGGGAAATTTTTTAAACTTGCTTTATATTTTTACAATTTCACGACAGTATTACAAGGTCAATGAATAAAAGATCAGAGATAATAAAAAGTGGGGTATTTTTGGGCCAATAATAATACAAAAATGTATTTACATATTTATTTTATACATGTTATTTTGTTTTTAAAATTTGGTATTTAAAATTTACTCTTCTTCTTTAAAATTAGGTAAATAATTTTTCACAATGTGATTTTAGAATTCATAAAATATATATCAAGACCCACATAACCATATTTTGGTTTACATCACTATAGTTATAATATATTTAGTACAATTTCCATTATATCAATTTAAAAATTAACTTTAAAACAAAAAATGATAATGTTTAGATAAACACCTTTAATCTGAGAATGAAATTTGCACCATTATAGATTCTTAATTTCATTCAGTATAGATTTAAATTAAATTTAGTATTAATATATTAATTTATTATATTATTAATCATTTTAAATGTATTATTTAATTGATATATATTTATCTAATTCAATATAAACCCCATTAACAGAAACAAAATAATAATATTAATATAAATATTTCAAATTTTTTGTAATTGGATTTTATCCTAATAAAAATAAATTATTCCTACAAATTATATATGAAATAAAAAATATTATTAAATTTATTATCTAAATACTAAATATGAATTAATTAAATTAACTTTTTAATATTGGAGAGAATATTAATATTGTTCAAAGACTTAATGCGTATAAAATTGTTTTAAAAAAAATATTTAAATGAAAAATGATTTATGATTTGATTCCAATTATATATTAAATTGATTCAAATTATTTTTATATAATTTTTTTCTTTACAAGTGAATATATATAATAATAAAATAAATCAATAACTTCGCTTCACCATGATATATTTAAATCACAAAATCAGGAAAAAAAAGTTCATTAAAATGAAATATAGATTTCTAAAATGTCGTGAATAGTTAGTATGATAGAATTTAATATAAAAATGATTTATTAGAATTTATATTATAAAATATTATAGTATAATTTTTAAAATTATTCAATTAATTTAGATAATAAAAAATTATTAAAAGTATAAAAAATAATGAAATATTTAAATTTTTATTAATCAAGTTCTTATATATTACATTATAAAGATACCAAATATTTATTCTAAGATAATTATATTCTGAGTAATTAAAAAATAAATTATAATTTAGAAAATAAATTTTGAAAAATATCTGAATAATATAAAATTTATAATATCATTAATTCATGTTTTATTGAGGGTACTTTTTTTAATACTAACTCATATTAATTATTTACTAAATAAAGTAATAACCGTTAAAGATTTAAAATATGATTTCATATTATAGATATATCAATAATTTATGATTAAATTTTTTTTAATGATTTATATTAATTTTACGTATGTTATATAATATAATATTTCTTTTAAAGGTTCCATATAGTTTAAAAAAAATATCACCTTCATTATTTCATAGACTTGACTCACCTCTTTGATATAATATATCAATATTATCAAAAAGTACATTTCTGATATAGGGATTTTTAAAATGAATATTAAGGACTTGGTAATGTTAAATCATTATAGTGTTATGTTATTATTGTCTAATGAGAAATAAAATTGAAGGATAATTGATAATACACAAAATAATTTATGAAAATGAATCAAAATTTTTTTTATATATAAATGGAATGGAATTAAAGACTACTACACTTATAATGACAAAGATGGGGTAATGAACCATACCTGGTAAAATAAAATATTTAAGATTAAAAAAAACAGAGAAACATAGAATCACCTGAAGTAGTCTATAGGTAAGGAAATTTTGAGGATTTCAATTTTCACTAAAATTAGAGTGATGGTGAAGGAATGTATGGGTTAGTAATTATAACAAAAGAGGAATGTTTTTTATTAATTTTTAATTCTAAATCATTTTAATCTAAGTTTCAAAAATTGAAAACCATTATCTTCCCTATAAGGGTAAAACGTGTTTCTTGTCATTTTTGGTAGGGTTTTATAATTTTATTCATGTTTTAATCGATGTATAATTTATAATATATAATATTAATGTGAAATATAATTTTATATTAATTTTTTATTCGAATCATAATTTATTTTTTAATATTTGGATATTATATAATATGTTGTAAAAATTATTTTCAATAATTAAAATACACTATATTACAAAAATATCTAATTTTTTAAATTTATATGAACTTTAAAATAATTTTTATATTATAATGAAATTTCAATATCTACTCTATAATTGTATCATATATTATTAATCTAAAAATTAATTCTATCTATTAAATTTATAAAAAATAATTAATGGATAATTTAATTATTCTCATTTAAATTTTAAATTCCATTTAACGAGAAAATATATCCTTAAATTCAAAATTTAATTAATAGATTATATAATCAATTTATATAAAAATTATATTTTTGGAGCCATTGTGTTAAAAAAAATGCTTTTAATTATATTTATATTCATTGATTAATATATATTATTAGTAATTATATGCCACTATTAATAATATTTTATTAAATTGATTTTATTGATTTTATTTGACATTTTAATGAATAATGGTAAAATTAATATTACAATTATAAAATTCCCATGGTAATCGAATCTATCTAATTGTAATATTATCCCCAATATATATACATCGTTCCAATGGATAAAAAATTCTTACTTTTCTATGAGTTATTATATATTTTGTTTTATAATATGAAATTTATTATATATAATAGAAACATATCTTATATATATTTCTTTGTTTCTAGAGTATGATCCCTTGATTTACATGCTTATTGGGGTTCTCTATTTATAATTTTGTATTATGGAAGCAGTTAGGGTAACTATAATTAATTTTATTTTATAATTTTCTAATGAAATTTTATCAATATTCCTAGTATAATTAATTTATATAGTTTACATTGTTAAAATGTTTTTTTGAGGAATTTTTTTTTTCAGTTTTAGTAATATCATGAGTATTATATTCTACCTATTAAATAATAATAGCATAAAAAATTAGTTTACACAATGACCCCAATAGTTTTGTATGTCTTCAACATTACTTTCCCTGGTCCCCATGCTTCCCCCCTTAACATGTTATTCTACTAAATAACATTCACCAGTTTTGTTGTTTGATTATATACAACATTATTTTTTATGGCATTAATCAAGATAGTCACTATATTATATCACCTGTCATGCTATAACTCTATTTAATTCTTGGTTAGTATATGCATTAGTCCATTCATGTACGTACTCTGTAGTGGGAGATGGAATATATATTTCACATTATATAGGTTAGTTCGAAATAAAAAAATAATTCATAGATCACATTATCTCAAAAATATTGGATGGCGAAAAGGACTATATCCAAAGAATCCCTTATTATCGATCCTCATAACTCACTTACCTGGTCAAAAATTTAGGATACATGATTCCCTAGATAAAATTCAATTTAGATTCATTGTTTATTATTATTTACTTTATTCCCTATTTGAGAGACCATGATATGATCTTCTATATCTCTTACTTCCCTAGTAATTTCCTTCACAAAATTGGGATACAATAGCATTTTTTTCCAAATCATATTCCTACAAGGATAAAAATTTAAATATTTTCATATTCAAGGCCTTTTATAATAGCCATTACATGATAGAGTTTATTAGTCTATGAAGATATTGATCTTATGATCCTTGGTAGTCTAGTAAAACTGATCATTATATATCTTATAGTTTTTGGATTCTCCATCTAGATTGACTATCTGCTTTATGATGATAACTATTGTTTAATTGTATATATGTGTTAAAATCATTTTGAAAACTCCTTTAATTATCAGATCTCGAACAAATATGGTGATTAAAAATTATTTATAGTGGTACATCATTATTTCTCAGTGTTATATTGATATTGAGTCATGTAAGATACTCTAGTGGAAGATCCAACCTTATTTCTAAAAATTGTGGAGACATTGTAAGAAGTGATAAAAAATACCATATAAAATAATTATTTTTTAAAATAATATGACTACCTGTAACAATTTCAATTTTGAAATATTCCATAATCTATATAGTTATAAGGAGAGTTTTTATATCACACTTTTGGAGTTATCTCCTAAGCATGTTAGAATATATATAATCTGAAAACATAGTATGAAATTTCAAAATTCATATAATCCCACAAGAATTCATATATAAAATCTATATATTTCATGGTGATACTAGGTTTGATAGAAAAATATTTCATATGAGATTCATTTATTAATTCTCTCATCAGTTCAAGTTATTATCGAACGCATGGTCTCATTGTAAACACGAATACACCTTCTTGGAATATGGAGTTTGTAAATTTCCTATATTAAATTTATTAATTTTAAATTTTTTATATTATTTTTTCATTTTTTACTTAGTTATCACTTCCAATATATTTTTGGAAAATTAAATGGAAAATGGTTTATATATTTCATTATTTGATAATTTCATTAACCTAATTTATAAAATTTGAAAACATTATCTCCTAATCCATCCTTAAAATATATTAAAGTCCATGAATTATCAAAATTGTTGCATCTTTCACCATGATTCCCACAAAAGGGTTTATTTTTTATTTCACAATAGTACATCATTTGAAGTTCTTAACATCTACATTTTATAATGTTGATACCTTTTTGAGTTAATATATATGTAAATTCTTTTTTGACTCTTAATTACGTAAATACTCTCACTGAATAGATAATATCTTCAGGTCTTTATGGTAAACATTAAAACATCCAAATAAATATATTTTATTATATATTTTTAAATGGGAAATTTATTGCATTAATTAATTAGTAACTAATAAATCATTTTTAGAAGGATTCACCATATTCTATTCATCATTGTATGACTATATATAAAGATTCCAACACATCAAGATGTTTTGTTCAGTACTTGAGTATTAATTAATATCTTCTATAGTTACACAATTAGTTCATAACATTCCTTTGATTAAGTAAATTTTTCCCATTACAAGACTATATTTTAAACAAATTAACTAATCAGGAAACATTCTGGACAAATCGTCAATAGTAACTATACTGACCTTTGATTTGACTATTTTTTTCTATAAATAAATACTTTCATTCTCAACATGAAATAGAACAATTAAACGAGAAATTAAATTTTAATGGAACCTTATTAATTGAAATAATAATTTTATTAAATCCTCTTGAAAATAATTTTTTTAACATATTAAAAATTGTAATTTAAAGTGTAAATAAATAATATGATATAAAAATAAAAAATTATTTTTCTATAACTAATAATTATATTAAATTTCAAATAATCCACTTTTGAGTGATTATGATGATATGAAATGAGTTTTAAGTATATTATAAAATATATATTCATTCTGTAAATTATAAACGGCTCTATAATTATATATATATCACTAATTGGTCAAAATTAATATTTTTCAACAAAATAAATTTAAATGATATTTTATATTTTTATTTAAAAACAATGATTAAAATATTTGAAATATTAATTAATTAAAAAATAATATAATTTTTTCAGTTTTTATGTCAATATTTTCATAGTATGTATTTTTAAATTCTATTAGAATATTTTTAGTTTAGGTTTATAGATAAAATATAGTTTTTAGAGAAAACAAAAACTTTAATGACATTTTCATTATATAAGAAAGACCTCTAAGCATATAAAAACAATTATTATGTTGAATAATTATATAATAAATTATTTTTTTTCTAAATATCATTATAAATTTAAATGAATTTCATTTAACATTTTATCAAAATTAGTTTTATTTTTTAATTAAATAAACTTGTTTAGGTATTTTCATTTAAATAATCATTAATTTTATAAATTTGGTGTTTGAATTAATTTTAAAAAAACATAAATTTTATTTATTTAATAAAATAAATATTATATCATCTTTACCAAATAAATTTACATTGTTATACTATACATAAATATGAATATTAAAATATGCTTTTTCTAAAAATGGGGTTTTACATGTTATGTGTGTTAATTTTAAAATTAAATTTTCATACACATAGAAATACTATTTGAAAAAATAGATTTCATATATATAATTAGTATTTATATATTATGTAATAGTTTTCATTATTATTTTAGGAGTAAAAGATAAATTAGATAGGTAATTATTCATTACCATGTTAAACAAAAAAATTGTTAATGTGATAATTTTAAGAGTAATGGATTGAAATAATGATTAAAATGTATTTTAAATTGACTGGGTGGAATATTATTAACAATAAATAATATATCACTCTATTATTTCTAATATTTAACTCTTCTATTCATGTGAAATATGTTTCCTTTTTATATTATGATGATATATTTACAAAAATTACCACTCTTAGAACTTATAGAAGGGGTTTATCACAACACATTCATACAACCGTAAATTTTTTATTCCTCTTGAAAAAATATAATTTTTGATTCCCCTATAATAATATTCCTTTAGATGATATTTTTTCTATAATATTCTATCATAACAATTCTATTTCCATTGAATAAGCAAAGGGAAATCCAGTACATCAACATGAGTACTGATTTTTCCTATAAGAACACAGTTTTTCACTCAGGTATATGTCCTTTAAATTTTTTTATAAATATTTTATTTAGACATAATAAGAATTCCAAATGAGTTAGTATATGTTACAAGGGTATCTGTGGCTTGTTCGAAGCCCATGAAACATCTTTTTGGAGGTAATATACTTTCCACACTGTTTGGAAAACCCTAAAGATTGTGTTTTTCTGGATAGAGACACCTCGTACGGTTGGCACACGACCGTGAAAGGTAACCATTTGAACGAAACCATTTCCCATGTATACATTTATGTCTTGTGAAGGGTTTGATCAAAAAATGATGACACTTTTTTAATAAACTCTATCTCGCATGGTTTGCGCACGGTTTGACAAAACCCAGCGGACAAACAGTGCGCATGCTAATTTTCTGGGTAAATTTTCAGTTTCTCTCTTAATGATCTATTAATCCAACCCTTCCCCCATAATCTAATAACTAATGGGATTAACCCATTTTCTTCTTATTTTTGTGGAATTTTATGCTAAAACATATGTATCAAGAGATCTCCTTCGTTTGGCATCCGATTGAGATTTTTCTCATCACGTTAGATGCGCAATGGTAAGTACTAAAGTCCTCATTAACTACTCATATACTCTCTTTCTCAAAACCTATGTTTCATCAAGTGAGTGATTTCAAATTTTTATATATCTAATCTGATCCAAGAAAATTAAATTGTTGATACCAAAGGAGAAGGGTCATAAAACACTATGGTGGGTGTTCCATAACACTTCCATAAATTCCATTGATTTTGGAATATTATTGTGGGGTCAACTCATTTCATCAGAATCAATTTTATAAATTTACATACCATGATTATACATGTTACAATCTAATTATTATATAATTTCCTTTTATGTGATTAGTTATAAGTATTTACACTCAAAACTCAATCTTCCCCCTGTCGAAGGATATTCAATATTTGGGTTTTATAGTTTTGCAATGATTAAGCTATTGTTCGTGTGTGCCTTCATATGACCTTCCTAGTGGTGATCCCTTATATAATAAATATATTTTTATTATATATGATTTCATAATTTCAGGTACAATGTATGTTCACCACTTCACCCGCCTATGATAGGTGCTTTAAAATGATTATAAAATATTAAATGTTGAATGGAATATATACTAGGTACATAAATTATCCTTATAAAAATATAATTAAAAAAGGTTACATGTCTGCAGTGCCCAATGATGGAAGGTAGATGAGTGATCCTCAGTAATTGAATATGCCTTAATGGTTAATAAATACATGATTAAATGGTTTCAACACTACATGTCATTTCTAAAATAAATGAAAACAAGGCTTTAACCTAACGAATGGTTACATTATTATGTGATAAAATCAGAATGGAATGACTTGATCTCACCTGGATTCTGGGAGGAGAATACCTTGGGACTCGGGAACCCCATTCTAATTCAAGGATTCATTTTTCTTAGGTTGATACCCACATAGACTATGGTTCTTGTCTATTTTTTAGATTCCCGGTATACTACGACATTGTCCTTTACATTATTACATGATACCTCACCTACACCCATAGATCTAGAATTGACTTATAAGTTCCATGATGAAAGACAAGTTCATTCTTTTTTATATCCATGTTTTACCTTAGTCAATCACCATGGACTCGGCAGGTTCCATATTGTGGAATTTCATGGAATAATCTTTATGGATTACACTCTGACCCCTTATCCAGACATAGATACTACCGAGTTATTAATATGTGTGATCTATGATACCCTAGTTACCACCACAACACTCCCTCACTAGATATCATTTTAAGGATTCCTTGTTATGTCATGGAACCTAAACTACATACAGTATCAGGCAGTGATGTTAGTGTTGGATATTCCTCATGCGACCTATTAACATTAAATGGGAATTATATAATTATTAAACTAGTTACATGTTTAGAATCTATCCAAGGGATGAAGATGGTACTTGGATAATTTGTTTTATTCTACTTATTTCTTTACATAAATATGCATACATACACACTGCTATATTTCATTCCACAGGAAGGATGTTATTGACACCGTTGGTGGTGGCCTACTAATATTTATCTCAAACACTCTCTGGGCACCTTTTGGTACCCAGAGTAGATTACTTGGTTGTTGGTGTTCACAAAGGGAATCATACAATATCGATGAATTGATTTCTTTCTAATTAAGATGGTTCTTGATAATAGAATACTGATTTGGATCTTGTGATTCTTATATTAGCTTTTGTTTTATTTTACTATGTGGATCATGTTATGCCTATTGTCTTATATATATTTTTTCTAGTTTTCTAGTGAAATTTTATTACATCGTCAATGTTTCAGTTGATAGAGTTATTTTTATTTTCATTTTTTTATTGCATTAGTTTTCTTCCTATATTTATTTATATTTCTTCTGATATTTACAATTTTTTCTACCCCTTCAAATATTGTACACTATACTAATGAGGGAATAGTCCCACCACTGACACACCCTAGGCCCACATTCTAGTTAGAAACCTCTCTCATTTGGGGAGATGTTCTTGATGCTTTGTATCCAACCGGGCTCGGGGCACCCGTAAAGTGCATCTGAGTCCAGGATGGCACAAAGTGGTTTCTGTGGTTTCTTCATTTCATGACATGTAGTTTGAGATAGTTTATTGGAGAATAAGAATGAATTGTATTTGGTCATAAGTTGTTCTTCTGAATCTCAAACCCATGTTTTGGGTAAAAACAATCTTGACTAAATTATAATTGTTGTTCTGCTTTTTCGAGTAACTATTAGTATTATTCCACCACTAGGTTATGCACATTTTTTGGGGTGTGGTTAATTATTACTATGTTTGAGAATTATGTCATCCTTATCCTGCTTATATGAGATAAATGATAATTTAGACATGCATTTTTATAGGAACATAGAATTCAAATGTCATGCATATTTTCGTGCGATATATTTTCATATCACTACTCTTCATTGATTAATATGATTTTTTTGTTGAGTGATGTTGTGATATTCTCTTTGACATGCACTACTATTGGATACAATTAAGTTATTCCTATCTCAATTCATGTGTTATATGGTACCTCATGGGTTTGGATAAGTAATTTACCGAGTTGAACCATTATGATATATGTAAATGGGTGTCTTTTTTTGTGATTGGTGTATGAACACTGATTCATTAAAAATAGCTATCTATTATAAATAGAATCCTAAAATCTAAAATTAATTTTTTTCACATCCTTATACATCCATGTAATGTTTATGAAAGGTAATGGAGTGAACCTAGAAATTAACTACAAAATGACATCAAATTTATGCATGGGAACTTACCGATACCTCGTATTCTATGACAGTAGTTTGTGTAGTATGCCTTGGGAATTGAATTTTTTAACATTATCCTTCTAGTAGAGATGATATCACATATCTTCTATGATTGTTCTGAGGCATTTTTTGTTCATTTTAGACTAATTTTTCAACGATTCCCTCGTGTCATTCACCTGGAATGGGGTAAAGATCATGCTCCAATCATGGTGGCTCCTGAGCTTCTAGTATAACCTCCGAGAGTTTCACATGAGGCACCACCTGTAGTACCTGATCTGAGAACTGATGCTCAAGCCCCGGAAAGTTTCCTACGTCTCATTATGTCCATTAAAGTGGTTCCATGGGTTGCAACTATGATGGTTGACCTGACCCATGAGTTACAGCAGCAGCAGCCTCCATCTATTTTTTTGGATGGAAGTTCTCTGGCTGCTGAATCTTGGATAGAATCCATGATGTCTATATTTCAACATCTAGAAATACCATCAATGTGATGATTCAAGCTTCCTAAACACATTATATAGTAATATTAGTTGTTTTAGTGGGATGTGATTACCCATTCCAGTCGTCATCAAGGCATGTTATGGGTAGACTTCCAGACTACCTTCTATGATCAGTTCACTCATCTGGCATTATGAGCTGATAGATATAGAGAGTTCATTCATCTCATGTAGGGTTCAATGTCATCCATATAATATTCTTCATTTTTCACCAATTTATAGTTCTTTGAATAGCTTTTATATTTGATGAGATTTCGCATGCTATACATTTTGAGGATGTTCACTAGTATGCCATCTGGACCCAGGTGAATGTGATTTACCTTCCTAACTTTTCTATAATAGCTGATCATGACCAAATAACATAATGTAACTAAAGGGATTCGATATATATAGGGTTTATAGGATCAGTGCCACATCATTCCATTAGTTATTTTGGGGGAAGGAAACGTTCAATGGAGGTTCTGATCAGGGTAGTGGCAGTATGAGTTTTATGTATGATAGCACTGTGGTGTGCCATCATTCATGAAGACCATGGCCTAAGAATCCACAATGTGAATGAGACCCTATTGAGTGTGGTGGTTTTGGTTGTATGGGTCATCTTTACCATTCCTTTAAGACTTTTCCTCTTCCTTTAAGAGGGAAAGAATCAGAAACCGTTCCACCGACATGAGCGAGTTCGTTTTTTCCGCATCCGGTCAGGAGTTGGAATAGCATGGGTATGTCTGGCCAAGGAGGATATCGTGAATGTGGTAGACTGACCACTGATCACCAGCAACACTAGTAGAGATGTCATAAACATGGTAGTCCATCTACTACACATGGCCATAGATCTGGTCAGTTGCATTATTTACAACTGATACCCACAGATCAGGCTCTCAAACCATCTATTGTATGATGTATTATTCTAGAAGCATCATCTATTGTCCCAAAATAATTTGATATAGGTTCTTGAAACTATTTCATTTAAATATATGTCTTGGAAATTCTCGAACTAGGGATATAGTATCACTATTGTGTGATGACCCTCAATTCACCATTGGGAATACGAATGGAGGGTATACGACAGTGCATGGACAATCCCCTTGACATATGCAGTTTCCCTTTATTGATGAATCTATTGGTTAACGAGATAATGGGTTGTGATTTCATTATTAGGATGGAATGGTTGGTACACTATCGTTCCTTTGTAGACTGCTATCTCCAAAGAGTCTCTTTTACATCACCAAAAGAAAAGAGTTATCATTATTGTGGTGAATGGGATGTCCAGGTTGGGAGAGCTGGACTGAAGCATTACGTTATAGGTGAAGTAACCACCCATATTAAAAATCATTTCATAGAGGATTAGGGTTTGCTTCAAAATTATATCCCTTTAGTTGTTATCATTTCAGAGAAGTCTTTCCTGATGACTTTTCTGGATTACCTCTTAAGAGATAGGTAGTATTTACAGTGGATTTTGTAATAGGAGAAACTCAAGTGTCCATTGCTTGGTATAGGATGGAACCTACTAATCTTCACATGGTCACGTGACAAATAGAGGTCATATATGCCAAAATATTTATATTTCCCGTTACATCTTCTTGAGGTTCAACCATGGTTTTAGCTAAGAAAGAGGATGTAACTCTTCATTGATACGTGGATTACAACAGGTTTAACTTGCTTACAGTCTATAATCTGTATCCAAAACCTCAATTAGATGATCTTTTTTACCAGCATCGAGGAGCAATGATGTTCTCTAACATAGACCATAGATCGAGTTATAATCAAGTTGGAGTTAGACCATCAGACTAACCTCATACATATTTTCATATAATATTTAGTTCGAATAAGTATATTGTTATGTCATTTGATATTAAAAACACTCATTATATTCTCATGGCTTTTATGTAAGAGATTTTCCACCATTATCAAGACTATTTTTTCACGAACAATATCGATGACATCTTTCGGTATTCTCACACTCTTAACAACCATGCCCAACAACATGAGGTCATTATGGTTACACTGAAAGAGAATTATAATTATTTCACGAATATAAATTCATACTTTTGGATCAACATGTTCCACTTCTTTTGTCATATAATTTTAGAATCAGGAGTATCTATTGACCCCCGAGGTTAGTGATGTAGTTTATTATAAGCATCTGAAGAATGTGTTTGAAACCAAGAGTTTCATAGGGGTTGCTAGATATTAAATGATTTTCATAGTGGACATATCATGTCATCCTTCACCTCTTACATGTCTAACAAAGAAAGGCGTTAAGTTCCTGTGGTCATAAGCATGCGAGCAATCCTTTCTGGAGCTGAAATGGAGGTTTGTCTCGACAACGATTATAATTCTTAGAGAACATGGAAAAGGTTATATTATCTTCTTTAATGCCTCGGGTATTGTCCTAGGGTTAGGTTAGATGTATGAAGAAAATTTATTTGGATACATATCTCGACATTTGAGACCTCACGATAGAAATTCCTCAACGTACAACCACATTCTAGTAGCAGTTTTCCATGAATTATGTTGTTGGAGACAATATCTATTCAGTGACGGAATTGGGGTATATATAGATCAAATTACCCTCATGTAAATGTATTCCTAGCATGAAATTAATCTCATACAGTGTATATGGGTTGAATTACTACAATCCTTTGTTTTTTAGCTTTCCTATATGCCTAGAGAAGGAAATGTGGTCACTGATACACTATGTCAGAAAACTCAAACACATGCCTCACTAGAATATAGAGATTAATAGTTGTTATTGGACCTTTTTTCTAGACATAACATGGATTTTTATGATATTGATGAGAAATAATACCTCTCACTCTTAACATTTACCTCTTACCTCCTTGAGAAGGTGAAGAGTAGGAAATTTTAAAATCCAAAAGGATTGGTTCTCCATTAGAGTATATCAGTTGATTACCCACATATGGATTGGCCTGTGGGTAGAGATGAAATCCTTCATATGCCTTGAATTTTCTAGGCTCCCATAGAAATGGAATAGGATTTGATGAAAGAGTCTCATGCTTCTCAGTGGGTAGTTCATACTGGCATCACGATGATGTATTGAGATACATGTCCATGTATTTGAATGAAACCTCAAATTTCTGTATTTATCACTCAGAATTACACCAATTAGCTGGTGAAGGTGGAGCACCGAGACCTTCAGGATTTATACACCCTCTTCTAGACCCATAAACAAAATGGGACGTCATTGCTATATATTTCATAGTCGGCTTACCTAGGTACCTGAGGGGTAGCAATGCTACCTGGGTAGTCATTGATAGACTAACGAAATCATCCCACATCATTCATCTTCTAGATAATTTCCCAGTTGATGAGATGGGAAGACTGTTTTATCATGAGATCATATAACTACACAATGTTACATGTACTTTCTTTTCAGATAGGGAGGCTCATTTCACTTCATGGTTCTGGCCTAGTTTTCTAAAAAGATATGGTGACTCTGGTGCTTCTAAGCATTGTTTTTCACCCTCAGACTGATGGAAAATTAGAATGGACACAACAAGTTCTATTGGATATGATCTATGAAAGTGGCCATGATTTCAGCGATTCTATAGAGATGCATATCCCACATGTGGAGTTCCATTATAATAACTATTTTGAGGTAACGATTAAGATGAAACATTTTAAGGCCTTATATGGTAAGACTTGTCGTTCGCCATTATGATTGCTAGAGAAAGGTGAGGCATCCCTACTAGGTCATCATCTTGTTTAAGAGATATCAAAACAAATTCTACTGATCATGAAGCATATGACTACTCTTCAGTATAAAAAAAATCTTACGCTTGTCATCGTCGACGACCTATTATGTTTGAGGTTGGGGAACATGTATTTTTTAGGTATCGTCGAGCCTAAGGAATAAATGGTTAATGATGTTGTAAAAGCTATCGCCTTGTCACATCAGGTCATATAAAAATTTATAGAGAGTCGGGAAGAGTGCCTATAAATTGTTGTGTCACTCGAGGTATCGTTCAATGAATGACATCTTCCATGTCTCACAAATTTTCCAATATTATGCCATTTCGTGACATACCTTTGTTCCCAAGGAAGTATATTTACATACAGATTCTACCTTTGAGGAATACCTAGTAAGCATCACTGAACAAAGCATGCAGGCTCCCCGAAGAAGGTCTGTCCCTTTTGTGCAAGATTTATGACTGCACAACTGAGTATTAGAGGATTATTTAGAGTGGTAATTTTATGTACGTGTTCAGTGTCCAGAGCCTTAAAAAGGTAGTTTGTATTTACACATTGATGGAGAATGTTAGGGAGTGTTATTTTATGGGGGGAGACTATAAGATCCCAGACATTCACTAATTTAGGGATCCTTTAAATTTTTGTCTAAATCATTACTTTAGACTTAAATTGGATTACTAATGAGTTAGTATAGGTTCCATGGGTGTCCTAGGATTTTCTGTATCCCAGAATGCATATTTTGGGGGGAAACAGACTCTGCCCAAAGTTTAGAGTAAACTTTTTTGAATTCTACCTCGTTTGGAAAATTGTGTGGATTTTGTTTTTTCAGATAGTGCCACCTCACATGGTAGGTGCAAGGATGTACAACCCAAATGTCTGAACTCCCCCTTTTTTCCATGTTACCCATGCATGGCTTGCACACAGTTTGATGAAATGATATAGAGAATGTTTTCTCGGGTAGATCCATCTCACATGGTTTTCACACAGTTTGAAAACTTTGTGGATAGACTGTTCATAGGTTAATTATCTAGATTAATTTCCTGTTTTGAACGTAATGATCTATTATAAAAACCCATCCTCCCTAATCATTGAACCACTGGGATTCACCCCATTATCTATCATTTTTTGATCCTTTTGATGTCCAAAGATTTGGAAAAATAGATCACCATTGTCCAGCATCCAATCCAGATTTTGTTCGCCATGTTGGATGCACAATGGTAATTACTCAAGTTCGCTTTATATGTTATTCTTCTCTCTTTCTGTCGACCTAGGTATTGTCTTGTGATTGTTTCCCACCTTTTCATAGATTTACTCTGATCCAAGGAAAATCAAGAGCCACTACCGGAGGTTATGGATCGTACAAGCCTAAGGTGTGTGTTCTATAACTCTTCCTTAAAGATCATTGATTTTAAAATATTTGTGTGGGGCCCACCAATTTGATCTCAAGTGGTTTTAAAAATTTACATTTCATGATTATACATTTTAAAATCTTATGAATATTCCCTTTCTAAATATGTTATTATTGGTTAGCGGTTACAACCCCATCTCAATCTTCCCCATGTCAAAGGTTATTCAATATTTGGATTTTAGTGTTTTGGAACATTTAATCCACTATTTGGGTGAACCATCACTTGAAATTACTAAAGGTGATGCCTTCTATAATAAATAGATTTTTAATATTGAGAATTACCTAAATAAATATACAATGTATGCCCACCACTTGACCCGCCTAAGGTAAGTGATTTGAAATGATTATTAAATGTGAAATGGGGAGTGAAAATTATACTAAGTACATAATTTGGTCTTATCAAATGAGTTTCAATAAAGGATACATGTTTTTAGAACCCCTTTCCATATTGATGGATGGTAGTAGAGTGGTCCCCAATAATAAAATATGCAATAATGGTTAAAAAGGACATGATTTAATAGTTACAAAGCTAGATGGACATTCCAATGTAATGAATGAAAAAGGCTTGATCCTAATGAATGATTACATGATTTCAATATAAATTTAGGATGGGCTGACTTGAGATCGCCTTGAATTTGGAGTGGAGAGTACCTTGAGGCTCAAGAACCCCATTCCAATTCAAGTATATAGTTTTCATAAGTTGATACCAACTTAAGCTCTGGTTCATGCCTATTCCTAGGATGCCTTCTATACTATAGTACAATCCTTTACAATATTTACAGATACCACATATACACTCCTTGGATCCATCATTGACAGTAGGTTCCATGATGAAATCCCATAAGGCCCTTTCATTTCATATCCCCAATTTACCTTGATGAATCACCTTGGACTCAGTAGACACCTTATTATGGAATTCCTGGTATTACGCTCATTAGATTACACTCTTTCCCCTTATCTAGAATTAGATAATACTAAGACAACATTCCATGAGATCTACGTTTCCTTGGTTATTACCCAAAAAAAATCTCACTAGATATCATTTTTAGGTTTCCTTGTTATGTCTAGGGTTCATCACTACTTATACATTCACAAGGGGATGTTAGTGTTGGATAAGCCTCACATGACCTATTAAAATTAAATGTTAATTAGTTAATTAATGAAGTAGTTTCATGGTAAGACAAAAACAAATTGATGAAGCATAATCATGAAGATTTAGTTATATGATACTTTTTTCATTACTAACATACGCAGGCCTAGATACTGTTATATTCTATTTCACAGGCTGTATGTTATAGGCACCTATGGGGGTCACCCACTTAGATTTATCTCATACCCTCTTTGGGATCCATTTGGGACCCAGAATGTATTAAATTGATGCAGGTGTTGACAAAGGGATGCTTCGGGCTTCAAACACTTGATTGCTAGCCGATTTGCATCGACATTGATAGAAGATGATAGAGTTGTATCTCTGGATAATTGGATTATCCATTGTTCTCTTTTACTTTGTGGAACATGATATGCCAATTTCCTTGTTTTCATGTTTTCTAGTTTACAAGTGACATGTTATTACATTGTCATTGTTTTAGTTGATACAGTTATTGTTTCTCTAGTTTATCAATTGTATCAGTTTTCTTCCTCTATGTATTTATATTTATTATATTGTTAACTATTTTTATATCATTAAACTATGCCACACTCTTCTAATACGAACATAGTGTCCCCACAAACTCACCCCATGCCTCAGTTTTAGACAGTAGCCTCTGGTGTTTGGGGAGATGCGCTTAAGGCCATGGGCCCACTGGGCTCGAGGGACCTGTTAAGTGGAATCTATGTCCGGGATGTCTCATTTTAACAACTTCTTTTTATTTCAATGATATATTTAATAATATATTAATATATTACGTAAATAATAAAATAAATATTAATTTTTTAATTTATGTTATTATTCTATATAAATAGATATTATCCCCCTTTCAGATTATTTATTACAAAAAAGAATCCATTATTTTTTGTTTGTACAGACTACCACCTCTATGAAGTGACAACATTTTTTTTCACGACCAAATATATGTTGTATATAAAATTAATTGATTAAAGATTAATTATTTAAAATATAATATAATTATTATTATCAACATATATATTATAATCCAATATTACCCCCCCCCCCATTTATTGAAATGAAAATGATATATGTGTGTTGTACAAAATACCACCTCTAAAATGTAACATTTTTATTTCTCGTCATATTTTTTTTTTATTTATTCAAAAAAATTAAATATTATTAAAAAGAATAAAAATTGTATATGATATCATTGTTAACGTATTATTACGATATTATACACTTCCTTATCTATACTCACACATTGAGTTATAACGTGTTCTTGTTTATGTTGGTTTAAACGCCGATATTATCAATGATATGAAAATCTATCATATATAACATTGAAAAAATAATTATTAATGATATAATATATTTAATAATAAATATTGATTTTATATTTTTCTATAATGGTGATATTTGGTAGTTTTATTATTATGCAAATATCATCTCAAACCATTAATATTACTTTAATAAAAAAACATTGGTTCAAATTTAATGTTATATAACAAAAATAAGAATATATAATTAGATAATTTATTTACAAATAAATATAAATTTCCTAATAGATTACCTAGAATTTGAAATGAATTATTAAATTGGTATTAAATAATTTTTATTTGAGGGGACATCATAAGGAATTTTGGAAAAAATTAGGGCTAAAAACATCATATGGTAAAAATAACTTATATTTAACATAAATATTTATAATAAATTAATATATTTGAAATATATAAATGTTAATGTATTTGACTAAGGTAATGATATATTTTTATTTATAGGTGGTTTGATTGAATTTGACTAAGAGGGAAATAAATCTAAGGGATCCTTTTCCAAAATTTAACCCCTAGAGAAATATTTACTATTATACACCATGTGTTATTCTGAATATTTTGTAATAGAAATTTTTGTTATTATGTTTAATTATCCACTCATTCTTAATGGTATATAATTTTTCTTCTCAGATCATATCCTTAAATGAGTTTCTATATAAATGACTATTAATTCATAATAGTTATTTGAAATCATATTATTTATCCTTTAGTCACATTATCTTTATATAGTTGTGATCTTAAAAGCCTAATGTTATCATTAAAAGACTTTTTTCAAATAGAAATTTTGCTTTTTTGTTTGAGAAACATAATTTATTTCAATAGTATTGACATATTTGATGAAATACCTCCTGAAATAATTATAGTACATTCGTATATTTATCTATCATTATTTTTACAATGTATTTTTCCAATTTTACCATATTTTCATATTGAATAGATGTTCCCCTTTATAATTGGTAACTTATTTATGTTATCCCATAAGTGACCTCAATGTTTTCCTTATCCTTTATGAAAATGACATTTGTTTACTATTTTTTATTTTGGAGTTCAAATAATGATATTTCAAATATTAAATGGTCTACCATCATAAATATTATTTTCATAACCATCATGTAATTTTAATTATATATTATAGACTTTTCATTTAAATATAATATTTATATAATAAATTCACTTCAACTATTGGATATTGGTTTTAAAGTGCCACATAACAAGTCCTTTTTCCAAATATGTAAAAAAATTATTCTAAAATTAATTTTTAATAATTTTCACATGAACACATATTTCCATCACCTTTATCATTTATATAAAACTCTCATTTAGTGTATCACTTATTTCAAAATAATTTTTTTTATCAAAATGTTATAAAATAATTATTTAAATATTATTTCAATAGTAAAATAATAATTATTATTTCCAAAGTGATCTTTTAAAACTAAAAATTTGTTATTCACATTTATGTAATTATCCTGAGATATATATTTTATTTGATCATGTATATTCCTCCAATAATATGATAGAAAAACATTCACTTGATGTTTTATGAAATGTTATTTTCTTTCCTACAAATTCTTGATCACTAATTTTTTTCTCAGTAATTTATGATTTATAAACCCAATTTTTCATCAAATTACTTCTTTTATGAATACCTTATTTCAATTTAATTTATTATATACTTTTCACATAAAATATATATATCGAATTATAAGTGCATATTTTTTAATTAATCATATAACCTTATTAAATATTAAATAAATATCACAATATTCAATGAATAATATCTACCAATACTATTATTGAGTATAATTGGATACCATCTTATATTTCATGGGTTTATATTTTTTTGATGTAATCATGAATTTTTTCTTTTAATGATTTCATTTTAATTATAAGTGAATCAAATTTTTAGTCTATGGGTTATTGTTGATATTATTGATTTTTTATAGGACACATATATAAGGATAATTATAGGTGGGGTCCAATATCACCATTTAATGTATTAATTAATTTTTGTATCTAATGAAATAGATATTCGTGGATATAATTAATTTTTTTACATATGCATGAGTATATTGAGTTTTGTCAGATTTTTAGAAATATACATAAATAGTTTTTCATATAGGTGACGACATAATGCATAATCTCACACAATTTCCTAGGTATATTATTATGTAATACACCTATGTTTTCTTCATGTGATGCCACCTTACTATGATTATTTTTTAGGAAATATTAAATTCCATGTATATTCCTCCTTTTGATGATATTATACATTTATGTTCTATTTTTATCATTGATTCTTATCAAATATATTTACTCTTATTATGTGTTTGAGCTCACACCATGCTTATTTTTTCATCTCCTTAGGTTATGATAGAACATAATATATATTATGTGTGAAGAATAGTATCTTTAATGGAGAATTTTTGGAAGATATTTAAATCACTTATGGATAAATATAGCGCTTATATAATGGTGGATATTTTTTTCTTGACAAGTAAATGAGTTTTTTAGATAATGTTTTGTCATAATTATCTAGAAATATTAAAATAAATGATAGTGGGAAGGTATTGTAATGAAATATTTTCCATTTGTAATTTAGTTTTATGGTCTTTTGTTTAGAGAGTTGTAGTTTTTATAATATCAGGTATATAAAGAAAATATTATTTTCATCAAATTTGGGAGTGTAGTTTAGAAGTATTATTATGGAAATCCAACATGGGATTTAATATTCTTAGTGGTCATGATTTTAGATGAGGATAATTTTATTGATGATATGTTTTGTTTGATCCTAAATTCATAGTTATGGATAACTATTTGGGTTACTTGAGATAATATTTATTATTTTGTGTATTTGGATAAGATATCATTAGGTAAAATCCAAGGGATAAATCTATAGGACAAATCAACGTTTAATATAAAAAGTCGATGTTTTGGTTACGAATATACTTTTGGTTCATCTAGAAATTAAAAAACATTATTTATACTAAAGTGTTGATTTTTTTCTTAAAATTATTGTCCTTGTGGTAATGACATTGGAAAAGGCTAGTAGAGTATTAACATAATCTTCATTATAAGGAATGATGAGTTTGACTATGAAATCAAAATTGGATAGACACACATGGGGATATGACTGGGTTAATCACATTACCTTTATTGATTTTGTTAGAATAAATTGATCCATTATTAATTTAACATATTAGGTAAAGATGCTGGATGGAAAAAATATAATGTAAATATCGATTTGACAAGGCAAGTAAGAGGTATAATTGAATATATTTAAGGTCAAAAATCAAGGTTCTATAGTGGAATCCATCATATGATTAATATATTAATTTAATCTATTTTATATTATTATATCCATTTTATAGTATTTTTTTGAAATCAGATAAAAAAATGATGTTATAAAATGTATGTTTATACAATATACCATGTAATAAAACCAAATAAGTGGTTATAATAAAATATTTTTGAATCATAGTATATGAATGTTATGGATAATATGGTTAGACTCTCATTGTTACCAAAGGTAGTGAGGTTGAGATATAAATTGTATATAAATATTGATTCACATAATAATTTTCATAAGTTGGTGATATTTTTCAATGAATCTATATTATATTCAAATATTTATGAGGATTATGTGAAACATAGAAATATTTTTCTGAAATATTTTTTCTCAAAAGTCTTTGAATATTATATTAAATGGTATCTATAATCATGACAAGTTATTTTATTATATGGAATTATTTTTGACAATAATAGTTGTAAAACACATGGTTAAGGTAAATATAACATATAGGTTTAATAAATATATGATGTTGAGATAATAATGATTTATTCTTATTTTTAAAATGTAATTCAGAAAGTATGAGTACCATAGGGATTCAAAATTTCTTCATGATTGTGTTGTTATAGATTATTCCATTTTTGCGATTCTAATTTATATTTTATAGTGTGTACATTTAGGACCGAGATATTTTTATTGTTTGAGTGTAAAATATATTTTTTCAACCTATAATAATATATGTTGTCATTATTTTTTAAAATCTATCAAATTCAACTATTTTTGTGAAATATATATTTTATGTAATTTATGATTGTGTTATATATATTATTGAGCATATTTGTGTATAAATATTAATATTTTCTACAGAATCAAAATTTAATTTTAATATCCTAAAAGATAAAAATATACGTTGGAATAGAAGATATATCGTGAATGATAAATATTTTGATAACACTCCCAACTATATTTACCACCTCCTATATTCATTGATTATAAGTTTGTAAATTAATAATAAATTTGAAACATATAAAATTTTTAGTATAATAAATATAAAAATTATAATACACATACATTCCCCCCACTCAATAGAACATTATATCATTAACTGTTTGTTGTCTGAAAAATCTCCCCCACAGAGAAACGTTTTCCATTTTTCATCATCATTAACATTATTTATCATATCCAAATAAAATGTGGTTCAAAAAATTAAAAAATACATATAATATAATTTTTATTATTGAAATGACATTATATAAATATCTAATCATGTTAAAAAAATGGAGTTATAACATGTTCTTGTTTTAGTATGTTTAACCTCCGATATGGACTGCAATATAAAAAATATATTTTCTGAATATTGAAACATAGATTAAAATATTATCATATTATAATAATAATATAATGTTTGTTTTTTGATTATATAATGGTTATATTATGTATCAATCTTATTATTACAATATCAAATTTTTTAGCTAATATCACATAAATAATCCAACATTTGTTCAATTTTTCACTTAATATAATTAAAAAACATATCGAATATGATAATATATTTGTAGAGAAATATAAATTATCCAATACAGTACATTAAATTATATTTTAATTTTGGAATTGACATAAAATATTGTGAACCAAAATTGATATCATTAATCATGTATGAAATTTCAAATGTTACTAACACGTGATTGAAAATATAATCTTAAAATAATATATATATATATATATTTAGTAATAATAAATGATTATAAATGAAATCTATAAATTTTAATAAACATGTCAAATTTTATGAAATATATTATTAATATAGTTATTTTTTTGAATAGGATGCCAGAGTACATTCGATCATATATAGATAAAATGGGTTTTTGTTCCCAATTATCAAATCCTGTGACATATTACTTTTTGTAATTGATGTTTTATTATAATGGTTTGTCTATTGTACCATTAATATTTTTTAACTTTATACTCAAATTGTTAATGTTATTTAAGGTTTCATTAGAAATAATAGGATTGAAGGGGTTTGGATTTAAATGATATTTATGTATTATATGATTTCCTAAATAAATCCTTCACATTGGGTAAAATGTTATCTACATGATTATAATCATAAAATCAATGTTTATACATTCTGTTACATTATTAAAATTTTAATTTCTCATTTTATCTATCTAATTTTTTTTCATTTCATTATTATTGTCTTCATTGATGAAATACCATCTAAAATTTATTTTTGATGTCATTAAGAATAACATCCATACATTCAAGTGGATCTTTATCCACCATTCTCAAAATTAATTTCCAAAAAATGACATCCATTATAATATGAAACCTAATTTTTTATCTCATGTAACAACTATATATTCATTTTAATCATTTATAAAGGATTTTTTTACACTTTTTATGATGTTGTTTTCCAACAATGATATACTAATAATATTAACCGAAATTCCATACATTCAAAATCAAACATTGTATCTTACACCAATAATTTATGTTGAAACAAATTATATATTTTCAATGACCTATTGCTATATTTTCTTCTTCAGAAGTAATGTTTCCCAAATTTTTCAGTTATTTTTTTTAAAAAAAATTTATTGACCAGTAACATCTTATATTTAAAAATATATTAGAAATTATTTCAAAAATAAATATTATCATTCATTATAAATATATAATTATGAATCATTTTTATCTTTATATGAAACATTAAAATTAGGTTCTCATGATTTATAAAAAAATTAATTTTCACCATGATTAATAAAATATTTCTTTTCAAATGTTTTCAAATAATGATGGATATTTATTATTTCAAAATATATTTTTCAAAAAATTTATTTATTTAAGTTTATTTTATTAACCTTTTTTATTTCTAATACACAACAAATGATGTTAATAAAATTATCACATCACCATAATTTTTTTGAATGGCATATGAAATGTTATTTATTACCAATGATATGATCCATCCAATTATTTTTCGTGCATAGTAATTTATGGATTAGGAAATTTATTTTTCGTCTAATTCCATACACTGTGAATACCATGTCATCAATTTCATCTATTAAGAGGTGCTCTCCATGATTCTATAAATTGATTCATTTAGGAAATTATTGAAATATACAAATAAATATTTTCTATATGGTTTAAAGAACTAATAATTTACAAAATGGATTGTATTTGGTAATTTTTTTCTTATCATTTGATGCTTATTTATATTCAATTTATTTATAAAGTTAATTTGTGGAATATGGAATTTAATTCTTATATGATTTCATTTGAATAAAATTTGAAAACCCATTTTCATTACATGGGATATTTATGATATGATTTATTTCTTATGGAATATATTTATATTAATAGTGATGGTTAGTGTCATATATCGATCTTGAATGATTATTTTTTATGTTTATATATTATGAGATATTTGTTAATGAAAATAATATATTTTTACATATATGAATGGGTAAAATTTTTATCGTCACAATATTTTTTTATACTTATGGATGTAGAATAATTTGATGGGTTTTTCATGTTATGGGAATTTTCTAGTATTCTTTTCTTTTTAGTTGATGTTTCATTCCATGATTGTGCCTATTTTCTATAATAATTCTCACTATAATGTTATTCCATTGATTATTAATGATATACTATATTTTCATTGTTTGTTAAGGTATTTTTTATTATACTTTTATTTTAACCATTTTCTCATATTATACTCATTTATTATAATTTATTCTAATCTATTATATACACCTTTCCTGAGCTCATAAGATATACGCTTTATCATGTTTTCATTTCCACGTGTTATTTAGTAATTTAATGCATTTGATTTTTCTAGAGTTGTCTTTTTTATGATAAATAGATATTATTGATTACTATTCATAGGTTAATAAATTTATTATTGAACATGAAAAATGAATGTTCATTGAAAAAGAATGTGGCTTAGTTAGTAATTCATTTTCCATAATTTGATAAACCACAAAAGCTAAATGATACTGAAAATGTATTTTGATAAAATATTTTCATTATTTAATGTATTTTAATGGCCAAAACCATGGTTCGTTATTATTGGTATCAAGATAAGAATCAAAATTATTTTGTTAGCAACTAATATGAGAGTTTGGGTCTACAAAATTATTATAGTAATATAAGATATTGAAACCATGTACCATAGTTATATTCATTGTTTCAGGAATCTAATTAAATTTATTATCCTTTATTAATTCAATATGAATTAGATAATTTGAGAAAATAGGGAAATTGATCGAAATATTCCTCGAATGCTCTATTAACCATACCTATAAATAAAAATAGTGAGTTTTTTTATATAAAATGAATTAAAATGAAATAAAAATTTATATAACTTCAGGGAAAATCAACATATAATATATCAACCCTCCCAAAAAATAATTTTTTATAACCAGAATAGAGATAAATATTTGAGAAGTATTGATCCCTATAATGTTGATAAAATATATAATCAAGTCAAAGAATTATATTCTTATTATTTAATTTAGTATCATCGATTTTCCTATAGATAATTCATATCCCACTAGAACAAAAATATTCATTTTAAGTATGGTTGGTTCTCCACTAGTTAAAAAACATGGAAACATTAACTCATAAGGGAAAAATCCAATTTATTTTTATTTTATTATAATAATTCTATATGATCTTTTACATAGAGAGGAATACAAGTGGGATATGACCTAGACTTGAAGTTAATAGGGAATTAAAATTCATGATTTAATGAATGTGAATGTAATTACTCAAGAAAATACATATACATAACCACTTAAAAAAGATGCATCCTCTATTCTGAGGATATCTTTCACATTATATAACTGATCTTCAATAATATTTTCATTAATATGATCCATTTATAATGGTTCAAAAGTTGAAATTTATGATAAATTATCTCTTTTGAAAACTTGGGATTTTATTCCAATGTCAAGGATTATTATCTACCCAACATCTATATAAATTGTCTCTAATAAATTATTAGCTAAAATATCCTAATGATTTTGAATAATTAAACCATTTTTAATGAAAATATTATTGATTTTAAATAAAATCTATTAATTTTAATAAACATGGAATATTATAAAATTTTGTTTGTAATATTTTTACTTGATATTATAAATTACAACTAATTCATTTGAGGATTATTAAATATTCATAGAAAATTGGCATGACATAAAGGTTTCTGTAGAATCAAAACCAAATAATGATTTAGGAAACATTATGTTTATGATTAAAATACCGATTATGACATCCCTTAGGCCTTATATTCTATAATTTAATTTTCATAAGAATGACTGAGCTGATTCAAAATCCTCAAGGGTATATTACCTTGACTCATAGGGTACTGATTCAAATATTATTGCTTATGTATAAAATTTAATCATTATTATTCAGTGTTATATCACTTTACATTTAACTCAATAGATTTAAGGTCTTTATCAACAAATACTATGTAAACTCCCAACCTCTTCAATACCGACTCAGGGAATTTCTGTTCACAATTATTTTTTTTTTTGAGATTCCCCACGCCACTTTTTTCTCTTTTCCTTGTTTATTTTTACAAGGCATCCAACTCCCTTTTAATTTATTTTTTTTGTAAAATATGAGGATTGGATAAACTTTTCATGTCTTTCGTTGGGATTATCTCTATATACCCATATGTGGAAAATGTATGAGAGACTAATTACCTTTTAATACATGGTTGTAAAACCAAAAAAGTTATAGATAGTAACAATCATGATTTTATATATAATCTGAAATGTTATTTTTTTCCCTTGAATCGTTAAACTCATAATCAATTGAAATATCATATTCATTTGTTTATTAAATTCATGAATTTACAATACATTCCATATTTTGTACTCCAGTAGAAACTATATCTATAATAATATCACATTAAATGGATTCAATTAAAAAAATTCATATCATCATCCCTCATGGTGTTTTTATAGTTAAACATAATTGATCATATTCTTCCTATATATGTTATAATCCAATGACACCACTCTATCAGTCACTATTGACAAATATGTGGAATAAGTTTTATTTACTTCAACACTAACTGTTTTGTAGGTCCATTTAAAGGTATAGGTAGTTGCCTTATCCAAATATAAGTTCCTACAATAACATTTTTTTGGGAAGTTGGTTTTTCTATTATAGTAGTGTTATTCATAATAACATTTTTTCACATCCCAATTATAGAGATAATCTAATTAACTCTAACAATAGACTCATTTTTTAATAGGAGGGAAATTTTTACCTTTATTATACAGTTATATAGGTTTATTATTTTTTCCATTATGTTATATTATTAAATAATGTAAAATTATTATCTAGATAACGAATAAAACTATGAATTATAAATTATAATATATAATAATTATGAATTTATTAGAACATCACATTTATTTTTCTATCAATTCTATAATTTTTGTTAAATTTTTTTATGGGTTCTTCTTAGGGTTTTCTTAGAAAATAATTTCTCATCATTTTAGTAAATTTGGTTTCTACTAATCATGATTCGATAATTACAATAAAAACATTATCAAATATACTATATCCCATGATACTTTAATTAACATTATGAAGTATACATATACAATAATTCTTTGATTCTATAAATTAGTAGCCTCTTAAAAAAAATTTTGATATATGAATTACATTGCATTAAAAATATAAGAAAAAATTTATGAATTCATGAAAAAATTTATCATTTATCCATTGAGATCCACATTAATTTTTATTAATATTCATTGTTTATATGGGATATTGGGATCAATATAAATGGGTGAGCTCATACACTCAATAATGGGTAGCATAAGGTGGAAAATAATATATAATTACCATAAAATACATTTCAAGGAAGGAATAAATAATAAAATTACAACCATATGAATTATAGTAAATGTATAATATATCCATGGATATGTAAGTAGTGGAAATAAAAATACAACATTGGTAAAAATAATTTATTTCAATGTGAGGTAATTTATATTGTCTAGAGACATAAAAATACTAGAAAGGCCCCATTCTATGGAAGAGTACATAAATGTTTAAGGGATTCACCATATTGAAATAACTCATTTGACTCATATGACATTTTAGTCTTTCTCTAGGTTTTATTATATGGATTCCCATAAATCATAAAATATATGTGGTTCATCTTTAAAAAAATAGAACTTTTAAATTATAGATACCATTAAATTCCATATAGAACTTCAGGCATAATAAAGTATTTGTAATCAATTGTTATCAATATAGAAATATATGACATGATGAATTACATTATATATTCATTTAATAGAATAATAGTGGTATCTAATTGAATATCTAATAATCATATTTGAAATGTTAATATATTCACAATCCAATTAAAACTACCCCTATAAATAAATTGTCAACGATGTAATGGTGTGGGGAATATTCATGGTAATGTTATATCAATGCGAAATATTTATTTAATAATTTTTTTATAAATATATGAGACCAATGAAATAGTAGAAAAATATAATCTAATAATCAAGAGTTTTCCTCACATATTTTTTAAACAAATTGGGGTTAAAAAAATTAATAAAATAAAAATATGTCATCATGCATTATTACATAAGGTGTCCTTTTAAAACATATGATTTTAATCTTTTTTGGAACTGATAAGGGTTCTACTAGCCTCATTTCAATTATAATTAGAAAAATCAAAACCCTTAAAATAATAAATAAATAATATGACCATTTTATAAAATATGTATGAATTGAGATAATAGAGTTAATAATTATTTATATTGTTAAAAATTATAAAGGAATATATTGATGGTATAATAAGAGATAAAATTGAACTCAAAATGTTAATAAAAAGTAAATTATTTATATGTACTATAGGTTTTTTTAATTAAATCCACCAGATGGATCCATCACAGTTCTCCCATATGTGCATCCCTCTACTCTATTTCAGATCACCCTACCTATATCCCCTCAAGACATCCTCCCCCGAATCCCCACCTATATTCCGAAACCCATATCTATTTCTCCTCTCCATCACTGTGAATTTTCTACACTCTCCCCTCCTTGTCCATATCCAATCGTCTATTATTCATCCACCTCCACCTCTATCAATGATTCTTACTCATCTTCCTCCTTATCAACAATCCTAGACCACCATCTCTCTTGTGACACCCATCCCCAATCTGTGTCATTTTTAATCTTTTTTAGATTCTTTTATATATTAAGCATCTCTCTTGATTTAATCATTCATCTAATTCATTCATCATTCCTCCAATTATTCCATGGATATCACATTCCATCGTGGCTCTAAATTTCTGTCATCACCTTATTCCATTTCTGATCATGTAAACCATACCCTCCGTAGACACCATCATAGTACAATAGTGTTTATAACCTTGATTCAACCCCCTTAGATAAAAATAGACATACCACTTCGTGGGCTTGACATTCTGTTGTTCAATGATTATTTCGGTTACTCCATATATGACAAATTCTTCTTCCATTACAATTTTTCTTCTTCACACACCTCCACCCATTCACCCCAAATGATTACATTGTATCATTCTCCCATAATTTTCTACACCTACTCGATCATTAATTCTTGATTACACCATACAACTACCGATTGGTTTTATCACCTTTCCCACTTTGTACAATCATCTTATGTTTCAAGTCATAGATTTAGATATCCCTGCTTATATATTTTCCTCTCTTATTCCATAAAATTTACTCATATTTCAATAAATTATTCACTTATGGTTAGAATCCCAATATTTCAATCCCACAACCCTAGAGTTTAAAATCCCTATATTAATTTTTGAGGGATTTTTCTGTATCTTATAAATAATTATGATATGATTTATTTTTCCATTTTATAATTGTAACCATCACAAATTCGACAATGTTATAATAATTTCAGTGTTCTCATTGCCTATTTCCCACCTACCTCCACATCTTCTAAAATTTTATCAGTTTTTAATCTTATTTGATGTAATTTTTTAAATCATTATTGTTTCTATATTTATATATTATACATTCATTTTCTTTTAATAATCCTATATTCCATGATTTTTTCCAGTTCTTACATGATTAAATTTTTCCACTACCAATGATATTATTGTTGTTGTTTATGTTTCATTCCGTATTTTATTCAAGAAATGCAATCCAATTACATAATATTATTTATAAATTCCTATCACACTTTATTTTGAATTCTTTTTAAATGTAATTATTTTTTTCAGATTTAAAACTTGTCATTTCTTACAAATTTTTTATTATGATTTAATTGTTTGTTACTTTATAAAGAGATTCACATACTCTATGTAGGTATACCTTATACCATAACCTCACTCGTCACATAGGAATATAAATATACACCTCATTTCTACCTATGACCCATAAAATTTGGTAATAAATTTTCCTCACATTATATAGATATATATTTATATATATATTTACCTCTATCTCAGTATTGATACATTTTTTACTTATACAGTATGTGAAACTGTGTCAGAGGTATTCCATATATGTAATTATGGGATTTAATGTTAGCCACTATGGTATTGTGTGTATTATATTTTTTTTCCCACAAATTTCTCCAGATATTTTTTCCATATAGAAATCCAATAAATTATGAAATTTAAATTTGGTTCCTGAGAAATCCAACATTGTATATAATTTTTAATTTTTGCCACTATATTGATCCATGTATTTATTTCATATTTTTTTTCTAATCATTAAAACTAAATGTACTTATTTATTAATCAAAATATCATTTCATAAATCAAAATATGATTTTTGTCCATATTTATTGAGATCAAAATTTTAAAACCATTATTCAGTTATGAAATATAATTCATGACATTAAGATTTATTCTAATTTCTGCAATACAGATTTAGAAGATAGAAAATTCCATTAGAATGAACTCTAGTTCCTTAATGGAAGGATTCTTTATTCGTCTTCTTACTATTTTTGGGTTCTTATATTATATAATTTTTTCTATAAATTTAGAGTTTCTTATAGATTTGGTACCATATCACATGGATAATAAAATGTTCAGTCATTTGTAGATTATTTTTTTATAAATGGAATTAACATGATTATCCACCCCCTGAATCATAGAAAAGATAGATTATGGGTGCTACATTCTCCAAATTCTATAAAAAATGTGCACAAGGGATTTTATTATCTATATAAAAAAATATGATAATTTTTTATAATGTAATACTATGATATTATTATGATTTCATATAAAATTTTTATTTTTATAGACCAATAAAAACACATTATTTTTTGTCATATAATTTTTTAATATGTTTAAAAAATAATATGATAAAATATAACATAATTAATGTAGTGATCTACAGAATCATGAATTTGATTATATTTAAAATGATTTTGTATTACTCAATTGGATCTATATATATATATATATTGATCTATAATTGAGAGTGATACCAGATTCTAGAATCACATAGGTTAATTATGTTCAAAATGGATGAAAGACCATTTACTAAGGATTTGTTTAAAGGGAAATAGTGTGTGATACTAATATTGAAAATTAATTTATTATATATATTTTTATTTTTTTCCCTAATTATTATATAAATAATATCAAAATATTTAGAATAAATGAACATATATTATTTTGACTATGGTGGTGAAGGCTAAAATGGGGTTTTATACTAAAAAAGGTTTCAAGAAGATTATGGACTCTCCCTTTTTGGTATGAAACTCAAAAATTATATTGAAATATGTAAAAAAATTATGTGGAATGATGAATGATTGGGTGTAGTGTAGTTGATCACTACATTAAAAATGGTATTCTGATGCCAAATTATAGTGGAAAATATGATTGATATATAAGATATTTTTTACACTACTATTCTAGAGGATGAATAATGAAGGCATAATGATACCATTGGATGTATCGTTTTATAGATTATATACCTTGTGGGTCCTTGGTTTAATAATTTTAAATGAATTATTTTTTCAATTTTTGGGGTTGATATTTTCTTTATATCCATTGGGTGACTACTATGGTACCCAATTTATTTAATAATTTTAATTCTCTTATAAAAATCATTAATCCTCATCTCACACATTCAATGGTGGATACATGAGTATGTTTAATTCCTAATCAATCTATGGTGGAATATTACTTCTTCTTTCGTTTTGTCCCCAACATATTCAGTTATTTTGGTGTAATTGTAAAAAAAATTCAATAGCATAGAGCTAAAAGATAATTGTATACTAATATACTTCTCAAAACATTATTTTTATTTATATACACCATAATCGTATGTTTATAAACCATTACTATGTATATTTATTTATTTATTTATTATTTTACTTTAATTATTTCTATTTTAATCTAATGTTTTAGAATTTTTTTGGTTTTACATGCGTTCTAGATAACAAGAAATAAATGTTTGAAAATAAAACATTACATCTCCAGTAATTTTTGGCATTTTCCCATTACAGTTCTATATTGTTTTTAATTTTTTGGCATTGAAATTTAGTGATTGATTATACAAGAATGTGAAATAAACATATCATTGTCATTTATTTTGGTAAAAATGTTTAATGAAGAAGAAATGAATAGTTTTGTTTCTTCTTCGGAGGGATATGTTATAATTTAGTTCTTATTTTTTATGATTGGTGATAATTTATTCATTAAATAATTAATATACTATCAAATTATTCATTCTTTATCACCCAAATATATTAATTAAATTTATAATTGAATAATTTTTTGGTGACACCAACATTTTATTTAGGTTAATTTTTGGAATTGTTAATATTTTCTTTTTTTATTCATGATAGACTTTTTACATTTACATGCAGATGATAACATATTTTGATATGAAGAATTTTGAATAAAGATGATTTCAGGGAATCCTTATGTAAACATTCTGAGTCTTTAACAACGATGAGTTTTTAGGACATCTCCATTCTCTAAATTTCAGTTTATTTATAATAGAAGTATGTGTTATAACATTTATAATATATATTTTATATCTTATATCCTTATTATATTTTAAGACCTTTCTAATTTTGGTATTCATTTAAAAATATTTTTCCTTAGAATTTTTTATTGTAAATCCATTTGGATTTACTTTTAAAAAATATATTTTATTTTAGTAATATTTTACTTTGGATAATTAATGTTGAAATCAAATAGGTTATGTAAATTGTATATATGTTCACTATTTTCATTTTCATAAATTTTTAAGTAATTAATGTTTGATATAGATATAATAGAAATTTGGATGAAGGTGCTGAGGTTTCTGATAATTTTATCACATCAACCATTAGCATATGAAATATTACATTATATTTACTATTATAGTTATGTACATAAAATATTACACTTTTTTCACTGTATTTGACTATCTTCACCCCATTCACATAATATTGATTTTATATTATCTAAAATTTATAATTTTATATATACTTAATTGTTCATTTGAATTTTTCATATTTTCATTTTATATTTTTCAAGATTAAATTTATTATATATTAAACTAAATCTCTCTAATTACAATGAAAAGTGATTGGGTTAATCTTTTCCAAAATTTTACTATAGTTTTTGAAATAATGATACATTACTGATATTTAATTTTGAATATTAGACTCTCATGAAATAGACGTTTTTATTAGGGAAAGACAATGTTATTTATCAAGATGTTTTCATTACCACCAATACATGTTCATCCATCCAAAAATATGATGTTCAATATCATACAATAGAGTTGTTTAAGTATTTGATAGTTTTTTTGTTGATTATCATAGCAAGATGACTCAGTGAATTCATAGAATATTATAAATTTTATATTCGTTTTTCTATTTTTATTCATGATGTTTATCTGTATATATTGTTTATTAATTCATATATATTTATATATAAGATAATATAAAGATTATAATAGTTTGTTATTAAATTTTATTAGGTCCATTTGTTTTCTTCATTGTGGTTATTTAAATATAATTTTTTCATTGTATGATAATAGATTAGTTGATTTATATTTCCCATTGAATCCTTGTATTTTGTGTATAAAAAAGAACCAAACATGATCAATATATCTTGATATATAGTAATTTCTGGTGATAATAATTATTTTTGATGCTTAGATGTTATTTTTTGGTAGTTATATGTATTATTTTAGATTTTAGAAAAATGTGAATAATAAAATAGCGAAACAAACCATGAATGATGTTCATAGAGAAGAGATGGAGAACTAGAATAACCCAGAAAGGACTAATAATTTTCTAGGAGAGAATGATGGGGACATAGATCTTCACATGGAGTTGTAAATATCATGAAAATTATGTATGTGAAGCCGTAACCCAAAAACGAGGCCCATGACCCTAATTAATTAATCATAGAATATGTTTATCATTCCATTCTATTTGTGCCTCACATTAGGGACTTTCATGAATAAAAATTGGAATAGTAATTTTATATATTTCTATGTTAACAAACATTCCCTTATCCATAGTAATAGTTTTTTTATTTCAATTATTCAACCTACATCAAATTTCTAGAAATATTGTCCTGTATTTTTACTCACCTACTCTCCACACCAATCTAGATTTTTAGAATAATAATTAACATTTTGGATTAATGATACAAACTTCTATAAATTTACAATATATTGTTTTCATATTTATTTGAAATAAATCTTCAAAAAATTTCAATTTAATACATGTTTCAAAGATATTAATTCTATGAGTGTATAATTTTATTTATTCAATCATTTTTGTTTCATTAAAATGAATAATATATTAAAATATTATTTTAGGTCTCATTAATGTTTTATCTTATTTTTTATCACATCTCTTTTTCTATAGTGGAAATATGTGTTGGAAAAAATATAAATTTCTTTTGAATTATATTGGTTTTATGAAATGATATATATATATATGTATTATAAATATTTAATTTTTTATTTTTTTAAAAAATAAATGTACAATTTTAATTTACATATTCATTCAGTAATTACAATATACAATTTGATTATTTACATAAAATAAAAAGTTGAATTTTGTGATTATTATTATAAAAAATTAATTTTTATATATTATTCCTTGGTTCATTTTCATAGGATTCAGTAGTCACTAAAATAAATTCTTTTATATACACTAAATGTTGTACATACGTTATCTACATGTCTCTACCACATTAATTTCATTACCATGTCTTCCTAATGATATCTCTTTATTCACTGGCATTTTCTGCCCATATATTCACCTATAAATATTCACAATATTTTTCAGAATCATCTCCATCCTTAAAACATAATCTCTGCTATGTTACACTATTCCTCCACCTCCCCCTCTACTTTATTATCTAATAAAACCTTTAACTCCACATTATATGGCCCCTCAATTTTGATAGGGAGGTGTGTTCTATGTATTCCCACATTTTTTGTTCCTTCCATTTACTACTCTTTTTGTGGTCATATGGTTTTCTTATGGATCATGATCCTCTAATGCCAGTTGTTTGGGATTGATTACCATTCATATATCTCCTTCCATCCTTGTATCTTATAGCAGTATGATGGTTCTAATTATATATTTTCATGTTTGGATCTGTGGATGTAAAAAACCTCACATCTCATTGTGGAGAAATACTTTATAAAGAACCTTGTATATTTCATATACATTGAGGTTGATGGGGTTTTCTATTTCATGAAAAAAAATTCAATGAATGAATAGTGGAGTTTTAATCGATCTAATCGGCAGGGACATTCAATCAGATTTGGTATCTCCCTCCCTAGATATGACAAGACGAGTGGGGTTTTCATCCCATAATAATGCGTTGAATTTTATAAGAGTAAACTGTGTTACTTTCTTAGCTACCAAAAACCATGGATTCAATAGTATCTATTTATTTGTATAAACATTTATGAATCTCAAATCCTCTTCAAAGGAAGATCTTATTTGGGGGGCCCTTGAAAGCTCTTATTATCTTTCTGTAGCCACTACATTAGATGTAATTAATGAACATGTTCTCAATGTCTCAATAGAACGCACAAGGATATTCAATTATAATTTTGTGGGAGTTTCTATAAACTAAAATCTAGTAAAATAATACTTCTCATCCCATTACATAGGTATATTTGTCTATTGCTATGCATGTATAATCTGTCAATGTTGATTGACATGTTTTTTTCAGTTTATGCAATGGTTGAATCTGAAATTTAATGGAAGATGAAAAACCTTAATATAGAATGATGATTAAAGGATGGATGTTGATGTGATTTCTATTTTTGAATGAGGAATTGTATGTAAGGATGAGTTTGGATTCAAGAATTATCCTGATCATGTAGCGAGTCAGGAAGACATGGATCTCCAACCTGTAACCGTTGACAAAGAAGTAGGTTTTTCCTATGGTTGTTTTTTTGAATAAATATAGGTGACAATATAATTGGTTTGAATTATGTCATGATCGAACACTCATATGTAATCAATATCATTATTGCATATGTAATTCATTGTTAATAAATTCCCTATATCATTAATTAAAAACCAACATTTCTTCTGATATTTGATGATTACTCATCATTTTTGCTTCAGTAATATATATACTTGAACCTCCCCTCTTGGATTCACTCTATTTTGGGCCTCCCAAAACATCACTTGAGATTACTCTATAATGTTTCATATACATGATCTATAAAATAGTGATATTCTAAATATTCTATAGTTATTACTTTTTTTAATTGATAGATTTCAAAACAGATGGCCTTATTAGGGAATATTTTTAGTTTTAATGAGCCTTACAACATACACTTTTTATGGGAAAAAGTTTTTATTTTATGCGTTTCATTAAATCCAAATTTCAGTCATGAATTTCACTTTTAAAAGGTATTTATTTCATGTTCTTCAAAACCAATTATTTCTAAAATCAATTTTTTCGTTATTGTGGGAACACCTCCCCCTACAACAGCAATGGAATAAATTTATTGTCAAAACATAATTCATGTTATTCATATTCCATTAGGTATATAAGATTCATTAAATTATATGTTAATCTAACAATATCACCATCATTTAATAATTATTACAAAATTGAAACACTATGAAACTAAATCGTCAAAAAAATAATTACAAAACATCACTAGTTATGCTTTCGTTTTATTAACAATCAAAAATTTTGTTTTATTTTTTATAACTTAATTAATTTCAAAAAATACATATATAACTAAATATAATTTTTCAATAAGATCAAATATCATTACTTATAATACTTATACTTCACCGTTATCTTCTTAATTTTAAACCTCATATATTTCATTGGAGAGACATGTAACAAAAAAAGGTCTCATCGATACATTTATGGATTCTAAAGGTATAAATGATTTGATATTAATAATAATTGGAAATCTATTACTTTATATCAATAGAATTTACAAATAATTCATCCACTAGAACTATCAGTGGTAGCATTACACTATCACTGCTTACACATTTGGCCTCACTGATCTTGCTTCTATTTTTTTAGTAAATTTCACACTAGAAAATATAATATAGAATAAAAATTTATTATCTTTCACATCAAACACAATGTATATAATCCATTTTCATTCAATTATTCTACATCAACATTTCTTAAATGTCTTTCTCCCTAATATATTAAATCAAAAAGACATATAATATAAAATGGTCAAATCAATCAATTCATGGATTACAAATGTATGAATAATTATATTTTATTCACAATTTTTAAATATATTAATTTAGATCAATGGAATTGAAAACCAGATCCTCCACTGTCACTTTCTGTAGTATAATCACCCTAGAACTCCAGAAACATATATTGCAATTCATTTTTCTTTAAAATATTAGATGATTTAGTTTCACACAAGCTATGATAATAGATATTACAAAGTCAACATCTTGCACATCAAAATAAATGGATCAAACCCATTTGGTATTCATTACTAGTGAAAAATATATAAAATAAGTTATTGACTATTAAAAATTTAATTACACTGATTCATTAGTTTTCATTCATTATTTCAATACACATTAATTTCATATTACTATTTGAATTTTTATTGTAATACGTATTCATATTTGTCTTATTTTTCTTAGCCATCACATTATACTATTATTATAATATGGATGATTCAAAGATGTTATAGTTGGTTTTATGAGACATGTGGCTCATGTATGAAAAAGCTTCAACAAATCAATGGTAGTATCTACTATAGAAACTCCAACATCTCCCCAAGAACAATAATTACAAGGTTTTATTTTTAAATTAACATTATTCCCATTATATATTCTCATTATTATAAATAATTTTTTTTCATATTATAAATATTTTCATTTTTTAATGTTGATATTTGTTCCACACAATTGGATTTAGGGTGCATCCACTAGTCATTAATTCTAGTAGAGAAATTATAGTAATCTTTTTTTAATAGAAAATTGATAATGTTAGAACCAAAAATAACTCTTGAACTTATATAATATGTAACTTATATGACATTTCATGTCAGTTTTCAAACAATAAAAAAATTTTATAAAATAATATATCTATTTTTCCAGATTATTTTTGGAGGATAATATGATATCTTCACATACTATTAGAATAGGTGTTGGTTTGGGGTGAATTCAAGGAATATATTTATTCAATTTTATTGAATGATTTTTTTCTATTTTATTCTTATAAAATTTCAATATTTTACATTGGATAATATCAAAGGATATTATTGGTGGTCAAGTTATAAAATATCTTATTAAGTATTATAAAATGAGAACGGTTTTTCCAATTTTTTTAACATCTAAAGGCTGTGAATTTTCAAGACATGTGTACCAAAACTATTAACAAAATGTGCGATCCTCAGGATTTTTTTCTATTCTATGACATATCTGATTCACCATCTCATCCCTGCATCATTTCCTATCCCTTGATAATCCATATCAATCTCTTCTATCATTACATGAAAAACTATGTTTATTTTCATGAATTAAAAGGTGTTATTTTGTATTTGTTTTATCTTACATGTGATATTTTCATTATGTTTTTCCTGGGATTCCAAAATCTCAACCTTAACCAACTACAATATAATATGTTAATTATTATACTCTACTCGACACATCCAGTATGTGGTTTTTAGAAAATCTTCCACCTAACTATATGTAATTAATTTATTTTACATATTTCATTAAATTCATATTTCAAACAAGGAATGGGATTTTATGGTGCATTTTCAGGTCATGGAATCCATTAGACAAATTTTAGTGTCCATTTTTGATAAAACAAATGATGAAGTTAGTACCCAAAACAACTCATGAACGAAAAGATAATGTGATTCATGTAATATTTTTAGTTAGTTTCAAAAATATATCTCAATTTTTTAAAATGTATCTCATTTTTTAGGATAATTTGAGGAGGATTATATTATAATTTTACATACCATTGGTAGAGTGTTTGGTTTGGGTTACTTCACATAATGTATTTATTTTATTAGGATTTTTATTATTGTTTTTAGTTGTTTTTCATATAAAATGTAGAAATATTACCAAGGATGGTATCATTCGACAATTTTGGTGTCTAGTTTTTGGATTGATAGATTTATTGATATGAATAAAGCTGATTTCCCCATATTTTACAATATCCAAAGGAACTTCCATATTCATCTAGGTGAACTAAAAAAATATTATATAATGTATCCTCTCTATTGTTTCTGAACCCCTCACATATGAGATTCCTTATCTCAACCTTGATTTCATTTCTATATCCACTATTTTAGTATCCTTATCAATAATCATTTCATTATAAAATATGTTTTTTATTCATTATTTTATAGTTCAATTGTATATTCATTTTATATATCATGTGATATCTTCACCATGTGTTTTATGGGATTCAACTAATATCATCCTTATCCCACTACAATATAATCAATTAATGCTTATAGTTTAGTGAAGGCATACAACATGGGGTTTTCAGAGAATGTTCCATCGAATTGTGTTTAATAAATTTATTTTATAACATTAATTAAATTTATATTTAAATAATGAATTGCCTGGTTAGATGGTATTCATTTCAGGTTCTTCAACACCAACTATTTCCAATATCTATTCATCTATTATTTTCAGACCAATTCCACCTATGATAGAAATGCAAAAAATATACTATTAAAACATAATACATCATTTTAATATGTTATTAGATATATGAGTTTCACTAAATTATATATTTATATCAACATATTACCACCACTAATTCATTATTATAAAATTTGAACAATACGATGATGAATCATGAATAGAAATTTAATTACATAACATCACTAAAAATGCATTTATTTTAATAAATCCTTGGTTGTTTGATTCGTCTTTTTTATACATGAATTAATTTAATAAAATTTATACTTATAACTAAAAAAATTTCTAGAAGGATAAAATATCATTGGATTTAATTATTCTACTTCACCATTATTTTCTTTTCTTTTAACCTTACATATTACATTAGAGTAAAATAATATCAACTGGTCACATCCATCAATTACTGGATTATGATGGTTTGAGTCATTTAATAACATTATTAATTTTGAGAATTTATTTCTCTTTATATTAATGGAATTTTCAATGTTTTCTTAAAAAATAAGTATAATTTGTATCATTACCAAAAATCTTCATACACATTTGGTTTTACATACTCAATGATAAGGATGATATGTAGATATTTTTTTTATTATGTCATCAATAATTGTATATAAGATAAATTAATGATAAGAATATTTTTTTATTAATTTTTATTAGTTCCATTTATATTCATCTTGGAAGTTATTGGAAGAATATATTTTCTATGTATGATAATAGTTCACCTAAATTCCATTTCTCATAACAGCATAGTATTTGTGGTATAAAATGCCACCAAACATTATAACGTTATCTTGATATACTGTAATTTCTAGATATAAAAATTAGTATTGATATTTAGTTGTTATTTATTGGTAGTTATATGTAGTAGTGTAGGTAATACAGAGGCATTCAAAATAAGAGGGTGAAACCAACCATGAATGATGTTCATATAAAATATATATAGAACTAGAAATCCCTAGGAAAGAATAATAATTACCAATGAGATATGGGTGAGGACATTTATCCTCACACGGGGATGTAAATATCTATAAAATTATGTATGTGTTGCTATAAACCAAATAGAGGGATCATGAGCCTAATTGAGTAATCAAGGAAGATTATTGTCAATGTCTTTTATATGCCGCTCACATTAAGTAACTTCGTTAATATAATTTGGAATGTTACTTTTATTGAGGTTTATGTTCAAATATATTACATTCTCCCCTAGTTATAATTTCTACCTTTATATTATACAAACTATATGATATTTAAAGAAGTATTGCCTTTTATTTGGTCCTCACCTACTCTCCTCACCAATTAAGATTTTGGGAATAAAAATAATCATTTTAGATTAATGATACAAACTTAATTATATTTAAAATATATTTTTTTCATAGTTAATTGCAATAAATCTACTAAAAATATGAATTGAATAAATATTTCTTGGATATTAATTTTATAAGTGTTGAAAATGTTTTTTTATCATTATTATTATTTTAAAATGCGGATTACATTAAACAGTTATTTCGGTTCTAATAAATTTTTTATGTTATTTCTTATCGCATCTCATTTCACAGAGTGGAGATATGGATTAGAAAAAATATAACTTCCACATGAATTATATGGGTTTTATTAAATGATAAATATACCTATATAATGTTATAAATATTTAATTTATGCATTCTTAAAAAAATTCACTGTAAAATTCTAAACTAAATATTTATTCTTTAATTACAATATGTAATTTGATCAATCACTTAAAATACCTATTTAAATTCGGATATATTTTACTTATAAAAAATTTAAATTTTATATATTATCCTTTGGTGAATTTTCATGAGATGATAAAGTAACTGAATAAAATTCTATTGTGTATCATAAATGGTGTATATATTCCATTTATGTGTCTCCACCATGCTAATTTCATTAGCAAGGCTGCCTCACGACATCTACTAATTCACTGCAATTTCAAGTCCTCATATTCACATATCTATTTTCACTATATTTTTCAGAATCATCTGCAACCGTGAACCTTCATCGCCTATATGTTACTCTTTGACTGTACCTCCTCCTCCACTTCTATCTCTAACAACACCTATGTCTCCTCTTCCTACATATCCTCAATTTAAATAGTGAGGCGTGGTCTAGGCCTTCTCACATTTTTGGTTCATTCCATTTATAATTATTTACATGATCATTTGGTTTTCATATGGAACATGATCCATTGATTTAAGTGGTTTGGGTTAGATTACCATGCCTCTATATCTTTCAATCCTTGTATTTTACATCTATATTGTGGTTAGAATGATATTTTTCTCTATTCAGACAAGTAGGTGTAATAACTTCACTTATTTTTGTGGAGCATGACCTGATGAAGCCCCTTGTAGATTTAATCTACATTAATGTTGCTAGGGAGTACCATTTCATGATTTTTTTTTTATAATTGATGGTGGATTTTTTATCACAATAAGCAGCATGATCATTAGATCACATTTGGTATCTCCACCCTATATTTGACCAAGTTAGTGGAGTTCTCATCCTATATAGATGCTCTGAATTGCTAAAGAGGAAATTCTGCAACATTTTCAGTTTCCAAGAAACTCGGGATACAATAGTATCCTTTTAATTGTGTTCATATATAGGAATCTAAAATCTTCTTTAGAGATTGATCTTATTTTTGTGGCCTATGAAAGATCTTATTTATCTTATGTAGTTTCCACATTAGTTTTCCTAGATGAACATGATCTCAAGATATCAATAGAACATAAAATATTATTTAATCAAATGTCTGAAGGGGTTTATATCAATCAAAATCTAGTAAAGAAATACTTCTCATCCTATTATAAAGGTATATTCTACTGTCTTTGTGGATGTGTAATCTGTATATTTTTTGTGGCATGTTTTGGTATCTGTTTATGCTACAGTTGGAAAAGAATTGTTCTAGAAGCTATAAATTCTCTATATAGAATGATGATTAATGGTTGGAAATTGGTGCAATTTTTATTACTAATTTAGGCATTGTATATAAGGATTAGTTTGGGAAGATGAATGGTCTTGATCTTGTAGCCAGTCATAAAGACACGGATCACCAACCTTTGACCATTGATAAAGCTATAAGATATTCATAGGGATGTTTAATTGAATAATTTTATGTGATAATATATTTGGCTTGAATTATTTTATTATCCAACCCTCATATGAAATTATCATCTCTGTCTCATATGAATTTATTCATAAAACAATTCATAAGATCATCAATTAAAAACTGGCCTATTATCCATTATTTAATGTTTACTCATAATTATTGATTCAACTATAAATGTATATGACCCAACTCTCTGTGAGTCACTCAATACAAGACCTCCCAATTTTTATCAAATTATATATCTCAATCATTTTTCACTTATATGATCCCAAGAATGGTAATATCCATATAATGTTAGTGTTCTTACATCTTCTTTGTTTATATCTTTCATGACTGATGGCCTTCTTGGGGAAATTATTTTGATTAAATTAGCATTACAACATAATTTTTTTCACTGGAAATGGCTCGTATATTATATGTTTCATTAAATTTATATTTAAGTCATCAATTTCCCATTTACATGGTATTAATTTACAGATATTCAAAACAAATTATTGATAATATGAATTTTTTAATTTTTTTGGTAATAGCTCCACATATACGTACATTGTTTTATAACAAAAAATATAATTACTAAAAATAATAATAATGTAGGTTTATAAAGATTAATATTTTTTTCATGCTTGTTCATATATAATAACAATCTAATAGATCATGGGCTCAAATTCCATTATTTTTTATAAATTAGATATTTTAATTTTTCTACTATTTTAATAGGTTTATATTTTCTTATAAAATGATTGATATCATTTAATTATATAGTTTAATATTTTTTGACCAGTTTTTAGATATTATTTGTTACTACATGTTAATATTTTATTTCATTGAAATATATAGGTTCATATTTATTCCTTTTTACATTTTATGATTTCCATTCTTATGTTTTTCTCCTCTAGGTTATTAGGTTGTGTTGAATTTAAACAATAACACCAAGGGACTATATTGATATTTGAGGTATCTAAAGGAAATATATCTTGGTTTTTTTAATAACAAACTATGATTATTTGTTTTTAACCTATGGGTATTATTTTATATAGATTTATTTAGTTTAAAATTATATTCTTTTGTTTCTAATTTTATATTAAAATGATTAATTCATATTTGCAATGGTATTTGTTCTATATTTAAATTACAATGATTTATACATCTATTTGGATTCACATATACTTTGATCTGGTTTTATGTACGTGCTTATTACTAGGGATATCAAGGTAGAGCAAGTTATTCTAGTTATGTAGAATGAATAAATTTAAAAAATAGGGATTTAATTAAACTTTTATTATCAATAAATAATTTTCCGTCTTTATGAAATCAATAATAAGTAATCCTTATCAATTTTTTAATCTTTTAATTTGCATGAAGTTTTTTAATTATAATTTTATAATTATTTTATTGAATTATTTAAATGTATTAATATTTTGAATCCTCTAATGCAATGTAGTATAAAAATAATTTTCCTCCAAGATATAGTTATGCTCTCGGTTTCTTTGGACATACCTAATTACATTATAGAAATATTATCCCTACATAATTTTAGTGTGATTATAATGTCCAATATTCTTGATGGTTTCAACAAACTTTTGGATATTATCACTGAAATTTCATTAAATTTAATATATTTAATTTCAATTTCACTAAATTTTGATATAGTACCACACCACTTAATAATATTACCTTTCATGTTTACAATACTATGGTGCATGTTTCAAAACTTTTTTTTATGTAATGAAATTCATCACAATGTGTAAATTGAATTATTATTATCTACATGATTTTAATTGATGAATATGTAATTGTTCTTCCCATATTTTTTATTTCAATTTTAATCGATAGTTTTACAAATTTTTTTAACATAATACACATTCTATTTTTCTATAAAGTCAGTAAATATCATTATATCTATAATATTTCTTCACATGATTGAAATATTGTATATTCCAATAATTATTTATTGATTCATAGGTCTCGTATAGTATCATAAAAAGTATAAATTTTAGAATTAGATATGTATTTTGGTTCCATTAATTTAATTTAGGGAATGAATTGATTCTTATTGAGATAAAGACATTCTAGTTGGTGTGTTATCCCGTGTATTTCATTAACTATCACACTCACACCTTTCAATTCCTTTTTTTAAATTTTAAATGAAATAATTATTTTTAACAATATATAGTAACATGAAACTATTCATTTATTTTCTTTTATCAATTTTAAATTATTATAAATAAGATAATTCTATTTTATGTTTTTCAAGAAAATGATAGTTCATAGTTATAGTAAAATATAAGAAAATTTATAAGATATCAGTCATCCAAAATATTAGAAATGTTTTTCAATTTATCAATATATTAATTAATATTTTTTGTTTAGTTTTTTCAAATTATTTTCCACAAATTATTAAATATATTTTGAATATTTATTTGCTATTTTTATTACAAATAATAATGTTTAATATATAATTTAGATGCGAACGTAAAGGATTGATAAATATAATGGTGAAACAGTCACTCTAGATCATTACGATGAGTAGCAATAAAAATTGATTGAAATGTGTTTGTAATGGAAACCATTAATATTAGAAACAAATTATGAAAATGTCTTGCATTATAATTTTTTTAATAAATCCTTCAAATTTGGAATTTTGAGGGAGTTAACCACTTCCATTTATGATCATAATCCAAAGGAACAAAATTTATTCTTTTGGTGTTTAAATATTTTATATGATACTATGGTGGTTTTGATTCATTAATAATTAATTGACTATTGATGGTATGATATTTTCATTTTTCACTATATTTTATTTCATTGGTTCAAGATAATTATTAATATATTTTTCATGAATGTCACATTGCTGACATGAGGGTTATACAACAAAATATTTTCCCTCGAATATATTAAAACACATATCAATGTTACTCAAACTTCATGGACATCTAAAAAATATAGAGTCTGATCTAGTGAATCCAAACAAATGATAAATTCGATTCTACAATCACCATTTTTATGGTGAATAGGATTATCTATTCATGATTGTATGGGTGCCAATAAAAGTATTTTGATTATATTAATGTTTATTATCGCTTTTAATGAATGTATTCAGTTAGGGTAGGTAGGTGATGATTTTGAGATTCCATGACACATCATATTATATGACTCTTTCAATTGTCCCTTTTAGATGACCATTATTTTAGGCTTAAATAGAAACTGTGATTTATTCTTTCTATTACAATGGTGTTTTAAATTTTCGAAAGCTTTCCCATAAACTATTTTAACTAAGGAATATGTATGATGATTGGTGAATGATATAATTTTATTGAGATCAAGGAACATGAAACGTTGAGAGAGAAAATATTTTGATGGAGTTTTTTATTAAAAAATGCTAACATGTTCACCACCAGATAATCCTGGTAAGAACTATAAAATTTCACAGTAACTCATAACTTGTTTAAAAAACATTCTCAAGGAATAACATTGTTCATTTCTGATTAAATATTGTAAAAAAGGATTTTTTGACATAAAAATAAATGGTATAGTATTTCGTTCATCATTATGTTAACAATCTCCATGATATTGATTCACATTGACCATCATATATTGTAGAGGGAAAACAACACTATATTTTGATCAATAAGATGATGTACATGATTTTTATATATAACATATGGTTCTATAAGAAGAATATAACTGACATAATATAATGATTAGATGTAGCCTATCTAATTATATAAATAGTCTATGTTGGAGTGGATTTAGGATTACTATATTTATTTTAAAAAAATAAATCATTTTAACTAAAATCCTTGATAGGGCAATAATCCATTTTATTATGTGGTTCATAACTGTGTCTAACATATCATAACAAAGAACAAATCACATCTAAAGGTTAAATAATTAAATCATTGTAATTTAGTTAAGTTGGTATATCTGATGAATATTTTTATGATTAATAAAATGTATTTTCAGACCTAAAATATGAATTTTTACCCATTATATAAGAGGATAATGTTTTTTTCTTAAAAAAATATTTAATTTTATATATCATATATATTTTATGATTTCACATATATAGTTTTTATGATTTAACCTAAACATTATTTGTGATTTAAGAGGTTTATGATTTAAAATATAATATAAAATATATAGTATTAACATATATATGTAGTACTAATGTTACATTCCAAAGTAAATTATTTATATAAATATTTATTCATTCATTATTTAATGGTATGTTCGGATCAATACACTAAATCGTATGGGCTCAATATCAATCTTACTGTGAAGGGGTCGATATCAATTAATTTATTTTTTCTCTCTATGTTTATGACCAAAAAGGAATATTGAATCAGGTAGATCTTTCATTATGAAAAGTGTATATGAGATCATCAATTCATTGTTAGTTCTATCCATTTCTTTTTATATTATCATTTATATCCTCCACATTCTTTATCCTTGAAATATCTATCTGTGGTCGTACAATAACACTGTCACATGTTGTATTACAGAATATATATTTTGGTTATTCATAATGTTTCAGATAGAGGTATTATAGTATGAAATCTTCATTGGTTTCAATATTATATAACATATATATTATGAGACCGATAATCACATTCCAATACTATGACGTTTGTTTTTTGAAAACCCATGAACATCTATTTAATTAATATTTTATGTACATGAATAGATTGTATGTGTATATTGTTAGTAAATTTAATTGAGCTATTATACCTAGTGAATTTTAAATATTCATATTTATTATAAAATTTTAATTTAATTAAATAATGATGGATTGTTGTTTATAATATCATTATTTTTTATATATTATATTATTCGTCATCTTGTGGCGATGCTAATTATTTTTATAAGGTCCTCGGAAAAAGAAATTACATAATATTGAATTAAATGAATAATTCACATTGTGTATCCTTTTGGTTTTGTGCTTTAGAGAATTAAGTCATAACTATAATATTACAAATCAAAAGTTACAAAGTATAAATTTCTACACAGTTCCAAATTTTTCACAAAATAAGAACACTCAAAATAAGTGTCACGTCTAGTTATATGTTTTAGAAAGTATGACATTTCCCTGATCCCATCCTTGACCCTATTCATCCTTATGTCCTTTGAAAAACATTTCAAAACATGGGATGAGCATAAAAAGCTCAGTAAGGGTTATAAATAAAATTAAGAAAACATTATTTATTCATTACATACATAACATATGATTGTTTATATACCAAATGAAATTATAAGATTTATGAATCACACATAGAAAACATAAATCATAAAGGTAACTTGTTGCATTCATATCATACTTTCATTGTTGCTATCATAGCTATGTAGGGAGTTACATTTGGAATAACCATCATAGTATATTCCTTAAATCCCTTATGAGAAACATTCAAATTTACCTCCATCATGTTACCCAATTCATTTGAGAGTTATCTTGGGCTCACCCATCAATGTTTTAACTTAGAACCACCTATATACGTAAATAATTCCTAAGAAGCAGAACATATTCATAACATATAAAACAAACAAAAAAGAAAGATAACATTTCCACCATTCAATAACAATATATCAATTAAATATATTGACATAATAAATACATTATCAAAAACATTTTAAATACCAAAATACATTAAATAATATATGGTATTTAATTTCCTTTTAAAAACATTAGAACTTGTTAAGAAAGCTAATGATCAAATTATACTCGCGGCAGTGGAAAGGTCGTTGTCACTACATACTTTAAATGAAACATTATTTTTTGTCATTTAGTATAAATCTTAGAAGAGAAAAATATTTCTTTTTGAATAAAAGAAAAATTAAAAGGGGTTTATACAATGTATAAAATAATTTCTGGTATAAAACTAAATATGCCTCAAATGAACAGAGATTGAGACAAAGTCCCTTACCTCTTGACCAACTTGACCTGTTCATTCTTTAATCTTCTGAATAATTAACTAATTTTAATTTATAATTTCTTAAGAACATTTTTCAAGTTTTTTAATATTTTTAAATCAATTATTACGATGTTATAAAAATTATGTAATCAGTTATGTTAATAATGTTGGTTATTTTGATATTTGGTACTTGAGGAAAAATTAACTTCTTATAATTACTAGTTGTTCATGTAGTGAAAATTTAATTATATACAGAATGATATTAATGATTTAGATATCATATATATCATATATATGCAGTAAATAAATTTATTTATAATGGAATATACAATTTTGAGGTAAGAAATGAAATGTACAGTTCATGGAGACGGTAAGCCTTACATACGCTTGAACGCTACCATCATTTAAATATAACATTTAATTGAATGAAAACATAATGATACATAGGAATAATTATAATTCATTTACAATATAATATTTTGATGACCCAGACCCCCCTTGGTCCCTTCCGGTGACACCGATCAGAGAGACCGGCCGACGTCGCCCGGCCTTGCCAAGTTGTTCCAGTAACGTTCCTTTTTCGCAAATAGGGTTTTAAACCCTATTCTGCCTTGTTAAAAATATCTTGGGAATCCGAAACACGCACAATGGTTTTAATTAAATGCTTCATTAATTCATGGGTCGGTTAAAACCACCCAGTGCCATTAATGATGAGTCAAGCCACGTGGTCAACCCACGACTCCCTCGTCTTCCGTGGTTTTGTGTTTTCATCTCAACTGTCCCCAGCTCTTATAAATTAAGGGTTAGGCCGTGGCTTCCCCCCCCTTCTTCGATCGTGGCTCTTCTGGTGCATCGGGACCGCCGCATCGTTATCCGTAAAGTTCCGCGCCCCCGGCCTAAACGTCAATCATCTATCAACAAGTAGGGAATTTCTCTCGTCTCTCACTTTTGTGTATCATTGGGGTGGGCGTTACTTTTGTTCCTATGGAATTGGTTGAACCAAACCCTAATGAAGATAATAAACGAAGTTCTAAAGGAAGAAGGGGAAGGGGTTGTGATCGTTGTTATGATTTATCTTGTGATCATCCCTTTTGTTGTACTGGTTTATGTTTTATGAAAATTGAGGCCGTTGGTGGTCGTGTGTGTGCACTTGAATCCCCTCATGATGTTTTAAATGGGTTACTGAAATTGTGAACTCCTGCTGTGAAATTGGTTAACCACGTATATCCGGCTGAATAATTGAAAGCACCAGGATCGGCCCTTCTGTGATAACTCTCGGTTAGAACACATGGAATTTGAAATCATGGAGTGTGTTAAATCGTTTAAATCTGAAAATCCCTGACTTGTGTTGGTAGTGGTTGGTGGTTGTTTTCCCTTCGGGTCGTTTGCTGGAAATGTGGGAGGGGATGTGATCCCCTGTTCTTTTTATACTCTCGGTGGCTGTGTAAATTTGGGGGATGGGATCTCCTGTTGGTATGGTTTCAGTGGTTATGAGTTTTTATCACAAATTGGGGAGAGATCCTCTATTGGAAAAACCAGGTGTGAGTGTTTTGGTTGATCTATGCTTTTGACGCATTCCTTGGTTATGCTCATGGTAGTTGCCCAGTAGTGCTTAAAATCATTTGAACATTTTAACTGAACGTGAAACAAGAATTGGGGAAAATGGTTTTGTGGGCAAGGATCATGAACTGTGACTCGGACGCAGTGGTGGCGTGTTCTGTAGGTTGGCTAGGAAAACCTAAGTTTTGGGTGAGTGTTTGTTACCTATATCTATACTTGTAGCTTTGTGTTTCTTATTCGCGCCCCACCCAAGTTGAGCACTTAGTGCCGAACACCCCCATTTATGGGGGAAGGGTGTTTTTTTTCCAACACTATACATAGTGGCTGGTTATTAGCTCCTTTTCTGCTCCCTTTCCCCAATAGACCAAGTACCTTCGGGCAGGCTGTGATGGCCTGAAGTCCATTATTAGCCCAAGAACCATCGGGCGGGGTGTTGTGGTGGTTGGCCAGGTGTGTGCGGCAGGTGGTTTCCCAAGTGTCTTCGGGATGAGGCCCAAGTGTTTTCGGGCGTGGCAGTGGATCCTTTAGCCCAGGTGTCTTCGGGCGTAGCGGTGGTTGTTCTGGCCTAGGTGTTTGCAGGCGCGGTTACATGTGACAGTTGAGGCCCAGGTGTGTGCGGGCGGGATTTGGCAGTGGGACTGCGTGTGGTTGTGGCCCAGGTGTGTGCGGGCGGGTGTGGCAGTGGGACTGCGGTGAGAATGGCGGGATTGGTCCGATGTGTAGGATGTCTCAATAACCAGTGGGAAAGTGGCACGAGGTACCCAAACATCGATGTGCTCTTATTATATATATTACTTGACTTGCGTTATTTGGGGAGTGAGCCTTGGTGAGGCCTGGGATGGATAGTTTGCCCTGTTAGTTGTTTGGTTCACTCTTTTCTCACGGGACTTTAGTACGTTCCCCAACTTGTGCACGAGAGTCTTGGTTTTCCCTACTGAGTGTACTTGTATGCTCACCCTAAATTTACTTTCAGGTTTCCAGGAGGACTACCAGGGCTGCGCGGGACCCTATTAGTCGGACAGTTGGAGTTGTCGCTGTTGTCGTACCATTGTTTTCTTTTGGTATTGTACTTGAGAGCTTTCTTTTTCTTTTGTACTTGTACCTTGTTGTAAACTATTTTAACATGCATGTGGGGCTTTATTTGGGTTCATTTATATAAACTTATTTCCTTTCCTTTTTGGGAGGTCGACTTGTCCTTTTTCCCGATCCTAAATAATAAAAAGGGTAATGCCTTCCATTTGCGAGAATTTTCTATACCCTTGGTGCTAGTCGCCACTCCGGGACCTATTGAAGGCGGGTTTCTGGGGACATTATCTCTCCTTCAACTTAAAGAAGGAAGGGCCTGGCAATCCACTGACCCTTCCCTCCTTTTGGTGAAGGCGGGTCGTGACAGAATGGTATCAGAGGTGAGGTTGGGTTGAGAGATAGGACGGAGTCTAGAGTTAGGCACAGTAAGGATTGCATGGGACGGTAAGGCAACAACGTTGGGTGACCTTGATGCGTGAATTAGGACAGGGAGGACCAGCTAGGACACGGGATTTTAGGGCCCCCCGTGATCCGATGCAAGGACTTTGGACCTACCGAACGACCAAGTGAGGCCACACTGATTGCAGGGTAGAGACCCTAGTAAGGGTACATGCATCATAAATGACTTGTGTTTTTGTGTTTCTTGGATGTCTTGGGAAATTAAGAATAAATTAAATCTTAATAAGTTTTGAGAACGGTTTTCTTTGCACTACTGGGCTTAGGCATTCATTGTTTACCTTGCAGCTATGGCACCTGGAAGGTGACCACGTGTGGTACAGGCGATCGAGACTCCTGAGGCTACTTTGGCCAATCGGCAGAGAGATGATCGGGAGGAAGAGGACGACCAGTGGCAGAAGACTCTTCGAGCCTTTCAGCGATAGGCCCTCGAGAAATATGAGGGCAGCACCTCCGACATGAAGACGGAAGGTTGGCTGGAGGAGCTAGTCATAGCCTTCGGCCTCCTTCGGGCCCCGACGGAGAACTGGGTTCCTCTGGCTGTTAGCCAGATGCGAGGAGCGGCACGTCAGTGGTTGATGCTTCACCTGGGGAGTAGGAAAGAGTCTGAGGTTGCTTGGGCGGACTTCGAGAAGGAGTTTCGGGCGGAGTTTCTCTCCTCGACAATGAAGGCGGAGAAGAGGCAGGAGCTACTCTCCCTCCAGCAGGGGAGCATGTCCGTGAGGGAACTTGGAATCGAGTTCAAGGACCTCCTGCGTTTTGCTCCGGACCTCTTTCCCGATGAGGAGTCTCGGGCAAGACGTTTGGAGGAGGCGCTCCGACCCTCCCTCCAGTATGCTGTTACCCCCTTTACCCTTCCGACATACATAGAGGTTCAGAAGAAGGCCGAAGTGGTGGAAAGGATGCACGCTCTAGGCGGACTATCACGAGAAGGGATCCAGCAGGGACCATCGAAGGGGAAGGCCGTCAGCACCAGGCCTCCAGCATCGGGACCCTCCAGGTTCCGACCCGCAGGGAGCAGGCCGCAGCAGTTTCAGTTTTGATCCCCTGGCCCACGTTCTTTTCCTTCAGGCTCGTGACCACGGTGCTTCATCTGCGGGAGCCCTGGACATCTTCGGAGTCAGTGCCCCGATCGGGTGCAGTACAGCAGTGGCAGTCATCCCCAGCGTCCGCCGCAGCAGCAGTTCCCAGCCAGACCCTTCCAGCAGCAGCAGCAGGGACAGCGAGCTCCCGCTCCTCCGCAGACAGACATAGGAGGGGGAGGCCGACCTCAGGGCGCTCCCCAGGGACCTCGACCAGGGCGTGGTCGGGGCGGTGGCCGACAGCCGAGGGGCAGGGGAGCTGGGCGTGGAAAGTTACACGCCGCAGAAGCAATAGTTCCAGCAGGGCCAGAGGTTGTTCGAGGTACGATCAGTGTGTTTAGCACTCTTTCTTATGCTTTGTTCGATACCGGAGCTTCGCACTCCTTTGTTGCACCCAGTCTAGCCCGCGCCTTGGGTCTAGATGCCGAGAGACTTCCAGTGCCCCTGGTGTTGAGCACACCAGTTGGAGGTCAGACCGACTTGCTGTTCGTTTGTCGGGGATGTAGACTGATGTTGGGGCCACATAAGTCGGTTAAGGAACTCCTTCTGCTACAGATTCGGCCGTACGATGTCATCCTAGGCATCGACTGGCTATTTTCTGTGTGCGCCGTCATCGACTGTTTCCGAAGGAGGGTGGAGTTCTCAGGTTTGGACGGCCAGCGTGTTACCTTCACCGGCGAGCGGAGCAGTCCGAAAGGAAACAGTAGGGAGGAACCTCTCCTCTCCTTGTTGAACGAGCTGACAGTGGAGTCAGTAGATGCTGAGATGGTGGAGGTGCCAGAGATCGTCCGCGAGTTTATGGACGTCTTTCCTAAGGAGGTGACGACTCTACCCCCTCGACGTGATATCGAGTTCGGGATAGACCTGCAGCCCGGCTCTCGATCAATCTCGATGGCTCCTTACCGGATGGCACCTTCGGAGCTACGGGAGTTGCGGATACAGATTGACGATCTGATGAATAGGGGTTATGTTCGTCCAAGTGCATCACCGTGGGGTGCCCCAGTCTTGTTCGCAAAGAAGGCAGATGGTGGCCTCAGGTTGTGCATCGATTACAGGAGGCTGAATCAGGTAACGATCAAGAACCGCTACCCTCTTCTGAGGATAGATGATCTTTTCGACCAGCTGAAGGGGGCAGGATGGTTCTCGAAGATCGACCTGCGATCCGGGTACCACCAGCTGAGGGTGAAGGATAGCGACGTCCCGAAGACGGCGTTCAGGGGCAGGTATGGGCACTTCGAGTTCGTGGTCATGCCCTTTGGTGTTACGAACGCCCTGGCCATGTTCATGGGGCTTATGAACTCCATCTTTCGGGAGTACCTGGATCAGATTGTGGTGGTGTTCATCGACGATATTCTGATCTATTCAAAGTCAGAAGAAGACCATGCAGAGAACCTGCGGACAGTTTTGGAGGTCCTCCAACAGCACCAACTCTATGGGAAGTTGTCAAAGTGCAAGTTCTGGGCACGAGAAGTGCACTTCCTCGGACATGTGGTGTCTGAGCAGGGAGTAGCAGTCGACCCATCAAAGGTTGAGGCAATTGTTTCTTGGGCAGCACCCAAGAATGTGGCGGAAATTCGGAGTTTCCTTGGACTGGCAGGCTACTACCGGAGATTCGTACCCAACTTCTCCCGGGTAGCATCCCCTTTGACGGCTTTGACCAAGAAGGACGAGGTTTTCATGTGGAGCGAGCAATGTGAGTCGTCCTTCAGCTACCTAAAAGAAAAACTGGTTAGTGCCCCAGTGTTGAGATTGCCAGAAGGAGGGATGGCCTATGAGGTATTCTGTGATGCTTCAGGACAGGGCCTGGGGTGTGTATTGATGCAGCGACAAGGAGTGATCTCTTACGGGTCCAGGCAGCTACGCCCCCATGAGCGGAACTATGCCACCCATGACCTGGAGCTTGCAGCGGTAGTGTTCGCATTAAATCTGTGGCGACATTACCTCTTTGGGGAGCGCTTTGTGGTCTTCACCGATCACAAAATCTTGCGCTATATCTTCTCCCAGCGTGACTTGAACTTGCGACAGCGGAGGTGGGTCGAGTTTCTCCAGGACTACGACTTTGAGATCTCATACACTGAAGGTAAGGGAAACGTTGTGGCTGATGCCCTGAGCAGGAAGCCGCATCAGGAGGTGGTTCGGGAATCTGCTGATGCTTGGAAGGCGATGGGGGAGTTGGCTGCCTTGAACTTGGATTCAAGGGTGGAAGGTACTAGAGGCTGTTTGTTTCAGATGACTGTACAATCCTCTTTGTTGCAGCAAGTGGAAGAGTCTCAGTGGGGAGATCCTGAGGTGGAAGTGTTGCGGGATCGTATCGATCAGGGGAACGCCCCGGAAGGATGGTCGGAGGATAGCCGACGTCGGATGCTCTTTCATCGGAGGTTGTTTGTTCCAGAGGTGATGCGTGATGAAGTCCTTCGTCAGTTCCATAGCTCAGCGTTGGCAGTACATCCGGGTGTTTCGAAAATGTACCAAGGCCTGAGGGGACAGTTTTGGTGGCCCGGGGTGAAACGGGCAGTGGCAGAGTTTGTGGCTAAATTCCTGGTGTGTCAGCAGGTGAAGGCTGAACACCGTGTTCCTGGTGGTCTGTTGCATCCTCTAGATGTTCCCAAGTGGAAGTGGGACGACGTCTCGATGGACTTCGTCACGGGACTACCCAGAGCTCAGTGCGGGCATGATGCTATCTTGGTAGTGGTGGATCGATTGACAAAATCTTCTCACTTCTTGGCTATCAAGGAGTCGGGACCCGTGAGTACCTTAGCACAGAGGTACGTGGATGAGGTGGTGCGTTTGCATGGAGTTCCGAAAACGATCGTCTCAGATCGGGACACTCGATTCACCTCACGAGTCTGGAAGGGGTTACAACATGCTTTTGGCACCCAACTACGCCTTAGCACTGCTTTTCACCCTCAGACTGATGGACAGACAGAGCGGACTATCCAGACCTTGGAGGACATGCTGCGAGCATGTGTTCTGGATTTCGGAGGATCATGGGTACGACGCTTGCCTTTAGTAGAGTTTGCCTACAACAACAGTTTTCACTCTACTATCGGCATGGCTCCTTTTGAGGCTTTGTATGGAAGACCATGTCGTTCACCCTTATGTTGGGCAGAGGTTGGTAAGACTAGTACTCTTGGACCAGAAGTAGTGCAGAGCACCACAGAGAAAGTCCAGCTAGTGCGGGAGAGGATGAAAGCAGCTCAGGATCGGCAGAAATCTTATTCTGATCGTCGGAGGAGGCCCCTGAAGTTCGAGGTGGGAGATCATGTGTTTTTGAAGGTTTCCCCTCGACGGGGGCAGCGGAGGTTCGGAAAGGGGAGTAAGCTCTCCCCTAGGTTCATCGGACCTTTCGAGGTGCTGAGGCGAGTTGGCGAGGTAGCATATCAACTGGCCCTACCACCTCAGTTGGAGAGGGTCCATGACGTCTTCCATGTCTCCCAGCTTCGTCAGTACTTACATGATGACTCTCATGTCATAAACTGGGGAGACCTAGATGTGGGAAGAGACACGACCTTCGAGGAACGGCCAGTCAGAATCGAGGATCGCAAGGAGAAAGTGCTCTGTGGACGAACCGTCGGCCTGGTTCGTGTGTTGTGGAGACATGGCGGCCTAGAAGAGAGTACGTGGGAGAGGGAAGCACAGATGCGTGCCCAATACCCCGAGATGTTCTGAGCCTTGAACCTTTGGTTCCTGTTTTGACAGAACGTTTGACCTTTTTGGCTATGAAATGTGCTAGTTCCTTTCCTCTGTTATGTGTGGAAAGCCCCGGCTAATGGGAAGGGGAAACCCGACCCCTAATCAGGATGCATTAAGGTGGATGCGATTAAACCCGTGCGGGCAAGTCAGTGCCGCCCAAAGCGGATAATATCTTGACATGGGGGAGGGAAACTCCCCAAACCCACATGACCGGGCGGTTTGGCATGGTATGTTGCTTGGTTCTTGACAGGGAGTGTTTTCAATTAGCGGGGGTCAACTCCTAAGAGGTATCTTCGAAGATGGTTGTTCGGATCCCCTCTTTCCTTCTGGTTTGTTTTGATTCTCGGGGACGAGAATTGTTTCAGAGGTATCTGATGTGATGACCCAGACCCCCCTTGGTCCCTTCCTTTGCCAAAAATCCGGTTTCCTTGCGGGGTACCGATCGGTGAGACCGATCAGTGACACCGATCGGTGAGACCGACCGGTGAGACCGATCGGTGAGACCGAGCGGTGACACCGATCGGTGAGACCGGCCGACGTCGCCCGGCCTTGCCAAGTTGTTCCAGTAACGTTCCTTTTTCGCAAATAGGGTTTTAAACCCTATTCTGCCTTGTTAAAAATATCTTGGGAATCCAAAACGCGCACAAAGGTTTTAAATAAATGCTTCATTAATTCATGGGTCGGTTAAAACCACCCAGTGCCATTAATGATGAGTCAAGCCACGTGGTCAACCCACGACTCCGTCGTCTTCCGTGGTTTTGTGTTTTCATCTCAACCGTCCCCAGCTCTTATAAATTAAGGGTTAGGCCGTGGCTTCCCCACCCTTCTTCGATCGTGGCTCTTCTGGTGCATCGGGACCGCCGCATCGTTATCCGTAAAGTTCCGCGCCCCCGGCCTAAACGTCGATCATCTATCAACAAGTAGGGAATTTCTCTCGTCTCTCACTTTTCTGTATCATGCGGGGTGGGCGTTACTTTTGTTCCTATGGAATTGGTTGAACCAAACCCTAATGAAGATAATAAACGAAGTTCTAAAGGAAGAAGGGGAAGGGGTTGTGATCGTTGTTATGATTTATCTTGTGATCATCCCTTTTGTTGTACTGGTTTATGTTTTCTGAAAATTGAGGCCGTTGGTGGTCGTGTGTGTGCACTTGAATCCCCTCGTGATGTTTTAAATGGGTTACTGAAATTGTGAACTCCTGCTGTGAAATTGGTTAACCATGTATATCCGGCTGAATAATTGAAAGCACCAGGATCGGCCCTTCTGTGATAACTCCCGGTTAGAACACACGGAATTTGAAATCATGGAGTGTGTTAAATAGTTTAAATCTGAAAATCCTTGACTTGTGTTGGTAGTGGTTGTTTTCCCTTCGGGCCGTTTGCTGGAAATGTGGGAGGGGATGGGATCCCCTGTTCTTTTTATACTCTCGGTGACTGTGTGAATTTGGGGGATGGGATCTCCTGTTGGTATGGTTTCAGTGGTTGTGAGTTTTTATCACAAATTGGGGAGAGATCCTCTGTTGGCAAAACCGGGTGTGAGTGTTTTGGTTGATCTATGCTTTTGACGCTTTCCTTGGTTATGCTCATGGTAGTTGCCCAGTAGTGCTTAAAATCATTTAAACATTTTAACTAAACGTGAAACAAGAATTGGGACAAATGGTTTTGTGGGCAAGGATCGTGAACTGTGACTCGGACGCAGTGGTGGCGTGTTCTGTAGGTTGGCTAGGAAAACTTAAGTTTTGGGTGAGTGTTTGTTACATATATCTATACTTGTAGCTTTGTGTTTCTTATTCACGCCCCACCCAAGTTGAGCACTTAGTGCCGAACACCCCCATTTATGGGGGAAGGGTGTTTTTTTTCCCAACACTATACTTAGTGGCTGGTTATTAGCTCCTTTTCTGCTCCCTTTCCCGGATAGCCCAAGTACCTTCGGGCAGGCTGTGATGGCCTGAAGTCCATTATTAGCCCAAGAACCATCGGGCGGGGTGTTGTGGTGGTTGGCCAGGTGTGTGCGGCAGGTGGTTTCCCAAGTGTCTTCGGGATGAGGCCCAGGTGTTTTCGGGCGTGGCAGTGGATCCTTTAGCCCAGGTGTCTTCGGGCGTAGCGGTGGTTGTTCTGGCCTAGGTGTTTGCAGGCGTGGTTACATGTGACAGTTGAGGCCCAGGTGTGTGCGGGCGGGATTTGGCAGTGGGACTGCGTGTGGTTGTGGCCCAGGTGTGTGCGGGCGGGTGTGGCAGTGGGACTGCGGTGAGAATGGCGGGATTGGTCCGATGCGTAGGATGTCTCAATAACCAGTGGGAAAGTGGCGCGGGGTACCCAAACATCGATGTGCTCTTATTATATATATTACTTGACTTGCGTTATTTGGGGAGTGAGCCTTGGTGAGGCCTGGGATGGATAGTTTGCCCTGTTAGTTGTTTGGTTCACTCTTTTCTCACGGGACTTTAGTACGTTCCCCCACTTGTGCACGAGAGTCTTGGTTTTCCCTACTGAGTGTACTTGTATGCTCACCCTACGTTTACTTTCAGGTTTCCAGGAGGACTACCAGGGCTGCGCGGGACCCTATTAGTCGGGCAGTTGGAGTTGTCGCTGTTGTCGTACCTTTGTTTTCTTTTGGTATTGTACTTGAGATCTTTCTTTTTCTTTTGTACTTGTACCTTGTTGTAAACTGTTTTAACATGCATGGGGGGCTTTATTTGGGTTCATTTATATAAACTTGTTTCCTTTCTTTTTTGGGAGGTCGACTTGTCCTTTTTCCCGATCCTAAATAATAAAAAGGGTAATGCCTTCCATTTGCGAGAATTTTCTATACCCTTGGTGCTAGTCGCCACTCCGGGACCTATTGAAGGCGGGTTTCGGGGGTCATTATCTCTCCTTCAACTTAAAGAAGGAAGGGCCTGGCAATCCGCTGACCCTTCCCTCCTTTTGGTGAAGGCGGGTCGTGACAAATATATATAATCTCATTTTTTTTCATCTATTATACATTCCACTTATGGCATGAATGAGTCATATCACATTGAGGGGGAGGTAGTCCGCACTTCCTCAAATGAGATTGTCATATTTAACCATTTTGGAAACCATAATGGAATTCTATAAATGAAAAATAAAAAATCATAAAAACAATATATATATATATATAATATATATCATATATAAATACATTTCCATCATATCGGCCGCTATAAGAGGTGGAATGAGATTATTGAACAACCATCGATTCATGAGGCGTTCGTTTTCTATCCACAAAAACAGTATCTTATTTACACATTAGATGGAGGTGTGTGTAAGTGTTGTTAAAATACATCTACTAAAAAAACCTAGTATATTTATGATACTATTGTGTTAATAAAATAATGGAATAAAAATAGTTTTTATGATTCGAATAGTAAAATAATACAAAAGAACTTAAGCGAAATCATTAACATTAAATGGGGTAACTCCCATTGGTTTTAACCAAAAGGGTTTATAAAGTTCCTTCTTCATAAGGTATGTCTTCTAGGAGGAAGAGAGGGTTCATGAAATATTATTTGGGATGATTTTGGAAGAGACATGGGGCATGAGATATGCGAGTAATGGGTTAGAGGTGAGGGATTTTTATAAGGGGGAGGGGCTCTTTATGAAAGTATGAAAATATTATATTATTATATAATGATTTTCGGTTTATAATGGTCCCGAACTAATTTAAGACGAATATAGGATGAATCTTTTTAGAAATAAAATCATTCATTAATAATTGGATAGGTTTTAGAAATTATTTTAATAATTATAATATTATTTATTTAAATCATTTGTTGATGAGGTAAACACTGCATCATTTTTGTGTCATAAATATTTTAATTTTATTGATGTCTAAAAATTATAAAAATAATACCATGATTTAGGTAATCTTCTTATCATTCCAAAAAATATTTATTATAGAAATTATAACTTATATAACCCTATGTAAAAATTAAATTACTAAAAGATATATGTTTATGTCATTTACACATTTACTTTAAGTTAATTAAAATAAAGCTTCATTATCACTCTTAAGTGGCACCATGGGGTCCCGAAATAGACTATAGGATGAAAATGGATGGCCATCACTGATACAATAATGTTAATACATTAGTTATGGTAATTCTATACTATTATGTTATTTCATTACCTTGAATTACCCAATTTATCTTTAATCACGGTAAATAAAAATCATAAGTTACTATTAACCAAAAATTGTATTCATCTAATTGACCGACATTTTACATACTAATAACAACCCTATATGTAATATTTTCAAAATTTAATAAAAAAAAGGTAAAATTTCATTTAAATGAAAAAAATCATTTTTTAACTACTACTTAATGGTGTCACTATTCATCAAAAATGATGTTTTTGAGAAAAATACAAAAAATTCAGCCTAAGAAATATTAGATATTCCAAATTCAAAAAATGAATCCTATTTTACTAAATTAAAAACATTTAAGTTGAAATAATTTATTTAAAATTAATTCACGATGTCAAAACAAAAAGCATGTTTTTATGAAATATTAACTATCACAATTTTGACACATTTTTTGTCGAATTTTAAAGTGAAATTAATTCCAATGACAAAATTTGGATTAAATTGTAAAAAAATTACCAACTCATTTAAAAAACAATTAAAAAAATTATCTAACTATATAAATAAATTAGAACAAAAAGATTTTTTGAATTAAAAATATAGTGTTTTCTAATATTCAAAAAAATTGAATTTTATCAAAAAAAATACAGAAATATTACACAAAGTGAATTTTGATGTCCTGATTATAAAAAATAAAATTTATTTGGTCAAAAACAACATATAAAAGTGACTAAAACTACATTTAATGCGTCTTCTCCATCAAAATGTGGTAAATCAATATTTTAAAGTAAATTATACTTTAAATTAGATTCATTCAGATTTTAAGCCACTTACTTTATCATATAAATGTAAAAAAATTTAAAAATCATATAAATCTATATTGTTATTTGTTCTATTCATTACATATAATCCAATATCTATGCATTGCCTTCCATTTAAAATAATAATATTATATTTCTACTGTGCAATGTAAGATATCATAGATACCCATTGTTGCATATCATGTACGCCATCGAACCTAGAAACACCTTAAAAGTAAAATTAATATTTAATTCACAAAATATTAATTAAAATGAAAATCTAAAATTACTTTATTTACCTGTGATATTACATTTGTCCCCCTTTTTGGAAATTGCGTCCTCACAATTTTATTCACATATCAAATAAATTTTGTTATATTTCCCTCATAACATTTCAAGAATCCCACATTTTCGCATCAACCATATAGTATTCTCCAAAACAATTACCTAGAGAATTACCTAATTCTGCAACACATTTTCTCTGTGGTCTAGAATCCCGATTTGTTGTTCCTTATAAGAGATATTATCTTCCATATAAACTACCTATGGACTTGAAACATTAGATGGATCTGGCATATACATTCTCAACATTGAAACATGAAAAACATTGTGTACCTGGGACAAACATTGAGGTTAACCCATTATGTATGAAGCTGATCCAACTTTCTCCGTGATTTCATAATTTCCAATGAACCTCGGACTCAACATTTCCTTATATCTAAAATGCATCATTCTTTTCCATGGATAAACTTTGAGAAAGACATGATCACTTACCTTAAAAGAAAGATCCTCCCTTTTGATTATCTTCCTAAATTTTCAGCCTTCTCTGAGCTGTTCTCAGGGGCTTCTGAAATCAATTGAACGTTTTCTAACATCTCTTTTACCAATTCATGACCCATAACCTTCCTTCCATCTAATTCATTCCAAAAATATGGATTTAGGAAACACTTTCCATATAACTCCCTAAATGGAGCCTTTTTTATAATAGAATGGAATATTTTATTATACAAAAATTCATCCACTGAAATATGTTGGTCCCAACTTCCCTACTTATCTAATGAAAAAGAAAGTTGCATACCTTCCAAGGTCTAAATTGTTCTTTCTGACTACCAATTTTGTTGTAGATGAAAATTTGTACTTAAATTTAGTTCAGCTCCCAAAGACATTTTAAGGACATTCTAAATTTTATAATTAAACATGGGTTAACGATCAGATACAATGTAGAGGGGAACACCATACAACCTAAATATCTCTTTAACAAACAACCGAGAAAGCTAATCTAGAGATAATGTATATTTAATTTGAAGGAAATGATCATATTTAGTAAATCGATCAAACATTACCTAGATTTCATTATTACATCGATATGTATTTTGTAATCCCATAATGAAGTCCACAGATATATTTCCCCATTTCCACTCTGGCACCAGTATTGAATGACGAATCCATTTTGGTAACTACTTCTCTACATTAAAATGATGACAAGTCAAACACGTCACTAAAAAATAATAAATATCTCTTTTCATTCCATCCCACCATTAATACTCCTGAAGATCTCAGTAAATCATTTTACTGCTAGGATGAACTAAAATAAAGAACTATTTTCTTCACTTAACAACCCATTCATCAACTAAGAATCACAGGGCACACATAATATCTTTCCAAATATTAAAATGGAATCATTACCATTGTTAAATTTAAGAAACATTCCCTTTTGAACCAACTCTACCTTTTTCTGCAACTCACTGTCTTCCTTCTATGCTTGCTTTATTCTGTCTAATAAAGATGATTTCACTGACACATGAAACAAAACAGAAGAATTTCCTGTACTAACAACTTATATTCCAAATTTCTTCAAATAAAATGCCAAAGGATCTCGTTCCAGACATAACATGGTTAATGAAGCATTACTTTTTCGACTCATATCATTAGCCACTTTATATTATTTTCTCGGATGGTAAAGGATCATGATATAATAATCCATGATTAATTTCATCCATCTTCAATGTCTCATGTTCAATTCCTTCTAAGTGATTTTAAACTTAAAAAATTTGTGGTCTGTATATATTTCACATTTTACTCCATAAAAATGATGCCTCCATTTTTTAAAAAAAAAACTATATTAACTGATACCAAGTCAAATGTATGTTAATTTAACTCATGAGGTTTCTACTAATGTGATGCATAATCCATTACCTGATCATTTTGTATAAGGACACAACCAAGTCCTTTCAATGAAGGAACAGTGTAAATAACAAACTCACCATTTCTGGAAAAAAATGCCAAAACTCAAGCATTCACCAATCTTCTTTTCAATTCCTGAAAATAGTCATCACATTAATTTATCGAAATGAACATAACAACTTTCCGACTTAACATAGTCAGTGGTCTGGATAACCATGAAAAAATTTCAAGAAGCCTATAGTAAAAACATTCCAAACCAAGAAAACTACGAATCTTAGGTATATTAGTTGGTCTTGACCATTCTTCAATAGATTTTTTTATCACGATCAACAGTTATGACATTTTTTGAAACAATGTGACCATGGAATGAAATTATCTATATCCAAAACTCACACTTTCTGAATTTCCAAAATAGTTTCTTTCATTTTAAGGATTTCAAGACAAACCATTAATGACTTTCTTGCACCTCTTTACTTTTAGAATAATCCCAAATATCATCATTGAAAACAATCACAAACTTATGCAAGAACTCAATAGAAATTCTATTCAGAAGATCCATGAATACGACAGGTCCATTGATTAATCCAAAAAGGCATAAAAATAAACTCATAATGGCTATATCTTGTATGAAATTCGGTATTTAGAGAGTCTTCTTCCATGACATTCAACTGGCGGTACCCCAACCTCATGTCAATCTTCAAAAAATATAGAGCTCCATGGAGCTGATCAAACCAACCATTGATATGAGGTAATAAATACTTGTAATTAATTTTTATGTTATTCAATGGTATATAATTAATGTACTATCTTATTGAACCATATTTGTTTTTAACAAACAGGACAAGAGAACCCCATGGTGATGTGACCGGTCAAAATAAACATTAATCTAATAAATCCTACAATTTCTTCTTTAACACTAAAAGTTCAATTTGAGCCATTCGATAAGGGGTTTGGAAATAGGATTAGCATAATGTACTACATCAATAGTAAATACATCTTCTCGATCAGGTATAATACTAGAAAACTCATCATGAAAAAACATCAGGATACTTATATACCACTGGCACATCATTAATCTATATAGTTCATTTGTTTTCAACAATATGTTACTGGTAACATTTATTTCAATATTTTACTAGTTTCTCAGCTTCCTAATATGTTATCTAATGTAAGGGATATTTATTATACACAAACTGAAGATCTTTCTGAAATGAAACCTGTTTAGTGCGGCAGTAAATGTTGAAATTATAAATATGAATCAAATCCATACCCATAATAACATCAAACTATAGTAAAGGAAAACAACTAGGTTAACAAGAAGATTCATTCTATACATAAGGATATGAATGTTCTTATAATTTCTTTTAACTGAAAATTTCCCCATGTGTTTTTAACATTAGTTCAGGATCCATATCTTGATATGTAAATCTCAATTTACAAAAAAAACATGTCAGAAATGAACGAATGTATAGACCCTGAATGAAACAACTCCTTGGTAGAATCTAAAAAAATAAACAGTGCACCAAATACTACTACATTTGATTGCCCATCATCTTCTGAAGTGTTTGTAAAGGGATTCACCACCCCTTTCTGCTTGTATTCTAGTTGATTTTACTCAATTGAGTTCTTCATTGGGAACTCATTTTCACAATGACCCATTTCATTTCACTTAAAATATTTTTCTAACTGCGAATCAAATTTTTTCATACCATTACACTGAAAATTTTCAGTGAAATTGCAAGCTTTATGTCCCATTTTACTACATCAAGAGGACTTAACAAATTCAAAATAGATTCCCCACCATGCTTTTTACTTCAATTTTCAAAAACAGTAAAATAATGTTTCTTACCATCATATTTTTTTGAAGAGTTATTCGATTTCTCTAGCAACCTTTTCCTCTTATTTAGTTTTTTTCAAAGAACAACTGATCATTAAAAAAAATAATTTCCACATTCTCTGCACATCGAACATGTTTTTCATAACTGTTGAACTCATGAGAATTGAAATAACTTATATAATTTTTCTTTAATCTTTAGTAAAAATGGTGGATTTTACTATCAAGATATCATATGAAATTTGGATCATACCATGCCAGTTGAGTGAATTTTTCTTTATAAGCAGCCATTGAGTCATCCTCCTTCCTCAATTATAAGAGTTGTTTTTTCATCCTATGATGAGACACCATAGGAAATTATTTCTCAAGAAACATACCTTTGAATTCATCACAATAAATAGCATTAATTTCTTCACTATCCCAAATATATATTCACTATCGACCACCACTGATCAGCTTCACATTAAAAATGGTAAGCAGTGAGACTAACCTATTGATGTTCTAAACACACCATGACATAAAAAATCATCTCTAACACATTATTCCACCCTTCAGCAAGAACATGGTCAAATGATTTTCCAAATGATCGGGGATGGTGCCACGTGACAGTTTCCACTACTTACATGTTCTTCTGCGGTTGATCTGGTTGATCTCGTTCGTGGATACCACCAACATTTATTGCCTGGGTCAACTGTGACATCAATACTACAAACTATTCAATTCCAATACCGACCATCTTAGGTTGTCAATTTTAAAGGTTGTCTTCCTCCTGATTTTATCCCAATATACCTACCATGTTTCCTCTGCGGAAAACCATTCTACATACAGGGATATATTAGGTGAAGCAACATGGTATCTGTAAAATTATAACATTAAAATACTAACATAAATTTATTTATGTATATTAGAATAACAATACCCTAACCTCTATAGTTATCTAAACCGACCTTTGTTACCAACTATATGGACCCAGTTTTAAAACATTACATAATCATGATATAAATGAAAAATTCACCTTGAGAAAACATTTTATGTTTAGAGTTTTAAAAAAAAAATTCATAAATATTAGATTACATCTCAAAAGTTACAAAGTTGAATCTTCAACTATGTTCCCATTTTTTCAAAAAATTAATAACTCTTAAAAAAGGGGCACGTCTAGTTCCCTGTTTTAGACAGCATGAATTTTCCTTGATCCCATCCTTGGACCTATTTACCATAATTCCTATGAAAAACATTTCAAAACATTGGATGAGCATTAAAAATATTATATGGTTTATAAAACAAAGAATGAAATCATTAGTTAGTCATTATATGCATAACATAATCTCTTTAACATACCTCGTGAATTAATAAGATTTATGAATCACACATAAAAAACATAAATCATAAAGGTATCTTCTGGCATCCATATCATACATACATTGTAGCTATCACAACTACATAGGGAGTTACATTTTTGAATACCCATCATAGTGTATTTCCTAAATCTCTCATAAAAAACATTCATTTTTTCCTCCGTCACGTTACCCAATGCATTAGAGATCTATCTTAGGTTCACCCTCCCTAGGTTTATCATGCAACCACCCATATACATATACAATTCCCCTGAACCATACCATATTCATAACACATAAAACTAACATAATGGAAAGATAAAATTTCTAAATTTCAATCATAATATATAATTTAAATATATTGACATTACAAATCCATTATCAAAACAATTTTCAACACCAAAATACATAAAAGTGTATATTTTATTTATTTATTTTAAAAACATTACAACTTGTTAAGGAAGCCAAAGATAAAATAATACTCACTATGGAGGAAAGGTCATTGTTACCATGTACGTTAAAAGAATAATTATTTTTTCTGATATTGAAAATTAGTTATTAGATAAATTATTCATTTGGAATAAAATTAAATGTCAAAGGGGTTTATACAATGTATAAATGAATGTCTCATATAAAACTAATTATTCCTCAACGAAATGAGATTAAGACGAAGTCCATTACCTTGTGTCAGACTAGAACAATTCATTCTTTAATCTCCCAAATAATAAACTAATGTTAATTTATACTTGATTAAGATCATTTTTCAAGTTTATCATTCTTTATAAATAACTTATTTCCATGTTATAAACATTACTTAATAATTTAAGTTAATAATGGTTATTTTGTCGATATTTGGTACTTAAATCAAAAATGGACTGCTTATTATTACATTTTGATCATGTGGTCAAAATTTATTTATATCCAGAATAATATTCGTGATTTAGATAAAATATATATCATATATATCCATTATTCATATGTATTTATAATATTACATGACATTTAGAGGTATGAGATTAAATACACCATTCCTGGAGACGGTAAGTCATACGTAGGCATGAATGCTACAATATTTTTTATATCATATTTAATGGAATGAAAATAGAATAAGACATAGGTATAATTGTAATTACATTATAATATCATATATGTAATCCTATTAACTCTATACTTTATAAATTCCACATATGTCATGAACAAGTCACATCACTATGAGGGGGAACAGTTCGCACTTCCTCAAATGAGATTATCGTAATTACCCACCATGGAAAACATAAACGTATTCTATAAATGAAAAATAAAAAAGCCAAGAAAAAATATAAATATAATATATATCTTATATAAATACATTTCAATCATAATGGACACCAAAATAGGTGGTAGGATAATATTTAACAATCATCGTTTAATGAGGTGTTAGTTTGGTATCTACAGAAACAGTATGTTCTTTACCCATTAGATGGACGTGTGTGTAAATGTAGTTTAAATAGTTTATTTAATAAAGATATTATATTTTGGATACAGGTGTTGTTATAAAATAATGGAATAAAAAGAGTTTTCGGGTTGGAGAAGTAAAATAAAACAAAAGAACATAATAGATGATGTTACCATTAGATTATGTATCTCCCTTTGGTTTGTACTAAAAGGATTTCTTGAAGTGGATTATGCACAAGATAAGGATTCTAAAATGAGGATAGGGATCTTGAGATCTTATTTGGGAAGAGGATGGAAGAGCCAATGGGATTAAGAGTTGTGAATAATGGGTTAAAGGTGAGGGGTTATTATAAGGGGGAGGACTTCCTCTTCAGGAATGTGTTAAAATAATATTTTATTATATAATGATTTTCAGTTTCTAATCATCCAAAACAAATTAAATCCAAATATAAGATTACTCATGGTAAAAATAAAATCATCCAATAATAATTTTATAGGTTTTGAATATTATGTTAATATTTATAATATTATTTATTTAAATCGTTTTTAATGAGGTAAACACTGCATCATTATTATGTCATTAGATTGTTTATTTATATTGTGTGTAAAAATTTTAAAATAAAATACCATGATGTAGGAAATATTTTAATCTTTAATAGGATATTTATAGTCGAAAATAAAACTTATATAACCCTATTTAAAAATTAATTTACTAGATGATTGTTATTTTGGTCATTTTCTCCTTTTCTTTAAGTAAATTAAAATGAAGTGTCATTATCACTCTTAAGTTGGTCAATGGGGTCCCAAAATACACCATAGGATTTCCATAATATGCCATGTATCACAAAAAAAGGGTAGGAAAAGTTTTATGGAAATTTTGTATTATTATGATATTCTTTTTACCTTAAATTACCTTATTTACCTTTAACCGTAGTAAATAAAAGTCAGAAGTTACTATTTACCAAAAAATATTTTCATCTTTTTGAATATAATATTACTTGATAATAACAACCATGTATGTACAATTTTATAAATTCAATTCTTAGAAGCAGTAAAATTTCATTTAGAAGAAATGTCTATTTTTTACTACTACTTAGTGGTTTAACTATTCATAAAAAAATTAATTTTTCTGTAAAAAGACAAAAAGTTTCGCAAAATCTCTTTTTGATATTCCAAAATCAAAAATGATTTATATTTTCCAAAATTCAAATAATGTAAGTTGAATTATTTAATTTAAAATTATTTCCCATTGTAATAATAAAAAGCGGGTTTTTAAGAAATATTAACAATCAGAAGATAACCAGCTGTTTATGTCCAATTTCAAAGTGAAACTAATCCTTATGAAAAAAATTGGATTAAATATAAAAAATATAATCTAATTACAATTTGAAACCAATTAACAAGATAATATATCAATATAAATAAATTAGATTAAAAGGATGTTTGAATGAAAATATAGTATTTTCCATTATTCATCAATAATTGAATTTTATCATAAAAATACCTAAAATTTACCCAAAGTGAATTTTGATTTCCTAATTATATATAATAATTTTTTTTGTTAAATAGAACATATAAAATTGACCAAATGATATTTAAATAAGGTTCTCCATAAAAAGGTTGTAAATCAACCTTTTATAGTAAATTATGATTAAAATTAGACTCATTCACATTTTAGGTCGGTAACATTTATTGGATAAATGTAAAAACATTTTACAAACTTGTATAACCATATTTTAGTTATTTCAGTTCATTCATTCCAATACAACTTCTAGGCATTAACTACTACTTAAAATAATAATGATGTATTATTTTTTTGATATGTAAAATTTCAAAGAAACCCTTTGTTGCGTATTAGGTACACCATCAAACATAGAAACCAATTTAGAGTAAATTTAATATTTAATTCACAACATATTAATTAAAATTAAAATAATTTATTTATTTATTTACCTATGATGTTAAATTTTCAATTTCCAAAAAAATATAATTCATTGTTTTTATAGAAGCTATTATGTTTATCTTGAAAAAAATAGTTCCATTGATTTGGTATTCCATGGTTTCTATGAGAAATTATAAAACAAATTTTTAGTGTAATTTAATGAATACTAAAAATAGATTGATTAAATGTCAAATGATAATGTAATTAGTTAAAAAATTTGTTCATAGTGATTAGAGAAATATTTGGTAATAGATTAGAATAAATATAAGAGAATTTATAGTGTATTAGGAACATGATATGAAAGATTAATATAGTTATCAATGAAATAGAAATCGAATTATTTTTAACCATTTCATATGAGATAATTTATTAATGATAAAATTTGATTCATGTATGCATAAATGAGAACAAGAACATATCAGGTAATTTTTTAGATATGTTACAAATGGATGTGCTTTCTCCTTACATAACTCAGAACTACTTATTGTCAATATATCATCATATTTTTATTTATTCTCAATTATGCATATTCAAATTTGCACTTATTTCTGGAATTAATTACCAATTTATACATATATAGAAAATATGTGTCACGTGACTATTGTAAGAATTCATGTATGTGCTATTTTTTTATAATGCAAAAAATATATTCACTTATATAGAATATAAGTGCATTCCTCTGTGCACATATTTTCCAAAATTGCATATAGGAAAAAAAATAAAAATTATGTGTTAATGAATTTAATATTAAATGATAATATCTGGAAAATACATGAGTTAGGAATTATATTATAATAATTATCTATAATATAATTTCCTATTCAAATTAAAATATGAGGTAAAAATTACATATATAAATAAAGAGATATGATTCGAAACCCATACCATGAAATGTAACATCATAATGCTTCATATAAAACAACACGAAACCCTATAAAATCCATTAATGGAATCATGCATAGGGAAATTAGTGGTGTAATAAACTCATGAATTTTATAGTGAAGACAAATTGGAAAACTGGTGGTCACTTATTGAAAATAATGTAGAGGTATTAATTAATTTTGAAACCCATGTCTTGGAAAACTCTGTAATGGAAAATGAAAAACATTTTGCATAGCCAAGGTTTTAAGTCCATGTTTTTTATAATATAAGGCATGTATTGTTAATTTTATTAACATTAGGATCTTAATGTAATTCATATCTTACATTTAATTAGAAAATAATATTTATTTATATAATATTGTTTTAAAAATAATAATTTTTATTTTAGACTGATGATAGTACATTATATATTTGGAAATTTATTTTAATAAATAGAAATAAATTGTATTAATAATATATCATTTTTTTAATGAGACTCTTGAATAGTTTATTATATATTTATTAAATTTTAATGAAATCCTAAAAGTTAAATAATTTTCATATTTTGTTTTACTATTTACCCATAAAATTTTTTGTCTCAATTTATTTTAAAATTTTATCATTGTCCAATTTAGTAACAATAAATTTTAATTTAAAATTATTTTTAGGAATATAATTTCTAAATATAAAAAAAATTAATTTAAAAAAGAAACTATTTTTATATTTCAAAATAAAATTTCTTGTAGTAATATAGTTTTGAAAAATATTATTTTTCTTGCCCAAATATGTAAGCACTTATTTTATTATTACATAATATATAGAAATTAATATATATATATATATATATATATATATATATAATTTTATGAAATTATTTTATATATATTATTGGACACTTGTATGAGTAAAGAATTCAATATCACTATAAGAGTATGATTCATGACAGTTATAATCAAACAACTAGATTCCTACGGTGACCATACCCCTCCAATGGTCATATAACTCTATATATATATTTATACATATTCTAAATATCAAAGATCCATAAATCCCTTGTGTATGATCTTTTAACAAACATATTAAAATAAATTTTATTTCATTCATAATCGTAATGTATCATTATAATTCTTAATTTTTATAGTATCATTATATGGAGTTGAAGATCATAATGATGAAAAATAATGTAATGTGATCTACAGATTTAGATAGGGATATTATTTTGATAATTATATTCTTGGATTTTGATTTAATACATTATGACTTATAATATTTATAATATAACATTTTTTTACTATGTGACATATTTTTATGAAATTGGTTATGTTCTATAATATAATCAATGACATTAAATTTTTACCCACATAAATAATTTTCCCCAAAATTTAATATATATATAAATATCTAAAATAATATGGTTTATACTCCCTCACTTATTTTGAAATCTCCCTTGTTACTTCCTACAATATTTTCTTCATCTAATGTACATTAAAAAACTGTGTTCTCCTGTTTCAGAAAACATTAAATCCATTTTTATTAATCCTGACATGATATTTATTAAAGAAAAATTTTATATCAATCCCTATTTCATTAGATGTGAATATAAACTTTTTCAGGAATTTTTTTCATAACTCTAAGAAATGAAATAATTTATTCATTTCAATGAGTTGTGGTGGAAAATGAAAATTATAAACCATATTTCATATTCTCCCTACAATGTAAATAGTCTTGATATAATATTTATTTTTATTTCTCTTATTACCTGAAATTATAATTCCCTTCTATGGTTACTCCTTGAAAAATATAATATCCACTATAAAAAATTAATATTATTCATTTTAATGTCAATATATTTTCCCTTATTTGATCCATCATGGAATTATTTTATGTAGGTAATAATATTTTAATTGCATTCATAACATTATTTACCTATAGATTTCATTCTGCAAATTCATTTCAACTTGTTGCAATATTCTATCATTTCATCTACATGGCATCCTATATTTTAATTTTTATCCTGATGTTATATATTTTATATTATGTGAATTATGGTAGTGTTAAATTCTATTCTACACTCCTTAAATGTCGACTGAATATGACAGCTACAGTGACCCCTATCCTGAGACAACAAATTAGTGTCCCTGTTGGAGTTACCATAATCCCTCTAACATGACTCCCTGTATTCTAAAGGATTAAAACTAGAATCAATGTCAAAATTAAAATTCTATAGAGATTAGGTCCTTGAATAAGAGTAAAAAATATCAAAAATAATAAATCGTCATTCAAAAACAATAATTAGATTATGAACTTTAAATAGAAACAAATTCTATAATAATATAACATGTAGAAACATATAGATATACATCAACAGTTTTCCCACTAAGATGATCACTTTTATAAACTAGTAATAATAAAATAAATTATACAACTATCTCATCTTCAATCACCTTGACTAGCCTCACCCAATCTCAAATACCATTCCAATATATTCTATCCTGTGCAGCTACACAACCTGATCACAACATACAAGAATAATAAAAATTAAATCTCCCTATAGTAACAATTTTTTTGTCTGAAATACACTTCAGTAGTTTCCCACCATGTGACCCTAAGATATGATACATATATATGTATTCAAAATGAATATAAATAACTAAAACTAAGTCTTTACAATAAGTTATAATGTGCTAAACAAGAATCAAAAACCAGACCATACATAATTAGTCTTATGTCTTATGTCCACCTTACTCCACTACCACACATACACAAATGAAGTCATCATCTGAAAACTCATCCACCATGACTCTTAACCATACATAAATTAGTCATTAATAGGTTCTAAGATATTTTTTCCAACATCTCGATGGTTTAGGAAAGGTTCTTACATTTTCCTCATTTCCCCTCCTTTGTATCTCAAGGTAGTTCCTGGATAATGATTATGACTCAATCATATCCATAAGTGTAATGTGTTATATATTATCATTAGAACTAAATTATCACTTAGGGTATGTTATATCATCAATGTTTAAATAAAAATCAACCCTTAGACTAGCCTTACAATCCAAGGTGGTCAATGCCAACATCATCCAAAACAGTATGAGGCCATTATACTATAAAATACATATTAACCACTATAAGGAATAATTTTATACCAAACTTGGGGAAAAATTTCTCATCGATGGTAATCAATGACAACACCATCTCACATAATTGGAATCCATTATCCCATAAATTAACATATTATTTAAGTAATGACTTTGATCACGTACCAATTTAGAAAAACAATATCAGAAAATTCTATCCTTTTGAATTGTTCTCACTCATGGTTAGTAAATTATTCCAACTATTAGATCATTACTCAAGGTATCATTAGATATCAAATCGCTATATTCATCTCACATATGTTAGGGTATTTAAATTTATTATCTCTCAATGTTTGGCTATTACCAGAGACCCATCATCCCTCTTAAGCCAACCTATAATAGATCACATACACATGGTTTTTCACTTGTATACAACCAAAAATATGTTTTGTAGACCCCATCATAATATCATATGATCCTCACTATGGTGATATTAATCAATACATATCCCTAGTCATTGATGAATAAATTATCATCAATCTAACCTCATAGGTTCTTCATAGTAGTACCATCACAACCTTTCCTAATCAATTCCAAGCATTTCCAACACCCCGCTAAATTCTCATAATCTATTGGATCTTCTTGGTAAATATCGTGATAAACTAACAATATTACCATATCAATTACACCTCTCACTACGTCCCACCATCCTGCGGCTATCCCAACCATATCTCAATAGGTCCACTGTTATTTTAATTTTATTTCTACACTCATCCCACAACCCTAATTATGTATCATCTCATATATTAATTTTGAGAGACCCTACAACCAAAAAATATTGGAAGCCATTTTAAAAAATATTAATCAATTCATTGAAAACTTATCTAACTAACGACATATTCTAAGATTATATTACACACCCACAAGGGTTCCCCCCCCCATGAGAGAGATGTATGGAAGGATCACACCACATACTAGGAATTGATAATCTCATTCCTAACCTACTATCCATAAGAATTACAACTAAGAATATCATGTCACATTTTATACCTAGAAAACTTTCTATGGAATATCAATAACTCAGTTTTCACCCTCTCCTCTGATAGTTATATTATTTATGTGATAATAATTTACCAATGTGGAGACATAATATCTTTCATCTCATAGAGGCCCAAGTAAATATTATCCCATTACATAAGAAAAAATTAGTATATATTCCTAGACACTATACATTGTAAAATTAAATTTATTCATAATCATTCATGTATAATTTTAATACTTCTGTATTAATGGACCCACTAACAATTATATTGTATTTACCGTCATTTTTATTCCTCAATCATCATCATAGTATCTTATAAATTTCACTTCCGAACTCTTACTCAATACAATTAATTAATATCTATCCAAAATTTAAAATTATTTGATTATATAAATTTGTATTAATTTTTATAATTTAAACTAATGTGTCATAATAACAAAAAAATATTTATAATTCCTACATAGAAGAAACAACATGAAACCTTGTGATTCGATCATTCCGAGAGGGCTCTCAGGACACAATGAGAATAAAATATAGTATATCAGAATGATTCCATGCTGATCTAAGAGAATAATAAAAATACCTTATAGAAATGAGTCCAATTTAGAGACAATTAAAGGATTGAAAAACGATGGATAACTGAGGGATATACCCCCCCCCCCTATACGGAAAAAGAAGAACCAAATAACCACATATTATGATGGAAAATTTGATGGTGACGAAGGTAGCACATTGATACATCTAAAATAGGATCTCACTCATGCCTATAATATTAAAATAAAAAGAAATATGACAATAGATATTTATTTTCCCCCATTTTAAAAATTGGGATGCTGGCCAGTCACATTGAAACCACAAAGATCACCCCACAGATCTCCCTTATCATGATATGTTGTTACACAACCCCTAAATGCCAAGGTACAACTACCCCAAGAAGAAGGGTTATCCTATTCTTATATATAATTTTGGAATGACACAGTAATGATTCACATTTTCTCCCCATGAAATAAATGTTTTTAAATTATGAAACTCCAACCAAGGAGGCTAAATATTATTTAAAAAACAAGCTACCCACCCATCACGATTCTCAATTACAAGACCTATCCCACCATTATTTATCTATCCCCAAAAAATAGCATTATAAATTGATTCATTCCCAGTATTTTGTTTCTCCAAAAAATAATTTAATAAAAAATATTGTTCCATTGTTCTCCACACTATATGAATGATAAAAATAATAGTACTAGGTTTTTCTCAAAATTAAAGATGTAGTTTCCACCTTTCTAAATAATATATAATTAATGAAGACTCATCAGTCCTCCTCTATATAATTTGGATTTAAAATTTGTGGACTCAATTCTTATCATGCTCTAAGATTATATGATTTGAATGCATTATCTTCCAAATTGAATTATATAATTTTCAAACAAACACAGTACTGCCAAAACATGAAACAATAGGTTATTTAACTATGCTTTCCTTAAAAAAAATTACTAACATAAAACTATCTGTATGAGCACTAATGAACCTTTAACTATTCAATATTTGATGACACAAAATTCCATCTCAATCCAAATACCCACACATGATATCTAGCCAACAATGTATATGAATCATAAATATTTTATTCACTCAGTAAATATATAAAATACTATATTACTACCTAGAAATATATAAATTCCTTCACATACATTAAATAACTATTCAAAATCATCTATACTCTTCATGAATCATGGTTATAAGTCTTTATATGATTCTATGATGATTGTCACAATAGTATCCTTGTAATAATCTTATTGAAACAAAAATATCAATATGCATATACAATGTTCCATCCATTATTTTATATAAATAACAGGAATGGGAACTATTTTCATACACGAATTATAAAATGATAATCTAATCGAAACACTTTTCTTTCTTGATTAAAATTTTATCATCTATAACTACCAAAATTCATCCACAATGTGTGTCACACATGTTAATAGCCAATGGTCTTCTCTATACTCTATTGATTCCCTTACATCAATCCACCATAATAATAAGTAATATATTCCTCAAAGAAACCAGATTTTTTCATCCATATGAACGATCACCTATCCAAATATTGTTTATCAAGGTTGAGCCTTTAGTTAACTATAAAACTATTCTTCAATAAATTAGTAATGTATAAATACATTATAAAGGAAAACATATAGTACATAATGAAACTCTAGGCAATCATTATCATAATAATTTAACCAAATACATCAATTCTCATAATATACATGGCCACTCACTGTTTTATAGCTGATTGGACATAATACACAACTAGTGAAAACCAACCCATATGTATCAAGGATTTTCTCAAAATTCTATGTGAACACTTAGTATCCACCTGAAGTACGATTTATCCTCTATAAAATTTACTCACATGTTTATTTACTCAATAAATCACAATCTATTCCAAAAATGATGGGTGAATGCTATCATAAAACCAGATGGTACTACTTGACTCGTGATTCTATGATTAACATCCCCCAAAACTAGGATCATAAAACTAGATGAATAATCAAGAAAATTAAAAATAAATCCCATGTATTATAAAAAATCCTAAAATAATTCATTTAGAATCTTCCTTATAAATCTCAAACATGCATTGGTCAACCATAACATTGCCTACCAGTTGAGTGTCCTTTTAAATCCAAATTTGTCTACCAATACATCGAATGCACCACTTAGAAGTGAATCTAGAATCAACATGGAAAAAGTACCACCAATCCTACAACTGTCACTTATCATAAATAAATAATCATTCATAGTGCTTCATATCTTTAGATGCTAAGGAATTCCAAAAACACTCATTTAACTGTATCTGGGTCATCCACATCCTCATGGTAACTCGTACATTTTCTCGAATAATCCTTAGGGATAAAATGCCAAAACAAGTCCAATAAGGGTCACTATATTAACCATAAAAAGGTGTTTTTATATCCAAAACATTAGAATATTTCATTATTAGGAAAACATGAACAAACACTAGAAAATAATGGAATGAAAATCATCATCGAGCTAAGAATAATTCCCCAATACACATTATTGGAAGACCCGATATAAGTTATTATGTGAAGATTAAAATTTTAAAGTAGGGTCATAAAAAACCAATCATACACAATTACACACATATCAAGTGAATTCTATATTTCATTTTAATTAATTGTACATTAGACTGCTACCATTAGGATATGATCTATAATATTTAATATAAATCTCCAAAAGATATAAATTTTTTTAAAACATCTATATTATAAAAATAATAACAAAATAAAATACTATGATAGACCTATTAATAAAAAAATATCAATACATAGATGTTTATGGCTCACCCATACAAGGTTTATCATATGCTCTAAAATATACATATTACTAATCTACCAAATCCCAACTAGAATGATAATAGAAAATAATATTTGATAAAACTTTTTTATTCCCTAACCTATGACCAATTATAAAATCCCCAATTGGAGTATCCTCATTTCCATGTGCATGGAATCATGTATTTTACCGAATTCAGGCTAGTGGTGAGGTAAAAAAATTTATGTTGGGGAACCTAATCTCTTGAATAAGAGAAAAAATACTGGAAAGAAGAACATATAATCAATAAAAAATAATCTAATTCATAATCATTAAAATATTAATGTTACAAAAAATGTATGATACACAATCCTATAGGGGTACATCAACTATCACCCTCTAAGCTGATCAACAAATCATAATTATATAAAATATAAAACTGTTTCAATATCCTTCTTAAAAACTAACCTAAATCCTACTTTATAAATTGTTGATATGTTATAGATGAATCATCTATAGTAACTATACTCAACTGATATGAAAACATTGATTATATATACACAATGGAGCGGTCGTCCTGTGTATGATAAATACATCAACGTATGGTCTCACTATGTGATCATAATTTAAGCTATATAGACATTTCATTCATGTGGAAAATAAATAACTGAAAGAAAAACTTACACATCAAGTCATTTTGTTTTAAGTAGGAAACAATAACACTACACCATAAATTATTCAGCCTATGATGGAAATCCAACATGTTCCACCAACACTTTCACACATGTTATGTCATTATGGATTAACGAAGTCACTATGAGTCTCTAAACTACTAGATTTGACCATTAACGAAATATTAACCCCATAATTTATTTCTCAACCCAAACATAAAGTTTTTGGGTAAGGTATTACATCCAAATCCTAGTCTAACCATTAACACTGTAGTGAAGTTTCCTATAATGTTCTGAACTCAATTTTATCACTCAGTTTAGGTTTTTGTATCACAACATTGACACTAACTAATTTGTAATGTGTAAGTTTATATTGATCCACTCAAATGACAACTAACTATAGACCACATATCCAACATAGATAAATTTACTCCATTGTCTTCCCTCTAAATAAAAACCCATTATCCAAACCAAAACCTTCATAATCAAGGTAAAGTTTGATGTCTCATCGTGGTCTTCAAATGTATTCTCACTCATTGTTTTCTAGGCCAATACCATCTCACTCAGGTAATTTCCATTAAGATTACCACTACCTTGTCACTTAATGTTATATGAGATTTTATTCATAACCTTGAAACATCACCTCACTCATGAATATCCATTAAAAAAATTTAAATCATGGTATGTAAATTATTCATAATATTATGTTATCACTCAATGTAGGGTATCATATCATATCTGAAAAAATTCCTTCTCACCCAAGGATGTGTTCTTCTAAAATCTTATCAATAACGTTGATGAATGTCTTTAGGACACATCATCCATTATAAAATTATGCATCCCTGGTCACATGATCTTTGTAAATAAATGAAACTAAAAATAGGTAGTGAAACACATATTATAAGATAATAATATCATTACTATTGCACTCAACACTCAAAATATAACCCCGCAACTTAAAAACCATTTTTCTATCCATCTTTATTTATTGGATAATCTCTTCAAGAATATCTTAGTCTCTTTTGATTATTTCCATGAATTTTCCAACACACCTATAATTTTCATAAAATATATAAGGACTTACTAAGAAATAAATTTATATTCTATTCTAATCTAATTCCATATTTATTCTCACACCCAGTCATACTATCCAAGGCACATCCCAAAAATTCTCTCCCAATGTAACATGGAGGTTTTCTTGTAATTCTTAAAAACACATTCCACACACATTGATATCGAATTGGAGTGAACATAAACCCTTCGATCAAATGTAATCCCTATCAAAATAGCCACATATATTCCTAGATGGATCCTTCAACACTTTGAAGTTGAAATGATTCCATTACATGATGACGAGGTTGTAACCCATTATAAGTCACTATTATACATGTCTCTCTAATTGTAAATGGCCTATAATTCTTATCCTGAAAATACTAGCCCAGAGAAACCAAACTAGTATACCAATTTCATATATAAGACACTAAGACAAACTCGAGCTTTTTCAATAACTCAACCAAAACTTTCATCCATTGGGTATTGAGTCTCTAGGATATCTACATTTAGTCGAAGTGCTAAAAACACTTATTCAATCTCAAAAAGGGTTGATTAAATTATTTATTTTTATATTAGGTGTTGTTTCTCCCTATTATATAATCTTTCACCACAATTACAATATGGAATGAACTGATGCATCATGTTCTAGGTGACCTGACCACACGGTTTGAAAATTGATTCCTCGTTGATCAAGGTTTTCTTCAAACTGATTTCCCATTGGTAGTTGATTGTTTTAGGGAAGTCCATAATGATTAATTTCCAAGATTACCTCCTTATAAATACACAGATAATACAATTTATAATATTCCAATAGAATATCCATTGTCCATTCCTCCATACAAGAATGCACCTTCTGAGATTCACGAGGTTAAGCGACAGACAGGGGACCTAGAGACCAAATGCTTTATACAACCCATTACATCCCCATGGGGTTCACCCATGATTTTTTTAAGAAGTAGGAGAAAACTCTTCATTTATGCATTTATTATAGAATATTGATCTAGATTATGGTCATGAATCAATATACCTATCCTCATATAGATGATATCTTTGACCAACTCCAAGGGGAAAAAGTGTTATCTATGATTTACTTGAGATCGAGTTATAATTAGGTGCATATCAGACCATCAAACATACATTATACATCATTCTGTAGAATGTTAGGTTTTTTTGAGTATCTATTTATTACATTTTTTCTTAAAAAAATTCCTACAATTTTCATGTATTTGTTTAATAGGGTTGTACACCCCTATCTGAAAACTATTGTTAGGGTCAGTATGGATGACATCTTGTTGAATTCTCACCGTCGTAAAAACCAATCAAAACTTCTTGAGAAAATTATGAGTAAATTGAGAGAGCATAATATTTATTCCATACTTTCTATCACTGACATCTGGATCAAAATGGTTAACTTCATGGGTCATATAATTTCAGAATCAAGAGTATCTGTCGACCCTAAAAAGGGAAGTGTTGTTTTTTATAGAGAGAATCCCAAGAATGTGTTTCTAGATATTTCTAGATATTATAGGAATTTCATACAGGACATCTCACAAACTTCTTCACCTCTTCCTAGTCTTAAAATGAAATGTGTTATGATCAAGTGGTCAGAAGCAGGTGATAAATACTTTCAGTATATGAAAGGGAGGCTCTTCTCTGAACAAATAATGATTCTTCGAGAACCTAGAAAATGTTATGTCATCATCTTTGATTAATCATGTATTGGACTAGTAGTAATGTTGATGTTGGAATACAATTAAATTTGATACAGATCTCAGCAGTTGATACATCATGAGAAAAATTACTTGACACACAACCTGAAGATAAAAGCATTTTTCTATGCCCTATGTTTCTGGAGACATTATCAATTGGGTGAGTGATTTTTGGTGTATAAATATCAAAATATCTTCATTCATGACTTTTCATAGAGTGACATGAACCTCAGAAAGTAATGATGGTCTAAATATCTACAATTATTTTGATTTTGAGCATTCATATAGGCCTAAAAATGGAAATCTGGTCACTGATGCACTGAGTCAGAAAACTGAAACACAAGCCATAAAAGAATCAATTGATGAATGGATGATAATGGACCTATTTTCTGAAAATAATCTACAGTTTCATGACAAACATGAGCCATCATACATATCATGCAAAATAGTTACCTCTTCCCTCCTTAAAAATTTGAAGAGTATGCAATTTTATAATACTAAATGAATAGTTCTCCCTGAGATTATATCAGGATATAATAAACCTTTAAAATGGTATATGGATATAGATAACGCCCTTTTTTTCGTGAATGTGTATGTGTTCCCACAAACTTTAAAAGGGTGTTGATGAAAGAGTCCCATGCTTCTTAGTGGGTAGTTCATCCCAGAAACTCGAAGATGAATCTATCAATGAAAAACAAGTATTAATTTCCTAGAATGAAACATTATATATTTGGATTCATTACTAGGTGTTCAACCTATTAGCAGGTGAAGGTAGAGAACTAGAGACCTGCAGGATTGTGACACTTGCTTCCAGTCCTAGAATAAAAATGGGATGATGTTTCTATGGATTTCATAGTTGGCATACCTTGGTAGCCAAGTGGAAGTGATCCTATATATGTATTCATTTTCAACTAAATAAATCATCCAAATTCATTCCAATAATGTATAATTTCATAGTTAATGAGCTAGGATTGTTGAATTCCCATGAGATTATACGACTACATGAGGTTCCATATTATATCTCTTCAAATAGGGATGCTCGTTTCACTTCACAATTATCGCATTGTTTGTAAAAATATATGGGGACATAGGTGATTCTATGAAAAACATTTCACCCACAGACCAATGGACAATAAGAGGGGAAAACAAATGTTATAGAGGATATTATTTGAGCATGTGTCCTCAATTTCTACATTTCATCATAGAATCATATCCCTCTTGTGTTGGTATCTTATAATATGAGTTTTCAAGAGACAGTCCAAATGGATCATTTTGAATCCTTATATTGTAGGCCATTCCATTCAACATTTTTCTAGCTATAGGAAGGTGAGGAACCCCAACAAGGTCATCATCTTGTTCAAGATACATTTGAATAGATCCAGCTGATCTGAATTCTTATGGCTACTTCTTAGTCTAGACAGAAATCCTATGACGATTTTTATTGAGGACCTCTTGATTTAGAGGTTGGTGAACTTGTTTTTATTTGGGTATATCCTAATCTAGGGCCTCGATAGTCAATGAATCAGGGAATGTTTCCACCTTGTTACATCTGGCTGTTTGAAATTCTTGAGATATTTAGGCCGGTGGCCTATCAGTTGATGCTATCTTAGTGGCACATTGCCATGAATGATGTATTTCATGAATCATAGCTTCACCAATATCATTCTAGCCGATAATATACTAGTGATCCCAAGAATGTTGAGTTATATTTTGAATATACCTTTAAGGAATATCTATTAGGCATCATTGACCCAAGAATAAACTCTCTCCGAGGTAAATCTGTTCCACTTTTACGGGTGTTATGGCTGACCAGATGAGTACAAGATGATAATTGGGAGAGATAATCCAATGTAAGATATTAGTGGCCATTGTTTTTCTCAGAATATGATTTTGTACCCTTGGAAGGAAAACTAAAGGAAGAATTTTTTTTATGGGAGGTGACTGTACGAAAACGGGTTTTCTCATAAGTATGGATACTTTAATTTTCTATCTAAATATTTACTTTTGTCTCAATTTGGATTCCTAATCAGTTTGTTTATGTTCCAAGGGATCCTGGTTATTTTTGAAATACTGAAACCAATATTTTTGGATGAAACATTCATTCCGCATGGTTTCGAGTAAACCATGTGGAATTCCGCATGGTTTCGAAAACTTTTCAGATAGAGTTTTTCTAGACAGAGACACCTCACTTAGTTGGCACGTGGTCGTGTATCATAACCATGAAAACATACCCTTTTTAAAATGTCCATTTTATAGTCTTGAGAACGGTTTTATCAAACCATGTATATGATGTTTTTGGGCATAGTCGTCTCACATGGTTTATACACATTTTGACAACCCATGTGGACAAACCGTGCACATGGTAATTTTCTATGTAAATTTCCATGTTCTCCCTTAATAATATATTAAGAAAACCATTCCATCCAAATCTGAGAAATAGTGGGATTAACCCCTTTCCCTCTCATTTTGGAGATTTTTGATGGCCAAAGATAGGGATCAATAGAACTCCAACACCTGGTATCTGATCGAGCTTTTGTTTTTAATGTTGGACGGACAACAGTATATATTCGAGTCCTCTTTATCTGTTCATATTCATTATTTCTCTCGACCTAGGTATCATCATGTGAGCAGTTTTCATAATTTATTAGAACTACTCTGATCAGTGGAAAATAATGGGCCGATATCGGAGGAGAAAGATTGAACAACCCTATGGTGGGTGGTTCATAATTCATCCCCAAAGCTCTTTGATTTTGGAATATTCATCTGGGACCCATTTATTTCTTCAAAAGACATTTCTTAATTTACAATTCCATGATTATATGATTTAGAATAATATGGATATGCCCTTCCCAATTATTTTATTAGTTTTTAGTAGTTAAAACCACAAATCAATCTTCCCTGTGTCGAATGTTATTCTATATTTGGGTTCTAGTGTTTTGGAACATTTAAGTCATCATTTGGGTGTGTCGTAGCTTGACCTTCTTAAAGGTTATCACTTCAATAATAAATGTCTTATTATTAAAAAGAATTTCACAATGTCTTGTACCGAGTATTCTCACCACATTACCCGCCTATGGTATGTTGTTTGAAATGATTATTAAATGTGAGATGTGAAATGTAAAGTATAATAAGTACATAACATAACTTTATCAAAAGAAATTGAATAATGGTTACATGTCATTATCACCCCATTCCATATTGATATAAGGTAGTAGAGTGATCATCAATAATTGAACATAATTTAATTTTTCATAAATACTAGATTAAACAGTTAAAACGCTACATAGCCTATCTAAAATAATAGAAGACAAGTCTTGATCCTATTGAATGATTATACTAATTCAATATCAAATCGGGATGGCCTGACTCGAGATCACCTTGGATTTTTAGAGGAGAATACCATGGGTACTAGGATCACCATTACAATTTCGTTTTCCAGTTTCCATAGGTTTATACCCACCTAGACATTGGTTCTTGCCAATTCATAAGATGACTGGGTATACTACAATAATGTCCTGTACATTATTTTATGATACCTGGTATCCGATCGAGCTTCTGTTTTTAATGTTGGATGGACAACCGTATTTGTTCGAGTCCTCTTTAGCGGTTCATATTCATTATTTCTCTCGGCCTAGGTATCATCATTTGAGCGGTTTTCGTCATTTATTAGATCTACTGTGATCAGAGGAAAATAATGGGCCGATATCGGAGGAGAAGGATTGAACAACCCTATGTTGGGTGGTTCATAATTCATCCCCAAAGCTCTTTGACTTTAGAATATTCATGTGGGGCCCATTTATTTCTTTGAAAGGCATTTATTAAAATTACATTACATGATTATATGATTTAGAATCATATGGATATGCCCTTCACAATTATTTTATTATTTTTTAGCAGTTACACCCACAAATCAATCTTCCCTGTGTCGAATGTTATTCCATATTTGGGTTTTAGTGTTTTGGAACATTTAAGTCAATATTTGGGTGTGTCATAGCTTGACCTTCTTAAAGGTTATCACATCAATAATAAATGTCTTGATATTAAAAAGAATTTCATAATGTCTTATACCGAGTATGCTCACCACATTTCCCGCTTATGGTATGTTCTTTGAAATGATTATTAAATGTGAGATGTGAAATGTAAAGATTAATAAGTACATAACATAGCTTTATCAAAAGACATTGAATAACGGTTACATGTCTTTAGCACCCCATTCCATATTCATAAAAGGTAGTAGAGTGATCCTCAATAATTGAACATAATTTAATTTTTCATAAATACTTTATTAAACAGTTAAAATTCTACAAAGCCTACCTAAAATAATGGAAGAAAAGGTTTGATCCTATTGAATGATTATACTATTTCAATATCAAATCGGGATGGCCTGACTCGAGATCACCTTGGTTTTTTAGAGGATAATACCTTGGGTACTAAGATCACCATTACAATTAAATTTTCCGGTTTCCATAGGTTGATACCCACCTAGACTTTGGTTCTTGTCAATTCCTAAGATGACTGGGTATACTACAATAGTGTCCTTTTCATTATTATATTAAACATGGGATATAATCCATAGATCCACCATTTATAGTAGGTTCCATGGTGAAATATCATATGGCCCTGTCTTTTCATAGCCTCGTTTTACCTTGCTCAATCTCCTTGGATTCAGTAGGTGCCTTATTCTAGAAAGACTTTGATAATGAAACTTGGATTATAATAATACCCCATATCTATGATCAGATACTATTGAGTTATCATTTTGTGAGAATTACGTTACATTGTTTATTACCCTGGAACAACCTCACTAGTTATCATTTTCATGTTTCCTTGTTATGTCTTGGGACCTTCACTACATATACTATCAGGAGGTGATGTCAGTTTTAACTATGCCTAACATGACCTATAAACATTAAATGGTAATTACATTATTAATGAACATGTTTCTTGTTGAGACACCAGCTAAGGTATGAATAATTTACTTTTGTATATATAATACTTATTTCTTTACTTATATATGCATGAATTATAACTTATATTTTCCATTTCTTGGGTTATATTCTATAGAAACTATTGGTGTTGGACCACTAAGATTTATCTCACACCCTCTTCGGGCGCTATTTGGTACCCGGCGTAGATTATATAGTTGTATGTGTTAACAAAGCGATGTATAGGTCTTCAAACACTATACTGATTGCAGATTAGGATGGGGTCTTTATAGCTGATGACCGTTTTGGATCTTGAGATGATTAGAGTATCCATTTTTCTTTAACCTTGTAGATCATGTTATGCATATTGTCTTGTATCCATGTTTTCTAGTGTTCTAGTGACATGTCAATACTACATAATTATTTTAGTTGATAAAGATTTTGTTGCTCTCGTTTATCTATTTCGTCAGTTTGCTTCCACTATTTATTTATATTTCCAATGATGTTTACTATTTGATTATATACCTTTCATTATACTACACTCTGCTAATGAGGGCATAATATCTCTACAGATACACCCCAATCCATTGATGTTAGTCAGTACCTCTATAGTTTCGGTAGATGTGCTCGATGCCATGTGGCCCAATGGACTTAGGGCTCCCATTAAGTGGCCTCTAGACCCGGGACGTCTCATTTTTCACTATTTCTTTTCATTTCTCTAATGCATTTATAAAATATTTATATAATTCATAAATAATTAAAAATATTTTATTTTATTAATTTATGTTATCATTCTATAGGAATATATATTTCCCTATTTCCTATTCTTTATTAACAAAAAATAAACTGTTTATTTTTTTGGCCGGACTACCACCTCCAGGAAGTGAAAACTTATGTTTTTTTACTACCAAATCTACTTAATATAGAAAATTAGATAATTTAGGAATAAATACTAACAATAAAATATAATTATGATTATGATCATATAAATTATAATCCACCATTACCCCCCATTAATTTAATATAAAATGTAAAATGTGTGTTGTATAAACAAACATGTCTAAAAAGTAACAATTTTCATTTTTCACCATAATTTTTATATTTTATCCAAAAAAATATATTATTATTCAAAAAAATTAAAATTATATATGATATCATTGTTAATATATTATAATTATTTTATAAACTTCCATATCTATACTCACACAATGAGTTATATTGTGTTATTGTTTTGATTGGTTTAAATAGTTATTTTAACTATGCTATAATAGTCTATCATAAATAACATTAAAAAAATAAATACTAAAGATATTATATATTAATTTTTTTTTTAATATTGTTATATAATGGTAGTATTATGTAGTTTTACAATTCTTAATCTATAATCTCCAGCCATTAAAAATACTCTATTAATTCATCATTGATTCATTTTTCATGTCACATAATATGAAATATATAGAATTGGATAATTTTTTTATAAATAAATATAAATCACCTACTATATTGAATTGAATTTCTTATGAATTGTTAAATTGTTATTAAATAATGGGTACATGAGGGGACGTCATAAGGGGTTTTTGAAACAATTGATGCTTATAACATTATATGGTAAATATAATATATAGTTAACATTAATATTGAAAATAAATTAATATAAATGAAATATATAAAATTTAATGTATATGAGCAAGGTAATGATGTATAATATGATGATATTTTTTCTTTATAGGTGGTTAGAGAGAATTTTACTAGGAGGTAAATCAATTTAAGGGAACTTTTTTCACAATTTAAGCCCACTTAAAAATATTTCTTATCATACACCATGTATTCTTTAGATTATTTGTTTATATAGATCATTCTTATTATGTGTAAATATCCACTCATTATTCATAGTATTTAATGTTTATTCAAAAATTATATCATTTAATGGGTTTCAATGTAAATTATACTTGATTCTTAATAGGTATTAGAAATAAAATTATTTATCCTTTAGTCACATTATCTCTATATAATTTTGATCATAGAAGCCCAATGTTATCATAAATCTTATTTCGTCCGAAGGTATTTTTACATTTTCTCTTATAATCAAAATATATTTCAATAGTATTGACTTCTTCGATGAAATACATTCTCAAATAATTGTGTTACATTAGTATGAGTATCTCACATTTTTTTGATATGGTCTTTCCACTATTTTACCATATTTTCATTTCCAACTGACCTTCCCACTTATAATTGGGAACCAAATTATGTTTTCTTACATGAGATGTCAAAATTATCTCTTTACTTCTAGAAAATTTCATTTATTTACTCTTTTTCTCAGGTTTTAAATAATGATATTTCAAAATATTCAATGGTTTACCATCCTAACCAAATCAAGTACTTTATCATCCATCAGAATTTTTTTTTGATAAACTTCATGTATTTTAAATAATATTTTATAGAATATAATTTTTTTTAAAATGATTCATAATTTTTCACATCACTTTTTAAAACTAGGTTTTGAATGTTCCACATAAAGTATCTTTTTTAAAAATATGTAAAACGTTTATTATAAAATTTATTTTTAATAAATTTTACAAGTACACATATTTACATCACCTTTATCTATTTATATGTGACTATTTGTTTGAGTTTTCATTAATTTGAAAAAAACTTTTATGATAATGTTAGAAAATATTTATTTTTAAATCATTTCAATAGTAAAAAGAATATTTCTTATTTCAAAATGGATTTTACAGAAATTCAAAACGGTTATTCTCATCTATGTAATTATCATATGATATATATTCGATTTGATCATGGATATTCATCCAATGATAACATACACTATCTTTCTTTTCATGGTTTAAGAAATATTATTATCTATAATAGAAATGTTTGATCTTAAAATTTTTTCCCAGTACTTGATGATTTATTAACCTACTTTTTCATCTAAATATTTATTTTAAGAGTACACTATTTCTATTTATTTTATTTAATAGTGTTCACCGAGATTATATATATTGAATTTTGAATATAAATTAGTTACCTAATTATATGTCCTTTTTAAAAAATTATTAAATATCATATTATTCAATGAACAGTATGTATATGTAATGTAATTTAGTATCATTGGATACCAACATATATTCCATGGGTATATCAATTTTTTTGATTTAATCATGAAATTTTTCTTTATATTATTTCATTTTAATTATTGGTAAACCAATTATCAGTCTATGGGTTATTTATTATATTATTGATTTCTAATTGGACACATTTATAAGAATGATGATTGATGGGGTCCAATATCACCATTTAATGATTTAATTAATGTTTATATCTCATTATATATATATATATACAAGGATATAATTAATTTTTTCACATACTCATGGTCATATTGAGAATTATCACATTTTTAAAAATAGAAATGAATAGTTTTTTCAAATAGGTAAGGGAATAATGAGTATTCCCACAAGATATTTCTTTTTATATTACTATTTCATATACCTATGTTTTTTCTTTAATTAAACCTTCCTATGATTCTTTTTAATAAATGTTAATTTACAAGTATACTCTACCTTTTGAAGATATTATTCATTTATGCTCTAATTTTATCATTTATTCTTGTCAAATATATTTACTTTTATTTCTTGATTGAGCTCAAACTATGAATATTTTTTCATTTTATTCAGGCTATGATAGAATATAATATATATTATGTGCTAAGAATAGTATCTTGTATGAATAATTTTTTAAAGATATATAATTCATTAATGGATAACCATATTTCTTTTATAGTTGTAAAATAACAGTTGGTTGAAAACTACATGGGGTCTTTAAATAATGTTGTGTCATAATCCTATAAAAACCTTAACATAAATGATAGTGGGAATGTATTTTAATGAAATATTTTTGCACCTATAATTTAGATTGAAGTTCATGTGTGTGGAGAGTAGTGGTTATAATAATATCATGTATATAAATAAAGTATTATATTAATATAATATTTGAGTGTAGTTTTGGGAAATTATTATGAAAATTTAATGAGGGATTTTATATCTTTAGTTGTCGTGATTTTAGATTAGGATAATTTGATTGCTGAATGGTTTGTATTGATCCTAATTTTTAGGGTATTGATAACTCTTGGTGTTACATGAGATAGTGTTTTTTATTTTATGGCTTTTGATAAGATAACATTAGGGAAAATATAATGGAAATGACTATAAGATAAGTAAATTTATAAGATAACAACATTATGTTTTGGTAACAAAAAAGGATTGATGTTCATCTAGAAATTACATCACTAAATTTATATTGATGAGTATATTCATCTTTTAAAATGATATAACTAGGGTTAATAACATTAGAAAAGGCTAGTTGAGTATTAACTAAATCATCATTTTGTGGAATGATGAGTTAGCCTATAACATCACAATTGTATAGACAGTCATGGGGATATGATCTAGTTAATCATATTCCATTAATCAATTTTTTTCTTTGAAGATAATTTTCTATAATTAATTTAATATATTAGGTAATGTTTCCTAATATAAAAAAGCTAATGTAAAAATGTTTTTAATATGGCGAGTCCTTGGTTGATTTGAATATAGTTTATGTTAAAAATGATGTTTCCATAGTGGAATTCAAAATAAGATTAATGTATTAATTTAATCTATTGGATATTATCAAATCACTTTTATCGTATTTTTTGGAAATAGGATCACAAAAATGAAGTTAAGGAATATATTTATATAAATACTAACTTTTAAAATAACCAAATGATTGGTTATACTAAAATATTTTAGAATGTTAGTGTATGAATGTTGTGGTGAATATGGTGAGACTCCTATATTCACCAAAGGGAGTAAGGTTAACATATAAATTGTAAATATATATTGATACACATACAAATTTTTATATGTTAGTTATATTTTTCAATGAAATTATATTACATTCTAAAAGAGATTCGGATTATACAAAACTTTCAAATATTTTTCTCCAATATTTTTTGTTAAATGGATTCTAATATTATTTTAAATGGTATAAATAAACATGGAAATTTAATTTTTTTATAAGGAAATGTTATTGAGAATAAGTTATCTAATACACTTTATTAAGGGTAATATAATACATAGGTTTAATAGAGACAAAATATTGAGAAAATAAGGCCTTTTCAATTTTGGAAAAGTAATTCAGAATGAATGAGTACCCTTGGGATTGATAATTGATTCATGATTTTTAAGAGATTATTCCATTTCTGGGATTCTAATATAAATTTTATAGTGTGTAATTATATAACCTAAGAATTTGTATTGTGTTGAGAGTTTATAATACTATATCACCCTATAAAAACATTTGGTTTGAGTATGGTTTAAAATATAGGAAATTCAACAGTTTTTTTCAAAATATATATTTTAGAGAATTCATGATTATGTTATAAACATTATTGAGTATATGTTTATAAATTATTAATATTTTTCAATAGAATCATAATTAAATTGTTATATCCTAAATGAATAAAATATATGTTGGAATAAAATAGATATTCAGAATGATAAATATTTTTACAACACCCTCTCTAAGATTCACCACATCCTATATTCATTTGTTATATATTTTTTATTTAATAATAAATTTGAAATATATAATATTATTAGTATAATGAAATGAAAAATAATAATAAACTTTTATTTCCCCATACTCATTTGAAAATGATATCATTAACTATGTGATGTGTGGAAAACCGCCCAACAGAGTATAGTTTACTATTATTCATTCTCATTAACATTATTTATCATACCCACATAAAGCATGATTCCCAAAATTAGAAAATAAATATATTTTTATTATTTTTGTTATTATAATGACATTATATACAACTCAAACCATGTTAACAAATTGAACCATGTTGTGTTCTTTTTCTGGTATGTTTAACTACCGATATGGAAAACACTGTAAAAAAAATCTTTGTTGAATAATGAAACATAAATGAAATTATTATCATATGATACTAATAAAATAATTTTTTGGTTTTTGATTTTATATTGGTTATATTATGTATTAATCTTATTATTTCAATAACGTATTTCATAGATAAAATATAATGAAAAATCCAATACTTGATGAACATTCAAATCATATAATTAAAACACATATTCATAAGATAATATATTTCTATTTCAATATAAATTTCCAATTATAGTAAATTAAATTATCTATTATTGATGAAATTTCCATCAAATAATGGGATCCAAAATTGATATCATAAATTAGACATGAAATGAAAAATTTTAACAATACATGATGGTAAAAATAATCTATAACAAATATATATATATATATATATATATATAATCGTAACAAATTATTATAATTTAAATATATGTAATTTAATATATATGTCTAATTTTATGAAATATATTATTAATTTTTTTATTTTTTTGAATATTATGATAGAGTATATTCAATCATATATAGATACAATGTGTTTCAGATCTTGATTATCAAAACCTAGGAAATATTTATTATTTTAAATGGGGTTTTCCGATAATGTTGTGTCTATTGAAAATTTAATATTTTTTAACTGGATACTCTAATAGTTTATTTTATTTATGGTTCCATTTAAAATAATACGATTAAAGGGGATTTTATTTAATAGTTAGTTGTGTCATATTATATTTCCCAAAAAAATACTTTCTCCATGATTCATAAGTTCAAAACTTTATTATAAAAATATAATCACAGTTCTATCCTTCAGTTACCTTATTAAAATGTTAATTTTTCAATTTCTCTTTCTAATTTATTTCATTTCATTATTATTTTCTTCATTGAAGGAAAAAATTCTCAAAATAATGTTTTATTTCATTATGATAAACATTCGTTCATATGGGTGGATAATTTTCCACCATTCTCAAATTTTCATTTCAAAAACAATTATATCCATTATAGTAGGAAAAATAATTTTTTTATCTAAGGTAACCTCTATATATTAATTTTAATCATTTAGAAAGGAATTTTTTTACTCTTTTTATGATGAGGGTTTCAAACAAAGAAAGTATTAGAATATTTAATAAAATTACATCCTTTCAAAATAAAATATGTTATCTTACACCCAACATTTATATTGATATAAATAATTTATTTTCAATGTTCTATTGTTATATTTAATTTATAGAAGAAACAGTTTCAAAAGATTCACTTCATTTTGTGAAAAATAATTAAATTGACTTGTAATTCCATATATTTACAGATATATTAAAAATGTTATCGAAAATAAAAATTTCATATTCCATATGAAGATATATTAATGATTAATTTTTTAAATTATATGAAACCTTCTAGTTATGTTTTAATTCTTTGTAAGATAAAATATTTTTCTCCATGTTTAAAAAATTGTTTCATTTCAAATGATTTCAAATAATGAAGGATATTTAATTTTTCAAATGTTATTTTTTAAAAACTATTATTTTTTTAAAATCATATTCATTAAAAACTTATATTTCTGATACATGAAAAAATATTTTCATCAAATGATCACATCAACTTCATTTATTTAAATGACAGATGAAATTTTATTTTTTTACCATAAAAACAATCCATAACTATATATTTCTATCATAGTCATTTAATGTTTATTAAATTTACTTTTCATCTCATTCATTAAACTGAGAACACAATGTCTTCCATTTCTTCGATTCAGTGGTACACTCCATGATTCTATAATTTTATTAATTTGGTAAATTATTGAATTAAACATATAAACATTATCTATATGGTTTAAAGAAAAAAAATTTACATTATGGTATCTATGGGTGATAAAAATTATCCTCTGTTCAATGAGAGACAGGCCAATCTATACAGATTATGATGTCAAATAGATCTCAATCAAGAATGAGGAAATCCCAGACCAACTCTATATCATCTATCATTGACGAACAAGAAGGGATCCAAAACTTTGTCAATTTCCCCATATGAAGAGGTATTTCTAACTCATTTTTAATGGAAACAAGTTTCTTTTAAGGATAAATAATATTAATAAAACATGGTTATATAAAAAAGTGGGAGGAACCAGTATCAAATAAATAATTTTCTAATAATGTTTCAATAAGGACAATATGACTCACTAATGTCGGATCTACATCCTCTTCTACTAGAAACACATCTACATCATGAAAATGATTCAGTCTTGAGTACTATGACTAGATCTCTATAGTCATTGAATCTTTCAGTGGCACCGCAGTAGCCTTTGAAGCTAACGAACCTGGAGAATATCGATTTTTATTCATTTCCTGGCAGAAACATTGTAGATGACCCAAATTCCCACTACTATTGTACATCTTCACAGTCATATGACATGAATGTATTGTGTTTCCTCCCTTTCCGTACTGATAGAATATCATAGGCACACAACCACATGAAATGGATAACGAAGATGAGGCTCCTTATGGTGACCCACTTGTACCACTTATGTGACAATTCGACCACATCCTCTTATTTCTATTCACACCACTGATGTTGTCCCCAAATGGAAGAGAATAAGTGGAAAGGTCAGCCTCGTCTACCATATTCATCTCTTCCATTATATATCTATCAATTACCTCCACATAGGTAGATTGCTTCATCATAATCACTAATGATCTGAAATAAATTCATTTTCCTTACAAGAACGTAAGGACCTTCAGTTGGTTATTCTTAACCACATATAGAGAGAAACAGACAAGCGCATCAAACCAGTTGGTGTATTCTGACATCTAAACCCCCCTTTATTGTAAAGATAGTAACACTAAAGACATTGACATCAAAAGCTTCTCTAAAAAACTATGGAAAGAACAAGGTTTTGAATCCCTTCTAATACAATCCCACTTGTTTGTCATCCTGGAACATTTATTCCTACCAATGCTTGTTGAACACCACGATTCTGAATGCTGCACACATCACCCTGATATTATCATGAGTCTTCAGGATGTCAATGATTTTATTGATACTTTCAAACTAATAATCCACCTCTTTAGTAGCAGTCATTCATATATTTGATGGTGGATTATCACACAAGAAATCCTACAATCGATTGTACCCTACTGTAGCTCCTATTTGTACCTTAACTACAACATTATGAACAAGTGGCACTTCCTAATCAACGACATGGATTTCCTGTATTATTATCTCAATGAGGTTCTGATCTATAAGTGGGTTCCCTTGAGGACATCACCTACAACTTGTTGAGGAACTCATGGAATACATCATTGATGCACACTAATAATATATAAACATAAGAATGAATGATTAGGTTATAAACATTACTGAGTATATAAGTGTATAAATTATAAATATTTGTCAACGGAATCAAAATTAAATTGTTATATAAAAAATGAATAAAATATATCTTTGAATAAAATATATATTATGAATGATAAATATTTTTACAACACCCTCACCAATATTCACCAAATCTTATATTCCTTTTTTATAAATTTTTTATTTAATAATAAAATTGAAATATATAAAATTATTGGTATAATCAAATGAAAAATAATAATAAACCTTCATTTCTCCTTACACATTAGAAAATGATATCATTAACTATGTGGTGTGTGTAAAACCACACCACAGAGTAATGTTTTCCATTATTCATTGTAATTAACATTATTTATCATACCCACATAGAATATGATTCCAAAAATTAAAAAATAAACATATTTTTATAATTTTTATTATTATAATGACATTATATAGATCTCAACCCATATTAACAAATTGGTCCATGTTGTGTTCTTTTTTTGTTATGTTTAACTACTGATATGGAATACACTATAAAAAATTTCTTTGTTTAATATTGAAACATAAATGAAAATATTATCATATGATACTAAAAATATAATTTTTTGGTTTTTGAATTTATATTGTTTATATTATGTTTTAATCTTATTATCACAATATCATATTTCATAGTTAATATTGCAAGAATAATCCAACATTGGATCAACATTCAAATCATATGATTAAAACAGATATTGAATAAGATAATATATTTATATGTAAATATAAATTACTAATTATAGTACAATAAAAATATCTATTATTGATGAAATTGGCATCAAATAATGGGATCCAAAATTGATATCATAAATCAGGCATGAAATGAAAATTATTACCAATACCTAATGGTAAAAATAATCTATAACTAATACATATATATAAATATATATATATTCAAAATAAATTATTATAAATTAAATACATATAATTTAATATATATGTCTCATTTTATGAAATATATTATTAATATTTTTATTTTTTTGAATATTATGAAAGAGTATATTCAATGATATATAAATACAATGGGTTTTAGATCTCTATTATCACTCCCTAAAAAATATTTATTATTTTAAATGAGGTTTTCCCAGAATACTATTTCGAATAAACATTAAATATTTATTAACTTGATACTCTAATTATTCAGTTTATTTATGGTTGCATTTGAAATAATAGGATTCAAGGGGTTTTGATTTTTATTTTAGTTGTGTCGTAATGTATTTCCCAACAAAAATACTTTATCCAAGATTCATAATTTCACTACTTGATTATAAAAATATTATCACAGTTTTATCCTTTAGTTACCTTATTAAAATGTTAATTTTTCATTTTTCTCTATCTATTTTATTTCATTTGATTATGATTTTTTTCATTGAAGGAATACATTCTCAAAATATTGTTTGATTTCATTATAAAAAACGTGCATTCATTCGAGTGGTTATTTTTCCAACATTCCCAAATTTTTATTTCCTAAAAAAGATATCTATTATAATTGAAAAAATAATTTTTTATCTATGGTTACCTCTATATATTCATTTTCAACAATTATAAAGTATTTTTTTACTATATTTATGATGTGGGTTTCCAATAATGATATTTTAAAAATAATAAATAAAATTCCATCCTTTCAAAATAAAATATGGTATCTTAAACCCATAATTTATATTAATTTAAATAATGTATTTTCAATTTTCTTTTGTTATATTTTATTTATTGATGTAATAGTTTCAAAATATTCACTTCATTTTGTGAAAAAAAATAAATTGACCTGTAACATCATGTATTTACAATTATATTAAAACATTTATCTCAAATAATATTTTAACATTCCATATAATGATTTATATATGACTCTTTTTAAAATTATATGAAACATTCTAATTGTGTTTTAATTATTTATAAGACAAAATATTTTTATCCATGTTTAATAAAATCATTTATTTAAAATTCTCTCAAATGATGAAGGATATTTCTTTTTTCACATCTTATTTTTTTAAAACTATTAATGTTTTAAAATCTTAGTCATTAAAATTTTATATTTTTGATACATTACCAAAGATTTTCATCAAATGATCACATAATCTTCATTTACTTAAATGACAGATGAAATGTTACTTTTTACCATAGAAATGATATATCACTTGGTTTTTCTTGCATAGTTATTTAATTTTTATAAAATTAATTTTTTATCTAATTATTCTAATTGTGAATACCATGTATTCCATTTATTCAATTAAGTGGTACTCTCCATGATTATATAATTTGATTAATTTGGTGAATTGTTGTATTACAGAAATAAAAATTATCTATATGGTTTAATGAAAAACAATTTACATTGTGGTATCTATTAGTGATAAAAATCAACCTCAGTTCGATGAGAGATAGGATAATCTATACAGATTATGATGTCAAACAGATCTCAATCAAGAACGAGTAAATTCCAGACCCACTCTATATCGACTATCATTTATTTACAAGAAGGGATCCAAAACACTATCTATTTCCCCATATGAAGATGTGTTTCTAACTCCTTTTTAATGGAACCAATTTCATTTTAATGATAAATAATATTAATAAAACATGATTATAAAAAAAACTGGGTGGAAATATTATCAAATAAATAAATTTCTATTAATGTATCAATAAAGACAATACATGTCACTAATGTTGGACCTATATCGACTTCCACTACACACTCATCTACATCATCAAAATGATTCATTCTTCATTCCTATTACTAAATCTATGTTGTATTTGATTTTTTTAACGGCACTGTTGTAGCCTTTGTTGCTAATGAACCTGGAGCATATCGATTTCTATTCACTGCCTGGAAAAAACTCTGTAGATGAACCAAATTACCACTACTATTGTACATCTTCACAGTTATAGGACATGAATGTATTGTGTTTCCTAACTTTCTGTACATATATAATATCATCTTCACACAACCATATGCAATGAATAATGAAGAAGAGGTTCACTATGGTGACCCACCTCCACCACATCTGTGACAATCCTACCACATCTTCTTATTTCCATTCACACCACTGAAGTCCTCCCAAAATGGAAGATAATAGGTGGAAAGGCTGACCTTGTCTACCATATTAATCTCTTCCATGATAGATCTATTAATTATATCCACATTTGTAGAATGTTTCATCATAAACACCAATGATATGATATATATTCATTTTCCTTACAAGAACATGTGTGCCTTCAGTTGGTTATTCATAACAACATACAGAGAGAAACAGACAAGCACACCAAACCAGTTGGTGTATTCTAACATTGAAACCCCACTGCATTATAAATATAGTAACACTATAGAAATTTAAATCAATAGTTTATCTAAAAAAACTGCTGAAAGAATAAGGTTTTGACACCCTTTAAATCCAAGCCCACTATTTTCTACCTAGAACATTGAATCCTACCAATTCATGCTGAATCCATCGATTATGAATGCTGCAAAAATCATGATGATATTCTCACGTGTCTTCAATATGTAGAAGATTTGATTGATATATTACAATAGATAATCCACCTCTTGAGTATCAGCCGTTCATTTATTGGATGGTGGATTATCACAAAAGAAATCCCACAATCGATAGCTCTCTCCTACAGCTACTATTTGTACCTCAACTACAACAATATAAACAAGTGGTACATCCTGATCAACGACATGAATTTCTTGTATGATCGTCTCAATGAGGTTCTAATATATAAGTGGGTTCCCTTGATGAGCATCACCTGCACCTTCTTGAGGAACTTGTCGAATACATCCTTGATGCATACTAATAATAACTAAAACATAAGAATGATTATAAAATTTAACAAATATCACTTCTCAATATAAAAACCATAAGAAAAAATTGATAATTTTAAATCAAAAACCACTACTAGAGACACACTATTGAATATCACATGGAATCATGAGTCTCATTATGATATGAGATGCTATACCAATTCCATCATATACACGTAGTGCGTTCTATATCCCTATGGGATGTCAGAAAGCACCCAGGAATCAAACAACACAACAGAGGGAATGATTTCGCCCGACCAAAATAACCACATTGAATACATATATAACGAATTAAAGATATATTAGAAGAGTAACAAATATATATATATTCTATATTGGAATGTTAATCTATAGAACCATAATATTTTTTATAGTAGCTAAAAATATAAAAGAAAATTCCAACAAAAAAGGAATACAACTAATGGCTATACAAAGAAATGGTTGGAAAAAACTTCCCCCATCCCCAAACTAGCTACCCAACCAGTTGAGATGATCCTCACATCCTCACTATGGTACCTTTCCAATCCCTACACAAGAAGTAAAATAGTGAACTATGCACTACCGAAGAGGTTCCCGGGGTGTGAGATAAAATTCTCCATAGAATCCAACCCAAGAGTTCTATAAAATGGATTTATATAAGTAATCATGTATGTTTATCTTAAATTAAAACATGACATGATAAAAAGTAAAGAATTTTTATAGAAAACATGTTAAAAATTTCCCTTTATAATAGTTATAAACAAAATTTGGTATATTAATATCCAAGAACTTTTTCTATATCATTTTCCAAAATAATATACCGTTATATCAAGGCTAACATAGAAATCCAATAAATTTAAAATAGAAGAACAAGTATCACAAAAACAAGGAATATTATAGGCCCCAGTGAAAAACTAATTATACCACAATAATAAAGGGAAAAATATGATCCTAGAAAATTGGGTATATGAAGTAGATGAATACCCTGTGAGTAATCCCCCCCACCGAAATGTCAATATCGGTCCCCTAGAAAAATGACCCTAGGAAAAAATGGAAAGCCCCAAACATAAACACTACTATAATCACAAAACAATTGATGATTTCCCCATTCTGATTCTTCTTCCCAAGTACCCCTGTTAATCAATTTTCTATTTTTTTCACAATTAATTTTAATTATTTGAAAAAAAATTCAAAACCATTTCAGAAATTTGATTTCAATGCTTTGAAAATATAGATTTTTTCTTATTTAATTAATAACCATGGAAAAACACTTTTCATTGATAATATGTTAAATAAAAATTTAAAACTCATTCAAATTTTAATATAAAAATAGTTTATAATGAAAAACAATCTAGTCAATCAATTTAGGATAGAGACAAGACCACATATCTCAAAACTCGGGTCATACATGCCTGAAACGGTATACACCAACAACTAAAATCAACCACACTAGCGGAGTCCCTAGAATAAAAACTAGACTATATAGTATTGATTCAATTTAGAATAAAATGGGTTGGATGATAGATAATAACCCACATAACTCATGAATAAACGTCTGTCTCACCATCACTAACCATGCTATGACCTCCAGAACAAGACCTAACAACAGATCTGGAAGAAGACATCAATGATTATCCAATATAGATCAACAGATCTAATAACACAACCCTATGTATCTTTTTTTATCATAGTAATGGGAGGAGTGGAATGTTTACTCAACAAGAGAGAGAAACCGTACTCACAATGGAGATCATACATTGAACTGGACGATTTAGAAGGAAAAATGTCTCTAAAAATCAATTAAGAAGAGTCTCTATTCGAGAGTGTAGAAGTTTGGAAAGATCATTATGAGCAATACATCTAAACACATGTTTTAAAATAGGGAATATGAAGAGTAAGGAAATGTAACCCATGGTCATGTCATGATGTCTGTATTGGTGTAATGACCCGAACTTTTGAATAAATTTTGTTTCCTAAATTTGTGTGTTATTTTATTTTATACTCAACAAAACATTTTCATTTAATAAAACGAGTATAATTAAAATAAGACCTTTTGAAACTAAATTTTGTGATTTTTTTCTATAAATACAAGTGATCATGAATAATTAATATATAAAGAAGATTCAATGGCTCCATCCAGTAGTCTCGGGCCGATCGAAGCCCATCGGACGGAACTCGAGAAGGAGGTAGCACCTATGGGCTTTTCTTTGGACCAAACCCAAGCCGAACATCATCGTGTGAAGGTTGAATGGAATCGACATCGCAATAAGTTCATGCTGATAGAAATCACTACTCGGGAAATGATGTCTGAGCCGCCCCAATATTCTATCACCCTAGAACACCTTACTCTTAGGTCTTATGCTTATGTTATAAGGGGTTATATAACGAGACTATAACTTCCTTGTGTAATCCTTTGATTTAAATAACAAAATTTATTTCTCATTATGATGATGTTTTTGAATTTTCAAATATCATGATAAAAATAGTATGCATATTATTGATGAATTTTAGAAAAAAGATATTTTGCAAATTTTTATGTAAACCTCAAGTAATTAAAAATGTGTAATGATTTTCAAAAAATGGCATACTTCAGTTGTGTTCAACATGAAATATTTTGTCTAATAAGATCAAAATAATTTTTTATTAATAGTAATTTATGAATAGTGATTTTACTCTTAGGATTAGTAATGTGACCAAATGGATTAGTAATCAAACTTAAAGAATGTATTAATAAAATATAGGCACCTTGATTTTAGTAATGTGATTCAATAAAATATGTAAATAACTATTTCAGAAATAATTGGTTAAGTATTAGTTTTTTCGGGTGAATACTATTTTTTATTTAAAAATTAAATTAAAAATATTTATAAAAATATTTTTATAAAATGGAGTTCATTTTTGATTTCAGAGCATCGATATTAGGTTATGGTGATTTTTGGGGATTTTTCTGAAAAAAATGCATTTTCAGTGAATATTGTTTTTATATTAAAAAAATTTATAAAATTATTTTCTTAAAATAGATTTCATTTTTGAAATCGGAGAATCAATATTTGGTTAAGGTGAAATTTTTTGATTTTTCTGAGAAAGTTGAAATTTTGGTGAATAGTAAAAATACAGTTTTTGAGTTTCTGGTGTTTAATGACATTGTTAAGGATGTAATAATTAAGAAATAATATTGTTAGGATTATGTATAGTAAGATAAGGTATGAGGTGTCCCAAGTAGAAAATACCATGGGAAAATACCAAGGGAAAGCCCATTGTTTTTCCAATACCATCAATGAGGTGTCCCTTGGCCATTGATTCCATGTCTCCTCAATTCCCCTATATATACCAAGCCATTCCCTCATCCTTTGCATTTAAAAATCCTTCTCAACAATTTAATGGTCTCCCTACCTCCCAAGGAGTCCCCCCAAGGGTCCCTCAGGCCTCCCAAGGTCCCAAAATTCAAGATTTCGAAGTTACTCTTCAAGGTAAGGGTCATACCTCTCTCTTTCTTTTAAAGTACCCTTTTGTATGTCATTTCATTTAAGCCCAATGTTTTTATGATGGGGGATGATATTTTATATTCCTCTCACTTCCCTTTTCATGATAATATTAGGATATATCTCCTCTTACTCTCATCATTTCTTTTTAAGAATTTTTAAGTGGCGTCGTTAGGCTGCCGAATTTTTATAAGGGATTCTTTCACCCTTCACATTTTCATGTTCTATTTTTATGTCAAGTCTTTAATGTTCCTTTATATTAGGTTGGAGTATGATCTCTATATACATAATACTGTTCATTTTTTTCATATGATGAGAGACCCTTTTTGATCTTATTAATTCGTTTTTTTAATTTTTTAAGTGGCTCTGTTAGGCTGCTGAATTTCTGTAAGGGATTCTTTCACCATTCTCGTTTTCAAGTTTTATTTTCATGTCAAGTATTCCAAGTTTTTTTATTATATTGGGGTATGATATATATATATATATCCATAATACTGTTATTTTATGTTCATATTATCAGAGTCCCTATTTTATCTCATTAATTCATTTTTTATGTTTTAAGTGGCGCAGTTAGGCTACCGAATTTTTGTAAGGGATTCATTCACCCTTCTCATTTTCAAATTCTATTTTCATGTCAAGTATTTATAGTTTTTTTATTGTGTTGGTGTATGATTTCTATATCCATAATACTATTATATTATGGTCATATGATGACAGGCCCTATTTTATCTCATCAATTCATTTTTTTAAGTTTTAAGTGACGTCGTTGGGCAGCCGAATTTTCATAAGAGAAATATTATTTTTGTCTACCTTCAAGGTTTTTCAATTAATATGGTATGTATTTCAAATTTCATTACCACGTACTTATATCCTTTAAATTTTGTTACTATATGGTTTTATGGATCATTTATGAGTGGGTGACCCATGTCCCCTCTCTTTTTAATATTTTCGTAAACCCTGCAATATAGCCATCATGCTGCCAAATTTTCATCTCAAAATGTATCTCTCTTTTTCTCAAATTCTTTTATTTTATTAAGTTAATACTAAAAACTCATTATTATATAGGGGTATTCACATATATATCAAAATGTTATATTTTAATTCTGGGATTTACATACATGAAACCCTATTTCCTTTTCAGTGGGTTTAAAGTGACATAAAGAACATGTTATTAAAGAAGTTTTTTAAACGCTATGATTATGAAATAGAACACATTTCTTTTATTCAATATGGGTTATTTATGAAATTTTTGAGGATGATATATGTGGATCTCTTGATAATAAATCCAAATTTAAGGGTGTGCCCTAATAGCGGTCCAATTGATTGGATAATGATGTAGTCTCTATGTATTACAATTTAAACTATACCTTGGTGAATAAACTTGGTAATTTTTTAATGACACCTTGGGGATGGAACTTATTGATATATAAATGATTGTCTAAGTTAAATGTTTTAGCTATATATTCATGTTATAAAACACATTATTTTTATTAAGATATTCCTCATGATCTCTTTCTCATGCATTAATGTTACCGTGACTTTATTGATGTATCTTCAGTTCACATGTAAAATGTTTTTCTTGTTTCCCTTACTGTGATTTCTGCTCACCATTTATTTTTATTTTTTCTCCTAGGATATGACGTGTTGTAATGAACATATGATGAACAAAGAAAAATCCTTAAAAGTGGTTTAGAAGAATGTTTTTTGTTGTTCTCATGTTTTATTTACCTAATTTCCAAGACACTGGACTTTAAAGATCATTTGTTTGTCAAATGTAATGAAATGTTATGTAATAAAAAGACAATATGACATAGTTGTTATAAAAGTATAGTTTAGATATTTATAGAAATTAGGATATGAAAAAATTAGGAAGAACCCTATAGAAATGTTTAAATATATTAAATCATCCTGGTATTTTTGGGAGTATTGAGTAAGTGGTTTATCAAGAAAATACAGCCCTGTCTGGATACGAGCGGGTAGTGGTGGATCTACCACAAATGTACATATGGGTAAAACCCGAAAACACCTCTTTGAGCTAGACTCGAACATGAACTGATACATGACAATGGGCCTTTCTACACTCTTGGTTACGATAATCTTGGGGGATATGTTTGGTTAATTGTAAAATTTTTATGAATCATTATGAAGTAATTATAGAAAAATGTAATTGTCTATGCATGAGGTTTTAAGACATAAAATCCTTTTTAGTTAAAAGATTCGTAAATTAAATAATTTCTCACCAAGGATTTATTATTTTAGGAAATTTCCCCATCGTCTAAGAATACATTGACATATTTCCTGAGGAGTTACCCAGACCTTCCCTAGAAAGAGTGGTATAATTATCAACTGAACTCATAATTGGATATCATCTGATGTCAAAGACCCCATATATGATGGAAAATGTGGAGCTAGTGGAATTAAAGAAACAACTCCGAGATCTTTCGGAGAATTGGTTTATTCGACCAAGTGTGTCTACTTTGGGAGCACCAGTTCTCTTTGTGAAGAAGGAGGATGGATCGATGCATCTATGAATTGATTATAGAGAACTCAATGGGATCACAGTGAAGAAAAAATACTCTCTTCCAAGAATTGATGACTTATTTGACCAACATCGTGGGACTCAATTCTTCTCTATGATTGATCTTCGTTCTGGTTATCATTAATTGAGGGTGAGGAATATTGATATTCTAAAAACTGCCTTTCGATCAAGATATGGGAACTATGAGTTTGTTGTTATGCCCTTCAGACTAATGCACTTTCTATTTTAATGGATCATGAATAAGTTGATTTTGGAAACATATATCAAATGGATATGATTTGTATAGGAAAATTATTTGTTGATTAAATGATAAAGGTTATTTTGGATGAATTTTATTCTTCTGGTGTACTATATACCTAAGATACAATAGGATTTAAATTGAGGAAGAATTGTTGAAATTTTTTTGTAAGAATTTATGTAATTATTGTAGGCATATGGTGATTAGGGTTATTTCTAGAAAATGATGATCCTAGAATAGAGAATATATGAATAGAATAATTACACTTTAGTATGATACATTAATAGTAGTCGATGTTATTTGGAGATAAATGTTAAATTCTTTTGGGTAAGACTATATGATTAAATCCTTATGAGGATTGGATTCCAATCATTGTTTGGATTATTCTGAAAATTTTTAAGGATGGTTGTGTATTGAATGGTCTTTTTGGAACATTGGGTCCTTTTGTAGAAGTTTCGAGATTAATAGTCATATTTCAATTTATAAAGGATTATCCTTTTGGGGATTATATGATCTCATACTAACCATTTTAGTTTTAGCTTACGACTAAAGACAAGGGAAAATATAGTTATTCTTCTATGGATTATGTGATTCTAGAGAAGAGTATTCTTGTGCTTTTGATGAGACCAAGTCCTTTTGAATGCTCTTTGTTTGGAGAAAAGATTAGTTTTGGTGTAAACATATTAAGGAATGAGACTCTACTTGAAGGTAACTATATTTAAATATATTTTTATTCTAGGTAGTCAATAAATTCCTCAAAATTATGAAAAGGAACTTAAAACAAAAATTTTGTTGTTTTACGCTTCCTACCGGGTAATCAAAGACAGTTTAACACATCTTATATTTGGGATCTTCTTGTTGTTAATTTTCTCCTAATCATGTTTTCTATCACTATCCATCAGAACTTAACTCTTTGTTTTCTCTTTTATATCCATGTTTTACTACATGAAATCCTAGTATGGGTTAACTCAGGTGACCATTGTACTTCCCTTACTTTCTTTTAATGTAATAGTTTTACTGACTCTTTTCTAATGTGGGTATTTCCATGAAATTTCCAAGAACAGTTTTAAAATTTCAAGGACACAATCTCTTAAGGGGGGATGATTGTAACTACCCGAAATTTTGAATAATTTTTATTTCATAACTTTGTGTGTTATTTTATTTTATACTCAACAATAATTTTTCATTTAATAAAATTAGTATAAATAAAATAAGACCATTGGAATCTAAATGTTGTGATTATTTTCTATAAATACAAGTGATCTTGATTAATTAATATAGAAATATGATTAAATGGCCCCATCCAGTAGTCTCGGGCCGATCAAAGCTCATCTGATGGAACTCAGCAAGGAGGTAGCACCTTTGGGCTTTTTGCTAGACCAACCCCAATCCAAACTTCATCGTGTGAAGCTGGAACAGAGTCTCCTTCGTGACAAGTTCAAGCGGATCGAAATCAATACTAGGGAAATTTTGGTCGAGCCGCCCCAAGATTCTATCCCCCTATCACACCTTACTCTTAGGTCATATTCTAGTGTTATAAGGGGTTATGTAACTAGACCGTAACTGCCTTGTGTAATCCTTTGATTTAAATAAAAATGTTTATTTCTTCTTATAATGAAGTTTTTAAATTTTCAAATGCCCAAATAAATATAGTATGTATATTATTGATGAATTTTAGAAATAGGTTATTTTAAATATATTTATGTAAACCTTAAATAATTTAAAATGTGCAATGATTTTTAAAAAATGGTTATCTACAGTTGTGTTCAGTATGAAATTTAGAGTCTAACAAGATCAACATATTTATTAATGAATTGTAATTTTTGAATAGTGATATTATGCTTAAGATTAGTAATGTGGCCAAATGGATTAGTAATCTCACATAAATAATGTATTAATATAATTTAGGAACCTTGATTTAAGTAATGTGATTTAATAAAATAAGTAAATAACCATTTTAGAAATAATTGATTAAGTATTAGTTTTTTTCGAGTGAATAGTGTTTTTTATTTAAAAATTAAATTAAAAATATTTGAAAAATTATTTTTATAAAATGGAGTTCATTTTTCAATTCAGAGCATCGATATTAGGTTATGGTGATTTTTTGGGATTTTTCTGAAATAAATGAATTTTTAGTGAATAGTGTTTTAATTTAAAAATTAAATTAAAAATATTTAAAAATTTATACTAGAAAAATGGAGTACATTTTTGAAATCGGAGGATCAATATTTGGTCAAGGTGAAATTTTGGGATTTTTCTAAGAAAGTTGAATTTTCGATGAATAGTGAAAATATAGTTTTTGAGTTTCGCGTGTTTAATGACATCATTAAGGATCTAATAATTATGAAATAATTCTGGTCTACTTATAAATAGTAATATAGGGTATGAGGTGTCTCAAGTTTCCAATACCATGGGAAAATACCATAGGCAATCCCATGGTTTTTCCAATACCACCAATGAGGTGTCCCTTGGCCATTAATGCCATGTCCCCTCACTTCCCTTATAAATACCAAGCCATTCTCTCATCCTTTGCATTCCAAAATCCTCCTCACTGAAATTATGCTCTCATTACCTCCCATGGAGTCCTCCCAATGTTCCCTGAATACTCTTATGATCTATAAAATTCATGATTTTGATGTTACTCTTGATGGTAAGGGATCATACCTCTCTCTTTCTTTTCAAGTACCCTTTTGTATGTCATTTCATTTAATCCCCATGTTCTTATGTTGGGTGATGTTGTTTTTTATTCTTATTACATCCCTTTTCATGATTATATGATGATATATACCTTCTTAATATCATCATTTCGTTTTTATAATTTTTAAGTAGCGTTGTTAGGCTGCCGAATTTTAACAAGGGATTCTTTCACCCATCTCATTTTCAAGTTCTATTTTCATGTCAAGTCTTTCAAGTTCATTTCTATTATGTTGGGGTATGATATAAATATCCATAATACTTTTAATTTATTTTCATATAATGAGAGACCCTATTTTATCTCATCAATTCATTTTTTTGAAGTTTTAAGTGGCACCGTTAAGCTGCCGAACTTTTGTAAGGGATTCTTTCACCCTTCTCAATTTCAAGTTCTATTTTCATGTCAAGTCTTTGAAGTATCTTTTTATTTTTTGGGGGTATTATCTCTATATAAATCATACTGTTATTTAATTTTCATTTGATTAGATGCCCTATTTTATCTCATCAATTCATTTTTTTGATGTTTTAAGTGGCGCCGTTAGGCTACCGAATTTTTGTAAGGGATTATTTCACCCTTCTCATTTTCAAGTTCTATTTTCATGTAAAGTCTTTCATGTTTCTTTTTATTATGTTAGGTTGTGATATATATGTCCAACATAATGTTATTTTATGTTAATATGATGAGGGACTATATTTGATCTCATCAATTTTGTTTATGTTGTAAGTGATGTCGTTAGGCTACCAAATTTTCATAAGAGAAATTTAATTTTTATCTTCTTTCCATGTTTTTAATTTCATATTTTATGTATTTAAAATTTCATTACCATGTTCTTATATCCTTTATATTATGTCCATATACTGTTTTATGGATCATTTATGAGTGGGTAACCCATTTCCCATCTCTTTTCAATATTTTCTAAAACCCTGCAACATATTTGTTATGCTGTTGAATTATCGTCTCAAAATGATTCTCTATTGTTCTCAAATTATTTTATTTTATTATGTGAATACACAAAAAACGTTATTATATAGGTGTATTCACATATATATCAAAATTTTCTATTTTAATTCTAGGATTTACATACCTGAAACCCGCATTCCTTTTCGGTGGGTTTAATGTGACATAAAGATCATGTCTTGAAAGAAGTTTTTCAAACGTTATGATTATGTAATGAAACCCATTTATTTTATGCGATATGGGTTATTTATGAAATATTTCATGATTATATTTGTGTATAACATTATAACAAATACAAATTTAATGGTGCACCCTTATAGCACTCAAATGCATTGGGAAATGATGTAATCTCTAGGGATTACAATTTTCATGATACCTTGGTGATTATCCTTTGTAAATTTTTAATGTAACCTTCAGGATTGACCATGGTGATACATAAATGATTGTCTAAGTTAAATTTTGTAGGCACATCACCAAGTTATAAAACATGTTATTTATATTATGATGTTCCTCATGATCTCTTTCTCATGCCTTAACGTAATCATGGCTTTATTGATGTATCTCAAGTTCACATTTAAAATGTTTCTCTTGTTTCCCTTACTGGGGCTTCTGTTCACCCTTTTCATTGATTTATGCTCCTAGGTTATGAGATGCTCTAATGAACATAGGATGAACAATGAAGAAGCCATAAAAGTGGTTTATAAGAATGTTTTATGTTGTTCTCATGTTTTATTTTCCTGATTTCCAAGACATTAGACGTTTAATATCCTCTGTTTGTAAAATGTAATGAAATGTTATATAATAAAACGGCGGGATGCTATAGGTGGATAAATATTCCAAAACTTTTATGCCTCATTTTAATAATCGCACTTTTTTTAAGTTGTGTCATGTAACACATAGTCATGATGTGTAACCATACAAAACATGATCTCCCCTTTTATGACTTGTACCCAACAACTATTACACAGATTGAAGGATGGTTATGGTTCATGTAACTTTTTTCCAAACTATAGAAAATCCAAAAATCATCTTTCAAAGACTTTGAACCAAAATGGAACTTGTAAAGATGGAATAACATACTATATAATGATATTGGGATGTTACATCTCAATCCACCAAGGGTACCAATAAATAACTTGAGGATGATATTATCATTAAGCCTTGATAAAGGAAACTTTTTATCATACTTATGTTATTACGAAAATAATATTATACATTATTATTCATATTTTTTCATCACTAGTTTTTATAGAATAATTTTTTCACATTCCTATTGTTGATGTAATATTTGATGCTAAAATAATTATTCATGAAATCATGGAAAATAATAGAAGTTTAATTTTTTTTAATATCTTATGTTATGAATATTTACAATGATTATGTTATAAAAACAATTTTTTCGTCATGTAATCACTTTTGATCATTGATTCTGATTTCTTATGTGTACACTTATTGAGAATTTTATATCACCCATTATTATGCTTCCATTTTTTATGTTTTTAAGAATTGTAGTTTTTTATGTTACATCATAAAGGTTATTACATCATAAGGATATATATGGGGTATATTAAATGTGTTGTAAAATTATTTAGTTAGGTATCATTCCTCTAAATAAACTAAACCAAAAGTTTATGTGGTGTGTTTTATAATTTATGTATCAAATCATCCATTAAAATGATATAAAACATATGTGCATTATGGTTGGATAATTTAATTTATTTTCATATATGTTTTGTTGTTATGTAACTCGCTTTATGTTATTTAATGTATAGACTATGCCTAAACATGAGAATTATATTATTTTTATGCATATAACATAACGTGAAAAGGATGTTGTTTATGAAGCTGTTTTGGATGATATGATTTTTATCATGATGTTATATTATTAATATTGAGATAAAATAATTTATCCTCTAGATTTTTTATTATAAATTAACATTTAGAATTAGGTTATCATATATTTTTTAGATACACTACACAAAAAAGAAGTGTCCCCTCATTATATGTAATTCACTCCCTATGGAGGTGCCACCGATGAGACTAGTGAAAGTGAATAATTTTATTTCCTATAAGAATACAACATAGGAAAAATTTATTTTCCGTGGTGAATATTTTTTAAATGTAAATGGAATTATAAATAAAGGATTTTATTATTACACAATTTTTCCAGGAATTACTTCACCATGATAGATCATTTATAATTGTTACAATTATATATATTTGATGCAATTTTCCCATTTGTTTCTTATCTTTGTTAATATTAATTGATGGTTTTATACTATTTTGTTATTATTATCACTCTCCATTTAGGGTTCTGTATGTTTATAGATATATTTAAATATATATTTTAAAAGGTGTGTTTTTAAAATAAAATGATTCTTTTTCATTTTCCAAGAGGTTTTCTTAAATTATTTGGTTATGGGATAATGGATTTCATTTTTAAAAATTATATTTATTCATTATTTTCAAAGAATAATTTATGTTCAAGGTGATGTTTCCTCCTTTGTTTTATGTGAAAGGGTTGTGTGTTTTTATAGAAATGTTAATGTTTGTAATTTTTTTCTTAAAATCTACACAAACAATAATTCAATCGAATAATAATTTTGACTACCCATTTTGAAATTTTTTATTTAAATAATTTCATTCAATTTTTGGTGATATCATTGATAGAATGTTTATATCATGTGAAACAGAAACACCTATTAATGGTGTATCACGTGTATTTTATCTGAAGTGGATATATTTTGATCTCACCCCAATAATGTTTTTGTTTCTTAATGATTGATATTTTTGGAATTTTTGGTGAGCCTGGATTAGATGTATGCTTTTAATTGTTATCCAAGCTTTTGGTTTAATATTTTATATTTCATGTATCAAATAATTGATCATGTTTCACTATATATTTTTAAATTTTATTTGATTTATATAATTCTGTAATATATGATATTTTGATTTATTTTATTTTTTTATGTTTTTGATTGTAACACCCAAAAATTTTGTTTAAAAGTATAATATGTTCTATATAATTATTAGCACACAAGACCAATCTTTATGCTTACTAAAACATTCTATAAAAATGTTATTTAAATTTTATATTATCACTAGGACATTAAATTTTTGGTATTAGTTGAATTAAAAACATTTTTAAAACTATTTATAAATGTTTTATATAATGAAAATATAATTATTTGTTCATATTATATAATTACCAAATTTTTATTAAAGTCATTTCATGCTCAAAAAAATGTATTTTTTTTCTTCAAATTAACATTTAATTCCATTTTATGTATAGAAATTATAATTAATTTGTAACATTATTTTTTAAATTTAATTTGAGAAAATATATATTAATTTTAAAATTTCAATTTCAATAATTTCTTAAGTCGATTTTTTATTATTTTTATAAAATGATTTATTTTTCAATGAATATATAAAAATGAATATTTATCCAAAAATGTTCACATTATTTCATTAAATAATCTAATTTAATAATACCACTATATTTTAAAATTGATTATAAAATAAAATAAGATCCATTTAATTACATATAATCTATTTAATTACATACTAATACATATTATAGTTCAATTTTCTATGAGGTAATTTTTAGGATTAAAATGATTTTATCTAAGAATAATATTTTTTGTTTTAAAAATTTTATATTAAAACATTATTTCTTAGACAACATGGTATTTAAATAGGTGAATTTTATTCGACATTAAGAATAAATATTTTTAACATTTTAAAATACTTCATAACGTTTTTTTGGTACTATAAGTTGTAACCATTGTAATAATTGTCACCTCAATAAGGGAAAAATATATAAAAATCATTATAAATCCTGATGAATCCATTAAATACCTAAAAAATGAATTTATTTATTTATATATTTTTAATTTTATATTAATATTCTAATATTTAATGGTTCTTCAATTTTATTCCACATTACATCGACCATCACATTAATATTATTTTATCTAAAAAATAAATACCAAATGCCACTCTGATTGTTTATAGTTTCTATTATTGTTATAAAAAGGATAAAAAAATTTTAGGTTATAAATATTATGTTTAAATATTAACTAATATTCCTCAACATTATTATTTTTAAAAAAAAATTCATCTCAGAATTATAAACATAATTTCCTACACAATAATGACACAGTTCTAGGTCAGATAGTAGAAAAATAAAATAAAAGAATTTTAAAATATTACAAATAATACATTTTTTAAGAATTATTATTTTCATTTAAATATATATGTAATTATAACATATTAGAATGTTGGAAAATTTTATATTTTAATTCTATTTCATTATAATTATCTTTAATTTAAAACTGTTTGAATTGTACCAAACAAATAATGGTATCATATGATAAATATTACTATATTAAACAATATAAATACATAAAAATTTTATATTTCACGTTTTGAATATTATATATTTGATTATATTAAATAATGAAAATGTATCGGTCACATTTCCTTTTAGATTGAATATCATAACCCCAAAATAGTAAAAAAAACAATTGATATAATTGTAATCAATAAAGGCTTAACATTGGTTAAAACTGAGAGATATGGATTAAAATTACACAAACACATATAAGAAATATTTTATGAGAGTTTTCACAATCAGAATCATCATATTTAAAAAATATTACAACTTTGTTCTACATTAACATGGAAAATAATTTATCACATTTAAATATTTTATGCAATTCAAATTTTGTATTTTCCATCAATATAGTGGAATATTTCCACTCACATATTCCTAGCACTATAATGATGTTATTAACTCAACATAATCCTAAAATAATTTCATATAAACATATTTATATACGTTTTAATGGTTATTATATCATTAAAATAATAATCCTTTTTACTTTAAAAAGAATTCCAATGGAGTTCTCTCAAAGGGGAGGTAATTGTTTTAACTAATCTATTATATTTTACTTCTTATTTAACATAATTTAAATACATCACAACCATTAAAATTCATCAAAATTGGTATCAAAATTATAATAGTATATTATTAAGTTAATTTTATAACCTCATTCTTTTCCATTTTTCAACAAATGGGAATTGAATGAATCACTCGTACATACATGTGGACTACAACTACAAAAATGTTATACGATTCATTTTCCATCACCAACACACATGAATCTTTATAATATTGATATTAATAAATATATTGGAAATTTATTGTGTATTTAATATACTGAAATTGTAAAATAATATTAATCATTGTTTCATTCCTTTTATTAGAAAAAGGAAACAAAGCTTCTGCATAAGTATAAACCATCGACTCAATGAATGGTGTAATTCATTTTCAATGTCAACAATTCATATAAGGTTATAAATATGTTTATTTTATAAAAAAATTGGATATTAATATAATTATTATCATTTTGAAGATTATATAACCATTTTCAATGTACTGTGACGTTATTTTTTGAACAAAAACATATATGAAAAATAATATAGTTAACAACTATAAACAATAATTTTTTTGAAAAAATTACTAATAACATGTATATAAAATGATACAATTGGATAAGATAAGAAATTATTAGTTTTCATATGTTTATATTAAATTATTATAGAAAATATTAATTTAAACATATGAAGCGACAGTTCTTACTAATCATGATTCACATAATAGAGGAGTTATACATCTCGATATTATTTCACAGAGACATGTTTCATATAATTGACATAATTATGTCTATGACTAGAATATATAACATGTTTGACATTTGATATCATTTATCATTCATAATTAAGGTTATATAACTTTATATTAAAAATTATTTCATCCAATATGTGTTGAATCAAAAGTTATCAATGTTGTAATGGTATTCAATGTCAATTGACTTCTTTATGGAATATGAGATGTTATACACCTCTCAATTTTTTATGAGATGTAAAAAAATCTTCTTAGATATGTTTTATCATTAATTTCCTTATATTCATTCCATATAAAGTTTATTTTTTTATTTCGTTCGTTAGAGTTATGAATTAAATGTTACCAATGACAACATGGTTGATATGAAATAATATTATTTTACTGGATTTTTTTGTAAAAAAAATGAATTTTCTTAATTTATAATATACTTCCCAATTAAATATACTAATATTTTATTCAAATATAATTATTTATTTATATTACATGTTTCCTTTATTTTCTCATTTTTTGGATGTAAATAGATGAAAATGTGGTTTTTCAGAACAACCAACATTATATTACTCATTGGACAAAAATATTTTCCTTCTATATCTATATCTATTTATAAAAGTTTTCATAAATATTTTTATTATATTAATATGTTAGTTTAAATGCATTTTTTTACTGATTTTGAATTTCTATATAAATTGATAAAATGGAATCATGTTATTGTTTCCTATATAATGTACTATTGATATTTTTTAATATTAAGTGAATCATTATCATAATGTATACTACACAATTGGATTTTATAGACATCATTAATAATATTTTATTTGAATTTACATTTTCATGTTTCCTTGGATTATATAAAATATTTTTTTTAAATATTTTATATAATTTTAAATTTTAATTAAGTGATTTCAAATTTCAAATGCACATATTGCAGAAGAGATGATCAAATGATGTTTTTGAAGAATTTTCATCTTTTATATCATTAATTTATGTTAATTTTTCTTTAATTTGGATACTATTTAATGATACAATCATTATTCATTTCCAAATTGATTATATTTATGAATAAGAAATATTTTTAAAAAACATTATTTAACCACTAGTTAATTTATGATGAATGATACATTATTCATTATCAGATAGTAATAATATAGATGGATTATGATTTTATGATGGCTTAATATGTTATATGCCTCAATTTTATTGGTTTTTAATTAATTTTCTATAATTACAATTTTTACATGTGAGGTAATCCAAACAACAAAAATTTAGTACACAAGTGGGTATCCAAAGCCCGAAGTAGGTAGAATTTTGGTTAACACATTTCTAACATGTAAATAATGTTTAGTGGGTATCATTGACATAATATATCTACGATTATGATTATAAAAACCTTTATTCAATACTTTTATGACATGATTTTATACCAATTTAATTATATCATTGATTATTTTCATTATTTCATTTATGATTCATGTCTTATGAACTACAATGATTTATTATAAGGCTCATAATTATGAACTATGGATTATGTAATATGGATTGTAAATATTATAATAAGGCTTTTATACACTTATGATTTTATTGTGGCTAAATAATAAATGATATTTCCATTGTTTACCTTTGATGAGATTTTAGGGTCCCATTAATTATGATTCATCTTCCATAGTGTGTGGAGAAATATTTTAATATTGACCTCTTTAATAAGGGTTATTATTGTGAAGAACCATGTGGTGATGATATAGTTCATTTATGTACTTGTTTTTTATGTATCCAATTTTCAAATACATTAAATATTTATAGATGTCACATGGATCCTAATGTTAAGTATAGAATACTAATATAATAATATGTATTATTAATATATTTATATTTTGGGTCAAAAATGTTGTAATAAGAGAAATTTTAATAATTTTGGAATATAGGATGACAAATATACATTGATAGTATGGAACCAACATTAATCATTACATAATTTTGAGTTTGAGTCAATAAAATTACATTCTTTAACTTTGAGGATCTTTTCAGGTTTAGCGTTTTAGACAATTTTTCCATTATTCATTATTGGAATCCCATAAATTGAAAAAGTGCATACTACTAACATAATATCAATTTATTCCAAAATATAAAACTTCTAAATGAAAAAATCATTTATTTTTCAAGATAAATATTAATAACTTTTAACTAAAGTTCATCCTTACTCTTACCTTGCCTTAAAACCTATGGAACACTTTTTAAAACACATTATGAGCCAAAATATATCATTATGGAACATAATCAATGAAAAATTATTAGTTTATGAAAACTTATAAATCCATCAAAACAATTTCACTATGTCATAATTTTCAACCATAAATCATATGGTCATAATGTTACCTCATGAGATAACTAAATTTCTAGTAAAACACTATATATGAACATCAATGATAAAGGTAAATAGTTCCATAAGATCCATATCACTATTAAATTTACTATATCTATCATTAATACATAGGGATTAACCTTCATGGTTAAATTTTGAAAACCCATTCCATTATATTCCATTAATATCTTTGGATAAACTTTACCGATTAACTCTATCTAATTGCCCAATAAAGTGGAATGAAATAATGGGACCACCTTCCCATGGATTTTCATGAATCCACCTATACACATAATAAATTATTGTGAACCATAAAATAATAACAGCATATAAATAATGGGCTGAGCGGGTCGAAGTAGAGGAAGTTTCTGAATTTGACCTTGCAATCTCAGAAGAGATTCAAAAAACAATTTTGGGCATCTGTATGCTTCTTCTGCATTCCTCATCGAATGATGAGGTGGCATCGTTGGTTCAAGAGCATGCTGATCCTATGGTGCTGTCCTAGGTTTCACATAATGTTCCAAAGATTTCAATATCAAAGGAATCTGTTCTTGTCGATGGTTTTTCCCCGACCGTGCCCTAGGATGATGTTGTATGTGTTATCCCGGTGGTTACAGAACCAAAGACAACTTCCCTTGAAAATGGCTCTTTTGCGCGCACATCCCAGGATGACCCTCGAGGTATGATTCTCACATAAGTTCCAGTTTGTATCGCTGCTCATACTATTAAATGCTCTGAACCTGAAATTTCATCTCTCTGCATCATGCCATCTACTCAAAATAATAAGGATATTTTTTTACAAAATGGGACAGATGACATGTAGGACAATCTTGATCTGTCTTTTGTTCCCCAATCTCAAAACAGACACGAGATTATTGACCCCTCCAGGATCAATGATATAGTCACTAGTACCAAAATAAAATATACTGTTAATACTACTGCTGCTAATCTCTTGTCTGATTCCCCAATGAGCAAACATGTCTTGAAGACTACTTCGTCCTCTTCCTCCAATCCTATGAGATCGAAGAGGAACAAAGGCTCGAGTGGTTCCAAGAAGAAAAACGGAGCCAAGGCTCCAAACATAGGTTTTAATGGATGTTTTCTTTTGGAATTGTCCAGGTATAGCTAACTCTGGCACTATTTGAATTCTAAAAAGAGCTATCTTGTATAATAAACCAAAATTTTATTTCCTTGATGAACGTAAAGTGAATTTCTATTTAAAATTTATGCAATTTTTTCTTCTAGTTATAATTTCCTAGGTTCTTGTTATAATATAAATATCATGGAATCCCTCTGGATCCTTTATCACTCATCCCTAAAAGATGTTAGAGTTCAAAAATATTTTGATCAACTTCTCACTTGTGATTTTTATTTTGATAACCTCCATATGTACTCCACCTTTCTTTATGACAAGAATCGCTACCAGGATCGTCAGACCCTTTGGAATGACCTGATACTCTTAGCTAATTCTATATCTGACCCATGGTTTGTTATTGGAGATTTTAATTCTATTCATTCTCCTTGTAAAAAACTATGTCCTTTTCATTCTCAAATATCTACCACAGAGATTAGAGCCTCTATTGAAAATTGTAATCAGGTTGATGTTATCATCAATAGTTTCATGTTTACATGGTATAGAAGGTATTATAATAAGATGGTATCTAGTAAACTTGATAGTGCCCTCATGAATCCCCCACCTCTCGATTCCTGGGACACCATTTCTACCATCACCTTATATAGACTTTTCTTGGATCATTATCCTATTTTGGTTATCCTTCACTCTAAGAATTCCAAGAACAATATTCTCTTCAAATATAACAATTCTTGGTCAGGTGACATAGAGTGTTCCATGATTATTGAAAATTTCTGGAATTCGATGAGTCATAACTCAGATTCTTTCACTTGTAATATAAAGATTAAGCATCTAAAACATTGTCTCAAGGCTTGGTGTACAGCTAAAAGGAAACAAATCGATAAGGAAATATCCACTCTGGAGAATGATCTCAATCAAATTCAAAATAATGTCACCCATTATGACTTTTCCTCTGATCCTCAACATGAGGTCAACATTTCTATGAATCTAAATTCCTTGTTAGTTCATAAATATAACATCCGCAAAACAAATTCAAAACTAAGTGTCATTATGATGGTGATCGTAACACCAAGTTCTACAATTCTCTGGAAATGGTTAGGAAATTTATTCGTCCACTTTCCCTCTTGAAAGACGATAATATCCTCTTAGACACAGAGACCTCCATTGCTTCCCTTGTGGTCTCTTACATTGAGAATATCTATAACGGGGCTCGTATTAACAAGGAACTCCTCCCCAGAATCATTCCATCCCTATTCAAGGATGGAGATAATAAATTTCTCCTAAGCATTCCCCTTGACCAAGAAATTAAGGACACTGTCTTTAGCCTCATCCCTTACAGTGCCTCTGGCCCTGATTGTTTCAACAATCATTTTTTTAGAAGCACTGGGATGTTATTCAAAAGGATGTCTGTAATCTTGACAAGACCTTCTTCTATAATGGTTCCCTTCCTCATAATATCAATTCACAATTCCTTACATTAATTCCTAAGGTGCCCAATGCCTCTGAAATTCACATTTTAGGCCTATTTCTCTTATCAAATCCCTCTATAAAATTATTACCAATATCTTCACCAATTGGCTCTCCTCCCTATGTAATATAATTATATCTTAGAACCAACATGGATTCATCGAGGGGTGGTTTATTCAGGACTGCATCTGCGTTGCTTCTGAATCCAACATTTCACTCAATTAAAACTCCAAAGGAGGCAATATTTATATTAAAAATGACATTAGGAAATCCATTGACACTATCGACTGAGGTTTAATTTTTAAGGTCCCTTGGGGTTTTTGTTTCAATGATGTCTTTATTAGCAGGATCAGCTATATTTTTAACATGACATATATTTCCATCCTTGTTAATGTCTCCCCAAAGGGCTATTTCAAATGTATGAAAGGAGTTTGACAGGGTGATCCCCTCTCTGCCATCCTTTTTTCTATCACAGAAGATTACCTTAGTCGTCTCTTCACCTCTCTTGTGCTCTAAAACAAAATGAAGCCCATCCTAGCTGCTCGAATCCTTAATGCCCCGACACATTTACTGTATGCAAAAGATATTATTTTTTTCCTAAATGGTGGAAAACATGACATTAACAATCTCAAAGCTTTCTTATCTCACTATGAAGATATCTCAGGTCAATCCATAGGATGGAACAAATTTTTTATCTTTCTTGGAAAAAATTTCCATATTTCCAAAAAAATTTACATCATTAAGAGTCTTGGTATCAAAGAAGGGTCATTTCCTTTTACATACCGGGGGGTTCTTATCTTTTGGGGTAGGCCTAGATCTTCCAATTTTAATGATCTCCTTGATCAAATTATTAATCATATTTCCTGTTGGAAAGGAAAACCTCTTTCTATGGATGGTAGAGTCAGCCTAGTGAAATCTTCTATTGTCTCTATAATAGTTTACTCACAAATGATTTACAGATGGCCTGCAAGTCTCCTCTAGAAATTCAATACCTATATCAAAAACATTTTCTGGATGGGAAGTATCCCTGATAGGAAGCTTGTCACTGTTTCCTGGTCCAAATCCCGCAAACCCCTCGATAAAAGTGGTCTTGGAATAAAAAAACTCATGTATTTTAATTAATCCCTCCATGCTAGATTCACATGGAATCTAATAAATAACAAATCTGACTCTATTTATTTTCATAAAAATAATTTCCTAGATAAACTCAAGTCCAATAATTTGACTTATGTGAATTCATCCCTTTGGTCGTCCAGTAGAAACTCCTTTATCAATATTATGAACAACTCTAGATGGATGGTTAACTCTGAATCCACCATGAAATTCTGGCTTGACGACTGCGCTGGAGTTCCCCTCAATTCTTTGCTTCCCTAAAATTTTGTTATGTACTCCATTAACTATACCATAAAGGATGTTATGCACTCCCCCCACTCAGACCTCCCTGATCATATAAATCATATTGTGGATGACTTCATCTTTTCGAATGATGATGACAGTATTATTTGGGAACCATCTCATAATGGTATACTTGATTCCAAAAGTTATTAGAATCATTTTTTCATCGACTCTGAGTCTAATATTTCATGGTTGAATCCTTTTGATAAACATTGGATCAAACCATCTAGACATAATCTTATTTGGCGTATTGTACACTAGAGCCTTCTTATGGAGGTTTTCCTTCAAACCTTTGGTATTCATCTCAGCTCTAGATGTCACCTATGTCATCAAAATAGAGAGGAAATCAATCACTTATTTTTTTCTTGTGCCACAACCATCTCTCTTTAGAATTTTGTTACTAACCTTTTTTACTGCAGATGGTGAGATTCTGACTCTATTTTCTCTTTTCTCAAAGGTTGTGTGGAGATGAAGCTCATGCCTCAGATTAAAAATATCTATCTATTTGCAGTTTCTGAGATCATCCATATTATCTGGTATGATAGAAATGAAATTATTCACAATAGATCCTCACTCAATCTTGTTGCAGGGCGGGCGGGAATTCTTATTACTATAAGAGACGCGTCCACCCTTCAGAAAGCCTCCTGCGCTAACTCGGTTGGTGATGTTGTCATCCTTCGTTGGATTAGAATCAACATGATCTACAATCAACCAAACTGTATCCTTGAAGTTTTCTAGAAAACTATGATTCCTTTCTAGATTAAAAACAACATTGATGGCGCTTCTAAAGGAAATCCAGGTACCGTGGGTTGTGGGGCTATCTTCAGGGACTCTGATGGGTATATTCATGGCTGATTCTTTGGTGGGTTTGGATCTGCCTCTTCCCAGGAGGCTGAAATGATGGCGATGATTGATGAAGTAAACATTGTAAAGCATAAAGGTTAGAACAATATCTGGATTGAAAGTGATTCCACCACCATTATCCAAGATATATGGAATGGTGTGGTTCACCTTTCTTGGTCTCTTACAGCACGTTGGAAGAAATGTCTCAACTAGCACTAAGAGATTAGATACATTGCCAAACATACATATCTTGAATCAAACATGGTGGCTGATGGTCTATCCAACAAAGGAATCAACCATAACATTACGTGGAGTGATGAGTTACCGGTTTAGATCCTTTTTATTATGAAAAAGATTGTAATAAAACTTCCTCTTTGAGACTGTTGTAAATTTGCTTTTTTCTAATAATATTTTCTATATTGGTCATTGACCAAGATATTTCCTTTAAAAAAATGTTTCTATTATTTATAAAATTTATTTTTCCATTAAGGACCTTATTTAACCTCAACCATGGAAAAACAACTTTCAAAGATAATATTTATAATTGTAAAAAAGTGAAATATGTATCAAAATTTAAAATTATGATTGAAAATATGGAAACCATTATTTAATTGTAAATTCACATAACTTTCAAAAATAAAAATAAAAATAATCTCGTAGATCAAACGAAACATCAAATTTTTAATGTAAAAACGGTCATAAATATCACAACATTTTTATATCAAATATTCTTATGAAATTGATTAAAATAAAAAAATGTATTAAATTTTAAAAAATTGATATAAATATAAATTAAAAATAATTATAAATACATGATAATAATACAAAAAATTTAGAAGAAAAATCTTCTTTCAATTAAAATGTAGTATTAGTACCTAGTCATAAAAAAAATGAAACTTATCAGAAAAATACAAAACATTCAAGAAAATATAAATTCACTAATCATTTTTATAATGATAATTTTATATTTTAATATGTAAATTAAATACTGATAAAATGTAGTTTTAAATAATGTTGTCAAATAAAATGTAGAAAAACAACTTTTTAAAGAATAATTTTTTTAGATGAAAAATGGATTTATTCTTATATTATGCCTATATAACACATAATATTTATATTAAGAATCAGATTTAATAATATATATATATATATATCCTTAATTTAATCCCACTATGGTGATATGATTATTTTATAAACATAGTTTTTCATAAATAATTTTTTTAGAAAATGATTTCCTTTTATTTTTAACAGGTTCTTATTTAATTTTATAATTAATAGGTCACAAAATAATTAATTATATATACATGTCTAAAACATATTTAGATAATTTAGTTATAAAAATTAATATCGTCCAATATAATGGCATGGATGTAATGATAATATTTAAATAATAATATCTAGTTGTTCATTTCAGACCGATGAGGCGCATCACGTATGTTTCATCAAATAGTAATTCTTTATTAAAATATAGGGTAGTTACATTTTCCCCCACACTATAATAAATTTTTTTCTCAAAATTTTATCATGGGAGTGAAAAGTACGGGTTTCACTTTTCAAAGTGACTTTTTAAAATCCCACAATAGAAAATGAATTAATAAAAAATCCACTTTAAATACATGAAAGGGAAGTACGATGGGAACCAAAGATAACAGATACAAGGGTTCCATGTATGAAATCATTTAAATTTTAGAGAAAACTATATATCATGTTATAATGTAGGGTTATAGAAAACATGGTCATAATAATGTTAAACATCAAAAAATTATAAATCTGTGATTAGATTAAATGGTCAATGATTTCTTAGTAAGAAAACTAAATGGATAATATTTCTCTTTAACAATCCTCTACATAGGGTAGATGAATTATTTTACTTATGAGACTAGGAACATAAGGAAATATACATACGTGATAGGTAATTTTATCTCCATTATTCAAATTCCTCTAAAATATAATATTTCCCCCCAAAATTGAGCATTCAAGATGATTATTTTACATCTGAATCACTATAATATACATTTAAATATTCATTTAACACACAAAATATTAAATATATTCTTCTAATATTGTGAAATATAATCCAAAACCAAAATGGATTGGATATAATAAGACAATTCCCAAAAAATTTAAATACCATTATACAATTAAAAAATTCAATGTTCTCTATAATTCAACAATTAATCATAATGTTTATTATAGATTATTCCAAACACAAATATCCTTAAATTACAAAAAATTATTATAATTAATATTGAAACACAAAAATCAAAATTAATTAATCACATATTCTTCTAAGAAAGATTTTAACATTTATCTCCAAATAACTTCAATTACTCAAGAAATAATATTCCCAATTGTAATTTCCCAAATTATCATTATGATACGATATCCACATCTATACATAACCATAATAACCATAAATCCACAATAAAAAAATGTAGTATTAAATTTTAAAAAATTGATATAAATATAAATTAAAAATAATTATAAATACATGATAATAATAAAAAAAATTTAGAAGAAAAATCTTCTTTCAATTAAAATGTAGTATTAGTACCTAGTCATAAAAAAAATGAAACTTATCAGAAAAATACAAAACATTCAAGAAAATATAAATTCACTAATCATTTTTATAATGATAATTTTATATTTTAATATGTAAATTAAATACTGAAAAAATGTAGTTTTAAATAATGTTGTCAAATAAAATGTAGAAAAACAACTTTTTAAAGAATAATTTTTTTAGATGAAAAATGGATTTATTCTTATATTATGCCTATATAACACATAATATTTATATTAAGAATCAGATTTAATAATATATATATATATATATCCTTAATTTAATCCCACTATGGTGATATGATTATTTTATAAACATAGTTTTTCATAAATAATTTTTTTAGAAAATGATTTCCTTTTATTTTTAACAGGTTCTTATTTAATTTTATAATTAATAGGTCACAAAATAATTAATTATATATACATGTCTAAAACATATTTAGATAATTTAGTTATAAAAATTAATATCGTCCAATAAAATGGCATGGATGTAATGATAATATTTAAATAATAATATCTAGTTGTTCATTTCAGACCGATGAGGCGCATCACGTATGTTTCATCAAATAGTGATTCTTTATTAAAATATAGGGTAGTTACATTTTCCCCCACACTATAATAAATTTTTTTCTCAAAATTTTATCATGGGAGTGAAAAGTACGGGTTTCACTTTTCAAAGTGACTTTTTAAAATCCCACAATAGAAAATGAATTAATAAAAAATCCACTTTAAATACATGAAAGGGAAGTACGATGGGAACCAAAGATAACAGATACAAGGGTTCCATGTATGAAATCATTTAAATTTTAGAGAAAACTATATATCATGTTATAATGTAGGGTTATAGAAAACATGGTCATAATAATGTTAAACATCAAAAAATTATAAATCTGTGATTAGATTAAAAGGTCAATGATTTCTTAGTAAGAAAACTAAATGGATAATATTTCTCTTTAACAATCCTCTACATAGGGTAGATGAATTATTTTACTTATGAGACTAGGAACATAAGGAAATATACATACGTGATAGGTAATTTTATCTCCATTATTCAAATTCCTCTAAAATATAATATTTCCCCCCAAAATTGAGCATTCAAGATGATTATTTTACATCTGAATCACTATAATATACATTTAAATATTCATTTAACACAAAAAATATTAAATATATTCTTCTAATATTGTGAAATATAATCCAAAACCAAAATGGATTGGATATAATAAGACAATTCCCAAAAAATTTAAATACCATTATACAATTAAAAAATTCAATGTTCTCTATAATTCAACAATTAATCATAATGTTTATTATAGATTATTCCAAACACAAATATCCTTAAATTACAAAAAATTATTATAATTAATATTGAAACACAAAAATCAAAATTAATTAATCACATATTCTTCTAAGAAAGATTTTAACATTTATCTCCAAATAACTTCAATTACTCAAGAAATAATATTCCCAATTGTAATTTCCCAAATTATCATTATGATACGATATCCACATCTATACATAACCATAATAACCATAAATCCACAATAAAAAAATGTAGTATTAAATTTTAAAAAATTGATATAAATATAAATTAAAAATAATTATAAATACATGATAATAATACAAAAAATTTAGAAGAAAAATCTTCTTTCAATTAAAATGTAGTATTAGTACCTAGTCATAAAAAAATGAAACTTATCAGAAAAATACAAAACATTCAAGAAAATATAAATTCACTAATCATTTTTATAATGATAATTTTATATTTTAATATGTAAATTAAATACTGATAAAATGTAGTTTTAAATAATGTTGTCAAATAAAATGTAGAAAAACAACTTTTTAAAGAATAATTTTTTTAGATGAAAAATGGATTTATTCTTATATTATGCCTATATAACACATAATATTTATATTAAGAATCAGATTTAATAATATATATATATATATATCCTTAATTTAATCCCACTATGGTGATATGATTATTTTATAAACATAGTTTTTCATAAATAATTTTTTTAGAAAATGATTTCCTTTTATTTTTAACAGGTTCTTATTTAATTTTATAATTAATAGGTCACAAAATAATTAATTATATATACATGTCTAAAACATATTTAGATAATTTAGTTATAAAAATTAATATCGTCCAATATAATGGCATGGATGTAATGATAATATTTAAATAATAATATCTAGTTGTTCATTTCAGACCGATGAGGCGCATCACGTATGTTTCATCAAATAGTTATTCTTTATTAAAATATAGGGTAGTTACATTTTCCCCCACACTATAATAAATTTTTTTCTCAAAATTTTATCATGGGAGTGAAAAGTACGGGTTTCACTTTTCAAAGTGACTTTTTAAAATCCCACAATAGAAAATGAATTAATAAAAAATCCACTTTAAATACATGAAAGGGAAGTACGATGGGAACCAAAGATAACAGATACAAGGGTTCCATGTATGAAATCATTTAAATTTTAGAGAAAACTATATATCATGTTATAATGTAGGGTTATAGAAAACATGGTCATAATAATGTTAAACATCATAAAATTATAAATCTGTGATTAGATTAAAAGGTCAATGATTTCTTAGTAAGAAAACTAAATGGATAATATTTCTCTTTAACAATCCTCTACATAGGGTAGATGAATTATTTTACTTATGAGACTAGGAACATAAGGAAATATACATACGTGATAGGTAATTTTATCTCCATTATTCAAATTCCTCTAAAATATAATATTTCCCCCCAAAATTGAGCATTCAAGATGATTATTTTACATCTGAATCACTATAATATACATTTAAATATTCATTTAACACACAAAATATTAAATATATTCTTCTAATATTGTGAAATAGAATCCAAAACCAAAATGGATTGGATATAATAAGACAATTCCCAAAAAATTTAAATACCATTATACAATTAAAAAATTCAATGTTCTCTATAATTCAACAATTAATCATAATGTTTATTATAGATTATTCCAAACACAAATATCCTTAAATTACAAAAAATTATTATAATTAATATTGAAACACAAAAATCAAAATTAATTAATCACATATTCTTCTAAGAAAGATTTTAACATTTATCTCCAAATAACTTCAATTACTCAAGAAATAATATTCCCAATTGTAATTTCCCAAATTATCATTATGATATGATATCCACATCTATACATAACCATAATAACCATAAATCCACAATAAAATAATATATTCATACAAAATATAATTTATCCTCAATTACTGTAATTGAATCCCATATAATTATATATACCTCGATCTTATAGGATTCCCAAAATATTAAATGTATTACAAGATAATATCAAATACTTAATAACTATATATTTTTCAAAATAAATATTTATCTATATTATAAATCATTTATTCCCAAAATAAAAATATTTAGCATGCATCAATTTTTTTTAACTTAATGGAAAAATTCATTCCAATTGGGAATTCTCGTAGGACAGTGTTAGGCGATGTACCCTTGTCTCCCTTCAGTTGTGTGTTGAAAACTAATGTCCTTCTTGGACGCAACGAGTTTTATCCCATCGTATAAGTTTTTGGTTTTCTAAACCTATAAAATTATTAAAAAATTCAAAAAGAATAATGGGATCATTAAAAATAACCACATCATGTTTCAACCTCAAAGGTTATCTTACACTTGACATTTTTCATCCAAAAAAGTAGAACCCCGTAATTACTTCAAAATAAATGAAAAAACCCAAAAGGTTATCCATACCTTTATAATTATGTCAATAAAATAAAATGGGAATCTTCCTAAAATAAAATGTTCACATAATATAGATAAGATTCAGAAATATTGAAAACAAACAAAGTTAACCAAATTAATCCCATTATACAAAGAGTAATACAAATTTTAAATATTTCATCATCCATTAATCTAAAATAAGAATTAAAATATTTATATGTAGGCATATTAATCATTAAAAATTATCCATAATCCCTTAACAATTATTTCCACCTCATTATATAACACTTGTTTTCTAAAAAAAATATGTATCATAACCTAATATTTGATAATGTTAAATCACAGACCAGGTAATATTTCATAACATTGATATAACATTTGAGTTTTCTTAAGATTCAATGTTAATGGAATTAGGTATTTCTAAACAAGTATATATACAATACTATTAATCACATTCACGAGACTTCTTCATAAGGCATCGATTTTCATAATGACCAAAATATCGTCATTTCAAACATTCGATGGATAACTCGAACAGAACTTATTTCCCTTTTATAAATTCAACTGAATGCATCCATTTTTACATGTAAAATTATTTACTTATGAACTTCTTTAGAACATTTGTAACAACCTAAAATTAATTTTATAAATTATTCTAGGTGTTTAATTCAATATACCTCATACATATATCACTCAGTATATTTAACTTTAAGATCATTGTTACCTGAGCATCCACAGGGTTTCATTTCAATATATATCTGGCCATATTAAATTACATAATATTGAATTTATTACATAAATAAATTCCTTTCCGAACTGGTAAATTTTAAATTTTTTCTATTTAGATAATTGGGATATAATGCATTCAAAAAATTCCAATTTTTACAGATTTCATGCCATAAAAATAGTATTCATTTCATGCAAATTATAAAACATTTCCTACAATACATGATATTATTTAAAAATATTCAAAAATATAACTTGGATTCCTTATTTTTATAACACATACTTATAACCTGTGAAAATAATTTAAAAACATGGGATGAGCTCAAAAATCATATTAAGGGATATTAATAAAGGGAGGATCACATTAGTTAATAAATACTTGTAATGTATGAACTCATTTTCAATAGATACACATGTCACATATATATATTATCTTCATGAAAAATGAGATTTAGAAAATATTCCCAAAGTAAATAGGAACATTAAATGAACCATAATGGTATCATGGGGCATTACATACATAATATTGTAACCCTCCCGACAACCTTATAATTTATAACCCTCATGGATACCTTACATTTTTTCTAACAACTGTAGTTACATTTAGAGTAACCATAAAACCATCCTCTAAATTGCACATACCCAAGGAAATGGAGGGATATATAGGTCTCACCCTTCATCATAAAAAATCCTATGAGTAAGAACGGAATCATAAAACATGAATAATTGCATAAAAACATTACTTTTGAATTTCGTAAAACCGAATTTTAAAAGAGTTTTTTTAAAAGAAATGACCCTTATAAATATCTTATAATTGAAATGAGACCTAAATGAGTGGAAAGAATATGTGTATACACTATAAATAATCATAATTAAACATAATATAAACAAAACCCACCACACAAATAATTCCAATACCACATAAAAAATTTAGTATAAGGTTAACCTAAAGAACAGAAATCGGGTTATGAATTAACTTCCCTCAGGTTTTCCTTAACTAAAACTCATTTAAAACTCTCGTATAATGGTTGAAAGAGTGTTATTAATATCATAAGTAAACATATCCATTTTTATAATACCTTATCATATCATTTAATTTCAACATTTTACCCTTTAATAGTTAGTATTTTTTTCCTTGGTTTTGGTTAAGTTCTTTACATGTTTTCCATGTTCGGTTCATGATGGATGTTCTTGAAGATTGGAGTTGAGACTCCAGAATTGGAATGTAGTGGTATTTATATATTCCTATAACCATAAATTATACCATTTATCAATATGAATTCTTACATGAGTATGATTCATAAGTTAATGAATTATTGTTATTTGTTTAAGTCATTTTGGCGATTCTTCGATTGTAAAGAACACATTGTGTTTTATAAATTAATAACATGTGTAAAAAAGGATTACCTTACATTATATAAGATATGATATGTAAATTATAATTTGTTTCAACCAAAAAAAATGTTTCATGACTAGTATAGAAGAATGTAAATGAAATTGAAATCGCATCACCCACGATGTTAATAAATTGACACATCACAGACGATGTTTTAATTTCATGAATATGTGGGAGAGGAGATGAAATGTAATAGTCTGTATTACATAAACATGATGAAATCCACAATATGTAAGATTATAGATCATTAATTCCTCATGGATTAGGGTAGTTGATGAAGGAAAAAAAATTAAAAGAATCTTGAAACAAATGAAATGTTGAGAAATCCCATATGAAAATTTGGCAGCCTAACAACATAAATTAAAATATCATAAAATATATTTATGAGAGAATAGGGTTATCTCATCATTATTACATAATATGCTCAGTAATGTGTATATGGAATGACATATCCCAACATATGACAAATGAATATAAAAAAATAACATAAAATTAATGAAAAGAATGAAAAAATAGGGTATTTAACTCTTGATCTCTTCGCCAGGAGATCATACATAGGGACTTTGGGTTTGTCCTTTTGGTGCAACCATAATCTCAAAGACATGTGGAAGAGCATTGGGAGGTGTATTTGGTAAAACTGAGTTATGGATCATGTCTTGAGATGTGTGGGAGGAAGGGGTAAAAGAGGGTGGTTTTTTATAGTTGTGTAGAGGAGGTATTTTTCATTATTTTAATCATATTTTTAATTTTTTTTTCTCAAGACTATGAATAATAATAATTCATGTGACATGGAAAAGTAATAATGGCATGTGAGTTTCAACCATGTGATATTACATATCTTATTATTTCATAAATAGTTTATTTAACTGATTACATGAATATACAGTATTATTATGTATTTCATTATTCATAAGAAATTCACGAATATCCCAAAAATAAGAAAAATTCTCCCAAACAATTTTTCAACACGTAGAATTACAAAAATAACTTCATTATTTTAAATTAATTTCTAAATAATTTTTAATTTAATTTTTAAATAAAGTCATACTATATTAAATAATTAACAATTTCAATACTATATCTTCTTTTATATAACATTAAAAAATTAACCAAGATATCATTATCTTAAATAGTTAATAAAATAAAATAATAATACGATTTAATATTCAGTAGTTTCATATTACTATTCATATTAATATTAATATGGGTATCTTACTATTCACCTAAAATTATGTTGGTTCTATCAGACTCTAAATAACTTACCGAATACAATAGTAGATGACAATTTTTTGAAATTAATGAAATTGATGTGCTAAAATTATGTTTCAAGGAAGGTTATAAATATTTTCATAAAAAATTTCATGAATATGAAGTAATTTTTAAAAATATGGGGTGTTACATGATGCCCTCCTTTTGGATATTTCATTCTCACTATTTTATTTACTTATTAATCAAGTGAGAGTACATTTACCTTGTAGAATTTTCATACTCCTGTGTTTCTTATTCAACAATGTGGTTTCTATACAAAAACATTACCTAATTGATTACCTTATTCCTCAATACCTATTCTCTTTGATAAAAAATATAAACTAGTATCTCCTCAGAATAATGACTCTCTTCCAGCTAAACTGCTTGTGGGTTCAAAACATGAGTTGAATCTGGAACACACTTTCTCAACATTGAAACATGAAAACCATTGTGTACCTATTATAAATTTAGAGGCAAAGCTACACTATATGAAACTTTCAAAAATTTCTCTAGTATTTTCTAAAAGGACTGACGCACCGAGGACTTAGATTTCCTTATTAACTAAAACACGTCACAGTTTTCCAATAAGTGATTTTAATGAAAACATGGTCACTTACCTCAAAAGAGAATTCATTATTTCAATTATTTTAATAACTTTTTTTCTTACTATGAGCTGTCCTCATGTGATATTGAATCATCTTTACATTCTTAGACACTTACTCAACTCATTCTGGAAACATTAACATTCATTCCCTGACTTCATCCTGAAAAGATGGATTCTGACATCCATTCCCATAAAAACCCTCAATAGTTTCCATCTGTATACTATAATGAAAACTATTATTATAGGAAAACCCTAATAAATAAATATGTTGATCCAATCATCTATGGTAGTCTATTGAACAAGATCGAATGATATCATGCAATGTATGAATTGTTCTCCTTGACTACCCATCAAATTAAGGATAAAAAAGTTTTACTGAAATTTAATTCAATGCCCAATGACTTCGGAAGCATCGTCCAAAAAATAGATGTTAACCCAGGATAATGAAATGATATAATAGAAAAAGTAATTCCATTTAACATGACAATATCTTTGAGGTACAATCAATAATGTCGATCCTAAGTCATTGTATCTCGAATAGAAATAAAATTTGTTGATTTTTTAGCCGATCGACAACAACCCAAATCAAATTGTTACCTCATGAAGTATTAGTTTTCCCATCACAATGTCCATAGATACATTCTCTAATTTACACTCTGGTATTGAAAAAGGTTTAAGAATATACTTTGAGAACTACCTCTATACTTTAACATCTTGATATGTCCAACATTTCATTGTAAAATCAATTATATCTCTTTACATTCCATCCCACCAATAATACTCTTGAAAGACTCTGCACTTCTTAGTTCTACCAGGATGAACTGAAAATGTAGAACTATGAACTTCAAACAAAAAAATCATTCTTATAATGAGATTCATAAGGCACACACAACCTTTTTACATATCTTAAAACATAAACTTTTTCATGGTAAAAAATTGGATACTTACCCATTTTAACCAAATTAACCTTTTTTTGTATCTCAAGGTCTTACTTCTGAACTTTCTTAAATCTGTTTGATAATGATGAAATTACTAAAAAAACATATGTTTTTTTGCACCAAAAACATCTAGTCCAATTTTCATCAAATCATTAATCAAGGGATCATGTTCCAAACATAACACGGTTAAAGATGTAAACTATTTTTAACTCAAGGAATCTGACACATTGTTTTCTTTTTCTGTATTGTAATAGATCAGGAAATGATATTCCATAATCAGGTCAAGCCATTTTCACTACCTCATGATTAATTATATCTGGGTAATATATACTTTAGACATTTACAGTCAGTATATATTTGACATCTTCCCCCGATTAAATTATGCCTCTAAATTTATAATTCAAAAAACAACTGCTGCCAATTCCAAATCATGTGTGGGATAATTTAACTCTTGAGGTTTTAGTTGTCTTGAATAAAAACCAATTACGTAATTATTCAGCATCAAAACCAAAGAAGTTCTCTTCAATGATGTATCACTATATAAGATGAAATCATCATTTTGGGAAGGCAAGGAATAAAATAAAGCATTCACCAATCTCTTATTCTATTCTTATAAATAGACCTCACATTATTCTGTCCAAATAAATTTAATCCCTTTTCGTGTGAACATAGTTATCGGGCTAGATTAATATACAAAGTTCTTAACAGATCATCAGTAATAACAGGTTAATCAAAGAAAACAACAAAAATATGTATCATTTTTTGGTCTTTCCCATTCATCAACAACTTTTTTTTATAGGATCGCTTGTTATTACATACTTATTTACAATGTTCCCAAGAAATGAATATTATTGCAACCAAAAATCAAACTTGCAAAATTTCCCATAATTTTTTTTTCATTGAAGGTCTGTAAAACAACCCTTATATGTATTTCATTCTCTTATTTATTTTTAGAAAATAATATATTCTTATCAAAAAACAACACCATATGCTTATACAAGAACACATGAAATTTTCTATTCAGAAGATTCATGAAAACAGGATTTGAATTATTTAATCCAAGCATTAGAACAAAAAAATTCTAATGACCTTATGTATTATGAAAATTTGTTTTCAAGATGTCATACTCCTTTAACATCAGCTAATTTTTTCTGGATCTCATGTTAATAATAGAAATGTACTGAGCTACATGTAGCTGATCAAACATGTAATCGATATGAGGAAAAAGATACTTGTTTTTAATTGTGATGTTGTTCAATTAACTATAATCAATGAATAGTCTCATAAAACCATCATTATTTGTAATGAACAAAAAAGGAGCACACTATGGTGAAGTTCTATGACAAATTAATCATTTATCAAGAAAATTATTCAATTGATTTTTCAATTAACGATTTTCTTTTTGAGACAAATGATATGGGTGTTTTGAAATTAGTGTAGCATCAGGAACTATGTCAATTGTTAATTTGACTTTCAGGTCTAGAATGATGTTGCGTAACTCATTATGAAAAACATCGAGGTATTTATTTACCAATACCACATCATTAATCTGAACAGTTCCCTATTTTCACCAATATCAGTAACATATCTATTATTTCTATCATTCATTAGTTTCATGTCTTCCTGATATGTTTTCAATTTTATGGGTTCATTATTGTATAACAATTAAATCAATTTATAAAAAAATTCTTCATCTCTATAGTCTATCATGGAATCATAACCTAAAATCCAATCCATTTCAAGAATAACATCTACTCAAGTAGGGAAACACAACAAGGTTTTGAAGGTATGTTCCATTCACGTACCTCAATATAAATATTACTATAATTATTCTTTGATATAATATTTATCCCATTCATTTTAACAAAAAAAATTGGTCTCATTTGTTAAGGTGATATTTCTAATTTACCAGAAAATTTATCAGAAACGAATGAATTTGTAGTCCCTGAATTGAAAAAACATTAGAAAAATATGATTAAACAAACAAGGTACCTAATACATCTTCATTGGATGGCCTTCCATCTGCTGACGTAGTTCTAAAGGATCTCATACCACCTTTCTACTTATAGTCTAGCTTCATTGCATCATTTTCAACTCACTTTGGGTTGGAACTTTTATAATGACCCATCTCACTACATTTAAAACACTTTTTGGTTTTCTTATTAGTAATAGTCTTAGGATACTTTTCATTAAAATATCAGTCTATATGTCCATACATACCACATGGAAAATACATCACAAGTTTGGTAAGGCATCTTCTAGGGTGGTTATTTCCACCCTTTTCACAAACTATAAACTATATTTTCTTACAATTAGACTTTATTGGTTGATTATTACCCATCGCTTATCATTTGGTCCTCTAATTATCTTTATTTTCATAGTTCATGTGATAATCATCAAACACCATCTCCATCCTCTCTGCACATCAAAACAATTTCTTATAACATTATACTTCATGGGAGGCCGACTCCCTTCTATACCATGAATTCAATCCTAAGTAAAATTGGTTTATTTTTCTATCAAGATCCATAATAATATTTTGATCATACCTCGCTAGTGGGTGAAGTTAGATTCATACACAACTACTGAATCTTCCTTCTTTTTCATTAATTTATGTAATTCCTTCTCTATCCTAAGTCGCACCACCATAGTAAAATATTTTTCAAGGAAAATACATTTATATTCATCCAACTCAAATGAATCAATATGCTCTCTATCCATGACATTATTGACCATTTCGCAACACTAATAAACATCAGCTTTGAAATGATAAAAGGAAATACATAACATTTGATTATCTGAACATCCAATAACAACTAATAACTTTTCTAGTGTTTTTATCCATCTTTCAGCTGCTTCTAGTTCAGAAGATCCATGGAAAGTAGGAGGGGTGTTGTATTAGGAAATGTTCCACTATCATCAGGTTTTTTTGTGGAACCTATGGTCATTATTTTTCATGGATGACACAACATTTTATTTCTTCCAATAGCTGAGCCATAACTATCTCAAACTACCCTATTCCAATTTATACCAATTAAGGCATTAGATTTGAAAGGATATCATTCTAGCAGTGCCTCTCCACTTAAACTTCCTTTTTTTCTTCTACGGAAAACTATTCGAACAATCATATTTTAGTTGAAGAAACATGGTAATATTTAAATTCTATAACCTTTCAAATTAACCATAGAGTAAGAAAAAAATTTATGGAATTATATTAACAGCATCCCAACCCCTAAATATATCTATAAAATCCTATGATAACAACTATAAGGACCCGACCTTATTAGATTTCGAAGTCATGAATTTAGATAAGAAATCACTCCCATTAAAAATTAAGATCCTTTAGAGTATAGAAATTTAATGAATTGAGACATAATAAATTATTAAAATTACTTATTATTAAAGAGTGTATACCATAAAAACAATATTCATTTCTTGAAAAATATAAAAAATTTCAAACAAAACATGATTTTTTGAATAATAATCAAACATTTAATATGGATTCCTTCCTTTTCATACACATCCTTATAACATGGAAAAATCTGTAAAAACATGGGATCAAAAAAACATCTCAGTAAGGGATATAAAAAAGAAGTATAGAATACATTATTCCATAAATAATTGTATCATATGAAATCATTTTCAACAGATACACTTGTCACCCATATATACTTACTTCATGAAACAATAGATTTCCACATGATTCAAACAATACATAAGAACATAAATAGAACCATAAATTCCTCTTGGGGAATTGTATAAAATATCTTATAACCCAATAGTATACCTTATATTTTATACCCCTCACGGTTAACTTACAATTTCGGTAACCATCGTAGTTAAACATGGTGTAACCATGTGGAAAACTTCCAAATTACACAATCCCAATGAATTCGAGGGAGATATAGGTCGCACACACCATTATAAGAAATTCCCATCAACTAGAAAACTATCATAAAAAATTAATAAATTCATTAAAACATTTCTTTTGAATTTTATAAAATATATTTTTAAATTAGGTTTTTAAAAGAAAAGTCCCTTATAAATATAATATCGTAAAAGATATACATAGTATAGTGGATGAAATATGGATATACACTATAAATAATCATAATTAATCATAATATAAACAAAACACATCACACAAAATATTCAAATACCACATAATTAATGATGTATAATTTTAACCCAAAGAATGGAAATCGGTTTACGAATTCCCTTTCCTCGGGTTCTTCTTATGTAAAAATCATTTAAAACTCTTGTATAATGGTTAAAAAAGAGTTATTAATATCTTATTAGAAACATATAAATTATTATAACACCTTATATGATCATCTAATTATATCATTTTAACCATTAATTGTTTGTATTTTGTTCTTTTCTTGGATTTGGTTGCGTTCTGTACATGTTTTCCATGATCGTTTCATGATGGATGTTTTTGTCGATTGGATGTAAAAATCCATAATTACATAGGAGTGGTATATATGTATTTATAGACCCATATATCATACCATTTATCATTTGGAATTTTAATATAAAGATGATTCGTATGAAAAAAACTATAGATATTTATTTACGATATTTTGGCGATTCTTTGATTGTAACGAACTGATTTGGTTTTATAAATAAATAACATGGATATAAAATGATTCCAGAACATCATATAAAATATTATACATAAACTATAATATTTTTCAACCATGAAATGGGTTTCATGACCAGTATTGAATAAAGTAAATGAAATTTAAATCACATATTCCACAATGTCTGTAAATCAACACATCACAAACGATGTTCTAATTTCTTGAATAAGTGGGACAGGAGAAGAAAAGTAACGGTGAGTATTCCATAAAAATGAAGAAATATAGAAAATATAAGATACTGTATCATTAATACCTCTTGTATTAGGGGAGGTTAATAAGGAAAAGAAAATAATGTATTATCAAAACAAAATAAATGTTGAGCAATCCCTTAAAACAATTTGGCTTCCTTCCTACATCACTTACAATTTTATAAATTAATTTTATGATTAAAAAGTGGTATCTCATCATTATTAAATAATATGGGAAATAATAGAGATATGTAATGAAATATTACTATATAAAACAATGTAATTTAAAAATAATAACAAAAAATGAATGAAATGAAAGAAAATATAATATGATATTTACATCTTGATTTCTTCTCCTTGAGATCCTTCTTAAGGCCTTTGGTTCATTTAGTGAGACCAAGAGATCTATGATGTGGGGAATATACTTGAGAGGATTATTGGGAAGAACATAAGTATGGATCAAGGCTTGAGATGAGTGGGAGGAAGAGGAAAATGATGGTGGTATTAATAGTGGAGGAGAGGAGGTATTTTTAATTATTTTATACATTATTATAATATTTTTGCACAAAACTATGAATAATATTAATTCATATGACCCCAAAAAGAAATAATGGCATGTGAGTTCTAACTTATTGGTCATACTTAACTTATGATATCATTATTACTGTATTTAACTGATAAATTGAATATACATTATTTTAACGTATTTCACTATTCATCAAAAATTCATGAATTTCAGAAAAATCCCAAAAATCATCCCATTCTATTTTTAAGTGTGTATAATTCAATAATTAAGTCTATTTTTTGAAAATAATTTTCTATATATTATTAATTAATTTTTTCTTCAAAAATCATACTATATTGAAAAATGAACAATTTTAAAACTATTACTACTTTTAAATCACATTAAAAAATTAAATAATATGTCATTATCTTAAATCCTTGTGAAAATATAATAATAATTCAATTTAATATTTATTATGGTCATATTACTATTCATTTTACTATTCATATGGGCATGTTAGTTTTCACCAATCAATAAGTTGGTTCTATCAGACTCCTAAAAACTTAATGTACACAATTATAGATGATAGTTTTTTAGAATTATAAACATAGAAGCTGAAAAATAATGATTACATTCTAGTTATAAATATATACATAATAAAAGTTTTAGGGATTTCAATTTATTATTAAAAACCTAGGATGTTACAACTTCTCTAATAGAGGATTCATTTGTAAACTCAACGTAGTTTAATTGATTTATCCTTACATCTAATAGTTTATTTAGAAAAACCAAAATAGTTTTCATTGCATCTCCCATTTCATATAGTTTCATATTTAGAGAACCATCACATTTTTCTTCAAATCCACTGTTACATTAGTTCCATCTAGATCCTTCCATTTAAAAAAACTAAAAAGGTTTCTATGATTAACAAATTTATAAAAAAAATTTTATTAGTGTGATACGATCTAAAATATTCGTAATAAAGTTTTCAAAAATTAGTTTAATGTATATAAAATAACTTTCAATATTCATACCATGAAACATATTTCGGTTATATACATCATGTAACATATGATTAGAGAATAGCCTTAACTATTAATCTATCTAACCCATCCTATAATACATACTATAAAGACATTACCTTAAAAAGAAGATAATCATGAATTTTAGTTATGTAATTCACATTCATTCAATTTGAGGATATTTTTTGGTTTAAAGATTAAGTGAATTATGAAATCATTCATACAAAACATCTCACAATCATACATTGTGGATAATAAAAAAACAATATCAATTTTTCCATGATATAAAATATTTAAAATAAAATATTGTTTTTTTTTTCATGAAAATAGTTCATAACATTTAATTTTAATTCCTCATTTCACTTGCTCGCCAATATACCCAATAAAAATCCATTTAACAATTTGTACGAGACTAAAAAATATATGTGTAGAACATAAACAATAATGAATTAATTATTTATGATTAGATATAAATCCATTAAATCATTTTTAAAATGTTATACATTTCACCGATAAAACATAGTCACTTTGAAAAACCTCATGAAAACAAAAAAGTTCTTTAAAACTACATAGAAAACATATATCATAATGGTTAATTCTGGAATCAATTTCAGATCACTTTTTCATTAACAATAGCTATTATGATTATATAGGGAGTGACCTTCATTGTTATATTTGAAGTAACCACCACAATATATTTCCTTAATTTAAAATGTGAAACACTGTTGTTAAAATTTTTCTTATTACCAAATTAATTGGAAATCTATAATTGGATCTCCAATCCTTGTTTTTTATTGAATCAACCATAAATATAAACAATTCCTATGAACTATAAAATAAGAATAACACATAAATCATGAATAAAATAAAAATGATTTTTCCACATTGAAATAAGATTTCATTTAAAAAAAGAGTGAACTCATAAAAAAATACATTATATAAAATTTAACTATAAACATGTAAAAGAAGAATAGAATCCTAATGAAATATTAAAACTAAGATGATATTATAAATCAATATACGTTCAATACACATTTTTTTGGATTTTGTAGGAAAGATGAATGTCTAACTTTAGAAGTGTTTTTTAATATAAAATCGTTTATCACGAGTCAAAATCGTCACATTAAATTTTAATCTTCTAGAATAATAGACCAAGGAAAATTATTTATATTCCCAAAAACCATTTAAATTTTTATTCTTCCTATTATATAAATTATTAAAATTTTATAATAATTATTTAATTAATTATTTCGTGTTATAAATTTTGACATTAAGTCATACTTGAGTTCAAAATAAATATGGAATAATGTGTAAAAGGAAAATTGAAATTATTATATCATCTCTAAAGTAATATTCATGACATAATAATCTATATCATTCATCAATTATTATTTTAAATCAATTAATTTTCTATGGTTATTAAAAATGACATATGTTACAATCATGAAGACTTTAGAACGTACGTACCCATGAGTAACATTTCAATTTTCTAATGATTATTATGGAAAGACGATAATTAATATTTTATCTTTACATAATTTTATTAATATCCTAAATATCAAATTATTCATATAAATATACTTATTTATATCACCCATGTCATTTGGTGATGAAAATAATATCACATCGATTTGTGGAGGTGACAGTTCACACGTACAGTTGAATGACGTTATCATTTTTATGTGCTTGGAAAGGAATGAAAATAAACGATATATTAATAATAAATAATTATAAATATTTCATCAATATCATATATTAAATTTCATTCAATAATTTTAACTAGTCTTCAGATATGATGATTGAAAATGAATTATATCGGTTCCTAAGGTGGTAGTATGTTGTACACACGAATGAATAATTTATTTCCCATTCAGTAAAAATGGAGATGAATATAGATGATTGAATTTAAATAATAACATTTTAGTATACTTAGGATATATGATTTATTACCTAATCATGGTTTAATATTAATTTATTTATTTGTAAGAAGAAATAAAATAAATACACTAAATTAAAAATGATTCTTATTCATCAGGCGATCTCAGTTGATTAACACCTCGCAATCTATATGGTGATTGATATGCCTAAAATAAGAGAAATATAATAATGGGATTGATTATAGTATTATTTTTTAATTTATATTCTCAAGACCTAGAATTTTTGTGGAAATTGTTTTTCAAAATACATGGGAATTTTATAAGTTTTCAGTTTCTGACGGCGTGCGATTCCGGAGCCTGGAGTACCCGAAATGATCCGTTGAAGTTTTCTTATGCTTAAATTAATGTGTGTATGCTGTTTTACGAAAAAAGTAGAATAAATCTTAAATGGTTACTCGGATCAGAAATATGAGGCCACTGTTGTGCTGGGGATGGAAGGTTAACCTAGGCGTGACTTATGTTTAGTCGGTGCATGCCTCCTGTGAGAGAACCTGAAAATGGCATAACCGTAAATAAAATAATTAAATAAAGTTATTTTATTTTCAAATGATTATAACACACAAACGGTAACTCTGATTAAAAATTTAAGAGCACCACTGAACTCATGAGGCTAGGCTTTCGTTAAGCATGTACTAAGATGGGTCACTGAGGTCCACTAGAAAAAGTTAGTTTTTGGCCACAAATAAAATATTTAAGTGACAATTATTTTATTGTAAAATTCATAACTTCTAAATGGTAACTCGAATTGGAAATCCAATTGTACCATTTTGTTTGTTGGGGCATGTTTCACCTAGGTAGAGCCTAACCTCGACCATTGGGGGTCGAGGATGGCTATTAATAATTTTCAAAAAAAAAATCGGGTACGTTCTGTAAATGTGCGAGCGACGTTTCATAACTTTTGAACCAGTGCTCAAAATTGAAATATGAGGACATCATTGAACTCGGAGCACTGATATTCTCTTAAGTATACTTTTACCGCATTTGCATTTTATCGAGACTGGATGTTAATTTTTGGTGGTTTCTGAATAAATTAAATAAAAATATGTGTAACATATTTTTATTTTGTGGTGGTTTAATCTTGCAAGGGGTGTTTGGAGGTGGGGACCACCCTCACATTACCTTCCTTAGGATGATATTATATGGTGGGGCCCACACGAGCTCAAACCCCCTCTTAACCACCCATTAAAACTTGAAACTCCCAATTAAATTAGATGAAGTCTTCACTTCCCCCATTAATTTGCGTAGCCTTTACACCTTCCCTCATAATTGTGCCAACACATAACGATTAATTAATGCCTCAATTAATTTTTCATTTTGAAATATTTTGAAATTATTTTCAACAATAAAATAATAGACTAAACCTATTATTTTATTTTGGATGGTTGACAAATTTCAATTCTTTCAATTCTTATGGTACTTTGGGAGAGCTTCAGGAGAATTTTGGGAGACTTACATACTCCCAATGAAGAAATCAACTCATCTCTGATGAATGTTCCTCATCTTTGAAGAACAACAAACACCGTCCTTGAAAATCGAACAAGATAAAAGAAAAGGACCCGCCCGCGATGAACGTCGGCGACGCTTCTTCCTCGGACTCTCCCCTAAATCAACGAAGAAATACCGTCATCAACGGAGGACAAATATTAGGTAGGGGTTTTGAATTATTGTATCTGTTCTTAATCATAAATGTTTTTGGTTTGGAAATCCAAGTGATATCATATGAAGAGGAGGGTTTGGACTGCACGAACATGGCCCAACCCTCCCCCCATTTGTTTTTTTCCGTTTGATGAGGACAGAGGTTGACCACAAAAAGGAGTTGGCGGTACAAGGCCCCCGGGTCGTCGTAAGGGTGAAACACCGCCATGTCGCGCAGGGGAACCGAGCCATGTCCAGGTGGGATGCAGCGGTGCCTAAGTGGCATCGTTCCGCCGCACCAAGACGGAGGGGAACCATAGTGGGGAGGGCCACGACATATGGAGAATCATGGCACTGTCACGCCACATGGTGGAGCCGAAGGCCACAGCTAGGTCGGGCCGCATCGGCGGTGGGGCTACGCTATTGCACCACATGGAGGGCAGTAGGACCGTGGCGCTGTCTATCCATGGTGGAGGTGTAGAGGCGGCCATTTGGACTGCTGGCCATGGTTCGAGACAAATAGGCGGGACCCTTCGTGTCCTGCGGGTCAACAAAACATGTTCCTAGAGCCGGTTTCATCAGAACAGAACAGGGGGGTGTGTCCCCCCTCCCGCACATGGCCAACTGGGAAACACAGGCTGGTCGGTCAGGCTGCCACTGGCTGGGCTGCCCTCGGCTGGGCCTCCCTCGGTTGGGCCACATACGGCTGGGCTGCCCTCGGGCCAGGCCGTTTCAACGGACTAGGACGGGCCGAGTCACTCTGACTGGGTCAGACCGGACCAGGTCCTACAATGTCCATTTCCACCTTTCCACCCATATCATGGGTTACGGGTGTTTGATCGACTTACTGCATGAAGATATGGAGTTATTGGAGAGAGAATATTCTTTTGACATACTCCCTTTGAGGTTTGGACACAGTTGGGGTATGTCCAGGTGTGTTTGATCCTAAAAACCAATTGGGCCCCTGGAACGGAAATGACAATAACAATCAGACCGGGCGTCCGATTTACATGCCGTCTACCGCGTTGGGTTCCTTATTATGATATGGGACTACGGGATACATCAAATCAGGACATCTTGATAGTTTATGTATCTACACATGGATCGAGGAACGAAACCTTCTGGAATCAGGTGTGCTGTGTGCGGGAACCCTAGGGCTAGCTGTCACGATACTGTACCAGAATCCGATGTTGGTTCGACATCGATGACCAATGTACCTGAATCGTACGTGGGATCGACAGTGATGACCACTTTACAAGGATCCTCCATGGGTACGACGGTTCTGACCTCTTTTCGTGTATCTTGTGTGGGTCGGACAGAAAAGATAGTCATGTATCCTGTGTGGGTCTGATAGCATAGCTGGTCTTGTATCTTGTGTGTGTCCGACTGCTTAGATGAATCCGACTGAATAGCTGGTCTTGTATCATGTGTGGGGCTGATAGCTTAGCAGGTCCTTCATCATGTGTGGGTATGACAACTTCGATGAATCAGTGACTACATCTGATCATCTCTATCACTCTACAAAAGATGTATACCTGTATGAGCTGAGTCTTGACCTTCAGTCAGTATCATCGAGATGATTGACTTTACATCCTTTGTAGAATGGGTTGTTCTTGGGCTCTAGAGTTGGAGTCGTACTGTGATTGGTAACATAGGTATATGTATGGGCATATACATAAGTAAGGTTGGTTGATACATCATGATTATATCTCACTTTTTGGATTATACTTGTTGTATATTGTGAGAACTTGAGGGTCTCGAGGTCCCTACTAGTTGAGACACTAGTAGAACAGATGTTAATCATAGATAATAATCTTTTTCAGTGAGTGGCCATGATTTTGGACTGTATAGTGATGATGTTTTGGTACTGGGATCGTTATCTAGGATGGTACCTTTGGGAAGTGTGCCAACAATATCACTACCTATTGGTCACCATAAACTACCGACAGTACCAGTAGAGGAAACCTTTTGGCTTAGTGCCTTACATGTGTTTCAGCCCCAGATATCCCTCATGTTTTGAAGCTAGCCTGACCCACAGGCGGTTGAGGACTGGCTTGAGGATGTCGCTGAGAGTTTTCTAGAGCTTATATAGCTTCAACAGAATGATGTGTCGGTAGCTGAGTATTCATAAAGGCATACCGATCTTTCCTAGTACTCGATTAATATAATACGATCAATACTTTAGATCTCAGACCTTTTAGAAAGGTGTGTTTAAGGATATCTAATCCAACACATTTTCCTCTATGCATTCCTACATATGGTAGGCATCTAGAGAGAACCTTTTTGGTTGAATTTTATTTGGGTGACCGGATACAGCCAGTGAATGTCAATAGTTGAAAAACATGAAACTGGCACCAATCACATAGACATGAGAGTGTAAAATTTTTCAAGAAGATGATTTTTTAAGGACAGATGAATCTGTATGGAAGCAGAAGTTGAAGTAGAGCTAGGAGAGAAGCATGAGGTGGTGAACATTTCAACATGTTACAACCACCCACCATGTAGTCCCTATCAGGCTTAGGGAGATGGAGGGCAGGGGGAGAGAGTAGCTTCATGCGGTGAAGGAGTGTGACCCATGGGATCTAGGAATGATTCAAGGTATGATCTGTTTCTTCTACTACCTTCCATGTTAATAGACTTAGATACTAATCATTCATTCATTCCACGAATCTTGTCATAGACCTAGAGTTTCCGGTTAAGCCGTTGACATGACCCTCAAGTCTGGAGATACCTTTGCGAGGAGAATTGATAATCACATATATTCCAATAGTGGGATCTGACCCTTGAGGTGAGAATTTAGGTTGGAACATCTTGCTGGTAGCGCCGAGGCCTTACGACGTTAGTTTGGGTATGGACTGGGCAAAGACAGTTCATATACAGATTGACTGTATTAGGATAAAAGGGTGTGGTTTATCTAAAATGTTGGGATGAGGTTTTCCTTAGTCAGAGAAGAAGGAAACCTAGGCAACACATGATGGAATCATGAATAAGAGGATTCAGTCGATCACTCATGAGTTGACAAGACATACCTTTGTCCCAGACTTCTCTAGAGTTGCCCTACCACTATTAGCTTTGGCAATGAAGGGTTAACCCTCCATGTGATCAGAGAGATGCAAACATATATTTTAAGAGCTGAGGAAGAGGCTGACTAGGGCCCCAAATCTTGAGGCTTCCAGAGGAAGGTGTTGGGTACGTAGTCTATTGCGATGCATCAATGAACGGACACAGTTGTGTCTTGATACAAGAGCGAGCAGTGATAACTTATGGTTCTCGGTAGTTGAGAAATCATGAGAAGAACTATGCTACCTAAGACCTAGAGTTAGTAGCAGTTATCATCGCTTTGAAGATGTGACGAAACTAACTCATGTGTGAACGTTTTGTAGTATACTCTGACCAAAAGAGTCTCGGGTACATTTTCTCATAGAAGAATATAAACCTGATACAGCTACGATGGCTCGAGTTCCTCTGGGACTATGACTTCGAGATAGTCTATACATCTGGGAAATGGAATATTGTTTCATATGCTCTCATCATAATATCATCCATTCAGCTGTTAAGAGAGGATACAGAGCAGCTGGCAGCATTGTAGATATCCTTTGTGGATATAAATGGAATAGCCTTTCTTCAGTCTCTTATAGTCACTCCCCCACTTTTTCTGTGATTCTGGGAGGCGCAGCTTGGGAACACTGACTGTGAGACATGATGTGCTCAGATATTCATAGGACAGACACTAGATGGATTTTCTAAAGTGGGTAGCATGTCATCCACTATAGAGAACGTACTATGGTGCCAATGTCACTTCAAGAAGAAGTGTTGAGGGAGTTTCACACATCCACATTAGCGGTACATCCATGAGTGGTAATGATGTACTAGGAACTTTGATGGCAACACCGGTTTCTAGGTATGAAGAATGAAGTAGTAAAGTAACTCTCTCGATGCCTCACTTTTCAGCAAGTGAAGGTGGTTCATCAAGTACCACCATTTGTGGTTCAGCCATTAGATGTCCCAAAGTGGAAGAGGGATGAGATATTCATGGAATTTGTGATGGGTCTTCGACGTACATCCAGGAGATAGATATGTCTAGAGTTCAAGGATATTGACCATGTCTTTCTATGGATATCACCTTGATGAGGTCTACGGAGTTTTTCCCGAGGCATAAAGTTAACTTTGAGGTTCATCAGAGCTTTCCAAGACCTCACTAGATTTGGCGAGGTGGATTACCGCATAGAGTTTCTAGCTCTGTTGCAACGGGTGCATGATGTCTTCCACGTATCTAGTCTGAGAAGATACGTGCACGACCCTTCCCACATCATCTCCGATGGCGAGTTGGATGTTGACGCCGGGGCGACATTCATTGAGGTTCCAGTAGAGATTGAGGATTGACATCAGCGGGTTCTACTTGGATGGTAGATACCTCCGGTGCTCATTCTTTGACAGCATGATAACCTCTAGTAAAGCACATGGGAGTGGGAGGCTCAGATGCATGCTTTGTACCCCCTTTTGTTTCCTTAGTGTTGGATGTAGCTTATTGGGACGTAAATCCCTGAGGTGGAGAGAATGTAATGACCCAGAATATTAGTAGAATTTGGATTTTAAATAATTTGGAATTTTATGAGTCCACAGTTTTTGACGACATGGGATTCTTAGGCCCGGAGATCCCGGAATGATCCTTCAAAGTTTTTTTAAGCATAAATTTACACGCATATGCAGTTTTCTGGAAAAAGTGGAATAAATATTAAATGTATACTCGTATATGAAATATGAGGCCACCGTTGCACCCAAAATGGCTGGTTTATCCTAGCCGTGACATAATTTAATCGGCGCGGGCCTCTGGTGAGAAAACCTGAAAATGGCATAACTGTAAATTAAATAATTCAATAAAGTTATTTTTTTCAAATACTTATAACTGATAAATGGTAAAATCGATTAAAAATTTTAGGGCACTGATGAACTCGAGAGGGTAGGATTTCATTAAATATATACTAAATTGGGTCGGTGAGAGACACTAGAAAAAGTTAGTTTTTTTCCGCAAATAAAATAATTAAGTGAAAATTATTTTATTGTAAAATTCATAACATCGAATAGGTAACTCTGATTGGTAATCCGAGGGTACCGTTGGGTTTTTTGGGGCGTGTTTCACTTAGGCAGAGCCTAACCTCGACCACAGTGTGTCGACGATGGCTTTTAAAAATTTTCCGACCTTTTTTGTTCAGGTATGTTTAGTAAACATGCAAGCAATCTTTTCTAACTTTTGAACCAGTGCTCGGAATTGAAATATGTGAACACCGTTGAACTCACAGTGCCGATATTCCCTTAAGGATACATTTACCGTAGTTGTGTTTTATCAAGATTGGATGTTAATTTTTGGGGGTTTCTAAATAAGGTAAATAAATATATGAGTAACATTTTTATATTTTGTGGCAGTTTCATCCTCCAAGGGGTGGTTGGAGGTGGGTCCCACCCGTGAAAAACCTCCCATTGGAGTATATTATGCTCTGGGCCCACACGAGCTCAAACCCCCCTTAACCCCCCATTAACCCTTGTAACCTCTAATAAAATCAGAAGAACTCTTCACTTCCCCCATTTATTTACAGATCCTTTCCACATTCCCTCTTAATGGTGACAACACAAAAGGTTTAACTGATGCCTCAATTAATTAGTATTTTTGAAAGATTTGGAAATTCTTGTCAACAATAATCTAATAGACTAAACCTATTATTTTATTTTGGATTGTTGATGACATTCATTTGTGGTGGAACTTTGGGAGTGATTTAGAAGAATTCTTGGAGACCGACATCCTCCCAACAAAGAACGCTTCTCATCTCTGAAGAAAGATTATCATATCTGAAGAATGACAAACACCGTCCTCGATCTTCGACCAAGATAAAAAATAAGGAGCTACCCACGAACAACGCTGACGATGATTCTTCCTCGGACACTACCCGATGTCAACAAAATGATGATGTCCTTAACGAATGACAAATATGAGGCAGGGTTTTTCAATTCTTGTATCTCTTTTTCATCATACATGTATCTTGTTTGGAAATCCAAATGATATCGTATGAAGAGGATGATTCGGACCGCACGAACACAGCCCAACTCTCCCCCCTTTGTTTGTCTCCATATGATTATGACAGAGGTGGATGGAAAAAAGGATCTTGTGGAGCAAGGCCACTGGGTCTCAATAAGGGAGCAACACAGCCATGCCGCACAGAGGAACTGAGCCGTAGCCATGTAGGCCGTGGAGGTGCCGAAGGGGAGTTGTGTCGTCGCACCGCGCCATAGAGGAACCATGGCCAGAAGGGCCACAAAAGATGTAGAAGTGCGGCACCATCGCACCGCGTGGTGGTGCCGAAGGCTGTGGATAGGTAGAGCAGAGGCGGTGGGGGCGCGACGTCGACGCACCGCGCGAAGGGTAGCATGACCGCAGCTCCGTCATGCCGTGGTGGAGGTGCGGAGGTGGCCATCCGGGCTAGCCGCCGGGGTGCCAGACAAATGGGTGGGACCCTTCAGGTCCCGCGAGTCAATATTACCGGTACCTAGCATCGGTATCTTTGGAGCTGAACAGGGGGTGCGGCACCCCCTCTAATGTATGGCTAGTCGGGCCAAGTAGGCCACCCCACCGGGCCGCCCACGGCAGGGCGGCCCTCGGTTGGGCCACACTTGGGTAACACCGCGTAAGGATGGGTCACCCTAGGGCCGGGCCATTCCTCGAACCAGGATGGGCCGGGTCACTCCTACTAGGTCAGACCGGACCCGGACCGACAATTTCCATTTCCTCCATTCCTCCCATATCTTTGGTTACGGGTGTCTGCTCGACGTACCGCATGCGGTGATGGAATTTTTAGAGCAAGACTATTATTTTGACATACTTCACTTGAGATTGTTATGCAGTTGGGGTATGTACGGGTTTGTTTGAGCCTAAAAACCAAACGGGCCCCTGGAACAGAAATGCTAATAACTCTCAGACAGGGCGTCTGATTGATGCTTTGTCTATCGTTTTGGGTTCCTTATTATTAGATCGAACTACAGGATACATCAAATCAGGAGTAAGTGATAGTTTATGTATCTAAACTTAGCGTGAGGGGTGGAAAATCCCTCAATCGAGCGTGTTGTGTGCGAGAACCCTAGGGCTGGCTGCGACGATACTGTACCGGAATCCTCCGTGGGATCGACAACGATGAATACTGTACCAGAATCCTCCGTGGGTTCGAAAGTGATGACCACTATACTGGGATCCTTTGTGGATCTGACAGTTTTGACTTCTGTAACTGTATCATGTGTGGGTCTGACAAAATAGCTGGTCTTGTATCCTATGTGGGTCTGACAACTTAGGTAGTAATGTGTCCTATGTGGGTCTGACAGCTTAGATGAATCCGACAGAATAGTTGGTCATGTATCCTATGTGGGTCCAACAGCTTAGTTGGTACTATATCCTGTGTGGGTCTGACAGCTTAGATGAATCAGTGACCACATCTGATTATCTCTATCACTTTCCAAAATATGTATACCTGTGTGAGATTAGTCTTGACCTTCAGTCGATATCATCGTGTTGATTGACTTTACTTCCTTTGTGTAATGGGTTGTTCTTGGTCTCGAGAGTTAGAGTTGGACTGTGATTGGTAACTTAGTTCTACCTATGGGCATATACCTAAGTAAGGTTGGTTGATACTTCGTGATTGTATCATACATTGTGGTTTATCCTTGTTGGATTTTGTGAGACCTTGAGGGATATCTAGGTCCCTACTGAGTATCATTATACTCACCCTTGCACGGTTTATGCATGCACCTCACTGTGTTGGATCAGACTTCAAACAACGCTGACCGAGGCGGAGTGTACGAGGACTGGATGATACCAAAAGGTGGACCTCACGACGAGTCGGTACCCAGAGGAGACAGAAGAACATTGAGCACTGAGGAGGCTATTTGTACATACCCTTCAAGTAGGATTCATAGTGGATGATCTAGGAGCTTTTAGACACCTTCCAGCCGTTTCCCTTTTCAGTTGTACCTGTTTGTCCTTTCCTTGTACATTACTATTGGGCTTGTATTTCCATCCCCTTTAATTTTAGTACACTTGTTAAAAGCTTTTACTTTGTGCTTGCTTCTGCTTGTTCTCTATTTGATTGTGTTTAAGATTTCTAAAGGCAATGCCTTAACAATTTTAGGGAGTTATGACTTTGGTGCTAGTCGCCAGCCCCTAGCCTATGGAAGGTGGGCATGGGGTAGTCACGACATGGGCCCCGAGGATGAGTTGTGACTGAAATTAAAAAAAAATATCGTTTTGAGGTGTCATGAACACTGAAGAATGGGTTCCCTTTTATTGGAATAAGGAGGGGCACTCTTGGAATTCATCAAATTATTTAATAAAAATAAATTACTATTTTATTTAAATTCTATAAAAATATAATTATAATTGATATAGGATGATAATGGGTCAAAATAAAATCATCTCATAAAATTTATACATGTTTTGATATTTTTTTATCTTTATCTTTTTATTTCATCACTTATTTTACCCCATTAACTCCTACATTGATATCATGTAATTTACACATTGAGGGAAAATATAATTACAATAAAATAAAAAATACAAAAAAATGAGTCTTTTATGTCATTTTATGACTTATATAAATCATTTGGACGACAATTCAGGTTGTTATAAATTTTATATCACTTAATAAAATGTTTTCTATTTTAAAAATCAATAATGTCAATTTTGATAATCTTCATTACATGAATTTTTAAAAATATCATAAATACAAGATAAATTAGAACCATTACATATAAAGTATCACTAATATTTAAATTTAATATAAAAATTTCATGGAGGACATTAATCATCTCAAATAATTTTTATTTTAGTTTTTTTAATATCATTTATTTTATATTTACGTTAATTAAAAAACTAAATCATTATTGACAAATCATTATTTTCAATATTTATTCCCTAAAATTTAAAAATTGATTTTCATTATAAATATGAATAAATTATATTTATGAATAATATTTATAATCAATGTGGTCCCTTATATAACCACATATTTAAAATACTTCACTTGTTAAAAACAAAAGTGTGCCAAAATTAACTATTCATTAAATATTATATTATTAATGTTGTACTCTCATAAAATGGAAATAAAATATTATAATTTATAAAAATAGTTGATTATTTTATACAATGAAAAACGTCCAATTAAATTATGACAGTTATTAGGTTAATTTAATAATAATTTTAATATTATTATTACTCATTACTTCTTGATATACCAATAAATATGTTAATAGACATTTCCAAATTTTGTATTCATAATGACCAATGACATAGTGTCATATTTAATAAATTAAAATATTAATATTTCATATTTTGAAACAATTTTTCAAAATTTAATTTATATAACATTCCATAATAAATTAAAAATTAACCTAGTAGACAAGATCAAACATTAGGTTTTAACAAAAAAATGAATAAAAGTTTACAATGTTTTTATACCCAATTTCAAAATTACATTAATTATAGAGATATAGATTTTATTAAATTATATAAAATTTAGAAAAATATATATAAAGGCCAATTGATTATATAATTTAACAAAATAGATTATTTTGGAAAAAAACTATTTTTTTCATTTAAAATATTGAATTTTTGAGTACTCATCAAAAAATGATACTAATTATTAAATAACAAACATCCTACCAAAGTAAATTTTTATATATTTATTTTCAATAAAAATTTTATTTTTTCAGATTGAATTTATAAATGTTAACAAAATATATTTAATATTATCACAATCAAAAGGCGGTAAAACTATATTTTAGAAAAATAAATTTAAAAAAAATTGGTTTTATATTTATATGATTTCTAGAAAACACATAATATGAATGTTAAAAGGTATATTTATTTTATTGTATATTTATATTTTTAATTAGTATAATAAAAAATAATGATTTCTTTGTTTTATAGACACAATTGTTTGCAATTAAATTTTCTATTAAAAAATGAATGCCTTTTATTTAAAATAGTATTATATATACATTTACATTTAATTTTTCACCAATGTATTAATTATATATAATTGTGTAAATATTATTTTAATAATTCTTTTAATCATGTTCATTACCATCGTTCTAACGTCTAGACTGTAGTGATAAGATATGAATATGAATATCTATTTTCTTATTTAATTTTGATGTTGTGTATCATGTACGTTATCACACATAGTGTCTATTTCATCAAATCATTTTATGTTATAATGATAACCCTCAGATTAATAATTTGTAGATATGTACATATTAAGGAATGGAAACATTATATTTAATTATGATTTATGAGAATATACAAAAATATATGGATAATAGAATTTGGATGTAGATGTGGAATAGGTGATCCTAGGGGTAAGAACTATTAATAGGGAAGATTTTCTATTGGCTCTATCATCAACGACACAAGATGACTAAGCCTAATACATTCCAACATTCTTTGATCTCTTTTGGGGATATTGAAGGGGTTATTTTTTGTTTTAATTATGAACCATTATGACAAATTTAAATACACAATTATTGTGGATGACCTAAGGTAAACCCAATGAGTCATAAAATTAAACAAAAGTATCATGATTTAGTCATCCAATGAATAATATTTTGTAATTATATGGTTATTCAATATGAATATTATTGCTCTAACTATGATTTCAGTTCTAGGTTAATGGTTTTAAGTAGTATAAATTGTTAATATGTGAATATGATGGATTATGAAATGGTTTCCTCATCAAGAAAGAAAATAAAATATAAGATTGAATGTGAAATACATTGATTTTCCCTAATATGAAATCTTGATATATATTTAACAACAATTAAATATGTGAGTTTATAGATGATCTAAATAAGAGAAAAATGATATTACAAAAAGAAATTATTGAAAAAAGGACTCATCATCATATTGGTATAGTGTATGTGAAGAAATAGATAAAGAAATGCCTTAATGTAATGAGAAGATATTTTGTGGGAGGTAATGAAGGGAATAAAGAAACTAATTAATGAGGAATAATGAAGAATTAAAGGGTGGGAAATAAATTATATCTAATAATACTATTTTAGTTTAATATCTTTTGTGTGGGTGAATGTATGAATTATCCATTTCAATTACATAATATAATGGCTAACATGGTGAACATTATAAGGCTTATGATACTGCAATCACTGAAGGGGAATGATTGATGTACATACGTATTGGGATTCAAGGATTATGTTGTAGAATATTTTTATCAATGGTTTTACATTTATAAGTATCATTAAAAATCAATGTTTTATTCTACAATAGTTTTGGTTTTGTATGTTTTCTACGAATATTTTTACTGGTAAACATAACCATCACAGGTGATTTAGTAGTGAGAGGATATATTTTTGGAAAAGAGGTCATTGATAGATAGATATACCTTATTATGTCCTTGATGTGGAGATAACAATTTTTATGTGTTGAATATATTTGTTTGTTTTTAAAAAGTAAAATGAATAGTATTTTTTCAAATTGGAATTTATTAAATATTTTTCATCAATGTTATTTATGATGTCTTTTAATTTTATCACAATTTTCGATGTAGGGAATATATTTTATAGACAATGGTTTTTTTCTAATGAAACATTATATTATTAATTTAATGAAGCACATATTTTTTCATTGTTTTATAATGGTAATTCAGGTTATTACCATGTTTCATAAGAATAAATGGTCACGGTGTTGTATTGTTTGGTATAAAAAATTACGATATATATTATAGTGAATCTTGATGAAATTCAAGTTGATTCAGTAAATCATGTAATTTTTTATAAATTTTGTGTTTTGAATACTTGTTCTGTATGCTTTGAGGATTTTTCTAAATTTATCAAATTGGTGAAATATATATGTAAATCCCTATGTGTTATTAAAGAAATCATTTGGAATAATAATTCAAATTATATTTTAATTAAATTATTTATCATAGCATGTACGCACAATTTTTCATTCTGGTAACTAGATAAAGAGATGAAGAATATATTTTCATCCATTTATAGATCTTATAGTCAATCAAAAGTTACATTCAATTCTTCTCGTATGAAAATTTCATATGGTAGATTAATCATTGTAATATGAGATGAAAAGTGGTATAAATTAATTAAAACACTCTACCAAATAATTGAATTTAATTTTTGGCATTAAATGAAATCAATTATGTATTTTCTATCACATTCAATAGAAGAATTGTTCTTAAAATCTAGGGAAAGGGTTTTTGAAAATGGTAATAACTATTTATATTATTTATTATGAATTAATTTTGTCTTTACCGTTCATTTATTTATGGATATTTATTCCTTAATATTACCATGTTCAACTTCTCCATCGCACTATAATATCCCTATGATGTTTTCTTGCCTCATTTCCCACATTATCCCTTTGAATGATGTGGGTTTTCTTAAATAGTTTTTTCATATATTGAATCCATTACTACCAAGGTAAAATTTAATGGGAAAATTTTATTTTAGGGGATGAAAATGATACACACTAAAAAAATATTTTATTTTATACTATAATAGATATCATTTTTAACATGAAATAATTACCTTTGATAGAAATGAGATATAAAAATGATATTGGTTATTATTGACTCTTAAAACCTAGAATTTTAATTGGAGGTATTAATTGTCACGACCCGTCCTCGGGGTCCGTGCCATGAGTAACCCAAGCCCGCCTTCCATAGGCCAAGGGATGGCGATTAGCACCAAAGGTGTAAATCCCAATAACAGGGAAGGCATTGCATTTATAAAATTAAACAAAACACCACAGTGTATAAGGGGAAATAAAACACTAAGTACAAAAGAATGTTTTGAAAAGTAAATGGGCCAGAATACAAACCAAACTGAAAGTACAGCTACAACTGAACCAAAGTAAAACAGAAAAAGATAAACAACTGGAAGAAAGGAATAAGCTCCTGGGTCGTCCTCCTCAGATCCTTCCTGAAGGGTAGGTACAGATAGTGCCGCTCCTAGATCATCCACCACAGATCCTACCTGAAGGGTAGGTACAGATAGCGCAGCTCCTGGATCGTTCACCAAGGATCCTACCTAAAGGGTAGGTACAGATAGCCTCCACAATGCTCTCTCCACTCAACCTCCTCCTAGTGTCGTCTCTCCGTGATGTCCACCTTCGAATACTGACTCGTCGTGTGGTCCACCTCCGGGTACAGTACAGTCCTCGAACACTCGGCCTCTGTCAGTGCTGCCCGTCGTCTGCAACCAACACAATGAGGTGCGGTCATAGGCCATGCAGGGGTGAGTATACGATACTCAGTAGGGACCCCGAGACCCTCATGGTCTCACTAAATCCAACAAGGATACCCACAAAGAAGGATCTCAACAGATAACCTTTACTTGGGTATAAGCTCATACTTATACCTATGTTATCAAATAACCCATCTCAATCACGAGGAAACAAAGATATTATGAAATCAATGGATAACCACTACCCATGTATATGCCCATACATATAACTAAGTTATCATGTGACCCATCCCAATAATGAGTTAAACACAAAGATCATAGACTCAGCTCAAACCAGAATTTTCATTATTGAAACCGTAACTGCTAAAGAGCCCCGTCTCTGGAGTGTATAGTGGCTCTATCATGACTCTGAGGTACTGCTCACTATCTTCTGACTTCTGAGGTACACCTCCTGTCGAGTACCGCGGGTCATCCACCCAAACACAGTAGTGCTTCCTGCCGGGGTATGCCACCCAAACACAGTAGTGCACACCCCGTAATAGCCTACAGATGTACTCTCCGGAAGAGTACCGCGGGTCTACACTGTCACACAGTAGTGCTTCGTTCTCCATGGGCCTTCACCCAAACAAAGTAGTGGTCTGTCCACTGGGCTAGTCGACTCACTCCAAGTCGAGTCGGTCAAGAAGTCGTCAGGTCTCAGCCGGCTACATGGTCTCTGTACTCCGTACACTCGTCTCCATGAGGGTCCGCTCCATGATCTACAAGTTTAACTCCAAGTATATCAAATTCCCTTGAAGAAGTATCTCAAAGTACCGCTTCATCATAGGGGTCTCAACGCAACAGACGACGCGTCAATCGGACACCCAGTCTATTAGTTATTAGCCTTTTCATTAGAGGGGCCCGGTTGGTTTCATGTGCGAACCAACCCGGCTGTATCTCAAATATACCCGAAACTCTCAAAGGGTATACTCATAGATACTGTTTCCCAACATGATCACCAATGTTGCTGACGGTTCGTCAAACGGACGTCCAGTCTGATAGTTATCATCTTTTCCGTTCTAGGTGCCTGGTTGGATTTCGGGTACAATCCAACCAGGACACTATCAAACTGCAACCAAAACGTAGGAGAAAGATTCCAAAAGTTCCATCTCATCAATAGGAATCCAACAAAGTCGACAGCACGTCAATCGGACATCCGTAGCTCATGTTATAAGTGTTTCCGCTCCGAGTGGCCGGTTTGTCTCGTGTTCAAACCAACTAGGCCGTACGAAAAGTTCTCCGAAACCTTGAGTGTAATATAACAAAACAACCTTCTCGATCCAAGGATCACATCGCAACTGACGGTGCATCAATCGGAGTTTCGTAGCCCAAGATATGGGCATTTGAAGAGAAACTACCCGAAAATAGGGGGTTCGAGCCCAGTCCGACCCGGACCGAGACCCCCCTAGTTCGGCCTGAACCTGGTTGACCCGACCCGAATCCGGCTCCGGCCCAAACGGGCGTGGCCCGGATCGGTGGGTGCCGCCCGGCCCGGCCTGGGCGGCCCGGCCGGTTGTCCTGCCGCGCTGGCGCGGCCGCGGCGCCCGTGTGGCCAGCATGTGCGGGGGGTTGGGGGGAGGGGTTACAACCCCCCGAGTTTGTGCGGTCCGACCTCCTACCGTTATAATGATAGAAAGCGTCCAACAAAAATAAGTCGACATATGACAAGGAAACAATTAACCCCAACATCAACCCGCATGATCGAACGATCTGCATATCAACCTAGAAATGATTGGTCCGCGCTCGTCGTTCTTCTCCCAAAGATAAAGACAATACCAAAGAGATTCCCCTAATAATTCTTAAATAAAAAGATTCATACCAAAATTTCCAACCTGCAAAATAAAACATTCATGGATCAACCTAATGATGAGTTGATCCGGGCTCTTTGTTTTAGATGGAACAACCAAGGGAAAAATACCATTCTCAAAATAATCCCCCTACCTCAAAATTGACGTTGCACGTCGTCGAATCGCGAAAGTCGAACGTCGCGGTAGTCGGGTGTCGCATGAGAATAGTGTCGATTCCGTCATTGTCGAAGGAGGAGTCGTTGTTGAAGATGATGCTCCTCACTAACGGTGCATTCTCCCTTGATGCTGAGGAAGAAGAAGAGTTGAAGGAGTGAAGCATTCTTCGCCGGGAGAAGATGTTCCTCATTGGATAGTCGGTGTTCTTAGTTTTAAGAGACGAACACCCTTCTCAATTTTACTAGAGCTTCCCCTAAAATCCCAACACAACAAGTTCCAAAACAAAATAATGGCCAAGCCATTATTTTATTTACCCAAGTTATTCAAAATTCAAACAACTTAATTAATTAATTAAATGTTAGAATTCATTGATTAACATGTGTTGTCAACATTTAAGTGGGAAAGAGAGGGAGAGGAAGAGTTTCCACAATTAATTACAAGGAAAGTTAAAGAGGGGTTTCAAGGTTTTGAGGGAATGTGAAATGTTGTGGGATCAAGTGGGCTTCACAGACCTCGGATATTTTTCCAGGGGAAGTTAGGTGGGGTGTGAGCCTGACCTCCAACTTCCTTTTAGAGGGAAAAACATCCACTTAAATAAAATTGTTTCACAACAATTATATTTAATTCTTATTGAAGCCCCAAATTATTTAACTACCACATACATCAAAACGAATCTCTGGAAAAGTTCTTCTTAAGAAATTACCGGCGCTGCGAGTTCATCAGTGTCGTCAGATTTCAATTCTGTGTACTGGTTTAAACGATAAAAAACACGCTCGTTCATTCACTGAATGTACCCGAGCCTAACTTTGGAGATTTGTTCCGGGCACACTGTGCCTCGGAATCAGGCACCGTCAGAAAATGTGTTCTTGTAAAATTCCCAAGAAAATTAGAAAAAACATTTCCCATGAATTTTACGGGTCTCTAAATTACTTCCACCTCAGGTCTTTACCTCCTCGTAAAGCTTCAACACAAACTAGGGAAAAAAAGTGGTACTAAGCACGCATATGAGATTTCCGCTCCCATGTTCTCACCTAGAGGTTCCCGTACTGCCAATGAAAATGCACCCAAGGAATCGACCATCCATGTAGGATCTGCTCATGTCTATCCTCAACCTCTACTAGAACCCCGCAAAAGTCACCCTACCACCAAAGTCAAGTTCCCCATGGTCGATGACATGTGTCGGGTCAAGCACGTATCTCCTCAGTTGAGATACATGGATGTCATCGTGCACCTAGTGCAACTGAGGTGGATGGGTCAAGCGGTAAAACACCTCGCATACCCAGCTGAGGACCTGGAAAGGTCCGCTGAACCTCGGAGATTACTTCCCGCCTTGGACACATCTCCATAAACCTCATCGAGGTGAGACCCGTATAAGGACATGGTCATCATCCTTTAACTCTTGAGGATTCCTATCAGCTCTGTGCAATCTCATCTGCCGTGATCCATAGTCGATTACTGCCCACTCCTACATCAGGACACACCCGAGTCCAGTCCCTAATGCGTTGCAGTGAACTATGTAACCAACTCCCACAAGCCTGGCGCACTGATCAACCCATCTCCTGAAAGCTCTGCTGGAAGTGGTGCTGCAACTCTGGAAAATATTGGCATAAAAGTAAGTTTTTCCATCTCTTGAGTGATCGAATTCACCCTCTTATGCATGATTCCATCATGTGCTACCTGGGTTTTCCTTTTCACCGACCAAGAAAAACCCCATCCCAACATTGTAGATAAACCACAACCTTTTTTCCTAATACAGTCTATCCGTGCATGAACTGTGGATCCAATCCATACTCAGTCCAACGTCGTAAGGCCTCGACGCTGCCACTAAGAGATTACAACCGAAACTCTCACCTCGTGGGTCAGATCACACTGTCGGCATAAGTGTGATTATCGAGTATCCTCCCAAGGTATCTCCAGACGTGAGGGTCAAGTCAACGGCTTAACCAGAAACTCTAGATCTGGGACAAGATTCGTGGAAGGAAGGAAAGATTTGTATCAACGTATGTTACTTAGGAAGCTTTTAGTGTACACATAATGTCACTCAAAACATTCTTAGAGCCATTGGGTCACTCTCCTTGACCGCATGCAGCTACTCTATTTCCCTGCCCTCCAGCTCCCTGAGCCTGGAGGGTAAAACAACGGCGGGTGGTTGTAACATGTTGATATGTACACCACTTTATGCTGCTCTCATAGCTCTGCCTCCACGTCTTCTACTCTGCAGATTCATATGTCCTTAACATTTCCTCTTTTTGAAACATTTTCATGCCCAAGTATCCGAGACTAGCGCCAGTTTCCAACTTTCACACTGTTATCCTTCACTGATTGAATCTATTTAGAAAAATAATTCTCAACCACAAGGGTTCTTTCTAGAACCCTAACATAAGTAGGTAATCTTAGTGAAAGGAGTGCTTACTCAGATATCATTTATACACACATCTCTCAGAGTTCCGAGATCTATAGCACTGATCGAATCGTTTTCGTTAAGTACCCAGAATGTTTAGTACGCCTCGATGAATACTCAGCTTCCGACTCGTCGTCCTGCCGATGCTGTATAAGCTCAAGAAAACTTTCATCCACCTCCTCAAGCTAGTCCTCAGCCGCCTATGAGTAGGTCTCACCTCATAACTTGAGGGTATCTGATGTTAGAACACGTGTAAGGTAGTAAGCCTACATGTGTCACCTACTGGTACCACTGGTTGTAACTGCAGACCAACAGGTAGTGATGTATAGCTGATACACTACCTGAAGGCACTATCTCAAGAATCATTCCACGTACCAAAGCCTCATAACTATACGAAAAATCCTCATGGTCACTCACTAGAATACACTAGTATCCAAGTCCATGATCCACTCTACTGATGTCTCAGCTAGGCGGAAAACTCTAACAATCGCCTCCAGCCAGTCCTCTACTGTCTGGGAATCTTCCTCACCTCGTATCCTCAGAGACCGCTACTGTAGGAACTCATGCAATGCACATTGCCAGCGTGCACAGTTCGCTAGTAAGTCTGGTGGCATCTGGTGCCCAACAGGTGGTGGTGCTGCTGGTACACCACCCGAGGGTGACAACATAGAAAAAGGCCCTGCACCGGAGCCTCGCCGCTCGGTGGGCCGTCATCGACTACTCTCTCGGAACTCCAACTCACTGACTACATGGAGACATCCTGAACAGATGCGACACGGTCAATGATTTATACCTAGTGAGCTGACCTGGTTTGAGCTGACATTAAAACTTTTGGAAACACACAAAAAATCAGTGTTTTCGTGCACAAAGTCGGAAATCAGTAGTCAGGGTCCTAGTGTACGGACACGTCGGCCACCACACCAACACTGGACTCCCTGAACTGAAGACTACACTCAGTACCATTAAAACTATTTCTTCAAAGAAAATAAAATATCAGAGTTATAAGTCATGTAGTAGAACCCACTCCTATGATACCAATTTATCATGACCCGTCCTCAGGGCCCGTGTCGTGACTATGACAAGCCCGCCTTCCATAGGCCAGGGGCTAGCGACTAGAACCAAAGGCGTAAATCCCGATAACTGGGAAGGAATTACCTTTATAAAAGTAAACAAAACACCACAGAGTAAAACCGGAAGTAAAACACTAAGTACAAAAAAAGTGCCAAAAATTAAATGGGCTAGAATACAAACCCAACTGAAAGTACAACTACAACTGAACGAAAGTAAAACAGATAAAGACAAAAAAGTGGAAGAAAAGAAGCATCTCCTGAGTCTTCCTCCTCGGATCCTACCGGAAGGGTAGGTACAGATAGTTCCACTCCTGGATCGTCCTCCACAGATCCTATCTGAATGGTAGGTACAGATAGCGCAGTTCCTGGATCGTCCACCATGGATCCAACCTGAAGGATAGGTACATATAGCCTCCACAACTCTCTCACCTGTCATCCTCCTCCGAGTGTCGTCTTGCCGTGAAGTCCACCTCCGGATACTGACTCATCATGTGGTCCACCTCTGGGTACCATCCAGTCCTCAAACACTCGGCCTCTGTCTACGTTGTCCGTCGTCTGCAACCAACACAACGAGGTGTGGGCATAGCCCGTGCAGGGGTGAGTATACGATACTCAGTAGGGACCCCGAGACCCTCAAGGTCTCACTAAATACAACAAGGACAACCACAAACAAGGATCTCAACAGATAACCTTTACTTAGGTATAAGCCCATACTTATACCTATGTTATCAAGTAACCCATCTCAATCATGAGGAATCACAATGATTATGAAATCAACGGATAACCACTACCCAGGTATATGCCCATACATATACCTAAGTTATCATGTGACCCATCTCAATCATGAGGTAAACACAAAGATCATAGACTCAGCTCAAACCAGGATTTTCATTATCGAAACTGTAACTACTGAACAACCCTGTCTCTGGAGTGTATAGTGGTCCTGTCACGACTCCGAGGTACTGCTCAATAACCTAATACTTCTTAGGTACTCCTCCTGTCGAGTACCGCGGGTCAGCTACCCAAACCCAGCAGTGCTTCTCGCCGGGGTATGCCACCCAAACACAGTAGTGCACACCCCCTAATAGCCTGCAGAGGTACTCTCCGGACGAGTACCACGGGTCTGCATTGTCACACAGTAGTGCTCCATCTACCATGGGTCTTCACCCAAACAATTTTGTGCTCCGTCCACTAGGCTATTCAACACACTCCAAGTCGAGTCGGTCAAGCAGTCGTCAGGTCTCAGCTGGATACACGGTCTCCATACTCTGTATGCTTATCTCCAGCAGGGTATGCTCCATGAGCTACATGTCGATTCTCCAAGTATCGCAATGTCCCATGAAGAAGTATCTCAAAGGACCGCCTCGTCATAGGGGTCTCAATGCGACAGACGGCGCGTCAATCAGACGCCCGGTCTGTGAGTTATTAGCCTTTTCCTCCCAGGGGCCCGATTGGTTTCGTGTGCGACCCAACCCGACCATATCTCAAATGTACCTCAAACTCTCATAGGGTATACTCATAGGGACCGTTTCCCTACATGATTACCAATTCCTCTAACGGTTCGTCAAACGGATGTCCAGTCTGAAAGTTATCAGCTTTTCCAGTCCAGGGGCCATATTGGATTTCGGGTACAATCCAACCCGGCCACTATCCAACTGCAACCAAAACTCAGGATAAATATTCCAAATGTTCCGTCTCATCAAGAGGAATCCAACAAAGTCGACGACACATCAGTCGGACGTCCAGAGCTCAAGTTATAAGTGTTTCCGTTCTGAGGACTCAGTTAGTCTCATGTTCGAACCAACTCGTCCATATCCAAAGTTCTTCAAAACCTTGAGTGTAATATAACAAGACAACCGTCTCGATCCATGAATCACATCGCAACTGACGGTGCATCGATCGGAGGTCTGTAGCCCATGATATGGGCGTTTGAACAGAAACTACCCAAAAATAGAGGGTTCAGGCCCGGTCCGTCCCGGCCCAAGACCCCCCTGGGTCGGCCTGAACCGAGTCGACCCGACCCGGGTCCGGCTCCATCCTAAAAGGGCGTGGCCCGGCCCGGCCTGGGCGTGACCCAGCCCGGCCTAGGCGGCCCGACTGGTTGGCCTGCCGCGCTGGCGCGGCGCCCGTGTGGCCAGCGTGTGCGGGGAGGGGGGGGGTTACAACCCACCGTAGATGACGAACCGGCAGGGCTCAGCCACAACGGTTCTTGTTCCAATCGTCGGCGCCGCCGCACCGGCAAGGCACGCCGACGCCGCCTTCCACAGACCACCGGACGTGCTCTAGTGGTCCTGTTTGGTCACCGCCTTCACCAATGGTCCTCCCGGGACCCGACCTTAACTGCGGAGGCTTCAAAATGACATTGCAGCCCCGTTTGTCGTCACCTATCAATCCGCGCAGAACGTTCAACTAGAGGAGTCTTCGAATCACCTCCGCAGCCCCGACTCCGGCCGCGGTTTCACTCGTTCTCAATGGCGCAGCACGACGGTGCCGTCCATCCTTGTCGTAATTCACCATTTTTTCGCGTAGTGTCGTTGCACCGCGCCGCCTTCGCTTGGGCCGCAACATAATAAACTACATGGGGGAGGAGGGTGAGCCGTTTTTGTGAGGTCCGGCCTCCTACCGTTATAATGATAGCAAGTGTCCAACAAAAAGAAGTTGACATGCGTCAAGAAAACAATTAACCCCAACATCAACCCGCATGAACGAACGGTCCATGGATCAACCAAGAAATGGTTGGATCACGCTCGTCGTTCTTTTCTCAAAGATATAGAGAATACCAAAGAGATTCCCCTACAACTTCTTAAATAAAAAGAATCATACTTATATTTCCAACCCCCAAAATAAAACATTTGTGGATGAACTTAATGATGAGTTGATCCGGGTTCTTTGTTTTAGAATAAACAACCAACGGAAAAATACCATTCTCAAAATAATCCCCCTACCTCGAAATTGACGTCGCACGTCGTCGAGTCGCGGATGTTGAACCTCGTGGTAGTTGGGTGTCACAGAAGAATAGTTTTGATTCCATCGTTGTCGAAGGAGGAGTCGTTGTTGAAGACGATGCTCCTCACTAACGGTGCCTTCTCCCTTGATGCGGAGGAAGAAGAAGAGTTAATGGCGTGAAGCATTCTTCGCCGGGAGAAGATGTTCCTCATTTGATGATCGGTGTTCTTAGTTTTAAGAGATGAACTCCCTTCTCAATTTCACTAGAGCTTCACCTAAAGTCCGAACACAACAAGTGCCAAAACAAAATAATGTCCAAGCCATTATTTTCTTCACCCAAGTTATTCAAAATTCAAACAACTTAATTATTTAATTAAATGTTAGAATTCATTGATTAACTTCTGTTGGCAACATTAAAGTGGGAGAGAGAGGGAGAGTAAGAGTTTCTACAATTAATTACAAGGATAGTTAAAGAGCGGTTTCAAGGTGTTGAGGGAATGTGAAATGTTGGGGGCTCATGTGGGCTCCACCAACCTTAGATATTTTTCCATGGGAAGTTAGGTGGGGTGTGATCCGCACCTCCAACTTCCTTTTAGAGGGAGAAACTTCCACTTAAATAAAATTGTTTCACAACAATTATATTTAATTCTTATTGAATCCCCAATTTTGTTAACTACCACATACGTCAAAAAACAACTCTAGAAAAGGTTTTCTTACGAAATTACTGGCACAGCGAGTTCATTTGTGCCCTCAAATTTCAATTCCGAGTATCGGTGTAAAAGTTAAAATACCCGCTCATTCGTTCACTGAATGTACCTGAGCCTAACTTTGTAAATTAATTCTGGGCACACCGTGCCTCGGAATCAGGCGCTGTCAAAAAATGCATTCTTGTAAAATTCCAAATAAAATTAGGAAAAAAATTTCCATTTAATTTTTCGGGTCTCTACATTAATAAAAATATATAAATTGTAAAAAATATTTATAATGGATTTATATAATGTAAATTAATTTATTAATTCTCAATAAAAATGTACTCAATTTTTAGTAAAGTCATTCGTGTATCAGAAATTTTTTTTCTTAAAAAATGGGTTTTGATTTTTTTTGCCAACATTATATTTTATTTAATTAATGATTATATATTATTTTAAGAATATTTTTGCAAAAAATTTTAAATAAGTAATTCAATATTATGTTACGGTATATTTTGGGGTTTTCTGTAAATATATTTATTTTTCAGGGAAATGTAAAAAATTCTTATTTTTTAAAAACATTCATTTCCTTTCATGAAATCTAGTAATTTAAAACTCCCACTGTGATTTTAAAATTATCATAAAGTAATATAAGTATAATTTAAATATATTTAATATAATTACATAAATAGTAATACAAGTTATACATAATTATTGAAGAAGATAATTTTTAGGATTAAAAACATGTTTTTTAGAAACTTTTTCTAGTTTATTTTATATAATTAAATTAAAATTTATTTCTTTAAAATACAAAATTTGAATTTCTATTTTTTTTAATCATTTTTTTAATATTTTATATATAGTTTCCATATATTTTTTATGATTGTAGACATAATCCATTTTAAATATTTGTCACATCTGAAAGGGTAAAATGAGTAAAACCAGGTAACAACAATTATATAAGGAAATTAAATTTGAACTAACATATGATTATTAAATTTTTAATATTACTTTGTATATAATAATGTTATTTTATATTTTTTTTTAATTTCAGAACATATTCCATTTATAATGGTTGTACTATTATTTTGAGTAAATAATTAATATATAATTTCACATTAATTTTATCAATAACTCAAAAAGTTTATCATTGGGATAAATAATTGTTATGTATGGTTTTAAATAGCCATATTAAATACAAATTTTTTGTTCATTGGGATTTTTTAAAATTTTATTGATGGAATTATTGCCTTTAATTCTAAAGAAACACCGTCATAGTTCTCATATGAGTAGTACAAAAATTCAACTTAATGATTTTTATATTTTAAAAAATTAATACCTTATTGATGATTTTTTTACTACAATAATTTTGTATGTTTTTTTATAATTTTAATTTATATATGAATTTAAATACATTTTAATCTTGGGTTACAAAAAAATGTCAATTATTTGTATTACATGAAAAACTATATTTGGGTTGTGTTAGAAAAAAACCCAATTCCATATTTCATTACATGCTACACCAAGTTTAAATGAAATGTAACATGAAATTGAAATATTATTATTTAATAAAATAGTAATCACCTTGAAATTGCAATTTAGGGTATTAATTGGATTAAATAAATTATGAAAATGTTTTTTACACTTGTATTTAAAATCAACTCTTTTGATGCTAAATATTTTGAAATTAAAACAAAATTAAATTAAAAGGAAATATTTCTATGAAGATAATTTTTATGGTGCACTTATATTAAAAAATCATTTATCCACTTTATGAAAATTAATTTCATATTTTAAAATTAATTTTATAAAATGTATCATGAAAACTATATAGGGTGAAATTTTAATTTTCTAGAAAACGATTCATTCCATAATGAATATCGAATGATAAAAAAATTTAATTGAAACTCAATTTCATTTCAAATAATTAATAATTTTAAATATAAATGTTATTTTGATTTATTGTTAAATTAGATAAATTTACTTCTATTAATCCATGTTTGGTAATTTAAATAAATTTTAAATTTAATTTTCTTATAAAAACCTTATAAACGTTTGGACAGGTTCACATGAAAACCCCTCTTTCTAGTGACATTTGAGGGAATATTTTTGAATTAATGTTTTCCAATTATGATATTTCCTTTTGGAAAAATGGATTCAAATTTTTTAATTATAATAATATCTGTTTTATAATAAGTAAAAAATTATTTTTGACCAAAATGAATATTGAATGTATTAAAAATTAATTCTTTCAGTTAAAGAAAAATTTTATTTACTATGTGTTAAACTATAATCATAAGAGTAAAAATTGCATTATATATTATCTTAATTTAATTGAATTATTTTATTTTAACATTTTCCCATTAAATTATGTGATTTATTGAAATATTTTTCAACATTCCATTTAATATAACATCAATAATAATATGTTTAGTAAAAATGACAAAATAATTACCCTTATTAAATTTACTCTCTAAAAAAATTAGTGATTGGGAGAAAAACAACATTTTATGGTTATACATATTATTTTTCAAAATAAATTATTCATTATGATATTAATTTTACATTAATTTTTAGTGATGAAATAATAAAATTAAATTCATAAGAAAATCCAACACATTAATTATTTAGGTAATTAATAAATAAAATTAATAACACTAAAGATATTAAAGTTGATGTAAATTGAATTAATTATAATCATAATTATTTTGATGATTATTAAATCATGTTATATATGTGTGATGTTAAAATATTAAAATAAAATTATTTTCTTGACAATTTGTTATTGAAATAAAATGTATAATATCAAAATTGATATTGTGGTTATTTTATAACAAATGATATTTTATTTAATAATTTAAAATATCTAAAAATAATAAATTCTTACAATTTATTTTTAAATGTAACTAAATATTCAATATTTCTCATTAATGTACTAATTAATCATTTATAATTACTTTATTGACCCTAAAATAGTAAAACCTTGGTTGGCACAGTTATGGATAAAGTATTGTTTTTTTTGTTTACATTTAATTGAGCTAAAGTTACATTCCAAAACAAATAATATTTATATTTTATAAATTGGATTTAATATTTTGAATTAGTTTTAGAAATTATTTAAAAATTAATACTCAAATTGAGACTAAATCAATATATAACATTGGATAGAACACTAGTTACAATAGTGAAACCCAAAATGATAAAAAATGAGATACATTGAAATTATGAAATGATATATTTAAAACATTTGATTCATTTCATGGTTGGGGTTTTCTCAACCATATAATCTATTCAATAATTTAGTTATAATTTTTTTATCCACTTGTGGTATTTTTTCTTCCAAATTGTGAATACATTTAACTATTTATAAGAATGACACTCTTCATAAACTATAAAGGAAACTCACTCTCCCAACTTCTTCACACATAGAAATCCATTTTGATCATCTGTTATCAGAAAAAATAACTTCAAAAATTCCCTCCCATAATCCTAGAAGCCTTATTTTTGTCATAAAACCAACCAATAAAGGAATCAGTGAAAACCTATGGATGATTACTAAAAAGGGGATACATTTATCAACGAGGGGTTTCATCCCCCCCATACACATAAATTTTCTTTATTAAATGGTTATATAATAACTTAAGTATGTTGCATATACTATAATGTTTTTATTTAAATGTTATGACATTAATCCCAACAAACATCCATCAAAATGGGTGATGAAATCTTTTTAGTTTGTCTAGCTGACTACTGCCTCACAAAACCAAGTCATTTATATATTAATTACCACTATTAATTGTCAGGAATAATAAATTTTTGATACATTATATATGATATGTATGATATATGATATTTCTATTATAATTTTTTAATTATTATATCACATATATCTTCATTTTTTAAGAATACAACAAAGTCATTCGGGTGTACAATGGACGTCTATCTCGTGAAACGATTTTATTCATAAATGTTTTACGTGGAATATATTTAGGATCATTTTAATAACATCATTTGATGTAAATGAAAAAAACACCAATAGAATGATAATGTATATATATCATTTATATATTTTTTGTTATATGTAACATAAATGGAAATAGATTTCAGGCCAAAATACAACCTACCATCTCAATGTACAATTTTTTTAATTTCATATCAATAAATATTATGAATCATCATAAATACATATATATAGAAAATAAAATATATATATATCATGTTTAAAATTATAAAAACGGTTAAAGAATGATTTAATTAATAAGAACCAGATATAATAAGTTAAAACACATGTGAAAAAAATGCAGTTATTATCAAAAACGTTATTTCAACATGGATTTATTAATTAATACACAATAAATGGAAATACTTAATCAATATATTGTATGATATATATATATATATAATTGATTATATAATATATGTATAATATTCTTATATTTATTATATTTTAGGATTCTATGAGTATGACCGAGATCTATATATAAGGTAAGTGGATTTGTATTCTCACTTTAATTATAATTGACTATTTCCATATTCAACAATCAATTATTTTGTATGGTATTTCGAATCCTTATGATATGATATATCATTAATCTATCTTATTTCATGATAATTAATTTTTATATTGATTTTATTGTTTTATAAGGATTAGGATAAAAACGTTTCTCAAATGGTATGGGATTTCCATACCACTTTTAACTTCCATGAGACACATGTCCCATTCACCACATATTTATTTTATTTGGTGTATTTACTTATAATGAATTTATGTTTTTATTCCACTAATAAAAACTATTTGGGTTTATATAACTATATTATGATATCTATTTCATGGTTTTTTATGTTACAAAAGTTCATCAAACGTTCAAACACTTTTTTTGTAATTTTCATTCTATGATACATACATTATGTTATAAACTAATATTCCTTATCAAGGTGTATATAAATCCCCTTAAACATGTAATTTCATGAATTTATTCATCATAAATATATTTTACATTACATTTTATGTTATTACTTCATGGATCTATTTATTCATAATAATAATAATGGTAATTATTTTATTCTACAATCCAAACATTTATCGAGATTATCTATGATCAAGTTATCATTATTGAAATATCAATATCTATATCTTTCAAATTATCCCGAATTTTCAATGCTATAGATATTAATGATATATTTCTGTTATGGTACCATTTTTTTAATCTTTGGTATGTAAGATAAATAAGAAAATGTTTAATGAAAGTATGACTATATTGTTCTCTCCATTTAGAAATCAGCTTTCTTCCAAGACAATGTTTACCAAAAATATATTCAAATATGCTTTTAAATGATATTTTGATCCGAGTTTAAAAATTTTCATTTTTTATTTTCTTTTGTTTTAATAAATTCCAATGCATCCTTTTTTAATTTTCAAATCTATTTTCATTTAAAATGTTTTTCAAAAGGTTTTAATTTTTAATTATAATTTTTTATTGTGAGAAGGATAGATTCCCGAATAAATTTTGTAAATTATTTTTAAAAATTATACTTCATCAATGATAGAATTGTTTTTTGTTACCTATTCTTGACTAATGATAAGATCCAATGATACCATTCATATTTTGTCCATAAATTTTTTATTCTTCGATTCCAATAAGTTTATAAAAGCTATTTATTATCCATGGGATATAATATGATAAAATGATTATAAACTAGTTAATATTTATGGGACATTATTTGATTACATTATTAGTAATATAATATACTTTCAACATGTTATGACATGATGAAATTTTTATTATACCATTTTCATTTCAAGGAATATGATATAATGAATGTTTATGGTCTAGTGGAATACATAAATATGGTTTTCATTATCTGATTTGTGGGACCTATATCTCTTCCAATAAATTGGGTAAGTATTTATATGGCATGATATATATGGGAAAATAATGGGAAGTATTATAAGTTTAGTAATAAATCTCTATAATAGGGTATGAACTTGGTTCAGTAAGGGGAGTTGTCCTTAAATATGGTTTGGGGACTTCACACATTACACACTAAGGAAAGGGTTCCACTAGATTGTGGTATGTCCCACCTAGGACGGTTGACCACCTCAAAACGGGTATTAATATTTTCATCCCAAACCAAAAAAAGGGTACATGGGAGGTCATCAAAACATTTAAGCAGGTATATGGGTGGATAGATCAAGTTTAAAATATTATACATATCTTAGTGGGTATCCTTGACATAATATTATCTCTACTTATGGGAATAAAAGAAATCTATTTATTACAACAATTTTATGATCTCCATGATCATGTTCATTTATTTCCAAATTATTTTTAATTTTTCTAATTGGGATCAACATAAATGTTTCCTTATTCTTACGGGTCACATGGCCGCAAGAACACATCATTTTTTTGCTAAAGGATGATGACTAGAAGTGAGGGTTTTAAGGAGGTATAGTGAGGATACAATACCATCTTATCAGAGTATAAAAAATAATACATCCGTAAACATATAACATCGAAATAATATATATTCATATGGAATAATAATGTATTTTAAGAATAAATACTGAGCAACTAGATTATATTAAAAATACACTATTTATTGTAATATACATGGTTTCCAGGAATGCTGATAAATAAAATAGAACATGGGATATGAATATTCAATTATTTTATATAGAAATAGAAAAGGAAAAAAGTATAATACATTAGAATCTAAAAAATATGCTCGATCCTCTCCTCTTATGTTCCATCTATATGTAATGCATTTCAAGGATCCGAACTAGGGCACTTCCCATTATTCATACATGCATTCATATATTCGTTTTTAGTACTAGATTCTACCTGATTTTGGTATGAGATTAAGTCCTCGCATTCCACCACCAAAGATCTCTAGAATTAATCCATGTAGTGATCATATCTATTTTTATTGTAATTATAAATAATTAATTATTAATGATGAATAAACAACGAAATTTTTATTCATGTTCTTATTTGACACCTAGAATCTCTAAATGATCCATCTCATCATTGGAATGAATGAATGACCAATTATATATATGTAGTAACAATATATATAGTATAGTTATATATTGAATCATCATATATGAACAATTTACATGGGGATTTATGTGGACATAATCCAGGAATACTGTGTGCCTGTAAGACTCGGGAAAAACTCAATCATACATAACTAGTCTAAATGATCCTATATGCTCAGGTAAAATGGTATATTCCCCTCATCTCATTATAATTGGGGTACTTTAAGCTAGTTATGGGAGATGATGAGTGTTCAATCATGTCAACAATTGAAAATGGATTTGGCGCATCATGCCCATCATACAAATGGGGTCAGTGGTGCGTGACATCCTGATTAACACATGATGTAAGGGAGAAAGATACTGTCATGCTTAACATAACCCATAAAATCATACAACATCCCATATCAAGGGATAATAATATTTATAATTTAATTCATGATAAATTTACTCTCATGTTTCTCTATATCCATGAAAAATTATATTGAGGTATTACAATTCCCAACGGGGATTTAATAATTCATAAACAACAGTAAACCTCAAAAACCCTTTAAAACCCAATTTGTATAATTAATTTCATTTATTTTTGGAATTAAACACCTAGATGAAAAATCCATCCCATGTAATCAGTCTATTAATCTCCCTAAATCGTGGACATTCAATTCATATGATTAATAAGTCAATAATAAGGTTTCAATATTAATGATGAAATTTGCTAAATGGAAAATTACATTTATAAGAAAATCCATGAATTTAGGTTTTTCTTGGGTTTATTTAATGAGCATATAATAGGGGTAAAATTTCGTTCTAACACATTATGAAAATGTAAGAGTATTCATAGCTATATAAAAAATTAACTGAAGATGGTAATTCATTTTACCACACCCAAGGAGTGTCCGTAACTGAGGGAAACGTCTTCTACTATACTTAACATATATCAACAGGAACAGATCAAGGTTCATGTGCCAGATTAATATGATGAAATCAAAAAAAAGTTACATGTGTAAAAGGATGGTGTGAAACATAGTAAAAAAGATATAAAACATCATAACTCATGGGGAAAATGATGATACCACATACTGTAGGGCCAATGAATACTCTTAGTCTAATGGAGGCCTCAAATTTGAAGTATGTTGGGATAAATATATTAAACAATCCAACATCATAAATATAGGGGTAATAATATTTTAATAAAATAGTGAAATGTATTTGATTATAAACCAAAATATAAACATAGAAGATTTTGTATTTTAGTAAGACGGATCTGATTCTTATGATCGATTGTGATTTAGTGTCTGGACAAATGATTTATCCCAATGCTTATATTGAGAGGATTGGGAGATTAATAAGAATAAAATATGGACATCATTATGTGAATGAAAAAATAATACTGAAAAGTTATGTTTATAATTTCACTAATGGAATAATGGAATTTTCACTGATAAAAAAGGGGGTGCACGATTTGTCTTCATGGTTTCACTATCTATTCTCAAACCATGTGAAAACCCACCATCAAATATCTATAGTTATTCAGACAGTCAATCACTTGGAGTCGCAAAGTTTGTAACAAACTATGTGGCTCCTACAACACCACTATTTCACCCTTCATGGATAATAGAGGCCATGTTGTATAGGTTTCATTGTTTCTAAAAATCATGAGGACTAGTTTTTACCAAATTTTGGAAATAAATGCTCTGAACAAGAATAAAACACTCATATCCTCTTCCCTAAGACCTTGTTCACATTAACCATGATTTAAAAATTAACATATGTGAAAAAACATACAATCAGTACATTCATGAAAATGTGGTTCATCAAAACCATACCTTCGTAAAGAAACACATTCTTATATTGGCCTTCAGATGTTAATGTAGTATCATCTAAAAATATTTCTACCCACTGAGATTGTATATCAACTTCCCATTACCAAGACTCATCCTTTACCTTGTCATGATTACATAGAACCTCTTCTAAAGGAACAAACCTACATTGAGGTTTCTTCAAAATCTGATTAGCAATACATATTAGGGACAAGATGATAGAATCTCTTACATCAAATTCAACAACATAGGGCTAAAATCCATTAAAGCGTTGTGTATAATACCAATTAATTTGAGGTACATTAAATACATCAGGTATAGAATGATATATCTACGGAAGTGCAATTTGGTAATCCACTAGTATAATCTTCATCTAAATCTCTATGTGTCCAAAATACCTAGGAAAGAGCTTACCCTCTATAAGAATATGTAAATGGCCCAAAATGGTAGAGAATCACAATAAATCCAGGTTTCTGACCATAAACTGAAGTGTTTTCTGATGTGTGTTGGAATATGAATTATATATGGACAGATCTGTCATCATCCAATTTCTAAGAGCATGGACTTCCTCTATAGTATCCCAGATGTGATGTTGGCATAATTATAGTAACCTCCCCAACCACTACATAACACATAGGTGAATGAAAAGGGCTACTAGATATGTCATTATAAGGATCCATATTGATATTAACCTCAATTTATTATTATAAGTGAACCCAAATAGGGGAATATGTTTGACCTATGATCCCTTGAAGTCAAGGACACATGCATGGATCATGTCCTCTGCCACATAAATTTTTAGAAATGTATTTCCATCATATTGTGGATAATAGGCCATGCTCAGATGTACCTATATACCCAAAGCCTCCTGTAACCCCTTCCATAACTGTGCTGTCAAGCAATAGTATCTATTAGAAATGAAAGAACAATTACAACCATGAATATGTACAATCTATGTGATGTACGTTCATCATGATCATAGAATGATAATGTCTATCTTTTTGGATATATGTTTGATAGCATCATCAAATGATCATCAATGACCCAAACAATATCATTTCGATGAGGTGATCTAGATAATGCAATCAAGATATCCATAAAAACGACATTGAATTTACACTCTGTAATGGAAAATGGATATATAATCCATTCCAAATACTGATGTTACCCCTTCACGCACTCAGAAGAGGAACACCATGTGATGAGGTCTAAAACCTAATTTTTTATTGCAAGACACAAATGCGTGTGCGATAGATCCCAATTCATTTTTTTGACCCCGGGGTGAACTTACCATGATGGGGTGTATATTTCCCACATCATATCATCATAGTTTTCAGTTGGTTCCCATACATTCATGTGTAATATTGTTTATTTATACACATCCATGGTCGAGCCTAAATATGTGTCATCATCTAATGCGTTTTCCAATGGGAGCAGTCCATGTAGATCAGATATTTTCTCATTCTTACTCATTGTATAAGGGTATATTTCATTGATAAGGCCATGATATTAGTCTGACCATGACCTCGTGAATATCAATTTGCATCTTTGAAAATATAGTCATGAGCTACCACTTTCCATTAGAATATTGATCCATATATGTATGATTATTCTGAATCTGAACATTGGCTTTGACATTTCCTTTACCCAACATATAGGAATGATGAAAATAAAATGTTTATTGGTTTTAATACAACCTATGTTTCCAGATATTAATTTCCCAGTGTGTAAATATGTACTTGATCATTTTTTCATAGAGTATACCACAAAACAGTCTCCATGTAAAGAGTGTCCCCAATATAATAAATAATGTACATATTTATCTAACTAGAGGTTGTTTGTCAGGTAATTCCTCTAGTGATTCATAAAATGATGAGACTAAAATTTGTTGAATCACTCATCCTACATCATCACACCTTCATGTCTGATACTAGATGCATCATACTATACAATATATATCTTTTGTGCCTATGGAAGAACGAGTATATTGAACTCGTGTCAAACAGACCTTCGTCTCCTGAAAGGATTCCTCACAAGATTCTGACCATACAAATTACACATCATTATTAAACTGGACCATAAGTATAAATGCAGGAATAATAGAATCATGAATAATAAATCAGTAATATCATTCTAGCCCCATAAAACTCTATATTTCAAATAAATTCAATGGATGAACCTAGGAAATTGTAGCTCTCACTTTGTATTTGTACTCCGAAACTCATGACTCAGAGATATCATGACCCATGAAGAGTAAATCATCAATCTATAATTGATATTTACTAATATTAGATAATCATTGATTCTCCTAAGTAATATTCAACATGATATCATGATGGTTTTCATGGTCATGTCCATTGCATGAATACATTAAGATATTATTAGTAGAGAATACCATAAAGCAATATAGATATAAGTTGAAAACCATATTCATAAAATTCTTAAGAATTATTGAGGATTTCTTGATTTCGAACAAAATAACAAGATATTAATATAGATCGTACATTCTCAATAATTTTTTCATGGTATATCTGATGATGTGACTTGTACTTAATGATAGTACAACGCCATTTCCATCATTAAAAACACTCTTTATTCTCAAAACTAATCAATCAGGTATTCTATTCTATGTAATGTATATAAATTACTTATTTTGAGATGGTTCACAATGACGGTGACCCATGTAGAGACCGAGGTTACACTCTACCAAGCCTTTGCATATCTTTTCCTTCTCTAGTCACACATACATCCCATTATACCTTAAGAATGTTTCTACCACCACTATTGATTTGAATGTCACCCTATGATGATTGTAGTCTTTATGTACTAAATAGGTATATAATTTTCCATCTCGATGGTTATGTCAAATTCTATCATGTCGAGGATGAAATAATTTGACACGAAGTCATATCCACATATGTTAAGGGGTTTTTGTTACAACTGTGAATGCACTCATAGAAAAAACCTACCGGTTTATCTATATTCATTATTACATATAATTTTTCTATCTTGACGCCCATACTCTTCATAACAAATTAATATATAAATGATTGAGTGGTTCCTTTTTCATACAAAAAAATACACTAATGTGGATGCCACTAGAATAGCTCCTCATACATTAGACGGTTCCGATCTCTTCTCCTCTAATATAGTATGGACTGAATGAAACTGGAATGTACCGGGGGTCGACGTCACTGCCAGATTGACCAAAAAAATACCACTCCTTTGGGTCTAATAATATGGCTTATAACTGTTACTTCCTCAACTAGCACCTCATGTTGATTGGTTGGTGGTATTCCATCGGCCTTCCTTGAATGATTCCACTATCCCTCTCAAGAATGTGCTATAGGATTAGATTCATGATCTCTAGGAACTAATGGGAATTTTCGATATATGTGTTTTTTGTGGATCATCATGGAAAAACCTCTAAATTACATTAGATCCCAAATTCAATGAGGTTTCATGTGTTTTGGTTTCCTATTGTAGTTAAAAATCAAAATGCTATCAATATGAGAATACTGAATACTAATGCCCATGTGAGTAGCCTCAAAATGTCACGTTCTCCCATGAGAAGAGCCAATGATATATCTAAATTTCAAATAACCCTTACTCACACCATTAAATTCCCCCAATTATTTCATGTGTAATTAGGAAATTGTTGTCGATTTCAAAAATGATATTCAACCAGAATACATTAACATATGACTAGTTAAAATAAATTATTTCATTTGTGAATCTCATGGAATTCATAATGTCCTTTTATTCTATATAAAGATATAACCACTTCATCTTAGTGAAACGTGTATATTACTCCATAATAGAGATACTCCCCAGATGTAGGTTCATGGACTCTCTATCTCTATCATATATTAGATTATCGGGAAATAAATTGTCTTATAAATTTGTCTAGAAATTTATTTGGACCATATCTCTATGTTGAAAATAATAGGTAATAACATATTTACCTCTCTCTGCAGACTCATGTAATATATAAGCTAAAATATTATCCCTCTTCTCTGAAGGAATATCTATATGCTTGAATATAAAATGGGTAGCTTTGAGCCGCCAATAGGCATCATGTGGCCAGTCATTCACATAGAAGTTGGGAGGATACTGATGTGTGAATTATTAAGCTAATATCACCATTTGTGATATAGGTCGGACAAAAACATACATATTCTAATGAATACATAAAATGACCTATACGAATTGGGAAACAATTTTAACATTAGGAATAAGAAATATTTTTGTGGGTGAAACTATACGAGGAATTACTAGCAAATTAAAGATCGAAATCTCAAGTTCTTTTTTATCACTACAACCAGGGTTTTTGAATCAAGGATTCTATTAAATCAAATTACAATAAGGCCCAATACACACCTTATAATAGATATAAATAATTGAAAATGGTTCAGATATAAAACTTTGATTGTTATATATCCTTCTTATAGAGACGTTCACACCTCCATGCCTACTCCAGTATCCATATCTAGGTATTATAAATTTAAGAATGGTCATAAAATCATAAGAGATCACTTTTACCCACTTTTATGGTCATGTTCTGATTAATTTCTTTTTTTTCACATGTATAAGTTATCCATTCATAATTCAAAATTATCATTCATTTTAAATTTGTATTTGATCAAATATTAAAATCACCTTAAATTGTTTCATTAGATGTATTAAAATTTCCCACCAATAAGGGACAATACTATTTATGAACCAAAATATGGCATTCCATTAACCCACACTATATCATTTTCCAGCCCATGTGTCCAATGGTCCATATCTCAACATGCCATATTTAATAGTAAAAGGTGTCTATTTTAACCTATGGAGGAGAAAACTGTTTTATTAAGGTAATAACATGAATTATCCATTATTATTTCTAATTCATACAAATAAATTCATCACATCTCATTAAATAAATAAGTCACTATCAATTTGCTCAAAGAAAATGTGTATTGAAAATAGACGTGACATGAAAAAATTCAAGGCATATGAGTCCTATTAGGCCTATAATGATTCATGTAATGTAGTTTCGATTGTTTTACCAGGAAACGGTAAAATAAATCTCATTTAAACAATACAAATAAAAATAACTTCATAAAACAAGTATTTCACCAAATTTTGAAGTTGCATGAACCAAAATTCCCATATTATTTCACTACAATAACTGGTCATAGGTAATATGGATTTCCCATATACATGGGTTAGCTATGTCTAGGAACAAGGTCATTTCCAATTTAATATAACTCTTAATATCTCTTCTAATACCTAAATAGTATGAAGGGGTCAAAAAGAAAACCTTTTATAAAACCATTTAATGTCCCGACCTGAAATCCACTTAACTTATGCCCCGATATGATGGGTCACATGACCTCAACACCCTTGCTCAAACACTAGTGGTAGCTCAATAGAAGTGTGGTTTTAAAAGTTATATGGTGTGGATAATATATCCCATTATCATAGTGTCACTGTGTATACAACCCTAAATATATAATGTCAAATGCACATTTAAATAGATAGAATAATAATGAATCTGATGGATGAATTATTAGTGACTATATAATAATCAATATTCAAGAGGTAATGTATTATACATGAATTCATGGAATGATTATATAAAAAATGGAACATGGGATGGGAATATACAATCTATTTATACATGAATTAGAAAAATAAAAAAATATGCTCTGTTGTAATATCAAGAATATGATCAGTCCGCTTTTATTTTGCATCATCTATTTTAAATTAATATCAACGATCTGAAGAGTAGTGCTTGACCATATCCACACATAAAATCATATAATATTCTTATGTACTAACAACATCCTAATTATGGTGTGAGATTAAATCATAGTAGTCCACCACAAATGAATTATATTTTTAATCCAAGGAGTGATGATAAAAAACTACTTGAAGATATAAATAATTACTTAACATGTTTAAATAAATAAATAACTACAAAATAACATTCTTAAATGACACATGGAAGCTCTAAATGCTTCAGATCATTACCATAATTAAATTATAAACAATTACTATATATATATTATAATAATATATATATTACTATTATGTATTATATCAACCTATAAGAACCATGAATGTGTTGACATAAGTGGCCATACACAGGTTATATTTTGTAATAGCATGACCAAAGTGTAACAAAGTCATACATAATAAGTCTCAATGATCCTATAAGAACACGGAATATGGTACATTACCTAAATCTCATATTGAGTTGGAGATATCATTATTTTTACATGATATAGTGTGTGTTCCATCATTTCAACACATGAACAATGGATGTGATGCATCATTCCCACCATTTGAATGGTTTCTGTGGGATGGAACCTATATTTCAAAATGGATCTAAAGATAACATAAAATATTAAGGGAGATGATTGTATTTATCTTCGAGATGGATCATATGCTTTTAATGGATCATGATTTGGTATATGGACATGAAAATAATCTCAATGCCTAATTTCAGAGTTTTTGGGAGATTGATTAGAGAAAATATAGTCATCAACTCAATAATGGGAGAAGAATAAAGAAAAGAAAATTTTATTATTTCATTAAGGGATAATGGATGATTCACCCACAAAATATGGGGCACAAGGTTTGTCTATGCAGTTTCGAAATCAATGTGAAAACCATGCTCCAAACTCTACACAACGAATTTCCATGCATGGTAAAGGTGAATGGAATCCTAACTATGAAAAAAAATTAAAAACCACAATAAAATGTATGCTTTTTTCATGGTAATGTGCCTGGATTCGAACAATTACCAAAAAAACCATTCAAATCCCCTACACATCTATTTCACCCCCACAGGGATGGAAGATACCATGCAGGCTGGGCAGTGTTGTTTCTACTAACCATACAACCAATCTAATTTTTTCACATTCTTGATCTCTAGGCTCCTAATAATCCCCAAATTCCCTCGGGACCCTCCCTAGGCCTTAGTGGTCATTTAAGAAGATTAATAAAAGAATAAAATATATAATAAAAAGTTTGGACCTCAGTTTAGTAGAAGGTCAGTTATAATTAATATCTAATGAACTATACATATTAATTATTTGACTTGTGATTCTAGTATTTAATATGTAGGTTATTGTTTTCTAATGTCATGATAATCTTCTTATACCCATATTCACTTGATCTACTTACACATCTATATTTTTTACACTTAATGAGTATTGTACAATTCCCATTATTATGTTTCATTTCCCCAGGTTATGAAGATTGGTTCAAGTAGGGTACGTTTGTGAAGAGTTTAAAAGGGGGAATATCTTTGTGGGAAAAGTTGAAGATCATTCACCATATTAGAAGGTTGTGTTCCATGTTTTCAAAGGCACACGGCTATGATATTCCTAAGGCATGAATCTATATAATGTAATGAATATTGATATAAAAATATGTAATACCCATGCATGACATTCTTATGTTTCTATAGGTTATTTCTATCATATCAACCATTTTCAACTTATTGTTCACATTCATTCTACAGTAACACTCTATACCACTTGTGAGTGAACAAAAATTATCACGGTCATAATCAAAAAAGTTAACGGGGGATCTAAATGATATATAAGTGTTAAAATTTAACCTTATGATGTATTAATTTCATTGGTAGATATGATTTCGACTCATAATCTTATAATTTTTAAATGATATCTTCTCCTTTCAACGTTATTATGAAAAATAATTAATTTTATTCAATTTTTTATGTAATTACTATTGTGTTCTTTTCTTTGATATAGAAGGAAACCATCCTCATCCCATCCTAAAACCAATATGGTCCACTTATCTTGAAAAACACTACTAGAACCTATTATTGACATCCTTATCCAAATTATATATTCTATAGTTTAAGAAAAATTACATCTCTATTGTCCTCATGAGTAAATCCAGTGGAGGTCTCTCAAAACGTTCATAATCATTTTTGTTAATCTCTTCCATTTTAATCATATTCACCCACATTATATTATGTTGTAACCATTAAAAAATAATAAAAATATTATATTATATATAATAATGTTTGATTAAATTAATTTCATAACCTTGTTATTCATTTTTTTATAAAATGATAGTAGAACGTATCACTCATGTGCATGTGTGGACTACCAAATTCATGAATAAATAAAATTTATTACCATAAGAAATCACATTGATAATAATAATGATGGATTTAACAAATATATATTATATTTATTATGTAATTATTATTCATAAATGATAATATATTCTTATATTCTATTAAAATTTTTCATTAAAAAATAAAAACTATTTCTATTTCTTCGTACGGACTACCATCTACATGAATGATGTATTTAATTTTTATAACTATATCACTGGTGGATGGTTTGAAGTACATATATAAAGAATAAATATGTTATTTTTATCATAAATAAAATTATATATATTATTTATCATTCCTGAACATGCATAGAATATATCTATTGAACAACAAACATATTCAATAAACAAAATAGACAACACATAGAAACATCGATTTTAATAATGAATTATTATTAAATATTTATTGATATGTTTCAAATAGATCTAATAAAATATTAAAATTCGGTATATTGTTATATAATATAATAAAATTAAATCAATATTTATAATACATAAGGTTATTGATCTTACAAATCATGTCAGACTTATTGTAAATATTATTTATCATAATAAAATTTTGTAGATACATGTATGATGTTACACATCTTATTTATTAATTTGTTTTATAAACAATCCATTTAACATGAAATATCAAGGATTATTATTAGTTAAGTTTCATTAAATTGTAATCTCAAAATATTTTTCCATTTCTTTTTTATCTAATGGTTATAAATGTTTGAAATTTTTATCATCTCAGTTGTCTTTATTTGGAAATATGTTTTGTTATACACATACGATCCTTTATGGGGTGAATAAAATTCCCTAATAATATTTTTTATCATGTATATAATTGTCGTTTTGGTATTTAATTTTTCATTTAGAGTATATTCTCTCCTTGTGGTTATAAAACAACAGTTACAAAGGAGGAAATTGTGTTATGATACAATATTTTTTTGTTAGGATTGTTTAGGATTAAATTTATGAGGATGAAATTATATAATATATCTCTAAAAAATATCATGATTTTTATTATATTATAGTTATGGATTGAGAAAATATTTCTTTCATTTCACTATCCTCTATTTATGTACTGAATAGACAAAAAAGAACCTTTTTAAGAAGTATTTATTTTATTTCTCTATTCGTTGAAGAAATTTTTCATCATTTTTGATAAACTCCTTATAATGGATTTAATAGTGTTTTTTCTCTTTTCCAATGATTGTTTTTATTCATTTTACACATGTTTTTAATTATATTAAAATCTTAAAATTAATATTCTTGTTATTTTCTGATGACTTACTCATGTATAGTTAGTGAAAATATGAATGAAATAATTTTTTAAACATATACTTCATGAATGACATTTTCTACAATTATGAATACACTTTTGGTCGAAAATTTATCTTCTATTTTCGATGGTTTTTTTAATGTTTCCCATGAATTTCTTGAATTATTGGTGATTTGAAATATGTTAGTTTATAATGATAGGGTATTTTATGGATGAATTTTCTATTAATCATTTTATATAATTTTTTCATATTTAATAACATACATTGATTTAACATTTGATTCACTGGTTATTTTTTCTTTGATACCGACCTTATTCATTTTTTGTATGTTTTATGGTTATGATGATGAAATATCTAAAGACCCCATTTTATTTTGTATTGGTTCAGCCATGATGAAATAAAAATTATCTAATAATATTGCACTATATATATGAATGAATTATAATTAAATGAATGGTTGGTCCATTATATCGCTCCCATTAATGGAGTAATGATAAATATTTTCTGATCTCTATGGTTATATGTGATGTTTTTCTATTCCTGATGTATGTGTAGAGGCTATTAGCCTATGGCTCACATGTGAATAATTTCTTGGTGGTAGCCTTGACATAACATTTCATTGATAATGATTATGCAACACTTTATGATTCTTTTTGTTTCATGACCTTATGATAATGTTACACTATCATAACATTATATATTTCATTCCACTCTGATTCATGACTATTTAATTGAAACTCTTAATTCCATAACTCTATATTATGATCTTTAAATTAATGGGTATGCTTTTAAAATATTAAAATCATGTTATAATACACTTATTCACATGTTGTGGTAAATTTATCATTATTATATCTATTGATAACCCTTAATAATCATCAAATCTCATCCTTTATGATACTTCTTTTTCCATGCGATATAGATAATATTTTTAGTATGATATGGTTATGAAGTGTTGTATTTATGAATAACCATGTAGGAGATAATTTATATCATTTAGGTATAATAAATATATGTACCAACAATTGAAATGACCCCAAACCTTTATGGTTATTGATTCGATCATATGGATATGTAATAAATATTAATATAATAAGATAAAATATTTAGGTATCCAATGTTTTTGTCACCTAAAATAATATGAATATTCACTACTGTTGAATATACAATGTTTGGATGTTTATTTTATTTATGACATTGTAGGACAGTTCATTTTAAAAATATTATTATATTTTTATGGATTTCCAATGTATGGAAATATAATTTTTTATTTTTTATTAGCTTCTACTTATTTTTTTAAATATTATAAAAATGTTTTAGCGTTTTAATATATGTAGTTTTGAATCCACATAACAACTTTACAGAAAATGGTGATATTAATCATCCTTAAAACCCAGTGGAGGTTTGGGTCATTAGTTATGTGGGGTCAAAAAAATTAAATTCATTATAGAAATGTATTTTTTTCCATACTCTAATGGTTTTGTTGAATTGTTTGTTATGATAAGTCATAATGATTATAAGTCATGAGTGGTTATGATAATCTTTAATTCTATTGGAAATTGTTTTTTAGTTCATGTTTAAAGGATATATAGTGGGGGTCGCAATCACTTGTAAATGGTATCATGGAATATTGTTTAGCCGAGTCCCTATTGATAAGAGTGTCTTGGTGGTTAAATTTAATATTTGTTTTGAATTTTTTATTTTTGTTTATACCTAATTTATATGTTACTTGATATACTTATTTCATGACTATTTACTCATGTTTACAAACTCTTTTAAATCATATAATATGTTATGATAAAATAAAAATTTCATGAATCTTGTTGTATGATCTTGATTTTATTGGCTATTAATTAGTTATTTTGTATTTATGTACATTGATTAGGATATCATACCCATATGTTCATCTTATGATCACTTATAATCGTTTATTTTTATCTATTATTCATAAACTTTTAGAGAATATATGCTCACCTATTTATTATTTTTTCATATATGTGGTTATGAATAATTTTATAACATTTGGATATTCTATGATGGGGGTCTAGTATTGCGTAAGTAAGGAGAAATTTTAATGGTCGCGTAAAATAATTTTCTTATGAAATTAATCTATAATAATAAAAATCAGATAGGACCCAACATGATAAATATTGTTAAATGTAATGAATATTTGTGAAGGATAATGTAATAGATGTAAAATCACTACTTCATTAAAGAATGAACAGTGCTTTATAGAGTAATTATACACCAAATGAACAACTAAATATTATTATTAACTTGATACCATTATAATATAGATAATACAATAGTGGGTATGAACCTAATTAACTAAATTATGAAAATATGGTTTAAAAAGGTTATATAATTAATTAATTGGTTACTAATTAATAATAAATAAAAATAATTATATATAGAATATAAAAGAACTATTTTATGAAAATTTATTTTTCTGTAGACAATGGTTTTTGATCTTAATTAAATAAATCAATAATGTTTAACGAAGGAAATTAATTAATTTTTTATGTTATATAATCATCCAACTAAATAAAAATTCATCCAATAAGTTGGATAGGCATAATAATAGAACAAATCAAATTGTACGCCAAAAAATAAGTAATTTTATAAAATATGTTTCACATCCTTCAAATGTAAGAAATGTTTTAAATAAAAAGTTTGAAAAATTTATTAAATATATTTTAAAAAAACACTTTTTTCAAATATGTATAACAAAATTCTCATTGGAATTATATTTGTTATTTTTTTGAAAAGTTTCATTTTTGGATTAATAATTAAACGTACTCCATTATAATTGAAAAATGAAATTTCAAGTAAATTTTTTATAATGTTCAATTTTCTTTTTAATTATTTTCTAAGATAAAATAGTTAAATTATAAATCCAATAATCAAATTTTCATCATTGGAAAAAAATTATTTTTGAAATTTTATTTAAAAACATTGTTAACTTTTCAATTTTTTTCACTTAAAAACTAATTTTTCACCCCATCGATGGAGTTAATTTTAAATGAATTTTAAAAAATTATGTATTTTGAGTTATTAAAATTTTATTCAAAATTGGGAATTAATGATTATAAATTTAAATAATAGGTCCCCTTTTAGACAATATGAAGAGAAAACTTTGTAATTTTTATAACCCTTGCAAAATTTAAATCAGTCAATTAAGTGTTAATTTAATATTATAAATATTAAAAAATGAGGCAAACACTTTCAACATATTTATATGTTGCGTATGTTTTAATATTGAGTTACCTAGGTTATATTATTTACTATACAAGATAATTTTTAGGAAAAATCATTTATATTTATAATGGATGTTTATTTTTAAATTTCCAGGGAAGAAATAATTACCTTTGTGATTTCACAATGATGATGTTTTATTTGTTTAATTAAAAAAATATAAATTAAATTAAATTATAAATGTCTTAATAAATTAAATTTTAGATAATTAATATCATAAACTAATTTTATAGATTAATGATACATTTTTTGGTTATATTAAAATGCCTTTTTAAACATATATCTTTTTTTCTGATTTTTTTAAAATGACATGTTATCAATAGTATCAAAATTTACATTTATCATATTTGAAAAATAATAATATTTTATTAAATTATATAAACTTAATAAAAATATAAAATTTGTCCAGATGATTTTGATAACATTTATAATGTAATATATCATACATTTTTGGTTCTTGTGTCATTTTATATTAACTAATTGACCTTTTTTGAGTAAAAAACATGTTGTCATCGTTTGAGTTAATGATGTTAAATAAAGGTTAAAGAAATAGATAGTGATTAAAAAAAATTCAAATGTTCACTGATTGTTGTTGAATGCTTTTGTATCAGAAAATAGAATACTATATTCTAAATGAATAATTTTGGAAAGATTTTTAATATGAAATAAATTAATACTATTTTTTTGAAATTTCAAGACTACCCCTCCCATCTCTTATAAAAAAACAAAATTTCACTTTTCAACACACATTGAAACCATTTTGGTATGGAAAAATCTATCAAAATAACTTCCTAGAATCCATTTAAACGTTATATAGAAATTATATTAAGAAGAAACCATCCATAGTGGTCTTAAATTATTAAGTGATTAAGTATTTATAAAGGAGATATGTAAATTTTAATAAGTGTTTTTCTTTTGTTTATTTGTCCACATAGAAAAGAACCTTCATCAACTATTATAAAAACCTAAAAAAAGTGTCCTAACATATTTATATTTTATTATTTCAGTATAATTACATAAATCCTTCTCCACTTATATTAAATGGGAAAATATGTTATCTTTCATGTGTACATAAGACTATGGGATCCATAACTGATGAAATTCATTTTCTACAAACGTATATAAAAACAAGTTATAATGATGGAATTAATTTTTTAATATTATATTGATGAAATATTTATCATTATTAAAAGATAATATATCATTTTATTTATTACTAGCCTATATATAGAAAAATGATACCCTCGTTCATGCATACGTGTGAACCATCACCTCCACGAAGTGATGTGAATCGTTTTTCATTGACACATAACATAAATGACATATATATTAATATTTTAATTATTCATATGATATTTGGTATATTATTATATTTATTTTATGATAAAATAATACATAAATTCACTCCATAATGATCATTGAAAAAATGAAATATCACTGTTGCGTATGTATGGCCTACCATCTCCATGAATGTAACACATTTCATTTCTCATAACCATAATTAATAGATGGATTTTAAATTATAGTTGATATGTTAAAATTGATATAATTTCATGAATAATATTATTTATATTATGAATTAATGTTAATTTGACCACAATCATCCATCCAAAGTCATTAAGGTCTTATGAAAAAAATATTATCAGATTATTAGGCATGAATGTAATTAATTATGTAATAGTAAAACATGATAATATATTATGATATGGAAAGATAAATTGGTAAAAGTTTGAAAATAATGTGAACAATTAATATAAGTTTATTATGTAGTAATATAAATGTTGTACGTGATGAGTCGAAATGATGATTAGGGAATTCGTCTGATTTTTCTTCCATTGAGATACAATTTGATGTTAAGTACATATATTCTATTTTGAGGTGTATATAACTCTCCATTAAAATTTCACATCACCAGTATATTTATTCACATGAAATTTTAGAACATTTTAAATGTTACCCATTCATGTGTCCTTTTATTCACTTAATTAAAGAGTTATAAGGATTTCATAACATAATTTCCATTCATTGGGAGAAAAATATAATTTATTAATTATTCATGATATGATTTTGACTGAAATGAATATTGATTATAGTATAATTTATTTACATTTTATATTTGGATTTATATATAATATGTATTATTGATTCATCTGATTAATGATCACATCAATGATACTAATATTGAGAGAGAATCTATAACTAAAAACATCATTTTAATTATTTTATTGATTTATTTATAAATATTTATATTTCGTGTCAAAAGTTTGAAAAATTATTTTAATTAAATATTGTACATGAAAATTATTATTTTAATTTGGGAATTGTTAAATTGATTTCAAAATTTTGAATGAGTAATGGGACACATTTATTTAACGAAATATATTTAAATGATTAAAATGTGTTTCGAAAATGGGTTGATTATTTATATTAATAGAAATATTTTATTATGTGCTGAATTGAATTTTTATAAGTGGCATATTGGAAACATCATGTATTAGGTGTTGTGATTAAATAATGTTACATGGACATTTTATAGGTGGTTACATGATAAAACAATGTTGAATGGTTTTTTGATAATCCATGTACATGTTGTTACATTATAACCTCTAATGTAATTTCATTGAAATTCAGTAGTATTGTCATTCCATTTGTAAGAGTGACATGTATGGAAGAAAATTGTATGGTTATTCCATTTTTATGAGTGACATGTATCGAAGTCGACCACATGGTTATTCTATTTGGGTATAAATATGTTTCAAGTCACATATTTATATCTTACATACTTGCTTAGGATTTATTATGAAATCACATGATTTTAAAAAGTTAAGGTAATGATATGTTTTATAATATTATTACTTTTTGGGGTAAAAATTAATGTTTTAATGAAATTTTATTATTTATTTCACTGGAAAAATGGTTTCCTTTAATTTTCATCCCTTACTAAGATGGTGTGATCATCTCATTTTATAAGTTGTGTTTCATAGAATTTATTTATGATTAGGGATAATGATGAGATCAAGAGGAAATTTTTATTTATTTATCCTCAGAAGAAACCATTATTTGTTTTAATGATTTTTTCATTTGAAAAATGGATACATTATATTTTTTTCCACTTGTAAAATTTTTGGTTTACATTGTAAGAGTTTCCCCGAACTCTCAAAAACTGTAAACTTAAATGATTAAAAAATGATAGTTATATTTGAAGTACAATATAATATGTAATTATTATTGAATAATATATATATTTAGTATCAGTGGAAAGGTATATAAAACTATATTCATTATGTTAATTTTAATATCATTCATTTAAAATATCTTACATTATGGTTAATTTTAAATGATATTGAATTTTATGATTGTGTTGTTGCTTCTTATAAATTGTGTTTTTCATAATAGTTATCTATAGAAGAAACACGGAATTTTTAGTGTGATGGGAATAAGATAAATATATAATTCCAAATTAACATCCTAAGATGGTTTGAATTGGAACCAAATAGTTATATGTAATAATTAATCATTTTAAAAATACAGTAAATTATGGTGGAATTAATTCATGATATGATAGAAATGTACCATGAAGGAACATGTCGATAGTGGAAATTATCATGAGGTAATATCCCTTATCATTCATATAATCATATGAAACTATTCAATAAAATGGATCTATTATATCCTGTGAAAAGATATTTGGTGTCATGTGTTATTTCCCGGCCAGAACGGCCACTAGAACTGTGGTCAGAACGGCCACTAGAACTGTGGCCAGACCCATGTGTAAAATGGACAAAATGGGACTTCAAGATATGCGAGAGCCTAATAAATAGTAATGATGGTATTAGAATGTGATAGTGGGGATATAATAGAATAATATCAAGGTTTCACAATGATATAACATATATTAAATAACAGGAAATAGTTAATGCAATAATAGATGAAAGACATGGAGATGAAATAATAATAATAAAATCAATCAAAATATGGCCAACACTAATTATAACAATGCATGCTTGAATAAAAGAGAATAATTAAACATAAATATTCTAAGTAGTCTTCAGGAATTATATAGTATAGTAAAAAATATAGAGGAGAAATGAAAATCTTCAAGGGTGATCGCCATAAGCATCTCGTGCTCCATCTTGGTCATGGGATCCTAACTATAATGTAAAAGAATATTATCCTATATAGAAGAACATGGTCATGTGAACATAAGGTCTATATGGGTACTGTTGTGTAATGGTGGCCTAATCATAGTATGATATATACATCATTGTAGGCTACCACCCATGACATATAGAGTTATGTTTGGTCCATGAGTATAATTTAAAGTAGTGGGTATATATGAAGGAATAAAAAAAATTAACGGGATATTTCTTATGTTTTGAAAGGATTAATAAAGACTCTATCTACATCATATCATGTTCAGAAAGAGTTTTTTAATAGTAACTATATCTATATTTTAATAATATATGCATTTTATAGTTATACATTTCATCCACCAATATAATCCAAGTATGTGAAGACGTAAGTGTCCATATAAATGGAATACTAGGTGCTGAATGGGTCAGGGAATAACTCAGTTATTCATAAATAGTCTGATGAGAATATATGATTTATCCAAAGGGTAGATGACCTACATCTCATAATGAGTTAGAGATTTCATTGTTTTCACTATTGATAGTGAGTATGTTGTCATGTCAACTATTGGGAAAGTGGTGAGTGAGTTGTTATTCAAACACTAACCTTGGAATGTGGGGCGTCATTCCCAACATCCCAATATTTACAATAGTGTGTGACTCCATGACTGAACACCCAACATTTGAGTGTGGGATAATTCCATTCTCAAATGAACCATTACCATCCTTTCATATCCCATTCCAAGGAATATTACTTTTTATAATCATAATCAAATTCTTGAGGCATTACCTCTCACTCATTACGTTTAATATGCCCATTATAAACAAGAGAATCACAATTAGAACAATTCATGTATGTTGTATATACGTAATTATAACAAGAGGCATGGATATACAACCCGATTCAATTTGATTTCAATATATTCATTTAATATATTCATGAAAAGTGTTTCATTAGAAAAACACTATAAAAACACGTCATTCCATTTAATTCACTAACGTACGTAAATACATCATGAAAATACATCCCATTTATTTGAATAAAACAACCATCTTTAATGGGATAATAAATTAGTTTCACTACATCAAATCCATAAAAACATTATAATTTATTTAACAAAGAATTATTAGTTACTTGGGAGGTACCAGGATCTAATTGGAAAATTACCTATAAGGGAAATTCCATTCATTTTGTAAGACAAAACATTATAAGTAGTATGGTCCATTATTCATGTATATATAATGGTGAAACACTACTTAAGAACATTATTAAGAGTTATTTCATAAAATTTACACCTTAATAGACATAACAAAGGAATATGGAAAACTGAAGCCATAAAAATATCTTGATATAAAATAACTAATGAATACTTTTTAGATTAGAAGAGAGTCCACATCATCCAAGGTGTTTTATTATGAAAACATGAAAATGATTCTTAAATAATTAATTTAACCTAATTAATAATTTAATGAAATATTTTTAAATAAATTCACATTAATGATTCATTTTATAAAAATTACCACACTAGAAAATTCAATTTATAAATGGACAACTTGGAACTAAAGAGGAGACATTCTCAATTGTGAAATTTCCAAGAAAGGGATATTCCATTAAAGATCTAAGAAGAAATCATAAATTAAATTCAAGTAATATATTCATTTATTATAATAGGAAAATATAAGATGGCACACACAAAGTGTGTCCTTGATCATGATTAATATCCTCAATTCTCGTAATGATGATCCATGATAGTATAATAAGGTGTGTATGTCAAAAATAATGATGGACTGGATAATAGGGAAACCGATGACCTGGACTGGTTCATGGAACACCAACACAATTCTCAATAAGTGAGTAACATTGCATATAATACTTAGAATACCAACCTAAATATTAGGACTTCCCCCACATCAAATATTGAGGTTTGATTATGCCCGGTTTGGCCGAAATATATGAAACGACCGTCCACCAAGAAAATTGGGAAATTTTAATTGAACCATAATAACAGAATCAAGAGGATATTAAATAATTTAATGTTAAAATAGAATATAGAGCCCAGTTATATGGTTCCATAGAGATCAATAATAATCAATTCAGAGATTGATTGAAGGATATCGTGAAAATCCTAGAATAGGCCTGGGATGAAGCCATGATAAAAGAAGTGAAGAAATCCATAACTACAGTGATAAAAAGGAATAATAAAAGTGGAACCATAAACCCATTAATGTAAAAATACTGAACTCAACATAAAAACGGTGTCATGCATTATGGATGCATGATTACTAAATCATGCACCAACCGTGTGTCACCCACTTCCGTGGAACCCCACCTCACAAGGTTTTCCAAATCATGAGCCAAACTTATGATGAATTATGTTAGGTTACATCCGTTTTTTACATAAACAGTTATGGTAAATCATTTTCAACACATGCACCACCTTTTTCTTCGATGGAATAGGCTGAGAAATTTTATGTTGGTGGCCACACGGTGTCAGAAAAATTACTCAGCCAATCTGTTCTTCATTTATAATATGTTTTCAGATTTAGATGCTCCTAAAATGTGAAGAAGCAGTTGAGTAACCTTTAGATCATTCAAATATATCTAAAAACAACACATACAAGTGGTCCAACCAATGGTATTACATTCCTAATCTATATTAAAAGAACAACCCATCCACTAAATTATAATATTCAAATTCCCTTGTATTTTTACCTTAACTCAAATCATGGGACATTAGTACCTCCACACCATAGAACATATCATTCCTGAGAACACTTCTGAAATATATAAAACATCACCTAACCTATATGTTTTATAAAGCTTCAATCAAATTGTAGTGTGTCATTTCCAAATGAAAGATGAACCTTCAGGAGGAACTTAATCAAACAACACATATGATTTCAAAACATGATCGAAGACACCATTTCCAACATAAATATACAAACTATGATTTAAAAATCATGTTTTTCTAGAGACATGATCCTTTTATAATCCGTTTAGTAATGGGGCCAAAAGGTTCCCCCCTCCTTAGGTTTTAACGTTTAATGACCAATTTCAAACCACGAAACACCCCACCTGTGGAATTTACTAAGAATCATATTGTAAGAATTATAATGATGCCCATAGTGTTGTTTCTTTAATTAAAAAAATCCAATCAGATAGGATTCCATATTAGAGACATCATTCGAATGAATAGGTTGAATCATAATTAGCCAAATTTAATCTTTTCACACAAAATTTACATGAAATTCAAAATTGACCTCCACCCACACCCACCACAACCAACAAACATGTTTAAACTAGTTCCTTATGACCATACACATTTAAAATGAAGGATAACAAGTTGATCCACATATAAATATCAATTATCAATACTCCCTTCATGGATAGAAGGAATATTACCTATCGAACTATGATGCCTTCTTCCAAGGCAACTCACATTGACCATAAATGCATTCATCGACACCAATACCTAAGGTTCAGTAAAATTCATTGGTTAAAATCCCACCTGAAAATTGAAACTATCATGCCTAAACATGAACAATGTTATAACCTAGATCCATCCCACATGAATCATTATCCCTTTCACGATCTCTGAGACAGAAAAATTGATTGGGATAAAGAGTGATTTATCAAGATTTAGTCCATGAACTAACCCATGGTAGTTTATACATCATTTCTACAAGTGAGAAGTTGGTACAATGAGAGGATGTCAATGTCAGATCATTGAATAAGGATAGAGTGAAATCTACATATTGGTCAAGTCAAAAAAGGGTGGTTGTTTTCCAAGTGTCCATCCAAGGAGTTACTACACTGGAACCTGGATAACACACTAGGTTAACCACGTCGCGATGAAGACCACAGATACAACATGTAACTATAATAATGTTCACTTGTCATACACAATAGATTTTATGAATTTAACATGGAATATGATATATTCTCACATAGTTCATGAAATATGACATCATGATAGGTTACATTCTCATCACTATAAAAAAACGATCTATGATGGAACCAAAGAAACCAAAAATATATTAGTCAAAAAAATGGCTGACCTTTTGAAAGGAGTTAGGCTTCACATGTTGACAACTCCTTACAAACCAATCATGAGCCTTTGCCGCCTGAGGCTTCTTTTGATCAGTCAAACATACCCACCAATGTTTGTCAAAGACTAATAGGGTTTCGTAGGGGTTGCATACACAACCAACCACATCAACATCATGATGCTTAGAAGTAACAAGCATGAACACTAAATCCATCATGATGATCCACACCATAGTTGTTTCATAGTTTTTGAATAAATAATTAGAGAATAAACTCATAATAACACTATATCATATTCATCATAGATGCTCACATCATTCTACATTGAGCCACACTCATGTATGTCATCGAATTTGGAATGAGGGATAACACCAACCTGATCCATATGTCAAAACATTTGATATATTGGAATGTCATCCCTAGAATTGGGAGAAACATTATTTCAATAATGTCTCAAGTCACTCTACTATGGAGATGACCCTATCACATAGTCAAAAATATATAGATAAACAACTTCACCAACTCAACTGGATTGTTATAATATTTAGAAATTAAACAAGTCCTTTATATATAAACAATTATACCCACGATCATTCAAGTAAAATTTAACATCCTTGATAAAACCCATAGTTTTATCATCCCTATGAATTCTAGTATTTTATGGCCGTAATAGAAACAAGCTCAAAATTACATTATTTCATATGGGAATAAAACAAACTAATGACATCTTGTGTCTCTAAGGAAAGAGGAAAGGGTCACAATACCTACCAAAGAGAAGGACTGTTCCATTATCTTGTATGTCCTATTGAAATCATTCATTTATTGATTCCCACTCCCAAACAAGGTTATGGAAGAAGAAAAAAACCCATCTGAGAAAGGGTTTTATATAGAAACTATGATTCATATTAGGGAAATAGTACCTGAATAAAACCATACCATAAAATCTCTTATAGATAGAAAATAATTCATGTTCTAAGGGTGATACCTACCATGGGCCAACCCCTTATGAAAAAAATAAGTTTCGACCCTATCATAAGGACACAACAAACAGAATGTCACTCGGATCTAGAGATAATTAATTTATCCATTACAAGAAATGAAAAGCTCTATGGAAAACACCCATGTCTTTGATCCAATGAAACTCAATGAAACGTTTAATCAAACAATATAAAAGGATTTAAATGATGGGAACCACTTTAGCATCCATTTTAAGACATTTCCTTGATTCATAATCAATTGTTATATATTTGAAATAATTTGAAATACATTAAGGAATAACAAGAATGTGTTATCAAGAATAATTTTTTATTCATTAATAATTTGTTTAAATATATTTATAAAAAAATACATTTGCCAATAAAAGTTCTATTCAGGTTATAACAGATATGGTGACTTATAAGGGTCCTGTTAAGACACCCTAAGTTCTTTAGGATGCACTGAAATCGTAGTTTCATAATTATAAATATTGTAAAAACTCCATTAATTGGATATCTAATAAAAATAATAACACAACCGACCATCCTGGGAAAAATTCAGAATTGTAAAATTCAGTCAAAGAACTATCATGCCCTTGTGAAAGAGTAATAATCTTCCATATAGGACACTAATTTAGTTCAGACCAATGTTAATTGATTTTACATTTCATTAAATTTTCAAAATATGTTATTGTCATATTTAATTTTCTGATTATATGGGTTTTCATTTTCCAAAATTTATAATTAAAACATACAAAATATAGACCATGGATTATCTCCCATTAATCAAAACCAATTCCCTTAAAACAATTGAAGTTTATCATCCATTACATTTTAAAAATATTCTATAATTGTAAAAAAGATATCAATTATTTTGTGATTATAGAGGTTACCATTTCCCAATAATAATTCCCCAAACACATTATAACTAAAAAGGTGTTCCGGTTTAATCGTAACTTACAAGTTCATCCCATGAAACTAATTATATTATTACAAAAACTAGTGTGTTAACATTAGTCGGGATGCAGAAAAGTAATCTAACATGCACAAAATAATGATAATGTTGATAAATATAAAAATAAAAAGGAGCCACTAAATATAATTACATGATCATATTATAAAATCGAGCATGTTGATGAAAAAAAATCATGTATTTACACTAATGAATCAATTTTCAAATCAGTAAGAATTCAATAAATGAAAATAAATGGCATATAATATGAATTAAATGCAAATATAATTATCCCTATTTGGATTCATTTAATGATTCAACCTTTCCATACCAGGAAAGGGTAATATTCCGCAAATCAACAATTAGTAAAAGTCAAACCAATCATTTAAAGTAAAATCAATATCAACCTTAACAAAAAACATCATGAACAATATTCACATCCCTAGCCACTTGGACTTTTACCCATGTGTGGGGTGATTTTTCGTAGACACAACTATTCACTAACATTTGATACATTTCTAGTCTCTTTTATACCATACCAAAATATTACTACATAGGAAGTGAAACTCCTTTTATACCAATTTGTAACATCTTGGACCAACTAACCATTAGAACGGTGGTCTTCCCTAGGTGTCACCTGGTCTCATGAATGCCTACACGTATGCTGGAAGATTTTGAGTAGAAACTGGGGTCTCAAGAGGATATATTGGGGAGAATATACCATCATATCAGATCATCATAGGGGTATAATATATAATAAATAACTTGAAACATGGAAGGCTGTAATAGATGAAAAATAAGACATTAGATGTATAATAATAAACTAATTCATAATATTGTCAATGCCAATGTACAAAAATACATGTAGTTATACATGAGAATAAATAAAATAAAATAGTATGCACACAGTTGTAAATGATATAGAATAGTGTAAAATTTAAAAGAAAATAAAATCCCCAAGGGAGATCTCCATGAGCATTCTGAGATCCAGCTCGGCCATATGCTCTTGACTCCCAAGTATAATCAAATCAAAAAAATATGGAATCTATGGTCTATCTAAGATATGGTATAATATGGTACCATAGTGTAATGATGACTCGAGCTGGGTGTGATATACAAATCCCCTTAGGTTTCCACCCACAATGTCTATAGCTAAGTCAAGTCAGTGAGAACAACTTAATGTTGTGGGAATATATGTACAAAAAAAAATTAAACAACATCCCACATAGGTTTCCAAATTACACATGATGTCTCTACTTAATTCAACTCATGACCTAAATGAAGCTCTAAACATTAACCATATATATATAGTAATATCATATACATAGTATAGTTATATATTGAATAAACCTATATAATCTATTTATGTGTCGACATAAATGACACAATACCTAGAATATTAGATGATGGATGGACATGGACATAACATAGTCATCAATAACAATTCAATATTAGTGTATAATCTCTAGCCAAAGAATACATACACAATATCTCATAATGAGTGGAAGACATCATATTTTTCACTTGAGGTGGTGAGTGTGTCATCATGTCAACACTTAGGAAAGTGGTGATTGTACCGTCATGCCAACACTCCTCTGGGAATGTGGTGCGTCATTCCCACCACCCCAATATTAAACATAGTGTTTGATGCTATGAATAAACACCAGATTTAAGGTATCATGATACCAACAATCTCAATTGAACTCGTACCAACATTTCATATCCCATATAATGTTGTTATCATATTTTGAACCATAATTGAATCCCATAGTCATTACCCCTCTTGGTATACATTTAAAAATCCCATTATAAACCAAATAAATCAAAACAAAAAAATTCACATAATACATGTTTATTTAATTATAATAAGATGTCTGGTCCTACAACCTTATTTAGTTTATTTTAAATAAATTAATTTAATACATTATAGGAAATCATGCCATCATGAACAAGATAATCAAACAAAAATATTACATTTAAATCACTCAAATAAGGTAATCATTAGGTAAATCTATAATATTTATTTAAATAGAAGTCATATAGGATTGGATATTCAGTTAATAGCATGTCATTAAGTATATTTAAAAATAAAAATTTATTTAACAAGGGACAAGGTGGTATGTAGGAGGTTTCGTTAACTAATTGGATAATTGCCTACTTGTGAATACTGATTCATTAAGAAATCAAAGCGATTAGATGTGGCTTAGTCTATTAGTCATTTAAATAAAAAGGAGAAACTCCCCAAATGAACATCATTAAGGTACATGTTCTAAACGTTTCCCATAATAATCTATAATAAATGAATATGGAATATTCAATCCATTAGACAAGCATGATATAAAATAATGGATCAATCATTTTTAGTTAAGAGGAAAACAGACCTCATTAGAAGGTTTTTATTATTAAAAATAGAATTTTTTTCTTAACAAATTAATTTAAAATAATTATGAATATAATCAAATATATATAACTCAATTCACATTAATGAAACATTTTACAAAAACTACCAAAAATTGAAATTAAATTTTTAAAGGTTCAACATGGAACATTGGTGTTGTCATTCCCAATTAAGAAATTTCTAAGAAGTGTAAATTCCATTAAAAATACAAAATGATTAGTTATAAGGAATTAATGGAATAAATTAATTTAATTATAATAGGTAAATATACGATGTTTCACCCAAGGGTGTTCGTGATGATGACTAGCTTCCTAAATTCATCATAGAATGATCCCGGGGAGTATAATTTTTGTGTATGACAATTGAAAAGGAAAAAAATCATTTTTAGGCCATTTAAATAAAAATTATGGCATGCAGAAAAACATCACAATTCAAAAAAAACATTGGTAATAATCAATATACCACTTACCTCATGCTTTTGACATTCCACTCATCCCATACCATGGTATAATTCATCCTAGTATGTATGAAATTTAATAATTAGTTATCCAACATGATAATTGGTCAATAGAGCATGAACCTAAATATCTTTTTTAAGATAATATTAAACAAATAATGGTTAAAAATGAATTTAGAGCTTACCAAGATAAATCTATAGAGACCAAAGTCCTTCTATTGAGATTCTGAATGAAGGTGATATTCCAAATCATAGAATATGATTAGGAGGTAGTGATGGTGCATGAAGAGGATGAAATACCAAATGGATGTGAATAAAGTAAAAATGGGAATCCTCAAATCCTTATGGGAAAAAATATAAAATTACCCTAAAAACATTGTCGCATAGTTTACAAACCATACACCAATTATGGAACACTCATAACCTTCCAAACCCAAATCACATGGTTTTCCCAGCCTGGTTCACCTAACCCTACCACAATCTATTGAGGATTAGTATCTGGGTGGTTACTATGTGTAAAAAACATGTTGGATAGTTAAATGTTTTTAGTAAAGAGTGTGAATCCAAATTGACTCCTTCAATTCCAAAAAAACAGACCACACCATTTCAAAGAAATCGTGCACCCTATCATGTCTTATTCCATTATTAGTTTCTAGAGTCTGATTCTCCTGAAACTAAATGGGGAACATAAAGAACCATTAATGACTTAAAAAACATTTAAATACACCACATTAAAGTGTTCCAGGTCATGGAATTATTTTTTGATTCATGGATTAATGAATGACCCATCCACTAAACTACAAAATTATAATTCCCGTGGAATTTTACCTTAGCATAAAAAAATGACATTACATCATGGTTTTTTCAAATATTCAAAAGGTTAATCTTGTAATTTATCATTTTAAGGTGAAGCTATCCATTGGTGGTAAATTATTAATAATATCAAATAATGTGAGGTGATTGATTCCTTAGAATGAGATGAATTTATAAATATTTTTCTAGATAAATAAGTATACTAGGTTGATCAACGTATTATGGGAAAATATGTTTGGATTAATGAAAAAATGTGGATTATTTGGTGTCAATATATGAATAAAACAAAACCAATTTTATAAGAAAGTCCCAAGTTTTCCCAAAAATATTTAATGTAAGAAAAGATAGTTATAATCATGATTTAATCCATGTTATATAAGGGAATTGGATTCATGTGTCTTCAAAATATAAAAGGAACATGTTTGATGTGATGAAATGGTATAAATGGATTTTTTTTCAAAGTTCATGTGTCCCATGAAAATAATAACAAGAATAGGTCCAGTTGGTGGGTAATGGAAAATAATTCCCCAATGATGTTTGATGGAATGAATAAATTCCCATCTTCTTAGAAGTGTGGTAAAAAGTATCATGGAGAACGTATATAAAAATCATGGAAGTTATATGTTATGGTAATTTTTTTCATATGGATTATGACTATAAGGGGTATTATTATGAAATTAAGGAACATACACTGGTAATACAATACAGTTGCAATGAGTTATGACATTATGATAATGTTTGTCTAAAGATACATAGTCAGGGTGAAAATCCTCATAATTGAAAAAAATGGTTTGGGAAAATCTTTTGATACTATTGAAATTAATGTTGATACATCTGGTGATGTGATTTAAGTTCTAGAGTGTTAATTATTTATACAATTATAGCCATGTTTTCATGATTTTTCACACTCCTTGTATGAATTTAATTAATATTATCATAAAGTGATTTAGGATATTTTGGGAGATTTTATTTTAGGTTTATGTTTACGTAAGGAAGTAGTTAAACAAAAAGTATTCCTTTTTTGCACATGAATTTGAAGGTATTAATAAACATTTAGGTTAAAATAATCTATGTTGAATAGGGTTATTTTAAGGGATGTTCATCAAATTAGGATGAATTTTTACTTATCAAAAGGAAATATTACAAGTATGTATATTTACATATAGTCATATATAATAAATGTATTGAAAAACTGTAAAGAACAAGAAATCATGTGGGAAGTTTTTTTAATACATGAAAATTTTATGAGTCCGCAAAAATTTACGGTGCTCGATTCTGAGGCCCTGTGTGCCCAGAATTATTTTCTGAAGTTTTTATTCGGGTACGTTCAATAAACATACGAGAGGGTTTTTATAACTTTTTAACCGATGTTTTGAATTGAAATCATAGGGCACCATTGAACTCGCAGATCCAGTATTCACATAAAAATAATTTCACTTCAACGATAGTGAGTCGAGATTAGAAGTTAATTTTTGGGTTTTATTGAAAAATAATAATAACATAATGGGTAGCTACACATTATTTTATTTGAGCCTCCAATTGTCGTGTGGTGGTTAAAACATTTTCATTGAGGTTTGAGGTGGCGACACTGCACCTTAACCTCTAACGAGAGGTTATGGTGGTGGGTCCCACCTGAATTAAACCTCCCATGATATGATTAATGTATTGGGGACCACATGGGTCTTAACCCCGCTGTTAATGGGAGGAGAGGAAAACCTCTCAACTCTCTCTCATTAATGAGGGAGAACATCTTGATTACTCAACTCCCAATTAAATGGGGATAAAATCCTTGACCACCCCCACCTTAATGGAACCAACTCCACAAACATTTAATTTCTTCCATTCTCCTATAATTAATTCATGCCAACTCTCTTGTATTAATTATGGGGAGCCTCATAAATTAATTCTTCAATTTTTACTATTGTGCCAACAAAATAATTGGCAAAATCTTCCTTCTATTATTTTCATTTCGCATTTGGTTGGAAGTTGGGATGGAGGATTATTGGGAGGAGAGAGAATCCTCCCAACAAAGAACTAAGAACACATTCTTCCAACAAAGAACGCTGGTGAAGATCCTCCTTCGTCTTTTTCCCCGGACACCTACCAACATGGAGCCACTTCCACAACCGTTGTGGGAACTCAGAAGTGGAAGTGTGCGGCAGAAGTGATGAATGACCATTACGTCTTCTTCCTGCGACTTCCCCGTTGACGAATGACAATCTTGGTAGGGGGTTATTGCATGATGATGTTATTCCTTTCTTTTTCTCATCATCGAATGAAATGAATCGATGCAAAGTGATGTAATTAATTGTTGTTCATCTTATTTTCTTGATGAAACTATTGATAACACCTTAAATGCAGAGTATGTGGGCCAACCTAACATGGCTCGACATCCTCCATCGATATTTCAAACATGTTCTGTTCTTCGAATCAGCAACAAGGCGACGAAGGTGACAACGACAAAGGCTGCTCAACTCACAGCCTCCACGATCCAGGATGCCAACGCGGCCCACCAGTGTTCCCGTCCAAACAACATCAGCCTGCAGCCTTCCCGCGCCCTGTGTGGCCTTCCCAGCACCCCGCCGGCCTTCCAAGGCCGCAACCTGGCCTGCTCGGCCATCAACTGGCCAACCCGGTGACCTCCAGGCCACCTTCCGACCTACCAGGTGCCAAACCGGCCTACCCAGGAAACCGCACGGCCTGCCCAGCCGTCTGCATGCCTTCCTTCTGGTCAAGCCACACCCTCGCTCCATGTCGAGCCGCCTACGTCGCGACCTACGGGCCGAACCGCCACTGCAGTCTGTTGGGCCGGGCCTAGAGGACCGGGGTGAACCTAGAAGGATGACCCATCTAACAAGTTGGGTCAGACCCAATGTGTCTTACCAGGTTGACCTAGACCGGTTCGGCCCATTCTAGGTTGGGCCGAGTCATTTCGACCGGGTCGGACTGGGCCAAGGCCCATTACTGATCATTACAGACATTGGCAATATCATTGGCACCAGACGACCGTTTGACGAATAGTCAGCAGTGCTGGTCTTCATAGTGCACGAAATTCCCTTTGAGTATACCGCACTAGAGTTCGGGGTAATGTAGAGATATAGTCAGGTTGGATCATACATGAATCCAACTAGGCCTGTGGGACTAAAAAGCATATAACTGACAGACTGAGTATCTGATTGCCGCAACAACTATTGCGCTAAGACCCCTATGACGAGGAGACCATTGACATACTTCTATGTGGGACATCGTGATAGTTGGAGTATCTACCTTTTACACATGGTGAATACCCTCCCAGAGATGTGGGAGTGGAGTACAGAGACCTAGTATCTGCCTGTGACCTAATGATGGCTTGACCAATTCGACTCAGATTGATTCGACTAGCCCAGTGGGTGGCACCTAGTTGTTGGCGGCAGACCCATGGCATAAAATCATCTAGTAGTTTGTAGTAGACTCACGATACATAATAGGAGGAGTACCTCTACAGGCTATTAGGGGGAGCGCCTAGTAGTTAGTAGCAGACCCATAGTGTAGAGAACCTCTATGTGAGCGTTTCAGACCCACGATACACAACTGGAGAAATACCTCAGGAGTCCAATGTTAGTGGGAAGTTCCTAGTTGTTGTGGCATGCCCATTGTACTTGAAACAACCCAAGATTTTAAGAGAATTATTCTTTTTAATTTCATTGATGTCTTGTATTCTATGCTACACCAATATTATCTTTTGCTATACGCAACAATGTATTATCTTGTAGTATACGCAACCCTATTATTGGCTCGTGTTACACACAATTTCAAGTTTGTTTTATAGAAATCATTCTACGCAACATTAATTATAGACTTATTTTAATGTATAAATGAAATATGGTTGTATTTTGTTATACGCAACAACAAAGGAGTCTTTCACTACACGCCACCCTGACTTGGATTGCATTACACGCAATCGAGACCTTCCTCGATAGCGTGTGTAGTATGCAATACCAAGTTTCACTAAACAACGATATATTGTCATAATATTATTATGGACTAGCCATTATGAATATTATTAACTAAATATTGAATTTTATAACATTATTATTCATGTTACATATTTTCTAGAACATGGAATGAAAATAAAATAAATTTTTCGGGTATAATAAGTATTTTAAAAAAAATGCAGTTTTTCCACCTTTTGATGGTGCACCCACATTAAATATAGTTTTTGACATGATTATAAGTTCAATTTGAAAAAATAAAATTCTTCATTGGAATCATGATTTAAAAACTAAATTTGGATTCTTTTTGCATACTATTCTGATAACTTTCATAGTTTGATGAATAGTAAAAACAAGTTATATTATAATTTAATTTTTTTTCATTGTAAAAGTTTATATAGATAGATTATCTTCATAATTAGTTTCAAAGTTTAATTAGAATATATTTTTACCATTTAATCCAATTTTGGTCATTGGAATTAATTTCTCGTTGAAATTGGACATAAACAACTGATAATATTTTAATAGTTATTGTTTCTTAAAAACACGCTATTTATTTTGATAATGGGAATTACTTTTAAAATTAATTAATTCCACTTCTAGGTTTTGAATTTGGAAAAATTGAAATAATTTTTGAACTCAGAATATCAAATATAGATTAGGCTGAATTATTGGTATTTTTCTGAAAATCATCAATTTTTGATGAATAGTGAAAACAATAAGTTTTTGGTTAATTTTTTTTAAATAATCATTTATTTGATTAAAAAAATTTTTAGGTCAAAATAGATACATAATACTTATATATGTTCAATTAAAATAATTGGAATCATTTTATAATAATTTTTGATTTATAAAAAATTGTATTGAACTTTTCATCATCTTTTACCCACCTCCTAGGAGATTTTTCAATTGTTAATAAAACATAATTTTACTGCTTCTATGAGTTGAATTTCAAAAATCCGAGGCATATGGTTAATATCAAGGAGTAAAATGTGGTTCAATTAGATAAAATAATTTTTGGTGAAGAGTAACTTTTTACTTTTATTTACCACGGTTAAAGGTAAATAGGGTAATTCAAGGTTAAATGAATTTTATAATAATTCAAAATTACCTTAACACTTGTCCAAAACTTATTGGATAAGTAATTGCTGACCATGGGTATACATGGGTTGATTTAGGGACCCCATGGAGACACTTATGAAAGAGAATGACACATTAGATTAATTAATTTAATGTAAAGACAAAATTGGCATTAACAAAAATCCTTTAGTAATTAATTGTTCATAGGGGATATATAAATTATCAGTTCGACTATAAATATTCCTTTTATAGCTAAAAGGATTTCCTACATGTTTTTATTTTTTAATTTTTAGATATCAAATAAATTAAATTATTTATGACATAATAATGATGCAGTATTTACCTCATTAATAAATGATTTAAATAAATTAGATTATAATGATTAAAATATTATGAAAAACCTGTCAAATTCCTATATGATGATTTTATTTCGAATATGAGTCATCTTATCTTTACATTAATGTGTTTTTGACCTCTTGAAACCGAATATAAGTTTATAATAAAATAATGTTTTCACACTTTCCTAAAGAGCCCCTCTACTCCCTTATAAAAGGAGACCACTTCTACGCCATTCCTCAGACCTCTCAAGCCTTTTGGCTCATCCAAACTCTACTAAACTAATCCCCCTACATCTCTCTACTCCACCTTTATGCCTTAAATTAGGCATAAGACAATCCAAAACGTCCTTTTGGTTCAATCCAAAAGAAGTTACCCAAATTAAAGGTAATAGTTTCTCTTAAGTTGTTATCTTTTATTCTACTTCTCCAACCCCTAAACTCTTTTTAATCCTTTATTTTGTGACAAAAACATTATCCTCAAAATATTAGGACGTTTTTATGAGAAATATTAGAACTAAACTTGCACAAACCTCTATCTAATGGATGAAGAACATAATGTTTCTTTGATGGAAAACTAACGCCTCACGAAACGATGATTGTTCGATTTTCTCCTACCACCTCTTATGGTGGCCATTATGATGGAAGTGTATTTATATATGATATATATTATGTTTATGATTTCCTTATTCTTATTTACTTCCCAATTATATCAACCCTTTATGGTTTCCATAGTTGGTAAATACGATAATCTCATTTGAGAAAGTGCGGACTACCGCCCCCTCAAAGTGATGTGATTCGATAGTGCCTTATGTGGGATGTATAAAGGACGGAATTAATGATATTATATATAATATTATACTAGAATTATAATATACCTATGTACAGTTATGATTTAATTCCATTAAAATAGTAAATAGAAATAAAAGTAGCATTCATGCGTACGTACGATTTACCGTCTCCATGAATGGTGCATTTTATTTCATACCTCCATATGATATGTACTATTATAAATACATGTATATGATGGATATATAATGAATATATATTATATATAAATCATGATTTACATTCTGTAAGTAATTAAATCATTATATAAGTAATAATAACATCAAGAACAACAAGTCCAAACACATACGATAAATAAGATGATTTTACCCAAAACATTGTTTTAACATGGGATTTACAAAGGTACTGGTAATATTAAGTCATAACTGAACCATATTTGATATCATAACAATGTATATGATTCTGTAATAACTCAATGACATTATTTAAATTATTATACCGGAGGATCGGATAGGTAAAAATCATATCAGACCTAAGGTAAGGGACAACTTTTCCAATCTCATTTTTATCTGAGATTATTTATTCGTATGTATTCACATGGGATATATTTAACATCCATTTACCTATTTTATAAAAATGGTTTCATGTATTTTTAAGTCCTTTTTACCCATTTTTCACTTTTACTACATGGTATGTAATGAATCATTCTTTTGTTTACGTTATGAGGTACTTTTTTGAGTTTTCTGACAAAAGTACGAGGAGAATGTTTTATTAACTTACACAGCATGATAGGATTATTACGGTTTTATAAAGCCTTATTATCATGAAGCATCCTCCAAAATATTTCCTGACTATTTTCAAAAAAAACTATTTATTTTAAAATTACATGATGTTTTGTGAAAAGAAATTGATTTTGAAGAAGAAAGAAAATTTTCCTCAAGAATTCATTTCAAGTGTTTTATCAAAACCATTTTTCCATCTAAGATGACATTATTTCATATGTGTATGTTCCAAGTATAATGTATCTATGATTTAAATGGTTTCACTTTTCTTATGATGAAATGATATCCATTTGTTTTATATGGATTATGTTATGATGTGATGATGTTTATGAGACCCATTTTTATTCTATGGGTTATGATGAATGATTTAAATTTATGTTGAGGCACAAGTAAAAATGATTTCATTATGAGATGGCTGGGACCTATATATCCCTACAATGCATTGGGTAATGATTTATATCTCATGAGATAGACATGGATAGAACATAAAGTAAATCTATTTCAGTAATACTGGGCTGGAATGGAAAGTAAACCCGGTTCAATAAGGGACATTGTACACTAAAATGGTCTTGGAAGAAATGTCTTGGCTACAATGGAAATAATTACATGTGCTTAATGGATGCCACAATTACATGTTTAATTCGCATTCAATTCTTATCATGATTAATGTTTCTTTATGATCTATGCCTTATGTACTGCCATGTTTTTTTTTCATTTCCCATGATTTTGATGTTTAAACATTATGTTCATATTTTTATGTTCAAATGTATATGATTTGGTTTATTTTATCCATGCTTACCCTTACTGAGAATTTGAGCTAACCCTTTAGATGTTTTATTTTCCCCAGTACTTAAAGAAAGGTTTTAGGTAAGAAAACCAAAAGGGGAAGATCTTTATGGAAGATGTTGAAGATCTTTCACCACGATTAAGAGATTACGTTACGAGTTTCCAAAGGCAATAAACTATTGAGATCCTTGAGTTTTGGTTTTTGTTATGTATTAAGTATTTTGAAAAACTAATGTAATGTCAATGTATCTCAAGCTTCGGGTCTATACAGTTGGTATCAGAGGGAAGTTTTTGTTAACCTTTGGAAACTAGGATTAAAAAACTTTAGTGAGATCCATAGAAATATTTCTAAGGTATGTCTAGAGATGTCCCTAAGGTTAAGTATAATTATAGGTTAAAGTCCTAGAATTCCGGTAACAATCATAGAATTAAACCTATGATGTTAGATATTGAAGTCACTCCCCCTTTATTATGTTGTTTTACCTATCATTATTTTTTCCTCTCACACTATTGTTTTTGGGTTTTAAAAAATGGCTAAAAACAAGAAGATTCACGATAATGGAGAATATGATGGACAATGGAATGATATTCTTCATGATCACGCAAATTAAATGGTAATTGGAAGGCAAAACATCGTTATTATGTCTAATCATCAATCATATAATATGATCAATAATCTCAGCTTTGGTATGTTTCATGACTCACCTAATAAGAGAAAGATGAAGTTTCATGATGACCATAGAGGAATGAAAGTTCAATTTCCCTCATGTAAGTCATGTGGGAAGAGGAATCAAGGAGAATGATTCAAAGGAACTGGATGATTCTTTGGGTGTGGAAAAGAATAACTCAAAGTTAGTAATTGTAAAGGAAAAGGTTCAGTTAACACCATGGACAAGAATAATAGTATTTCTAAGACATCAACAATGGTTAAGTGTTTTAAATGTGGAATGTACGAGAATTATTCAAACCAATTCCCTAAGGGAAATTCTCATAAAGAGAATGATAATGGTCATATGGGTAGTATTTATGTGTATGATGATGAAGAGACTACAAATGATATGTGAGATGAAAGAATTGTTGAATCTCTGTCAATGGTTTAAGAAGGTAGTGGAATGATTACATGTTTAACAAGAGTAATGTTGTATAAGTAATCTCATGGTACTATGGAATAAAGATACATCTAAGGATTTTTACACTGTTGTCTTTCCTTATGTTTTGAAAGTGTATGACGAATGGTACTGGTAACCATAAAAAGTTATACAGATATTTTTGGAAAGAACCTAATATGCGCATAAGGAATTTCTAAAGAGTTAATGAAATGTTTTATGGTATTAATGAGATCATGAATTATTTAAGGACAAAGTGATATCATGATTTGAGTATAAATAATTTTTGGGATTTTGGTTTGTGGAAAGAGTTAACTTTTGACAGCATTCATGTTTTCACTATGGTTCATTGGGTATTCATTTTTCAATAGAATACATAATTAATGTACTCACATGATTGGAATGTGATCAAAAAGATATATCAGGGATAAATGATGGTATTCACATGCTTGGTATATGACATTTCTAGTAATATTTTTTCTTTATAATATAATCTTGGAAAGAAGTATTTTGGATATGCATAAAGAATTGAAATAGATTATGTTGGACATAAGTTAGTATTGTTTATGTCTAGAACTATTTTCTATATTATCGATTGAATGTCATAATGATGTAATTTTAGGAAAATGAAAACCTGCAGGATGGGTGACAACCCATCGTGTCAGGCATGGCTGTGGGAATCAACCCACAACTGACGTGTGATAGGCCTTTATCGCCTAGCACTAGCCTACAAGAAGTCCCTGGTTATTAGAAATTAGTTTTATTTTATTAATCAGTATGATAGTTAATGTATAAGTCCATTTTTGGAACCATATACGAATAATATCACCATAGATGGACTTATGTATATAACCTTTGCTAACCATATGTTTGAGACAGATGGAATGGCCTATCATTCTATCGCATGATCTGCTAAAATTTTGTGGAAAACAAATTCAAATTAATTTTTTTAAGAGATGAAGTGGAAATTGTTCAAGACATGAACAACAATGAGATTGTATTAAAATCAAGTAAGAATTTCATTTAATTCAAAAATTATTCAACATTAGGAAAATTATCTTGAATGCCAAAAAATGTTGTCCTAGTACTCTTGTATCTGATGAATCAGATGGTACCTTAGATCATCACAAATAAATGGCTTTGTGATTGTTGGGTTTTTCATAGCCCGGTTCTCTACCACTCTCCATCAGAACATACTGGTAAGATTATTCATCCATATCAATATTTTCACCTATATTATCCTATGTGGAAACCCAGTGATTAGTTAATTTGCATAACCGTAATGTTTCCTAATTTTGTTTTTAAAGATATGTTTTTGTATTCCCTATTACGATGTGGGTTTCTATGGAAGAAACACTCTTGTAATAAACCATTTATAACCCCGATGAATTTCGAGGGAGGAATTCATTTCAAGGGGGGTAGAATGTAACAACCCGAGATTTTATGAGAATTATTCTTTTTAATTTCATTGGTGTCTTATGTTGTATGCTACACCAAGATTATCTTGCGCTATATGCAACACCGTATTAGCTTGCAGTATACGCAAAACTTTTCTTGGCTCATGTTACACACAATTTCAAGTTACTTTTGTAGAAATTATTCTATGTAGCATTAATTATAGACTTTGTTTAATTTATAAATGAAATATGGTTGTATTTTGTTATATGGAACAACAAAGGAGTCTTTAACTACACGCCACCCTGACTTGGCTTGCATTACATGCAATCGCATCCTACCTCGATAGCATGTGCAGTACGCAATACTAAGTTTCACTAAAAAAAGATATATTGTTATAATATTATTATGGACTAGCCGTTATGAATAGTATTAACTACATATTGAATATTATAACATTATTATTCATCATACATATTTTCTAGAACATGGTATGCGAACAGTATAAATGTTTCGGGTAAAATAAGTATTTTTCAAAAAATGCAATTTTGCCGCCTTTTGATGGCGCACAGACATTAAATATAGTTTTTGACATGTTTATAAGTTCAATTTTACAAAATAAAATTCTTCCTTTGAATCAGTATATAATAATTTAATTTGGATCATTTTTTCATATTATTCTGATAACTTTCATATTTTGATGAATAGTTAAAACACGCTATATTTTAATTAAAAACAACTTTTTTCATCACAATAAATTATAGGGATAAATTATATTTTTAATTGGTTTTATAGTTTAATTAGAATATATTTTTATCATATAATCCATTGTTGGTCATTGGAATTAATTTCACTTTGAAATTGTACATAAACAAGTGATGATCTTTTGATAGTTATTGTTTCTTAAAAACACGCTATTAATTTTGATACCAGGAATTATTTTTAAAATTAATTAATTCAACTTCTATGTTTTGAATTTTGAATAATAGGCATCAATTTTGAATTCATAATATCAAATATATCTTAGGCTGAATTTTTGGTATTTTTCTGAAAAACTTCAATTTTTGATGAATAGTTAAAACACTATGTTTTTGGTTAAAACCGACTTTTTATTTAAAAAATCATTTATTTGATTTAAATTTATATTAGGTAAAAATAGATACATAATAATTATATATGTTCAATTAAATTCATTGTAATAATTTTATAATTTTTTTAGATTTATAAAAAATTGTATTGAACTTTTTACCGTCATTCACCCACCTCCCAGGAGCTTTTGCAATTGTTCAGAAAACATAATTTTACCGCTTCTGTGAGTTTAATTTTCAAAAATCCTAGAGACATGGTTAATATCAAGAAGTAAAATTTTGTTCAATTAGAAAAAAATAATTTTTGGTGAATAGTAACTTTTTACTTTTATTTACCACGGATAAATGTAAATAGGGTAATTCAAGGTTAAAAGAATATTATAATAATTCAAAATTACATTAACATTTGTCCAAAACATATTGAATGAGTAATGACTGAACATGGGCATCCTTGGGTCTATTTTGGGACCCCATGGAGCCACTTATGAAAGACAATGACACATTAGAGTAATTAATTTAATGTAAAGACAAAATTGGCATTAACAAAAATATTTTAGTAATTAAATTATATATGGGGATATATAAATTATCTTTTTGACTATAAATATTCATTGTAAAGTTAAAAAGATTTCATACATGTTGGTATTTTTTTAATAATTTTTATACATCAAATAAATCAAATTATTTATGACACAATAATGATGTAGTATTTACCTCATTAATAAATGATTTAAATAACTAAAATTATAATGATTAAAATATCATCCAAAACCTGTCCAATTCCTATTGGGTGATTTTATTTCGAATATTAGTCATCTTATCTTCTACATTAATGTGTTTTGGACATCTTGAAACCGAAGATAAGTTTATAATAAAATAATGTTTTCACACTTTCCTAAAGAGACCCTCCACTCCCTTATAAAAGGAGACCACTTCTATGCAATTACTCACACCACTCAAGCCTTTTGGTTCATCACAAATTTTCCCAAATAAGCTCCCTACATCCCTCTAATCCCACTATAAGCCTTACATTAGTCAGAGGACACACCAAGAAGACTTTTTGGTTCAATCCATAGGAAGTTACCCAAATTAAAGGTAATAGTTTTTCTTAAGTTGTTTTCTTTTATTCTACCTCTCCAACCCGTAAACTATTTTTAATCATTTATTTTGTGAAAACACCAGTATCCTCAAAATACTAGGATGTTGTTATGATATGTATTATAACAACACATACACACACCTCCATCTAATGAATGAAGAACATAATGATTCTGTGATGGCAAACTAACGCCTCACAAAACGATGATTGTTCGATTTTCTCCTACCGCCTCTCATGGTCGCCATTATGATGGCATTGTATTTTTATATGATATAGATTATGTTATTTATTCCTTATTCTTCTTTAATTCCTAATTATATGAAGCCTTTATGGTTTCCATAGTTGGTAAATACGATAATCTCTTTTGAGGAAGTGCGGACTACCGCCCCCTCAAAGTTATGTGATTCGTTAATGCCTTATGTGGGATGTATAAATGATGGAGTTAAGGATATAATATATGATATTATACGGGAATTATAATATAACTGTGTATAATTATTTTTTAATTCCATTAAAATAATAAATAGAAATTAAAGTAGCGTCCATGCGTACGTACGGTTTATAGTCTCCATGTATGGTGCATTTCATTTCTTACATCCATATATTATGTACAATTATAAATAATTATATATACTGGAAATATAATGAATATATATGATATAAAAATCATGATTTACATTCAGGAAGTAAGTAAATCATGATATATGTAATAATAACATCAAGAACAACAAGTCCAAACACGTACGATAAATAAGATGATTTTACCCAAAACGTTGCTTTAATAAGGGATTTACAAACGAACGGGTAATATAAAGTCATAAGTGAACCATATATGATATCATAACAATGAATATGATTCTATAATAAGTTAATGAAATTATTTAAATCATTATACAGGAGTTTCAGATACCTACGAAGTATATCGGACCTAAGGTAAGGGACTAGTTTTCAAATCACATTTTTATCCGACATTGTATATTCATTAGTATTCACTGGCGATATACTTTTCATCCATGTCCATGTTTTCTAAAAATTGTTTCATGTATGTTTTAAGTACTTTTACCCATTTTTGACTTTTACTACATGGTATGTAAGGAATCATTCTTTTGTTTACATTACGAGGTAATTTTTTGACTTTTCCGAAAAAGCACGAGAGAATGTTTTTTTACATATACGGCATGAAAGGATTTTTACGGTTTTATAAAGCCTTATTTTCAGGAAGCTTCCTCCAAAAGATTTCATGAATATTTTGAATAACGTATCTTTCTTTTAAAATTACATGAAATTTTTTGAAAAGACATTTATTTTGAAGAAGAAAAGATATTTTCCTCATGAATTCATTTCATGAGTTTTATCAAAACCATTTTTCCATCTAAGATGACATTATTTCATATGAGTATGTTTCATGTATAATGTATCTCTAATTTACATGGTTTCAATTTTCATATGATGAAATGATATCCATTTGTTTTATATGGATTATGTTATGATGGGATGGTGTTTAGGAGACCCATTTTTATTCTTTGGGTTATGATGAATGATTTATGATTATGTTGTGGCACAAGTTAGAATTATTTCATTATGGGATGGGTGGGACCTATATCTCCCTCCAATGCATTGGGTAATGATTTATATCTCATGAGATAGACATGGCTGGAACAACAAGTAAATCTGGTTCAGTAATACAGAGTTGGAATGGCAAGTAAACCATGTTCAGTAAGGGACTTTGTCCACTAAGATGGTCTTGGAAGCAATGCCATATCTACTATGGAAATCATTACATGTTCTTAATGGATGCCACAATTACATGTTTAATTCCCATTCTAGTTTATCATGATTAATGTTCCTTTATTATCTATGCCTTATGTACTGCCATGTTTTACGTCATTGCCGAAGATTTTGATGTTTAAACATTATGTTCATTATTTTAAGTTCGAATGTATATGATTTGTTTTATTTTATCCATTCTTACCCTTTATGAGCATTTGAGCTCACCCTTTATATGTTTTCTTTTCCCCATGATGTAAATAAAGGTTTTATGTAAGAAACCCAGATGGGAAATATCTTTATGAGAGATGTTGAAGATCATTCACCACGATTAGAAGATTATGTTCCGAGTTTCCAAACACACTAAACTGTCATGATCATTGAGGTTTGGTTTTTGTTATGTATTAAGTATTTCGCAAAGGTAATTTAATCTCAATGTTCCTCAAGCTTTGGGTCTCTATAGTACATAACAGAGGAGTAGTTCTCCCACAGTCGTGGTTTAGACAATGTCAATAAAAATCCTGGTTGAGCTGAGTTAGAAACTTTTGACATTACCTCATGATTGAGAAGAATTACTTGATAACTTAGTTATATGTATGGGAATTGCCTAAGTGTGGATATATGTTGATTTATTATTTTTGGTTTATCCTTATTGATTTTCGTGAGACTATGAGGGTATCGTGGTCCTTACTGAGTACCGTTATACTCTCCCCTACACGGGTTATGCCCACACCACATTGTGTAGGATGTAGACGACATACAACGCTGACTAAGGCTGAGTGTATAAGGACTGGATGATACCCGGAGGTGGACCACACGGTGTGACGGTACATGGACGAGATGGATGGATGTGGAGTGTTGTTGAAGCTATCTCTACCTACCATTCATGTTGGATTTCTCGGAGGATGATGCAGCAACTATTTCACATTTCTTCTACTGTAATTGTTTTCCTTGTACTTTTAGTTAACTTGTACTTTACAGTTGGGGATGTATTTTCGGACCCTTTACATTTCGTCACATCTTTTGTATATTGTTTTACTTTTTGTATTACTTCTAGATACTCTGTTGTGTGTGATTATAATTTGTGAAGGCAATTCCTTCTCAGTTTTAGGGATTTCCATCTTAGGTGCTAGTTGCCAGCACCTTCCTATAGAAGGCGGGCTGGGGGTTGTCACAGAACGGGCCCCGAGGGATAGGTCGTGACAATTTGGTATCAGAGGAGTCGATTATACCATACAACATAAGACTCTGATAATTATTATCTTTGAAGAAATATTGTTAAGGGTATATAGTTTAGTTTTCAGTTCAGGTATTCCAGTGTTGCTGTGGCGACCGACATATCCATACACTAGGACCCTGACTTCTGATTTCTAACTCAGTGCATGAAAAAACATATTGTGTGTGTTTTCAAAAGTTTTCTTGATGTCATCTCAACCAGGTCCACACACTAGGTATAATCATTTTACTGTGATGCATCTCTTTCTTTCAGGATGCCTCCCTATGGATGACCAGCTAGAGCCCCAAGAGCAGTATGCACAGATATAACACCATGAAATGAGGCCTCCTTGCAGGGCCCTCTTCCAGCGAAGGCACCAGTGGTAAATCTACTCGTTGGGCCACTAATGGAACCAGCCCTAGTAGTTGATGTTGCACGCCGATTGACTGCTTTTTATAAGTTCCAGCACCAGTGGGAACCTAGGTACATGGGACAGACAGACCCATAGGCGGCTGAGGATTGGATGAAGTCTATGGTGAGAGTCTCCAGACTGGTAGGAACAATAGCAGACCTTATGGGGATCCTTGTCGTGAGTCTCCTTCAGGAAACAACAGGAAGATGGTGGAGTCTGATGCTCCAAGTACATGATGATATGATGCTACTTTGGGCTGACTCTGCGAGCTGATTCTGGGCGGAGTTTGTCCCAGCCACCTCACGAGCGATGCAAATACAGAAGCTACTGCATCTATAGTAGGAAAACATTACTATAGATCAGTACTCATCAAGGTTCACATACCTCTTTTATTACTCCATTGGTATGGTACGAGACCCATTTTTCAGGGCCTGGACCATTCAGCAGGAACTCAGGAGAGAGATTAGGGCTTTGATGATCTCCCTTAGCATCCAGACATAGGCAGAGGTGTTGGATCAAGCCCTCTTAGTGGATAACATCCATTCTGAGAAATCTCTATTAGCAAGACCCACTACTAGTTGACATGCAATAGAGTCTTCTACATATGGCAGTAAACTGATGTCTGAGAGGTCCAAGAGGACCATACCTAAAGTTGGACGACTTCACGACTCAGAATCGGTTGTGTGGGGAACCTAGACTAGAGAGAGAGCCAGAATTTCTGAGAGCGGACAATGTTACTCATGCGGCTGGCTTGATCATGTGGATCATGACTATCCGACCCACCATTCGGATGATCAACAAATGGTGGAAGGACTGCACAGGTCGTGACAAAGATCCGATCGAGGCAGTCTGCAGGGAGCAGGCAGACATGGCCGAGGAGCTGGTCATGCCACAGGTGGTGGGCGACGATTCGAGGTGTTAGCGCCACCTCTACCAGGAGATCTACCCCCACCGCACAGAGCAGGTGGAAAATGTGAAATCTCAGATCCAAGCAGCTGAGGTTTACAATCATGGCACACCATAGATGATTTGAAGTATGATCTTTGTCTACTCGGCCTTAGGTGTAGTTCTTATTGACACATGTTACAATCAGTCTTTCATTCCCACTACCCTCGTTTGGAGCCCAGAGATTCCAACGGAGCCAATGTCTCTATCCATATGTCTACAAAGTCCTAATAGAGGAAAATCGATGATTACAAAATGGTGTCGACAGTGTGAGCATACTCTAGGAGGAAAGAGAATCAGCTATGATCTCCTCATAGTAGCATTGAGGCCTTACGACGTCATCTTGGGTATGTACTATTTATCTAAATTCAATGCTCAGATAGACAGTATTAGGAGAAAAGGGTTGTGTGTTTGCATGGATGGGACAAATTTCACATTAACCGGTGATAAAGTAGCCTTTTTAGAACAGGAAAACTTACTCGGAGGAGGGTGCAGCCGATCACTCATCAGTTGGCCTACCATACCCTTAGAGTAGTTGATGTGGAGAGTTTGAGATATCATGTAGTGGTGGACCAGTAGGCAGATGTTTTCCATGAAGATGTTCTAGGACTACCTCCTTACAAAGAGGCAGACTTCTACTTCGACCTATACCTCGAGGCTACACCAATATCTACTCCAACATATCGGATGTATCCCACTGGTATTCATGAGCTTCAGGTATATCTGGAGGACTTGAAGAATAAGGGATTCATCCGGCCTAGTGTTTCTCATTGGGCAGCCCCGATTATGTTCGCCAAGAAGGTTGATGGGATCTTGAGGCTTTGTGCCGACTACCATCGCATAAAATAGCTGACTGGGAAGAAAAAGTATACACTCCAGAGGATTTAAGACCTATTTGATCAGCTGAAGGGAGCATGGTGGTTTTCAGTGATAGAATTCAGATCATTATATCACCAGCTCAAAGTTCAAGATGAGGATTTGCAGAAAAGGTATTTAGGTTTCATTATGACCACTACGTGTTCTTGGTTATGCCATTTTGCGTAACCAACACTCTATTAGTGTTCATGGGACTCATGAATAGGATCTTACAGCCATACCATGATCGCTTTGTCGTAGTCTTCATCGATGACATAATGAACTACTTGACTACTGAGGATGAGTATGCCTACCATTTGCGGGTAGTATTGGACACACTCTAATAGCACCATATTTATTGTAAGCTCTCGAAGTGAAAGTTCTGGATCCGAGAGGATCAATTTTTAGTTCATGTCATCTCATAGGCTGGTGTTGTAGTGGATCCAGTGAAGATTGAGGTGGTACTTTCATTGGATCCGCCTAGTAGTGTGACGGAAGTGCAGAGTTTCTTGGGTTTGGCAGGTTAATACCAGAGATTCATTCCAGACTTCTCCAGAGTTTCAGAACCACCATCAGCATTGACGAAGAAGCATAAACCCTTCGTGTGGTCAGAGAGATTCAAACAGATCTTTTAGGAGCTGAGGAAGAGGTAGACTAGTGCCCCCCATCTCAAGGCTTCCAAATGAAGTTGTATGGTATGTAGCGTACTGAAAAACATCTGGGATCAGACTTGGGTGTGCCTTAATTCAAGAGAGAGAAGTGATCGCGTATGGTTATTGGTAGCTGAGACAACACAAGTAGAACTATGCTACTATGACCTGGATTTTTCAGCAGTGGTCATTGCCTTGAAGATGTGGTGACACTATCTGATGGGTGAATGTTTTACCCTATACTCTGATCACAAGAGTCTTATGTATAGCTTCTCTCATAAGGACCTAAACCTGAGACATCGATGTTGGCTTGAGTTCCTCCAAGACTATGACTTCATGATAGTCTATATTCTTGGGAAGGGGAACATTGTTGGAGATTCACTCAGTAGGAGAACTGGTATACAACTGTTAGGTGGGGCGACATACAATCTAGATGCTTTAAAGATAACCTTTGTGGATAGATATGTAGAATCCTTTCTATAGTGTCCTACAGTCACTACCCCACTACATCAGTGAGTCATGGAGGTGTAGCATGGAGACACTGAATGTGAGATGCGAGGTGTTCAGATATCCACATGGTAGGCACCTGATGGATTTCTTCAAGGTTGCGAGCACGTCATCCTATTCAGATGACGTACCATGGTACCAGTAGCACTTCAATAGGAATTTTTTATGGAGTTCAATACATCCAATCTAGAGGTACATCTAAAGTGTCAAAGATGCACTGGGATCTTCGATTACAATACTAGTGGCCACGTATGAAAAAGGCAGTAGCGGAGTTTGTCTCTCGGTGCCTCACTTGTCCACAAGTGAAGGTGGAGCACCATGTACCATCATGATTGGTTCAGCCTTTAGAGGTCCCAGTGTTGAAGTGGGATAGGATATCTATGGACTTCATGATGGGTCATCCATGTACATATAGAGGACATGACTCGATTTGGGTGATCATTGACCGACTAAACAAGTCGGCTCACATCCTACCGATCAGAGAGCAGGGTTTTGTAGAGATCTTGGGATGCCTCTATGTGCAGGAGATTGTGCGGATACATGGAGTCCTTCATCTATTGTCTCTGATCATGACACACACTTTACTTCACGGATATAGAAGGGGTTGTAGGAATTTTTCAGGATGCAGCTTCGTCTGAGCAATGCCTTCCATCCTCAGACAGATGACCAGACTGAGAGTACCATTCAGACCGTTGAAGACATGATGCGTTCTTGTGTCATAGACTTCGGTCACAGCTGGGAGGATCAATTACCTTTTGAGGAGTTTGATAACAACAATAGCTATCACTACACCATAGGGATGACCCCTTTTGAGGCATTGTAAGGGTGACCTTTCATATTACCATTGTATTGGAAAGACCCAGGGGAGTCCAAACTGGTGGGACCAGAGATGGTACATGCTACCAAAGAGAAGATTCAGATCATCCAAGAGAGGATGATTACTGCACAGAGCATGTAGAAGTTTTATGCTAACAAGAGACAGATGCCTCTTGAGTTCAAGGATGGAGACAACATCTTTTTATCGGTCTCACCTCAACGAGCTCTACGGGGATTTGGGCCGAGGATGAAAGTTATCTCTGAGATTCATCGGACCTTTTCATGACCTCAGTAGAGTTGGAGAGGTGGATTACCACTTACCTCTTCCACCTCAGATACTCTGGATGCACGACGCCTTCCAAATATCTTAGCTGAGGAGATACGTGCACAACCCTTCTCATATCATCAACCATGAAGAGATGGAAATTGATGATGGGGTGACATTTATGATGGTCCAAGTAGTGACTGAGGATCGACAAGATCACGTCCTACCTGGATGGTCGATACCAATGGTGCACGTTTGCTGGTAGCACGAGAATCTCCATGAGAGCACATTAGAGCGGGATGTTCAGATGCATGCTCAGTACCGCCATTTGTTCCCTTAGTTCATGTTATAAATTATGGGGAAATAAGTTCCTGAGGTGGGGAGCATGAAAAGACTTGAATATCCCGTGGAATTATTTTTTAATACATTGAATTTTACAAGTCCGCGAAAATTTACAGTGCTTAATTCTGAGTCCCAGTTTGCCCAGAATCAATTTCTGATGTTTTTGTTCAGGTACGTTCAGTAAATGTACGAGCGGGTTTTAATAAAATTTGAACCATTTCTTGGAATTAAAATCCATATGCACCACCGAACTAGAAACACTAGTATTCTCTTAAGGAGTAATTTACTTTGACGACAGTAAGTCGAGATTCGAATAAAATTTTTGGGTTTCATGATAAAAATAACAAAATATACTATAGATACACTTTATTTTATTTGAGCCACCATTTGGTGTGTGGTGGTTATGACCTCCTCATGGAGGCCAGAGGTTGTGCCACCGCACCTTAACCTCTCATTAAAGGTTGTGGGGGTGGCACCCACCCAAACATAACCTCCCATGAGAGGATTAATGTGGTGGGGACCACATGGGTCTTACCCCCCATTTAATGGCAGGAGAGGAAATCCTCTCAACTCTTCCTCATTAATGAGGGAGAGCCTCTTTATTCCTAAAAACCCCATTAAATGGGGAGAAACATCTTGACCACCCCGCACCTTAATGAACCAACACCCCAAACATTTAATTTGTGCCAATCTCCTCTAATTAATTCAGGCCAACTCTCATGAATTAATTTCGGGGAGCCTCTTAAATTAAATCTCCAATTTGAAATGTTGTGCCAACAACATAATAGACAGACTCTTCCTTAAATTATTTTCATTTGAAATTTGGGTGGAGTTTGGGAAGAAGGATTATTGGGAGAAGAAAGAGTCATCCCAATGAAAAACAAAGGACGTGTTCTTCCAACGAAGAATGCCGACGATGATCCTTCTTCGACATTTTCTCCAGACACCTACCAACATGGAGCCACATCCACAACCATCATTCGAACATGGAATTGGATGTGTGTAGTGGAGACGAAGAATTACGACTACGTCTTCTTCTTATGACATCACCATCGACGCCCAACAATCCATGTAGGGGGTTATTGCATGTTGATGATTTTCTTTACTTCTTCTCACCATAGAATGAAAGAAATATTTTCTGAGTGATGTAATTAGTTTTTTCTCATATTATTTTGTTGATGAACCTATTGATGCCACATTAAATCTGGAGGATGCGGGCCAACCTAACATATCCTGACATCCTCTGTTTATTCTTCATTTATGTGGTGTTCTTCGAAGAGACAATGAGATAATGAAGGAGGCAATGATAAAGGTCGTGCTAACGAAGGACTCTACAAACTACGACGCCCTCGTGGCACACCAGTGTTCCCGGTCGGACACTGACGGCCCGCACATGCCTGAGCCTCGACGAACCGGCCTCCCCACCCACCATCGGCCTGCCTGCCCTCGGCCTGCCAAGCGCCACGCTGCCCGGCTTACCCGACGCTCACCCGACATCATTCTGGCCAACCCGGTGCCATGACCGGCCACCACCTAGCCTGCACGATCCATGCCCCAGCTTCCAGGCCGAGTTTCCCAAGTCGTTCCCCTCGTTGCGCTGGTCAAAATGGCCCCGACATCTGGGCTGAGCCGCCTGCACCGTGACATCTACGACCAGCATACAGGGCCAAACCTAGCAGGATGAACCGCCCAATAGGACGGGTCAGACCCAGTGGTTTTGACCAGGTCAGTCTAGTTAGGGTTAGGCGAAGTTGGTCCGACCGGGTCGGACAGGGCCTAGGCCCATTACTGACTGTTACTTTCTTTGGCCTTATCTTTGTAACCGTATGACTAATTGAAGAACCACCATTGTTGCTGGTTTTTTGGATCATGATGGTCCATTTGACTATTCCCCACTGGAGTTCGAGGTAATGTGGAGATATGGTCAGGTTGGATCATACACGAATCCAACCAAGGCCCTGGGACTAAAAACCTTATAACTCACATACCAGGCATCTGATTGACACTCCATCTATTGCATTGAGACCCCTATGACGAGGTAGAACTTTGAGATACTTCTACGTGGGACTTCGTGACATTTGGAATATCAACATGTAGCTCATGGAGCAGACCCACTCGGAGACGAGGAAGCGGAGTACGGAAACCTAGTAACTAGTTTAGACATGACAACTACTTGACCGATTCCACTCGGAGTGATTTGACTAGCCCGGTGGGGAGCTCCTAGTAGTTGGCGGTAGACCCACTATGGAAAAACACCTATATGTTTGTAGCAGACACGTGGGACTCGACAAGAGGAGTACCTCTATAGGCTCTTAGGGGGAGCGCCTGGTAGTTGGTGGCAGACCCACAGAGGGGAGCACCTATGTGTGAGTGCGGTAGACCCATGATACTCGATATGAAAATTACATCAGCAGTTCAAGGTTAGTGGGAAGCACCTGGATGTGGAGGCATGTCCACTGTACTCGACAGATGAGTATTTCTCCAGTAGTCGTGGTTTCGACAATGTGAATAAAAATCCTTATTGTGGTTAGTTAGTAACTTTTGAGTGTACGTCATGATTGACACATATTACATGATAACTTAGGTATATGTATGTGCATATACCTATGTGTGGTTATCTGTTGATATCTTATTTTGTGGTTTATCCTTGTTGGATTTTGTGACACCTAGAGGGTCTCAGGCTTCCTACTGAGTATCGTTATACTCACCCCAGCACGGGCTCTGACAGCACCACGTTGTGTTGGATGTAGATGATAGACAGCGCTGACCGACGCTGAGTGTACGAGGACTGAACGATACCCAGAGGTGGACCACATAGTGTTTCAACACATGAAGGAGACGGACAGACGTGGAGTGTTGTAAAGGCTATCTGTACCTAACCTTCAGGTAGGATTTCCCAGAGGATGATCCAGCAGCTGTTTCACCATTCATATGTTGTACTTGTTTTCCATGTACTTTCAGTTTCCTTGTACTTTATAGTTGGGCTTCTATTTTTGGCCCATTTACTTTTTAGCACTTCTTTTGTATACAGTTTTGCATAGGTTATTTCTTCAATCTACTCTGTTTTGTGTGATTATAATTTTAAAGGAAATGCCTTCCATGTTTTAGGGATTTACGCCTTTGGTGCATGTCGCCAGCCCCTGACCGATAAAAGGCGGGCTTGGGGTATGCATGGCACAGCCCCCGGGGTACGGGTTGTGACATAAACATTTTGAATGGTATTTCGAGCAATAAAGATTATTAATTTACTAGTTTTTTAAAATCATTAGATTTTAAACAGATCGTTGATTTATGATTTTTTGATTATTCACATTCTTGTGACCAAGTCATATATAACTCTTTATATAAACATGATAGCAATTTCTGACTTCCTTTTCAATGTTTTCCTATATCGAATCCTTTTATTTTTCAAATTAGGGGACCTTTATACTTCTCATTCATTCATTTAAAGTATATGATTCATTAATTTTTTTCCTATGTGGAATTTAAATAATTGTATTTTGAAAATTCAAACCCCTAGTGTTCAATAACAATTTCAAATTATGAGGAATAAATTTATTAAGAGGGGGAATAATGTAACATGTACTATTTTCAATAGAAAACACTATGTTATATAGCATAATGACACGCCACATCAAATTTAAACTAAATAGAAAATGATATTTTTTAATTGTTGCTATTATATGATAGTGGTTAAAATTGTCGGTATGAACCAGATTAAAAAAAATATTAAAATATGGATTAATCATGTTTATATAATAAATTAATTGGTTTCAAATTAATTATAAATGAATTTAAAAACCAACTGAATATAAACGATGTGATTATTATAAAAACATTAATATTCATACTGAGGCATTAGATCATAATGAATTAAATTAACCACATTAATTGAGTGAAATTAATGAAATTTCAATGTAATATATTCATTAAAATTTTTCATAATTAATTTAATTAGTCTGAAAAGCATTATATATGGGTAAATGAAATTTTACACATAAAAACCACATTTTTCTAAAATCAGTTTTATAGCTTTTTAAATGAAGGTATGTTTTAAAACCAAAATTTGAAACTTTTATCCATTATATATTAGGAAATAGACATATTCAATCAAATTGAAGTATTATAATTTTATTTTGTTGGTTATTCTGTATTTTTCAAATAAATTTCATTTTTGGATGAATAGTAAAAATTACAACATTTTAATAGAAAACTGACTATTCATTGAAATAATTTATAATGTAAAATTATGATTTTCATTTGATTAAATATGCCAATAGTTTAATTATTCATATTTTAATACAAATTTAGTTCATTGAAATCAATTTATTATTGAAATTTCTTAAAAAAAATTGTTTACTTTTGAATTGTTTCTTAATCAGAACTAGTTTTTCGCCCTGTTAGTGTGATTAATTCAAAATTAATTTATTTTCCATTTCTATATTTTAATTATTATTAAAAAATATTTCATAATTGGAATAATAATTTATAAATTTATGAAATATATTAATTTCAATTTTGTATAATATAAATAGGAAACTTAATAATTTTTATTATCACAGATAAGGGAAAATTATGTAATTAAGCGTAAAAATACAATTATAAATATCATAAAATGACATTTACACTATCTCCATTACTATAGGATAATTGTTTTATCATTATCATTTAAATACCAGTTATGTTACCAATTTTCTCCTTTTGAACCATAATAGAGCCTTTATAATATTTTATTCAATAAAAAGTCAATCTTTGTCATAGTAATATTTTTAACAAGCAAAATATCTTTAATGTTTTTCTACCATGGTGAAATTTCAAGAATACGTATTTTAGTTGTAATTTTGGTTTCTTGTACAAATAATGTTCATTTCAATTTTTGTGTAATTGTATTTGGGGTTGTCCATTTCATTCTGTTGTTGGTATGATTCTTTTTTTTTTGGCTGAAATCATTCACTTGTGGACTCTTTTAATGCCCTTGGTGCTTTCTACATCCATAGATGTAACATCCTGACTCGGATCACCTCCAAATTGGTGGCCGGGCAGGGGCGTTACATGTCCTCAAGCGCATCTTCTCGAATTCCAGAGGCTACCGACTAGTAGCGAGGGAAATTTTAACAATTCTGTGGGGGAGAATATGCCCTCATAGGTAATAGGTATTATCGTAGCAGATGTAAACACAAACTAATAAAAATTAACAAAATAATATAAATGAATAAACTCATGTAGAAAAAATATAAATAATCCAACTAAATAATACATATGTCTTGATGCTCACAAAACGATGTCATTCCATGATTTATGTCTAAACTGGAAGTACAGAAAACAGAACCCAAGAATGCTATCAACTAGAAAGAAAATAATGAAAGTGTGACAACTACATCACAATCAAGGCTCGGTCCACTGCCCCAGTCTCCATCCTAAGCAGCAAGAAACAATCACGAATTAGAAGCAAAATTCTTCCAATTTCCAGTACATTCAATCATATAATCTATTCTGGTGTCAATGATGACAGAGAAGGGTGTGATATAAAATCCCAATAGAACGACACCCACAGTGTCTAAACCATTCCATCTAGTGAAAAAATAAAATGAAGTATTCAAATTTATCTCAATTTCAGATAATTAAATAAATGAAATGGAATAAATAAATAGGATCTGGTTCCGTAGGTCACCCATATCAAATCACCAGCTTTGTCCTAAGCTGGAAGTCTAAACGAAGTACTTGTAAACGAAAAGGGCATATACAAATATTTAAACCTATAAATAATGGTAACCAAGGAAGAGGTACAATACCATGCTTGTTCATTAACTTCAGGTCAAAGTCATATGTCAACCATGTGTGCATCAACATATCAGATGATATCTGAAATCTCAAGAGACTAACAACGACATTAATATAAACCTTCAGTGTGTCATTATTAAGGTTCAAGTGGAGAGTTGGAGTCTGATCCCATACTAAATGTATCGCTGTGGAACATCCTTAAATTATACAATGCTACTGATCCCATCCAAGGAAATCTTACGAAAGACCAAGTATCGCTCGAGGCATGGATTTACCTCGAGTCCTTCCTGATATCGAAAAAATGGGTCGAGTATCATCCGAGGATGGATTAGCCACATTGCCAATGGATCTGTCTCGATGGGAACTTTTTGAAGCTGTGTCTCTTTTAAGTATTAGAAATCTTGAGGATTTCTCGGTCTAGAAAATCCAACGACACCGCCAACCTAGCACGTAGTTGTAACCGTCAAGAATAAAGGGTCTGAGCATGACCCTTAATACGAGACCCACCTTATTTTCCCGGTCTGAATATAATTAGAGTTTTCACAGAAACAGATATGACATCAACATATGAAATTGTAGCTTGAAAAGAAAATAGATACACTCATGCATCACAGGGTATAAATTAAATATTTAAGAATAACAATATTAACAAGGAAAGATATTGCATCAACATAAGCAGATAAATTCACATTAAAATAAAAAAATAATTCAACACAACCAACTACCAAGAATCCAAGAATTCAAGGTTCATAATTAATCTAAATTATTTATTTCAATTCAACACAACAAAAATAGGATGTGAAACACATGATGATAAAGAGAATTTTTATAATAAATAAATCAGCACAAATAACTACTAAAGATACAACAATTCAAGGTTCATCATAATTAATTATTTAAATTGAACATAAAAAAAATAGGATGCCCAACACATGAATAAAATTAAATTAAATATCCGAACATGAACATTTAAATAAACAAATAATTCAATACAAACCACTACCAAAGATCCAAAAATTCAAGGTTTATAATTATTCAAAAAAAATTATTTAAATTAAACACTACAAGATTGATAGCGCAAAAACGTGCAGTTAAATGAAGTAAATACACAAGAAAACGAAATTTATATTGACCATGTCGACACACCCCAAGGGGTGTCCAACCACATTGCATCAATTCAAACTAATTTATTCAAGACCAATAGGGCTGCAACAACTGGGAAAACAAATTAATTAAAAAATTTGGGGGAATTTTCACAAAGCTGGTAGGCACCGACTAACGACATAATGTTGTGTTTTTATAAATTGAAAAGAAACTGAGATAATGGGTGTAGACTCCATACCTCATGGTCATAGATGATCCTTTGATCTGCGGTATTCTTTCATTTGACCTAAAACGCACTAAAATTAATGATTGTAGAAAATCCCCAAAATAGGGTAAAATCTTTTCATGACGAACTTCACAGAGGATAGATAAATAGATCACACGATTCCTGGAGGATGGTATAAGCCTTACTGAGAGGTTTATAGTGCACCTAACGAAAAAAAAACAGGCGACAAACGATGGAGCGGTGATATTCCAAAGGAGAAGCAATGTGGTGTGCACCACCATGGGAGGGGAGGTGCGCCACACATAGGAGAGGGAGGATAAAAAAATTAAAATAATGAACTAAAAATTAATAATAAATGGAAATAAATCAATCAATCAATCTAAATAAAATGGTGGAAGAGATTAAAAAATTAATTAAAATGTGTTTACACCATTTTAGTTATTTTTAATTTTATTCAAATCATTTCTATTTTATTAGTTATTTTTATTCATTTTTAAATTACAATAACTATTTCTAAATTATTTTTATACATTTTAAACCCATTTAAATTATTTATATTCGAACACAGTGCTAGAGCGTAATGTCAAATTTTTACATAATGCCTGAACAGATATTTAATCAACTATAACAGTCGCCTGGGTCTCGCAACAAGGTGTGCAGGTGCGTCCTAGGTCCTTTAAGAATTTAGACAAACAAAATGTAAATGAAATGAACCCTAATTTAAGTAGATACGATAATATAATTGAAATTATTATTATTTACTATAATTAGTGAATGACACCATAAATAATTTAAAAAAACAAAAACTATAAAAAATGAAATGGACATTAAATTAATATGTATTTGTATTTTTATTTAATTCTAACAATTAATTATAACATATTTTATTACATTTTTAAATTATTATTTTCACCACGACAGAACTTATTAATTTTGAATGTATATTTTAATTTGTAATCTTCTAAAGCAAAAAATAAAATTAATAATAAACTTATTATTATTATTATTATTTCTAATTGTCCAAAAAATTGTTTTTTACTCAAATAAATTATATTCTGGTGCAATATGATCAAACGTCCAAAACTCACAAATGTTATACCCTTCCAAGGGAAAACCCAACATCCCAGAACAATTGGTCGTCTCATATTTTTCATTCGACCCACCATTTGTGATAAAATAATTATTCATTATTTAAAAAGTGGAATAAATAATTAATTACAAATAAGGATGGAATTATCATGTGTGAGGATTCCAAACACCAGATTCGAATCATGGTTATAACCTTCATAGGGTAAAATCAGTGTTATAGACCAAATGGAGGTCTCATATTTCTAATACGGTGCACTATTCTAGAGGTATATTAATTTTTTTGAAAAAAAAACAAACATGCATTTGGGTAAAATAAACTTAATATTTTTATTCTGTCAACGCCGTAGTCTCGACTATCATAATAAAAAGTTATGGTGCTCAGCTTTTAAATTCGTTCTGCTCAGTTGATAGAAATTTTGTTATTTCGTATATTTTTTTAATCCGGTACAAAACACGGAACATTACAACCATCCCGCCTTTAATCTTATCATTCCCGAGAAGCCTTCGGGAGCAACATAACTCTCAAATGATCTACAGGTTCATGATGTTTAATACAAACGGTCACCTTGCTTCCCCAAACGCTCAACACAAGATCAAACATTGGTTAGGAAAGTGACACAGAATCCAATAAGGTCTAATCCAACACTTATTTTTAAAACTGAAACACCAAGACATTACTTATCCAAACACAGTCAGCTAAAGACACGACCATGTCCTTATCACATTAACTTTTGGTAAATGTTACATCCCACTCTAGGTTTTGAAGTTAGAAAGAGGAAACCTCCAGGTCATGGAACCATCCCATATAAGAATTTTTTACTAGACACTCCCTTTATCATCTTGCAATGCTTCTAGCATGATTTCTAAAATAGATAAAACAGTCGATTCCCATCGTCCTTAAAGCCCATGTCAAGCCATTATTTTTTTTGAATAGCATTGGTCAACCCAAACCATAGTTATCTCACCTGATGACGTATCAAAAAAAGTTCCCTCACTTACAAGTCCCTTGTGCATGAGAGAGAACTAGTTGAGTCACTCCGACTAACTATTTCAGAAGATGTCTAGCTTAGACAACTAACATTTTACAAACAAGACTATGATGTCTTCTTCAAATAAATCTTGTATTTACCACAAACACATCAAAAAAAAAATAAAGACATGAATTCCATTGACGTTCCATGATTTAGGAATCACCGTGCCTAAAAAACTAGTCTGGGTTAACCTCATATTGGAATGTCATGAGTGAAAGGAACTAGCACCAGTTAGTTCATATTCCATGATTACGAGGGAGACGTTTGTATAAGGGAATGATACCGTTATAAAAAATTGACCGAGCCAAGAGTGGAATCGGTCTGGTGTTCATGTTAGATGAAACAGTTGGTTTACAAGAGTTAATTAGGAATTCCCACAAATAAATCCAAAGGTCACTCAAGACTAAACAAGGCTTGAGAAGAACAACGCATCAATGTGGAACACTGAGAAAACCCCCCTAAAATAGACCAGAACCATTTCATGCTTTAGCATGGCATAAGAAAGATGCTCTACCAGTGCATGGAGGATTAAGGGTAGATAAGGGAAATGCTCTCCACTTAAGGAAGAGTACACTAAGAAGATTAGAAGATTACCAGAAAGATTTTTTTAAAAAAAATTTCTGAAAACAAAACCAAAATGAGTGGCGTGTTAAAACACATGAGTCTATGGATGTCATCCTGAGTATTGGAAAAAACGTGATTCATTAGAGAAGTCAATATACTAATTTGATGACCTAAAAACGTATTTAATAGTTCTAGGCTTAACAATTACATTATACTCAATCGGTTTGACACAACATTAGGCACCCAACTGCACCACGTACCTTAACGCATACTTCTCCATGATGATTTTGAAACAAGATGACGATGTTCCGAGTCATTCATAGCTATAGAGAAGAGTGGGTGGAATGACTTACAAAGAAACTGCCCATTCCTAATCCATGCCTAACCTATTGAAAATGAGAATTACACAAAGCTCAATCCCGAAACAAAATTCACAGGAAACCTGACTACCCATCCGAAAAAGGGATTCATTTTCAGCTAGGTGGTCCGACTAGGGACAACGACATGTGAATGATTCTATTCCAAAGAAACTAATTGATAATCTCAAACTACTCTTATACCAGGGTCATTAACATAGGACATCGATACAGGTTCCATATCCAAGACCTTTATATTTAGTCAATGTTAATCATTAATCATCAAAAGATTTAATCAACACATTAAGTACCATTTATTAAAACAAAACAAAAGTTACATGATCTTAACCAATGAATCAAAGGTAAAACATACATGTTTTATAAAAATATATTTTAAAACATTTACATTAATTGATATTCGGCCTTTAATTAGGAAATCTATAACATAAATTCCTTTTATGCAGATAAGGCGACCTACAAGGGTCCCACAAGGGTGACTTGGGTTCATTAAAATGCATATTAGAACAATAGATTAATTAATAATATTCGCAAAACCCATACTATGTTATATCATAAGGAACGTACACCTACTAGCCTAATTGGTCATAGCTGTGCCTTTAGGTAATTAACAGATTAATTTGAAATTATAACATGCTCAAACACATATTAGCTAAGGTATATCGGTGGATATCAACCTAATAAGTGAATATAAACATTATAGTTTTTAGAATTTGGATCCCATTAAATGGAAAGAATATTTTTAGAAAAGAAACAAATTACATATCAATAAAGCTATCAGGTCACTATAAGAAGCAAATAGAGAGAGACATGCTATAATCATTGAAGAATAACATTTTAACCACATAGACAAGCTAATAGGCATAAAAGCCTAATAGAAGGAAAACATGGTCGTAAACAGGAAACATGGCCATATACTAGAATGAAAAATATATCACTGAAACACGGTATCTAAAAAGGCATGCTAAAAAAATAAAATCCATGGAATGCATTCAAGGCACACAATTTGAATCAACAGTCTGCCTAAACTGCAACTACATGGAATGGCACTATTCATGTCATATGAGTTCCTTTGTTCCCATTATGTTGCATGCAATGCTACAACCTTACCTTAATATTCCAATGGTAAAATATGATAAATTCCATAAATTCATAAGATATAGAAATTACACCAAATCACCCTAGGTGAAATCATATCAATTGTATTATATTGAATCAGGAACAAAAATCACAACCCTGGCAACATGTTATTTACCTGTACATGGGTTGATCGGTCCTAGACACTACTATTAACCATGTGCTTACAAATTCCTATTCTCATATCTACCTACACATAATAGTAAGATAAAGGAAAAAATACCATGTATGATACCACTTTGTAACGTCCCGACGCAGCTCACCTCTAAGACAATTGTCGGACCGATGCATCACATGAACTCAAGTGCATCTCCTCAATGCTAGAGAATGCCGACTATCAAAGAGGGCCTTTTTAACATGTATGTGGGTGAGAATATTCCCTCATAAGAAATAGGTATTATCACAGTGGACGTAAACAACAATTAAAATAAATTAGAAGAAGCATGTAATGAATAATATGAAGTTGAAGCAATATAAATAAACCAACTAAATAATACTCAAGTGTGGAATATCACAAAATGATTTCATGCCATGATTAATATCTAAACTAAAAGTACCAAAAATAGAACCCAAGCATGCTATAAACTAATAAGAAAAAACAATGTGTGAGAACTGCATCACAGGAATTGTTTGGACCTCTTCCCCAGTCTCCAACCTAAGCCACAATAAAAAATCAAGAATTGGAAACCACATACTTCCCATTGTCAATACCTGTAAAAAAAATAATCTACTCGAGTGTCAACAACACCCGAAAAGGGTGTGAGATAATATCGAAGTATGCAGACACCCGCAATGTCTAACCCTTTTCATTTCATGAAAAAATAATTTTGAGTGTGAAAATATATAACTATTTCAGATAATTAGATAAATGTAATGGAATAAATAACTAGGATTGGGTTTTGAAGGGCATCCTTCTCAAATCACCTGCTTTGGCCCAAGATGAATGTCTGAAGGATGTACATCTTAGCAGAAAAGACATATAAAAACATATAAACCTCGAAAGAAAGGTAGACAAAGAAGAGGTACATCCCCAAGCTTATGCATTAACTTGCGGTCAAAGTCATAAGTCAACCATGTGTGCATCAACATAAATGAAGATATCTTAAATCATATGAGTCTAACAACGACATTAATATAAACAATCAGTGCATCCTTTTTTATGTTCATGTTGAGATTTGGAGTTTGAGCCCATCCTGACGATATCTCTATAGAACAACCATAAATTATCCAATACCACTGAGACCGTCTGAGACATTCTTTCAAAAGACCAAGTATCACTCGAGGCATAGATTTACCCTGAGTCCGTCCTGATCTCACAAAAAGGGGTCGAGAATCATTTGAGGCTAGCTTAGCCACATTCCCAATAGATCTGTCTTCGTTGGCCCTTTTGGGGTCGATGTCACTCATAAGTATTAGAAAGCCTGGGGAAGTCTCGTTCCGAAAAATCCAATGACAACGTCCCCCTGATGCATAGTGGTTAACGTCAAGAATGAATGGTTTTAGAGTTGACCTTAATATGGGAACCACCATCATTCCCCACCATGGATTTAATTATTGTTTTCACAGCAACATATATGAAAACAACATATGAAATTGCGGGTAGAAAACTACACAGATACACTAGTTCATCACAAGGTACAAATTAGTTATTGCAGCATAACAATATTAACAAGGAAATACACTATATCAAGATAAGAAGATAAAGTCACTTTTAAATAAATAAATAATTCACCACGGCCAACTAACAAGAATCCAACAATTAAAGTTTCATAATTAATCTCAATTATTTATTTAAATTCAACACAAAAAAATAGGTTGTGCAACACATGAAGATAATGAAAACTTTTTATAATAAATAAATCAGTACAAACAACCACCAATGATACAACAATTCATGGTTCATAATTAATTTAATCTAATTATTTAAATTGAACAGAACACAAATATGTTGTGTAAAACATGCAGTTAAATAAATTAAATTCTCTAACATAAACATTTAAATAAATAAATAATTTAATTCAAACATATACTAAAGATCCAACAATTCATGGTTCATAATTCTTCTAAATTAATTTTTAAAATTAAACATTACAAAATTGGTTGGACAAACACATGCTGTTAAATGAATTAAATAGTTGGACTAACAGAATATATATTGACCATGTCAGCACACCCAAAGGGGTGTCCGACCACATTGCAACAATTCTAAAAAATTAATTCACGATCAATAGGTTTGAAAAAACTGAGTGAAACAAATTAATTAAAGAATTTGAGTGAATTATCACAAAGTCGGTTGACACCGACTAACAGAACAAAGGTGGGATTTTATAAATTGAAACTAAATGGAGGGAAAGAGAGTAGATTCCCAAACTTATGGTCGTAGATGATCTTATGATCCATGATTGGCTTTGATTTGACCTAAAACAGAATAAAATGAATGATTTTTGAAAATCCGCAAAATAGTGTAAAATCATTCCGCAATGAACTACGCAAAGGATAGAGAAAGAGATCACAATATTCTTGGTGCATGGGATATAAAATACCGAGAATTTTATATCACACCTGACGATGAAATAAACGGGTGACGAATGGAGGAGCTGTGATCTTATGAAGGAGAAGCAATGTGGTGCGCACCTCCCTGGGAGGGGAGGTGCACCACACATAGGAGGGGGAGGATAAATAAAGGATATGGAAGAATAAAAAAGGATGGAAAAAAGGAAATAAATAAATAAATAAATCAAAATAAAATGGTGGAAGAGATTAAACAATTAATTAAAATGTGTTTACCTCATTTTAATTATTTTTAATTTCATTACAACTGTTTCTATTTTGTTGATTATTTTTCCCCTATTAAAATTCCATTAAATTTATTTAAATTATTTTTATATCATTTAAACCCATTTAAATTAATTTTATTCAATCACAGTGCAGGAGCGTAACATAAATTGTTTTACATAAACCACAAACAAATATTTAATTAATTATTACACTCACCTGGGACCTGTAACAGTGTGCGCAAGCGTGCCCTAGGTCATTTAAAAATTTAAAAAACCAAAATATAAATGACCCACATCTTAATTTAAATCGATACATTAATATAATTAATTTTTTTATTATTTATTATAATTAACCAATGTCACCATTAATAATTAAAAAAAGTCAAACATAAAAAATTGATAGTGGCCATTAAATAAATATTTATTGCACATTTTTATTTAATTCGAACAAGTAAAAATAAAATATTTATTATATTTTCAAATTATTATTTACACCGCAACACAATTTATTAATTGTGAAAGTTCATTTTTATAAGTTGTCTTCAATAAAAAATTAATATTAATAACAAACTTGTTATTATATTATTTCTAATTGTCCTACTAAAATATTTAACCCAAATAAATTATCTTCGGGTGAAATATGAACAAACGTCCGATGATCGCAAATGTTATACCCTGCCAAAGGAAAACCCCACGTTCCAGAACTATTTGGGGTCTCAGATTTCTCATTCGATGTAACATTTGTGGGAAAATAATTATTTATTTTTTAAAAATAAGAATAAATAATTAATTAAAAATTAATATCGAATTATCATGTGAGAGGGTGTCAAACACCCGATGTGAATCAAGGTTGTACACTGCATAGGGTAAACCCGGTGTTCCAATCTTAACGGTGGTCTTAGATTTTTTATAAGGAACAACATTTGAGAATGATATCATTTTTTTAAAAGAAACAAACACTCGTATGAATAATATAAACATAATAGTTTTATTCTATCAATTCCGCAATGTCGTCAATTGGAATAACATGTTCTGAAGTTGATATTTTAAAATCCGCTTGCCCAGTTGATGGAAAAATTGTTATTTCCTACATTGTTTTATCTAGTTCAAAACACATAACATTACAACCTTTCAACCTTATAACATCTCATCCCCATGAATCTTTCATGAACAACGTAACTCTCACCAAATCTATAGGGTCATGATGTCTCATACAGAAAGGTGGGTTGCTTCTAAAAATGATCTACGCAAGTTTAAAAATTAGTTAAGAATGTGTAACATAGGCCATTAAGGTCTGATCCAACACTAATTTTTAAAACTGAAACACCAAGACAGTACCTTTCCAAACACATTCAGCTAGAGACACGACTATGTCATCCTCTCATAAACATTTAGACAATGTTACTTTCCTCCTTAGGTTTTAATGTTAAAAAAATGAAACATCCAATTCATGGCAGCTTCCCATATCATAATTTCTTAAAAGACATTTCCTTAAGCGTTCTATCGAATCTTCTTGCGTGATTTCAGAAACAGAAAAAATATTTGATTCCCATCACTGTTAAAGACCATGTCAAGATAGATTTTTTATGAAAAACCCAGGTCGACCAAAACCACACTTGTCTAACCTAATTATGTGTTAGAAAAAGTTCCCTCAATGACTGCTTCATTTAAAAATAGATAGAACTAGTCGAGTCACTCCGATTGACTATTTATGAAGATTTCTAGCGTAGACAAATGATGTTTTACAAACTAAACTATGATATCCTATTCAAAGGCATCTCATATTTACCACAAACACTTTAACAAACATTAATACCTGGCATCCAGTAATGTTACATGATTTAGGCATCATCGATCCAGAAAATGAAGTCAGGGTATTATAGGATTGGAAAGACATTAGTGAAATTGACTAACACAAGTTAACACATATTCCATGTTTTTGAGTGAGACGTTGGTAAAACGGAATGTTCCCCATATAAAAACATTGAACAAAACTAGAGCGGCATCAACCTACCCATCATGTTAGATGAAACAGCTGGTGTATAAGTGTTAATTAGGAATTCCCACATAGAAATCCAAAGGTCACTCAAGACTAAAAAAACCATGGTAAGAAAAACACATCAGTGTCCAACACTGAGAAAACCATCCAAAACAATCCCAACAACTTTTAATGCATTACCATGGCATAATAAAGATGCTATTTTAGTGAATCAATGATGAATTCAAGATAGGGGAAATACTCCTCAAAAAATGAATAGTACACTAAGTGGAATAGAATATTACCAAAAAGAAAACATTTATAAAAAATTCATTAAAACCCAAACAAACTGACCAGTGTGTTTAAACACCAGAGTCTTTAGATATCATCTAGAGTCTTGGGAAAAACCTGATTAATTTAAAAGAGAAGTCATTGTACAACATAAATGACCAAATATGTATTTAACATTTCAAGACTTGATGATTACACTAAACTGAACTTGTTCGACACAACATTAGGCAATCGACAACACCGCATACCTGAACACATACTACCTAGAGGTGATATAGAAGCAATATTACTTTTAACGCGGATAACGACGTACCGAGTCATCCATTACTATCATGAAGAGAGAGTCGAATGACCTACGAAGAAACATGTCATTCCTAAGGCATGTCTAACCTAATGAAAATGATCATTATTCAATGATCAAGCCTTAAACAAAAGTAAAGGGAAACATGACCACCCATCCAAACAAGGGTGTCATTTTAAGCTAGGGGGTCCGACTAGAGAAAATGACATGTACATGATTCTATTCCAAAGAAACCGAAGTTGAAAATCAAACTACTCCTATACATGGTTCTTAAACAATGGATATCGCTACAGGTTCCATATCCAATCTCTTTATATTTAATCCCAGTTAATTTTTAATCATATAAAGATATATCCAATCATTAAGTTCCATTTTTCATAACAAAACATAATTTAATTAATCTTAACTAATTCCTCAATGGTAAAAAATTAATGTTTAATAAAACTCCATTTTAAAACATTTAAATTAATTGGAATTCTACCATATATTAGGAAATATATAAAATAAATTCCTTTTAAGCAGATAAGGATCCCTACAAGGGTCCCACTAAGACTACTTGGGTTCAATAGAATGAAACCAAAAACAGTTGTTTAATTGTTAGGATTCACAGGACCCATACTATGTTATCTGATAAAGAACATACCCCAACTAGCCTTCTTGGTCATAGTTGCGCATTTAGTTATTTAACCAATTAATTTGAAATTATAACATGCTCAAACACATATCAGCTAAGGTATATGGGTGGATATCAACCTAATATGTGACTATACATTTTATAGTTTTTGGCATTTAGATCCCATTCCAAGGATACAATATTTTTTAGAAAAGCATCCAATTTCATAAAAAACAATCTAGGAGGTCACTATAAGAAGCTAACAGAGAGAGACATGCTATAATCAAAGAAGAATAACATTTTAATCACAGAGACATGATAATAGGCATAGAAGCCTGATACATGGATATCATGGAATTAAACAGGCCGCATGTCCATAGGCTAGAATGCTGAATTTAACAATGAAACATGGTATCTAAAAAGGCATGGTAAAAAAATAAAAGCCATAGAATTCATTCAAGACACAAAATTTGAATAAACTGTCAGCCTAAAATGAAACTACATGGCATGGAACTATGTATGTCAATTGAGTTATTATGAGACTATAATGATGCATGCAATGCTACATCCTTACATTTACATGCCAAGGGTAAATCATCATAAATTCCATAAATTCAAAGGCTGCAGAAATTACACCAAATCACTCTAGGTGAAATCATATCAATTGTAACATCGAGAAGAATGAACAAAAATCTCTACCTGGCCACTTGTTAATTTCCCATATGTGGGGTGATCAGTCCCAGACACGACTATTAACCATGGGACAACACATTCCTAGTCTCATGTCTACCAACCCAAAAAAAATAGGTCAAAGGAAAAAACCTCTTATTATACCACTTTGTAACATCCTGACTTAGCTCGCCTCTAAGACTTTGTCTGGACCAATGCATCAAATGACATGAAGCACATCACCCCAAATGCCAGAGGATGCCGACTACCAGCAAGGGCCTTTTTAATGTGTCTATGTGAGTGACTATGCTATCATATATAATAGTTATTATCACAGTGGATATAAAAAATTAATAAAAATTACTGGAAGAATATAAATGAATAATCGAAGTAAAAGCATTATAAACAATCCATCTAAATAATACTCAAGTGCAGAATCTCAGAAAATTACATCATGTCATGATGTAAATCAAAACTGAATGTACAAAAAATAGAATCCAAGCATGATATCAACTAAAACGTAAGAAAACAATGTACGAGAACTGAATCACAAGAAAGGCTTGGTCCTATGCCCTGGCCTACATCCAATGAAGCAAGAAACAATCATGAATTGGTAGTAACTCGCTTCAAATTGCCAATACCTGCAAACATATAATCTACTTGATTTTCCATGATGCCTGAGAAGGGTGTGAGATAAAATCCTCATAGGCCAGCACCCATAGTGTCTAAAAATTTCCATTTCATGCAATATTAATATTCAATGTTAAAATATATAACAATTTCAGATAATTAAATTAATTAAATGGAATATATAACTAGGCTCAGTTTCCGAAGGGCACCCATCTCAAATCACCTACTGCGGCCTAAGACAAAAGTATGAAGGAAGTACCTCTAACCAGAAAAGACATATACAAATATATAAACATGGAATGCATGGTAGGGAAGGGATAGGTACACCCCCATGCTTATGCGTTAACTTGAGGTCGAATTCATATGTCAACCATGTGTACATCAACACAACAGAAGTTATCTCAAATCCTAAGGGACTAACAATGACAATAATATAAACCTTCAGTACATCATTATTAAGGTTCATGATGAGAGTTTGAGTCTGATCCAGTCCTGAAGATATGATTACTAAACAACGATCAATTATCCAATACCACCTATCCCATCCAAGTCAATCTTTATAAAGACCAAGTATCACTCAAGGAATGGTTTTATCCCGAGTTCATCCCAATCTCACAAAAAGTGGTTGAGTATCATCCGAGTATGGATTAGCCACATTTCCAACTGATCCATCTTGATAAGCCCTCTTGGATCCGTTGTCACTTATAAGTATTAGAAATCTTGAGGAAGTATGTCTGAAAATGCTAATGAAATTGCCCCCCCCCCAGTACGTAGTGGCAACCGTCAGGAATGAAGGGTCTATGTGTGGCTCGTAATATATGACCCACCTTTATTCACTTCCCTGGAATTAAATAATCTTTTCACAAAAACATGTACGACATCAACATATGAAATTGCAACTTGAACACTACGTAGATAAACCTGTGCATCCCAAGGTACAAATTAAATATTGCAGCATAACAATATTAACATAAAAATATACTTCATCAACATATGCAGAAAAATTATCTTTTAAATTAATAAATAATTCATCACAACCAACTTACAAGAATACAATAATTCAAGGATCATAATTAATCTCAATTATTTATTTAAATTCAACACAACAAAAATTGGTTGTGAAACACATGTAGATAAAGACACATTTTAATAATAAATAATGTAATACAAACTACCACCAATTATATATCAATTCATGTTTCATTATTATTCTAAAATAATTATTTAAGGTGAACACAACAAAAATAGGTTTCACAACACATAAAGCAAAAAAAATTAATTTCCCAAGCATGCACATTTTAATAAATAAATAATTCAACACAAAAAACTACCAATGATCCAAAAATTATAGGTTCAAAATTATTCTAATATAATTATTTCAATTAGACACTACAAAATTGAATTCACAAACACATGCAGTTATAGAATTAAATACTCGGCCTAACAGAATTTATATGGACAACGTCGGAACACCCAAAGAGGTGTTCGACCACGTTTCCACAATTCTATCAAATTAATTCATGATCAATAGGGTTGAAACAACTGGGAGAAACAAATTAATTATAGAATATGGGTGAATATTCAAAAATCTATTTGCACTTACTAACGGTAGAAATGTGTGTTTTTATAAATTGCAAAGAAACGAAGGGAAAGAGATTAGATTCCCTACCTTATGGTCATAGATGATCTTATGATCTGCGGTAGGCTTTGAATTGAATAAAAATAGAAGAAATCTATTGATTTTAGAAAAACCCCAAAATAGGGTAAAATCATTCCCAAGTGAACTTGGAAAACGATATAGAAAGAGACCACACAATTCTTTCTTTGTGGGATAAGCAATACCGAGAGGCTTATAGAGAATCTAACGACAAGGAAAATGAGTGATGAATAGAGGAGTTGTGATCCTTTCAAGGAGAAGCAATGTGGTCCGCACCACCTTGGGAGGGGACGTGCACCACATATAAGAGAGGGAGGATAAAAAATGATAAGAATGAATGAAAAAGAATGAAAAAAAGAAATAAATAAATAAAATAATCAAAATAGAATTCTGGAAGAGATTAAACAATTAATTAAAATCTATTTAACCCATTTTAATTATTTTTTATTATATTACAACTATTTCTATTTTTTTATATATTTTTTCCCCTTTTTAAATTCCATTAACTTTATTTAAATTATTTTTATATCATTTAAACCCATTTAAATTATTTTTATTCGAACACAGTGCTAGAGAATAACGTTAAAATTTTACATAAAGCCCGAAAACATATTTAATTAATGAAAACTGCCGCCCGAGACCTGTAACATGGTGCGTAGGCGCCCCCTAGGTCCTTTAAAAATTTAATCAACCAAAACATATTGTCATGCATATTAATTTATGTCGATACATTAAAATAATTTGAATTGTTATTATTTATTATAATTAACCAATGTCACCATTAATAATTAAAAAACACAACCATAGAAAATGATAAAATTCATTAAATAAATATGGATTGCGCATCTGAATTTAATTTAAACAATTAATAATAAAATATTTATTTCATTTCCAAATTATTATTTACACCGCGACACAATTTATTTATTTTGAAAGTTCATTTTTATTTGTGGTCTTCAATATAAAAAATAATATTAACAATAACTTTATTATTATTATAATTTCTAATTGTCTTACAAAATTATTTAACCGAAATAAATTATCTTTTGGTGAAATATGACCAAACATATGACGATTGCATATGTAATACCACACCAAGGGAAACCCCCACATTCCAAAACTATTGGTGGTCTCAGATTTCTCATTCGATCCACCGTTTTTGAGAAATTAATTATTTATTATTTAAAAATAAGAATAAATAATTTATTAAAAATGAATTTGGAATTATCTTGTGATAGGGTGTAAAATAACTGGTGTGAATCAGGGTTGTACCCTACCTAGGGTAAACCCCGTGTTTCGAACCCAACGGTGGTATCCTATTTTTTATACGGCACACTATTCGAGACTGGTTTCATTTTTTTAAAAGAAACAAACACGCGTATGGATAAATTAAAGATAATATTTTTATTTTATCAACACCGCAGTGTTGGAAATATGAATAAAAAGTTCCAAAGCCTAGATTTTAAAATCGTCATGACCATTTAATGGAAAAAAAATTTACATTCTACATTTTTCTCATCTTGTTCAAAACACAGAACATTAAAACCATTGCACCTTATAACTTCTCATCCCTGTCAAGCTTTTTAGAACAACGTAACTGTCACCCGATCTATAGGGTCATGATGTTTCATACAAAAGGTCATGTTGCTTCTCCAAACGCACTACACAAGTTTATAAATTCGTTAGGAAAGTGGCACATAAGCCATTATGTTCTGAGCCAACACTTATTTTTAAAATTGAAACACGAAGACAATACTTGTGCCCACAAATTCAGCTAGAGACATGACCATGTCACCGTCTCATAAACTTTTGGACAAAGTTAATTCCCACCTTAGGTTTTAGAGATAGAAAAATGCATCATCCGAGTCATTGAACCTTCCCAAATCGGAATTTCCTACAAGACACACCCTTAATAGTTCTAGTGAATCTTCTTGCGTGATTTCTGAAATAGATAAAACAGTTTATTCACATATCCCTGAAAGCCCTTTTCAAGTCATATTATTTAAAAAAATTATGGTCGACCCAACCACACTTATATCACCTGATTACGTGTCAGAAAAAGTTCCCTAAATGATTTCTTCATTGAGCAAGAGAGAGAACTAGTCGAGTCACTCCAACCGACTATTTTAGAAAAAAGGTGGCTTAGAAGGCCGATGTTTTACAAACTAAACTATGATGTCTTCTTCAAATGAATCTCGTATTTACCACAAACACGCCCACATAAATTCATACCTGAAATCCAGTGACGTTCCGTGATTTAGGCATCACCGATCCAGAAAATAAAGTCTGGGGTAACATTCAATTGGAACGAAAACATTGAATAGAACAAACACAAGTTAGCCCATACACCATGTTTATGAGTGAGATGTTGGTACAAGGTAAAGATACCCATATAAAAACACTGACCGATCCCATAAATGCATTGGCATGGTGGTAATGTTAGATGATACAGTTAGTGTACAATATCTAATTAAAAATTACCACATGGAAATTCAAATGTCACTTAATACTAAACAAGCATTGATAAGAACAACGCATCTGTGTGAAACACTGATAAAATGACCCTAAACAAGCCAAAAAAAATTTAATTCTTTAGAATGGCGTAAGACTGATGCTCTGTTAGTGAATCAAAAATGAAGTAAAGATAGGGGACATGCTCATCCCTTAAGGAAGAGTACAATATGGGGATTAGAATATTACTAGAAGGTAAAAATTTATAAAAAAGCAATGAAATCCCAACCAAACTGACCAACGTATTTAAACACCCGAGTCTCAAGATATCACCCCGAGCATTGGGAAAAACATGATTCATTTAACAGAGAAGTCATTGTCCTACATAATAGACCCGAAACGTATTTAACAGTGCAATGCTTGATAATTACACAGAACTCAACTGGTTCGACACAACATTAGGCACTCGACAACACCACATATCTGAACTCATACTACCTCAAGGTGATACAGATGCATGATATCTTTTAAATTTGATGACGACATACGAAGTCATCAATCGTTGTAGAGAATAGAGGGTCGAACAACATACGAAGCCACTGGACATTCCTATGGCATGCCTAACCTGATGGAAATGTGCATTACCAAATGCTCAAGCCCGAAACAAAAGTCCAGGGACACATGACCACCCATCCAAACAAGGGTTTCATTGTAACCAAGGAGGTCTGACTAGGGACAATGAAATGTGAACGTTTCTATTCCAAATAAACCCAAGTCGAATCTTAATTTATTCTTATACCAGGTTCTTAAACATAGGACATCGTTATAGGTTCCATATCCAATCCCTTTCTGTTTAATAATAGATAATATTTAATCATTTAAGGATTTAATACAATCATCAAGTACCATTTTTAAAACAAAACATAATTTAATTGATATTAACCAACCCCAAAATGGAAAAAATGAATTTTTTATAAAGCTCCATTTTAAAACATTTACAATAATTGACATTCTGCCTTTAATTAACAAATCTATTACATAAATTACTTTCAAACAGAAACGGAGACCTACTAGGGTCCCACTATGGTTACATGGTTTCATTAGAATACAACCCAATATAGTTGTTTAATTTTTAAGATTCACAACACCCATACTTGGTTATCTATTAAGGAACAAACACAAACTAGCATACTTGTTCATAGTTGTGCCTTTAGAAAATTAACTAATTAATTTTAAATTATAACATGATCCAACACATATCATCCAAGGTATATGGGTGGCTATCAACCTAATAAGTGAATATATTCATTATAGATTTTATTATTTTGCTACCATTCAAATGAAAATAATTTTTTTAGAAATGCAACTGATTACATAACAAAAAAGCTGGAAGGTCACTACAAGAAGCTAATAGAGAGGGACTTGTTGTAACCATAGAATCATAACATTTTAATCAGAGATTCATGGTAATAGGCATAGACGCATGATACAAGAAAGACATGATATTATACAGGATGCATGGAAATAGGCTATAATGAAAAATATAAAACTATAACATGGTATCTAAAAATGCAAGATAAACAAACAAAAATCAAGGCATGAATTCAAGGCACAAAATTTGAATCAACATGCAGCCTAAAATGAAACTACATGGCATGGGACTTTGCATGTCATTTGAGTTCTTATGTGCCTATTATGATTCATGGAATGCTTTATCCTTACCTTAAGAAGCCAAGGGTAAAATATCATAAATTCCATAAATTCATAAGAAATAGAAATTACACCAAATCACTCCAAGTGAAATCATATCAATTGTAACATCAAAAAGCATGAACAACAATCCCATCACTATAAACATGGTCATTTTTCCTACGTGGGGTGATAAGTCACATACACGACTATTAAAAAAGAACCAAGAAATTCTTAGTGTCATGTCTACCAACCCCAAACAGTATGAAAAATGGAAAAATACCACATATGATACCACTTTGTAACATCCTGACCTAGCTCAGCTATTAGACGGTGGTCGGACCGGTGCATCACATAACCACAAGAACAACTCCTCAAATGCCAGAGGCTATCGACTAACAGTGAGGGACTTTTTAACATGTCTGTGGGGGAGACTATGCCCTCATAGGTCATAGGAATTCATCATAGAGGATATAAACCACAATTAATAATAATTTGAGGAACTGTATAAATGAATAAAATGCAGCAGAAGTAATATAAATAATCCAACTAAATAATACTCATGTGTGGAAGCTCAGAAAATGATGTGATTCCATGATGTGTGTCTAATCTGAAAGAATAGAAAATAGAACCCAAGAATGATATTAACTAAAACAACTAAATAAAGTGTTACAACTTCATCACATGAAAGGCTCGATCCTCTACCCCAGTCTCCATCATAAGCAGCAGGAAAGATTCTATAATTGGAAGAAACATACTTCCATTTGTCAATAATTGCAAACATATAATCTACATGGGTTTCAAAGATGCATAAGCAGGGTGTGAGATAAAATCCCTATATGCAGGCTCCCATAGTGTCTAAAACATTACATTTCGTTCAATAAAAAAATATTGTGTGAAAATATATAATAATTTCAGATAATTAAATAATTGTAATGGAATAAATAACTAGGCTCGGGTTATGAAGGGAACACATCTCAAATCACCTTCTTCATCCAAAGTCATATGTTTGGAGGAAGTATCTGTAAGTGGAAAGGACATATTAAAATATATAATCATGGAAAGCAAGGTAATCAAGGAAGAGGTATACCCCCAATCTTTTGAATTAACATGAGGTCAAATTCATATGTCAACCATGTGTGCTTCAACATTCTAGAGGATAACTTAAATTTCAAGATACTAAAAACGACATTAATATAAACCTTCATTGCATCATTATTAAGGTTCAAGTTGAGAGTTGGAGTTTGAGGTTATCCTGATGTTATCGTTACGGAACATAATTCAATTTTCCAATACCCCCAAGCCCATCCAAGGCAATCTTTCGAAAGGCCAAGCATCACTCAAGGCATGGGATTACCCCGAGTTCATCCCGATCTCACAAAAAAGGGGTTGAGTATAATCTGAGGCTATCTTAGAGACGTTGCCAACGGATCCGTCTCGATTGGAAATTTTTGACCCAGTGTAACTAGAAAGTATTAAAAATCCCAGTGAAGTGTCGGTCCAACAAGGCAAACAAAAACACCTCTGGCACGTAGTGGTAAATTTGAGGAACGAATGGTCTAAGCATGACCCATAATACGAGACCCATATTCTTTCACTACACTGAATTTATTTAATTTTTTCACAGCAACATATATGATATCAACAACTGAAATTTCAGCTTGAAAAGTTAATAGATTCACTCATACATCATAAGGTACAAATTAAACATTGCAGTATAACAATATTAATAAAGAAAGATATTGCATCAACACAAATAGATAAATTCACTTCTAAATAATAAAATAATTCACCACAACTAACTACCATGAATCCAACAATTCAAGGTTCATAATTAACCTATATTTTTTATTTAAATTCATCACAAAAAAAATAGTATGCACAACACAAGCACATAAAGACACATTTTTATAATAAATAATTCAGCACAAAAACTACCAAATATACAACAATTCATGGTTTATAGTTAATCTAAATTTATTATTTAAACTGAACACAACAAAAAATATTCGGCACAACACATGCAATAAATTAAATTAAAATCCCAAACATGGAAATTTTAATAAATAAATAATTCAACAAAAAAAAATTAATGATCCAACAATTCAATGTTCATAATTATTCTAAAATAGTTATTTAAATTAAACACTATAAAATTGGTTTCGCAAACACAAGAATTAAAATGAATTAAATACTCATGATAACAGAATTTATACCAACCACGTAGTCTCATATAAAGGGGTGTCCGACCAAATTTAAACAATTAATGAAAATTAATTCATGATCAATATGGCTTCAACATCTGGGCGGAATAAATTAATTAAAGAATTTGGGTGAATTTGCACAAATCCTGTAGGCACTAACTAACAGCACAATGGTGCGTTTTTATAAATTGCAAAAAAATAGAGGTAAAGAGAGTAGACGCCCTACCTCATGGTCATAGATAATCCTATGATCCGCGGTAAGCATTGATTTTAAGTAAAACAGAAGAAAAAAATTGATTTTTGAAAAACCCTAAAATAGGTTAAAATCATTCCGCGACAAATTGCACAAAGGATAGAGAAAGAGATCACACGATTCTTGGTGTGTGGGATAATCCTTACGTAGAAGTTTATAGCGCACCTAATGGTGAAATAAATGGGCGAAGAATAGAGGAGAGGCAATCTTCCAAATGAGAACCAATGTGGTGTGCACCACCTTGGGAGGGTAGGTGCACCACACACAAGAGAGGAAGTAGAAATAAAACGAAAAGAATGAAAAAAATGAAGAAAAAATAGGAAATAAATAAATAAGTAAATCAAAAAAAATGGTGGAAGAGATTAAACAATTAATTAAAATGGTTTTACCTCATTTTAATTATTTTTAGTTTCTTTTGAATGGTGTCTAATTTATTATTTATTTTTATCCGTTTTTAAATTCCATTAACTTTCTATACATTATTATTTTATATTTTAAACCCACTTAAAATATTTATATTCGAACGCAGCGCTAGTGTAACAAAATTATTTTACCTAAAGACAAACAAATATTATATTAAGTCTAACAACTTCCTGGGACACGCAACAGGGTGCACAAGCGTGCTGTGGGACCATTATGAATTTAGAAAAAAAAATTGACCAAAACCTTAATTTATATCGATACGTTATATAATTAAAATTATTATTATTTAATATTGTTATTCAATAGAAGAATTTATAATTTAAAAAAACAACAACCATAACAAAAATAAAAAAAATCCTAAAAATAAATATCGATTATGAATTTGTATCTAATTCGAAAAATTAATAATAACATATTTATTACATTTCCAAATTATTATTTACATAATGACACAATTTAATAATTGGGAAAGTGCATTTTTATTTGTTTTCTTCAATTAAAAAAATTAAATTAATAATAAACGTATTCTTATTATTGTTTCAAATTGACAAACAAAATTATTTAACCCAAAACAATTATCATCATGTGCGATATAACCAAACATCCATCTCTGGAAGATATTATACCCTGCCAAGGGAAATCCCCGCGTCATGGAACTATTGGTGGTCTCAGATTATTCATTCAACACACCATTTGTGAGGAAATAATTATTTATTATTTAATAATTGGAATAAATAAATAACGAAAAATAATGATTGAATTATCATGTGCGAGGGTGCCAAACACCTGATGTGAGTCAAGGTTATACCTTGCCTAGGGTAAAACTGGTGTTCCAGACCAAATGATGGTATCTGATTTTTCATATGGTGCACCATTTGAGTGTTAAATAGTTTTTTTGGAAAACAATAAAACACACGTATGAATAAAATAAACATTATATTTTTGTAATATCAACGCCATAGGGTTGACTATCAGAATAAAAATGTCCAACGTTGGTCTTATAAAATTGGCATGCCCAGTTAACAAAAAAAATTCTTGAATTTTTTTATCCAGTTCAAAACACAGAACGTTACACTGGAGGATCGTGAATGCCTCATGGGACTTGTCACGGGCTGTCCTAGGTGACCGGTTCCGAGTCATCTTGGGCTGGTTCATAACAGAAGAAGAAACAAAACCCAAACACTTAATTGAAAACAATGCATATTCTTTAGAAAACAATTGTTTCCTAACACCTTAAATAACTAATAATGGTTTTATGCCTGAAATAATCACAATATATTATTGTTACCGATTGTAGGAATGCAGTTGGGAAGATATTGGCAGATTCAAATAGTTTATTTTGTGTGAATAAAAAATAAGAAGAGATTCTATTTTATAATATATGGGAGGGGATACTCAAAATATTAAATTAAAACAAATTCATTTTAATTTAAAAATTGTTACAACCAGATTTATATATAATAGAGGGAGATTTTTTCTTGGAATCCACACATCAATGAAAATTATTCATGTGTTAAATATTTTAAATCATTATTTTTTATTTGTTTAAACAATTTTGTATCATCTTTAACTCTTACTTTCACAACATGTGTTTTTACTATATAAAGGTTATTATAGTCAATATAAATTTAATAACGAATCATAAATGAATCATTTATGAAATATTCAACCATATCAAAATAATTATTTCCAATTCTGTATTTTTATAAATTTTATATCATTTTATAATATATTATTTAGTTTTAAATATCATTAATGTCAATTACAACAATATAGATAACATGATTTAAAAAAATATCATAATAAAAATATGAATTATAAAAAACTCATTTAAAAAATCAATATCAGGTTAGAGTCAAATATCAAATTATTAAATTATATTAATTTTCACAGATTATATTTATTTATATATTTTTAATATCTTTATTATATTTTTATATAAAATAAACAATCATTACATCATAATTTTTCAAGCATTTAATAGATATATTTATTCCCAAAAAATAAAAAATATACCATAATGAATAAAAATATTTTTTATTTCAAAATACAATTTATTTTTGAACATATATTTTATATAAACACATATTAAAAAATTTTCACATGTTAAAAGTTATAGTTTGAAATGTTTTACTCTTCGTTGAATAAAATATTATAATAGTCAAAATATCATCTAAAATTCCATAAATGCTCACATAACAGATAATTAAAATATTATGGATGAAATATACATATGCAATAAAAATGATAAAGTGTTAAGTTCATTCTTCAATATTTATAATATTACATTTACACTTTATTAAAGGATTTACCCTTAACAATCGTAACAAAATTACTAATGTTACTATTCATAATGGCCCAAAAACAAAGTGACATATTTAATAAATTTGATGTTATGATTAAAAACATTGAATATATTTTTAAAAATTTAAAACAAATTAATGAATAATATTAATTTAAAAATAATATCATTGAGAGTGTTAGAAAACATGTTTTTAATGTTAAAACGTGTAAAAGTTTGATATGTTTTTATAAAAAAAATTCATTATGAAAAAGATTAAAATGATCAAATATGAATTAATATATGTATTATATATCTAAATTTACATTAAATAAATTTAAAACATAATTTATTATGATATATTATTATGATAAAGAGTCATATTTTAATTAAAATACAATATTTTTCATTTTTCCTAAAAAATAGAACATATCATAAAAATGCCAAAAATAAAACCAAAATTAATTTTGACGTTACTATTTCAAAGAATAAGTATATATTATAAATCATATTTAATACAATTTTTATAAAATATATTTAAAAATGTCTTCCATTAAAATGTATTGGAACTACATTTATAGTAATATAACATTTTATGCGCAAAATTGGATTTTCTCTTATCTTATACCTATCAAAATTTTTAAGTGAATATAGAAACAATTTACTGATTACATAATATATAAAATAATTATTACCCTTAATATTATTTAATATTCAAATATATTAAGATATCATTCCCATATGGTCCTAAAATAGTTTTTTCATATAAACACATCCTTTATATTCAAGTACTATTAATTTAAACTTATATGTAATTGGTAAAATATTAATTAATTTTATAAACATTTTTAAACTATATTTCCACCATTTAGATATTTATGTTCATACCAACCAATCTAATGACTATTATAATGGTAACATAATAAAAATATTTAGTTGTTTGGTTGAACTCAATGTGGTGTATCTTGAACAATATAAAACATGGATTTTCATTTTAAAAAATAGGTACATTAAATTATCCCACCAATTAATTAATGTATTCACCAAAATTTGACATTGGGATAAAAACCATGGGGTTATACAATTTGAAAATACATTTTTTGAAAACCCACTTCGAAAAAAAGTATTAATGTAACATCCACATTAATTGAATAAAAGTTAAGTATGATGGTCACATGGGTTTACACATCCCCATATTTTATATTGAAAAACATAGACATGGATGAGGAAAATGATGATCATGTTCTTATAGATATTGATAGAGAACATGGTCACAATAATGGGAACCATCAAAAATCCAAAAATCTCTGATGTGTTAAAAGTCAATTGATTTCCTTGTTTGAAAAGTAAATGAACAACAATTTTCACTCAAAATATTAATCTTAATGTTAATAAATTCTTTTACTATCTATTAATATATGGAATTATACTTTATTGATATATTAAGATTTTATAATCATTATATCATCATCATAATATTCCCAAAATTATGATGTATATCCATAAAAAACATTAATAATTAGAGATCATATAAACCCTAATGGTCACTAATAAAATACAACTAGTTCCCAAATGTAAATGTGTACTTATCATTAAACTAAATTCTTATATGAACATTTACTTATATTAACACCTCCTAAAAATTCTTTAATCGCATTATGATCATATCACAAAAATCCACAGATGAAGTGCCTAAAACCATGAATTTAGGGATAAACTGTGAAAACTATTTTACCACATGGTGCTTCTTAAACATCATAAGATGTATCAACAAAAATTTAAGTTGTTGAAAAACATTTTACAACACATTTTTCTTCTTGATCCTCATGATTTCCACCCTTAATAAGTAACATCAGACACACGTTAACATAATTTTCAAACACATTATAACTAAACATTTTATTGTTGGATATTTCTTATTTCTTGTTCATATCCCTTCTATTCAAGATCCATATCCCAAAAATTACCACATGAGAATCATTTCCATGTCTTTTAATGAAATTATCATTGATCTTTTTTACCACTCATCTCAAGTGATGAGAATTTGTTTTTCATACCATTGAATTTATTTGATAAATAATTTCACATTTCTATCCAACCAGGCCTCTTATTTTTCTTATTTTCATTTGAAAAATAATCTTTGGAAAAAACAGTTTCAACATTATCATAACAACGAACATGTTAATTTTTTATATTATACTCAGGAGAACCCAATTCCAATCGATATCCTAGATTCTATCCTAATTAAATGTGATTTGTCTTACTATCAATATCCTTGATAAATTTGTTGTTTTACCCTTGTTAATAAGTGTTGTTTTATTCATACGATGCCACCAAATAATATTCCTTTTTATCTCAATTAAGATAGTTATTTTCTTGTCACAAGTTGAAGAGCCATATGAAAATATTTCTCAATAATTTTTTTTGAAATTCCTTACATTCTAAATGATAAATATCATTGCATTTACTTATATTAATAATAATTAAAATTATATGGATATAATCACTTTAACAATGATAAATTGAAAAAGAGATTCTTTGTTTAGGATCTGAATAACCCATTATGATGTATATCTTTTATAGGGATTTAATCCATCCTTCAGCTAGCACTGGGTAAGTTGATCCTAAAAAATATGGGGGGATTTTGCCTCATGAAATGTTTTAATATAGACATGTTTATTTCTAGTACATCAGACCATAATTTACTAGGGATACCAAAACAATTTATTGCTTATTTCAATAGATCCATCAGTAAAAAAGTTCTTCTATTCTAAATCAAACAATCTCAGGATAGAGATTTTGGAGGATATATTTCTTTAACTAACTTCCCATTTTAACTTTTATATTTCCTATTTATAAAATCATACTGAACAGGTAATGTTATGATGAAGAGACATGAAAATACTATAATGACACATCATTTCCTATTATACATAATGTAATATAACTTAAGGGAATTCTATTTACACTATCATTGCCTATAAATTGGACTATACTTGTCCTTTTATACCAAATTTTTTGACCAAGACATAAACATTACATGTGATAGTGTTTTAAGAAAAATTAACTGTTTGTAAACTATTCAGTTTATACATTCAAATAATTAGGAAAAATTATTAACTGTAAATTAATACATTACATGAGGACACTTCTATTCAATGTCCATTTTTTCATTAAAAACTTTTAAATAATGCATTATTTATTATCATGATAAACCTTAACAATTTTCTAATTGAACTTATCCTAGTCCCTACTTTTCTATAAATTCCTTAAAAAAATGAATCGCAGGATGAGCACAAAATATCAATAATAGAATTACATTGATAGGAATCTTTCAGTCCAATTAAAAGATGAAAACCCATATAAAACTATATCATTATTAATACATTTTCACTCTTAATAATTTGTAAATTTTGTACAATGAAAATATATTCATTGAATCCCCACTTTTTTTAAAAATAAAATAGAGCCATAGTTTGAATATAAAACACAAAAATATATATAAGTATATAATTATACTCAAATGGAATAGCAACGCGGTCATATTCGACACATTACACTCTTACAAATATAATAACCATACAATCAACTTCCATACTCAATGCATTGGATGATATATTGTAACCACCTAACATTTTTTTATCATGGAACCACTACTAATTGGTTTATCATGTGACCACTGAAAAACTTTCCATTTACCATTATATATTAAATAATCAAAAAATCATGAAATTTATTACATCAAACTATTAAAATTGTATTCATGCCTATATGAAAACATTTCATGTTATAGAAATAACCAATCCATTTTCAAAACCGCTATTCAATAACGAAACATCTAGAAAATAAAAAGAGGCCTTAATTTAAGAAAAAATTTAGGCTTCTGGAGGAATAAAAATAAATAAATTGATATAAATAATTTTTTATAATCTTTTTATATCTATATTATTAAATATATTGAAAAAAACATTATTGAGGGAAAATATTTTGAATTTTAATCTTTAACATTTTAAATGTTCTTTATAAATAAATGTTCCCTATACCACATTGAAAAAATTTCATCTTAAACCCCATGAAGATATAACAATTTACAAAAGTTTAAATAACATTATAAAAAATATATTCATGATTGTATTTTTCAAACGTCACATATATACTCCTTTGAAAATAAAGAGGGTGTAAAATATTAAAAAATTTATCACTGAAAGGTGATTATGAAAAAGCCCACTTACCTATCTAACTCATCATGTTAAATCATTATATTACTAAATAATAAAAATATATTAATTATTTAATATATTTAGGACATGTTTTATGTTTATTATATATGGAAAATCTATTGTTTTCATGTTATAACAATTTTTTCATTATTTATGTTTAAGTATGACATTTGTGATATTTGGTTCATATGTCAAAAAAAATGACTTCATGATGTTGAATATGGTCAATGTGTACATTATACCATCAGTTATTGAATAATATAAATTAAAAAATTTCCATTTTTATAAATAAATTATACATTTAAATCCATCCATTAATGATTACTTTGACAATTGAACCATGTTCTAATCACGAAGATGGTAGTTCATATGTACGCCTGTGTAACATTTCGATTTTTCAATGATCATTATTGAAAATAGATAAGTTTAATTTTATATTTAATGAATTATAATAATATCATTAATATAATATTTTTCATTTAAATAAACTTATAAATATCATCATAGATATTTGTTGATGAAAACTGAATCACATCGCTTGGTGGAGGTGATAATTCCCATGTAAGAATTAATGATTTTATCAATTTTCTATTCATGGTAATAATAAAAATAAAATTATATATTATTATTTAATAATGATACATATTTAATTAATATAATATATAAACAATAATTACATCATTTTAGATATTATGGAGATACGGTGATGGAAAATGAATTTTATTGGTTCGCGAGGCGGTAGTCTTCCGTACACACAAACGACACATGTTTTCCCCATTTGATGGAAGTGATGATGGATTTCTGTGATAATATAATTATAATAAAATATAATTATAATTATTATACATTATTTATTATTTCCATCATGATTGAATAATATTTTAAAGAGGTTGTAGCAGAAACAAAATAGAAACACTGAATTAAAAATGATACCTCTTCTTTTGAAATCCATCATTTCATAACACCTTAACACAACAGAAGATGTATTTATGAGTAAAATAAAATACATATAATGGGTTTAGGTATTTTTGTAAAATATTTGGGAGGATACTGGTAGAATAAAATAGGTTCTCAAGTGTGAATAGGAAAAACAGGTTCCCTTTTCTGTGAGGGGGGTGGTGACACTCTTGGAATTTCCCAAAATATTAAATTGATATTAATTAATTTTTACTCCAAATGGTTTTAAACTAATTAATTTTAAAAATAGGGTGACTTTTTTTAAAATAAATTCATCCAATTAAAATAATACATGTTTATCATACTGTTGGATCCAGATCATTTTATTTTAAGCATTATTTTACCTATTTAACTCTTACCGTGACAATATGCATTTTTACTCTATGTAAGTTAATATAGTCACTATAAAATGAAAAAAACAGCCTTAAATGAATAATTAATCCAATTTAAAACCTTATAAAATAATTATAAGAAATTTTATATCATTTAATCATATATTATTTCTTTTTAAAATGTCATTAATGTGAATTTTGACAAAATTAATGACTTGATTTGTTTAAAAATATCTTAATAATCTGATATTTTATAACCACAATTTTTGAAACATCACTTAAATTTAATTATAAATTTCAAAATACCTAGATTACACTAATTTTCAAAATTTATATTCATTTATATATTTTTAATAACAAATATTTTATATTTTCATTAATTAAACAATTTCCATGTCATTATTTTATAATCCTCTAATTTAATAATATAGTCTATAAAAAATTAAAATAAATTACAATGTTGAAGGTAATTATTTTAAATTTCAAGAAAATTTATATTCTCTCATATCAACATTATTACCCAATTATAAAAAAAATTTGCCAGTTCAAACAGGAGTATGACTTGTTTGGATCTTCTTTGATTAAAATTTTATAATCATTAAAATATCCTCAAAAGGTCCATAAATAGTCACATAACTAATCCTTTAATTATTATGGACAAAATGAAATCATACAAATATAATGGTGAATGTTTTTTTTCAAATTTTATTATATTTAAAATATTAATTAAAATATTAACTACCCAGCATAACCACAACAAGGATAAAATAATTAATAATGATTCTGTTAATATTAGAAAAAATAAAAGGGACATTTTTTCTAAATATTGAAATTATTATTAGAAATATGAGACCCTTTTTAAAATATTAAAGAAAAATGATTTGAAAAAATTATTTAAATGTTAATCCCAGAGGTGGAGTGACAAAACATGTTTTAAATGTTAAAACATGAAAATATTGAAATTTATTTATATCCAAAATCAATATAAAAATTATTATAATCCAATAAATTTGATTAATATATATATTATTGATCTAATATTACATTAACACTAGTTTAATATATAAATAATCATTACAAAAAATTTAGATGGAAGGATAGTTTTTAATTAAAATATATAATTTTTTAATATTCATCATGAAAAAAAACATATCAAACAAATTTAAAAATATAAACCAAAGTAAATTTTGATATTCCTATTTCAAAGAAGAATTATAATTTGTGAAATATAATAAATAATTTTTTTAAAAAATACTTTTAAAACTATTATTATATTTAATTGTGGTAAAACTACATTTAGAACAATAAGGTATTCTATCAATAAAATATGATTTTTTTCATTTTTTATTTCAATTAAAATTATTATGTTAATAAATATTATATTTATTGAATATATAATATATAAATATTATTATAATCACTAAATTATATAGAATAATTTTATTTATGATGATAAAAATTCATTCTACTCATAAAAATTGTTTTTTAATAAAAACATATCGTTTATATTCATCTGGTATTTATATTCATTTATAACTAATTGATAAGAAATGACTTTGTTTTATAAACATGGGTAAACCATATTTTAATAATTAATATAATTCTATCCATAACCAATATTATAAATACAATTTTTTAACTAGAACAAAATAACTATATTTAGTTGTTTGTTCGAGCATAATGTGGCGTATCGTATATGTTATCTGGCATAGTGTATACTTATAAAATATTTGGTTGTTACTACTATTTTTTAAGCATTAATTCCATAGGATTCTAGTTATAAGTGATGGATGTATATAATTCTATAAAATCCATAGAAGTTCCATTCTTGGGAAAGTTTAAAGTTAAAATTAATTTACATTTTCTTTATATATTTGTTAAAGGCGTCGATGTCTGTAGAAGTTATTGGCCTCTAAGAAGGAGATAAAATTGTACTAGACTTTGTGCATCATTTTATAAAGATGATGTTATAAATTACTAATACTGAATATTTTTATTCTTTAATTGATAGTAATTTTTAGATATGTCTTTGACCATGTCTTTCACTTTTTGTGTCATCATTTTCCTTCAACTCTTATGGAGGAGTGGGGAAGATATCTATAAAAGTTGATGTTTTATTCATAGGATCGAATTATGTATTATATTTTATCACATACTAATATGTGGTATAGGAAACTCCAATAATGAAATAATAATGTGTGCTAAGTCAAATATTTTGATTTGAAATTCTAAAAGGATAACTTTTTTCTTCTAAGATTTTTTTTGGGAGTTGGCATATGGTTTGATATTAATTTTAGAAGGAAAGAATGAAGATATATTTTTCTTAGTGCACTCATAAACATTATCATGATTATAGTGATTAGGATCATCTATCATGTTTTTTTATGATTTTTTAAAAAGAATAGAAAAGATAAATATATCCCATATAAGGATCATTTGATTCAAAATAATGAACCAAAATGACAGTGTAATGAAAATTTGAGATATAATTTTGTAATATGTTTCCTCTAGGTTAACTTACATTATAAGAGTTTGTATTTTTTTAATATTTTGGGTTTTCAGTGATGAATCCTTGTGTTTTCTATTATTTGATGTTGTCTTTGAATCACTATTATCCAGTGATCCGAAATTATAGTCCTAGGTAACTCTCACTCGACTTATTTCCCAACTATGTAGTTATTATTTAGGAATAAATCCTTATGTGGTATTTATAATTGTTATCCAATGTTCACTAGCGATATATTTATATTTTTACTTCCTTATGGCTGTAATAATTTGGGAAACTTATTCCAATGGGATGCTTGAGGATTATTAAATTTTATTTTTGAGGATTCAATAGGTTGTTGGGGGATGTGTACATATGAAGGGATTAAGGAACAAACATATAGAAATTGTGGAAAAGGAGTTTACAAATCCTCTTTGTATACATTTCACCCATATTTAGATTAGTTCCATTTTTTATAGGTTGAGGATGTTAATTTGTGAGCTTTCAGTGACTTATTATCATTTAGATAAGGTGTGATGGCCACCATTCATGATTATTCTCAATCAAATACCTATGTCACGTTATTTATAATGTATCTATAGGAATTACAAGATGGACCTTTAATAAGATAATGTTTTTTATAATCCCTTTAATTCATTATTTTTATGTAATCAATAGTTTTTTTCCTTTCAGAAACAATGTATTTGGTTCAGTTCATGGATTAAACTGTTCCAGGGTTTTGTGTAATTTTTTTTAACAATCCTTTTCTGTTTATTTTAATATAGTTGTTTTCATCTTATATTAGTTTCTAATTGATTCAATATTGAATCTACTATTTTTTGAAACTATAAGTGTTGAATTTATAGAGTTTTATTGGGTGTTTGGTTTGGGTTTATAATTGTACTCCAAGTTTACTGTTCTTTTGAGACATGTGTTTCATCATCCACGTAATTGGGAAATTTCATTGAGACTTTTTTGTGATTAAAATATCAACGGTTGGGATAATTATCACATCTGATGCATTCAGTTCCTTTTTTATTTAATTACATATAGGTTTTTACCATAGAACATTATTTTTATTCAGTTTATCAGTGTTTTAGAGGGACCTATAGTTGTTTTGGTGCTGGAAATTGCATAGTGAATTATTTCACATTGTGAAGGATGGTTTAACACCGTGAAAAAAAAGTTAACTCCCATAACCCCCATTGTTTAGAGTGATGAACTTTTCGTGAAATTATTAGTGATTCAAACGGTTATTGTGGTGTCTCAGTTTATGTTTTCCATTTTCACCACATTTTCCCTACTAAATATTTTCTATTATGGGGGTCTTTAATGATATCATTCTATTTATGTTACTCACAACATTACTCATTTGGTTTAAATATTCCTGCATGATTAATCCTTAAAGATTCTTCATGCCTTAATGATTTTTTTATAGTAAATCTCCTATTAAATTATCCTTTTTTCTTCTATACTCCCTAATACAATAGGAAATGGGTGCTAAGTATGATATCTAATATTTTTCTTGTTTGGTGGATTTTGGTGTATTAGGGTTCATTTGGATAACTATTGTTTTCATAAATTCTATCAACACTGTGTTTTGGTGGATTACCTCTATCACTATGGGGATAATGATATTTTCTAATTGGTCATTTGGGACGAGCCATGCACTCATTGAAAATAGTCCTTCAAGAAGAACTATATTCTACTTTCATAAAATATCATCATAAATTATATTAAATAAACATGTATTTTCGATGATTAAAGAATCTCATCGCAAATACTTTTAGAGACACATCCTTCTAAAATGTGTGAATGGGTATTCTATATGAGACTAAATTCCCCTCACAGATACTGATAGTCACATAAAGGTAATTGTGATGGGATCATTCTACCAAAGAAAATACTTTGTTGCCATGTGAGAATTTGAGATGACACCCATCACAATTTGTTTTTATCTTCCACATATATAATGTGATGTAATTGTGACAGGACACATAGAAAATAATACTAATTACGACAAAATGATTCAATCATCACGAATACTTTGTCAGCAGGTGAGTATTTGTAATAGGACTCATTATCATTATTTTTTAACCACCGCCTCGAGCATTTATTTCGTGAACTATTTTAAATGGGAACTTCATCACAAATAGTCATGTCGCTACCAATCTAATCTATCTATAGCCCCAAATTTATTTCTATCTATTAAAAAATTCACCTCTCCTTTGTTCAATTCTTCCCTCCTTCATGCAGATGTATTAATTTTAATGGGGAAGGAAATTTCGATGTTTTTGGTTCAACAATCTTTAATTTTTCATTTTTAATGATATGTTTTAATTTTCTTAAATTTTTTTAATAGATTATAATCTTATTAATTTATTATATATTGAGGAAATTAGAATTAATTATATATAATTCTCAATACGTATTTATAATTTTATGTAATAATTTATTTTTAGAAATAGTTATTTTAAATTAATAATATTTATTTTTAATTAGTTGTGATGTTTGTAATTATAATGTAAATACTTATAATTTGTAATTTTTTGTTTAAATTAATGGTATATAGATTTAATTATCTTTAATTAGTAACAATTAAGGGTATTAAGTACAAAAGTGGAAATTACTATTAACTAGTTGTTATTAGTAACAATTATCGATAAAACAAAATAATTATTAAAAATTAGATTTCATTATTAAAAAAGTTATATATTAAAAAAAATTAGTAATAATAAGTGGTATTTAGTAAAAATTATATATAATTACAAAAAAATAATTTATAATTAGAAATAAAACATGGGACCAATTTTATTAATAAGCAGTAATAAGTAAAAAATAGCAATAAAATAATCTAAATTTCACGAATTAGTTGTTATTAGTATATATTAGTAGTAATTAGTAATAATTAAGAGTAATTAGTAATAAAAAATGATAAAATAATAATAATAAGTAATAATAAGTGATAATTGGTAGTAATTAGTAAATAGTAATAGTTTTAAAAATAATTAGTAGTAATAACTATTTTTTTTCTTTAAGTAGTAAAAATTTGAGGCCATTAGTAAAAAATAGCTAAAATTAGAAAATATTTGAACATATTAGTCAAAAAATAGTTGTAATTTGTTTAAATTACCTGTTATTAGTAAAAATTAATTGAAATTAGTAAACATTAATTGTAATTAGTAAAACAATTAACCTTAATTAGTAATAATTAGAGTAAATTTTGAACAATTAACAATAATTAGTTAAAACTAGTAACAATTAGTAAGAATTAGTACCAATTAGTAATTTTTTTAATAATTAGTAACAATTAGTAAAAATTTATATCAATTAGTAATAATTACTAACTATTTGTAATAATAAGTAATAATTATTGGTAATTAATAATAATTAGTAATAATTAGAGGTAATTAGTAATAATTGGTATAAAAATATAATAATAAGTAATAATTAGCATAAATTAGCAGTAAATAGTGGTAATCGGTATTAATAATTGGTAACTAGTACTAATTAGTAACAATAAGTGATATATAGTGATAATTATTAATAATTATTAATAATTAGAAACAATTAATGCTAATTGGATAATTTTTAATAAATTTTTGTTTTTAGTTATATATATTCCTAATTATTGGTAATGTGTATTAATTAGTGATAATTAGGAAAAATAGAAAAAATTAGAAAAAATTATAGGTAATTTGTGGTAATTTGTAATTACATGAGGTAATTATTAATAATTAGTAACAATTAGTTGTAATTTGAAATAATTACTAATGTATAGTAATAACAAATAATAATTATTTTTAATTAGTGGATATTAGTGACAATTAGTAAAAATTATTGTAATTAGTGTTAATTAGTAAGAAATATGAAAAATTAGTGATAATTCAGAATTTTTTTAGTCATTAGTTGTCATTAGTAATAAATAGTAAGGATATGAAATAATTAGTTTTAATTAGTGGTATTTAGTAATAATTTGTGGAAATTAAGAAAAATAGTAACAATTAGTAATAATTAGTAGTAATTATTAAAATGTTCTTTTAATTTATATAATTATTAATAAATAGTGGTAATTCGTATTTAATAGAAATAATTTGTAATAATTTGTAATAATTAATAATTATTTGTCATAATTATTAATAATTTGTAGTAATAATTATTTATTAATTTTAATTGGTAGTAATTACTTATAATTAGTTATAACTAGTGTTCATTAGTATTAGTTAGCAATAATTTGTTAAAAGTTGTGATAATTAGTAACAATTAATAATAACTACTTCTAATTAGTAATAAATAGTAAAGAATTCTATTAATTAGTAATAATTATACATTAGAAGTTGTAATTAGTTACAATTTGATATAATTAGTAATATTTAATAATAATTAGTAATAATTTTTAATAATTAGTAATGATTAGTATTAATTAGTTGTAATTAGTATTAATTATTAACAATTAGTGATAATTAGTGATAATTAGTAATAATTACTAAATATTAGTGATAATTAGTAAAATTTGGTAATAATTAGGGGTAATTATTTTTAATTTGTCATTATTAGTAATAATTGTCAATAAATAGTTTAAATTAGTAGTAATTATTGGTAATTAGTATTAAATATCAATAAATAGTAGAAAAGAGTAATAAGTTTATAAATTAGTGGTAATTATTTATAAGTAGTTGTAATTAGAAATAATTAGTATATATTAGTGATAATTAGTATTAATACGTAAAAATTATTTTTAATTAGTCAATATTTGTAATAATTTGTAATTATATGGACCCGGCCTTAAACAATGCATAATCTCGAATTAAATGAATAATTCACATTGAGGATCATTTTCAGTTTAGAGTTTTAGAGAATTTGGCGTAACAATTACATTACATCTCAAAAATTACAAAGTAGACACTTCTACTCAGATTCCATTTTTTCATAAAATTTAAACTCTTGAATTAATATGACACGTCATGGTCCATGTTTTAGATATCAAGAATTTTCCTTGAACGCATCCATGATCCTATTCCACTTTATGTCCTGTGAAATAAATTTCAAAAACAGAGGATGATCATAAAAATCTTAGTAAGGAATACACATAAAAGTAAAACTGTTAGTTTTTCCAAAAAAACATGTAAACCATGAATACTATAACATTATTAACACTTTTCACCTTTATGAAGTAGCAAGTACTCTTCGCTGAATAAAAGATCACTACTTACCCTTTTGTAACCAAAATATTACCATAAAATCCATATAATGTTCATATAACATATAATGGTTACTTGGGACATAAACATATATAAACAGAATAACCATAATATGAACTTCCACACATATCACTAAATAGAATAGCCATATGGACAACTTCCATAACCAATGGATTATAGGTTATAACGTAACCACCTATCATGGTTTATCATGGCGCTACCAATCATATGGTTTATCACGTAACCACCCGAAAAATGTCCAAGTACCATGATAACACATTAAATGTTTCCATTACAAACATTTAACTAATAAAATTTTATTTTAAATCACAAGAAATATTTTCAAGATATTGAAATAATCATTCCATTTTCAAAAAACATTTAAAAAGAGATTTTTGAATCAATGTGTCCTATACCACTTTGGCAATTTTAATGTAATTAAATTATTTAAACATTAATGTAAATATAAATTAATACTCAAACCCATTTTTAAAACATCTACATTAACGATAATGATTTAGAATAATAAATATTTAAAACATTTAAAATGATATTTTTGTTAAAGGGTTTTTCACAAAATGAGAGACTCTTGAATAAAAATAATTTAGCAATAACATTTTAACTGAACGTTATAATATCATGAGAACAAAGAGATTCATTATATAATATGACAAAAGACATTATATACACCATATAAGAGTAAATTGGTGTATAACAACAATTAAGTCTCAATGGAAATGTAAATTGAGATTAAATCCCCTGTCAAGATGGTATGCTTAAATTAAGGATAAATCAATCACATAAGTATGTGTAAAAAATATTAACACACCCAATATAAGTGGATATTATTTGTAAACCAATTACAAGTCCTTCACACATTTTCATAGGATGACATATTCATGAAGTACAAGTCTATCCCAAAGAATTGAAAATGGGTTAAGATGTTCCCTTGAAAAAATTTGGAAGCCTAACAACGTCACTTTAAAATTCATAAAATGTGTTGATGAGATAAAAAGGTTATATCATCACTTGAACATAAAATTTACATCAATAAGGATATAGAATAACATATCCCAACATAATAATACGTAAATTAAAAGACATAACAATAAATGAATTTGAAAAAGAAGAGGGTGAAAGGTTCCCTTACCGATTTGGTAACATACAAAACATATGCCACATGAAAGAAAGACCATACAATGTAGATCTAAATATCGATAAATGAAATTATATTTCACAAATAGTAGAATCACGTGCATTACATACACCACTCAAAATAAATAGAGACAAATATAGCTTGAATCTCATGGAAATAAAAAGTGAGATAAAAACCCCTTACCACATTGTAATCAATCGAGTCGTATGACCTGTAACACCCAAATGTTTTTTGAGAAAAAATTTGCTTTCATGTTATATACATCATCAAAGGAATATTTCACTACACACATATCAAGACCCGACCTCGGGGCCCATTCCGTGACTACCCCAAGCCCGCCTTCCATAGGCCTGGGGTTGGCGACTAGCACCAAGTCGTAAATCCCGGTAAAAAGGGAAGGCATTGCATTGTAAAGTAGACAAGCACCACAAAGTAAGCAAGCGGAAGAAGTAAACACTAAGTAAAAGCTGGTACAAGAGTAAGTGCAGAAAAGTTAGTGGGCTAGTATACAAACCGAAACTGAATGTAAAGTACAACTCGAAAAGGGAAAACAGCAACTGAAAGGTAAAGCCGGAAAGACGAGCTATCCACTCGGAATCCCACTTGAAGGGTGGGTACAGAAAGCCTCCACTGCTCCTCGGGTCCAGCCGACCGCTCTGAGTACGTTCTGCCCAGTGGTCCACCTCGAGGTATCGTCCTGCTCTGCAAGCCTCCACCACGATCAACTCTGTCCGTCGTCTGCAACCAACACAACGTAGTGCGGGCATAGCCCGTGTAGGGTTGAGGAGAAGCTACTCAGTAGGGAACCTGAGATCCCTGAAGGTCTCCCAAATTCCACAAAGGATAAACCACAAAATAAATACACAATCACGAAGTAACAACCGACACTTCTTAGGTATATGCCCATACATATACCTAAGTTATCAATTCCAATACGATCCAACCTTCGTGCCCATGTACAACCCAGTCCACACAGGAAAGGATACGTATTCCACACCGGAAAGCAAAACGTAATCCACACATGATGGAACTACACAATCCACACAGGAAAGTAAAACAGGATTCATCTCACACAGGTATACTTCTTCAAAAGACGATAGAGATGATCACTGATCCTTCTAAGTCGTCGGACCCACAAAGTATTGATAGGTACTAACCCCCGCAAAGACCCACACAGGATCAGTAGGAAACTAACCCCTGGAAAGACCCACACAGGATCGGACCCACACAGGATCTGTAGGCGCTGGCTCACACATAACCGTTGAGCGTTGACCCACACAGGATCGATAGCACTGATCCACACAGGATCACTGAGTGTTGTAGTCTTCGTCGTCGAATCCACTGTGGATCTCTGCACAGTCGTCGTCGCAGTCACAGTAGCAGTCGCAGCCAGCACTAGGGTTCCCGCACACAGCAAGCTCGTTCAGGAGGGTCCGCTCCACGAGCTGAGAGGCTGATACATCAAGTAACACATAGTCCAGAGTTGATGTATCCAAAAGTTCCATATCGTCAACAGGAACTCAACGTCGCAGACGGCGTGTCAATCAGACGCCCGGTCTGAGAGTTATTGGCATTTTCGTCCCAGGGGCCCGGTTGGTTTTTATGGCAAAACCAACCCGACCGTACTCCACCTGCGTCTAAACCTCAGGAGGAGTATGCCAAACGATCTGTCTCACTTAGTGCAATTCAACAAAGTCAACGACACATCAATCGGACGTCCGAAGTTCGAGATATGAGTGTTTCCGCTCCGAGGGCCCGGTTGGTTTCGTGTACGAACCAATCCAGCTGAACACAACGTATTCCAAAACCTTGAGTGTGATATACCGATACGACCGTCCCGTTCCAAGGATCGTGTCTTCGCTGACAGCGCGTCGATCGGAGGTCCGTAACCCAGGTTATGGGCAATTGAACCCAAATGGTCTGAAAACGGGGGTTTCGGGCCCGAACCTACCCGGCCCGAGACCCCCCGGTCGGCCCGAACCGGGTCGACCCGCCCCCGGGTCCGGGTCGGCCCGTACCGGCCGGCGCGGACCCGCCTGGCGGACCGGCCAGGAGGCCGGCCCGGTCTGGGCACAGCGCGGCCAGCGCGCTGGCCAGCTCGTCCTTTGGCCGAGCCGTTGGCGAGGGGGGGGGGGGGGGGGGGCTTCCCCCTTCTTTAACCATGCCCCCCCAATTAAGGGGGCCGTTTTGTTTAGCCGACCGGGGGAATTAATTCCCCCGGCTCCCCTTTGTCCAGTCGGCCGTTTCTGCCGACACGGACTGGCGACGCCCGGTCCTTCTTCCATCGCTGACACTGGCAGCCCGGAACCGGTCGCCGGTCACCCTCCTCCGCTGCGGCCCGGAACCGGCCACAGATTGATTCTTCCGGCGTGGTGCGACGGCACCACGCCCCTCCACCGCGGCCCCGCTCCGGCCGCGGCGTCTTCGGTTTTCTTCGACGTGGCGCGACGGCGTCACGTCCTTGTTCAATCTTTGCGGCGCGGCGCGCCGATGCCGGGAATTACTTGTCGTGCGATTTCCGCATGGTGCGACGGCACCACGCCATTTCGTCCAAACCACAAAGTATCAGACAAGGATAAAGAGGTGGGTCTGCCGTGTTTGTGCGGTCTGGCCCCCTCTCGTTAAACTATAACATTTAGTCGAATATCCACGATGATCAAAAAACTAGAATCATGAACGGAAATAATTAAATAAAATAAAACCCCTACCATGGTTTCAAGAGCGGAGCTTGATCGGAGGTTCGTCGAAGAGAAAACGTCGCGGTAAAACCGTCGCGGAAAGAGGTGACTTGGAAGGAGGAAGTCATGTCACGGAAACGGCATCGCGGATGAACCGTTGCGGAAAGAGACGTCACGTCGCGTGTCGATGTTGCGGTGAATGAACGTCGATTCCGTTGTCGTCGAGGTGCGTCCGAAGAGGAAATGTCGTGGATGAAGAACGTCATGTAAGATGTTCTCCGCGGTCTTCGGCGAAGATGTTCTTTCTTGAATAACGGTGTTCTTCATCGGAGTCCGAGGTGTTCTTCATGTTCTTCGTCGAAGGAGAAGATGTACTTCCCAAAACCTCTCATCGACAGAACTCTAACAACAAAATAAAATAATCTCTTATCTTATTTTATTAACACAAGAATCCTTTTGAAATTCAAAGGTTTGAATTTCAAAAACATACATTAAACACTCAACATTAAAACCATAAGTTTGATAAACTTAAGTTATCAACATTTAAATGGGAGTTGAGGGGGTTTAGAGGATATGAAGGGGTGGGGTTCGTGTGGGGCCAACCACCCTCATAACTTCCCAATGGAGGTTGGATAGTTACCCAACTTCCTTCAAGAACTAAACACATAGAATAAAAATTGTAGAATAATAATAAATTATCTTCCACAATTTTTATCATCCACACCTGTGATAACGCAACTCCAGAACAGGAGTTCCTAAGAAATTACTGGTGTTGCGGTTCTATCGGTGCCCTTAGAATTCGATTCTGGGCACCGGTTCAAAAGTTAGAAATTCCCGCTCATTCGTTCACTGAACGTACATGACCTAAACTTTGGATAGAAATTCAGGACACTCCGGGCCTCAGAATCATGTGTCGTCTGAAACCGCATTCTTGTAATAATCCAAAGAAAATTAAGAAAAAATTTCCTTGAATTTTACTGGTCTTTTCATTACTCCCACCTCAGGGCTTTACGTCCCCATAAAGATACATCAAAACTATGGAAACAAATGAGGGTACTGAGCATGCATCTGAGCCTCTCGCTCCCAAGTGCTCTCCTAGAGGTTCCTGTGATTCCATCTGATGCGCGCTAGAGGAATCGACCGTCCACGTAGGACCCGATCCAATCGATCCTCGATCTCCACCGGGACCTCCGCAATAGTCGCCCCATCATCAACATCTAACTTCCCATGGTCAATGATGTGCGTCGTGTCGTGCATGTATCTCCTCAGAGTAGATACGTGGAAGACGTCGTGCATCCGGTGGAACTGAGGTGGTAGTGCCAGGTGATAAGCCACCTCGCCAATCCTGCTGAGGACCTATAATGGTCCGATGAGGCATGGAGACAACTTGCTGCCTCAGCCAAATCTCCGTAATCCACGCCGTGGTGAGACACACAAAAAGACGTGGTCTCCATCCTCGAACTCTAGTGGCCTCCACCTCCTGTCAGCATAAGACTTCTGCCGGCTCTGAGCTGTCCTCATCGGCTCTTGGATGACCTGGACCTTCTCTGTCGTGGCCTGGACCATCTCCAGTCCCACAAGTGCTGACTCCCCAGGGTCTGTCCAGCACAAAGGAGATTTGCAAGGTCTGTCGTACAACGCCTCGTATGCTGCCATCCCGATGGTGGAGTGGTAGCAGTTGTTGTACGCGAACTCCACCAAGGGTAGGTGGTCCTCCCAGGTGCGACCAAATTCTAGGACAGATGCACGGAGCATGTCCTCGAGAGTCTGAATGGTCCTCTCCGTCTGACCATCGGTCTGAGGGTGAAAGGCCATGCTCAGACATTGCTGCGCCCTGAACGCCTCCCGCAACCCCTTCCAAAGTCTGGAAGTAAAGCGAGCATCTCGATCGGAGACGATAGATGATGGTACACCATGAATCTGTATAATTTCCTGAACGTAAGTCGTCCCAAGATCTCCACTGAGCCCGGCTCTCTGATGGGTCAGAAGTGAGCCGACTTGGTGAGTCGGTCGACAATCACCCAAATGGAGTCGTGACCTCTGGAAGTGCGTGGAATACCAGTCACAAAGTCCGTAGATATCCCGTCCCACTTCCACTCCGGAACCTATAAGGGATGTACCAAGCCTGATGGTACCTAGTGCACAGCCTTCACCTGCTAGCAGGTGAGGCATCGAGAAACGAACTCCACCACAGCCTTCTTCATGCCCAGCCACCAGTGTTGTCGTCTGATATCCTGGTACATCTTTTCCACTCTAGAATGTACCGCCAAAGGAGAAATGTGAAACTCTCTTAGCACCTCCTCTCGTAAAACGAATGGTACTAAGGTACGTCCTCTGAAAAAGGACATCGTGCTCTGCTCCAAAGGAGAAACCATCAGGTGTCTGCACTGAGGATATCTGTGCACGCCGCATCTCATAGTCAGCGTCCCTACGCTATGCCTCTCTGACCCGCTGTAGTAGTGGAGGAGAGACTGTGAATGACTAAAGGATATCTGCTCTATCTCTATCCACGCCTCTAGTGGCGCTGGTCAAACTCTGTCTCAGCACCTGGAAGGTCTGCTGACATCTATCTGACCACAAGAAGGGTTTACCCTTCTTCCTTAACGTCCTACAAACCTGCAAAGATTTCTCCTTTGCGAAAAGAAAATATCTGGTCTCATCCCCTTGATTAACGACGTTCCTTGCCTAATACAGTCAATCCCGTCATGATTAGTTAAATCATGGAATGGATGACGTCGTAAGGCCTCGACGCTGCTACCAAGAGATCCAACCGTTACATCTTGCCTCCAAGGGTTGAGTCACACTGTCGGCATCAGTGTGTGGTCATTGGGTCTCCTCCAGTAAGAATCTCACAAGTGAGGGTCAAGTCAACAATTTTTAACCAGAACCTCTTAGTAATAACAAACAAAAGACAAGAAAACAAACGTCACTAAAGCAAGTGTCTTTTATTACTTCAACTCATAGTACAAGGACACAAGGCAACACAAACTATGAGAAATAGGCATTATGGGCAAAGGCCTCTATGCCTGGAGCTAGTCCCACACTAGTCCACCCACTTCCGGAGCTCCATGATCGTAAGCATAAACTGACTGAAGATTTTCTCTCCCCTGAGGTCGGGGTGGACCTCCTGGTGGTGGTCGTGGTAGAGACTCAAAGCGTCTCCCACCACCTGCTGCTCGTCCAGCTCTTTTGCCTCGTCTGCCTGCTCCCTGCGGACCGCCACGGTCAAACCTCTACCTCTTCCTAGTTGGTTCTTCAACCTTCTGTTGCTCCTCTATATGGTGGGTCGGGCAGTCACGAGCCATGTGGCACTGCCCGCCGCATTCATAGCACTGTCTTCCACCCGTAAGACTGGTTCTGGGGCGTGTGCCCCGCACCTCTGAGACTGTATCATGTGGTCGTCTGCCCATTGGCCTTACCTGCTTGGACCTCTGCGACATCTGTCTACTGCCGGATATAGAAGAATCCACCACGTGTCACCATGCGGTAGGTATCGCCGCTGGTGTAGACTCAGCTAGAAAACTCTCGATGAGAATTGCTCACTCCAGTACTCCTGTCTGAGTCGGAATGCTGAGGGAGATCAGCGATGCCCTGATCTCATGTCTCAATCCCTGCTCAAAGTTCTGGGCCCAGAAGAATGGGTCCTGTACCATGTCTGTCGAGTAGCGCGAGATATCGGTAAATTTCACCGAGTACTGGGCAACCGTCATGCTGCCCTGCCGCAGCTGAAGATGCTCCTAGATGCGCACCACACTGAGGGTGGCTGGGACGAACTCTGAGCGGAAGTGGCTCTCAAATTCCGTCCAAAGAAGAGATGCCTCATCGTGCACCTTGAGCATCATGCTCCACCATCGGCCCACTGCTGCGTGCAGTAAGCTTTCTATGAGGATCACCATGAGGTCTGATGGTGTCCTCACTAACCGAAAAACTTGTAACACTACCTCCAGCCAGTCCTCGGCTGCCTGGGGGTCCGTCTCCCCATGGAACCTGGGCGGTCGCTGGCACTGGAACTCATGCAGTGCACTGAGGTAACGTGAATCGTCAGCGGCTGGGGAAGGAAGAATCGATGGCTCGGCAGGTAGATCTACCGTCGGTGCCACTGCTGACAAAGGGCCCTGCACCGAGGCCTTGTCACTCGGTGGGCTGTCGTCACACTCGACTCTCGAAACCCTAGTTGGCTTCCATCGTGGGGCCATCCTGAAAAGAAAACAGGTGAGCCACGGTCAGAACAGTATACCTAGTGAGCTAATACAAGGTAATCACAAAGAAAACTTGAATCACACACGCAATCAATGTTTTCGTGCATTAAGTCAGAAATCAGAAGTTAGGGTTCTGGTGTACGGATACGTCAGCCGCTGCACCATCAATGGACTCCCTGGACTGATAACCACATTCAATATGCTAAACACTATTGCTTCACATAGAAAAGATCAGAGTCCCAAGTTCTGATGTAGAACCGAACTTCTCTGATACCAATTTATCACGACCCGACCTCGGGGCCCGTGTCGTGACTACCCCAAACCCGCCTTTCATAGGCCAGGGGCTGGCGACTAGCACCAAGGTGTAAATCCCGATAAAAAGGGAAGGTATTGCCTTGTAAAGTAAACAAGAACCAAAGAGTAAGCAAGCGGAAGAAGTAAACACTAAGTAAAACCTGGTACAAGAGTAAGTGCGAAAAAGTATGTGGGCTAGTATACAAACCCAAACTGAAAGTATAGTACAACTCGAAATGGGAAAACATCAACTGAAAGGTAAAGACGCAATGACGAGGTGTCCACTGGGAATCCCACCTGAAGGGTGTGTATAGAAAGCCTCCACTGCTCCTCAGGTCCAGCCGACTGCTCCGAGTACGTCCTGCCCAGTGGTCTACCTCCAGGTACCGTCCTGCTCCGCAAGCCTCCACCACAATCAACGCTATCCATCGTATACAACCAACACAACGTAGTGAGGGCATAGCCCGTGCAGGGGTGAGTATAAGCTACTCAGTGGGGACCCCGAGACCCCCGAAGGTCTCCCAAAATCCACAATGGATAAACCACAAAATAAAGACACAATCACGAAGTAACAACCGACACTGCTTAGGTATATGCCCATACATATACATAAGTCATCAATTCCAATACGCTCCAACCTCCGAGACCAAGTACAACCCAGTCCACACAAGAAAGAAAAACGTAATCCACATAGGATAGCACTACACAATCCACATAAGAAAGTAAAACAGGATTCAGCTCACACATGTATACATCTTCGAAAGATGATAGAGATGATCACTGATCCATCTAAGTCTTCAGACCCACAAAGGATCGATAGGTACTAATCCCCATAAAGACCCACACAGGATCGGTAGGAAACTAACTGCCGCAAAGTCCCACACAGGATCGGACCCACACAAGATCTGTAGGCGCTGGCTCACACAGAACCACTGAGTGCTGACCCACACAGGATCGGACCCACACATGATCGATTGAACTGATCCACACATGATCGCTGATTGCTGTAGTCGTCGTCGTCGAATCCACAGAGGATCTCAGCACAGTCGTCATCGTAGTCACAGTAGCAGTCACAGCCAGCACTAGGGTTCCCGCACACAGCAAGTTCGTTCGGGAGGGTCCTCTCCACGAGCCGAGAGGCTGATACATCAACTGACACAGAGTCCAGAATTGACGTATCCAAAAGTTCCATATCATCAACAGGAACTCAACGTCGCAGACGGCGTGTCAATCGGACGCCCGGTCTGAGAGTTATTGGCTTTTTCGTCCAAGGGGCCCGGTTGGTTTTTAAGGAAAAACCAACCCAAACGTACACCACCTGCGTCCAAACCTCAGGCAGATTATGCCAAAATATCCGTCTCACTTAGAGGAAGTCAACAAAGTCAACGGAACTTCAATCGGACGTCCGAAACTCACGATATGAGTGTTTCCGCTCCGAGGGCTCGGTTGGTTTCGTGTACGAACCAACCCGTCCGAACTCAAAGTATTCCGAAACCTTGACTGTGATATACTAATACGACTGCCTCGTTCCAAGGATCGTGTCGCCGCTGGCGGTGCGTCAATCGGAGGTCTGTATCCCGAGTTATGGGAAATTGAACCCAAACGGTCCGAAAACATGGGTTTCAGGCCCGGACCGACCCGACCCGAGACCCCCCGGTCGGCCCGAATCGGGTCGACCCGCCCCGGGTCCGGGTAGGCCCGGCTGGGCGCAGCCCGGCCCGAAGCGGCCCGGCCCGGCCTGGAGGACCGGCTAGGCGGCCGACCCGGTCTGGGAACAGAACGGCCAGCGCGCTGGCCAGCTCGTCCTTCGGCCGAGCCATTGGCGAAGGGGGGGGGGGGGGCTACCCCCTGGTGTAACTGCGGCCCCCCAATTAAGGGGCCGTTTTGTTCAGCCGGCCGGGGGAATTATTTCACCCGACTACCCTTTGTCTGTCCGGCCCACACCAGATGGCCGGTGCTACCGACAAGGACCGGCGATGGCCGGTCATTCCTCCATCGCCGACACCGGCGGCCCGGAACCGGCCGTCATTCACCCTCCTCCACCGCGGCCCAGAACCGGCCACGAATTGATTCAACCGGCGTGGTGCGGTGGCACCACACCCCTCCGCCACGGCCCCAATGGCGTCGCGTCCTTGTTCAATCTTTACAGCGCGGCGCGACGGCGCCGCGAATTACTTGTCGTGCGATTTCCATGTGGTGCGACGACACCACGCCTTTTCGTCCAAACCAGAAATTATTAGACAAGGATAAAGAGGTGGGTCGGTCGTGTTTGTGTGGTCCTGCCCCCTCTCATTAAATTATAACATTTAGACGAATATCCACGAAGATCGAAAAACTAGAATCATGAATGGAAATAATTAAATAAAATAAAACCCCTACCTTGGTTTCAAGAGGGGAGCTTGTTCGGAGGTTCATCGAAGAGAAAACGTCGCTGTAAAACCGTCGGGGAAAGAGGCGACTTGGAAGGAGGAAGTCGTGTCGCAGAAACGATGTCGCGGAAGAACCATTGCAGAAAGGGACATCGCGTCGCGGTTCGATGTTATGGAGAATGAACGTAGATTCCTTTGCCATCGAGGTGCATCCGAAGAGGAAACGTCACGGAAGAAGAACGTCGTGGAAGAAGTTCTCCGCTTTCTTCGGCAGATATGTTCTTTGTTGAAGAACAGTGTTCTTCGTCGGATTCCGAGGTGTTCTTCACGTTCTTCGTCAAAGGAGAACATGTTCATCCCAAAACCTCTCAACAACAAAACTCTAACAACAAAATAAAATAAGCTCCTATCTTATTTTATTAACACAACAAGCCTTTTGAAATTCAAAGGTTTGAATTTCAAAAACATACATTTACCACCCAACATTAAAAACTTAATTTTGATAAACTTAAGTTATCAACATTTAAATGGGAGTTGAGGGGGTTTAGATGACATGAAGGGTTGGGGTTAGTGTGGGCCCCACCACCCTCATAACCTCCCAAGGGAGGATGGGTAGTTACCCAACTTCCATCAATAACTATACACTTAGAATAAAATTTGTAGAATAATAATAAATTACCTTCCACAATTTTTATCATCCACACCCGTGATAATGCAACTCTGGAACAGGAGTTCCTAAGAAATTGCCGGCGTTGCGGTTCCATCGGTGCCCTCGGAATTCGATTCCGGGTACCGGTTCAAGAGTTAGAAATTCTCGCTCGTTCATTCACTGAACGTACCTGAGCTATACTTCGGATAGAAATTCCGGACACTCTTGGCCTCAGAATCAAGTGCCTTCTGAAACCGCCATCTTGTAAAATTCCAAAGAAAATTAAGAAAAAATTTCCTTGAATTTTACGGGTCGTTACAACACAACAGTAACTTGGCTTGCTTTACATGCAATCACGACCTTCCTCGATTGCTTGCATTGTACGCAATACCGAGTTTCACTAAACAACAATATTCTATTATAATATTATTAAAACTAGCCATTATGAATAGTAATACAGACTTTTTGAAATTTTATAAATTTTATCTTTCATTTTTGGATCCGAAATATCAAAATTATCCTAGGGTGAAATTTTGGTATTTTTCTGAAAAATTTCAATTTTTTATGAATAGTGAAAACACTGGGTTACTATTTAAAACCAACTTTTTATTTAAGTAATTATTTATTTAAATTTATTTAGGTCAATATTGATGCATAATACCTATATTATTTCAATTTAATTCACTAGAGTCATTTTATAATAATTTTAGATATATTAAAAAAATTTATTGATCTTTTCACCGTCGTTTTCCCACCTTTTAGGAGCATTTGAAATTATACATAAAAAATAATTTTACCTCTTCTGTGAGTTGAATTTCGAAAATCCGAGAGACACAGTTAATATCAAGAGGTAAAATGTGGTTCAATAAGATAAAAATATTTTTTTTCTGAATAGTAACTTTCTACTTTTATTTACCACGGTTAAAAGTAAATAGGTTAATTGAGGGTAAAAATGATATTATTATTACCCTAAAACTTGTCCTAATTCTATTGGATAAGTATAATTCGACCTAAAAAAACCTTAGGGATAAAATATTACCCTTTAGGTCCAAATTGATTAGATTAGGACACTTATTATTATTTTATTTAAAGAAGAGTTAAAAGAGTTAAAATCAATGTTTAATAACTAAAACATTTTTAATATAGGGTTATATATAAGGTATCTTCGACTATAAATATTAATTATAAATAAAAATAATTTCATAAATAATGGTATTTTATTTATAATTTTTTAACATTAAATAATTTAATTTATTTATGACACAATGATGATGTAATAATTACTTAATTAATGAAATATTAACATAATCATTGATATAAATACCCAAATAAATGTAATTTGAGACATTTTATAAATTCCAATAATTGTTTAGGTTAATATGACATGTAATTATTTATTCAATTAACTTTTTTTGAAATAATCATGATGTAATGATATTCAAAAAAATAAAGTACCAAATAGTGCCAAAATTGACATAAAATAGTTATTCAAACAAATATTATATTACTAATTGCTATTTTATTTCTAAAAATCTAAGGATCATAAAAATGACTTAAATAAGGTTATATATATTAATAATGACTCACTTGGGGTTCGTTTGTCTTGTTATAGTATGTTTATTAACCATATACTGTAAGAAAACAAAAAGACATGGAAATAGTAAAATTATTTAACATAGAGTTAAATCTAAATGACAAGGTAAAAATAGTAACCTAAACATGTCTAAAATATATTGGTTAAGAGGATTTCGATCTATCATCACCTTGGCTTATAAATAAATCAATTTTGAGATATTAAAAACTGAATATGACTTTATTATAAAATAATATTTTATGTTTTTCCTAAGGTGCCCCTCTTTTCCCTTATAATAGGACACCTCCCCCCTCTCCTCCTCACACCACATTGAGCCTTCATGCTCGGAAAACCCCTGAAAATTTCTATTATAAACATTCCTAGAAACATCCTATAGGTCCTGGTCTTCTTCAAATACCAGCTTTAGTGCCCTAAGAAGAGGTTAAGAAGAGGCGCTTCAATGAATAGGTAATGTCTGTTACCGATTCATTCAACTTTATTTCTTCTTCTACGTCTTCTTATTTAGTTGTATCATTATGAATTAATAACATTAGTATCACTCATATACTGATATGTTATTATAAATATGAAACAACCCTATTTCACCTTCTATCCATCCTATGGAAAATGAAATCACCGCGAGTGTGTATGTACGGAATACCGTCGCCACGCCGTGGTGTAATCTATTTTCCACCACCACCTTACTTGGATGTGTATAATGGTGTAAAAAATAACTATATATGATTATTGTAAAGTTATATTTATTCTAAAATTGTATACATACGCTTCTATACAATTTCACGATCATGGGAACGATATCATCGCTCGTGTGTACGTACTGCAAACCGTCTCCACGATGTGATGCGACTTGTTCTACATGATCTACATTGAATAATGATTATATAAATTAATTTAATTAAGAAATATGATATATATTACACTAATATAATTCTGTAAATGTGTTATCTATAACCTAATAAGAAGAATAAGAATTTATTCGACAAAACACGCATAAGAACAAAAAGCTATAAAGAACCGAAAAAAAGTAGCAATGAAATATTACTAATACGAAGCTAAGAATATGGAAATATATAATATCATAACAATGAGTACGATTATGGAATAATACAATAACATTATTTAAGTCATTATACATGAGGTTCAGACACGTACGAAGAAAATCATACAAAAGGTAAGGGAAAATATCACAATCTCATTTTTATCCAAGATTGTTCATACTTTAGAATTTACTGGGGAATATTTATCATCCACATACAAGATTCTTCAAAATGTAATATTATTTCTATCCTCATAAAATTTTTTCAATCTAATATTACCCATTGGTAAGTTTTTATTAAAATATATGAAAGGAATCTTTTGACGATTTTAGTATGAGGTATTTTTTTGACTTTTCCAGCCAAAGTACGATAAAAATGTATTTCTTTTACTTATACGGTATGAATGGATTTTTATAACATTGTTTCCATGAATATTACTTTACAATTTTTCAAGTTTACTTTTAATAAACTTATTTTAGTTTAAAATTACATGACATATTAAGAAAGGAAAAATGTTTTTGAATTAGAAAGGATATGTTCCTCAAGAATGAAGTTCAAGTGTTTTATCAAAATTATTTTCCATCTAAGATAATATAGGGTTATGTTTATATCCATATTTTTACATTTATTTGATTATGTAATGATGGAATTATTTTTATGAAGCACTTTTATCTTATATGATTTATGGTATGATTTCTCGATGTTTAACAATCCCATTTTTATTACATGGGTTATGCTGTGATGTAGGATTTATGATCTTGTGGCACACATAAGAAAGGTATAATTATTAGATGGGTGGGACCTTTATCTCCATCTAATGAATTGGGTAAAGATTTATATCTCATGATATAGACATGGCTGGAATGACAGGTTAATACGGTTCAGTGATACGGGACTGAAACGAGGAGTGAACTCGGTTCATAAATTGACATTGTCCGCTAAGATAGTCTTGTAAATGAATCTTGACTAATAAGAAATGATTCTCTATGATTATGTTTGTATGCCACAATGGTTCATGTTATGATTATTGTGATTACATTTCACTACTATGATTTATCCCATGTAATGAAATTATGATCTCTTTTGGAGGTTTTGATTTTCAAAATGATATGTTGTTATGAATATGATGTGATTGGTATTTCTTTTGTTTACCCTTACTGAGAATTTAAACTCACCCTTTTGTATTTTTTCTTTTCCCCAGGTCAGGAATAAGGGTATTAAGTAATATATTCCAAAAGGGACTCTAGATATGATAAAATAAAAGGGAGATAGTGTAGATGATTTATGAACAAGTTGATTATGTTTCCCAGTTTCTAAAGACATTATACCTATATGGTCCTTTAATGGTTTTGTTATATGTTGTAATAAGTGTGCTTCAATTATGAGGTAATAAAAATGTATGTAATGTATGGGTCGTTATAGTTGGTATCCGAGGAAAGGTATAATCAACATTTAGAAACTAGGATGTGAAAGCCTTAGTAAGAACCCTAAGCATAAATCTAATCATAGAACACAATATTAGTGTTTTAGAAATGGCCACAAATAACCTATGATAAGACCTTAGGTGTGAAATTTTATTCTTGATTATGTGGTTTTCTTATTATTATTAGTGTTTCTCACACTATGATACTTGGTTATAGTCAATGGATAGAACATGAAAGAATCGTGTTAATGCTAAATGTGATGGAAAATGCAATGACTGTCCCCCTCAGAAACCAAAAGTTATTGGAGCTGGAATTCAAAATATTGTAGCCATGCTCACACAACTTTCTCTAGAAATGAATCAAGCATGACTTCCAAATGAGAAAAGGAAGGAGAAAAAATGTGTTGAATCCTTCATGAGGTAGCATCCACCCTCATTCAGTGGGTCAACTGATCTATTAGTGGCTGAATAGTGGATAAATACCATTGAAAAGATATTTTTAGTTCTTCAATGTTCTGAACATGATAATGTCATCTTAGTAGTATAATATTTGGAAGGTGAATCTGATCAATGGTGGAATATTATCAAGAATATGAAGAAAAGGGATGAAATTGAATCCATGGAATGGGACGAGTTCAAGAACATATTTTTTAATAAATAAATTCCTCGTATTCTTCGAAAAAATATGGAGAAGAAGTTTCTTTAACTGAAGAAAAATTATGATGAATATGTTGGTACCTATGAAGAAAATTTTACAAGACTTGCAAGGTACGCTTCTAGAATTATTATCCAACCTCAGATTAAAATAGATCGATTCTATAGTGGCTTAAAACCAAGTCTTCAAAGGGCGTTATCCATAAGGGACTTCAACAACTATGAAGAAATTGTTCGATGTGCTCTCAAGGATGATATGGAGATTGGAGTAACCCATCAATCATATGGGTCTGATAAGAAGAGGAAAATAGAATTCAAAGGGAAATATAAAGAGCATACTGAAAATGAAGATGAGTTTTCCCTTCTGCTAAAAGTGTGGAATGAAAAATGAAGGGAGTTGTCTTAAAGGGACAATTAAATGTTTCAAATTTGGAAAATAAGGTCATCAGGCATTTGAATGCCGCAAAGATGGGAAGAAGAAGTCTAATGATGCGATCAAAGAAAAGGCTACATAGAGTGAACCTCCTACACATCAATGTTACAAGTGAAAGGAAATGATTAATTATGCCAATCAATTCCCTAATACAAGGGTTTTTTATGATGGTCGACATAAAAAAACTCTTAAGGCTAAAGAAAAAAGGAAAGTCACAAGAAATTTCTATCTGCGATGTGGAGTATGATAAGAAAGTGGTGAAAGGTACACTTTCCATCAACTCTAAAGTAGAAAATTTTTTATTTGATTCTGGATCCACCCACTATTTTATTTCTGATGAAATTTCAATGGGTATGGCCATACTACCTCAACAATTATATTTTGAGTTAGCTGTGACAACCCCTAATGGCCCAAAATTCGCATCAAAAGATTATAATTAGTCTCCGATTGATGTTTGTGGGAATGTTCTTCCTGAAAATCTTGTGATCCTTCAAATAGTGTAATTTTATGTTATTCTTGGCATGGATTGGATTTCCTTATATAGATATCATATCTATTTCTAATGAATGGATGTCACATTTCATATTCCAGATCAATCTATGATCATCTATCGATAAAAGGATGAACATAACCTTCTAGTGAAAATTTCATCCATCTTATGTGTCTTGATTCCAATAAATTAAGCTTCTTTATCTCAAATGGTTGGGGAGAAACTCACAATGAAAAATATGCCCATTGTAAGAGATTTTGATGATGTCTTTCTGGAGGAATTTCTAGGTCTTCCACCAAATCGTGAAGTTGAATTTGGAATAGAACTCACACCGGGTGTTATGCCTATTTCATAGACACCTTATAGAATGGCCCCAATTGAGTTATAAGAATTGAAGAATCAACTCCAAGATAATCTTGATAAAGGATTCATATTCCCTAGTGCGTCACCTTGGGGAGCACATGTTCTGTTTGTTAAGAAAAAAGATGGTTCAATGAGACTCTGAATTGATTATCGAGAACTTAACAAGATCACTATCAAGAACAAATATCATCTCCCACGCATTGATGAGTTATTTTACCAACTACGTGGAGGACAGTACTTTTCCATGATTGTTCATCATTCAAGGAATCATCAATTAAATGTTAAAATAGGGGATCTATCAAACACGACTTTCCTTACAAGGTATGGACACTATGAATTTATAGTGATGCCATTTATTCTTACTAAGGACCCTGCTATCTTCATGGATCTAATGAATAGAGTATTTAGAGAATATCTTGATCAGTTTTTGGTAGTCTTTATTGAAGATATTGTTTTTTATTAAAATAAAATGTAAGAACAAGATTATCACTTGAGAATTGAATTAAAGACCCTCAAAAAAGAGAAGCTTTATGCCAAATTTACCAAGTGTGAATTTTGGCTTTAAAAAGTGGCATTTTTGGTCACATAATCTCAAAATAGGGGATATCGTTGGATCCAGCAAAAACAGAGGTTATCGAAAGATGGTCGAGACCATCAAAAGTAATTGAGATCTGATTTTTTCGTGGTTTGGCGGGATATTTTCGACGTTTTGTGAATGATTTTTCAAGATTATCTAACCCAATCAACAAATTGACTCGAAAATGAGTTATGTTTGTTTGGACAGAAGAATGTGAAGAGAATTTCAAGGATTTAAAAAGAAGAGTATCCAGTGCACCTGTGCTCACACTTCCTTGTAGTGGAGAAATGTTTTTTATCTACAGTGATGCATCCAAGAAGGGGTTGAGGTGTGTTCTCATGCAAAATAATATGGTGATATCTTAGGCCTCACAACAATTGAAAATCCGTGAGAAGAATTACCCAACTCTTTATTTGGAGTTAGCTTCAGTAATCATTGCATAAAATATTTGGAGACATTATCATTATGGTGAAAGGAGTGATATTTTTACTGATCATAAAAGTTTATAGAATATTTTCAAACAAAAGGAGTTGAATATGCACCAAAGAAGATGGTATGAGATTATAAATGATTATGACTGCTCAATTCATTTCCACCATGGGAAAGCAAACAAGGTGGCATATGCATTAAGTTGACAAGACCATGCTACCTTATCCTTGATGAGGATAAAAAAAAGATCCAATTTTTTTGGATTTACAATGGATGGATCTTGGTATTATAATGGAATGGGAAAAATCATATCTTTGTCAAATAAATGTTCACCCTTATATACATGAGAAGATTAAACAGGTACAAAAAGAAGATGTAGAGTTACAAAAGACAGTGAGAAATGTTCCTGAATTGAACTATGATTGTAATAGAATAATAAGGTTCAGGAATCGGGTTTGTGTTCTTCCAATCCCAGAATTAATGAAGGAGCTGCTGGATGAGGCTCATAGTTCTTCATTCTCTATTCATCCTGGAAACATGAAGATGTATAGGGACCTGAAAGAGTACTTCTGGAGGGATGGCATGAAAAGAGATGTTGTTGAATATGTATCTCAATTCTTGGATTGTCAGCATGTTAAAGCTGAGATATAGAAAACTAAGGGGATGTTAAATCCATTACCCACACCAGAATGGAAATGGGAAAATATCACTATGGACTTTGTCACCGGACTTCCAAAAACATCCAATGGAAATAATGTGATCTGCGTCATAGTTTATCATCTTACGAAGTCATCACACTTCATTGCTATTAGAGAGGACTTCTCTCTTGATCATCTTGGTAGGATATATGTAAAGAAAGTGGTAAGATTGCATGGAGTAACACTTTCCCTTATATCTAATTGGGATCCGAGGTTTACCTCAATGTTTTGGAAAATTCTTCATCATAATTTAGATACAGAGTTGAGTTTTAGCACTGCTTATCATCCTCATATAGATGTTCAATCTGAGAGAACAATTCAAACTCTAGATGATATGTTAAGATCTTGCTCTATGGATTTCAAAGGTGGTTGGGATAAACCCCCAACTTTGGCGTAATTTTCTTATAATAATAGCATTCACTCTAGTATTCAGATGGCTCCTTAGGAAGCTCTCTATGGAATGAATTGCAGGACTCCAACAAGTTGGGATGAAGTTGGTGAAAGAAAGCTATTAGGACTAGATCTTGTTGATGAGATGGAAGAAATGGTCATATCTATTAAATAACACATAAGGGCAGCTTAATGTAGACAAAAAAGTTATGTTGATAACCGAAGAGAAAACCTATAGTTTGATGTGGGAGATAAAGTGTTCGTACAAATACCTCCATGGAAGAGAGTAATGAGATTTGGAAAGAAGGTAAAGCTGAGCCCTAGGTATATCGGTCCATTTGAAATATTGGATCATGTTGGGAAGGTATATAACCGATTGGAACTTCCACCGAATCTCTCTAAAGTTCATGATGTGTTCCATGTATCTCTTCTGAGAATGTACATACCTGATCCTTCACATATACTCAGCTCAGAAGTTGTACCACTGGAGAAAGATCATTCTTATAAAGATCAACATTTAGAGATTCGGGATCGTAGAGAAAAAGTTCTACGGAACAAGATCGCTCACTTGGTGAATGTTTTATGGGGGAACCACCAATTATAAGATGCTACATGGGAGCTTGAGGATATGATGAGGGATAGGTATCCTCGTCTCATTGTTACAAAGTGATGAATTTTGAGGGCGGAAATTTTTTTAAGTGGGGTAGAATGTAGCACCCGAGATTTTTATGCAAAATATTTTGTTTTTTGTTATATACATCATAAAAGGAATCATTCACTGCACACAACACCATATTTTCTTGCATTACACGCAATCGTGACTTTCCTCGATAGCTTGTGTTGTACGCAATACCGAGTTTCACTAAACAATGATTTTCTATTAAAATATTATTAAAACTAGCCATTATGAATAGTAATACCCACTTTTTGAAATTTTATAAATTTTATCTTTCAAAATGGGCCTCATTTTTGGATTTGGAATATCTAAATTAGCCTAGGGTGAATTTTTGGTATTTTTCTAAAAACATTAATTTTATGATGAATAGTGAAAACACTGGGTTACTATTTAAAAACCAACTTTTTATTTAAATAATTATTTATTTAAATTTATTTTATGTCAAAATTGATACATAATACCTATATAATTTCAATGTAATTCATTGGAGTCACTTTATAATAATTTTATATATAAGAAAATTTACTGAACCTTTCACCGTCTTTTACCCACCTCCTATGAGCATTTGTAATTATACATAAAACATAATTTTACTGATTCTATGAGTTGAATTTAGAAAATCCAAGAGACAAAGATAATATAAAGTAGTGAAATTTGGTTCAATAAGATAAAAATAATATTTGGTGAACTGTATCTTTTTTACTTTTTTTACCAAGGTTAAAAGTAAATAGGGTAATTAAGGGTAAAAATGATATTATTATTACTCTAACTCATCTCCTAATTCTATTGGATAAGTGAAATTATACCAAAACCAACCTTAGGGATACAATATTACCCTTTAGTTCCACTTGGATTAGATTAGGTCACTAATTATTAATTTATTTAAAGAAGAGTTAAAATAGTAAAAATCGAATTTTAATAACTAATGTTTTTTAATATAGGGATATATATAAGATAAATTTTTCTATAAATATTCATTAAAAAGCTAAAAATATTTCCTGAATAATTTTATTTTATTTATAATTTTTAATCATTGAATAATTTAATTTATTTTTGACACAATGATGACGTAGTAATTACCTTATTAATGAAATATTAACATAATTAATATTATAAATACCCAAATAAATGTAACTTGAGACTTTTTATAAATTAAAATAATTTTTTTATGTTAATATGACAAGTTATTATTTATTAAATTAACTTTTTTTGAACTAATAATATGATGTTATAAATTTCAAAAAAATCACCTACCAAATAGTGTCAAAATTGACATAAAATAGTTTTTTTTTAAAATATTATAATATTAATTTTTATTTTATTCCAAAAAATTTAATGTTCGGCCAAATGACATAGATAAGGTTATATATATTAATAATGAACCACTTGGGGATCGTTTTTATTGTTATTGTATGTTTATTAACCATATAGTTTAAGAAAACAAGATGACACGGTAAAAGTAAAATTATTTAACTTAGAGTTAAATCTAAATGATAAGGTTAAAATATTAACCTAAACTTGTCTAAAAACTATTTTTTGAGAGTAATTAGACACATACCCACCATATATTTGAAATAAATCAATTTGGAGCTATTAAAAACCGAATATGACTTTATTATAAAATAATATAGTATGTTTTTCCTAAGGTGCCTCTCTCCTCCCTTAAAAAAGGCAACTCCTCCCTCTCCTCCTCACACCACATTGTACCTTCAATATCATCCCAAACCTGAAAAAATATCTTCTCCAATTCCCTAAAAACATACTAGAGGTCCTAGTCTTCTTCAAAGACCTTCTTTAGTGCCCTAATAAGAGGTTATGAAAAGGAGCTTCAAAGAATAGGTAATGTCCATTACCGATTCTTTCAACATTATTTCTTCTTCAACTTATTATTATTAAGCTGTTTCATTATGAAGTAATAACATAAGTATCACTCATATACTAATATTTTATTATAAATATGAAACAACCATTTCTCCTTCTATCCTTCCTACAGAAAACGAAATCACAGCGTGTGCGTACGTATGGAATATCGTCTCCACGTCGCGGTGTAATCTGTTTTCCACCACCAACATACATGGATGAGTATAATGGTGTAAAAAATAACTATAAATGATTATTTTAAAGTGATATTGATTCTAAAATAGTATACATACACTTCAAAACAATTCCACGATCCTGTGAAAGATATCATCACTTGTGTGTACGTATGACCTACATTCTCCATGATATGATACAATTCGTTCTACATGGAATTCATTGAATAATGATTATATAAATGAATTTAATGAATAAATATGATATATACTACACTAATACCATTCTAGGAATGAGTTCTCTATAACCTAGAAAGAATAATAAGAATTTATTCGACAAAACACGTATAAGAACAAAAAGCAATGAACACCCGGATAACAAGTAGGAATGAAATATTATTAATACGAAGCTATGAATATGACCATATATGATATCATAACAATTATTACGATTCTAGAATAAGTCAATAACATTATTTAAATAATTTTATAGGAGGTTTGGACACGTATGAAGCAAATCAGACCTAAGGTAAGGGAAAATATCACAATCTCATTTTTATCCGAGATTATTTATACTTCAGAAATTACTATGGAATATTTATCATTCAAATTCATGTTTCATAAATTTGTAATATTATTTCTATCCTCCTAAAATATTTTAAATCTAATTTTACCCATTTGTAAGTTTTTATTAAATGATATGAAAGGAATATTTTTTCATTTGTAGTACGAGGTATTTTTTTGAGTTTTCCAGCCAAAGTATGAGAATAGTGTTTTTCATTAACTTATATGGAATGAATGGATTTTTAGATAATTATTTCCATGAAGATTCCTTTACAATTTGTAAAGATTTTTTTTATCAACTTCATTTAGTTTAGAATTGTATGACATGATAAGAAAGAATTTTTTTTTAATTAGAAAGGATATTTTCCACAAAAATGAAGTTCAAGTGTTTTATCAAAATTATTTTCCATCAAAGATAATATATGGTTCTGTTTCTATCCCTATTTTTACATTGATTTGATTATGTTATGATGGAATTATTTTTATGAAGTCCTTTTATCATATATGATTTATGTTATGATGGAATGATGTTTAAGAATCCCATTTTTATTGCATGGGTTATGTTATCCTGTATAATTTATGATCTTGTGGAACACATAAGAATGTTATCATTAAGAGATGGGTGGGACGTATATCTCCCTCCGATTAATTGTGTAAATATTTATATCTCATGAGATAGATATGGCTAGAATGATAGGTTAATCCAGTTCAGTGATACAGAACTGAAACAAGGAGTGAACTCGGTTCAGAAATGGACTTTGTATGATAATATAGTCTTGGAAATGAGTCTTGACTACTAAGAAATGATTATCTTTGATTATGTGTGTATTCCACAAAGATTCATGTTATGATTATTGGTATTACATTTCACTGCTGTTATTTATCCCTTGTTATGAAATTATGATCTCTTTTGTAGGTTAATATTTCCAAAATGTTATGTTCTTATGAATATGATGTGATTGATATTTCTTTTTTTACCCATACTGAGCATTTTAGCTCACCCTTTTGTATGTTTTCTTTTTTTCACTTCAGGAAGAAGGTTATTAAGTAAGATATTCCAAAAGGGAGTCTAGATATGATAAAATAAAATGGAGACAATGTAGATGGTTTATGAACCAGTTGTTTATGTTTCCTACTATCTAAAGACACTATACCTATACGGTCCTTTCATGGTTTTGTTATATGTTGTAATATGTGTTCTTCAATTTTGAAGTAATCACAATGTATGTAAAGTATGGGTTGTTAAATGACCAAAATATAATTAACACAAAATTAATCACACAATACTATGAATAGAATTTGAATCATGATAATATATATCAATGGAAGTATAAATTACACCACTGTCAATAAATAAGTGGCTAACAATGGAAATCTCCAAGAAAAACAAGGGAGATAAGAAATCCCCTTACATCGTGTCCTACATGACTTGAATGTTCCATGTTCTTCCTGAATAATATATTTAAGATAAAATATACTTCATTAAGAAAATTTTTAAAAATTATTATTTATTTTATATCACTTATTATATTTCTATAAAAACTAGTTAGTTAGTTTAGTTCATACTGGAAATTTTATCGATGTTTGGAACATTAGTCAAAAATGAAATTATTATAATTACAATTTATTCATGTGGTAACAATTTCATTATATCCAGAATGATATAAATGTTTTATATATCATATATATAATATATATCCAGAGTATATGTATTTATAATATTCCATATCATTTGGAGTTACGAAATGAAACACACCGTTAATGGAGATGGTAAGCCGTACGTATGAACGAACACTACATTCATTTCTATTTTTTATTTGATGGAATGAAAAAATAATGATAAATTGGTATATATTAATTTCAGTATAATATAATATGATATTTTATGTTAAATTACTTCATTAACTTCATCCTTTATATGTTCTATGTATGTCATGAACAAATCATATCACCTTGAGGGGGTGGTAGTCCTCACTTCCTCAAATGAAATTATCGTGTTTAACCATAATCAAAACCATAATGGTATGCTATAAATAAATAATACAGAAGCATAAAGAAAACAGAAACATAATATATATCAAATATAAATACATTTCCATATTAATGGCTACCATGTTAGGATGTAGGAGATAATCGCACAATTATTGTTTCATGAGGTGTTAGTTAGTCGTTCACAGAAACTGTATATTCTCCACCCATTACAAGGTGGTGTGTTTAAGTTTACTTCGAATAATTTTTATAAAAACATCGTATTGTATTTAGGATACTGTTTTTGTTATAATTTAAAGGAATAAAAAGAGTTTAGGGGGTTGGATAAGTAAAATAAAACAAAATAATTTAAGTGAACTGTTACATTTAATTTAATGTACTTCTTTTATATTGAACCAAAATGACTTCTTGAAGTTCCTTATTCCTATGTTATGGATTATAGGATGAAGAGGGGGATATTGAGAGATTATTTGGTCATGGTTTGGATGATCCAAGGGGCTTGAGAGGTGTGAGGAATTGGTTAGAAATAGTCTTCTTTTATAAAGAGGAGGGGATCTTTAGGAAAGTGTGAAAATTTTATTTTATTAAATAATGATATTCAGTTTCAAAAGGTCCCAAAGTTATTAAATTCGAATATGAGATGACTCATGGTCAAAATATAATCAACCACTAAGAATTAGATAGGTTATTGGTGTTATTTTAATATTTGTAGTCTTATTTACTTAAATCATTTATTAATGAGGTATATAATGCATCATTATTGTGTCAAAAATAATATAATTTTTTTTGCCTAAAATTTTAGAACAAATATATCGATTTAGTAAATCTATTTAGCTTTCCAATGAATATTTATAGTCTAAAATATAAATTATATAACAACTTTTAAAAATTAATTTACCAAAAGATATTTGTTTGTGTCAATTTTCCCTTTACATTAATTTAATTAATCTAATGTGTCATTATCACTCTTAAGTGGCTCCATGGGGTCTCAAAATCATCTTGAATATGCCCATAGTCGTACATGGCTCATTAAATATGGTTAGGAAAAGTGTTAAGATAATTTTTTATTATTATGATATTCATTTTACCTTGAATTACCCTATTTACCTTTAGCCTCGGTAAATAAGTCCAAAATTACTATTCACAAAAAAATATTTTCATCTTATTGACCAAAGTTTACTTACTAATAACGACCATGTATGTTGTATTTTTGAAATTCAATTCATAGAAGCGGTAAAATTTCATTTAAATGAAAAAAATTACTTTTGAACTATTACTAAGTTGTTTAACTATTCATAAAAATTGAAGTTTTTTATAAAATATCAAAACTTCAACCTAAGCTATATTTAATATTCTTAATTCAAAGAAGATTAATATTTTAAAAAATTCAATACATAAAATTTGAATTAATTAATTTAAAATTAATTCCCATTATCAAAACAAACAGCTTGTTTTTAAGAAATAATAACTATCAATTGATTGACACTTGTTTATGTCCAATATGAAAATTAAATTACTTCCAATGCCCAAAATTTATTTTAAATGGTAAAAATATATTATAATTACACTTTAAAATAAATGAAAAGGATAATCTAACCATATAAATAAATTATATTAAAAGGCACTTTTGAATTAATTTTTTTTTTCACTGTTCATTAAAAAAATCAACTTTGTCAATAAAATCCAAAAATTTATACAATGTAAATTTTGATGTCCCGAATCTAAATAAGAATTTTATTTTGACAAATATAACATATAAAACTGACCACACCACTAATTCAAGGTCGTTATCCATCAAATGGTGGTAAATAGACCTTTTGGAGTATTAATGTTTAAAATTAGATTCATTCACATTTTAAGCAATTAAATTTTATTGAGTAAAAGTAAAAAAATATAACAAAAATGTATACTAATTTGGTATTTAGGTCTATTCATTCACACATATTCAACAGTTAGGAGTAAAATTCCATTTAAAATAATAATATAATATTATTAGTTTTCAACGTAAGATATCTATGATATCTGTTGTTGCATATCAGGTAAGCCATCGAACATGGTATCCCATTAAAAGTAAAATTAATAATTAATTTACAAAATTTAATAAATATTAAAATGTTATATTATTTATTTACAAGGGATGTTACATCCTTCCCCCCTTTTTGAAATTTCATCCTCTCCATTTTAAAATAGGGCTCAGAAACATCGATGAATGGCCCATAACGTAAAAAGTGTCAGTAAAACTATCACTTTAAAATAAAGGTAGAGAAGTACAAAGGTTACCTGAGACAACAGATGCTAAGATTCCCTGAAAAAAAATTGATATGGAAGAGAAAATAACTCACATAGATTAATAGAGAGTGATAGAGAACATGATATCTGAAATTTAACCACCACAATACCATAAATCTGTGGTTGGGTAGATTTCTGGTGATAAAAGAGGGATTATAACATTTTTTCACCAAGATCCTTTTGATAGTTTTGAATAATTTTATTAATAATAAGACTAATATCATAAGAAAATATACTTACTCATCATGTAGAGTGTCATCCTTTAATAAAATTCTACCACAAACTCATCTTTTCTCCAAATGATGAGTATTCGGGATGACATATTCATATTAAAAGTGCTAAAATAAACATCAAGAGAATATCACAATCCAAAAAAATGAAACATATATTTCCATTTTCATTAGATTTTAACTAATGCCAAAATGATTAGAATGAGATCATATAATCACCAAAAAGGATAATCCTTTATAAAAATAAATACTACTATTAATGTCCAAAATTCTACAAAAGTACACAATGTTCAAGAATGACAATTCAATACACAATTGACCTTATAATTCATTAAAATAATAAAAATTAATATTGAAACCCAAAACTCAGAATGATTTAAATAACATATTCTTCCACAAGAAATATTAATATTTCTCACCAAAAACATAGAATACTCTAAAATTCTCATACTAAAGTGTAATTATCATAATCACATATTCTCTATGATAGGTTAATCATTTCAGTAAATAACCCAAATCACCTTACGTCCACAATAAAAACATATATTCATCCAAAATAATATTTCAACCATTACTTCATAATTTAAATCCCAAGGTATTCTATTTTCCTTAAGCATATAGTGTTCCTAAAAGAAAGAATGTCTTACAAAATAACCCTTTTCACATAATCACCAAATCGTTTTCCTATAATAATAATGTCAATTTGATAAAACATATAATCCTAAATGAAGTTATTTTTGATCAATAATTTCATTTAACTCAAAATATTTAGTCATTCTAACTGTGGACTTCACGAAGTCCAATGATAGGCGATAAATCCCAATCGCCCTTTGGTTGTGGGTTCGATTGCCGTAGCTTTTTCCGAAGTGATGGGTTTCTACAAAGTCTGTGTGTGGTCCTTTTTCCAAAACTATACAATTTCATAAAATTCCAAAAAAGAGACAAATTACTCAAAGATGACAATACAAAAATTTATCCTCAAAGGTTATCTAATATCATTCATTTTTCCCCCAAAATGTAATAACCATTTATCACTTCTTGAATATCTATGACTCTTTTTATTATGTTAACCATTATGGTTATGTCACTTATGATTAAATTACACCCTAAACTCTAAATTTATATAAACTAACCACTAATACGAACTATAAGGACCCATCCTTAAACATTATACAATCTTGAATTAAATAAATAATTCACATTAAGGATCTTTTCATGTTTAGAGTTTTATATAATTATGCATAACAATTACATTAAAACTCAACAATTACAAATTAGACACTTCTACTCAGTGTCCATTTTTTCATAAAATAAAAACTCTTGAATAAATATGACATGTATAGTTCCATGTTTTAGAAAGAATGAATTTTCATTGATCCCATCCATGAACCTATTCCACATTATGTCCTATGAAAAAACATTTCAAAAACATGGGATGAGCATAAAAATCTCAGTAAGGGATAATCATAGAAGAAAAACTGTTAGTTTTTAAAAAAAACAAGTATACCATGAATACATTAACATAAGTAATACTTTTTACCTTTATGATGTATTAAATACTCCTCACTGAATAAAAGATCACTACTTACCATTTTGTAACCAAAATATTACCCTAAAACATACATAAAGATCACATAACATATAAAGGTAACATGGGACATACAATACTTACAATGAATAACCCTATGGTCGACTTCCACGCATATCACTATATGGAATAACTATATGGCCGACTTCCATACCCAATACATTGGATGTTATAAAGTAACAACTCGTCCTGGTTTATCACGACACCAAATGTCATATGATTTATCACGTAACCACCTGTCAAATGTCCAAGTACCATAATAACACATAAAATATTTCAAATATAAACATTTCACTAATAAAAATGTATTTTAAATCACAAGAAGTAATTTCAAGATACTGAAATAATCATTCCATTTTCATAAACCATTTAAAAAAGGATTTTTTAATCATAGTGTCCCATACCAAATTAAATATTATAATCGAATTATAATTTAAAAATATTATTATCAATATAAATATATACTCAAAACCATTTTTAAAACATTGACATTAAATATAATGATTTATAATAATAAATATCTAAAACATTTAAAACGATCTCTTAGTAAAAGAGTTTTTAAGAAAATGAGAGACTCTTGAATAATAATAATTGAGGAGTAACATTTTATCTGAACTCTATAATATCAATAGAATAAAGATAGTCATGATATAATATGACAAAGGACATTATATATTCCATATAAGAATGAATTGGTGCATATCAACAATGAAGTCTCAATGGAAATGTAAATTGAGATGAAATGTCTTATAAAGATGGTATCCTTAAATTAAGGATAAATAAATCACATAATTATGTGTAAAAAATATATATACATCCAATATAAGTGGATATTAAGTGTAATACAATAATATTTCATTAACACATATTCATAGGATGACATTTTCCAGAGTTACATGTTTATCGAAAAGAATCCAAATTGGGTAAAGAAGTTCCCTTCCAAAAATTTGAAAACCTCATGGCGTCACAATAAAATTCATAAAATGTGTTGATGAGATAAAAAGAGTATCTAATCACATGGACATTAAATTTACATAAGTAATGATATATAAGAACATATACCAACATAATAAGATGTAATTTAAATGACATAGGAAAAAGAAATCTTTTTAAAAAGGAGGTTGAAAGGTTCCCTTACTGATTTGGTAACATACAAAACATTTTCCACATGAAAGAAGGACCATAAAATGTAGATGTAAATAAACAAAAATGAAATTATATCACAGAAAGAGTATAATCATGGTCATTACATACACCCCCTAAAGTAAATAGTGAAAAATATGGCATGAGTCTCACGGGAAAAAAAGTGAGATAAAACCCCTTACCTCGTTCTAATCAATCGAGTCGTATGAACAAAAGATAATAATCACAAATTTAATCAAAAAATACCATCAAAATAAATAGAATAAATATAATATATATCAATGGCATAAATAATTACACCATATGCAATAAATAAGTTGTGAACAATGTAAATCTCACAGGTTTAAAAGTGAGATAAAAATCCCCTTACCTTGTGTCTTACATCACTCGTATGTTTCGTGTTCTTCCTGAATAATGTATGTAATTTAATATATAATTCATAAAGAATTTTTTTAATGTTTAATATTCATTTTATAACACATATTATCTTTCTATAAAAATCAGTTAATTATTTGAGTTCATATTGGATATTTTTTCGATGTTCGGAACTTTAGTCCAAAATGAACTTGTTATAATTACAATTTGTCCATGTGGTAAAAAGTACATTATCTATAAAATGATATAAATGTTTTATATATAATATATATCATATATATATAGTGTATATGTATTTATTATATTCCATATCATTTGGTGTTAATAAATGAAATGCACCATTCTTGGAGATGCTATGTCGTACGTAAACATGAACGCTACTTTCTTTTCTATTTTATATTTAAAGGAAGTAGAAAATAATAAAACATTGGTATATTATAATTAAAGTATAATATTATATTATATTTTATGTTACATAATTTTATTAACATCATCCTTTATACATTCCATGTATGTCATGAACAAATGATATCACCTTGAGGGGGTTGTAGTCTGCACTTCCTCAAATGAAATTGTCACGTTTAACCATAATGGAAACCATAAAGTTATAATATAAATGAATAATACAGAATCATAAAAAAAATATAAATTTAATATACATAAAATATAAATACAGTTCCATTTTAATGGCCACCATGTTAGGCGGTAGGAGATAATTGAGCAATCATCGTTTCGTGAGGCATTAGATTTCCGTCCACAGAAATAATATTTTTTTCACCAATTAGATGGTGATGTGTGTATGTGTTGTTCAAATAATTATTATAAAAATATCCTAGTATATTCAAGATACATGTTTTTTATAAAATAAATGAATAAACAGTTTATTGGGGTTGGAGAAGTAAAATAAAACAAAATAAAACAAAAGTATTTAAGAGAAATCGTAACCTTTAATTTGGGTAACTTCCTTTGGATTAAACGAAAAGGAATTTTTTAAATTCCATATGCCTAAGGAAAGGATTATAAGAGGAAGAGGGGGATATTGAGAAAATATTTTCTTAGTTATTGGATGAGCCAATGGGATTTGGAGGTGTGAAGAATTGGTTATAAATTGTCTATTTTTATAAGTGCGAGGAGAATGTCTTTAAGAAAGTGTGAAAATATTATTTTATTATATAATGACATTTAGTTTCTAAAGGTCCAAAACTTATTAAAGTATAATATAAGATGACTCATGGTCTAAATAAAATCATCCAATAAGAATTGGACAGGTTTGGGTGTTATTTTAATATTTATAATCTAATATATTTAAATCATTTATTAATGAGTTATATAATGTATCATTTTTGTGTCATAAATAATTTAAATTATATGTTGTATAAAAATTATAGAAAAAATTACATGATTTAGGAAATCATTTTATCTTTCCAATGAATATTTATATTTGAATATATAACTTATATAATCCCATGTACAAATTAATTTACCAAAAGATATTTGTTTCTGTCATTTTTGTCGTTACATTAAATTAATTAATATAAACTATCATTATCAATCTTATGTGGCGCCATGGGGTCCCAAAATCGTCCAAAATATTTCTATGGTCGGAAATGACTCATCCAATAAGTATATGAAAAGTGTTAAGATAATTTTGTATCATTATGATATTATTTTTACCTTGAATTACCCTCTTTACCATTAACCGTGGTAAATAAAAGTTGAAAGTTACTATTCACCAAAACAAATTTCATCTTACTAAACCAAATTTAACTTAACAATAACAGACAAGTATGTTGTATTTTTGGAATTAAATTCACAGAATTGGTAAAATTTCATTTTAATGAAAAAAATTAGTTTTTCTAACTAGTACTATGTGGTTTCACTATTCTTCAAAAATTGATGTTTTTCAGAAAAATACCAAAAATTTAGGCTATGCTATATTTGATATTAAGAATTCAAAAATGATGCATATTTTACAAAATTCAAAACAAAAAAGTTTCATTAATTAAATTAAAATTAATTCCCATTGTTAAAACAAATAGTTTGTTTTTAAGAAATAATAACTATCAAAAGATTGATACTTATTTATGTCCAATTTCAAAATGAAAATATTTACAATGACCAAAATTAGTTTAACTGGTAAAAATATATTCTAATTAAAATTTAAAACCAATTAAACATGTAATCTAACCATATAAATAAATTAGAATAAAAGTATCTTTTGAATTAAAATACATTACTTTTCAATATTCATTATAAATGAAATGCCAAAAATTTATCCCAAGTAAATTTAGTTGTCCCAAATCTAAATATTAATTTTATTCTGTCATTTAGAACATATAAAAACGTCAAAAACAATATTTAAAGATGGTTCTCCATCAAAAGGTGGTAAATCGACATGTTGGCGAATTTAAGCTTAAAATTAGATTCATTCAGATTTTAAGCCAGTATCTTTTTTTCGATAAATTTTAAAACATGTAAAAAACATGTATAATCATATTGTAATTATTTCTATTCATTCCCACCAATAAAACGGCTAGGTGTTAACTTCCATTTAAAATAATAATATTATATTGTTAGTTTTCAACGTATGATTTCAATGAAACCTATTGTAGCGTATCTGGAAAGCCATCGAACATTACATTCTCTTTAAAGTAAAATAAATAATTAATTTAAAAATATTAATAAATATGAAAATTTTATATTATTTATTTACCTAGGATGTTATAGTAATAAATCTGAAATTATTATTAATAATTAGTATTATTCGATGGTAAGAAGTAAAAATAAGTAACAAATTGTGATATTTATTGACATTTAGTAATAATAAGTAATAACTTGTAATAACTAGTGATGATTAGTAAAAAAATTTATAATTAATAAAAATTATAAATTACTATAAATGATTAATAATAAATAATTATAATTATTAATAATTAGTAATAGTTATTAATAATTTGTAGTATTTAGTTGTTATTAATTGTAATTAGTATTAATTAGTTGTAATTAGAGGTAATGAGTAATTTGTAATTATAATAAGTAGTAATTATTAAAAAGTAGCGATATTTAGTAATAATTACCGATGATTATTAATAATTAGTGATAATTGTCACATTTAGTGTTAATTAGTGTTATTTAGTAATAATTTGTCATAATTATTTAAAATTAGTCATAATTTGTCATAATTAGTAATAATTAGTTGTAATTAGTAATAAATAGTAATAATCAATGGTAATTAGTAAAAACTAGTAATAAGTAGTAATTATTTTTGGCAATTACAAGTCAATTCAAAATTTAATATCTTACCTTTTTGGATCTTGTTTTCGTTATATCAAATAAATCAATAAAATAAATTATTTTAAATTTTTATAGCATAATATGCAACATTGATGTTGAAAATAGTAATTATTACATAGTCTCGAATGGGTAAGTAATATTATGAGTCAAAATGGTTCTGTTATAAATCATATATATATATTGAAGGTATTGAATGTTTTTTTGTCATTTTCCCATCAAAAGAAGAATTTATTTTAGAAGGGCCAATTAAGTGTCTAGGTATGAAATGTGACATGGGGATGTTTTACTCATTTGATAACATTAGGGGTTAGTTATTATGTTTTCATTTTAAAAAAGATTATGTTTTTTGATATCAACATGGTGAAAGTCTTTATTGAGAATATGTAAATAATTTGGTTCCAGATCCATCACGGTTTCAAAATTTAGTACATGGTGTGTCTAGTCCAACTTTTCAAAAATCTAAATCTAATGAATTTGCCGATTTAACTATTAAGTTGGTAGAAATCCAATTTTATTAGTTGGTGATGTCCACTATGGATGACTTATATCCTAGATGCATGGTTACAACATTGATTCAATTTCAAAATTTATGTCCATTAAATAAGATACTATAATTTAAACTGTTTATTTTGATCAGATATTCACTTTGGTCAATGAACATTTACCTAAATTAATTGTGTTGCCTTAAATTTTTTATGAGATCAAGATGCTAGTTCATAATTAGGGTCTTGGTTATTAGGAGATTCATTCATGTTCATGGGTTTTCATCTTGTGTTATTGTTAAATTGATTCATTAGATAGTTTTCCTATATGTAAAAAATTGAAGAAAAAAGATGCACCACTAGGGATGTCTAGACCGAGTCTTGTAAAATAATAGATGTATTTCCTACTTAGACCTTTATTTAAGAATTTATTTATTTTTCATAACACAACATTGTTGATTTCAAGGAATAAAACAGATAGTTAAACTGATAAAAGTGTCATGAACCAACTCGGGTCGACCCTGAATCAGTCACCCATGCAATTTAGGAGCATAGAACAAAGGGAATTATTGATCCCAACGAGCATGAAAGTAGTTCTAGGCAACATGATAAACAATTGGAAATTATTTTCCCCCTGAAAAAAATAAAAAAATATAAATGAAAATAAATATGAATAATAAAAAATAAGCTCTCGTAGGGGAAATAACTGATCTATTACATGTATATCCATGTCACCTCATGGGTAACAACCGATTACTAAATGAAGATTACTCTTTTAGTGATGTAAAACATAGATAACCTGAAACTAAATTGATAATGTAGGCATTACCATATAAATAATCGTTATTAAATAACAAAATAATCTATGTATGTTTCATATTGAAAAAATTCCATTAATGCAAGTTTGAATATACAGTTACAAATATAGGCTCTTAACATTTAACTTTTAAAACATAGGCATTCCAATTTTAAAAACCAGAACAAGCCACATTTACTTTTTAAAACAGATTTTCAATTTGATATAATTATTTTGATAAAATACATAATCTAAACAATATAGTGTTGTTCTGAAAATAAATAAATGAATATTGCAATATGAAAACAAAATGAAACCAAAAGTAAACATAAAGATAAAAATAGTAAACATGGGAGTTCATGAACATCCATAGAAGTGCCATGTACATACATGGTTCATCACCACCTTTCGACGTATGGTGGAGCCCCTATATTTATAACAAACTAGCCTCCCAAATTTAGCAATTCCAGTTGAACATCCCACCTTGCCAATCCACAATCAAGGGTTTACCAACCCCTCTAATCATGGTTAATCAGAAATCATCACTCGATCCTATAAATTAATCCAAGGAATCCATAGTGATTATACATAATCTTTTTATGTAGGAGTACCTCATAAATGGGACTCACCTTACCTTTCGTCACCAGGAATGCATACCCCAAAAATGAACACCCTATACAATAACCCATAAAGAGATATCCCTCATATATAAGATCCCTATATATATATAAAACATCATTGAAAGTTCCAACTAGGTCATAATAATTTATAAATATCCAAACCATTACATAAAATTCAATAAAACACCAACTAAGTTCTCACATTTATCAAACGAAATTCCTTTCTAAAATCAACACAAACTATAACTTTCAAAATCCTGATACCAAACAAGCCATTATGTTTACCCACACAATTAAATTTACCAAAAATATTTCCAAAACATTTTTTAAACAATGTAGATCACCACTTTACCAAGGACATACCATACATGCCTTTCCACCATTTTTAGAAAATATAAAACTTTACAAAATGTTTCAAATGGGCCCTTATGCTAAAATATTACCAGAACATACTCAATGTTCCAAACTGGATTATCCTTGAGTATTACATTTGACATTAATTTTTGAAATTACAAAAATTATCGAATACCAATTTAGTAACCACGTATGAAGGAAAAAACAATTTTAAAGTATCATATTCATTTTAATGACCATCCATTTGTGCACTACATATACCCACGAATGTTCCAACATACAATAACACTTCCCAAGTGTTTGTGAAAACTCCAAAACCTGATTTTAAACAAACAACTCTTATGTAATAACCAATAAAATATTCAATAGAAATTTCCAATTCATAGTAGGATTTCCAAATATAAAAATAAAAAATACTAAATAATCATTCTTAGGGTCCCAAATCAACCCAAAAACAACTGTTTCAAATTTCAAAACTCCGTTGGAATTTTATAAGAACCATTTCACAAGAATTAAAATGGTCGTAAAAAAAGGTCCACTTCTAAACCTACATTTAATAAATTATACCAGTATAGAAACAACATATTAAAATAATTATGTGTATCATGGATTATCAAAACATATGTAAATAATAATTGAAAGCATCAAAATTTAACATTAATATAGATTCAAAAATTATAACTATGTTACCAAAACATTTCAAAGGAAATTTATCAATAAATAGATTGATTGAATCTTATGAAAATAATAAGAAATTAATCAAAAAAATTTACCCTAGACACACATATAAATAAAAAAAATTAACTAAACATATATTTTAAAAAATTATAAAATTTTTAAAACACTATAGTAATCGAATTATATGTATTATGAAGTCGTGTATCATGAATAGAAATTCACCGAAATATCCAAGAATTAGGGGTTTTCAATGGAATGTAAAATAATTTTAACAACTACCTCGTTTCCATGTGAATGAAATAGAACAACAATGGAAGGAATAATATATACCCCAAGACCAAATTCACACCCTAAATCTAATGAAAAAGGAGAGAAACCTCAACAATAATATCTAGGTTTCATCCAAGAGAGAAAACCATAAAAACAAAAGAATACTCACTAGAAGGGGATCCGACACTATAGGAGGAGAGAAATGTGAGGTTGTGCGCTAGAGAGGAGTTGGGTGGAAGAAAGGCCATGCATCATAAAGGGGGTAGGTATTGGGGTTGAACGATATAAAGAATAGTGGTACCGGTGTTGTTGCACAATAAATATGGGTACACTAATGGCGTTCTGTGTAGGAGATAAGGATAACTGGAGGAAGGGAAGACAATAGATGGAGGGTGCACTGGTGGGTTGCTTGAGTCGGGCAGGGGTAGAGGTGGCATCGTGTAGGGAGAGGGAAGGGGGTAACAGGGGTAATTTGATGAGGGAAGGGGAGATGAGATAATGTTTTTATTTTCCTTTTTTAAAGACTAATAATGAAAAGAAATTAAAAATGAAATTTGATATATTAACAATAATAATTATTATTATTATCTAAATATTTATAATAGTATTAATACACATAATAATATGAAAATAATAATAATAATAATATTATAATTATTATCCACAAAAATAATAATTTTATTATTATGGTAAATATGTAATATGTTTTTATTTTAAATTTTTTATCTAACATTATTTTATTTTATTTTACTCTTATCATATGGGGAAACCACATGATTACTCATCACAGCTTAAGAAATAATGTGTGAACTATATGGTATCTTTTTTCCATTCCATAAGTGGCTCCATATGTACCTTGACTGACCATAAAGATTTTCCTAAGGGTTTGGTGCCTATGCCCCAGCCTAAAACCCAGAAAAAAACATCCAACCCTCAAAACAGAAAATCAGGTCTCAACCCGAATGGAATTCAAAAAGGTTTTGAGAATATGGAGAGAATAAAATAAAATAGTATCAATGTTTGTGGTGGGTCAATTCCCCCCACTGGAGAAACTTTATGTCCCCAAAATGTCACCACACAAAAGGATAATGAAATCCTAAGTCCATTCCCAAAAAACTGATAGAGAAATCAAGAAAATCAGGGTCGCTATTCTATTCACAAGTCACACATGACCAATCAAGAAGAAACCATAAAATAAGAATTAGGGGAGGGCTGTTGAGGGTTATCCCCTACCAAAAGAACTAAAATATTTCTAGAACCTGAAAACCAAACACTCCACCATGGGGAGGGTCCAATTCGGGAACTCCCAACTGATCTAAATTAACTTCAATAACATGAGTGAAACAACTCCACCACTAGAACTATAATCTTTTCACACATCGATTGGACCCCAATATCAGTGGAAAACTCAAGAAAAAAACAATGAAAAAAAAGAACCCAAATCACCATTCACATATTTCAAAAAACCCAAACATCTCAAAATAAGCACCACTAAATTGTAACCATCACATACAATGGCCAATCCCAATTTATGAAAATTGAAAAAATCAAAAAAAAAATTAGAATAGATGTAACCTATTGGTTTGTGATAGACTGTGTTTAGAACACTCTTATGAAAAACTGATGAAGTTAGAAATCATTAGATAAATAACAAGGGATACATAAATGTCACTATTTAAAAACGAATTATAAATAACCCGACCAAGGAATCAAATACCCATATAAATCCTGACTTTGTTCAAGACTCACCCCAAGACCTATGGTTGGGGCTCTGGTGGGTGAATAATCTCCTAACTCATTGTCAGTTATGTGAATTACTCATTCATAACCCATTCCTCAAGAAACAAATCCAAACATAACTTCTCTAGGTAAACCAAATAGTTACAACGATGGAAATTCTTCTAGAGGGATATGAAAATATGGCTATGAATGCTCAGACCATCCACATTTATGGCACACCATAAAGTGTTCTGATGAACTAGAAGTTCGAACCAATGAGAATAATTCATTTTCAATAGATTCCTCTTCAATATTATCCTCTCCAGATGGGGGACCTTTATGAATGGCATGATCCACTAGATTACAAACCATCTATGCTCTGGAAAGTAAATCATCTAGGAAAGATTTATCAACCAACTTCCAAAAAAATGGACCATATAAGAGAGGAAATATTCCATAATATCTAGATGAAGACTCCCAAGGAATAGAGAACTATTTATTAGATCCTATAACACCAACTCCAGAGAGATGGAAATTTTGTCCTTAAAATAGTCATCATAGCCCTTCTCTGTCAATTGGCCTTGTTGAACATGGATGTGATTTTCCCTTTTTGCGTCTTTACCTCCTCAGGTATGAACCACCAGAGGAAGATACAATTAAAAACATCCCACTTCATCCCAACATGCATTGATAGTTGGGAAGTCAACTCCATGTTGTCTAGAGTTAGACCTTCGAACATACACAAAATGACACACACTCTAATAGATTTGGGAGTTCCCAAATCCAACATCATTTGGTAACATAATCTGGAATAATATCCCAATACAAAATGACACGTCGATAAGACAAAAAACATACAAGCATAACCAAAAATTAGCTTTTCAAAAACCCATTTCCATTTAAAATTTTAAAACATCCTTCATTAAAGAATACTTTCAAAATTCCAAAACACTCTCTATAAATTAAATTCAATTTTAAAATGGTTTATTCTTAAAAATTTTCTTAGAATAAATCTAGAAAATCATTTAATTCCAAATGAAAACAATATTAATCCTATTAACCAATTCACATGTGATCATATACTTCAATACATATGCACCAAAACCCAATTTCCACACACACCCTAGAATTTTTGAAAACATTCATAAGGATCTCCCAAGGTTGCACCCAACCCATTTCATTACCAATTCCATACTTGTACTAAATATTGAAGCCAAAAAAACTTCCATGAAAATACATTTCACCAATTTAAATATATTTTAAAGTAAACATTTTAATTTTAAAATATCCTTTATTTTTCAAAATCAAATTTTCAAAAACCGATACCTGAATGAAACTTGACATGCATCAAACGACCGGAAAGAGGAACATATAGTTATTCCAAACATGATGGCATGGACGTAGGTCATGCCGCATGAATGAATCAACAACTTTGAGGTAATAGTGTTATGTAATAGGATTCCACATGTGTCACTACTCCATGCGAGATCATGACATAAAAAACACTTGCCTCTATTTTCATCCCAAAACCATAACAAATAAGAGAATAATATAACCCTGAAATACCCCTAATAAGTCAAGGTACTAAAAAAAGGTTGATGATGCCCTTCCAAAACCTACATATTGAGTCTTTAATATCCTAATATCCAACTAAAAGAAACCCCAAATAATAAGGTAAAGATGTGATAAATAACTATCCTGGTTTGTCCATCAACTAGTCACTCGAACAAGTCTGAGGTATGGCTTGAATAGACTTCCCTATCACCATGGTCTGAAAACTAGTTTTGTACATCCTGATAAGAAGTTGTGAACAATTTATCCCATAATCAAAAGATAAAAAATAAAAGTAAATCCAACTGAAAAATAAAAATAATCCATTGAATAGGAAATAAAAATTTTCTACATTTACATCCATATTACATCATGGGTCACCAAAAATCACCAAATGAAACTTCCACCAAGATAGATGTAAAACTAGAAAAGCCGGAAATTTCAAAGATAAAGTATGCGTGAGAAACAAAATTCATAATAGTAAATAACTAATGAATACATGTTTTTCTCCTTTCCTAAAAATATTTCATTAACACTAGTTTAAAAATACTATTACAAAAATAGGCTTTTCACATTTAACTTAATAGGAACTTTCATTCTGATTTTAAAACCCACACATGACACTTTTTATTTTCAAAACATATTATCATTTTAATACCACAAACATGACCAAATACCTAATCAAAATAATAATGTGATGTTATGAAAATAAATAAATAAATAGTTGACGATGAAAACTAAAAGAAACATAAGGAAATCAAGATGATAAATATATAAACCATGGGAGATCCTAAATATCCTAATAAGACCCCTAGGTGTACTTGATTCAGAACCACCAACCACAGTATGGTTAATCCCTTAAGTGTATAACCAATCACATTCCCTCAAATAGAGAATCTAGTGGCACATCCCACATGGCCTACCCACCATCTAGGGGGAACCAATGCGTCAAATTGGGGGTGATCAACAACCATCATTCGATCCTCTAAAAGATTAAAAGGATATCATGGTGAATATAAATAAACTATGTCTGTTAGAGTCCCTATCACGTGTAACTCACTATACCATATGTCACCACACTTGCCTAACCCAAACACATATTCCTTATAAGATGACCCATATGTAGATATCCCTTCTATAAAGAATCCCTATATATAAACATCACTTCATCAAAAGTTCCAGCAGGTCCAGTACATCATCTAAATATCCAAACCATTTTATAATGCACTGTAACACTAGAATTTTGTTTTAACATTTACCAAAACAAACTATATTTTTAAATATATTCAAACCATCACATTTAAAAGTACAATGCCAAATAAGCCATTATTTTTACCACCCAAATTTCATTTACCAACAATATTTTCAAAAAATTTCAAAATCCATGATGAACACCAATTTCCCAAGGACATACCAAATAGGTATCCCACGTTATTTAAAAACATGAAACTTTATAAAATGTTCCAAAATGGGCCTTATGTCAACAATTTACTAATACATACTCCATGTTACATATGAGAGTTACTATTAAGATTCCATTTGAAACCAATTTTCGAAATTGTCTAAGGGGACTAAAACCATTTGAGATCCCAAGGTAGAAGGAAAACGTTATTTTCATGTAACATATTATTTTGAATTCCCATCCATGTGTGAACTCTATGCATCCACATATGTGCGGACATCAAATGACATTCTCATGTGTCTATGAAATCTCCCAGATCCAATTTCATTGAAACGATACATATTTTCAACCAAAAAATAGGCCACATAAATTATAAATTAACATAAGAATTTCCCAATCTATAATTAATTTTTTAAAAAAAGATATATAAGGTCCCAATACCACCCAATGAATCCATTTTATCTCAAAATAATCCATTGAAATCTTATCATAACCATTTCACATGAATTAATCAAAGGCATAAAAAATGTTCCACTTAAAAACCTATTTTTATGAAATTTTACCAATACAAAAACATAATAATATACTACTTATATGTATAGTGGATGTGTGAAAAATATTTAAAAATAAATTAAAAGAATATAAATTGAATATTAGCCCAAATTGAAAAACTACATTACCAATACATTTCAAAGGACAAATATCAAATAAAGTCATTATTTTATCTTATGGAAATAATTGGAATTTAATCAAACACATTTATCCTTTAAACACATATTAATAATCCAAAAATCTCTTAAAAACCTATTTTTAACAAGTTCAATGAATTTGAAAAAACCATAGTAATATAATTATGAGTATTATGAAGCTGTGTATCACATTTAAAAATTCATTAATGCATCCCAGCATCAAGGGTTTTCATTGGAAAGGAAAAACATGGAAACACCTACCTTTTTGGTAGGGGAACACAAAAATACATAAATGGAAGAAAGAATAAGACCCCATCAGCCTAACATATATCCAAAATCCAATGTGGAATGAGATTTACAAAAAACCTAATATATAGGTATTTTCCATGAGATAAAACCCCAAAATCATAGGAATACACCCAACAGGGGGAGCCAATACTAGAGGAGGAGGGTGTCATCGAGGTCGCGTGCCGGAGAGGAGAGAATCTCTAGTGTGGTTTCCCATAAGAGAGGGGCCACTAGTGTTTTTTCACTCCTATGGGTGTCACACACTAGAGAGGGTATTCTTGAAAGTTTTTACACAAGAAAGAATGATGGATGGAGGAGGGGAAGCTGTTGGAGGGAGGGTTCATCGTCAGGTAATGCAAGAATGGTAGGGAAAGGGTTCAGCGTTGCACATGGAGAGGTAATGGGGAGAAAGTGGTTTCATGGTACGGGTAGGGGAGAGAGGAGATATGATTTTTGTTTCACTTTTTAAAAACCTTTTAATGAATATATACTAATTATAATAAACAAAATAATAATAATAATAATGAATTTTTAAATAATAATAGTCATAATAATAATAATAATATATAAAACATAATAATAATAATTATAATAATAATATTTTCCACAACAATGTTATTATTATTATTGTCAAAATGTTATCTTTGATTAATATTAAATTTTTTGGATCATTTTATTTTATTTCATTCGATAGAATACTAGGTAACCACATGATTACCCTCCCTAGCTCAGGAGACTATGCAGGAACCCTACGGTTACTTATGTCTTTTATAGAAGTGGCCACACTAGTACCTAAGTTGACCCCATGGTTTTTTTCTAACCATGTGGTGCCCAGGCCGCAGACTACCCTCCCAAACATCCATCCTTCAACAATTTAATGTAGGTCTCAACCCAAAATAGAACAAAAAATCTATCAAGAATAAGAAAAGAACAAAATAAATGTGTATCAGAGGTTGAGGTGGGATAAAAACAACAACCCACCTTGAATATGGTGTGCCATGGAAATATTTTGATCGAGTACATCATTATTTTACTTTAGATTATAAAATCTACAATTGGGTCTTTCTAATGATGGTTTATGTCCATTTGGTTCGTTTGGATGTCAATATTCTTATCATCCCGTCTTATTAAGTCCTTATAATTTACCACCTTGATAGTTTATGAATGAGCCATATATCTTTTAAACTTAATAATATCAATACATACAATAATGAATATCTATTGTTATTTGAATTCATGGATTAATGAGTTAAATTTATTTTTGGGTAATGGTGTTAGTACTTATGATGTTTTTGTGGAAAAAAATATCTGAATCAAAGCTATACCGATGTGGAAAATTAGGTACTTCCAACAATATGGCATGTTATCTAGAAAGATTATACATGGTATAAATTAAATTTTTTATATTATGATTGACAATAAAGTATTTATAGTCACCAATGGAAGAATATATTGTTTTTTCGACATTCATCAAAATTTTCTTCCAACCGTTCATACTTTTTAGAGGAATAAAAACCATTTTAAAGAAGGTAAAATTTCATGACATGGACCTCCAACAATAATCTCTTGTATTAATTTAAAATCATTTTCCTGTTTATTTCATGTGATTACCTTTTTGTTGAATATAAACCCATAGAAAATATATGTCATTCTAGATGAACACAATTTGATAAAAAGCTTCATTTTTTGGGACATTCCATATTGCTATGAATTGATAGTCTTTCACATGGTTGATGTTATTCATATTGAGAATAATAATTTTGATAATATATTTTTATACATTTTTGGACACACATGGAAAGAACAAAGATAATGTAATGTCATGATAAGTTCCTCAAAAAATATATAGGTGACCCTAACAAGAACTGTTTAAAAATTTCATATCATAAAATTAATGAATTCCAAATAAACTTATATAGTTTAACAAAATCATTTATTATTTTGTCATAATATTGGAAATTTGATGCTTCTGGATGGTTATATTTAAAATATTCATAGATGTGTCTAAAATTGTTATATTTCTAGATTAAAAATTCATTTTTGACATGTTCTAGTGGAAAGTCATATATTAATTGGATTTAGATGATTTTTGAATTATATTATATTGGATGAATTAATCTAAATATTATATTTTTTTGTGACATTTTTCAGTGACAACATAATATGATTCATTAATTATCTTATGAGAAGATGTTATTTAGATTTTATAAAATTGGAAATAAATATTATGATTTATTTCTCTGATGAATTGGATAATTTGATATTACACTTGTAGTATGATGAAAAATGTGGTGGTCCAGTACAAATTTTATCAATGTACCCATTCGAGTGATTCATACAATATTTGATTAAAAAGGAAAACATGTGTGGAAGGGCCAATTGTAGAAGCTTATTTACATGTGGAAATTTCAATCTTCTTCTATCATTATTTTTAATATTAATATTCCAAAAAATCTAGCCCCATGGGACATAATGAGGGAATTTTTTAAAATGAAATGAGTAATCTATTATCAATTTTTAATCATCCTGAAATTGTCTTTTTGGAGTTCATAAACGAACGCTTTCTTATGATGAGAATTATTAGGATCATGCATATGTTCTACATAGGTAGGAAGAAAAGAAAACTTTTTTACTAAGAGTTCCCATATCATTTATTTTATATTTTTTATATAAATTAATGATATTTTATTTTTATATTATATGATAATCATATCAAGAAACTGTCTCCATAAATTATAGTAGCATATCTTGAATAACATCGGAAAATAATTTTTCCTACTAGTTTTAAAAAATGTTAATGTAAATAAATTATTGTTTATCAAATAAAATCCATTTATTACTTGTTAAAAATGTAATTGTCTTGAAAATTTATAGGTATCTAAACTCGCTAATAATATTTATAATGGATTGTTTGTATTTTGTAACCCGTAATAAAATATGGTTAAATATTATAGAACATAGGTGGTGAATGGTTCTCAATTTCATATATGTTTATATATAGTATAAAAAATAACGAATAATGTTCTTTTATTTATAGGATATTATCATAGAAAACAAAAGATAAATTTTACTATATATTAGACTAAATAAATGAATTATGTTATCTGGGACATAATTATGTATAAATTTTTAAATGTCATTCGTTAAATATTGATAGAGGCTTGTGTGTTTATCCATGCTCTAGAATCATTTATATTAAATTTAAAATCATTATTACATTAAATGAACCATTTTTAATTGGCTCCTCAGGCATGTCAAATTTTTTATGCATGTGATTTTACTACTTCAAGAGTGTTGATTGATTTGAAGAGCATAATAAAAATTAAATATCATGAAAATGGATTTATCCATTTCGATTTATGGTTCCATTTTAGTAGAAGGAATTAATACATTTCTAGATATAACATTAAATCCATATTTTCTATGGATTGACATGAGTATCGATGATGACAATACACGATTATGGGTTGATGGAGGTGATGATGTCGTAAATGTAACAAGTGTATTTTAAATAGAAAGAGATGATGAAGTTGAAACTCCAATGGAAATTATTAATACCAAGAGGAATATAATGTTATTGACACTATAATATATGATGACGAGGATGAATACAAAAACTGTTTGATACTAATAATATTCATAAATAATATATATCCATAATTAATAAAAAAATTAGTTATTTTTCAGAAAATATTCATCTCTTGTTTCACATGAATGATAAAAATTTATGTGATATAATTTCTGAGTTTGATGTTATTTTACTACTTGATGATTATCCTGATAGTACATAATCTAACCCTTCAACTACATCTAGTTCTATGTTGTCTTGTTGGGGTTACGATATTATGAGAATAATTACTAATGAACCTATCCCTGAGTGTTTTTCATGTATTTAATACAATCCCTGATTGTAAGGGTATATTCAGTTTTGTATTTGAGTTAGATTTTATTAATTTTCTTTAATTTTTATTCATTCATTTTTATACTAATTGATTGATTATTTCTTCCCTTTTCACCAAACTTTTCACATAAATAAGTTTGACATGGATGTTATATAATGTAGTGTTATCTTTTGGGAGAATGTGTTAAATGGGATCAGATTCTAATTTTTGTTCCAAATCTCATGTTAATTCATTAGATGGTAGAAAAATAAATAATAGATATATTGTATTTGTTTAATTAATTCCTTGATATTATTAATTATTTATATGGTTTAGGTTATCCCATTGATGATTTCATGACGGATTCTATCTGGGAGGCATGAGAGGGATGTATGAGTGATATTTTCAGTCAATTATTTTATAATATATGGTGGATAAAATTACATAAATTAGGAGTCATATATTTTGATCAGTCTTGGTGTGACCACTGACCAGATTACATCTATTCTCATGATTGGGATGTATTATGTAAAAATTTTATAGAAGGTAAAATTCACAAGATAATATAATTATGTCAACAGTACATGGGGAGATATGAGGGGACTCATTGAGTTGGTAGTCAAACATTCAGTACACAAAGAAATCATTTGTTATGTATTTTTCATAATCATTTAAATAAATTTTAATGTAAACTATTTATTTTATACATATATATGTAGTTAAATAACTAGATATTATATTTTTTGACATTTATAGTAGTACGTAACGAGATCTTGTCACAAAGGAGAATATATGTAATGGACCGGACCCTCCTGGCCCATTACTTTTCAAATGTAAGGCTCCATGAATATGGTGGCAGCATGAGGGTGACCCCGTAACGGTGACACCGTGATGGTGGCACCGTGTCCCCTCGGCGAGCCTTTCCTTATTTTTCCAGTACCTGACTTTTCCATTCCTGCAACATACGTTTTGACGTAAATTAATTCTTTTACTCCTTTTAAAACCATTTAAAGCCCATAATTAATTCCTAAAAGTCCCGAGATACCTCCACGTGTAACTGACGAACCGCGTGGTCAACCCCCGACCCCATCTCCTTACGCGGTTTGGCATACTCATCTCAATTGTCTTCGGCTCATATAAACTAAGGGTTAGATGTTGTTTCTTCTTTCCTTGATCGCGGCTTTTCACGAACAGATTCTGGTGCATCTGGAGAGACACATCGTTATGCGTAGAGTTCCGCTCTCGGCCTAAGCATTGATAGACGAAGTGATATTCATTCAGGAGAGTAGCATCGCTATCTGTGAAGTTCATCCCCCGGCCTCAGCATAGATCGTTGATCCAATAGGTAGGGAATTTCTCCTTCACCTCTCTCTTTTGTGTATCATGCGGGGTGGGCGTGCCTTTTTTTCTATAGAATTGGATAAACCAAAGCTAAATAAAGATAATCAACTGATTCTATAAATAATGAATGGGGGTTGTGATCGCTGATGTTATTTATATTAGGATCATCTTTCTGAGTTGTGCTGGATTACGCCTTTTGAAAATCGTGGTCGTTGGTGGCCATTGTTTGTGCACTAATAAACCCCTCGTGGTGTTTTAAATGGCTTGATCCTAATTGTAAACTCCTGCTGTGAAAAGTAAATTGGTTAATCACTTATAGCTGGCTTAATAAATAGAAAGCATCATGATCAATCCCTTATGTGCTAACCCTGGTCAAAACACGGAATTGAAATCATGGAGTGTGTAAAATCTTATAAATATGAAAATACAGGCATGGCCCTGCTTAGTGTTGGTGGTAGTGGTTTGGTTGTTTTATTTCAAGAGCCGATGGGAGGAAATGTGGGAGGGGATGGGATTCCCTATTTTTTCATATACTATCGGTAGTTGTGTGAAATTGGGGATGTGATCCCCTATTGGTATGGATTCGGTGATTGTGAGTTTTAAGACTGGTGGGTACATGTTTATATCACGAATTGGGGTGGGATCCTCTGTTGATGAGAAACCATTTCGGGGGACACATGGTTGTGTCTCAAGGGTTTTCCTTTGGTTCCAGTACATCGAGGGATCTCACTTATCAACTTGTTGTTGTAACATTACAAGAGAACTGGGTGTGAATGTTTAAATTGACGATTGGATGGATTCTTTTCCTTGGTTATGCTTATGGTATTAGTTTCCCAGTAGTGCTTGAACTTATTTAAACATTATTTCTGAACATGAAAACAAGAATGTGGAGAATTGGTTTTGTTGGTGAGAGATGTGACTCGGACTTGAGCGCTATTGTGATATTTAGGCTGTCTGAAGAAAAACATAACTTTGGTTGAGTGCGTGTTACCTATGTATATATTTGTAGTTTTGTGTTTCTTATTCGCGCCCCACCCAAGTTGAGAACTTAGTGCCAAACACACCCATTTGATGGGGGAGGGTGTTTTTTCCCACACTATTATTAGTGGATTTTTATTAGTTCCTTTTCTGCTCCCTTTCCCGGATATCCCAAGTGTCTTCGGGTAGGATGTGATGGCCTGAGGTCTATTATTATCCCAAGAACCTTCGGACGGGGTAGTGTGGTGGTTTGCTAGGTGTGTGCGGCAGGTGGTTTCCCGTGTGTCTTCAAGATGAGGCCCAGGTGTCTTCGGGTGTGGCAGTGGATTTTCTAGCCCAGGTGTCTTCGGGTGTGGTGGTGGTTGTTCTGGCCTAGGTGTTTGCAGGCGCGGTTACATATTATATTTATGGCCCAGATGTTTGCGGGTGGGATTCAGTAGTGGGACTGCGTGTGGTTGTGGCCCAGGTGTGTGCGGGCAGGTGGTGCAGTGGGACTGCGGTAAGAATGGAGGGATTTCTCTGATGCGTAGGATGTCTCAATAAACAGTGGGAACGTGGCACGGGGTACCCAAACATCGATGTGATCTGATTATATATTACTTGACTTGCGTTATTTGGGGAGTGTGCCTTGGTGAGGCTTCGGTGGATAATTTACCTTGATAGGTGTTTGGTTTACTCATTTTCTCATGGAACTTTAGTATGTTCCCCCACTTGTGCACAAGAGTCTTTGGTTTTCCCTACTGAGTGTACTTGTATGCTCAACCTACGTATATAAAATGCTTTCAGGTTTCCTAGAGGGCATTGGGGATCACGCAGGACCATACTAGCTTGGACCTTTGGGGAGTTGCTATTGCTTCTTTTCTTCTTTTGTACCTACCTTTGTAGTCAGCATTTTTACATTGTGGCTTTTACTTTTGGAACATTAATGTGGGAATGGTTTACTTTTGGCTTTACTTTTCTTTTACCTTGGTGTTGTTGAGTTTCGTCATCTTATCTCCTGATCCAATAAAACAAAAAGGGGTAATGCCTTCCATTTGTGAGAAATTTCTATACCCTTGTTGCTAGTCACCACTCTGTGACCTATTGAAGGCAGGTCTCGGGGGTCATTATCTCCCCTTAAAATTAAATAAGGAAGGGCCTGGAAATCTGCTCACCCTTCCCTTCTTTTGGTGAAGGCAGGTCATGACAGAATGGTATCAGAGGTGTGGTTGATAGATAGGATGAGTTCTGGAGTTAGGCACAGTGACAATTTCATGGGATGGTAAGGGAACAGTGTTGGGTGACCTTGGTGCATGAATCAGGATAGGGAAGACCGGCTAGGACACGGGATTTTAGGGCCCCCCATGATCCGACGTAAGGACTCTGGACCAAGATAATGCCATGTGAGGCCACGCTGATTGTAGGGTAGAGACCCTGGGAAAAGTACATGCATCATAATGACTTGTGATCTCGTGTTTCTGGGGTTTTTTGGGGATTAAGAATAAACGAAAATATTATGAAGTTTTAAAGACAATAATCTACACTACTTGGGCTTAGGCATTCTTTGTTTACCATGCAGCTATGGCACCTGGAAGGTGACGGCGTGTGGTGCCGGTGATTGAGGCCCCGCAGACTACCTTGGCCGATCAGTAGAGAGATGACCGAGAAGAGGAGGATGAAAAGAGGCAGAGGACTCTTCGGGACTTCCAGCGATAGACCCTCGAGAGGTATGAGGGCATCACCTCTGACATGAATACATGAGGCTGGCTAGAAGAGCTAGTGATAGCTTTCAGCTTGATTCGAGCCACGACCAAGTACTGGGTTCCTCTGGCCGTCAGCCAGATGAGGGGAGAGGCACATCAGTGGTGGACGCTTTACCTGGGGGAGAGGAGAGATGCTGAGGTGGCATGTGCTGATTTTGAGAGGGAGTTCTGGGCAGAATTCCTCTCTTCGACGATGAAGGTGGATAAGAGACATGACCTACTCTCCCTCCAACAATGGTGTATGTCCGTGAGGGAGCTAGGGATCAAGATAAAGGACCTCCTACATTTTGCTCCGGACCTCTATCTCAATGATGAGTCTCGGGCAAGGCGTTTGGAGGAGGCGCTCCGACCCTCCCTCCAGTATAATGTTACCCCCTTTACCCTTTCGACGTACATGGAGGTCCAGAAGAAGTACGAAGTGGTGGAGAGTATGCATGCTCTAGGAGGAGTGTCACGAGAGGGGATCTAGCTGGGACCATCGAAGGGGAAGGCCATCAGGACCCTCCAGGTTCTGACCGGCAGCGTGCAGTCCGTAGCAGTTTCAGTTTCGATCCCCTGGTCCTCGCCCTTTTACATCAGGCCTGAGACCGCGGTGCTTCATCTGTGGGAGACATTGACATCTCCAGAGTCAGTTCCCAGACCGGGTATAGTACAGAAATGGTGGAAAGCCCCACCACCCGCCCCAGCAGCAGCTTCCAGCCAGACCTTTCCAGCAGCAGCAGCAGGGACAGCGAGCTCCCGCTCCTCCAAGGGTAGACGTAGGAGGAGGAGGCCAACCTCATGGCGCACCTCAGGGGCCTCGACTAGTGGATGGTCGGAGAGGTGTCCAGCAGCCGAGGGGCAGAGGCGATGGGCATGAATACCTACACGATGCGGAGGCAGCAGTTCCAGCAGGGACGGAGGTTGTTCGAGGTACGATCAGTTTGTTTAGCACTCTTGCTTATGCGTTGTTCGATATCGGAGCTTCGAACTATTTTGTTGCACCCATTATAGCCCGTTCCTTGGGTCTAGGTGCCGAGTGACTTCCAGTTCCCCTAGTGTTGATCACACTAGTCAGAGGTCAGACCAACTTGTTGTTTGTTTGTCGAGGATGTCGACTGATGATAGGGCCACATCAGTCCGTTAGGGATCTTCTTCTGCTACGGATACAGTCATACGATGTCATCCTAGGCATCGACTAGATATTCTTTGTGTGTGTTGTCATCGACTATTTCTGAGGAAGGGTCGTGTTCTCGAATGTGGGTAGCCAGCATGTTAACTTCAACGGTGAGCGGAGTGGTCAGAAGGGCAGCAGGCGAGAGGAACCCCTTGTATCCTTGTTAGCTGAGCTGTCAGTAGAGTCAGTAGATGATGAGATGGTGGGGGTGGTAGAGGTTGTACGTGAGTTTATGGACATATTCCTTGATAAGGTGATGACTCTACCCCCTCGACGCGATATCGAGTTCGTGATAGACCTGCAGCTCGACACTCGTCCGATCTCGATGGCTCCTAAACAGATGGCACCTTCAGAGCTACGAGAGTTGCATATCCAGATTGACGCTCTGATGAAGAGGGGTTATGTTCACCCGAGTGTGTCATCTTGGTGTGCCCCAATCTTGTTTGAAAATAAGGCAGATGGTGGTCTCAGGTTGTTCATAGACTACATGAGGCTGAATTAGGTGACGATCAATAATAGCAACCCTCTTCCGAGGATAAACGATATTTTCGACCAGCTGAAGGGGGAATGATGGTTCTCGAAGATCGACCTGAGGTCTGGGTATCACCAACTGAGAGTGAAGGAGGGCGACATCCTGAATACTGCATTCAGATGCAGATATGGACACTTCGAGTTCGTGGTTTTTCCCTTCATCGTTACGAATGCCCCAGCTGTGTTCATGGGGCTTATGAACTCCATCTTCCGGGAGTACCTAGACCGGTTCATAGTGGGGTTCATCAACAACATCATGGTTTACTCAAGATCAGAGGAGGACCATGCGGAGCACCTGAGGATGGTTTTGGAGGTCCTCCGACAGCACCAACTCTATATTAAGTTGTCAAAATACAAGTTATGGACATGGGAAGTGCACTTCCTCGGGCACATGGTGTCCGAGCAGGGGGTAGCAGTGGACCCATCAAAGGTTGAGGCAGTTGTTTCTTGGGCATCACCTATGAATGTTGCCGAATTCTGTAGTTTCCTTAGGCTGGCGGGTTACTATCGGAAGTTCGTACCCAACTTCTCCTGAGTTTCAGCCCCTTTGATAGCCCTGATCATGAAAGACCAGGTTTTCTTGTGGAGTGAGCAGTGTCGGTCAGTCTTCAGCTATCTGAATGAGAAGATGGTTAGTGCCCCAATGCTGAGATTACCGGAAGAAGGGGCAGCTTATGAGGTGTTCTGTGATGCTTCAGGACAGGGCCTGGAATGTGTGTTGATGAAGTGGCAAGGGTTGATCTCTTATGGGTCCAGGAAACTACGCCCTAATTAGCATAATTATGCCACCCACGACATGGAGCTTGCAACGGTCGTTTTTGCACGAAGGTTATGGTGGCACTACCTCATTAGATAAAGCTTTGTTGTCTTCACGGTTCACAAAAGATTGAGGTATATCTTCTCCCAGTGGGACCTAAACATGCGACAACAGAGATGGGTGAAGTTACTCCAGGATTACGACTTCGAGATCTCTTATACTGAGGGCAAGGGAAATGTAGTGGCTGATGCCTTGAGTAGGAGGACGTAGAATAATGCGGTCCGAGAATCGGCGGACGCCTGGAAGGTGATGGAGGAGTTGGCTGCTTTACACTTGGATGCAAAGATAGATAGCGGTAGAGGCTGCCTATATTAGATGACATTGCAGTCATCTCTGTTTTAGCAAGTGGAGGAGTATCAGTGGGGAGACCTAGAGTGCGAAGTGATGCGTGATCGAGTCGACCAGGGCAATGATCTAGAAGGATGGACAGAGGATGGTCAAAACCGGATGCTTTTCAAGGGGATGTTGTTTTTTCTGGAGGCGATGCGCTGCAAGGTTCTCAGTGAGTTCCACAACTCACCCCTGGCGGTACACCCAGGAGTTTCCATGATGTACTAGGGATTGAAGAGGCAGTTTTGGTGGCCCGGAGTTAAGCAAGCTGTGGTAGTGTTTGTGGCCAAGTGCTTTGTATGTTAGCAAGTGAAGGCTGAACACTGAGTTCCAGGTGGCCTACTACAACCTCTAGATGTCCCAAAGTGGAAGTGGGATAACATCTCGATGGATTTCATTACAGGACTACCCAAGGTTCAAGGGGGGGATATGACACCATATTGGTGGTAGTGGACCAGTTAACAAAATTAGCCCACTTTCTAGAGATCAGGGAGTCGAGTACTATGGATGCTTTGGCACGAAAGTACGTGGATGAGGTGGGGCAGTTGCCTGGAGTTACGAGGTCTATAGTCTCAGATAGGGATGCACGGTTTACATCATGGGTATGGAGAGGATTGCAGCATGCTTTTGGCACACAGTTACTCCTTATCACTTCTTTCCATCCCCAGACAGATGGACAGACAGAGCGCACCATCCAGACCTTGGGAGATATGCCTTGGGCATGTGTTCTGGACTCAGGAGGATCATGGGTGTCATATTTGCCTCTGGTAGAGTTTTCCTACAATGATAGCTACCACTCTACCATCAGTATGGACCCGTTTGAAGCTTTGTACGGGAGTCCATGTCGTTCACCAGTGTGTTGGGCTGAAGTAGGAGAGGAAGGCATCCTTGGCCCGGATGTGGTGCAGAGCACGACAGAGAAGGTTCAACTTATACGGGAAAGGATGAAGGCGGCCCAGGACAGACAGAAGTCGTATACTGATACCATGAGGAGGCCCTTTGATTTTGAGGATGGAGACCACGTTTTTTTTAAAGGTCTCCCCTCGGCGTGGGTAGCGGAGGTTCAGAAAGGAGAGTAAGCTTTCTCCCATGTTTATCGGACCCTTTGAAGTGTTGCGGCGGGTCGGCGATGTGGCTTATCAGCTAGCGTTACCACCACCGCTAATGAGGAGACATGATATTTTCCATGTGTCCCAGCTCCGTCAGTATCTACGCGACGATTCACACGTCCTTCATTGGGTTGAGCTGGAAATCGAGGACGACGTGACTTTTGTGGAGAGACCAGTGATGATTTAGGATCGCAGGGAGAGGGTGCTTCGTGGGTGAACCATTCCCTTGGTTCTTGTGTAGTGGAGGCATGGTGGGCTGGAGGAGAGTACATGGGAGAGGGAAGCACAGATGTGTACCCAGTACCCAGGGTTGTTTTGAGTTTTGTTCCTTGTTTTACCAATTATGGTAGAACATTTTTTTCTTTTCTCTATGAAATGTACTAGTTATCTTTCCTCTGAATGTGTTTGAAAATCCCTGGCTATGGGGGAGGAGAGAACTCAACCCCTAATCAAGACTCATAATGGTTGATGCGATTAAACCCGTGTGGGAGAGTCAGTGCCGCCCAAAGCGGATAATATATTGACATGGGGTAGGAGACTCCCCAACCGACATGCCTGGGAAGTTTGGCATGATATCTTTCTTGGTTCTAGACAGAGAAGTGTTTTTAGTTTGCATGGGTTCGCTTCTAAGAGGTATCTTTTGAGGAGGTGGTTCAGAGCCTCTCTTTCCTTCTTAGTTCTTTTTCATTCACAAGGAAGAGAATCGTTTAAGAGGTATCTAATGTAATGTCCCAGACCCTCCTAGCCCATTAATTTTCCGAAGTGAGGCTCCACCAAAACGGTGGCATCGTGAGGGTGACACCGTGACGGTGGCACCGTGAGGGTGAACCATGATGGTGGAACCGTGAAGGTGGCACCGTGAGGGTGACACCATGATGGTGGAACCGTGACGGTGGCACTGTGAGGGTGGCACGGTGATGTTGGCACCGTGTCCCCTTGCCGAGCGTTTTGTTCTTTTTCCAGTACCTGACTTTTCCTTTCCCGCAACATACGTTTTAGTGTAAATTAATTCTTTTACTCCTCTTAAAACCATTTAAAGCACATAATTAATTCCTAAAAATCCCGAGAGACCTCCGTGTGTAACTGCCCAACCGTGTGGTCAACCCATGACCCCCGCTCCTTATGCGGTTTGGCATTCTCATCTCAACCGTTCGCGGATCTTATAAACTAAGGGTTAACCGTGGTTTCTTCTTTCCTCAATCGCATAATTTCATGCACAGATTCTAGTTCATCGGGCGAGCCGCATCATTATGCATAAAGTTCCGAACCCGGCCTAAGCATTGATAGAGGAAGCGATTTTCATTTAGGAGAGTGGCATCGCTATCCGTGAAGTTCCTCCCCTGGCCGCAGCGTAGATCGTTGATCCAACAGGTAGGGAATTTCTCCTTCTCCTCTATCTTTTGTGAATCATGCGGGGTGGGCGTGCCATTGTTTCTGTACAATTGGATAAACCAGTCCTAAATACATATAATGAATGTATTCTATAAAGAATGATGGGGGGTTGTGATCATTGATGTTTTTTATATTATGATTATCTTTCCGAGTTGTACTGGCATATGCATTTTGATAATCCAGGCCGTTGGTGGTCATTGTTTGTGCACTAATGAAACCCTCATGGTGTTTTAAATGACTTGTTCATAATTGTAAACTCTTGCTATGAAAAGTAAATTGGTTAATCATGTATACCCGGCTGAATAAATTGAAATCACCAGGATCAATCCCTTATGTGCTAACCCCGGTCAAAACACAGAATAGAAATCATGGAGTGTGTTAAATCTTATAAATATGAAAATACAGGCATGGCCCTCCTTAGTGTTGGTGGAAGTGGTTTGGTTGTTTTATTTCATGGGCCGATTGGTGGAAATGTGGGAGGGGATGGGATCCTCTATTTTTTAATACTCTCTTTGGTTGTGTGATATTGGGGATGGGATCCCCTATTGGTATGGATTCTGTGGTTTTGATTTTTAAGATCGGGTGGGTAATTGTTTATATCACGAATTGGGGTGGGATCCTCTATTGATGAGAAACCATTTCAGGGGACACGACGTAGTGTCTTAGGTGTTTTCCTTTGGTTCTAGTACTTCGAGGGATCTCACTTATCCCCTTGTTGTTGTAACATTACATGAGAACTAGGTGTGAATGTTTAAATTGATGGTTGGCTGGATTATTTTCCTTGGTCATGCATACGGTGTTAGTTTTCCAGTAGTTCATGAACTTATTTAATCATTATTTCTAAACATCAAAACAAGAATGTGGAAAATGGGTTTTGTTGGCGAGAGTTGTGACTCGGACTTGAGCGCTATTGTGATCTGTAGGCTGTCTGAAGAAAAACCTAACATTGTGTGAGTGATTGTTACCTATGTAGATATTTCTAGGTTTTTGATTCTTATTCGCGCCCCACCCAAGTTGAGCACTTAGTGCCGAACACCCCCATTTCATGGGGGGGGGGGGTGTTTTTCCCAACAATATTATTAGTGTCTGCTTATTATATCCTTTTATGCTCCCTTTCCCAGATATCCCAAGTATCTTAGGCCATGATGTGTTGGCCTGAGGTCTATTATTAGCCCAAGAACCTTCGGGCGGAGTAGTGTGGTGGTTGGCCAGGTGTGTGCGGCAGGTGGATTCCCATGTGTCTTCAGGATGAGGCCCAGGTGTCTTGGGGTGTGGCAGTGGATTTTCTAGCCCAGGTGTCTTCGGGTGTGGTGGTGGTTGTTCTGGCCTTGGTATTTGTAAGCGTGGTTACATATGATAGTTGTGGCCCAAGTGTTTGCGGGTGGGATTCGGAAGTGGGACAGCGTGTGGTTGTGGCCCAGGTGTGTGTGGGCGGGTGTGGTAGTGGGACTGCGGTGAGAATGGCGGGATTGGTCCGATGAGTAGGATGTCTCAACAACCAGTGGGATAGTGGTGCAGGGTACCCAAGCATCGATGTGCTATGATTATATATATTACATGACTTGAGTTATTTTGGGAGTGTGCTTGGTGAGGCTTGGGTGGATAATTTAACTTGTTAGGGGTTTGCTTTACTCCTATTCTCATGGGACTTTAGTATGTTCCCCCACTTGTGCACGAGAGTATTTGGTTTTCCCTACTGAGTGTACTTGTATGCTCACCCTACGTATATAAAACTACTTTCAGGTTTCTAGGAGGACATCAAGGATTGCATAGGAACATTCTAGCTCAGAACATTGGGGAATTTGTAGTTTCTGCTTTTCTTCTTTGGTACCTACCTTTGTAGTCACCTTTTGTACTTTTTGGATTTTACTTTTGGAACATGCTTGTGGGAATGGTTTACTTTTTGATTTACTTTTCTGTTAACTTGGTGTTGTTGAGTTTCGTCAACTTATCTCCCGATCCTATACATAAAAAAATGGGTAATGCCTTCCATTTGTGAGAAATTTCTATACCCTTGGTGCTAGTCCCCACTCCGGAACCTATTGAAGGCGGGTATCGGGGGTCATTATCTCTTTTTCAACTTAAAGAAAGACGAGCCTGACAATCTGATGCCCCTTCCCTCTTATTTGGGACGTCATTTCATCACAATATATGTGATCATCCACATCATTTTTTGGTTAGTATAATTTTTTGAGTTTTAAAAATAACTTTAAAAAATATTTATCTATTTAAATTTTAAATTTCAATTGAAGGGGTCATTTGGGGCAATTATGAATCAAGAATAAGATGAGAGTCTGGATAAAAATTAGTACCATTCCTCTTATGCAGTAGGATTTTATGATGCCACATAGATACAAGTGACTCATTATGCCATTGAGAAATACTATGTTCTTGGTATTGTCTCTCGATTGAAGCATGTGAGTTGTTATGGTACTAATGTGATCTCATCGCCTAGCTCGAGAAAAGATTTTAATGATTTATCATCATCTAATTTACTATATGAGGAGTAGTTTCAAGCACATTGTGATCTTATAGATACTATTAACAGGGAGTAGGAAGAGCAATATCGGCAGCAGCAGGGGTAGTTGGAGGAGATGTATCGATGGAAGTAGTAGTTACATCACTAGATGATTGAGTAAATGTGATGTTTAACAAATGGTTTAGGGATGGAGTCCCCTCCACCATCATCTGCATCTCCTCTAGCACCGCTATCTCCTCTATCACCTTGAGATGACCCTCCCCTCATTGATTTATATACATTTTCTGATAAACACTTGAATGTATTTTTTTGTAAAATTTTTATTTACCCATGTATTTTGATTTATTTATAGTGTTTTTTTATATTACTGTGAATATTGTTTTTTATTCTTCTATTTTATTATTTAAATAATTATTTTAATAATTAATTATTATTTTTAGTATTTTATTATTTTATATTATTTGTTTTCTATTTTATTAGTATTCCTATTTATTAATATTGTTTTGAAAATTGTGTTTTTTATTATTGTAGTAATTTTTTTAATTATTTTAAGTTTATATTTTATAATTTTTTTATAATTTTTTTAGTTTTATTATATAATATTTTTATTCTTATTTTATTATTTTATTATTTTATAATTTTATTCATATTATTATTATTTTTATTTAATTAAAATAAAATAAATTTATATTTATTATTATTGTTTTTATTTTTATAGTTGTCCTATGATGGGATGTTGCAAATGTGGGGTTTTATACAATATAAACTACTTGTGACTAGACGAGGTCTTGTAAAAAAGGACATGTCAAAAAAGGATTCAATTTCAAGTTATGTATAGCCATTGGTTGTGATGATATTGGAGTTATTTGTCCCATTTATATGGCTCTAAAATTATTCAAATTTTTTTATTCTTTTCTTATGGAATTCAATTATCTCAATTATTTTTTCACTCATGTTTGGGGAACAATATCAAATGATTATTTAATTGATGAGTTTTCAAAAATAGAAAATAGAATTATTTATCTGATATAATCATTAAATAAATTTAAATGTATCAAGCCTTATTTTGGGATTTGAAATGTTCAGTTGTCTCTAGATTGTTGGCCTCTATAAATTAAATAATATGATTATTTTTACAAAATAATGGGGATTTTTTTTTCTATTTATCAAGTGTGTTTAGCCCTTTCTAATAAAATATTTGAAAAACATTTATCAATGTTATTAAATGATGATTATATTATGGGTTTTCAAATGATACTTTATGTTATTTTATCTAAATGAATTAAATATATTCCTAGCTGTAAATGTAATGGATTTCATGGAAGTAAATCCCTATTAGACATAACACTTAATAAGTGATGGACGTTATAGATGATTGAATTTTTTTAATATGTATCCTTTTTTAGGGAACATGAATTATTATTTGTTATTAGATAAAGGGGATTCTCTTATGTGGGTGATAAAATTTGTGATTGTGAAAAAAGGTGGCTTTATGATATGATCTTATGGTTTGAATATTACATGAAATTGTCACCTCTAATTATATGTCATGGTATGACCTAGTTGGAATAATGGAAATTTTAGGTACACATGTCCACTAGTTAAGTATTATGATCTTTCCTGTAGTAATAGTTTTAACTTAGGTAAATCTATTGGAAATTTTCCCTCATTTAGGTTTGTAAGTGAATTACTATGTTTTTAGAAAGGTTGGTTGTTTTGTATTTCTATACTAGTGTGTGGAAGATACATAATTGATGAAATTGTTTTATCTATATTTAATTTTTACCTTGAGAACCAAGGATTCCATTATGGTGACATACTTTTTAATGTGGGAATATTTTTCCATTATGAAAAATTTATTGTGACTTTTTAAAAATATTAGATTATGACAATTTACTAAATTTTATATATTATTTTTTAATAGATAATGATATTTTTCTAAATTTTAGTACATCATTAGATTTTTTAATGTTGTTAACATTTAATTGAAATATACTATATTCTTTTTTAAAAGAGGAACCCTAAAAACCCTTCATTTAATCATTTTTCAAAATGGAATGTTGTAAATTTTTTTATAAATATTTATGAATTGTGTCAGTGAGTGGAGACCAGATAAGATATATATATCAATCGTATAAAATTATAGTTTTAAGGTGATGTTTTCCCATATTGGATTCTATTTGATCTATTAGGATGGATTTTTGGGTGTGTATGTGGAGTTTAATCCTTTTCCCACAGTGTTTGGTATGTTTCGTAATTTTACATTACTTTTATTTACAGTTAGAAATATCTTCCATCGAGCATATATTATAGGATCTTCTGTTGGGTTGGATTGTTTATTATATTTGTTTTTTTGTCTATTGTGGTTTTGTTTTCATTCTACTAATTATTTATTAATGATTTATTCTATAATTAGAAGTCATTCAAAATATATTTCTTTTCAAGTCCCATGCACTTGTTTCCAACCAAAAAGGAATAGTAACAACCTTCTGGACTTTTTTACGGCCAAATATGCAACCTATTTTTATGGAAACAATGTTAGATCAGGATAGAAAACATCTCCAACCTCTTTGAAATGGGTAGGTTATCTCCATAGAGGTTTTAATTATTCTATGCCCTTGAAACATTATTTGTTTTTAAATTTCAATATCACTTTAATTTATATGTGTCTCAAAACTGAGGATGTACATAAACATAACAATATAATCCACCATTTCATTATTTTCTTCATTTATATTCTAGACTTGAAAAAATAATCGTATGTTTCACTTATTAATATTTACACTATTTTATGTGTTTTTTATTCTTTAATAAGTTGAGATCTTTACTGGTAGTAGAATTATCAAATTAACACAACTAAAATAAAAATTATTTTCTACGCAATTTCACTATCGTAGCAATATTTATATTTTTATATTTTCATATATATTTTATATTCAAATAAATTTTTTTGAATATCATTCATGTAATATTGTCATGTTCGGTATGTAAATTACACTATTTCTTTTAAGAAGGCCACCCATTCAATTTTTTGTTAAATATTTTATTATTTTCATACTTATAATTCAATTTATGACACATCATTTTTAATACATTTAAATATTTAAATATTTCTATAATGTTACTCTCTATATAATTCACCAATTAGTCTTTTGATATTCATTATCATATATATGGATTCTGCTATTTTGACATTAAAAATCCCCCATATAAAATGGAAGATTCATTTCTATAATAATAATTCATCAAATAAATTTTGAATCATTATTCTCATATTGAATTACCATTGGTTACACTTTCATGGTGATTTATATTCACAAATGAATCTAGAATAACAATATCATGAACTATTTCTCATTTATTAAAATACTTCACTTAGATATTTCATCTGAAATTTATTAATTATCTATGAAGATTTTTTCACATTTTCATTGAATAATATTTATTATTCTTATAGTTACTCTATGTTTTGAACTTTATATTTCATAAAATGAATTTTTTTACCCTATATTGTATAACTTTATATTATTCCCAGGGTTGATGTAATTCTTTAATTCTTAACTGAATAATTATACCTTATTAAGATCATATACACTACAATATTCTAAAACATTATAAGTTGATTATATTCTTAGATTGTGCCCTTATATTTTATGTAGAACAAAAATATATCCTTATTATAGGGTTCATGTACCCTACGAATCATTGTAATCATCAAATGTAAGGTTTGTAAAATTTAAAAAATATAATATTCATTTTCTATCTTTAATATAGAAATATATATAATACCTGATGTAGGTTCATATTGATATATTGTTTTACCCTATGAGAATATTATTATAACCCATATAATGTATCTAATGTACAATGCAGAATTTATAGGGTTATTTCTTATTTTAAGATCCCGATCTAGTACAAAATTTATAGACTTCTCAAATATGAATATAATGTCTTTAACTCAAATGAACTACTTCAAAATTACTTCATAAAATTCTAAAACATAAACTGATGGATTTACATACAATATAAATACAATGTTTATGTCCATTGATTCACTCATCCTCCTTCATCACATCAAATAGATTCCACTTATTGAAAACCCATTATTCAGTAAAACATTAATACTCATCCACTATTTAGAATAATTCAACATCATCATATGGTGTATACGTCAATTCCTCAAAATTATTACTTGTCTTTGACCATAATAAAAACTCAACAATCAAAAAATATATTTCACATTGATTCAATAATAATAATTTAACTAAGTGTATGCTCTAAATTGAAGGTCATACATATCCCATGATAAATGGAACCATCTCACCCAAATTATTGTAATATATAAATTTTTATTGATCACTACTCTATATAACAATTTGTTCCCTTATTAAATAAAATATAATGGAATCATGGGAGCATCAGAAACCCTACTTTTATTTATTTATAATATAATTCAGTAACTATTATGTCAATATGTGTGTTTGAAAATACATTTTATTCTCCCACTAATAGATAATAAATTCAATATTCATGTAGGGGTACTTCACATATTTAATTATATTCTTCTCTCTCTTTTATCAAGTTGACATCCAAATCCACCAGTAGAGAAATGTATATTAGAAAATTTTTTCCATCCAATGAACCTTTAGCTAAGAAAATCTATCTGTGTGTGGGGATTACTTTTGAGGAAAAAATAGTTACTAACTATGGTGACCAAAGTTGTCCAAAAAACACCCTAACAAGTTATAGAACATATTGGTTTTTTATATTTTTTTTCTAAAATATTTCGTGAAAATTTATCATAACCTCATCTAAATAAATATATCAATAATTTTCAACTTAAATTTGAGTTTAATCCCTCTTTTTCACAAATTTTTATCATAAAAAACTCCCTCTTTACAAATATATTTACGATTAATAATTAAATGAGAGAAAGTGAATATTAAATATACTGTACAATATATAATGAACACGTATAAAAAGCTCTATATTTTTCAACTTGAAAATTATTATTTTTGGACTTTTCAAAAAATTAATGATTATTATAAATGGAGTATCATTTTGATAGATTCATCTCATTTATATATACTTCCTAATTGATTTTCTCATCCCCTCAGTATGGCAGTCCCTTTTTTCGACAGTGCTGCCAAGGTTTTCACCTATCTTTATTATATTGTTATTTCAAAATTTAATCCAGCTCACTATATTTCAAATAATACATTTTATTCTTTGAATTAAAAGACATATAATGAAGATAAGGAAAAAGATTTATTTTCAATAGGTTTCTTTGTAGAGATGTATCCCTTATATCAATTTATTAACAAATAATACTTATTATTTGTAGATATAATGTGTTGATAGCCCCTAAATCACCCATATATCCTAAAAAATCTATTTTTAATTAATTTTTGGGATATACATTTCATAAAATCTTAAGGTTTCTTCATTTTTTGGAAATGATTCTTCACATCTTCGAGTCAATAATTTTTAAATAATTGTAATCTTTATTTTTCATTCCAAATTTTTATGTAATTCCTCAAGAGTTTGTAAAATTGTTAAAAAGTTCCTCCTATTATAAATATAATTAATTAATATTTCCCAAATATATCAAATAACCCTTGGTAAATCATTCATAGACATCCTCTAATGAAATTAGAGTTCCCCTTAATAAGAATAAATCTACATTTTTTGAACACATACTTGACCCCACTTCATTTATATAAACTTTATCAGTTTTTTCGATAAAATAATCATAAATTACGTCTTTATATACTTTTAAATTTTCGATATATCAAAATTTTAAATATATTTTATGTCACCTCATTTTGGAGATTCCCAAAACATTTCATATTTTATGATGAAAATAATTACAGCAATCATTTTATCTCTTTCATCATTGTTTCTCTTTTTCATTCAGATTAATTATTTGAATTATAGAATCCATATCCCTATTTTAGTAGTATATGGTGATACCCACATTTAATAAAAGAATCATTTTACATTAGTTGATTACATTTGATTCTATTTTATTATTTGGATCTTTAAAGAAGTTTTTTGGACAATATTTTGATTTTTTACATAATAATGTATATTGTTTTGTATTTATTTTTTATTTATATAATAAACATGAATTATTATTTTCATATTGTAGAAATCTTTTTTTGGAATATAACATCATTTATTATAATAGTGACAATAAAAGTTATAAAAATATTAAAAATATAATATATCAAATCAATATTTTTTGAATATATTTTCCACTTTCATTGAATTATGATCATATACAATAAGTAATTTAGTTTTACCATCTCTAATACCAATAAATAATTTCCATATATGTTGATTATACATTGGTAAATTATTCTGAAATTATACTTTTCTATGGTTAAAAAGACAACAACACCCACAATATACTACAATTATTACCGACATCAATTTGGATATAATTTTTCTAGAACTCATAGATTATACTACTTTTTAGTTTTGAGATAAAAAATATTAATATTAAGATAATTTTAGGATTATATTTTCATATAAATTATTGAATCCACCACTAATGTGTTTGATGATTTACTTGTTTTTAATTCAATAATTATTTTATTCGATTTTAATTTAAAATATTTTCTAGAAAATGTTAACGTGATAGTATTTAATAAATATCTTGAGTTATGGAACATTATTATCCAATATACTTATGTAGAAGATCCCCAAGAAGATATTTTTTTATTTTTCCTATAATACTAGTCTTTATTGAGTCTTCAATGTCCTGATTTTTTTTATTGAATATCTCTTCATAGATATATGAGAATAATATCATTATTGAAAGTATAAATTTTCCATCATCAAATTTACCTAAATAAACATCATGTTGATGGATATTTTCTCATTAAAAAAAAGATAATGATCATTATTATCATTCCTTAACATACATATCAATACATTATTCATGAATTTTTATATTTTATTTTTGGTAATTATTAAATTTCTCTATCATATTTACATTGATTTATATTTGCGAGTCATTGAAATTCATGGGTATTTTTTTATCTCTTTAAATTATCAATAAAATATTTAATGATAATTTATGTTATTTTATTCTCAAAATAATTTCTTTGGAACATTTCTTAAATAATAATGATCACGAAATTATTATGTATATTAGATTACTCATTTTCATTCACATTATCTATTAGAGAAACGCACTTCTTAAATTTTTTCCTATTGGATCATCTATTTTGTTGGGTTCTTATTTTATTTATGGATTTTTATATATTATTCAAGTAATATATTTAGGTATATATATGATATATTTATTTAGAATTGTTTCATTTAATCATTTATTTGAGAGTTAATTTCCATAATTATTTGAATATGCTAAATTTTTTCAAACCAAAACAAATTTTGAAATAATGGTAATAAAACTTAATTTGAACTTGTGGGTCATAAATAAAGCTAAAATCATTATTAATGATTTTATAAAAAAAAAAATAATAAAATTTGGTTTCCACTGAATTGAAAATATGTAATTATTGTAGCTAAAAAAAAGTAAACCATTTTATGTGATTTTTATAAAAAATATAATTTTATGAACTATGTAATTTATTTTCCTAAAATTAAATATAATATAGTTGAATTATGCTAAAATTTATTATATCTATGGATAATATATTAATAATAATATTTATGTTTTTTGAAATAACAATAAAATTAATTTCTATTTAAGAATTCATTTTCAAGAATCAATTATATATATATATATATATTATTTTTTAACATAGAAGATATTTTTTACACATTTAGAAGTTGATTATATTTAAATTGCATTAATATTCAAAATAATCATTCTAATATTTTATAAGAAGGGTAATTTATATTTTATGTAAATAGTTATTTCCGTGTAAAAGTTCTAATAAAGGTTAATAATTATAAAAATGTTTTCCATAAGGGGATATAATTATTTTATGTTTTTATAATGTAACACTGAGTCAAACTATTAAGAATTTATTGAATTGATGATCACCATAGTTCTTCTGGCCCACCTCCATACTCACTAGATGATTTCGACAATTAGTGATGGTCTAGGGGTCCTTGGGGGAGACTATTCCACCTGAATGAGAGTGTTCAATAATGAATTAATTAAAAATTTATTATTTACAAAAAATTATTGAATGAAGATCAAATAAATATAAATAATTATGAATAATCAATTAATTTTAGAATTTATAAGAAACCACATCATATATATAATATACTCCCCACTAGTCTAGTCACATATATTCACCAAAATTTATGATAAGAAAGATGTAGGCATTGTTCATCACTAAGAAATTCCTCACAAGAATCCATATATTTGTTTTATCTATCCCACATGATAAATCCTGTGCCTTAGTCCATCCCATGTCTTCAATAAACCTTTGACAGATACTCAGGTACAAATGTTGTATAGAAGCCCGAGCTTATATCACCCACTATGTAACCACTAATTTGTTCCCAAAATAAAAAAAATATTATGAGAAGTTCACCTCACATGATATGTTTAAATAAATAATGGCCAAAATAAATAAATAAATAATACAAATATTTATCTCCCAAACCACGATTGAACATACATATTTATACAAATTCGGTTATGTATATTTTCATATCTAGATGATAATGACTCTCAATTAAGATGAAGTATCTATGTAAATGGTAGCATCAAACATATACTCACAACTCCATGGGTGCATCTGATGTTATTCATAACTTCTGATCTCAAATTCCATGGATGGTCCATGAAAATCCCCATGACTATGGGGATGTAACAGGTTGTATTCCAACCATCCACGATCCAAATCCATGGCTTTTCAAAATGGTATAATTTTGGATCCCAATCCATAAAAACCCATACCATTTTCCAAGATCATTTTCACGGTTTTCCCTATCCCGTATCTAGCCCCAAAATGTTTATCGCGTCAAAATTCAAAGCTCTTAATATAATTAAACCATAATCAATGAACTCCATGTTAATGAAAACCACCATCCATTCGGATCCAAATACAGTAAGGATAGCGATGTCACTTCTAACCTATAGTATTATCATATAATATCTAAAAATAATATGAAAAAAATTATTGGCCAAATACCTACACCCAATACAACTTTTATAGTCCATTTTTTCTCACCAATATGGTATGGGGCCCAAGGTGACATGCACTACAATATCATATACACCAACATGGAAACAAATAGGTCCCCATTGTTTAAAATATAAAATGCACCATTTCTTGGGTCCTTATTCTCAATTTGAATATACATTCAACACCAAACACTACAGGATGTTTATCCCCATGATGACATCAAAAAGGTAACATGGTCGCACCAACTACTATTGGTTCCACATTAAGGGAAACACCTAAGATTTGTTGGTTGATCCATATACATAATCATATTCCCTCTAGGATATTAAATGAACGAAAAAAAAATTATGTTATTCCCTTAGTTTATTTACATAGGCATAGTAATTATAGATGGGGGGACCTCTTGTCTTATAGTCACAGTAATGAGACTGAACAACTGAAAAGCACAAAAAATATTTACACTAAGTCCTACAGGCACTATGATCATTCATTCCATCCTATCATCAATAATTGTAATATTTATTTCACTAAAACATGGTTTAATGGGTATCAATTTTCCCAGCGCCACCCCTCATGTTGTCAATATACTACCTGGGGTATAAACAGTCCCAACCACTACAATGTGTGGCTGAGGTGAGATGACAATTTTCAAGTGTATCCAATAACCAAGAAAATCATCCATTTTAATTAGAATATATAATTTAATAAAAAATACATTAAATTAATTTAGAAATTGGGATATCCTAAAGAGACATTACTAAGATTTGACAGACAATATGAACAAAAATATAAGCCATATGCCTAGTATGTGGGACCACATAACTCAACACAATCTTCTCCAAGAGAATCCCAAGGTTAAATATTAGTTTTTATTGAATTTTCAAGATTCTATAACATTATCCAAAATCATAAAAGATCATATCAACAACATAATCTTAAAACTCATATAATTTATCCAAAATTAATTAATTATAAAAATTATAAAGAATTAGTTAACATGGTTTAAACTCAACTTAATTACAAGAAACCCAATTAGCCATTATATATCATTGAAATTGAATCCATATACCCATAGGCGGTCGAATAGGATCTATTGAAACCATTATTTTGTGTGTCTATAAGCACCAAGACTCAACACACCAATATTGAAGGATATATTTCTATTTAGATAAAGTATATTTCTTTGATAGCTTCCAATATATACATCCGTATGAATAATATCACCATAATATATTTTATTTTTATAACATAGGTGTTATGTTAGTGTAGTGAATTACAAAAACGCAATTTAAAAAAAATATATTTCTTAATTTTTTTACCAATAATTATATTGATAAATAATTACTAATTTCATAGTAATGTTTTGATATGTTTTAAAAATAAATTCTTCATCAAAATTAGTTTTTACTAGTTTTGTGTGAAAATTAATATAATTTTTTTAATTTTTGAAAATTTAATTGAAAAATAAACTTAATGATAGAAATCATCAGTTCATGATAATATTAGAGGAAACATTATATAATTTTCTTAAAAGATTGATTTCTCAATGAATTGTAAAAAATACTGGTTATTTAAAACCATTAATTCATTTAATGAATTATAATGTTCTATTTGGTATGAATTTTTTTTAAAGTAAAATTATAGCTTCCAAATTACAAATAAATCAATTATGGCCATTATAATTAGTTTTATATTGTATTTTCTAAAAAATCAATTTTATATTTATGAACACATTGTATATGGGAAATAGTATTTCATTATGTATTAAAATATTAATATTAAATTTAATTCCAATACTCTTATTAATTATTTATTAGAAAATGAATTATATATCTTTATTCAGAATTTCCAAATTTTTTAAGGAAGCCACATTCATTTTTGTTCATAATAAATAGGAAATAATATTAAAATATTGTCTATATTGTTAACATTAAAACGGGTAATCAGGGCATTATACTGAGAGATATGGATATATATGATAGTTGAACATTATTAAATCATATTTAAAGTATATATTTTAACAAAATACTATCCCTAATTATAAAATAAATAAATTTTAAAAAATTTTTCTTTAAATTACATTATTATATTTTAATCTTTCATGAAATTCCAAGTGTGCCCTATACCCGAATTACAAAGGACAACCCTCATTAACCATCTAAAAAAGACATTGATGCATTTATATTAATAAAACCTAACATATAATTATCTAAAATTACATATAAATTTATTACTATTTCTATGATTATTTAAATACCCTTCCATGAATAATTGATAATAGATCTAAAGGAGGTCTATCTAAGAAGATGAAAACATCTTATCTAACCACATAAAATTTATTTTATCTTATAATTACTAAAAACATATGATATTGTACTTAAAATAATAAAATTTTCATCCAAAATATACTTAAATGTTATTATGTTTAAGTAACAACCATCATCCATTCTCCATTCATCATATTTGAGATGAGAGTATCTATTTTGTGTACGCATAGAATGTCAAATCTACATATCACTAAAATTCATTTTCCACAACCATTATAAGGATATAAATATAATGATGTTTTAAATGTTTATATATGATATTTGTGATATAATGTTTCGTCAATATTTATAATATCATATATTCATTATTTCATTAAAATCCTTTTTAAAATGATAAGCCTTCACAAGCATACAATTAGACTACCACCTCCACGAAGCGATGTAATTTATTTTGAATTCAAAATTAATAGTTTTTGTAATAAGAATATATTTAATGAATATATGTGATATAATAATTATTTTTTAATTGTGATTTATTACATTCCATTATTTTGTATGAACCCTAAATCAGTGGAAACATCATTCATTGGTATGACCATCCTACCATCTTTATGAATAGTATAATTCATTTTTATACATGTATACACTATAGATGAAAAAATATATATATTTAATATATATGATATTTATATTAGGACTAACATTTTGAAGGTGATGGAACTATAGTGACCCTTAATCCAGTATACTAGAGCATGTTCCTGCTATCATTATATTGAAATAGATACCTAATTCGAATCCCAAAGGACATAAAATTTTAGCAATTTGGGATAACTATATTACATCCATGGTTCCCATATTTCATTGTAAAAATAAAATTAAACATAATAAATAAATAATCTAATAAACAACATCCTTGAAACTCATTCAATTATATCTTCTTCATATATTTGGGAAACAAACAAATATGGTTAACATCAAATTCATAGTAACATTTATGTATAATAGAAGCTATCATGAAACAATAATGACTATTAAATATTAAAAGGTAATTAAATAATCACCCGCGTCATTTAGATCATTGGATATAGAATAATCAATGTAATAATGAAAATAACAAAACACACATTTGATTTATATAAATTTAATATTAATAAATAATATATTATCGAAAATGACTGAACAGACATTTCATTTAAATAACTGGATAAGGTATAACCAATATTGAATGGTAAATAATGGATCATGTGTGTCATTTAAAAAATACATTGAGATTAAAACACATCCCTATATTTTTTCACACTCAAAACATCATGGATAATAATATTAAATTAATTATTAATATAGGAAATGATTATTTATGAAACATCATGTCCCAGGAACATGAAAACATATATCATATAAACCATTCAAATTATGGTTAAAAATTACTAGTAAAAACCCGTTTAATTTTTAAAAATTATTTGAGTCATAAGACCTGTCAAAGATTCTAGGGAATATATAATGTTAATTCCCCACCCATCACTAAAATTCCATATAATTATTCAAATATCATTGTATAGATTTAATTCGTCAACAATATAGATTATCTGATATTTGTAATGAGTAATTGATAATGATTTATCAATTTTATCTTGTTAATAAAATAAATATTAATGTAAATTCCATTTATAAAAATGGTATATTGTTTAGGAAATAATCATATACATGAATATACATTTGATATGTAGGAGAAATATAATTTTCAGTGGTCACTAAAAAATTAATAATGTAAAGGGATGTTAATGAAAACAAATATGATTTGAGGAAGTGAATTCCTATACTATCCATGGTTAAAATAATCAAAAGACAACTATATGGATAATAAAGATAATATTAATAAGACATATACCCATTCGAGTATGAATATGTGTTCTTGTCGTTGATGGAATTGAAAATATGTTTAAATTTTTCCTTTTGGATAATATCATGTTTTATTTGAAAAACATGTAAAAAAATCATTTTATTTTTAAAAAAATTTAAAAAAAATTATTTAAAATTATGTTCATGACGATTCAATGGAAATATTAATGAAATGATGGTGGGTAATTACTAAAAAACTAAAAAGACCATTTAATTTGAATTGAAAATTTGTTAGAAAAGTTCCATGTCTAGAAACATATGAGAGGGTTACTTTAGAAAGAAATAAACATAAAAAGTATTTAAAATTTATTTTAATTAATCAATTGTAAAATTGTAATGAATTATTTTTTAAATGTAATCTTAAAAAACATGATATATTAGGAAAACGAATATGTGAATGGTTTAAAAAATGAGGTCATGTTTTATTTAATAATATTTTCATTATTTAGAAGAAAAAATAATGGTAAAATCATAATATCACTTGAAAAAGATCATGAATAACAAGTAGTGATGAAATATTATGTTTTTATTAAATAATGTTGACTTATTTTCTATTAATGGAGATTATCAGATAAATTATCATGATTAAAATGAGATTTTTAAATAAAAAAATAAATATATAGTGACGTTGATGTGGAAATTAATCAATGAATCGATTATGTGTGTTAACATCAAATTGATATTAAATATTTTTAAATAAAAAATTTTATATTAATGAATAATTACATTTGAAATCATTGAATATTAAAAACAATGCTGAGGTAATATAACCCCATAAAATGAATTTGAGATATGATATTTTTTTACCACATTTATACTATTAATAAAGATCCCCTTATATAATAAAATTAATATAGAAAAATTAAATTCCATGAATAATTAATTACTCAAGATATTAAATGTCAAATATTAATTATATACACCATAAAAAATAGTGAGGTTCATGAAATTACAATATGCCTCAATAAATTAAAATTGATATGAAATTTCATTGATTATACTCCCATTTGGTTCAATGTGAATTTACCAACATTACAGTGGATTTAAAAAAAATACCAATTAAAAAATAGTATTAATAAATATTATATCATGTTGAATCCTTTGATAATATTTTAGTTTATATTTATTAATAATATTTCATTTTTTTCACCATTTCAATTAATAATTTTTGTTTCTAAGGTCATTTTCACTAGTTATATTTATTTTTGTAATATCTATCATGATATAATAATGTATATAGTTTAAACCATTATTGAAATATCAAACGTAATTAGTATATACGTAATTATATTAAACCACAAATTTTTATGATAGGAACTAAAATACACTCTTCATAGAGACAATGGGTCGTAGGTGTATGTGAACATTGTTCCATTTTATTAACAAATTTAATTATTGAATATTAAATACCATATAAATTTATAATAATTATTTCAAATTTATAATTATATATATCACAAATTATTATCAAATCCAACCTTAATATATTCCATGTAATGTGTGAATGAATCGAATCACTTCATGAGGCAGCATTCCCCCTTGCTCAGAAACTGTGTTATGGTGTTCCCAGAAAATGGATAACATGATGTTATGTGTTATATAAAAATTATTGAATCGTAAAGAAATCATATATTTCATATATATAAAATATAAATAATATGTCTATGTATTGACCTTATTTTTTTTAATGGTAAATGTTTACTGAATAAATTTGTGTTATATATTATATAATATTCTACACATAAAAAATATATAGAAACAAAATAAATTATTTCATTAAAAAATATAATTATATTAGTCATCTATGAAACAAATAACAATTCTAGATATTGAAAATAGAGAAAAAATATAAAATTATGATTCAAAAATTGAAAAATAATGAACACCCCAATATTCAATAATTATCCCCCCTAATGGAAATGATGATGAAATAATAGAATTTAATCCAATCAACATCTTATGAAAGTGAAAATATAACCTTATGATTAATTTTAGTGAATTTTGAGTGAAATAATCATGTGGTATTTATAGTGTAAACATGGAAATTCTACAATTGAGAATCAACTATTGTACAATCAGAAGTCAAATATGGCCTTTGGATAATACAAAAAATTTTAAATATACATTTATTTTATAATTATAGAACAATAATTAGGGTTAATAATTATTATTATTAATGGATAATTGATATAAAAATAATTATTGATTGCCTCAACCAGTAGATTTGTTCAATTTGAAGCCCATTTTTTAGAACATGGTAGGGTGGTAGTGGTCTTGGGGTTCACCACTTACCATGAAAAAGATATGATTCAATAGGGTAATCATGAAAAAACCATCATATAGGAGATGTTATAAATATTAAATATTACCACTCACTCAGTGTTATCCAATACAACCCATGAATCTACAACCATTGCACACCTAACCTTTAGGGAATATGCAGTTGAAATAAGGGGTCAGATGTCTAGGAATTAGATTCCCAATTTATTCATTCCTTAATAAAAAAATTATTCCATCAATTATTTTATGAATATTTATTATTAATAAAACATATATTAAATTTAGATTAATTCAATAAACTAAATTCTAGACAAAAATAAAGGATAAATGATTTTTAGAAAATTTATTGATTTTTATAAAAAAAACTAGGTATTATGAATAAGATATTTTTTTAATGAAATTCTATTTTAAAATTTATCACATCAATATAATTAATAAACTAATTTTATAATGTATTGGAAAATTTTTATAAGTTTCCAAAATTTGAATGTTTCGTAAAAACATATGTTTTAAAATAAGTAAGGAATATTATTTTTAATATTTATAATTCCCATATAAATATAATTAGTTTTATAAAATAAATATTAATTATGTAATCATCAAGTAAAAATTTGTTTAGGATGAATTTAGTTGAATTTTATAAAATACATTCTTTTCCTATGAATCAAAAAACTACAATTTGGATTTCATGGAATGTTTTATGACTTCATAATTATCTTATATTAATGTTCTAATTATTTAAAAATATATAACACCAAAAATATTTTATATTATTTATTAAAAGTATTTTAATATATTTTAATGTATTTCCAATCCTGTCATTTACATTCGCAAATATAAAAATAAATACTTACTAAAAGAAATTCCAAAAAAATTAATTTTTCTTTAGAAAATAAGTGTTTAAAAATGGATTTCAGATTGCGTGGATTAAAATTTCCTTAAATTGGACTAAATTTTACAAAACCGTGAACAAAACTCACTAGTAAACTAATGGTTTTCATTTTTCATAACCAAGAATTCTAAGACCGTTATTTTGTAATTAATGAACAATTCCTCCACAAATTTTATAAATACCCAATTCTTTTAGTAGTATAGTTAACAACTAATACATACTAAGTGATTAAATTCTAATTTTTATCCTAATTATCCCCTCTATTGTTTCCTCAATACCCATTGGTTACATCTTTAATTTCATGCAACAAATCCTCAAGGGAATGAAAATATCCTCTTCTATTTTCCATTTAAAATCCCTCTTCATGGTATGTCTTCTATTATTAAAAGAAAAAAATGAATTTTTTCACTTTATTTTCTCCCATTATAGTAATAGTGTTATTTAACCAATGTTATTCTCATTACCCATTTATTTTACAATTTTTTAAATACATTATTTGTACATATAATGGTTTTCAAATTATTTCTTGAATTTATAATTTTCACATGAAATATTATAAATTTATTTTTATATAACTATTAAAAACACTTTTATATAAAATCGGGTTTCAACTTTATATAAACATGAAAAATTCAATCATGGACTTAAATACAAAAAACCTACATTAAATTAATATAGGTTAATAATGAAGTAAAGGTCACGTCTCTATGCACTTTTTTATTCCATGGTTTTGATAAGAAACACTCTAATTATCCCCGGTAGGTTATTAATGAAATAATTTATGAAAATCTATTTTGATAAAAGTTATTAGTACATATAATGTTTGTAAACTTATTTCACTCTAATTTATTTGGTAAATTAATTAATCTCTATGGATTATGCATTTTACAACACCATAGTGAATAACACTTGTAATTTTCATTTATGACACCTTAGTAATAAACCTTGTCGGTATTCTTATGAAAGTATCACTTAAAATTTGTACCCAAATTTCCATGTTAGTATTAATGGTATTATTATTATAATATGACTCATGTTCATAACTTTTTCTATATGTGTCAATATCACATAAATTTTTATCCCATGCTTATTAACATACTGGGATTTATTCTAAACCATTTCTTTTGATATATGTCCGTAGGATATGATATGGAGTAAAAGTAACTTGTGGTGATCCCAAAAATATATATTCAAATTTAATTTCAAATAATCCTTTACTTTTCATGAATTATGTAACTTATTTCCATGAAAATATAATTTAAAAGATCCTCTGTTTTGTCCCATGTAATAAAATATTAAGTAATAAAAAGGTGGGATTCCATAGTTTATTAAAAAAGGATTGTTTAATTTTTTAGAACATATGAATTATAATATTTTCTATGAGCCCCAGTGAATATATAAAATATAAGAAAACACCCAAGTATTTTTGGAGTATTAAGTAAAGAGTTTCTATAAAAATAAACGGGTGTCGTGGTACTACATGTGGCTTTGGGCCTCTCACAGTTTTAAATAGGGGTAACACCTAAAAACGGCATTGATCTAGAGTTGTCTGGGAAATGGTGCATGGAATATTACTTACTGCACTTCTTGAAGAAAACTCATAGTGGACAGGTGTAATGATCTAAACATTTAAATTATATTTGTTTCCTAATTTTTTGTGTAATTATTTTTATACTCAACAAAACTATATCCTTTAATTAATGTAGTGGGTATAATTAAAATGAGACAGTTGGGTATCGACTGTTATATGACCATTGGTCAATATGACAGTTGGACACATTAATCATAACATTTTGTTTTTATAAATACGTTTATCTTGGTTAATTAATAAAGAAAGAATATTTAATAGCCTCATATAGTAGACTCGAGCCATATGAAGCCCATTTGTTGGAGCTTGGGAAGGATGTAGCATCACTGGGCTTTGCTTTGGACCAATCCCAAGACGAAATTCAACGTATGATGCTTCAAAAGAATCATTTAAAGGAAAACTTCCAATTGATAGAAATCACCACTCGAGAAATGTTGTCCAAGCCACCCCAGGATTCTATGACCATTGCACACCTTACAGTTAGGCCATATGTTGGTGTTATATGGGGATATGTAATAAGACCTTAGTTTCTTTGTGTAATCCTTTTATATAAATAAAATTTTTATTTCTTATTATTGAAATGTTTGTGAATTTCAAATATCTGGATAAATACAGGATGTGTATTATTGAGGAATTTATGAATAAAAGGTATTTTAAAATATTTTTTTATTCATTAAATAGTTAATAATGTGAAATGATTTTCAAAAAATGGTCTTCTACAGTTGTGATAAGTGTGGAATTTAGAGTCTAATAAGATCATCTTGGTTTTTAGTGAATTTTAAGGTATTAATAGTAACATATACATATAAATAGTAATGAATTGTAATTAATTTTATTTTAACAAAAAAAATAAAAACATCACCCATGAATGTGTAAATACATTTCAGACAATTTAAAAGTGAAAAGACAATCATAGTTAAAGTTTTGGTATTTTTGTACGCCATAAATATTTTATTTAAAATTTTATAAATAATTTAAAGTTTTAATATGGAAATTTATTTTCATAAAATATAATCATAAATTGTTACATTGTTTTCATAAGGGTATATGATAATTTTATGGGACCTTGTTTACTTTTTTAAGGTGTTACAAAATGAGTTATAGTTTTAATGTTGTATTTTTGGAATAAATATTGATTTTATTTAAAAATTAAATAAAAAATATTTAAAATATTAATTTCAAAAAATGGAATTCATTTTTAAATTTTAGACCACCTATATTAGGTTAGGGTGAATTTTTGAGATTTTTCTGAAACAGTTGAATTGCCAGTGAATAATAAAAATGCAGTTTTGAGTTTTGGGTGTTTAATGACATCATTAATGATTTAATAATAATGTAAGAATTCTGGTAGAATTATGAATAGTTATATATGCTCTGAGGTGTCCCAATTATCCAATACCATGGGAAAATACTATGGGAAAAGCCATGGTTTTTCCAATACAACCGATAAGTTGTCCCTTAGAAATTAATAATTTAATCACTCACTTTTTCGACAAATATGAAGCCATTTATCACATTAATTTCATTCCAAAATCATCCTCAACAATCTTCTGGTCTCCTTATCTCCAAATGAGTCCTCCCAATGTTCCCTCAGGCCTCCCAATGCCTTGTCCATCAAGATTTCAATGTTACTCTTCAAGCTAAGGGATCCTTTCACACTCCTATTTTAAGTCATGAATTCCATTGTGTTGTCTCTTCTAGTTTCCATTTTATTATGTTGAGGGTATATTGTTATTTTTTATCATTACTGTTCATTTCATGTCTAATTGTTTAGAGAACCATTCCTCTCTCATTATTTTTTTCAGAATTTTTATGTGATGGCTGCCGAATTTCACGTAAAAAATTCGCATCTTCTCATTCCTTTCATGTTTCCTTTTCTTGATGTATGTCATTAAAAATACATATTATGTTCTTATCTCCATGTTATTATGTATTTATACTGTGATATTATTTTTTTACTATCAGGTTACTCTACTACCCTCTGTTTTTATTATTTTCTAAAACCATGTTATATAACTGTTATGTTGCAGAAATTTCGTCTCAAAATATCTATCTCTATTTCTAAAGAAATTTCCCTGTTTATTTTTGTGAATACCCAAACCTATTTCATTTATATTTGTATTCATAAATTTATAAAAGGATATATTTTATTCTGGAATGGACATACATATAACCTTCATTCCATTTCCATGGGTTATAAATTATATAATGATTTTATCATTAAGAACTATTAAAACGTCACGATTTTTAAATGAAACCAATTTCATTTATTCTATATGAGTTATTTATAAATTTTTTTATTATGATCTATGTGGCTCACATGAATGTAAATAAATATGAAGGGTGAGCCCTGATAGCGTTCTAATGCATTGGGTAACGAACTAATATCTAGAGATGACAAGTTGCACTATACCTTGGTGAATAACCATGGTAATTTTTATTACACATTGGGGATAAAACATGGTGATATGTTCATGAATGTCTAAATGAAATGTTGTATCCACATATTCAATTTACTATTCATGTTATTTTTTCATGATTTTCTTATTCTTCTATTTATCATGCCTTTAAGAATTTTATCATGTTCTTTTTAATATTGATCAAGATCACATGTCAACTATTTCACTTATTTTACTTACTGAGAATTCTTCTCACCCTTTTTTTTTTATGTATGTCTCTTGGATATGGGATTCAGTAATTGTACATATGATGAACCAATTATAAAGCCTTACGAGTGGTATAAGTTTTTTTTTCATGTATTATGTTCCATATTTCAAAAGCACTAGACTTTAAAGATCCTTTGTCTATAAAATTTAATGAAAAGTTATGTAATAAAAAAGTTGGGATGCCATTATAAGTTCATATAATCACAACCTTCATAACGACTATTCTGAAGTGTATATATATAATATAGTTATTATTATTGGATATTATTAAAATATTAAATAAAGAATTTTTAAGATGTAAAATCTATCTAGAAATAAATGATTCATAAAAGTAGCACATTTCTCAATTATTTTTTCATTATTTTGAAAAATTGTGGGAAATAGGTTGTGTAACATATTTTATTTATCTATGTATTATTTTTGGATATTATATTGATTTATTTTGATACCATCCACTAAGATGGCATGTAATAATGAGAACTGGTGTGTCCGGAAAAAATAGTTGAATATACTAAAATATTTAATAGCACACATTCATGGTGATCCTAAAATTGTAATATTACTCCCATGTAGATACTTAGATTAGAAATATGAGGTAAACTTTAGATTAAGAACAATATCTTTACACTTTTTGTGACCAATCGTTTGTCGGTGTGGGTCATCTGTAGAAAAAGTCAGTATGAACATAACTGTAAAAAAAAAAATTATATATTTTTTAATACTAATAAATCATGAAATGTAACTCAAATTGTAAATATGAGATCACCATTGAGTTCATAATATGGTGTCTTCCCTAGGTATGACCGCACATTGTTTTTCGTGGGTAATTTGTGAAAACATTCCAAATGATGAAAAATAGAAATAACAAATTAAATGAAAATTTTATTTTATTTATCTTCAGTACAACAAAATTGATTCCATGATTAGTTTCTGTAGAAGGAAATTGATTTAGGGTTTCTCACTAAATCCTAGATACATGGATTTTATTGGAAGAGAACATTCATTTTAGATGATAAAAAATCATTATTGGACCATGGATCGTCAATCCAACAGAGTTGGAGGATCTCATCAATGATGTCAATGCGGTTGTTCCTCATCAACGATCTATACAATCATTGGGTAGGGAATGATTTTTAATTTTTTTATTACCATTTCATAACATCTGGGATAATTGAAAATCAATCATTGAATGAAATATATTTCGGATCAATCTCCTTGTAGGATGGGTTTATTATGTGGTAATGTGGGATAATTATATGTTAATACCATTTGTTTTCTTCTTATGAAAATGAGTCATGATCAACACAAACATCAATATAGGTCTAGTTCTATCAATTTTTATGTTCATTTCATTCCCATTTCATTGTTCATCATGTGTGTTCTTAATTTGGCCCATGACTCGACTTTTCCCGATCATCCAATAATTTCAAACCCATTTTCTAGTGTAATGATCTGATATTGTAGATCTGTGATAGACACGAAATGATAGAAGTGATATACTGAAAAAATATTAAATCAAATGACATATTATTTTTTTTTAATTTTTATGTTTGAAATGAAAATTTTTGGTTTGATATGATTCTTGAGTTGATCTAGAGACAGAACACAGTGTTCGGTGAAGATGAGCATTGTCAAAATTTGGTCTTTGATTTCATGGAGAATCAATTACCAAATCTATGGAGAAGAAGAGGCTACGATGAATGCACGAAGAATAGAGGTTCTGTAATATAATGAAGAGAACAATGTGTAATACATGTTTACACAGTGTGCAGGGTCCCCAAGATGCGGCACTAGGTTTTGACTAGATATAAGGAGAACAAGGTGTGTGGCCACTATCACATGTTATGTGATACTCCCTAGATGACTCATCTTGTATTCCAATGAGTACACAAAAATGAGTAACATTACAAAGATATATGGCTCAACATGTACTTATACACGTACACAACATGGCATAAATGTACCAGTACAGAGACACCACTTTGGTATGAAGACACGACCACGAGACACTAATATAGGACTCTATGTCTCTACAGACTGTGTACTAATCCTACACTCTATTTATTTGGAGACTATATTAAGCATGAGTTTCTTCCACATCGGCAAGAGTTTGGATAGTCGAACATGATTTTTACCCCCTATGACATGTTATGTACTCCCATATAGTGTCCTTCAAGCTCTTTTCGTTCCATGTTTGGAAGTTTATAGGTAGAGGAAATTCCATTGTTCCTTTATACAAGGGTAAAGTATATAATTTCATACACATAACAATATTTTAATTCCATATAAAGGATGATTATTTGATAGAGTCTAGTATGCCTCCATATGAATAGTGTGTTATCCCCTATCTACCCTAGTGGAGTTTTTTGAATCATGTATCATCCTTGAGAATGACGTTGATCCTCTATCTTGAGGGTTATATTTGGTGGCTATGTGGTATCCCATAGTGTGCCTAGTAGTTATCCCCTTCATTGTGGGTTGATCGATATTGGATATGTGGTATCCATCTGTCACATCTCAGCGTGCTCAATTGTGTCCCCCAGTCGGTTTTGGGCGTTACCCCATCTCTGTGTATCTTATTCTTCCTTGAAAAATTCATTCTCTTTGGGAAGGTACCAAATTAACTAGACAAATTCCTTGAGTGTATCTACTAATATCATGGATCCAGTAGTGATTTAGTCAAGAACGAGGGTGCATTGAGATGATTCTTATGGATGGAAGTTGGTTATGATAGGATGATGGTGTGGTGTCTCTCTTGAGTATATCATTATTTTCTTTTTATATGTGCTATAAACATATAAACATGTTGCATTTAATTTAATTAATTTTTTTATTTCATTTTGGATTCATGTTTTCCTACTTATTATTGTTATACTCATCAATGCACAATCTTTTCTCACATGTGTCATGTCTTATGCATACCATCCACCTTTTGGTGGAATACTAGGCGGTCCAGTACCAAGCAGTGCTTAGTGATATCGGATTGAGCGTTGTGTGTTCTTGTTCATTTGAAACTGCAGTTCGAGTATCATTACATTGATGTTGGACTTGTGATATAGACACCTTATGGTGGTCTTGTATTCTTCCCATATTTACATAAATGTTCATTCTATTGAACTATAGTTGTGGAATAAATTGTTATGCCTGAATTATATATGTAGTGGTTTTTACATTTCAAGATTTTTTGGGCTTATAGATTTTTGGGTGTGTATATGTACATAGAAAATGACTACAATGTTATAATATCCCTTCTCGGTGCTAGTCACCAGCCACTAGAGTATTGGAGGTGGGCCATGTGAGTTGCAGCAGGACCCCATTGGCATGTGTCATGATTGAGTGTTATCAAAGTGGTTTGGTTCAACATTAGGACCAAGTTTATGTGAGATTGGTTTTTTGGAAATAGTATTAAGTGTTTCATGTTTGTCATTCTGGCCAGGGACAGTAGTGTTGGTGTAGCGGCCAATGTATCTACACACCAGGACTCTAATTTCATGCTTTCCAACATGGTGCATGGAAACACTAGTTATAGGAAGAAAATAATTGTTTATGAATCATATTGTAATTATTGTGCTTTCCATGTCTTTCATGATTCATCTATCTGATATACTCTATTTATCTTGGTCTGTCTTGTATTATTTCACAATGCCTCTAGATAGACGGCCTTACATGATTCCACCATGTGATCATGAGGATGATCCACCTCATGATGATGCATTGATACATGACAATGTACTGTAGATAGAACCTATGGGAGGTTTACAACTTGTACCACCACTCGTGGAGCAGTAGCTACTACCTAAACTACCATATTAAGATCACATAGGAAAATTTCATTGCACGAGTTTCAGAGAATGGAACATCCAAGGTTTTATGGTGAGCCCAAACTCTAGATGGATGAGTATTTTATTGAGGCAATTATACAATTTTTTTCCTTGTTAGGACATATACAATCTAAATGGAAGTCATTTCCACGAGTCATCATCATGGCTCTATAGGTAAAACATTGTTCATGGTGAATTAGTCGCATTAAAAGACAACTCTTTCATGGAAATACATATTGCGTCCCTTCATGGGGAGCTATATCCTTCTTTATGGTGATCAATATGCATGCATGATATCATGCATCTACAATAGTGCAATATAAATGTGCTGGAGTATTCAACGATGGTTATATATCTTTAATTTGACTCCTTATATATAGTACACGACTAGTTTTTAGGGATAAAACATTTGAGTAGGGATTAACCTGGGACATCAGAACATTAGTTGAATCCCTTTTCATTCCTACTTATGTTGGAGTTCATGGGTGACCCATTAAAGTGGAGAGTATTTTGGTAGTGTAGGCATCAGTAGTTAGAGCAAGTAGTTGGAACCATGTATCTATGTCCTTTGGCAAGTAGGCATCCAATAGATGTCATAAGGATCCATGCTTATTTGGTCCTTCTCGGGGAAATCCATGTACTTAGGGTCAGTTATATAAGGCTCTTAGGGTGTATTGAATAACTCTAAGGAAAGATGATTCTTCTCATGTGGCGGTTGGGGAAATTTGGCTTGAGAATGTAGAACCTTCAAACTATTTATTGCAAGATGATCAATGGGATGATGAGACAGGGGAAGATACTGGAGGAGGGTGGTCTTTAGGGAGGCAGATGTGGCATAAGGGATAGACAGACAACATGAGGTTGTTAGATGTTTGACCAATTACTGCCACAACCCCAAGTGGTCCACTACAGTCTTATTGATCTCGTGGACATGGACGAGGCCAATTGCAGGTTATAAGGGTATATATCATCAAAGATACATGGATGATATGAGGCATGAAATATGTCTTTTCCACATTATCTATAATTTTGATAGACAAATGTGATTGACATTCCTTTCTAACCACAAACCTTGTCCAGGACATGGAGATTCTAGTTTAACCATGTACTAAAACATTACACATGGATAATACTACTAGATGATACTTGCTTATCACACCTTGCTGCCGACAGCGTGACCTATCTCTTGGAGGTAATAATTTCACTTGGGATCTCTTTGTAGAGGCGTCAAGGTCTTACGACATCAGTCTTGGTATGGACTATTTAACAAAATTTCATGCTTGGATTGACAGTTTTAGGCATACAGTGTGTTGTGTCCACGGTGATTGAACTATTTTTTCTTTTATAGGTGAAAATGAAAAAGAGGCAGTGCAGGATGGACTCATACATAGGAGGGTAAAACTGATTACTCATCATTTTTCTTTTTTCCACTTTGGGGTAAAAGATAATATTATTACTTTGTTTTTTTTCATTGGTGACTGAGTATGAGAAATTATTTTTTGAATATGATATTGGTTTACATCCCCACAGGGAGATGGAATTGTGCATACATATACCCCCATGATAAAATTGATAACTACACATGCATATTGGATTTCTCCCATAGAGCTTTGTGGGATGAGGGTGAAATTGGAGTACTTGAAGAGAAAGCGATTCGTGATACATCTTCTTTCACCATGGAATGCCCTAGATTTTAATTCATAGAAGGAAGATAAGAGATTGAGGTCATGTGTGTATTACCATTTTTAAACTAGGTGAATGTGATTAACAAGTTTGCACTACTAAGGATTTATAACCTTTTAAATCTATTTAAAGGGGTTTTGTGGTTCTCAATGTTTGACCTAAGAACAGGCTATCAACAAATAAAAGTACGATATTATGATATACAAAATATGACCACCATATTTCATTACGTTTACTATGTGTACATTGTAATTTCATTCGATGTAATAAAAATCCTAATAGTATTCATGTCAATCCTGATCCATATATTTTATCCTTACTTAGATTTTTTCATGTTCATCTTCATCGATTAAATCCTACTATATTCTATAAATTATGAGGAGTAAATGAAACGTTTGAGGATAAGATTGGACATAATATAATAGATCCAACATTACCGGAATCTGTATACGTGTTAGTTTCAGTTTTATGCGGTCCATTTTCTGGGAAAAGTCATCTCAAAAGCTAGAGTTGCAGTGGATCTAGAAAAGCTCTAGGAAATGCATGATTGAGATCCACCGAAATAGTGTTAATGGGGAGAAGTTCTTACTTAGACTAACATGGTAATATTATAGTTTTTTAAATTAATTCTCTAGAATATCATATCTCTTTATATATTTGACATGAATGGGGAATCCATTCATGTGGACAGAAAAATGATAGTAGTTCTTTCAGGATTTGAGGAAGTTGTTGAAAAGCGCTCCAATCATCAAGTTACCAAAGGTTGGTGTTGAGTATGTCATGATCTACGATACATCACGTGCCATGAATGGTGTATCCTAATCCAGATTAAATAAGTGATTTCATTTGGTTGTTTCTAGTTGAGAACACATTATTCGAACTACGTGACCCATGATCTTGAGTTACCAATGGTTGTATTAACATTGAAGATGTTTATACACTACATGATGGGTGAGTTTTTTTATCATCTACTCTGATCACAAGTTTCTCAAGTATATATTCTCTTAGAAGGATATTTACATTAGAATGATGCATTTTCTAGAGTTCCATTTGGACTCCAACTTTGAGATTTTCTATACTGCTTGGAAGTGGATCATGGTGCAAGATGATAACAGTAAGAGATCATGTTTTCAGTCACTATAATAGGTGTTATGGTAGTCATCCTCATTAATGATATCATTTTTTAGAAGGATATTTGAGCAGGTTAATTACTATTGATTTATTGCGCCCCACCACTCGTACAATAAGTCAGGTATGCACATATTGGTGATACAGATTGTGATACAATACATTATCAAATATCTATTGGGCATAATCATGATGGATACTCCAAAGGTGGGGAGTATGTTGTTATTTTCATACGACACACAGTAGTAACATTGTAATTTCTAGAGGAGGATCTTAGGGAGTTTCATAAATCCTCTTTGCAGGTACATATAGGTTTGCTGACAATTTACCAGGAACTCAGATTCTTGTTTTGGTTTCCTAGGATAAAAGATGGAATTAGGCAGTTTGTTTCTCGATCTCTTATATGTCAGTAATTAAATAAAGAGAACCAGATTGAAGCATGTTTATCTCAACCCATTGAGGTTCTAGAATGGAAGTGTAAAGCGATATCCATGGAAATCATGAAAATTTTACCACGAATATTCATGGGACATGATTCCATCTGGGTGATCGTTTAACAGATCACCATGTTGTCCCACTACCTAGGTATCTGATAGAAAAGCTATGTAGTGATATTCGGATGTATCTTCATACATGTGATAGTTTGACTCCATGGAGTTCTACTAATGATAGTTTCATATCATGATTCTCGCTTTACATCCTACTTGTGGAAGCGATTACATGAGCCCTTTGGGATCTAGTTACTCTTGAGAGTAGGGTTTCACCAATAGATGAACTGACATACATAACATAACCATCTTGTTATAGTGAAATGATTCGGTTTTGAATGTTAGACAAAGGTCCCAGTTGGGAGGACCACCTTCCACTGGTAGAGTTTTCGTACAACATATGCTATCCTTCCCTCTTTGGTATCAAAACATTTGATACCTTGTTTGGGAGGACATGGAGGTCACCAATTTGATGAATTTTCCATGACAATTAGTACTCATAGAACCATAGTTGGTCTAAGATGCTAAATAAATGTTTAAAATCATTTAGGAGATGGTTAAGACTATACAGATCCTAAAATATTCTTATGAAGATAGGCGATGGAGGCCATTAGAGTTTGAGGAAGGAGAATTTGCATTTTTCGAGTTTCACCACATTGAGGATTATAATGATTTCTTTAGTCCAGAAAGCTATCTCAGATGTTAATCAACCCTTTTCTAGATACTATATATAGTTGGTGAGGTTTCATTCCTTTTGGCTATACCTCAACTATTAAATGAGGTACACGATGTCTTCCATGGGTTGAATGTGAGGAGGTACATACATGAGCCATTGCACATCATCGATGAGGGGAAGCTGGACAATTAGTATATATAAACCTTTGTTGTGTACCGAGTAGATATCAACGATTCATAGGATAAGATCCTTCATTGATGATCGATTATTTTAGTTTCTATATTTTGGCAACATGGGATTCTCAGAGAGAGCACATGGGAGTGGGAGGCTCAAATTCATGCTTATTTCCCCCATCTGTTTGAATATCCCTTATTTTAATGTTTTAGGGATTTAATTCCCACTAGTGGGAATAATTTTAACTCTTAAATATTTTAGTGTATTGTTTTGGAATATTAAATAGATTGATTACCAAACCAGATGGTGAGATGGTATGCGATTATTTGACACCGTGCTTCAGGAACAGATGGTTTAGAAATATTAAAATATTTAATAGAACATATGCATGATGTTCTGGAAAAGGTGGAATAACTCCAATTCAAGTTCCCAAATAAAAAATATTAAGGGAACCATTGAGTTAAGAACATTTACATTACCATAGGCGTGACCTAAAATTTATAATCGCTGATCATCTATAGAAAAAGTCTCCAAGGATGTAACTGGAAATAAAAAAATAATCTTATTTTATATTTTGTTTAAATATTAATTACACAAGATATCTGACTCATATTATAAATTTGATACCACTATTGATATCATAATTCCGTTTTTCCCTAGGAGTAACCTAAGTCATTCTGCAAGGGAGGTTTGTGAAAAAAGTTTTCAGGGCCACATAATAGATGATGTAAATTTAAAGATAAATATATTTTAGTATTATTTAGATTAGTAAACTATTTCCTATATGTTTTTATTGATAATGATGATGTCTCGGCGTTGGAATGTAAACCCTAGAGACCTAGACACTGTTGGCATAAAAAATTCATTGCAGATTTATGGATGTGGATCATATCATTAACAGTCATGTTAGAGGAGTTGGTGGATTCATCGACGACATCAACACAACTATTCCTTGTCAATGATTGACCCAAAACCATTGTAGGGAATGTGTTTCAGTTTTTTGATTCCACTTCCATAAGTTATATGATAACAATATTTTATCGATGAAATGATTATTTTTCAAATTGATCACCTAGTATATTGAATTTTTTATGGGGTAAATCAGGATAATTATTTCTAAATTTCATCACAGATTTCCTACGAAAATGAATCTAGATTAACATGAACATTGATCAAGGTTTAATCCTCTCATTTTTAAAATCACTACTCCCTAGATTCATTGTTTATCATAGTTATTAATCGTTTGGCTTGAAAATTTTCTATTCTTGATCAATCGATCATAGAATAACTGTTTCTTGGTGAAACGATCTGATGCCATATATCTAGGATCGACATGACATGAAGGAGGTGAGATGAACTATATAGAGAAAATAGGAAAATGTATGAGTCTATATTTTTATTTCTTTAGAATGAAATGAATAATGAGCGTTTCATATGATTCCTAAGTAGACCCAGAGATTTAATGTGTTGTTCAACGATAGTGAGAAATGGAAAACCTTATATATTTGATTTTCTGGAAAATCGATTGATAGATAAAAGGGAGATCACAAAGTAGGACATGCGAAGAAATAATAGTTGTACTAGAAAGTCCTAAAGAAAATGATGTTTATTATTGGGATTACACATTATGAGGGGCCCTAGACTAAGGTGTTAGGGTTTCACTAAAGTTAATGACCCCATGACATGTGACCCCTATCACACGACATGTGACCCTCCATATATGAATTAATATTCACCTTCATGAGTACACAGACATCAGTAATAATACACTACCAGATGACCTGGTGTGTACTTAGATATATACAAGGAATAGAAAACGTAGACTAGTACACAAACATGACTGGGGTACATAGGCCCGATAAGGAAATACATGAAGAAAACCCTATAACTTCAGAAGATCCAAACTCAACCTACACGTCGTGTATATAGAAAATAAATTATATGTGAGGTTTTTCCTCATGGTCAATACTTGGGATTTTAGAATGTTTCGTGTTCTCCCGAGGACATGTTGTGTACTCCCATCAAGTGTACATGAAGGTGTGTGTTTTATTAGTATGGAACAATATAGTTTGAAAAAAATCCCTTCATCATTTACATGAAGGATCAGTACTAAATGGAATAAACATAACTAGATAATAATCTTCTCTAGTGGTTGAGCCTCCGATAGAATATGGTATTGCTCACAAATACTGGAGTAATATCTTCTATCACCCCTAGTAGAGTCTTTGGAATTTGAAACCTCGTTTAAAAGGTATATAATCCTCGATCTACCGGGTTGTAGTATTTGGGTCTATACTATCCCCCAGTTTGTCGAGGTGTGATCAACTACATGGAAGGTTGATCTGGATTGGGGTTATGGTATCTTCCAACCAGATTTGATCATAATTGGTGGTGTCCCACTATCAGTTATAGGCATGGCACCCTCTCTGTGTATTCGAGTCATTTTTTTAAAAATTAATTCTATTTAGGATGATGGTTAGGTGTCTCTCTTGAGTATATCAGTATTTTCTTTTTATATGTGCTATAAACATATGCACGTGTTGCATTTAATTTAATTATTTTTTTTATTTCATTTTGGATTCATGTTTTCCTACTTATTATTGTTATACTCAACTATGAACATTCTTTTCTCACATGTTTCATGTCTTATGCATACAATCCACCTTTCGGTGGATTCCTAGGCGGTCCAGTACCAAGCAGTGCTTAGTGATAGCGCATTGAGCGTTGTGTGTTTTTGTTCATTTGAAACAGCAGTTCGAGTATCTTTACATTAATGTTGGATTTGTGATAAAGACACTATATGGTGGACTTGTATTCTTCCCATATATACATAAATGTTCAATCTAATGTACTATAGTTGTGAAATAAATTGTTATGCCTGAATTATATTTGTAGTGGTTTTTATATTTCAGGATTTTTAGGGCTTATAGATGTTTGGGTGTGTATAGGTACATAGAAAATGACTGCAGTGTTATAATATCCCTTCTCGGTGCTAGTCACCAGCCACTAGAGTATTGGAGGTGGGCCTTGTGAGTTGCAGCAGGACCACCATTGGCATGGGTCATGATTGAGTGTTATCAAAGTGGTTCGGTTCAACCTTAGGGCCATGTTTATGTGAGATTGGTTTTTTTGAAATAGTATTAAGTGTTTCATGTTTGTCATTCTGGCCAGGGATACTAGTGTTGGTGTAGCGGCCAATGTATCCACACACCGGGACTCTAATTTCATGCTTTCCGACATGGTGCATGAAAACACTAGTTATAGGAAGAAATAATTGTTTATGAATCATATTGTAATTATTGTGCTTTCCATATCTTTCATGATTCATCTATCTGATATACTCTATTTATCTTGGTCTGTCTTGTATTATTTCACGATGCCTCTAGATAGACGGCCTTCCATGATTCCACCATGTGTCATGAGGATGTTCCACATCATGATGATGCATTGATACATGACAATGTACTGTAGATAGAACCAATAGGAGGTTTACAAATTGTACCACCACTCGTGGAGTAGTAGCTACAACCTAAACTACCATCTTAAGATCACATAGGAAAATTTCATTGCACGAGATTCAGTGAATGCAGCATCCCAGGTTTCATGGTGAGCCCAACCTCCAGATGGATGGGTATTTTATTTAGGCAATTATACAATTTTTTTCCTTGTTTGGACATATACAATCTAAATGGAAGTCATTTCCACGAGTCATCTTCAGCGCTCTATAGGTAAAACTTTGTTCTTGGTGAATTAGTCGCATTAAAACAAAACTATTTCATGGAAATACATATTGTGTCCCTTCATGGGGAGCTATATCCTTCTCTATGGCGATTAATATGCATGTAGGATATCATGCATCTACAATAGTGCAATATGAATGTGCTGGAGTATTCAACGATCGTTATATATCTCTAATTTGACTCCTTATATACAGTACAAGACTAGATTTCAGGGATAAAAGATTTGAGTAGGGACTAATCTGGGACTTTAGAACATTTGTGGAATCCCTTGTCATTCCTACTTATGTTGGAGGTCATGGGTGACCCATTCAAGTGGAGAGTTTTTTGGTAGAGTAGACATCAGTAGTTAGAGAAAGTAGTTGGAACCATGTATCTATGACCTTGGCAAGTAGGCATCCAATAGTAGTCGTAAGGACCCATTCCTATTAAGTCATTCTCGGGGAAATCCATGTACTTAGTGTAATTTATGTATGGCTCTTAGGGTGTCTTGAATCACTCTAAGGAAAGATGATGCTTCTCGTGTGGCAGTTGGGGACACTTGGCTTTAGAATGTAGACCCTTCATACTATTTATTGGAAGATGATCGATGGGACGATGAGACAGGGGAATATACTGGAGGAGGGTGGTCTTTAGGGAGGCAGATGTGGCATAAGGGATAGACGGACCACATGAGGTTTTAAGTAGTTTGACCAATTACTGCCACAACCCCAAGTGGTCCACTGCAGTCTTATTGAGCTCGTGGACATGGATGAGGCCAATTGCAGGTTATAAGGGTATATATCATCAAAGATGCATGGATGATATGAGGCATGAAATATGTATTTTCCACATTATCTATAATTTTGATACACACATGTGATTGACATTCCGTTCTAACCACAAACCTTGTCCAGGACATGGAGATTCTAGTTTAACCATGTACTAAAACATTACACATGTATAATCCTACTAGATGATACTTGATGATCACACCTTCCTGCCGATAGCGTGACCTATCTCATGGAGGTAATAATTTCACTTGGGATCTCTTTGTAGAGGCATCAAGGACTTACGACATCAGTCTTGGTATGGACTATTTAACAAAATTTCATGCTTAGATTTACAGTTTTAGGCATACAATGTGTTGTGTCCATGGTGATTGAACTATTTTTTCTTTTATAGGTGAAAATGAAAAAGAGGTAGTGCGGGATGGACTCACACATAGGAGGGTAAAACTGATTACTCATCATTTTTCTTTTTTCCACCTAGGGGTAACAGATAATATGAGTACTTGGTTTTTTACATTGGTTACTGAGTATGAGAATTTAAGTTTTGAATATGATATTGGTTTACATTCCCACACGGAGATGGAATTGGGCATAATTATACCACCATGATAAAATTGATATCTACACATGCATATTGGATTTCTCCCATAGAGCTTTGTGGGATGAGGGTGCAATTGGAGTACTTGAGGAGAAAGCAATTCGTGAGACATCTTCTTTCACCATGGAATGCCCAAGATTTTATTTCATTGAAGGAAGATAAGAGATTGAGGTTATGTGTGTATTACCATCTCTTAAACTAGGTGAATGTGATTAACAAGCTTGCACTACTAAGGATTTATAACCATTTAAATCTATTTAAAGGGGTGTTGTGGTTCTCAACGTTTGACCTAAGAACATGATATCAGCAAATAAAAGTACGATATTATGATATACAAAATATGACCATAATATTTCAATACGTTCACTATGTGTACAATTTAATTCCATTCGATGTAATAAAAATCCTAATAGTATTCATGTCAATCCTGAACCATATATTTTATCCTTACTTAGATTTTTTCCTGTTCGTCTTCATCGATTAAATCCTACTATATTCTATAACATATGAGGAGTAAATTAAACGTATAAGGATAGTCTTGGACATAATATAAGAGATCCAACATTACCAGAATCTGTATATGTGTTAGTTTGGGTTTTATGAGGTCCATTTTCTGGGAAAAGTCATCTCAAAGGCTAGAGTTGCAGTGGATCTAGAAAAGCTCTAGGAAATGCTTGATTGAGATCCACCAAAATAGTGTTAATGAGGAGAAGAGCTTACTTAGACTAACATTGTAATATCATAGTTTTTTAAATTACTTCTCTATAATATCATATCTCTTTATATATTTGACATGAATGGGGAATCCATTCATGTGGACAAAAAAGTGATAGCAGTGCTTTCAGGATTTGAGGCAGTTGTTGAAAAGCGCTCCAATCATCAAGTTACCAAATGTTGGTGTTGAGTATATCATGATCTGTGATACATCACATTCCATGAATGGTGTATCCTAATCCAGATTAAATAAGTGATTGAATTTGGCTGTTGCTAGTTGAGAACTCATTAGTCGAACTATGTGACCCATGATCTTGAGTAACCAATGGCTGTCTTAACATTGAATATGTTTATACACTAAACGATGGGTGAGTTTTTTTTATCATCTACTCTGATAACAAGTTTCTCAAGTATATATTATCTTAGAAGGATATTTACATTAGAATGATGGATTTTCTAGAGTTCCATCTGGACTCCAACTTTGAGATTTTCTATACTACATGGATGTGGATCATGGTGCAAGATGATAACAGTAAGAGATCATGTTTTCAGTAACTATAATAGGTGTTAAGGTAGTCATCGTCATTAATGATATCATTTTTATAAGGATATTTGAGAAGGTTAATTGCTATTGATTTTTTGCGCCCCACCACTCGTACAATAAGTCAGGAATTCACATCTTGGTGATACATATAATGATACAATACATGATCAAATGTCTATTGGGCATAATCATGATGGATAATTCAAAGGTGGGGAGTATGTTTTTATTTTCATACGACACACAATGGTATCATTGGAATTTCAAGAGGAGGATCTTAGGGAGTTTCATAAATCCCCTTTGCAGGTACATCTAGGTTTGCTGACGATTTACCAGGAACTCATATTCTTGTTTTGGTTTCATAAGATAAAAGATGGAATTAGGGAGTTTGTTTCTCGATCTCTTATATGTCAGTAATTAAATAAAGAGAACCAGATTGAATCATGTTTAGCTCAACCCATTTAGGTTCTAGAATGGAAGTGTAAAGAGATATCCATGGACATCATGAAAATTTTACCATGTATATTCATGGGACATGATTCCATCTGGGTGATCATTTAACAGATCACCATGTTGTCCCACTACCTAGCTATCTAATAGAAAAGTTAAGTAGTGATATTCGGATGTATCTTCATACAGGTGATAGTTCGACTCCATGGAGTTCTACTAATGATAGTTTCAGATCATGATTCTCACTTTACATCCTACTTGTGGAAGGGATTACATGAGCCCTTTGGGATCCGGTTACTCTTGAGTATAGTGTTTCACCAATAGATGAATTGACATACATAACATAATCATCTTGTTATAGTGAAATGATTCGGTTTAGAATGTTAGACAAAGGTCCCAGTTGGGAGGACCACCTTCCACTGGTAGAGTTTTCGTACAACAGAAGCTATCATTCCCGCTTTGGTATCGAAACATTTGATACCTTGTTTGGGAGGACATGGAGGTCCCCAATTTGATGAATTTTACATGACAATTAGTACTCATAGAACCATAGTTGGTCTGAGATGCTAAATAAATGTCTAAAATCATTTAGGAGATGGTTAAGACTATACAGATCCAAAAATATTCTTATGAAGATAGGCGATGGAGGCCATTGGAGTTTGAGGAAGGAGAATTTGTGTTCTCTAGAGTTTCACCACATTGAGGATTATAATGATTTCTTTAGTCTAGAAAGCTATCTCTGATGTTAATCAACCCTTTCTAGATACTATATAGAGTTAGTGAGGTTTCATCCCATTTGTTTATACCTCAAATATTAAATCATGTACACGATGTGTTCCATGGGTTGAATGTGAGGAGGTACATACATGAGCCATTTCACATCATCGATGAGGGGGAGCTGGACAACATAGATATATAATCCTTTGTTGTGTACCGAGTAGATATCAACGACTCATAGGATAAGACCCTTCATTGATGATCGATTATTTTAGTTTCTATATGTTGGAAACATGGGATTCTCAAAGAGAGCACATGGGAGTGGGAGGATCAAATTCATGCTTATTTCCCCCATCTGTTTGAGTATCCCTTGTTTTAATGTTTTGGGGATTTAATTCCCACTGTTGGGAATAATTTTAACTCTAAAATCTTTTAGTGTATTATTTTGGATTATTATATAGATTGATTACCAGACCAGATGCTGAGATGGTATGCGATTATTTGACACCGTGCTTCGAGAACAGATGGTTTAAAAATTTTAAAATATTTAATAGAACATATGCATGATGTTCTGGAAAAGGTGGAATGACTCCAATTCGAGTTCCCAAATAAAAAAATTAATGGCACCATTTAGTTAAGAACAATTACATTACCATAGGTGTGACCTAAAATTTATAATTACTGGTCATCTATAGAAAAAGACTCCAAGGATGTAACTGGAAATAAAATAATAATCTTTTTTTATATTATGTTTAAATCTTAATTACACAAGATATGTGACTCATATTATAAATTTTATACCACTATTGATATCATAATTCAGTTTTTCCCTAGGAGTAACCTAAATCATTCTTCAAGGGATTTTTGTGAAAAAGGTTTTCAGGGCCACATAATAGATGATGTAAATTTAAAGATAAATATATTTTAGTATTATTTGGAATAGTAACCTATTTCCCATATGTTTTTATGGATAATGGAGTTTTGTCGGTGTTGGAATGTAAACGCTAGAGACCTAGACACTGTTGGTGTAAAAAATTATTTGCAGATTATTGTATGTGGATCATATCCTTGAGAGTCATGTTATAGGAGTTGGTGGATTCATCGACGACATCAACACAACTAATCCTTGTCAATGATTGACCCAAACCCATTGTAGGGAATGTGTTTCAATTTTTTGATTCCACTTCCATAAGTTATATGATGACAATATTCAATCGATGAAAAGATTATTTTTCAAATTGATCACATAGTATATTGAATTTTTTACGGGGTAAATCAGGATAATTATTTCTAAATGTCATCACAAATTTCCTACGAAAATGAATCTAGATTATCATGAACATTGATCAAGGTTTAATCCTCTCATTTTTAAAATCATCACTCCCTACATTCATTGTTTATCATAGTTATTATTCATTTGGATTGAAAATTCTCTATTCTTGGTCAATCAATCGTAGAATAACTATTTCTTGGTGCAATGATCTGACGCCATAGATCTAGGATCGACACGACATGAAGGAGGTGTGATGAACTATATATAGAAAATAGGAAAATGTGTAAATCTATATTTTTATTTCTTTAGAATGAAATGAAGAATGAGTGTTTCATACAATTCCTAAGCAGACCCAGAGATTCAAAGCGTTGTTCGATGATAGTGAGAAATGGAAAACCTTATATATTTGATTTTATGGAAGATCGATTGATAGATAAAATGGAGATCACAGAGTAGGACATACGAAGAAAGAATAGTTGTACTAGAAAGTCATAAAGAAAACGATGTATATCCTGGGATTACACACTGTGAGGGGTAGTAGACTACGGTGATATGGTTTCACTAAAGTTAAAGACCCCATGACATGTGACCCCTATCACACGGCATGTGACCCTCCATATATGACTTAGTATTCACCTACATGAGTACACATACATGGGTAATAATTCACTACTAGAAGACCTGGTGTGTACTTAGATATATATAAGGAATAGAAAACATAGACTAGTACATAGACATGACTGAGGTATATAGGCCTGATAAGGAAATACATGAAGCGAACCCAATAACATCACAAGAACCAATCTCAACCTACACATCGTGTATATATAAAATAAATTATAAGTGAGGTTTTTCCTCGTGTTCAATACTTGGGATTGTAGAATGTTTCGTGTACCCCCGAGGACCTGTTGTGTACTCCCATCAAGTGTACATGAAGGTGTGTGTTTTACTAGTATGGAACAATATAGTTTGAAAAAATTCCCTTCATTATTTACATGAAAGATCAGTACTAAATGGAATAAACATATCTAGATAATATTCTTCTCTAGTGGTTGAGCCTCCAATAGAGTATGGTATTGCTCACAAATACTGGAGTATTATCTTCTATCACCCCTAGTAGAGTCATAGGAATTTGAAACCTCGTTGAAATGATATATAATCCTACATCTAGTGGGTTGTAGTATTTGGGTCTATACTATCCCCCAGTTTGTCGAGGTGTGATCCACTACATGGAAGGATGATCTGGATTGGGTTTGTGGTATCCCCCGACCAGATTTGATCATAATTGGTGGTGTCCCACTATCAGTTATAGGCATGGGACCCTCTCTGTGTATCCGAGTTAATTTTTTAAAAATTAATTCTATTTAGGATGGTCCCAAATGAGATATACTTCTTCATCGAGTCATTCGAATGATATCACATAGAGGGGAGGGATTTTTTCTAGAACATGTGTGATTCAAGAAGAATTTGTTGGCCAGTAAATTTTTATGTCCACCTGATAGCATGGTTTATCTCTTATGTATATGTGGATATTATAGTTATATGTTCAAAAAAGATATACAAGTGTAGAGATGACTGTACATAATTTTATGTATTTCATGGTAGTTTTGGGGTGTCCTATAAAGTATTTTTATACTCACCCTAGTATGGGATTTTCCTCCACGTGTCATGTCTTGTGCAGACGATTGACCTTTTGGTAGAGTCAATAGCAAACTATAACTAGGAGGTGTATTGTGAGACCGGAAAGACCAAGGAGTGTACCTATGGATTTCTGATAGAAGTACTAGTAACATTACATTTAGTTTGTACTTCTGTTATAGGCTCTATGTGGAGGGATTATATTCGATCACTATTTACCATACATTACATTCCATTTTACTCTTTTTGTGGGATATAGTTGTATGCATGCATTGTCTACGTAGTGGATTTTACAGTTCAGTTTTTTGAGGGCTTGGATATGTGTTTGTATATAGGTAAATAGAATGCCTCCTATTTTAGTGTTATTCTTAATCAGTTTTAGCCACCAACCCATGGCATATTGGAGGTGGTCTTGGGGGGTCACGACATGTGCCCCCCCTAGGATGATTCGTGACATGTGAAACCACATAAATGACAATTGCAATGGAAAATATACTAAGGGATATCTAATGTAATTTCTAATGGAAAACATTATAATGAATATGAAATAAATATCTCAAGTTATAAACAATTAAATGAATCAACATGATCGACCAGATTAACCATGAAGGGAATAAATTGTCAATGATCACTTCAGGAATCAACTAACACCCTATATGAGTGGTTATACAAACCCATTTAATGATGAATAATGGATTAGATCTATAGAAAATTTATTTTTCCTCCATTGTTTAATGTTAGATAATTTAACCTTGGAAGTATACCTCTTAGAAGTAAAATATGATTAGTGTTGGGAAACGACTAAAAACACAAACCCAATAAGGGATACTAGTGTGATGATGGTTGAAGAGTTCATGGTATTAATTTTTATGAAAAAAAATTCCTCATTATATGATAACAAAAGTAGAGAATGAATTCATCGAGCTGAAGAAGAATGAAAATTAATTGTTATGGAAGTTAATCGATAAACATTATATTGATTTATAAAGACACCTCTAGAAATATTTTTTAATAATATGGAAAAATATAATATATTCTTCACTGGAATGAGACCCCATCTATGGTGGAATATATAAAATGATGACAGTGAAATCTATGAGGGTATAATGTAGAGTCCTATGATGTTTTAATTGGTGTTTGGATAGATGTGGTGGTCACATATATTGAATGAATATATAGGATTAATAGATCCAATCTCAAGGAAGAAATTTTATCATAGAAGAAGAAAAAATAAATATCAAGATAACATGTAACAAAATAGTGATTAATAATTTTGGGAATTTATTTCCATAATGTTTAAATATGTATGATTATATAATATAATCATATTATGATCAGAAATATTGTGGGTATTTTAATTCCTATCTTTTAATCACTAACAACAAAGGTAATACGGTGTTGGACTAGCCATCTGATCAATTCTTCCTGTGTTAAAAACCTTGAAACTTTTCCAATAAATTAAAAAATAGAAGATAATTGTGAGAAACCACTATAAATCTCTGTGTCGGCCATGGGAGAATGTTTGATGATTTTTTATCATGAACTTTTATGTATATTTTCTAAAGAATATCTTGGTTGGTACACTAATTGTTATCCCCATAATAGAAAGTAATTTTTTTCTAGTTCTACTCTTTTATTTATTTCATCATTGTTTGTAAAGAATATCAAATCAATACCTAATCTTATAAAATAGTAATTATCAGTTAGAGATTCTAGAGGGAATATCCTAGCATCAATCATGTAGATAAACTGTAGTATTAAATTTGGAGATTAAAATCTCATCAAAAATCTAGTAGCCATTATCATGATGGAATTTGAAACTACATTAGGGAAGTATTATCACATGATGCATAATACAACGATAAATTATAGAAGAAAATAAATAATTTTATTCGTGGATGGAAAACATAATTTTACATTCAAAGGAGAGATATCCCAACCCGAGCATTGTTTTCAAAAAGCTCCCATAACCATCATTAAAGAGTTGATCGGTGAATAAGTTGAAGGAAATGAAATTATAATGATAGTATATGTCCCCATTATTTTAGACTAAATTGATTTATTTCCCAAAGAGTTGCTCTATCCTCCCATAGAAATATAGCTAAATTTCTTAATTGAATTTATACTTATATCCAAGATAATATAAAAGACCACATTTAAAATGGAATATATTGAATTATTGTAAATACAGGAAAAGAATCAGGTACATTAAGATAAGGGATTTATCAGACCTCAAGTGTCTCCCTGGGGGACACATTTTCTCTTTTAAACGAAGAAGTATTGATCAATGAGTCAATTAACTAATTATAGAGAATATAATAGGAACATAATATAGAACAAGTTCCCTCTCCCAAAGATTATTGACTAATTTGACTATATTTCTATCAATCAGTTATTCTCCGTGATTGACCTATAATCTTTGTATCATCAGTTGATAGTGAATAAAGAATATAATCAAAATAATATTTTATAAATAATATATTAGAATTATTTGTAGTTTTTTATGGCCTTTATCTTTAACAATGCTCACACCATATTTAATGATTTGAATAATAGAGTCTCTAAGGAATATATTGATAAATATGTGGAAGTTATTTTTATAATATTATGATATATTCTAATTATATTGAGGAGTATAAAGATCATGTAGTAGTTATATTGAAATCTATAAGGAAGGATAAGCTACATGGAAAATTCAGAAAATTTGAATTCCTGTTGCAACTGGGATTACCCAGTTAAGATTCATGTATCAATGAGATAAGGATTGGTTGAATCTGTGATATATATTTTACTAGAGTTTCATAACATTAGAAACAACCATCTCCACATGGTAAATATTTACTATTCTATTGTAAAAAATAAATAAGAACAACTATAGGAACACAATAATTTATAATTTTTAGTACTCAATAAGTGTATCTTAACATTGGTAAGGTTCCAGATTAATTCAATACTACAAAATTCTATAGAAAAAATTGAATTCTGTGGTATTCAATGTGTAGGATACTCACATATGCTCATGTAGGACTATATTCAATGAAATAGTTCATGTGATTCACGTAGTATAAAATTTCTTCATACACATTTTTTAACAAATGCTTTAAGGTTCTTTAGGATCATGTTTCACAAATATGATTTTTCAAACTGTTTATTCACTTTCTTATCAATTAAATGGTATGAAATCCCCTGTCTTTATAATGACACAATATCTATATTCCATATATAATTGTTCAATTAATATTTAATATTATGTTATAATACAATAAAAAAATATTGAACATCTTATTTATTATTCCAAAAAAATCAGTATGGTTTCTAAATAAAGAAACTCATATTATAATCTCCCCCCATATCCTTTCATTCTTATATCTATAAATCCTATTCAACAAAACACAAACCAAAAATTTATTCTTCTTTAATTTTTACATATTATCTCACATTTTTTTTGTAATAATGTAATTCAGCAATTAAAGAAAGTATTCTCCTACATTTATATACATTACAAAATGGTTTGGTGCAGATTTTGAAAAGGTTTTCAAAATTAACCAAATTTCATGAATCTATAATATTCCATAAATCATGGATATATATTATACATTTTAATAATCATTTTGAATATTCAAATCCCCTTGATTTTTGGATCTCTCAATGACTTCTTCAATTATTCATTCATTCTTAAAATATGAAGTCTGAATCAAATACTCATTTCTGGTTTCCCAATATGATTTTTTTATTATAATGAGGGAAATCAGGAAAATTTAGTGACCCTCTTGAAAATAAATAATATGTGGTGATATTTACTTATGTATATCTATTCCACCTGAAATAAAATTTTCAATTTTTTTCCCTCATTAAGATGAAATAACATTTTTAACAATAGTTTCTCCACTACATTGCTCTGAAAAAAATAGAAGACAGAAAACATAAGTATTCTCATTTCAATTTTCTGATCCAATATTTATTCTGATTTTATCATTATAAGGGATACGTTAGATTACTGAAAAAATTAATAACCAATTCTACTTATTATCTTAGTAATATGATCCCAAAGATCATTCAACACTCAAATTCATTCTCTTTTTTAATTACGATACTAATCAAATTCATTATTCAATGAATAAGGTACATTGGATTTTAGTCTATCTAAAAACTAATAACATAATTTTATCTAATTATGATCAAGAAAACCTTCTCAGTGTCTAACAAATATGCATCCAGTAATATCATACTGATTGGATTAGACTAAAAAGGTATTATTAACAAAAATTTATTCTTCTTGAACATATTTCATGTTAACATGAATTCTTCATGACATTGAAAAAATTTATGATTAGATATACAACTATTTGACTTATATTGGAATATATTGTCACATGCAATTTCACTATAATAATATTCATTTCCTACCATGTGTGTTTATGACTATCCTGAATATTATTGGAATCACCTTTTATCCCCATTTTACTTATCAATATTGTATCACATGTTTTAGAACATACTTGTGATTTGTGAGAAATACTAAATTAAAAATCAACATTATATTTATGAAGGAACCGGGTAGACTCTGAAGAAGAACCTAATTATGATTTTCCAATCAATATGTACCTAAGGAATGTCCGATGAACCTTTTCATCCAAAACAAATTTTCTCTATAATATTGAATTTTTAATAATTCTGAGATTAATTTCCTTAATACTAGTTTTGAGTATGATCACCAGTTTTATAATGTGAGGTGATTTAATTTCCATGACCCACAAAAAAAATTTATCGACGTAACCAAATTTTTAGCTTCCAATATTTCAATTTGGCCAACCAGGTCCCAAAAACCACAAGATTCATTTTTTTGTCACATTATAACCTGTTAAGGAATCTCAATTGACCCTATAAAGACAAATGATGAATAGAAGTGGCCAAATTATAAAATGGTAACTAATATTAACAGTTTCATTGATTTATTAGGATATTATAGGATGTTTGTGAAAAATATTTCATGATTGTCTAATACAATATACATGTTAACACAAAAAGGAATATGTTTAACCGGATAAAAGAGAATGAAGAATGGTTCTATGAAATGAAGAATATTCAATTCTCTCAACCTTTTTTCACTTGATCTACAATCAGGGAAATTTTTTCTATTTATTATGATGAACCTTTGAATGGTATTATGTGAAACCTTATGTAAAATTACAATGTTTTTTCATATGCATCTATATAGATAAAAACCCATTAAAATAATTATCCAACATAATACCAAGAGTTATATATAGTTATTTTTTTTCTATAAATGTGAAGGAACTATCATTCTTGGGGAAATGTAATATATTAACAAACCACAAAAATTTTAAGTATATATTCAGGAAAAAGTATTGAACATGAGACAATGGAGATGGTTGGAACATCTTAATAAATATGGCTATTATATTCTATATCACCCAAGAAAAGATCAATGTTGTTAATTTATTTAGTAAGAAATATCTTCTTGTTCTAGAAATGATGAAGATTCAAGGAAGTCCATTGATAAAAGAACCACATAAAGATGGACATGGGAACCATGTGGGATGTTTAAGACTAAACCTTATTCCATATGATTTATTAACCATAATTACAATAGAAAATAGAGGGTTATAATAGATATTTTACTTTTATATAGAATGTTATTGAGGCTATGAGGAATGGAAAGTTTCTAGAATTCAATATTAGTAATGAACGTGTTCCGAAATTTCATAAAATCATAAGTGTCCCATAAAACATAGAGATAATATATAACTAATGGATGAAGCTCGTAGATAAAAATTATATATATATATCATGGAAGCACTAAAAGATCTAGGGTCCTTCCTGATCATTATGGGATATATAATATGAAAAGGGGGATTTACGAATATATTGTATTATGCATGGGGTATCAACAAGTCAAGGTGAAGTGACTACATCATAAAGGGGTATTGCCACCATAACCCATACAATTATGGAAGTTGATAAATATCACTGTGGACTACATTATTTTTGTCACTAGAATATCTAATAGAAACAAGGCTATATCATTTATAGAGGATCAAATCAATACGAGGTCCAATTTTGTCACTATTACAATATATATCTAATGTAATAGATCTAGATTCATGGGGATACACTTTATATCAATTATTTTCATGATCTATCTTTGACATATATATTCTAGATAAGTCTTCTACAAAATCTAAATACTGAATTGGATTTGAGTATATGCTATAACCCCCAAACTAAAAGCCAATCTGAATGGACTATTTCTACACATAAGGACAATCCTAGATATGATAAATAGAATTTGAAGGTGGATTTCATCAAAAACTCCAATTATATGAGCTATCATAGAACAAAAGCTTCTATATTGGAATTAAAATTTAATAATATGAATATATATTTGGGAAGTAATGTAGAACTCCCACATATTTCTATGATATAGGAGAGAAATATATACTTGTTCTTTATATTGTTGAAGTGTTGAAAAAAGTATGATGAAATCCAATAATATATGAAATGTAATCAGTTTCAGAAGAATAAAATTTATAAGAACCAAAGAAGGGAGTATAATTTTTATGTGTGAGAGAAAAAATTCCTTCACATATCACCATGGAATATAGTCATACATTTTTGATTGAAAGGGAATTTTATCTTGTCGTACATTGGACACATTAAAATATTTGATCAAATATGAACATTTTCATATTGTCAATCACATCCACCATATATTTAACATGTTTGTGATATATTACACATGTATATCTTGATAATGTACATACCTGATTCATCAAATGTACTAAATCTAGAAATTTAACATATAGAACATGACATGTCTTATGAGGATCATCATATAGAGTTCTTAGACTATAGAGAAAAGGTTCAAGGAAAAAGACTACACACATTTTGTAGGTGTTGTGAATGAATCATAAATATGATGAAGGGATGTTTTAACTAGATGATACAAAGAAGAAAAACTATTGTTATAATTTCTCAACTAAGAGAATGAGTTGAAACTTTGGGGATGAAATTTCTTAAGGGGGGAAGAAAATAACGACCCATTTTTTTAAATTTCAAATGTTAAATGAATAAAATTTTGTAATATTTTAAGAAATACTATACATATAAAAATTAAAGAGAAGCCCACAGATAGTTATTTCATTTAAAATTATACTTACAGTAGTCATTCTTGAAACTAATTCAAATTACAAACATTATTTGTGGATATAAAATAAAAATTAGAGAAGGTAATATGAGAAATTGAGTTTCTCCCCAATAATTTATAATCATCACCCCAAAAAAAATCTATATAATAAATATATTATTAAACCAATATGAAACTAATGAAAGTTAAAATATAACCTTAATAAGTATTGTAAAAAAATTTGATTCATATGATGAAGTGCAGTATATTTGGTATAAAGGAAAATGTGAATGTTGGGATTGGATAATTATGTGAATATTGTTCAAATAGAATATTATTCAATATGACCATTGGTCTATTCGATAGATGGAAACTATACCCATAGATTATAATTCTATAATTAATATTAGTGTTTAATAGAGGATAATGGATAAAAAATGTAGAATAACTGTCATCAACAAGTGGGGTCATTCTATTTGAAAGATATATGCCAGAACATGTGATGGAGGTTGAATAACTGGGGTTATCCATTGAACAAGGCCATGTTAAGCTTCAACAATTGAATATTGAATGAAATCTCTTACATGGGATGTTAATGAAAGTAGAGATTACAACTCGGTCAATGTTATCCTAGACACGACATGAATCTAGAACTATCACACACATTACACTTATAGTGTATATATGGGTATCAAGGGGTTAGATGTCTAGGCCTTATATACATAATTTTTAATTCATATTTATTAAATATTTTTTTTTATTCTAAAAATTCCTTTTAATATTATTTTTTCTTAAAATAATATATGTTTAATTGAGACGAATTTTATAAATTGATTTCTATATAGATATATTTCATATTTATATTCTTAGAGAATATATAATTTTTTTATATTCCATGTTATTAGAAATAATATTTTATTTACAGAAATATTTTTTTTAAAATATCATATTTATATAAAAATTATAATATAATTTGATAATGTTGAAGGAAATATTTATAATTTCAAGCAATTTGATTTTTTTTGGGGAAAATAATATTTTAAAATAAATAAGTATTTTATTATTTAGTTATTAAAATTCACATATGTAGAAAATTGAATTGATATAGTAAATAATAATTTTATAATCACCATATAGAAATTATTTTTGGGTGAATTGATGAAAAGTTTATAAAATACAATACTTTTCTACGAATAGTAAAAATTATGATTTGGATATTATATATGTTTAATTACTTCATAATTACATAATATTGATAAAATAATTAATGATACACAATAAATGACATTAAATATGTTATATTAATATTAAAAATTATTTTAAATTATTTGAATCAATTTTCAAAAAATTATGTGACTTTCCAAAGTTTAAAATGAATACATTGAAATTCAAGTCATTATTTTTTGAAAAAAAATATGATATTACATTTCATAATAAACAATTGAAATTGTTGTCCAGATTAGGGGGATTAAATTATCATAAGTGTTGATTCATGTGTACAAAACCCAGAGAAACAATAGTGGGGAAACAATGGTTTTTCATTTCCCATAACATATATTTTAAAGACCTATATTTGAAAATTATTATACAATTCTTACACTATTTTCATAAATCGACACCCATTTGACCATTCCCACCACTACTAATCCATAATCCATGGATATTTTGTATTTATTCCACCTATGGTTACCTCTTCTGGTTTCCATAATCCACCATTATTATATCCTCATGTGTAAGGAACAAATCTTCATGGTAAGGGTAATCTCCACCCGTCATTTCCATTTGTGCTCCCTCATTGTGTTTTGACTTTTTTTTATCCACATTCATGTTTCCAAATTATATTATCTAATTAATTTAATATTAGTGTTTTTTAAATGGGATACCCATTCCAATAATCATTTTCTCTTTCTGAAAACCACATTTTATACTTTTCATGGTGTTAAATTTATTTTATAAATTTTTCCCTTTTACATGAGGAATTAACTTTTCCTTTTTTTTGTCCACCAAACCCTTTAATATTAAATAGGTATTCAAGTAGTTGTTAAAATAAATAATTTATTCTGGTATGTACATACCTTAAACCCACATTCTGTTTTTGTGCATTGAAAATGAAGTCTTGATAAAATCATTAAACACTTTTTTATTGCATGGTTTGGATTAGAAACCCACTCTTTATTCAATGAGGTTTATTAATGAAAAGGTTTATTATGATATATGTTGGATAAAATAATTATGATATATGAGTTTTTTGTCTTGATAAAACTCTAATTTGTTGGATACATAAAATAATCTTTAAAGATTTCACGATTCAATATAACTTGGTAAATAACCTTGTAATTTTCAGCAATTGATCCATTTTGATAATAATTGGTGGTATTCTTATAAATGTCTCATAAAAATTATGTAGAAACATTTTCATGTAATGATTCAGGGTCTTATTATTTTTTATATTCCTTTTATTCATTTCATATTGTTAGATGTCTTATGCTCACATGAGTTAATTCTCCAATTCTTATTTAATTAATGGGAATCATGACACCCCCAATATTTTGGTGTATGCCCCCAGGATATGAGATGAAGTAAAATTAGGTTATTGTGATCCCAAGGATATTTATTTCAATTTCATTTACATGACCTTTTTATGTTTTCACGTATTATTTAAATTATTCCTATAATAATAAAATTTAAATTATTCTTTGTTTTAACCTATGTAATGAGATTTTAAGTAATAAAAATGTATGATGACATAGTCTATTATTTTTTCCTACCTTCAAAGGTGGAAATGAAAAAATTAATGACATCTGTTAAAGAGTTTGAGTCTTACATTAACATAAATAATGATTTCATAACACATATTTTTGAAGATTTAGTGCGTATATGTCTTGAAATTAATATAAAAACATATTAGAATATTTAGGATACTAAAGATAATATATAATCATGCAATAAGATGAGTAAAAATTGGTGGATAAATAAATAAAATGAATATTCATGTTGATGACTGTTCCCTTTTCTTCAGGTAACTCTTATTGGTTGGAACCAATGGTTGTCCATGGAATAATTTCTAGAAATAAATTGGGCTTTTAAGATGAGGGGAGGGATGTGTTGATGTTATTAGGGATGTGAATCTCTGATTGAAAGTGATTTGGAGGTGTAAATAGAGGATTATTGGAGAACCAATTTTATATCAGGTAAGTGAAAAAATGTAAATTATTTAAAGGTGGAATTTCACCCAAGATTTATCAATGTCAGTTTTCTCAAATAATGTAAAAAATGTGACATATAAAGGAAAATGTTATAAATTGGCCAATAAAATTGATTTTGGACTTGTTTTTAGGTTATTTTCCAAAAAATTAAAATGTGTTGTCTATTCATAACCTCGTTTTTCATGTAATATCTATAATTAATTTAATCATTCGTTTCTAATCAGTTGGGTATAAAATAATTTAAAAATATATAGAATTATAAATTAAACATATTCAAAATATAGAGTCCAATTTATTTAAATTTAATTCAAATATTTATCTAAATTTATATTACAAATAATCTTAAATAAGAAATGAGAACGTTGGGTATTAATGTGAAAATATTAGAAAATGTACATCATTTTTATATTTTTAAAATCATCATAAATATTATTATAATGAACAAAATTGGATTAATAGATTTATAATTTAATTATTTATACATTAAATACTATTCAAAATATTATTTATGAATATAATTTATTTATATGAAAATTCGGTTTCAATTAAAATCCATTATATTCATTATTCATTAAAAATTTAATCCTAAAGAACCCAAAAAAATATCATTATGATAATATTGAAATAAAACATTCATATATGATGTTTATTACTTCAAATAAATTTTATAATTTTTCAATATATATTATTTTTAAAACAAGTGCTACATTAAAAGTTTGTAAACTTTCTATTTTTTTAAAAATATAGTTTTTTCTAGGTCAAATTTGATTTGTTCTTAAAATATTTAAAAATTATATATTTGGGGAATGTAGAAATAATTAATTGAATAAATAACATATATATATATATCACTAATATCATTAAAAAAAATTAACGACTTTAATTTATTATGATAAAACACCTTTGGCACATAGAAATAGTTTTTTATAAATTATTTTAATTATATTCAATTTGGTTTTATATAAAATTCAAAATAAATAAAATTTAATGAATTAAACAATATATTTCATAACATAGTTACTAATATTCAAAAATACTAATTTTATATTCATGATAAAATTTCCATTTTTGAATAATTATTTAAATATTATATATTTGTTCAGGAAATCCAAGCCTTGTATATTTCTAATTCTTTTAAATGTACTCATTGTTACATGTAATTACAGCTAATATCGGTTCCCTGTTCATTGATATAAATTAAATATATTTATTTATAATAGTAAATATATCATGCAGTATTAGGATGTTTTATTCCCTTATATTATTGATGTTTCAGGTCATATATGCAGTTGAATACGAAGTTCATATTTTAATATTTGAGTGTTCTATGAGAACCATGATCAAATCATAGATGTTAAAACTAATATATCAAAATTAAGATTAAAAAAATATAACAACCATAAGAAACAAATTTAATATTTAATTTGTAATAAATGGGTTATAAAATGATATAAATATATAATAAATGATATTATTTTTATGTAAATTACTCTAGTATAAGAGTGTAAAAAATTCAAATTTATTATATGCGATGTAAATGATATTTCAAAGGAAGTTTAAACTAACGTTAATTGATTTATTTTAAAATCTCATTATATATCATGATTTTCTATTATTATCATTTTGATGATGAAATGTAAGGAACTAAACATAGATAAAGCTTTTATATATTAATTATTTTCTATTTATTTATAGGGATTACATATTTACAATTTTTTTTCATCCATTAATGAACTAAAGATACAAAAAATTATTTTTGTGGGAAATAGATATTATTTATCTATTTAGATGAACATCCTTTTCCATTAATGATAATGTTTTATAAAAAATTTGTCAAGAATATTTTTAAAAACATCCTATAATTGTTTATATTAATATTGAAACATGTTTTTTATTTCAAATTTTTTTTTGATATTAATCTTCTTGTAATTTTCTAATTTATGTACTTTTCTATTTTTTATGTAATTTTTAGATGAATATTTTTTTAATGTAAATGTAATTAATAAAATTACCCACCATAATCAATGCTTAAAAATTTTATGATTTATATACAAGTATCCAATGAACCTTTCAAGGAATTTTTTTAATAATTAGAATTTAAAAAATTAGAAAAAACTGTTTTCAATGTGAAAAGTGTAACGCCCCGACCCCAGCTACCCAGAGTCGGTGCATTATTTACATAACATTAACATGATCAGAAGAAAGATCAAATCCCGAAAGACCGATTGGTTTAGTAGCCTTGGAAACACTAGATATAATCATAATGTTTTACATTACATTTCAAAGTGAAAAACTACTACAACAACAAAGTCTTCATATCCACACTATTAACCCCTCATAATATCCCTGTAAGTCATTCATAAATTACTTCTTCACTACCTGGGAAAAATAAAACATAGAAAATGGGTGAGCTCAAATGCCCAGTAAGGATAACAATATAGCGGAACATTCAAAATAAGCATAAACATTTAAGGCAATGAATTACTAAAACAAAAGCCTTTTAAAATTGAACTTCAACATAGTATGGCAAAAGTAAAATGAAATAATGCCATTTACTTGTTCACATGGATATTCTACTAATCGAATAATCACATGCAATATCAATAACCACTTTTATAATGTTGGAATGCATAATGCTAAACGTTAATTTCTTTGTCTAGGCCTCATCCCAAGACCTAGGGGTTACTTCTAACTGGAACCCAACCCGGAGTGCCTCTAATAACCGGACACCAACCCGGAGTGCCTCTAATAACCGGACACCAACCCGGAGTGCCTCTAATAACCGGACACCAACCCGGAGTGCCTCTAATAACCGGACACCAACCCGGAGGGCATACTTTTACCAGTCCCTAACCTGGAGGGCTTACTTTAACCAGTCCCCAACCTGGAGGGCTTACTTTTACCGGTCCCCAACCCGGAACATACTTGTTTAGCACATTCATCTGAAGAAAAGTTTGAAATATAACATAAACATTCGGGTTAAAACTAGCATACGAAATGTCAATAGTTTCACCATAAACTATGAATGGTATAAAATAGCACATCCACATTCAAACATATCACAAAACCTTCAATACAATATAGAAGTTTTGTATTATAATAAATCAACTTCAAATAATCTTAAAATCCATCAAAGGATGTTGACATAGATGAAATAAAAATTCTTTTAAAAGAAGTATCTCCTTTTATTTTGAAATCATTTAAGATCCATATAAAACATTTTCTTGAAAATATTCTTGTAAGCTTGTATGGAAAGCTTTGACGATTTTATAACGGCGGAAAATAACCGCACCCGCCGTATAAGTAAAAAAAACATTCTTATCTTAATTCTGTCGAAAAGGTTAAAAAGGACCTTGTTTTGAAAACGACGGAAAGATTCCTTTATAAACCTCTTACAAAAAGTCAAACAAGGGTATAAATGACTTTAACCCATATTCCTGTAAATAGTAAAAATGTTTTGAAATACATTTCGAAGAAACATGGATGTGGATGATAAAGAGATCCCAGTAGATTATTACGTATAATACAACCTCGGATAATGAAGAGATTGTGAAATAACCCTTACCTTGTACTTTTCCTTGGTTGGGGTAGGTTAAACTCCAGTATAATGGTGAAATAATTGTTATTAAATTATACAAGAATCATATACATTAATATGATTTCATATATGATCTTTTAATATTGATTTGATAATAATATCTTAGTATTATCATTATATCGGGTGTTAACTTACTTGTTTTCTTTTATATGTTTTGTTACGTAAGACATGTTTGTAAAGGATAGGTTGTATATTATTCATATCCAGAATGATATCAAGTCCTTAAACATCATTTTTAAATCATCAAATGATAATTATACTTGAATGGATACGATGGAGAATGAATCTCATCGCGTTCGTGGAGACGGTAGTCCGTACGTACGCACGAGCGACAATATCATTCTTTTGATATTAAAATAATATATAAATGGATGGTATATCATATATACAGAATCATTAAAATGTTATATTTATTATTTACATGAGTTACACATCATTATTATACCCATCCAAATAATAATATATTGAATAACAATTACACCACGACGTGGAGACGGTAAGCCGTACGTACGCATGTATGGTGACATGTTATTCAAAGGGTGGATAGAATACTGAATATGGTTGTACCATATTTATAATAACATCACAGTATATGTAAGATACTGGAGTTATTATTTTAGAATGGTAAGAACAAAGAAAGAGGATGTGGAAAAGAAAGGAACTTAGAAAAGGGTGGTGAAATCATTACCTCTTCTTCGGGTTTTTCCTTTTGATTTGATCAAAAGGGATCCTTAGGTTGGCTTTCTGATCAAACTAAGGCCTCTAGGTTGTAGTTAGGGATGTTGGGAGAGTATTTGGGCAGAGTTTGTCCGAACCAAAAGGCTTTGAAGGTGTAAAGAAATGAGAAGGAGGAGTGCCATTTTATAAGAGGGGTGAGGGGCACCTTTGGAAAAGCTAGAAATATTAATTTATAATAAATTCATATTCGGTTTCTAATGGCTACAAAGCTTATTATTCAAAGGTTAAGGTGGGGATAGGTCGAAAACCACTCAACCAATAGAATTTAGACAGGTTTGGGTACTTATATTAACCTTATCTTTAAGTATTAACTCTAAGTTAATTAGTTTCACTTTTACAATGTCTCTTTGTATTTTTATATAATATGGTTAATAAACTTACTATATACATCCAAGAGACCCCCAAGTGGTACATTAATGATGAACCTATCATGATATAAGTCTCTTGGCCGAACCTTAGATTTTTAGGAATTTAATATCAATTAATAATATAATATTTGTTTTAAGAACTCTTTTATGTCAATTTTGACACTATTCAATAGTTGATTTTTGTGAAACTCATAACAGATTTATTACTTCGAACAAAGTCAATTAAATCAATACTAATATATCATATTATCCTATAAAATTAGTTTAATTCATTAAAATTTTCATATTATATTTATTTGGGTATTTATAATATCAATTATTTTAATTTTTCACTATTATAGTAATTACTGCATCATCATTGTGTCATAAATAAAATATATTATTTAATGTCTAAAAATTATAAATAAAATATCATTATTTAGGAAATCTTTTTATCTTTCTAATTAATATTTATAATCTAAAATCCAACTTATATAACCCTATGTAACAATTGTTTTGCTAAAAGATATATGCTTGTGTCATTTTTGTATTCATTCTAACTTAATTAAAATAAAGTGTCATTATCACTTACAAGTGGATCCATGGGGTCCCAAAATAGACCCAAAGATTCCCATGGTCGACCATGTATCAACCAATAGGGTTAAGACACGTTTTAGGGTAATTTAGTATTATTATAATATTATTTTTTAACCCTTATTTACCGGATTTACCCTTAACCATGGTAAATAAAATATTTACCGCAGTAATTATTCAAAATGTCTAAAAATAAAAGTTACCTATTTACACAATTTGAACATCCTGATTCCAAATATGGAATCCATTTTCCTAAATTCAAAACACAGAAGTGGCAGAAATTAATTTAAAATTAATTTCCGCTGTCAAAACAAAAAGCGTGTTTTTAAGAGATAATAACTATCAAAAGATTGACACTCGTTTATGTTCGGTTTAATTGTAAAATTATGTCCAATGACCAACATTATATTAAATGGTAAAAATATATTCTAAATATACTTTAAAACCACTCAAATTCATAATTTATCACTATTAATTATTTTGATTAAAAAAGTTGTTTTTAATTAAAACTTAGTAATTTTCACTATTCATCAAAATATGAAAGTTATACGAAAAGTACCAAAATTTCACCTTAGGCTAAATTTGATATTCTGAATCCAGAAATGAATTCCATTTTAAAATATATAATATATATAATTTTGAAAAGTAGGTATTACTATTCATAACGGCTAGTTTGATTGGTTGTGGTGTGTGTTAAAACTCAAGGTTGCGTACAACACACGCTACTGTATTATTCAAAGAAAGCGTACCGTGGAAGCTTGGGATGTTTCATTTTAAATTTTTGATGTCCCCATTTAGTCAAAAAGTTTAAAATATTGTATTTAAAAAGGGTTCACTATTAAAAGTTGATAAAAGTGCAATACTGAAAATGAATTTGTTCTTGCATTATATCTAAGAAACTCATAATATGGATTCTAAAATTATAAGGATTATATAAAGTTTAAAATTTAGATAATACTATTCATAACCTATTTTGAATGGATTTTTTTTGTAAGTCATGGTGTGATTGAACTAGGTGTTGCGTGTAGTGCATGTTATTGAATTATTTTGATGAAATATCACACTATGAAATCTTGGGGTGTTACATTCTCCCCTCCTTCAATAAATTGCGTCCTCGCAATTTGAAATTCTTCTTCGAAAATAAAAGGTTGAAAATAGAAAATATATTTGTGGGAAAACCCACATCGGAAATTGGGTTACTAAAATTTAGTCTTAATATGAGGAAAAGAGAAATGAAAGGGTCACCACCAAATTATGATCTCGATTAGGAGAACATTGGTGGAAATTAGAGACATATAATTGGAGGAAAAACGTAAATATTTATAGGTAGTGATTGAGGTCATCAATCAAAAACAAGTATAAAATTGAGGTCCTTAAACTCATCAATCTATGATGATTTGAAATACCATCGGTTCAACAAAACATAGGGTATTAGGATAACACATTTTTGACGTTTTAAAATATCTTAGTTGAAATCCCACATCGAAAAATGAATTAATGAGGCCTCTATTTAAAATAAAGAGTCGAACGTATGAAGATTACCGAAAATAACACATACTAGGGTTCCATGTAGGAAAATATGGATATGGAAGAAAAATCTAACCATCAATTATCTGATGGAGAGTGGTAGAGAACATGGCTATGAAAAGGCCAACAATCCCAAAGCCATAAATTAGTGATGATTTAAGGTACCATCTAGGAAAACATTTTTGTTCTAAGTTGCTTTTCTTAATATTGAGGAATTTATTTATGAGATTGGCTAAGATCATAAAGAGATATACTTACTTTATAATTAGAGTTTTATCCATTAATAAATTTCTACCACAAACTCATCTTCCACTCTAAAAGATAATAGAATGTAAAAAAAATTCTATTTACACTCTTCGTATAGGGTTCCAAAATAAACGAATTTATAATTCATCTACAAGATCTTATAATAAAAACTACATTATTTAATTCAGGACATCTCGTGGGACAGTGGTAGGTGATACACCCTTGTCGCCCTTCAGTTGCGGGTTCAAGTCTCGCAGCCTTGCCGGACGCGACGGGTTGCCGCCCGACCTCCAGGTTGTCCTTTTATGGAAATCCAAAATAATCCAGACTAGAACTATCCAAAATACTTCTATCCAAATTCACAGTCCAACATTTATAAGGAAGGTAAACATAATGTAGATCCTTTTTACCCCGTAATAGAATATGAATACCTTCATCATGTATTCTTTTAATACACTGAAACATCCTAAATTACCATATTCCTTATTGATTACATTTATGCTCCCTTATTCCATATAGAATGCTGGATATACTTCATCAATCCAAAAATGTTTTAAACCCCAACAATGATGGAATATACAAATCATTAATCAGCTTCAAGGTAGTCAATAATATCCAATATAATTTATCCAAATCAATCATGTATTATTCTAAAATCACCACCTCGGTATCTGAACCATATTATGGTTTATCATTCTCTCAACCATATATTTTCCAAACATTTAACCTGCTACTGAGTCACTTTTCTTTGTTCCACACCATCTCAAGTCCTTAATGAAATAGTACTGCAGTACAATCCTTATATACTCCATAATTATTATAACAAGTACATTGTTGATACAACACTCAATTGATATAATCAACATAATAACTCTAATCATTCCTCTTCATATGTGGTAGTATCATAACTTGATTATTATCCAATAACATCATTTGTGGCATAGTCTGATGACTGGGACATAGGTTCGCGTAGTGTCCAAACTCCTTGCAAATGAAGCATTGTACATTTGAAACTATTTTCTTACCCTTGCAGTCACGTACTTTGTGCCCTTTTCCTCCACACTTATAACAAACTCCCATTCCTTTCAGGCAAGTTCCAGGGTGTTTCTTTCCACAGTTACCACATATGGGAAAATTCTTCTTTTCCCTCTTCCCTTTATCCATCTTTCTCTCTTCCATCCTTTTCTTCTCTTGCTTCCCTTCAAAGCCATAGGACTCAGTAAACTCTTTACTTATCTTATCAACACATGATATTATTTCTTCATATGATGATAATACATGGGAGACTATTTCTCTTATAAATTCTAGCTTAAGACCATGAAAGATATGATCCTTCCTTCTCTTTGGATCATGTGCATTTCTGGAGTTCTCATTCCTTCTACTGGGCGCCATTTCTAAACAATGGCATACACTAGATTAGTTTATGAATCAAAATACATAATTCCATACTTATAAAACACTTAACATAAATTGAACTATTTATGGATATAATCCATAATCATAAAAATGTATCCTTTGAGGATGTATATACTCATTAACCCTTCATAATGGTTTGTAAAGAAAATGAGAATTATCCTAAGCATATCCCCCGGGAGTGTCGTAACCAAGAGTGAAGCAAGGCCCGTTGTCGTGCACTAGTTCCCGTTCGAGTCTAGCTCAAAGTGGTGTTTTCGGGTTTTACCCCTAGGTACATCTGTGCCAGAGCCGCCTCTACCTGCTCGTATCCAGACAGGGATGTATTGCTCGGAAAACTCACAAAATCTCTACAATACCAAAATTCTAGGAAGTTCTTCTACACTAATCCTCAAAGTTCATCTTAGGTCTACGTGCTCTAATCAGAGTTTATCTAAATCTAGCTTCCAAGGTTTGTACTAAACTTCCTCTGATACCAACTGTAACGCCCCGACCCCAGCTACCCAGAGTCGGTGCATTATTTACATAACATTAGCATGATCACAAGAAAGATCAAATCCCGAAAGACCGATTGGTTTAGTAGCCTTGGAAACACTAGATATAATCATAATGTTTTACATTACATTTCAAAGTGAAAAACTACTACAACAACAAAGTCTTCATATCCACACTATTAACCCCTCATAATATCCCTGTAAGTCATTCATAAATTACTTCTTCACTACCTGGGAAAAATAAAACATAGAAAAGGGGTGAGCTCAAATGCCCAGTAAGGATAACAATATAGCGGAACATTCAAAATAAGCATAAACATTTAAGGCAATGAATTACTAAAACAAAAGCCTTTTAAAATTGAACTTCAACATAGTATGGCAAAAGTAAAATGAAATAATTCCATTTACTTGTTCACATGGATATTCTACTAATCGAATAATCACATGCAATATCAATAACCACTTTCATAATGTTGGAATGCATAATGCTAAACGTTAATTTCTTTGTCTAGGCCTCATCCCAAGACTTAGGGGTTACTTCTAACCGGAACCCAACCCGGAGTGCCTCTAATAACCGGACACCAACCCGGAGTGCCTCTAATAACCGGACACCAACCCGGAGTGCCTCTAATAACCGGACACCAACCCGGAGTGCCTCTAATAACCAGACACCAACCCGGAGGGCATACTTTTACCAGTCCCTAACCTGGAGGGCTTACTTTAACCAGTCCCCAACCTGGAGGGCTTACTTTTACCGGTCCCCAACCCGGAACATACTTGTTTAGCACATTCATCTGAAGAAAAGTTTGAAATATAACATAAACATTCGGGTTAAAACTAGCATACGAAATGTCAATAGTTTCACCATAAACTATGAATGGTATAAAATAGCACATCCACATTCAAACATATCACAAAACCTTCAATACAATATAGAAGTTTTGTATTATAATAAATCAACTTCAAATAATCTTAAAATCCATCAAAGGATGTTGACATAGATGAAATCAAAATTCTTTTAAAAGAAGTATCTCCTTTTATTTTGAAATAATTTAAGATCCATATAAAACATTTTCTTGAAAATATTCTTGTAAGCTTGTAAGGAAAGCTTTGACGATTTTATAACGGCGGAAAATAACCGCACCCGCCGTATAAGTAAAAAAAACATTCTTATCTTAATTCTGTCGAAAAGGTTAAAAAGGACCTTGTTTTGAAAACGACGGAAAGATTCCTTTATAATCCTCTTACAAAAAGTCAAACAAGGGTATAAATGACTTTAACCCATATTCCTGTAAATAGTAAAAATGTTTTGAAATACATTTCGAAGAAACATGGATGTGGATGATAAAGAGATCCCAGTAGATTATTACGTATAATACAACCTCGGATAATGAAGAGATTGTGAAATAACCCTTACCTTGTACTTTTCCTTGGTTGGGGTAGGTTAAACTCCTGTATAATGGTGAAATAATTGTTATTAAATTATACAAGAATCATATACATTAATATGATATCATATATGATCTTTTAATATTGATTTGATAATAATATCTTAGTATTATCATTATACCGGGTGTTAACTTACTTGTTTTATTTTATATGTTTTGTTACGTAAGACATGTTTGTAAAGGATAGGTTGTATATTATTCATATCCAGAATGATATCAAGTCCTTAAACATCATTTTTAAATCATCAAATGATAATTATACTTGAATGGATACGATGGAGAATGAATCTCATCGCGTTCGTGGAGACGGTAGTCCGTACGTACGCACGAGCGACAATATCATTCTTTTGATATTAAAATAATATATAAATGGATGGTATATCATATATACAGAATCATTAAAATGTTATATTTATTATTTACATGAGTTACACATCATTATTATACCCATCCAAATAATAATATATTGAATAACAATTACACCACGACGTGGAGACGGTAAGCCGTACGTACGCACGTATGGTGACATGTTATTCAAAGGGTGGATAGAATACTGAATATGGTTGTACCATATTTATAATAACATCACAGTATATGTAAGATACTGGAGTTATTATTTTAGAATGGTAAGAACAAAGAAAGAGGATGTGGAAGAAGAAAGGAACTTAGAAAAGGGTGGTGAAATCATTACCTCTTCTTCGGGTTCTTCCTTTTGATTTGATCAAAAGGGATCCTTAAGTTGGCTTTCTGATCAAACTAAGGCCTCTAGGTTGTAGTGAGGGATGTTGGGAGAGTATTTGGGCAGAGTTTGTCCGAACCAAAAGGCTTTGAAGGTGTAAAGAAATGAGAAGGAGGAGTGCCCTTTTATAAGAGGGGCGAGGGGCACCTTTGGAAAAGCTAGAAATATTAATTTATAATAAATTCATATTCGGTTTCTAATGGCTCCAAAGCTTATTATTCAAAGTTTAAGGTGGGGATAGGTCGAAAACCACTCATCCAATAGAATTTAGACAGGTTTGGGTACTTATATTAACCATATCTTTAAGTATTAACTCTAAGTTAATTAGTTTCACTTTTACAATGTCTCATTGTATTTTTATATAATATGGTTAATAAACTTACTATATACATCCAAGAGACCCCCAAGTGGTACATTAATGATGAACCTATCATGATATAAGTCTCTTGGCCGAACCTTAGATTTTTAGGAATTTAATATCAATTAATAATATAATATTTGTTTTAAGAACTCTTTACGTCAATTTTGACACTATTCAATAGTTGATTTTTGTGAAACTCATAACAGATTTATTACTTCGAACAAAGTCAATTAAATCAATTCTAATATATCATATTATCCTAGAAAATTAGTTTAATTCATTAAAAGTTTCATATTATATTTATTTGGGTATTTATAATATCAATTATTTTAATTTTTCACTATTATAGTAATTACTGCATCATCATTGTGTCAAAAATAAAATAAATTATTTAATGTCTAAAAATTATAAATAAAATATAATTATGTAGGAAATCTTTTTATCTTTCTAATGAATATTTATAATCTAAAATCCAACTTATATAACCCTATGTAACAATTGTTTTTCTAAAAGATATATGCTTGTGTCATTTTTTTATTCATTCTAACTTAATTAAAATAAAGTGTCATTATCACTTACAAGTGGATCCATGGGGTCCCAAAATAGACCCAAAGATTCCCATGGTCGACCATGTATCAAAAAATAGGGTTAAGACACGTTTTAGGGTAATTTAGTATTATTATAATATTATTTTTTAACCCTTATTTACCGGATTTACCCTTAACCATGGTAAATAAAATATTTACCGCAGTAATTATTCAAAATGTCTAAAAATAAAAGTTACCTATTTACACAATTTGAACATCCTGATTCCAAATATGGAATCCATTTTCCTAAATTCAAAACACAGAAGTGGCAGAAATTAATTTAAAATTAATTCCCGCTGTCAAAACAAAAAGCGTGTTTTTAAGAGATAATAACTATCAAAAGATTGACACTCGTTTATGTTCGGTTTAATTGTAAAATTATGTCCAATGACCAACATAATATTAAATGGTAAAACTATATTCTAAATATACTTTAAAACCACTCAAATTCATAATTTATCACTATTAATTATTTTGATTAAAAAAGTTGTTTTTAATTAAAACTTAGTAATTTTCACTATTCATCAAAATATGAAAGTTATCCGAAAAGTACCAAAATTTCACCTTAGGCTAAATTTGATATTCCGAATCCAGAAATGAATTCCATTTTAAAATATATAATATATATAATTTTGAAAAGTAGGTATTACTATTCATAACGGCTAGTTTGATTGGTTGTGGTGTGTGTTAAAACTCAAGGTTGCGTACAACACACGCTACTGTATTATTCAAAGAAAGCGTACCGTGGAAGCTTGGGATGTTTCATTTTAAATTTTTGATGTCCCCATTTAGTCAAAAAGTTTAAAATATTGTATTTAAAAAGGGTTCACTATTAAAAGTGGATAAAAGTGCAATACTGAAAATGAATTTGTTCTTGCATTATATCTAAGAAACTCATAATATGGATTCTAAAATTATAATGATTATATAAAGTTTAAAATTTAGATAATACTATTCATAACCTCTTTTGAATGTATTTTTTTTTTGTAAGTCATGGTGTGATTGAACTCGGTGTTGCGTGTAGTGCATGTTATTGAATTATTTTGATGAAATATCACACTATGAAATCTTGGGGTGTTACAAAAAGTGTATATTCCTCAGGAAATTTTCTTGTAAACTGTTAATGTTATTTTACATATATGATAAAATCCTTTGGTGATAATTATTATTTATATGGGATTTGATCTAATGATTTCATCATATTGTATACTTTTATTGGAACATGATGATGATGATTTAATAATTGTTCTTTGAACCCCATTTTTTACCACAGGTTAATTAATGCATGGAAAAATATTTCTGAAACATATTTTAATGATTTATTCTATGATTATTTTTTTAGGAAACCCATTTCCATTCTACATGATACACCGTGATGAATGTTTTATGATATTAAATTACACATATGGATTATTTTATTTTTTATGGGTTTCACCTGACTTATATATACCTCAAATGTTTTGGGTAATGATGGATATCACATGAGATAATAAGGAAATGAATGAGGGGAAAACCCAGTTCAATAAGGGACTATATCAACTATAAAAATATTCAGAGTATACCTTGACTAATGATTTGATGGAATTTTTATTTAACCTAATACCCAATTAATGTTTTATTTGTGCGAATTTCAAACCATGGAAATTATTATCTATTATTATGTGTATTCAACGACTTTTGTCTTATGCCAATGTTATATTCTTATGTGTCATGTTATTTTGTTTAATTTTGATTCATTTCTCTTGAACATAAATGATTTATTTCAGGTTATGATATATGATATTCTTGTTACTGTTTTAAAATGATAATATCTTGTTTCATTAACATTATACTCACTTTTGGATTAAGTGATCTTCTATATATACATTTCATATCGTCAGTCAACATCTGAGCTCGCCATTTATTGTGTTTATTTTCCACAGGTTATGAATAAACATTTTATCATGGGATGTAAAACATGAAAATTATTATGAATAAATTATTGAATATATTGAATATCAATAATGGAATAATAATATGTTGACAGATGCATCCAGATTCAAAAAACTATTACATTCCTCAAGCTTCTATTTGTAAAATATATCGACTATTCACATATTATAATGAAATATATATTTGTAAAAACAATTTTTTATTGTCTATGGTATCAAAGGAAAGGTTTATTCATTCATTTGAGAATATCCCTAGATAACGTTCATGAATGTAATGGTGATAAATCTAAGTATTTTATAACATCCTATTGTTTTGGTAAGGTTGAGATTATGTATATTTCAAAAAAATAAATTTATTTTTTTGATTCCAAAAGTTGGAATGGATATTTTAACTAATAAATCATGGTTTAATAACAAAAAGTATATTTCTAATATTTTATATCAACCATGATTATGGTAAATTGTTATTGTTCCCTTACTATTTTCATGTCTTTAATCTCTTGAGGAATATGATTGGGTTAATTTTCAATTTATTTACGAACAATTATTTTGGATTTGAATAGATGATGACCATGAATTACGAATGATAAATATTTTTTTAATATAATTAAAATATATTTTCAACATCAGGACTTCTTATAAATTATTTTTTGTTATAATGTAGTTTCCCATTAATATTTTTTTAATCAGACTGATTTTTTGTTATACATATTGGATTGAAACTACAGAAACCATGTAAATGCTTAATGTGATGGAAAATGAAATTATTTTCATACCAGTGACCCAAATATTACATGATCTTGAATGAATAGTCATGTTACTATGTTAACATATTTGTTAATCAATTAATCATTTTGATATTATGTCAATTAAATGTGGGGTACAATGTTATTTTCTTTACTCTAAGATCCAATATCCACAATATTTTAGGGAGATTAATGATCCAAAATTTTCTAGGAAATGGTTTCCTTCGACTGAAATATTATTTTTTCTTTATTTTTTATTACTTGAAAACATTATTTTATTTGGATATAATTTTTAAGGAGAATAAAATCTGATTTTGAGTCTTACCAAGAACATGAGGCTACTAGAAAAAAATTTCTCTATATAGAAGGATGAGTTTATAAGATTATTTTTCCTATACGTACAATACAAATATTCATAATTTGAAAATGAAAACATAATATAATGTTATAAATAATTACGATTATGAATCTATTAGTACCTATGAGAAATATTTAACAAAACAAGTAACATAATCTTCTGGTGTTGTTATCAAACATGAATGTAATATTGACTTACTCTTCAATGGCATATAGACATATCCAAGGCTCATTAACCTTGAATGAATTTACTCTATGATGAAATTATTTTATGTGATACACAAGTTTATATAATTATTGAATTTTCCCATAAATATAATGTATTTTATATGAATAGAAAGGTGGAATTAAAGGTACTTTTTAATAATAAAAATCATTGAGAGAGGAAGATGATATTTCCTTTATGATTTTGTTGTTGAAGGAAACATAGAGGAAAATATCTAAATTATACTATAAAATTAATTATTTGTGTAACTTATGGTCATTTGGAAATAAAATATTAATGTTATTAGAAGAATATTTTATATAATGACGGAGAGAATGCACTATATAACAGACCACCACAATGTAATGTTTCAAATGTAAGAAGTTTTTGAATATCTATTCACATATTTCATGATTAATGATAATGATCAATATGTTCATCTTCTTAAGCATAAAGAAAAAGGGAAATATCATGATATCACTCTTTATTATGTGAATAATTCAGTGGTGGATGGTACATATACCATCCACACTGTAATTTATAATCCTTAATTTTATTCACTATATACCCACTCTATTATTACCGAATTATATTATAATTGTATAAAAATACAACCACGATGATTAGATATTGAATAGTGGAAAATCCTAATGATATGATGATCTCATCTCAAGTCCATGATTATTCTATAGTTGATGTTTTTTTGTAATTTAATTCCAGAAGATATCATTATTATCCCTTGAGATAAATTTGATGTTATCTTGGTCTTAGAATAACTTTATTTATATAAATATCACATCAATGATATTCCAAATATAAGTAATTTTCTTGATTTAATTTTAAAATACAATCCTAGACCTAATATAAAAGTTATAATTTGACATTTTTATAGAATGCATACATCCTTCTTCTAGTAATTATAATACATTATTAAGAATGGAAGTAATTATGTTGTATTAATTAATGATGAAATACCTAGAAAACATTGATAAGTAATTAATTCTTCCAAGTGTGTCACCATAGTGTACACCAATACATTTTATTAAGAATAAAGATCTATTAATGAGACTTTATATTTCTTATCAGAAAATAAAAAATATCACAATAATAATAATAATAATATTCCCCATATTGAGGATTATTTTAATAAATTATAATGAGATCAAGATATTTAAAAGATTGATCTATTCTCAATATAGAATCATTTGACTATAAAAATGAACAAATATCCATGATAGCCTTCTTTATGAGGCCCTAACACTATTGATATAGAGTGATTACATTTGGCCTTACTTAATCCCTCGTTATATTCATTATTGTAATTATTCGAGTCTTTAGAGAATGATTTGTTCAATTTTTAGTAGTATTTTTAGATGATATTCTTATATATTTAAAGAGAATAGTAGAGTCTGATGATAAATTTTGGATTATACTGAAGGCCCTAATGAAGGATAAGTTCTTATAAAAATTTATCATGTGTGAATAATTACTACAAAATGATTCATTTATGTATCATATAATATAAATTGATATTATATATATGGGTCCATCATAGATGAAAGTATTTGAATGTTTTATTAGACACCCCATTGTGATTGAGATATATATTTTTCTTAGTTGGATATATATTTTCAATGATTTATGGGTAATATATAACAACTAAATAATCCATTCACATATATAACATACAATGTATCAAATTACCTACTCATAGATGATTGTGTAAAAAATTTCAAGGAAACAAATATAAGGTTAATTAGTGAACCTGTACATTAAAAACCTAAATTGAATAAGGTTTTTTTCTATAATGATTAATCAAATAATTGTATGAGATACATACTCTGGTAGAACGATATGATTATAGATTCATTCTCAAATAATTTAATATTAATAAAAAATTCACCAAACATCGGATTTGGAGTTAGCCGAGGTAGTTTTTAAATAAAGATATACGTGAATTATATTTATAGATAATGGTTGCATATATACACAGGTCATAAAATTTTATGGTGTATATTCATAAATATTGATCCAAACATAAAATTATGAAGATTTTAGGTGTTAATTAATGACTAACACTACTGAATACATTATGACCCATTGGAATAGACAAAGGTAGAATACGATAGAAGAAGAAAATATCATCATGTATTTTTTATTTCAGGGATCTATAAAGATATAATATTTAATGATTTTCCAATAATGTTATAAAAATAAGGGTTCAGTGGGAGAAATATTATTTAGATCAAATGAATATTCAAATATATATCAATTTGAAGATTAAAGAAGAATATAGGGAAGATGTGGAGCTAAAAAATGAGGGGAGAAATATTACTGAGTTTAAGCATGATTATGATAGATTGATATGGTTTAGGAACTATATATGTGATTCATCTATACATGGTTTATAGAATTAACCGCATGATGAAGAAAATAGTATGTAAATCACTATTCATCATATTAGAATAGAAATGTATCGAGATCTAAATGATTATTTCTTTTAGTAAAATCTAATGAGAGATATTATAGATAATACTTTTTGGGCCATAGAATGTCATAATCTTAAGGTTAATTGATATAATTCCAATGTTATGTTACAACAATTACCTATATCATAATGGAAATCTTAAATAATCACCTTGGATTATATTTTCTGACTACCCAAAACATGTAATGTCAATAATGTAATTTAGTTAATATTTAATCACCTTATGATGTGAGACACATTCTCTATATGGTAGGATGTTTCACTCAAATTTAATTGTGATGAGGTTGATGAGACACCATTTTTTGGACCGAGAATATTATAGGACACATCTATGAAGGTCTAAAACCCCAAGATTTCATAGTGTGTTATTTCTTTAAAATAATACAATAACTTGCACTACACGCAACACCGAGTTCAAGCACACCATGTATTACCAAACAAGTCGTTCAAAAGATGTTATGAATAGTATTAACTAAATTTTAAACTTTATATAATCCTTATAATTTTAGAATCCATATTATGAGTTTCTTAGACATAATACAAGAACAGAATCATTTTCAGTATTGCACTTTTATCAACTTTTAATAGTGAAACCTTTTTAAATACAATATTTTAAACTTTTTGACTAAATGGGGACATCAAAAAAATTTAAAATGAAACATCCCAAGCTTCCACGGTTTTCTTTTCTTTGAATAATATAGTAGTGTGTGTTGTACGCAACTTCGAGTTCTAACACACCACAACCAATCAAACTAGCCATTATGAATAGTAATACCTACTTTTTGAAATTATATATATTTTATATTTTAGAATTGACTTCATTTTTGGATTCGGAATATCGAATTTATCCTAAGGTGAAATTTTGGTACATTTCGGATAACTTTCATATTTTGATGAATACTGAAAATTACTAAATTTTAATTAAAAACAACTTTTTTAATCAAAATAATTAATAGTGATAAATTATGAATTTAAGTGGTTTTAAATTATATTTAGAATATATTTTTACCATTTAATATAATTTTGGTCATTGTACATAATTTTACAATTAAACCGAACATAAACAGGTGTCAATCTTTCGATAGTTATTATCTCTTAAAAACACGCTTTTTGTTTTGACAGCGGGAATTAATTTTAAATTAATTTCTGCCACTTCTGTGTTTTGAATTTAGAAAGATGGATTCCATATTTGTAATCAGGATTTTCAAATTGTGTAAATAGGAAACTTTTATTTTTAGACATTTTGAATAATTACTGCGGTAAAAATTTTATTTACCATGGTTAAGGGTAAATCCGGTAAATAAGGGTTAAAAAATAATATTATAATAATACTAAATTACCCTAAAACGTGTCCTAACCTTATTTTATGATACATGTTCGACCATAGGAATCTTTGGGTCGATTTTGGGACCCCATGGATCCACTTGTAAGTGATAATGACACTTTATTTTAATTAAGTTAAAATGAATACAAAAATGACACAAGCATATATATTTTAGCAAAACAATTGTTACATATGGTTATATATGATGGATTTTAGATTATAAATATTAATTAGAAAGATAAAACGATTTACTACATAAGGATATTTTATTTATAATTTTTTGACATTATATAATTATTTTATTTATGACACAATGATGATGCAGTAATTACTATAATAGTGAAAAATTAAATTAATTGATATTATAAATACCCATATAAATATAATATGAAACTTTTAATGAATTAAACTAATTTTCTAGGATAATAAGATATATTAATATTGATTTAATTGATTTTTTTCGAAGTAATCAATCTGTTATGAGTTTCAAAAGAAATCAACTATTGAATAGTGTCAAAATTGACATAAAAGAGTTCTTAAAACAAATATTATATTATTAATTGATATTAAATTCCTAAAAATCTAAGGCTCGGCCAAGAGACTTATATCATGATAGGTTCATCATTAATGGACCACTTGGGGGTCGCTTGGATGTATTTAGTAAGTTTATTAACCATATTATATAAAAATACAAAGAGACATTGTAAAAGTGAAACTAATTAACTTAGAGTTAAAACTTAAATATAAGGTTAATATAAGTACCCAAACCTGTCTAAATTCTACTGGATGAGTTGTTTTCGACCCATAACCACCTTAACCTTTGAATAATCAACTTTGTATCCATTAGAAACCGAATATGAATTTATTATAAATTAATATTTCTAGCTTCTCCAAAGGTGCCCCTCACCCCTCTTATAAAAGGGCACTCCTTCTTCTCATTTCTTCACACCTTAAAAGCCTTTTGGTTCGGCCAAACTCTGCCCAAATACTCTCCCAACATCCATCACTACAACCTAGTGGTCTAATTTGATCAGAAAGCCAACCTAAGGAGCCCTTTTGATCAAATCAAAAGGAAGAACCCGAAGAAGAGGTTATGATTTCACCACCCTTTTCTAAGTTCATTTCTTCTTCCACTTCTTCTTCCTTTGTTGTTACCATTCTAAAATAATAAATCCAGTATCATATATATACTGTGATGTTATTATAAATATGTTACAACCAAATTAAGTATTCTATCCACCCTTTACATAACATGTCACCATACGTGCGTACGTACGGCTTACCGTCTCCACGTCGTGGTGTAATTGTTATTCAATATAATATTATTTGGATGGGTATAATAATGATGTGTAACTCATGTAAATAATAAATATAACATGTTAATGATTCTTTATATATGATATACCATCCATTTATATATTATTTTAATATCAAAAGAATGATATTGTCGCTCGTGCGTACGTACGGACTACCGTCTCCACGAACGTGATGAGATTCATTCTCCATCGTATACATTCAAGTATAATTATCATTTGATGATTTAAAAAAATGATGTTTAAGGACTTGATATCATTCTGGATATGAATAATATAAAACCTATCCTTTACAAACATGTCTTACGTAACAAAACATATAAAAGAAAACAAGTAAGCTAACACCCGAAACAACGATAATACTAAGATATTATTTTCAAATCAATATTAATAGATCATATATGATATCATATTAATATATATTATTCTTGTATAATTTAATAACAATTATTTCAATATTATACAGGAGGTTAACCTACCCCAACCAAGTAAAAGTACAAGATAAAGGATTTTCTTATCTAACTTTCAATTCCGTGAGATTTCCATTGTTCGCCACTAAATTATTGAAAGTGGTGTATTGTGTACTGCCATTTGATATACACTATCATGATTCTCTTTATATTCATTTTATTCTGGAAATCATTTGGTGGTTATTAACTTTTGTCCAAACGACTTAGTTGATTAACGTGGTAAGGGATTTTCTTATCTCACTTTCAATTCCGTGAGATTTCCATTGTTCGCCACTAAATTATTGAAAGTGGTGTATTGTGTACTGCCATTTGATATACACTATCATGATTCTCTTTATGTTCATTTTATTCTGGAAATCATTTGGTGGTTATTAACTTTTTTCCATACGACTCAGTCGATTAACGTGGTAAGGGGTTTTCATCTCACTCTTTATTTTCGTGAGATTCATGCCATATTTCCACTATTATCTTTTTTGTGGTGTATGTACTGCCCATAATTGTATTCTTTGTGTAATACACTTTACCTTATGTCTGTTTACATTTTCATTGTATGATACCTCTTTCATGGGTTGTATGTTTCATAAGTTACCAAATTGATAAGGGTTTACTTCACAATCTCTTTAATATCCGAGGTTGTCTTTACGTAAGTATCTACAAGGACATATTTACTATCCATTTCCATATTTCAAAAAAGAGTATTCAAAGGGATTATATCTAAGGGAACTTTTACTAAAACATCATTATAAATGTTTTAAATATTTATTCTTCTAAATCACCCTCATTTATGTCCACGTTTTCAAAATGGTTTGTAAGGATTTATTTACATGAAAATGAATGTTTTAAAAGTGTTAATTCCATTCAAAAGTTTCAAAGTGGTATGGGACACATTGATCCAAAATTGTATTTAAATGCCTTACCTTCTAAATTGTGTAACATTAAAATGTTTTCATGAAAAAGGGATATTTCTCTCAATAATTTTTAAAAAAACACTTTCATCTATGTCAACCTCCTTTGATGGATTTTAAGATTATTTGAAGTTGATTTATTATGATATAAGACTTCCATATTGTAATGATTTTTTGTGATATGTTTGACTGTAGATGTGTCATTTATGGTTTATAAGTAATGTATTGACATTTCGTATTCTAGATCCAATAAGAATGTTTATGTTATATTTCAACCTTTACTTCATATGAATGTGTTGGACAAGTATGTTCCAGGTTGGGGACTAGTTGAAGTAAGCCCTCCAGGTTGGGGACTGGTAAAAGTAAGCCCTCCAGGTTAGGGACTGGTAAAATTAAGCCCTCCGGTTTGGTCTCCGGTTATTAGAGGCACTCCGGGTTGGTGTCTGGTTATTATAGGCACTCCGGGTTGGTGTTCGGTTATTAGAGGCACTCCGGGTTGGGTTCCAGTTACAGTTACCCCCAAGGTCTTGGGACGAGGCCTTGAAAAGAATGTAAAGTTTAGCATTATGCATTCCATCATTATGAAAGTGGTTATTGATTTTGCATGTGATTATTATATTAGTAGAATATCCATGTGAATAAGTAAATGGAATTATTTCATTTTACTTTTGCCATACTATGTTGAAGTTCAAGTTTAAAAGGCTTTTGTTTTAGTAATGCATTGCCTTAAATGTTTATGCTTATTTGGAATGTTCCGCTATATTGTTATCCTTACTGGGCATTTGAGCTCACCCCTTTTCTATGTTTATTTTCCCCAGGATGTGAAGAAGTATGTTATGAATGACCTGCAGGGATATTATGAGGGGATAATAGTGTGGACTGTGGAGATATTATGTTGTTGTAGTATTTTTTCATTTTATGATGTAATGTAAAACTTATGAATATATCTAGTGTTTCCAAGGCTACTAAACCAATCGGTCTTTCGAGATTTGATCTTTCTTGTGATCATGCCAATGTTATGTAATAATGCACCGACTCTAGGTAACTGGGGTCGGGGCGTTACAGTTGGTATCAGAGGAAGTTTAGTACAAACCTTGGAAACTAGATTTAGATAAACTCTGATTAGAGCACGTAGACCTAAGATGAACTTTGAGGATTAGTATAGAAGAACTTCCTAGAATTTTGGTATTGTAGTGATTTTGTGAGTTTTCCGAGCAATACATTCCTGTCTGGATATGAGCAGGTAGAGGCGGCTCTGGCACAGATGTACCTAGGGGTAAAACCCGAAAACACCGCTTTGAGCTAGACTCGAACGGGAACTGGTGCACGACAACGGGCCTTGCTGCACTCTTGGTTACGACACTCTCGGGGGATATGCTTAGGATAACTCTCATTTTATTTACAAATCATTATGAAGGGTTTATGAGTAAATACTTTCTCAAAGAAAATATTTTTTATGAATTTGGATTATATCCATAAATAGTTCAATTTATGTTAAGTGTTTTATAAGTATGTGATTATGTATTTTGATTCATAAACTAATCCAGTGTATGCCATTGTTTATAAATGGTTCCTAGTAGAAGGAATGAGAACTCTAGCAATGCACATGATACAAAGAGAAAGAAGGATCATATATTTTATGGTCTTATGCTAGAATTTACAAGAGAAATAGTCTCGCATGTATTATCATCATATGAAGAAATAATATCATGTGTTGATAAGATAAGTAAAGAGTTTACTGAGTCCTATGGCTTTGAAGGGAAGCAAGAGAAGAAAAGGGTGGAAGAGAGAAAGATGGATAAAGGGAAGAGGAAAAAGAAGAATTTTCCCATATGTGGTAACTGTGGAAAGAAACACCCTGGAACTTTCCTGAAAGGAATGGGAGTATGTTATATGTGTAGAGGAAAAGGGCACAAAGTACGTGACTGCAAGGGTAATAAAATGGTTTCAAATGTAAAATGCTTCATTTGCAAGGAGTTTGGACACTATGCGAACCTATGTCCCAGTCATCAGAATATGCCGCAAATGATGTTATTGGATAATAATCATGTTATGATACTACCACAGATGAAGAGGAATGATTAGAGTTCTTATGTTGATTATGTCAATTGAGTGTTGTATCAACAATGTACCTGTTATAATAATTATGGAGTATATAAGGATTGTACTACAGTACTATTTCATTAAGGACTTGAGATTGTGTGGAATAATGAAAAGTGACTCAATAGCAGGATAAATTTTTGGAAAATATGTGGTTGAGAGAATGATAAATCATAATATAGTTCTGATACTGAGGTAGTGATTTTGGAATAATATGTGATTGTTTTGGATAAATTATATTGGATATTCTTGACTACCTTGGAACTGATTAATGATTTGTATATTCCATCATTGTTGGGATTTAAAACATTTTTGGATTAATGAAGTATATCCAGCATTCTATATGGAATAAGGGAGCATGAATGTAATCAATAAGTAATATGGTAATACATGATGAAGGTATTCAAATGATATTACGGGGTAAAAAGGATCTATATTATGTTTACCTTCCTTATGAATGTTGGACTGTGAGTTTGGACAGAAGTATTTTGGATAGTTCTAGTTTGGATTATTTTGGATTGCCATAAAAGGACAACCCGGAGGTCGGGCGGCAACCCGTCGCATCCGGCAAGGCTGCGAGACTTGAACCCGCAACCGAAGGGAGACAAGGGTGTATCACCTACCACTGGCCCACGAGATGTCCTGGATTAAATAATGTAGTTTTTATTAAAAGATCTTGTAGATGAATTATAAATTCGTTTAATTTGGAACCCTGTACGAGTAGTATAAATAGATTTTTTTTTACGAGTGAAAGATGAATTTGTGGTAGAAATTTATTAATGGACAAAACTCTAATTATAAAGTAAGTATATCTCCTTATGATCTTATCCAATCTCATAAATAAATTCCTCAACATTAAGAAAAGGAACTTAGAACAAAAATGTTATCCTAGATGGTACCTTAAAACATCACTAATTTATGGCTTTGGGATTGTTGGCCTTTTCATAGCCATGTTCTCTACCACTCTCTATCAGATAATTGATGGTCAGATTTCTCTTCCATATCCATATTTTCCTACATGGAAACCTAGTATGTGTTATTTTCGGTAATCTTCATACTTTCCACTCTTTATTTTAAATAGAGCCCTTATTAATTCATTTTTCGATGTGGTATTTCAACTAAGATATTTTGAAACGTCAAAAATGTGTTATCCTAATACCCTATATTTTGTTGAACCGATGGAATTTCAAATAATCATAGATTGATGAGTTTAAGGACCTCAATTTTGTAATTGTTTGTGTTTGATGACCTCAATCACTACCTATAAATATTTATGTTTTTCCTCCAATTATATGTCTCTAATTGCCACCAATGTTCTCCTAATCGAGATCATAATTTGGTGGCGACCCTTTCATTTCTCATTTCCTCATATTAAGACTAAATTTTAGTAACCCAATTTCCGATAAGGGTTTTCCCACAAAGATATTTTTTATTTTCAACCTTTTATTTTCGAAGAACAATTTCAAATTGCGAGGACGCAATTTATTGAAGGAGGGGAAAATGTAACACCCCAATATTTCATAGTGTGTTATTTCTTTAAAATAATACAATAACTTTCACTACACGCAACACCGAGTTCAAGCACACCATGAATTACCATACAAGCCGTTCAAAAGAGGTTATTAATAGTATTAACTAAATTTTAAACTTTATATAATCTTTATAATTTTAGAATCCATATTATGAGTTTCTTAGACATAATACAAGAACAGATTCATTTTCAGTATTGCACTTTTATCTACTTTTAATAGTGAAACCTTTTTAAATACAATATTTTAAACTTTCTGACTAAATTGGGACATCAAAAAAATTTAAAATGAAACATCCCAAGCTTCCACGGTATGCTTTCCTTTGAATAATACAGTAGCGCGTGTTGTACGCAGCTTCGAGTTCTAACACACCACAACCAATCAAACTAGCCGTTATGAATAGTAAAACCTACTTTTTGAAATTATATATATTTTATATTTTAGAATGTACTTCATTTTTGGATTCGGAATATCAAATTTAGCCTAAGGTGAAATTTTGGTACATTTCGGATAACTTTCATATTTTGATGAATAGTGAAAATTACTAAATTTTAATTAAAAACGACTTTTTAATCAAAATACTTAATAGTGATAAATTATGAATTTATGTGGTTTTAAAGTATATTTAGAATATATTTTTACCATTTAATATAATTTTTGTCATTGGACATAATTTTACAATTAAACCGAACATAAACAGGTGTCAATCTTTTGATAGTTATTATCTCTTAAAAACACACTTTTTGTTTTGACAGCGGGAATTAATTTTAAATTAATTTCTGCCACTTCTGTGTTTTGAATTTATAAAAATGGATTCCATATTTAGAATCAGGATGTTCAAATTGTGTAAATAGTTAACTTTTATTTTTAGACATTTTGAATAATTACTGCGGTAAAAATTTTATTTACCATGGTTAAGGGTAAATCCGGTAAATAAGGGTTAAAAAATAATATTATAATAATACTAAATTACCCTAAAACGTGTCCTAACCTTATTGGTTGATACATGTTCGACCATAGGTATATTTGGGTCTATTTGGGGACCCCATGTATCCACTTGTAAGTGATAATGACACTTTATTTTAATTAAGTTAAAATGAATACAAAAATGACACAAGCATATATCTTTTAACAAAACAATTGTTACATGGGGTTATATAAGTTGGATTTTAGATTATAAATATTCATTAGAAATATAAAACGATTTCCTACATAATGATATTTTATTTATAATTTTTAGAAATTAAATAATTTATTTTATTTATGACACAATGATGATGCAGTAATTACTATAATAGTGAAAAATTAAAATAATTGATATTATAAATACTCAAATAAATATAATATGAAACTTTTAATGAATTAAACTAATTTTCTAAGATAATATGATATATTATTATTGATTTAATTGACTTTTTTCGAAATAATCAATCTGTTATGAGTTTCAAAAAAATCAACTATTGAATAGTGTCAAAATTGACATAAAAGAGTTCTTAAAACAAATATTATATTATTAATTGATATTAAATTCCTAAAAATCTAAGGTTCGGCCAAGAGACTTATATCATGATAGGTTCATCATTAATGGACCACTTGGGGGTCTCTTGGATGTATGTAGTAAGTTTATTAACCATATTATATAAAAATACAAAGAGACATTGTAAAAGTGAAACTAATTAACTTAGAGTTAAAACTTAAAGATAAGGTTAATATAAGTACCCAAACCTGTCTAAATTCTATTGGTTGAGTTGTGTTCGACCCATACCCACCTTAAACTTTGAATAATAAACTTTGGATCCATTAGAAACAGAATATTAATTTATTATAAATTAATATTTCTAGCTTTTCCGAAGGTGCCCCTCACCCCTCTTATAAAAGGGCACTCCTCCTACTCATTTCTTCACACCTTCAAAGCCTTTTGGTTCGGCCAAACTCTGCCCAAATACTCTCCCAACATCCCTCACTACAACCTAGAGGTCTTAGTTTGATCATAAAGCCAACCTAAGGAGCCCTTTTGATCAAATCAAAAGGAAGAACCCGAAGAAGATGCAATGATTTCACCACCCTTTTCTAAGTTCATTTCTTCTTCCACTTCTTCATACTTTGTTGTTACCATTATAATATAATAATTCCAGTATCATATATATACTGTGATGTTATTATAAATATGGTACAACCATATTCATTATTCTATCCACCCTTTGAATAACATGTCACCATACGTGCGTACGTACGGCTTACCGTCTCCACGTCGTGGTGTAATTGTTATTCAATATAATATTATTTGGATGGGTATAATAATGATGTGTAACTCATGTAAATAAAAAATATAACATGTTAATGATTCTGTATATATGATATACCATCCATTTATATGTTATTTTAATATCAAAAGAATGATATTGTCGCTCGTGCGTACGTACGGACTACCGTCTCCACGAACGCGATGAGATTCATTCTCCATCGTATCCATTAATGTATAATTATCATTTTATGATTTAAAAAATGATGTTTAAAGACATTATATCATTCTGGATATGAATAATATAAAACCTATCCTTTACAAACATCTCTTACGTAACAAAACATATAAAATAAAACAAGTACGCTAACACCCGAAACAATGATAATACTAAGATATTATTATCAAATCAATATTAAAAGATCATATATGATATCATATTAATATATATTATTCTTGTATAATTTAATAACAATTATTTCAATATTATACAGGAGGTTAACCTACCCCAACCATGTAAAATTACAAGGTATGGGATTTTCTTATCTCACTTTCAATTCCGTGAGATTTCCATTGTTCACCACTAAATTATTGAAAGTGGTGTATTGTGTACTGCCATTTGATATACACTATCATGATTCTCTTTATATTCATTTTATTCTAGAAATCATTTGGTGGTTAATAACTTTTGTCCATACGACTCAGTTGATTAACGTGGTAAGGGATTTTCTAATCTCACTTTCAATTCCGTGAGATTTCCATTGTTCGCCAATAAATTATTGAAAGTGGTGTATTGTGTACTGCCATTTTATATACACTATCATGATTCTATTTATATTCATTTTATTCTGGAAATCATTTGGTGGTTATTAACTTTTGTCCATATGACTCAGTTGATTAACGTGGTAAGGGGTTTTAATCTCACTCTTTATTTCCGTGAGATTCATGCCATATTTCCACTATTATCTTTTGTGTAGTGTATGTACTGCCCATAATTGTATTCTTTGTGTAATACACTTTACCTTATGTGTGTTTACATTTTCATTGTATGATAACTCTTTCATGGGTTGTATGTTTCATAAGTTACCAAATTGATAAGGGTTTACCTCACAATCTCTTTAATATCCGAGGTTGTCTTTACGTAAGTATCTACAGGGACATATATACTATCCATGTCCATATTTCATAAAAGAGTTTTCAAAGGGATTATTTCTAAGGGAAATTTTACTAAAACATCATTTTAAATATTTTAAATATTTATTCTTCTAAATCACCCTCATTTATGTCCACGTTTTCAAAATGGTTTGTAAGGATTTATTTATATGAAAATGAATGTTTTAAAAGTGTTAATTCCATTAAAAAGTTTCAAAGTGGTATTGGACACTTTGATCCAAAAATGTATTTAAATGCCTTACATTCTAAATTGTGTAACATTAAAATGTTTTCATGAAAAAGGGATATTTCTCTCAATAATTTTTAAAAAAACATTTTCATCTATGTCAACATCCTTTGATGGATTTTAAGATTATTTGAAGTTGATTTATTATGATATAAGACTTCCATATTGTAATGAATTTTTGTGATATGTTTGACTGTAGATGTGTTATTCATGGTTTATTAGTAAAGTATTGACATTTCGTATGCTAGTTCCAATAATAATGTTTATGTTATATTTCAACCTTTACTTCATATGAATGTGTTGGACAAGTATGTTCCAGGTTGGGGACTAGTTGAAGTAAGCCCTCCAGGTTGGGGACTGGTAAAAGTAAGCCCTCCAGGTTAGGGACTGGTAAATGTAAGCCCTCCGATTTGGTCTCCGGTTATTAGAGGCACTCCGGGTTGGTGTCCGGTTATTAGAGGCACTCCGGGTTGGTTTCCGGTTATTAGAGGCACTCCGGGTTGGGTTCCGGTTACAGTTACCCCCAAGGTCTTGGGACGAGGCCTTGAAAATAAATTAAAGTTTAGCATTATGAATTCCATCATTATGAAAGTGGTTATTGATTTTTCATGTGATTATTCTATTAGTAGAATATCCATGTGAATAAGTAAATGGAATTATTTCATTTTACTTTTTCCATACTATGTTGAAGTTCAAGTTTAAAAGGCTTTTGTTTTAGTAATGCATTGCCTTAAATGTTTATGCTTATTTTGAATGTTCCGCTATATTGTTATCCTTACTGGGCATTTGAGCTCACCCCTTTTCTATGTTTATTTTCCCCAGGATGTGAAGAAGTAAGTTATGAATTACCTGTAGGGATATTATGAGGGGATAATAGTGTGGACTGTGGAGATATTATGTTGTTGTAGTAGTTTTTCATTTTATGATGTAATGTAAAACTTATGAATATATCTAGTGTTTCCAAGGCTACTAAACCAATCGGTCTTTCGAGATTTGATCTTTCTTGTGATCATGCCAATGTTATGTAATAATGCACCGACTCTAGGTAACTAGGGTCGGGGCGTTACAGAAGGTCAATCTGATCATGAAAAATTTATTGACATAACATATTCATGACACATAATATGTTAGTTAAAGGGGCTCTAATCATGAGTTTATTTAAAACTATCCCCACTTATTATTTTTAATCAGGAAACATCAACCTCTATATAGATTTTTTGGATGTGTATAACCATTAATAAATAAATAATTTAAATTTTTTTATACAATTTTGAATTTTTTTAGATTTTTTTTAAAATAATTATTACCCATTCCCAAAAATGTTTTTTTATTAAACCTTCCATTTTATAAATTTTCAAGGAGAACACATTTTTTCACTATTAAATGAATTATTTTTTATTATTATTATTTTAAATGTTTAAAATTGTTTTAGAAAATTGACATAATAAGAAAATTAATATTTAATCTTTTCTTAGATATTTATGTTATTACTTTAAAGGAAATGTCTACAACAATTTCCATATTTATTGATGTTTATTTTTGGATATGTTCTCATGCAACTATCCAACTATTTTATATGGATGGTTTTTGAAATTTTATATTTATGTTATAATAAAACCCTTTAATTTTTAGGGGTTAATTTTTTTGATGTTGATATATGAGTTTTTTTCATGATATCATGTAAAAAATTATGTATTGTTACCTATACGTGATAAGTGGTATTTGAATTTTTTTCCCAAAAAAAAATTGTTTAATGATTGATATAATAAGAAATAATATGAAAGGGGATAGGGAGTGAATCAAATCCTCTATGAGATTATATCCACATTGTTTTTAGGAAGAGTTTTTGAACCTATTTGACTATGATATTCTTTCCAATATGTCATCATAGTATTCACATTTAATCATGATGAATGAAATGAATTTCCATGATTATGTGTATACCCAAAACATATGTGTTATGATTATGATATTATATCATGGATAATGATTGGTAATTTATGAGTATACAGAGTTATTCCTTTATTTATTTAATAAAAAAACATTTCCCATGAATTATGACTTATTTTCGATGACATGGTGTGTGTGTTTACATAATTATCCTCATAACCTTATTTTTCATTTATGCTTTCTTATGTTAATCAATTGATATCTCCCATTTATACCCTTACTGACCATCTAAGCTATGCATTTCTTATTTTTATATTCCATTTGTTTATAACTAAGGCAATAATATAAAAATTTCTATGATGGATTTTATGTGAAAAATCATGATTGAGATATTGATGATAGTTTTTAATTTAGATGACATTTATCTAGTATCCAAAAAACTATTCCTTTTATATTATAGGGATTTTATTTTTTAGATATATCATAAACAATAATTTAAATTTATGATATATTTATATATGTTATTATTGGGTCACCATGGTTGGTATCAATTATATGTTTTGTTATTTTTTGGTATTAGTTTTAAAATAAATATTGGGGACTATGTGGGTAATTTTAAATGTTTTATATATTATAAAATGTTTATTACTTAAAAATTGAGTTTTTTTTAGAAATAGAATCCCTATATACATGTGAACTAGTAGAATAATTCTATAAAACATTTGAATCTATGAGAAAAACCCTATAAATAAAAGTTATGTATTGACACTTTCATCGATTGTTATATTAAAAATTTCCACAAATTTATACCAACGTTGACACTTAATAGGGATATTATTTTGTTAATTCACATTCACTTTCTGATTTATTTTATGATAATCTAAAAAAATTAATATTAAAAACTATGATGCCCTACACATATAATAATGTAACATTATTTAGAAAATACTAGGGTTCATTTAAATTCGAAAATGTTAGATTTATTTTTTTATTGATGTGTAAACTCAAAAATTCTTTTTAGTTATATTCAATGTATGTAACTGGTAGGTAATGAGTTAGAATTGAGTGATATGGAAAATTTAATATTTATAAAACTATATAACTAAACAGGATGTGATCTATGGTGAAAACACTAATGAAAATTATCATTAACAATTATCATTCTAGGTAGAATAATGTGAATGATGATGAGATCAAAAATTTAGTAATGAATTATAAATTTCAAATCAATTACATTATATGTCAATTTACACGAAACATTAATATGACTAAAAATACATCATTTTTTGAGAAATGGGTCAATGTTATTGAAATTGTATTGTATACTCTCCAGTGACCAGACCATTAGATGATTCAGTTAGATGTGTACTATTTCAAAGGTAAATCTAATCAATGGTGGATTATTTGTAATGGAATGAAGAAAGAATAAGTAATTTACTCCATGAAATGTGAATGTGATTATAATATATTTTTTAATATATAATTTACTAAAATATTTCACTAATAAATGGAGATATAATTTCTTTTCCTAATGTAGAAGGATGGGGAATCCATTTATACCAATGAGAAATAATATTCAATATTTTATGGTAGAATTATTCTTTTAACAACATATTTGAAAGAAAATTTATATATACCATTTTCTCCGAAACTATGTCACCCAAAATAATTATATAATAGAAATTTATAGCTATGAATAAATAATTAAATAGAATCGAAAGGTAAAACTGTTGAGTATAGACTCCAATTATTCTTATTTTTGTGGGGATAATAAGAGAAAATTATATTATGATGAAATTTAGAATAATGAATCCCCTGAAAGAAAAAATTAATTTCCCATTAGACTGAATATTTTTAATTATTAATGTTGGGATTTTCCAAAATGATAATAGTCAATATTTCTAGTGTGTAAACTATTGACTTCAATAAAATGACTACCAAAGGGACATGAAGAAAGAAAAAAACTATGAGAAGAATGATAAATAAATGAACCATCCACAAACTAATTCTATAATAACAAGGATTATGGATCTTACAAAAATCAAGGAATGAATCAAAGGGTTTATAAATAAAATCAGAAATAATAATCTATTACGGTATAGGGTAATTGGAAGGCTTATTTTATCACAATTTGTAATCATAGTCAAGATAATAACGTGATGAAAGGTACACTTATCATTCTGTTGTATCTACAAATGTTTTATTTGATTTATGTTCTGCCCACTAATTTATTTATATATATTTTTCTATGTGTACAACATCATATTATCAATTATTATATATTGAAATATTAGTGTAAATTATTATCATAATGATGGTTTCATGTGATGTATATAAATAACAGATGTTATATGTTTGTGAAAACTTGGTACCTAAAAATATTGTTATTCTCAATCAGGTTGAACGTAACATGATTCAGTTAATAATTGGATCTCTAAATATAGATGCTAATCCAAATGTTATGTGATGCATTCCATATTTCTTATATTAAATGAACCGATGATTTTCTATCGACAAAATGATGATTATGAACATACATTGAAAATAAATATTATTTCATGGGAAATGCTACAATATCATGAAGTGTATTTATATCAGATGGTTTGGGATAAACAACACATTGAGGATATAGTCATATTTTGAGAATGTGATAATTTATGTGTTGATTATTTTTAGTGTATCCCTGAACATTGACGTCATTTTTTTGGAGAAATCATATCTTCAACTATAACCTTTTAATGGGATCATAATATAATAATCACAATTAATTTTATGTAATTGAAAAATAAACTCTAGAAGAATTTATAAGAAGGATCATACACACTTTTGTGTCGTAATTAAGTTTTCTTGTTTTTTTCTAATGAGAAATTATAGGTCAACATGTCTTCCCATTTGTTATTATTATCATAAAATGATCACTATCATAAATAATTATTCACTATATTCTATTATTTTATGGGACCTTATCTATATAGATCAACCCTTAACATGTTTCGAAAGACATATCGTCTCATTGGAGGTTCAGAGGAAGTCCAAATGATTTTGGATACGATGTCCTGGAAAAAGGTAGAATTACAAATCATTTATGTTTTACACAACATGTAATTTAGATTCATGATGTATATGTTTTCAGGTTTTAAAAATAAAATTTTGATTTTTTGGATGAACTGAACTTTAGGGAATACATATCGTGAAAGGGGATTACACGTTATGGAAATCCCTGGTGATATAGATTTTATAACATTTTTAGCCACCTCGGATGGTCACACCCAATAGTTGTAGAATCTCTCTCTCATTCCAGGAATCCCAGTGACCCCCTCTTCGATGTTTCATTGTTTACTTCATTATGGATTGATCCCATGATTCAATCCCTCAATCATTAGTGATAAGTATTTTACCCGAGCTACATTCTACCTTCGTTCTTATGATTTCATTGATTTGTTTGCACCCATTCAATTTTCCATGTGATTATGCTTGATTTGAATGTTTCTAATCGATAATTTTTTTATTGGCATATATATGGTGTGACGTCATCGAGATGATGTAGTTCTACCCGGAAAATTAATCGGGATCAGTAATGTTTATCTATTAGTGTGCGACTAATGTCAAAAAAAATTTGAGGTATGAGATTATTTTGTTCTCTATTTATTTACATTAAATTTATGAGTAATCATGATTTATACCATGTGATCTTAAGGAAATTTTACATAAATCATTACTTGAATAATAATTAATAATTAGTTTTCATCACATTGGGATTTTGTTTTTTTATATCGTGATAAAGAGTTGCCTTGTGATTTTTTAAATAGTGTGATATCTATGTTGTGATAGTTTTTCATGGTTTAGAATGTGAAAATGGTAATTAACATAAAGCCATAATTAATTTATACTTAATTGGATAAATGTTTAAAGAATAATTTTTAAAGGATCCGGTAGTTTTTGTAAGGTGATGATAATTAAATATTTTAATATATTCATATTTAATTGAATTTGTAAATGATACACAATAATGATGATTTGTATTGATAATAAAATTAATGGAATGATAAATTAAATGATTAGTTATTTGGTGGTAGCATTAGATATATTGTTTCTTAGAGGGCCCATAGTTGGAACTATGGATTAATGAGTTAATTCAAGCTGGAATAAGATCCTGTTTTTTTACAAGTGATAATATCTTTGCAGGAACTGTTTTTCCTACATGCTTATATGGGCCGAGTGCATTATGCATTGGAGCTATGAGAGATTATTATGTCTAAAGGCTGAAAGAATTGTTTTATGTCTATGTGCATAGTTTTTATTTTTATTTCCTACTTCTTTTAATTTGATGCAATCCTAGGATGGATGAGCCTGGAGTTTTGTTGTGCTATATGGGGCTAAGAGGATTGAATGTGATGTGAGTATGGAATGAAATATCTTGGAGGGGTGTTTTTGTTTGTGGTGTGATGTTTTGTGGATGTTATATGTTCTTGGAGGTATTTTATGGTACAAGGGGTGGGGAGGCCCCGTTTTATGGTATAAGTTTACTCTTTGAGTTGAGAGGTGGAACAATATATGCTTGTGGGAATTAGATTGGACTCAATAGCTGATGGAATGGGATGAAGTGGGGTGTACAAATATATATGAATGTTAAATTCTAGTATGAATCTGTTTTTTGGTTAATGACTATGTTTTTTGCTTATCTATTTTCTGTTCCCCTATACATGAGGAAGAATGATCTATGTGGTGTCATGACTTTTTTTGTTGTTTAGGATGTTTTCCTATATTTCCTAGTAATATTTAATGAACTGATATTAATTAATTAATAATTAATTAAACCACGTGTTTGGATCTAGATGATATTCAATTATGTTGTTATAATTTTGTGATGTTTTGGATGAGGATTTCTCATTATTGTAGAGAATGAAACATTGTTGTAATTGTAATGTAATGTAATGTGGAGATGTTAATGGCTGACTAATTATTAAATAATTACATGATGTACAGTGAATCCAATGAAATTGGATAATTTAGATTAATGTGGCTATTTAAATGGTTTTGTTTATACAATATATATGGTCTTTGTAGTTTTAGCTAGGATTTTGAGAGACATTAACTACAGTTGATTCTAATACTAGGTTATTCCAATTGTGTGGTTGTAAACTACTTATTTCATTTAAAAAAATTTTATATATGTTACTCAACCCGGTTGATCAGAGAAACCAACAACATAGGGATTCTGAACCCTTGGGGGTTGTTTTTCCCAATATCCTGGTGGGAGGATGGATTGATGATGACCCCCATTGGATCTTCTCTATTATCCTGGTAATTACATGTTCTAGTATGAAATGGTTAGTTTTCTACATATGTGTATATAGATGGATGTAATGGCTTTTTTTTGTTTCACAAACATGTATTATGGTTATAGTTTCTTAAATAATTATATAGGTATAACATGCATATGAAGTGATGGCTTGATAAACCATACATGGTGTATGGGCTGTGCTGAATTGAGGTATAATACGTAACGTGTGATTCATGTCAAGAAGGATATGGTGGCTATAAGGAACAAACTACTTATGTTGATTACATGGTTTGTGGTGGTGTGTTGCATGAGGTTCATTTTCTGGTTCTTTGCCAAGGTGATTATAGGATGTCCTTTTGGAGAGATATTCTCAAGAAGTTTGACTTTACGGATGATTGGAAAAATAGTAGTGAAGCATCAGTGGGGTACAATTGATATTCATTATTAATTTATATTATATTTTAATCTATTCTTTAGGATAGTATCCTTGGAGAGTGTAGGAAATTAATATACCTATATAATTGATTTGATAGTTTCACTTATTGTTCAAAACGTTTTAGTATTATTTCATTACATTCGTCATGAAATTCTATTGGGAGAATACTACTGAGTATATTTTGATAACCACAAAATGTATATATAAACAGATTTTAATTTATTTTGTAGGATGTTAGAGATGAGATTGTTTACCAATATCATATTGTGTTTCAGGATCTATTTGGGCTTCATGGTCACTATAGAATTTACCTTTCATTTTTTAATTATATTTTTTTCATTCAGTTGTAGTAGTTCATGCATTTCATTGCATATGTTCACTTTGTTTTTATTAAATATTGTTTTCTATGATGGATTTAGTTGGTGTCAATCTTTTTCTCTCTTTCACATGTGATATTTTAGAGAATAATTACACACATCTATATGTTTATTATTCCCTTGGTGCTAGTCAAAATCTTGTGGCCTACTTGAGGTCTAACGAATGTGTTACTATCCCATTCACCCATTACCATCTCAAGAGGGGAACATATTCTGGGGAGGGGTCATTAATGTGTTGTGTCTATTATCTAGTTTAGTGATATGATGGAGTTTAATGTTAGGCCCAGGTGAGGATGCGGGAGTTGGAAGGGAAAAAATGTCCACTATGTTTCTCATGTTCTGTAAACAATGAAGACCAGATGAGAGACTGGTATTTGGGCCCCCCGTTATCTGATTCGTGGACCATTAATCTCATTATGACTACTAAATGAGGCGATATTCATTGTAGGGTAGATTATGAGGATTTGACCATGCATCATTCTTATTTTCACCTATATTTTAATGTTTCTAAATTGGGATTGGTTTAAAAAAAATACATAACGAATACAATTAATTTATTTTAATGATTTCGATATACTAAATTTATTAGCTCTAACTATATTTTATTTTTCTAGTTTGGATCCAGTCGGAATTACTCATCATGATCCAATTGAATATGTTCAGCTAGGCATGCCAGCATATCACCACAACGTATAGGTTAATGATGATGATATTTATAGAATGAATCACTTATATTTTCATTGTTAGTGTCAACAAATGTATTATGGAACTTCTTCATATGCATTCATGGAGGAATGGTTCGAGGAGGATGAAATATCCTTCAGTTTGATCCATTCTCAGAAGGAGTATTGAGTATCATTTGATTATAAAAATTTTATGTGGGGTATTAAGGTAGTGGTTGTCCTTATTCATCATAAATCACAAGGAGTTAGCAGTATCATAGTTTGATTTCGAAGACCAGTTCTGAGATGAATTTCCGTCTACAATGACGAAGGAATCCAGTCTCTACATGTTGTTTAAACTTTGACAAGGGATCTTAAATGTGTGGGAGTTCAGGATCCAATTCTGAAACTTTCTATTATATTATTTGAACATGTTACTATAGTCTAATACCATGTTGAAGAATTTTCTATGGTCTTTACATCTATATATACAATGCCAGGTCACTACATTTATGTTGATTACACATCTCATGGTCGTGAAAAATGTGGAGGTCATCAAGAGGATTTTATCCCAAATTAGATCATCAAGATATGAGAGTCTTCATGATTCCTCAAGATGAAGATCAAATGGTCTGTGATTTATAATTTCTAGGTTATAAGATGATCTGATCGTCCAAGGATATGCCCCAGTCCACAATTTCTCATTTTCCATGGGAAGAATCTCTCAATTTAATTGAAAGGGATCAAACACATGTTTTATTTTGGAGGAAAAGGTCATCATGGGTGAGAGTTCCCAAACAATCATGATTAATCAATGTGTTCTAGAAATTTTTTTATAGGTTTCTCTACTGATGTAGTTCCAAATGAGGATGCAAAAGTAGGTTTCCCCTATTCGTGATGACAAGAGTGTATATTTGGTTGGAATAAGATTGCCTTGGGACACTCCCATCCCATAGATAGTAGAGTGAGACCAGGGAGTTGGTATCTAGAAGGGCCAGATAGGCTGTGGATCAGGCTATAGTCAGCTTCAGGCTTTATAGTTGCAGGTCCCTGGTGATCTAGATGGAATTTGAGGCAACCTTTTCCTTTTTTTATAATTGTTTTCATGACTATTTTGATCTACGAGAAATTCCCTCCATTATATCACATTTCCTTTTCTATTATTTGGGACTTTATGTAGAGAGTCCTCCAGTTCCCATGACATTGAAAATGATAGTGGTAGGTTGAGTAGACTTGATTGATGTATATAGATATTTTGATCCAGTTCTATAGAAAAAATCTTCTTGGGGATACGTTATATATTTACGAATACAGCCATATGAAACCAACCTCCTAATGGATTGGTTTTATTTAGTGTAGGCTATCATGGATTTCTTCTGGATGATGTTTTGGATCGTTCGATGCTGATGGAGAGCTAGGAGTATTGTTGGTCAGCGAAACCCTTCGATGGGTTAGAGTGGTGCTACATCAATTTCATCCAATATTATTGAGATCTTGTTGAGTTTTTAAAAGTTTTAACTATTAGGTTATCTGAATGCCATATTAGCGTACACAGATTTCTTTCAAAATTTGGTTTTAGTTTTACCCCCTCGTAGAAAGATTTTGGTTAGGATTAATCAATTAAAAGAGTGTATCTTATATTAATGTATTCATATAGGATTGTTCCTTTTTAGTTGGGTGATATGTGTATATTAGTTGATGTTTTGTTGTAGTGTGGTTTCGTTCGACCGAGTGTTTCATCATGGGAGGAACTTGTTTAGTTCATAAAGATAGATTATGGAAGTTTGCATTTTCATATATATTATCATCACTTTAATGAATTGATATTGAAGAACCCCAATCCTATTCCATGAATTGACTATTAATTATATCATCTGAAGGGTTAAATTTGGGTCTTGAATATTGATTCATGGTCAGGATATCATCAGATGTATTTTTAGGATGAATATATCCCCAATAATAATTTTTGTTGTCCTCATGTCTAATATGTGTTTGTTTTGGGGTGTAGTTTGGTGTAACTAATGATCCATATGTTATCATTGGTTTGTTTTACACTATGTTCTATGAGTTCCAGGACATGTTCTTGATGGTTTTCATCAACGACATTCTTGTGTACTCGGTATCCGAGGAGGATCATGTAGAGAATCTCCATGCCATTTTGGGTGTTCTTTATTACGATAGGTTATTTGGGAAGATGTTTTAGTGTGAGTTTTGATATCAATAAGTCTATTTCAAGGGATATGTTAGATCCAAAATGGTATTAGTTATAGATCTGTCAAAAATAGAAGAAGTCGTGTCTTGGGAAGCCCCCAACACATTATAATAAGTGATAAGTTTCATTAGTATTATGGACTATTACCAGAGGATAACAACCAATTCCTCTTGGGTTGTTACTCCATAGATAGAAATGACAAAAAATGATCAGGAATTTCTGGGGATTGATCAATGTTAGATATATTTTTCGTAATTGAATGAAAAGTTCTTTAGTGCTCCAGTTCTTTGTCTTCCAAAAAATAGATTTTTATTTCTAGTTTTCATTGAAACTTCATTTCATGGGTTGGTTTGTGTTTTTATATTGTTGAAATATGCTTATTTTTTTGGTCTTAGTTGATTCATACACACGAATGTCACTATTCCACACCTGGTCCGGATTTGTGGGTGGTAGTGTTTTCATTATGGTTTAGGGGCATTACCACATTGGTGATCGTTTTGTAGTCTTACCCTATCAGAAAATACTATGGTATAATTTCTTATAACATGGCATTAAACTGTTTTATCGTCATTTTATGGATTTCATATAGGATTACATCATTTATATTACATTTACACGTATAAAGGGGAATTTTGTAGACAATGCGGTAAGAAGGATATCATGCAGTGTTGTACCATATAAATTAAGTGATTATTGGAGAGTTATGGAAGACATTTCAGTATTGTATCTAGATATTGGTGAAGTATAGAGAATATGTTTTCTTTTTTATATGATGATTTAGGAATCTGTACAAAAACAATTAGAAGATATCATGTTTGGGGATCTAGTGGTGGATGTATAGAGAGACTGTGTATTTTGTGTCATCGCAACTAATGGTTTGGCTTTTTATTGACAACATTGTTTGTTATTTCAAAGAAGTATTTTCATTTGTTTAGTGATGGATGAGATATTTCATAGTATGTTTCAATGTTTTACTTTGGCATCAAATATTAGTTTGAAAAAGATGTACTATGATTTGAGAGGTTATTTTTTTGTCGCATGGGTTGAGGTGTGTAGTTTTAATGTTTTTGCATTAATTTTGTTCTTCTAGAAGGTGAAGACCAAGCATCAGGTTCTTGATGGTCCCCTCAAGCCATTAGATATTCCCAAAGAATGTGGTATGACATTTTGATGGACTTTGTAAACAGTTTACCTTTATCATAGGGAGGCTATGCTATTATATATGTGGTAGTAGATTGTTTGATGAAATCATCCCAATTTAAAGTGATCAATGAGTTGATCCCTGTAGATGTTTTGTTATGGTAGTATCTAGAAAAGGTGGGGAGAATCCAATAAGTCCCTAGGATGATGATTTTCAATGGAGGTATATATTTTACCATTAGGGTTTGGAGATGTTCCCATCATGATTTTGGTTATCGGTAATTCCTTATCAAAGATTTTCATCTAAATATGGATGGTCAGATATCACCGATCATCCATAAAATAAAATACATGTAGTTATCATGTGTCCTTGATTTGGGAGGGTCATTGATGAAGAACATGTGATTGGTAGAGTTCTATTACAACAATAGTTTTCACTCCAAAATCATCATAGAGACATTGGAAGACATGAATGAATGGACATATCATTCGCCATTTTATTGTATTGGGGTTAGACTATCAGTAATTCTAGTGTCCAAAATGTTACATAACAATGTAACGATTGTTCTGGTGATATATAAGGAGATGAAGAAACCATGGGACGATACGAAATCAAACACTGATCATATGTGGAGACCTCTAGAGTTTAATGATGTGTATCATCAGTTCTCGAAGGTCACTCCCCTTCAGGGAAAGAAAAGGATTGGTCATGAGTGTAAGCTTTCTCCACAGTTTTTGGGGCCTTTAGAGGTGTTTTATCATGATTGAGATATGGGATATTAGATAAAACACCCCCAAATAGATCCATATATATAATAATTTTCAAATGTCATTGGTTCATCATTATATTCATGAAAAACCTCATCTCATCAATTGGGGAGAGATCGATGATGAGGATTATGTGACCTTTAAAGAGTAACCTAGATAGATATTGGACTACAAAGAAAAGGTGTTGTGCAGATGTTTGATCCCCTTGGTTTTTGTCCTATGGCGACATAGTGGAATAGAGGAGAGTATACGGGATTGTGAGTCGCATATACATGATCAATACCACATGATATTTGATGTTTAGTTATTCTCAAATAAATATTTTAGTTTTTTGTTTGTTGAAAATTTTATGATTTATAAGATGGATCTCACTCTCTGGTTAATTATTGCATCTAACTAACTTTCGATGGGATGGGTAGATGTTCAGGGTATGCCACAGTCTTCCCTTGTTTTGAATCCTGAGATGTGATAGGTCTACTCTACAACTATAGTTAGAGAAGACATGTTGAGTAGTTCATCTACTCACTATGTCGATATCCATGTGATCGGATGTGGTTGGATGAAATCCTACATGGCAAGTGATTTTTCATGGTATCTCATTGGATGGATATTTGGAAAACCCATTTGTAGTTTCTGCCCTATGTTTGTTTTTGATTCATTGGGAGAATAATGTTTTGGGTGGTATCTATTATAAGGTACTATATCCACAAGGATCGACCCTTTGTAGGTTTCTAAAGATATAGGTGATCCGAGGAGGCTTAGTGGAATTATGAAAGAGTATGAATGTGGAATTATAGAAATAGTAATAATTTCAGGTATTGAAATAATTACACATCATGTATTTCAAATTCATGAACATTAGTTTTTAGTGGTTTAAAAATAAAAAGTTGATGTGTATTTCCGTGGAACTGAACCCTTTGGATTATACGACATGAAAGGGGATTAGAAATCATGTACATCCCAAATGTTGTCAATTTTATAAAATTCACAGCCACTCGTTATTTCCAATCATTATGGATATTAAAGTTAACTCTATTTATTGGCATGCTAGAGACACCCTCTTCAATGTTTTAGGGATTCCTTCATCAAGGATCGATCAATAGATTCCCTCCTTCGATATGCATGGATCCGTCTTCAATCCAAGAAATGTTCTACCTCCATTCTTGTAGATTCTTTGATCCATTTTCCTATGTTATTCAACGACATGTGATGGTGCTTTGTTTGATGGTTTCTAATTGATAATTTTATTTGTGTCTGTTGGTGCAGTTGTGGCATGACTTCCTCGAGTGTATATAGTTTTTGTGGGATAGAAATCAGGATCTACATCATGAGTTAGATCTCTTGAAAAGAATGTTGAAAACCCTATATGGTAGGGGTTTCATTTCTTTTCTATTTATTTATGTTCACTAATATAGTTAGAAAAAAATTTCCCCATTGATTGTAACATAATTTACCCTACATAATTACATAAAAACTATTAATGAATAAGAATCGATTTATTAGGGATGTTCTTGTTTGTATGGTGATAACATGTTGCCTATTGATTTTGTAGCGAGTGTGATATTTATTTAGTTCTTTTTGTTCTTGGTTTAGCATGTGAAATTTTTAAATAATATAAATCCAGAATTATATGATATTTAATTAGATAAATATTTAATGATTATTTTTAATGAATCTAATTGTTTCTTAAAATATATGATAATGAAATTAATTAATGTAAGAATTATTAATTATATTAGAGAATGAACCTATATCATGATTATAAATATCGATAAATAATTAAAGGCATGTTTAATTCATTTTTTATATCTTGATATAGCATGTTTCTTATGTTGTCAATCATTGGATCTTATGATTAATGAATCTATTAATTCCATAAAGAATATGAACTTGTTGATTGATAAAAGAAAATGTCTTTGTTGGGCACGAGTTTCCCAAATTCATGTAAATAATGAGTTCCTTTTTATTTGTATCCATGATATGTTTTTGTTTGTGAAAGATGGATTCTTTAGTTTAGGACCATGATATTGGTTTTCATATTTGTTTTTTGCTTCTTGTGATGTGTCATGAGCCCATGATGGATGATCAGGGAGGGATGTTGTGGTGTGTCGGGTGAATATGTGTGTATGTAAAGTCAGTCTCGGATGTATGAGAATAGAGGTATTTTGTGGTATGGGGGTTAATCAGAATGGATGTGACGTTAAACAATGATGGATGTGATTGTATGGATTTTATAGTGGGAGGGGCGGTGAGCCGTAATTGTTGTGGCATAAGATGATGCATAGCATGGAAAGATGGATCAATATACCCAATTAGGTGTTAGGGAGGAAACAAAAGATGAATGAAAATTTCATATATTGTAATACAGATTAATTTAAAAGCATGATTCCTATTTGGATAAATTATTTGGGTGAAGTCCATGTTTTTTGTTTATCTACTTTCATTTCCCCTACTTGAAGAAGGCGAAGGTTCTTGGTTTCTTTAATTAATTGGTATTTTGGGATGTTATCCATGAGTATATGGTAATATGGAAACTAATGATGTTAATTAATGAATAAAAGTTTTATCCATGGTGTTGGAGGTAGTTCAGATGTGTTTTTTAGGACATAATTATGAGAGGCCATGTACTCTATTTACTTATGCTTGGAGGGAATGGATCATTATTATAATGGAAATGGGATATAATGGAGAGATGATAACAATTTTGAAATGGATAATGAATTAATTAATGTAAAGGGAAACTATTGAAAATAAATAATGTTACTTAATCTGGATCCTAAAATGTTTGTTTTATTATATGATATCTACTCTTAACAGTGGCAGATGGTAGTCTGAGAGACATTAGCTGCAATTTAATCTAAGAAATTTCTATTCCAATAGTGTTGTTGTGAGATATATTAAATCATTTTTTATGGACCTATAAGCTACTCCACCCTTTCGATTAAGCAATCTGACACCTTGATGAATTTGAATGTTGGGGGTGTTTTCCCAAAAATCTCATTAGTAGGATGGATGACTAACTACCACCTTTAGCCCCACTCACTTATATTGGCTGTTACTTGTGATGGTATGCACATAAAATAGTTTTACCCATACATGTGTGTATAGGGATGTAATGGATTTTGGTCACACACATGAATTATTAATGTTTTTAAGGACTTCTATAGGAATAACATGAATAGGTTGTTATATATTTAGGATACATGGTGTATTGGGTTTGATGCCTTTAGGTAACAAATCAAATTTATGATAGAGGTGGTACATGTTGGGTTGGATCATTAAATCTACCATGTTATATTGGATATGTGGACGTGGTAGTGTGTTGCACAAGGTGAATGTAGTGTTTATTCAGCCCAGATAAAAGTTGGATTTCATTTTTAATGAGATATTATCAGGACATGTGATGTTTGGGAAGAGCAGAATATAAGTGGGGAATCCGTAGCGGGGTACCCTTGATATTAATTATTATATTCTATTCTCTTCTATGTGATACTTGGTGATATTATCCAAGTTGAGAATGGGAACAAAGTATACTTATTTAGATGATGATTTGTCTTCACATGTTGTTCACTCTGATTTGGAATTATTTCTTTTTATTTTCCATGAGACTCTCCAAAGAGGATCTTCTTAAGTATTCTATTATCTCCCCCTATATTTATAGAAACTATTTTTCATGTCATTTCTATAATGTTGGATATATTTTTGGTTACTAAAATCTTAGGGTTTGTCATGAGCTCTTTGGGATTTCTGGTCAACAACATCTTTATCATTCTTATGGTACTTCCACTTGATTCATATCAGTTGTTGGAGTTCTTTCTTGTCATTACATATGTTCACTTGGTTCTCATATAAACTGTATTATAAGTAAGAGTTTTTTCGGGTCTATTTTATCTCTCCCTATTTATTTTGTTCTCTTCATGTTTAATTCCTCTCATATGTGTGTTTATTATACCCTCAGTTGTTTTCTCAAAACTAGGTCCTACTAGTGGTGGGACATGGGTCTCTCTCTCTCCCTCTATTCTACCATTTCTGGTCCAAGAAGAGTCCATTTTTTGGGTAGTGGGTCATGATAATTAATGAGTTGTTCAACCATCTAGGTGGAAGTAATTACTTTTCAAATATTGACCATTGATATTGATATCATCATTTATGGGTAAAAATATAAGGATATTATAATGAGCACATTATATATAATGTATGAACACAATGAATTTACAATAATTTCTTTTGGAAACACCATGTATCCCAATATAAATATTGATATACAAAAAAACTTTTTATAGGATATGATAATCGGTTTCTGGGAGTCCTTATTGATGTTATGATCATAGTTTTTAAGATAATGGATCAAAATAATTATTATTTTAAGAATACATTGAATCTCTTAAGTAAGACGAAACATTATTCAATATTTACAAAGTTTCAATTGAAGCTACATGATGTATCATTCTTTGGTAATTTAATTATTGGATAGGATATATCCTTTTATCTTTATAATAAAGTGGTTATTGAATAATGGACAAGGCCCACATAAATGACAATAATCTATAGATTTCACTGATTGGATGTGTAATACTACATTTTTTGGAATTATTTGCAATATATATCATGTAAATTGTTAATGTTGAATTGGATGGGAGCCATATTCCATTAAATAATTTAATTCAATGAATTTTGAAGGAAATAAATATTTTGTTTTTCAATGAAAATATAATCACCCTACACTAAATTGGAGAATGGTTTTTTTTATATTGTGATTCATTGTATTTGGGAATTTGATTTTAACTCATGAATAACTTACTTGTAGGAGTGTATGCCTTATGTAAATTTATTTATTATGAGAAAATGTTTCTGAAACATTATTTGGAGTTGGATGTGGTAATTTCAATCTTTGAAAATATCGAATATTTATAGTATTGTGAACTATGGAATATATTTAATGATAATAAAATATCGATATATATATTTATATATTCAAATACAAAATTTTAAATATGATAAAACAACATGTTTGGAATTGATTGAATATTATAAATGCTCAATATATTATAAATTTCAGATAGAGAATCAGGTGGCTAATGCATTGAGTCAAAATGATTAGGCTATATAATCCATGACTAGGATTGAAATACATTGTGTACATATGGATTTATAGACAATGTACCCTAAAATTATAAGTAATGGAAAATGACATATATTTATTTAATGGTGGTTCAACCATCCATCCATACGTAGATTAATGTGGCATGAGAAGATGATATAAAGCTATAAAAGAAAGTAAGGATTTTTTTAGAGGTCAACCATCAACATAATGAGTTGATATGATTTATGACCCAAAATTGTTCCCCTAAATAACATAATTAATGATATATATATATATAATAAATAACATATCTTCAACATTCTACATAAATCTAATATGTAAACAGATGTATAGGTTTCTTACTGAGAAATATTTGTGGTCTAAAAATGGGAGATATCATAGAGAATGTATCTTTATGACTATTATTTTAGTATATTAAGGAAGAATATATAATTTTTTTAATTGGTTGTTATAACCTTTACAATTTCAACTATGGAAATGGGATAAATACCCCATGGATTTCATCACAGGACTCTCCAAGATATATACATTACATAATTGTATTTTGGTTGTAGTCGATTAAAAAAATACTTTTATTTACATTCATAAAATAGTTTTCCCATATCCAAATTTATATGATATATATTAATTAACATATAATTATTCTAGGAGTGCCAAAATGAATTTTATCTGATTGAGATCCTAGGATTTCTAGAGATATTTTGAAAACTGAACGTGATGTCTATTATTATTAAGTTATATCATCCTTCTTTATATGGTTTGTATTATAGGGCCATTAAAACACAAGAAGATAATTTTAGGGATTTCCCTAAGGATTATAATGTTGGACAGGAACAATAACTTCCTCTAACTGAATATTAATATAATAATAGCTTTTTAATCTAGAATTAATATGGTGTTATATGATGCCCTATATTGTAAAAATGTTATTAATGCCAACCTTCATGGATGAAGGTAGAGAATGAAATCCATTGGGATCTGATATAGCTATGAAAATTGTAGACAAATATATATCTATTCAACAACACATAAGATTAGCTCAGAGTTAATAGAGGAGTTATAATATGAATTAATCTACAAAATCTAGAGTTTGATGTATTTGACAAGGTGTTCTATAAAATATATCCAAGGAATATTGTTTTGAGATTTATAAATAAGGGAAAGATAATACTTATAAATATTAACCACTTTTATATTATTTATATTATCAGGGAGGTAGTTTATGAATTATCTTTTCCACTTAACATCTCTCATGTTCATGATGTCGTCCATGTGTCACTTATAAGGATGTAAAATAAATAAATTATATATAATGAGATTAAATGATTCTAAACTATACAATGGTCCCATTTATTGGAAAAAATGTGTAATGATTTTGGATTTAAGATATAACTTTTTGAGAAATAGGATAAGTATCATAGTAAATTATTTTATAAAAAAATACCTCTAAAGAATCAATGTGGTAATTATGAAATGTGGTCAATGTAACTTCATCAATTCCAATAAATAAACATAAATTCATGTGGGAAATTATTAGAAAGACAATACATTTTCACCTAATGATTTTGGAATAAATTTTTCCTAAAATAATTGATGTGATTTATCTCTTGTTTCACACATAATATAAAATGAAATCAAATTATAATATAATCATTATAATATATCTATTGAGTTGAAATATGTAAATAAATTTATAAAAAGATAATTTTTAACACTAATACATAGATAATTTTGAATTAGTGTAGTTGAGTAATTAATATGATTGTTTTATATATTTTGTATAAAAATATATTTTTATGTTATATTTATTTTAATTTTAAGAAAATGAATATTTTATATTTAAATGTTGAAAAAATATTATTTTTATATTTAAAATATATTAAAATTAATTTATAATTTATAGGAAAGTTAAATATATACAAATAATATAAAACAAAATTATAACAAAAATTATATATAAATATGTATCATTTATATGAATTTAAAATATAATTTAATAAAATAAAAAAATGGATTTGTTTATTTGAAATATAAATTTAAAATCTTCATTTCGAAATGTTTTATTCTTCATAAATTATGTGAGAAAAATTAATTACCATGGTTACTTAAAAAAATTGTTATCACGGCTCAATATAGAAAAATTAAATTTCTATTTTTTTATTATGTTTACATGAAACATCAACAAAATATTTTTCCATTAACAAGATTGAAAGTCATACCAACATTTCTTTTATACCATGAATCACAGAAATTCTAATAGCCTGATATTTTTTATAGTTTAAAATAAAAAATGCATTCAATAATTTGTTTAAAAAAGAACTACCAATTTAGACACAGTACAACAGATTAATAGGGCATTATTAGTAATTTTTAAATAATCATTATCATCTAAAATAATTGAAATTATTTTATTTGGATATTTAATAATTAATTATGAGTAAATACTTACCTTGATTTTTTAATAAATGTTTTTTCATTTATGTTTTACATTTTAATTTAAAAATATATAACTTAAAATTGTTTAATATATCTTTTATAATGTAAAATTAATTTTTTAATACTTTCATTAAAATTATCATATGATGTATCTTTTAGATTTGTGTTAATTAAATATTTACGTGAATATTGAAAAACATTTTTATTGAAAATATTATCAGTTTTCTAAAATCACTCAGATATAACAATGAAACAAAACTTTTGAATCCTTTTCCTTGATAAAATATATGGATTACATGAATAATTATAAATTTTATAGTATTTAGTTAAAATAATAAACCTATATTTGATATTTTAGTACATAAGTAATGTTTCATCCAAATTTTTTTTCAACATTTAAAACAATATCATTTTGAAATGAATAACTCAATTAAAAACAAATGAATATAAAAATGAAATATTGTTGGTTAAAATTTTCAAACACAGCCATGTTTTATTATTATTAATTGTTTTTAAGTTAGCTTCTTTAAAATTTAATTACCACAAGAAAACATGTATTTTCAAAAGAATAATAGTTTTTTAAAAATTATATATTTCTAAAATTATATGAAATTTTTTCGATTAAGACGCTAATATTTTGTTTAATATATATTTTCATATAAATTATTTAGTATTATTTTATCTTTTAATAAATTATAAATAATATTATGAATAATTTTTGAATAAAATAAATTCCTTCTTTAAAAAAATTATCCATCAAAAAATATATATTCATTTTAAATTTATTTACTTAATCTAATTTTAAAATATATTATAGTTATATGAATCCTAAATATGATTTAAAATATCAAAATTTTTTATTTAGGGTCTACATATAAATGTACTAAAAATATAATTGACATCATTAATATTTAATTGAGAGTAATGAATATTTAAATTAATAATTTAATGTGGATCAAATTTCAAAAATTTACAAGACCAATGGACCTTGTAGAAAAATATTGATAGCTATTAAAGTCATACATATATATTACTAACACTCCTATATATATCTCACCATATATTATTTCCATTATATTCTAAACACTTAAAAAACAGTATTTTAAAATGAAGAATCCCATATCTTAATGAATAAAATGATGTTCAATTCTACCCATTAAATACCCAACTATTGTATCAAAATTGCTGTAAATTATACCAAATGATCTTATCATTGTAGTGCATTAAACATTACAATACACCCATTCACCAAAACATATCCTATTTCCACAATTTTAGGCCTCCATAAAGATGCTGTTTAAGGTGCAAATGTAGGTGTTAGATATTTCTCAAAATTTAAATCTTATTCATTTCTTTATAAACATAAAATAACCATTTTCTAATAATAAAAAATAATTAGTTTCTGGAGATTTAATTATAATAAGTGTATAATAATTATTCATTATCATTCATCTATGAAAAAAAATATTTTCCATTCGTTGTTTTGAAAGGATTAATTCCTACATAAAATGATTATTACATGTTTTTAACAACATAATTATTGGATTGTTAAATATTTATTTTCATTAAGATAATATAATAATTTTAAAATTAATGTATTTTAAAATTATCTGAAATTTTATTTTATACATTCTTTCAATTCAATGAAAATGTGATTGTCTTAAATGTGTACATGCTAACAACGACCTTCTCTAGATGATGTTTCTATTTTATCTTTCTTATCGACAAACATAAATGATACTAATCATGTAATTATAATATAAAAAGGGTTCGTCATTAAAATATTAACATTATTTTGTGAAAATATTATACATTACATAAGTAATATTAACAAGAAATAGATATATTCAATTTACCCACAAAATTTTCACAGTAATGTATATTATGAAAATTGGTTTGATTAATGATGAAAATAGTTAAAATTATAATTATGTTCTAATGAATAATAAATGACATAATAATTTTAAATTAATTTTATTTTTCAATCATTCTGTAACACAAGTTACTGTGGTCAACAAACCAAATGTATGATGATGTAATTTACTAAACAACCCTGGTAGACACACATAAGTGGAATGTATATTAAAATAAGTACAAAAGCTATTAAATAGACCACAGAAAATTAATTATAGTTTAAAATATGTTAATTGTTGATATATACATTAAAATTATTTTAATTATTCATGATTTCATGTGTATGTGAATAACACTTTGTGACACAAGTAAGGGTTTCTTTCCAAAATAAACATCATTGAGACAAAAGTTATTATATTCATCCATTTAAATTTATTTGTTTTATATTCTATAAATTAGATAAAATGACATGTATTATTAATATTTATTCTATATTAACATTAAATTAATTATCATATTCATTCTAGGGTTTTTAATGAAATGTTTTTTATATGTAAAGGATTTTCTATCTCAATTATTCTTGATTGAAACATGTTTTACTTTTATACATAAGTTTCAAATTAATAAGAAATATATAATAACAAGTAATGTGTTTTTAAATAAAAAATTATTAAATTCTTATATTTATAGAAGAATATGAATTTCATGCATCAATGGAATTTGATATCAATAATTATTAATGAATGAATGGGTTCTTTGTCTCAAATTTTAATCCCCAGTGACATTTTTTATTTACACGTCAGGTTTTTATTTAAATGGTTTAAATAATACAATACTTTCCATTTTTATCATTATAAATTTTTAAATCACTTTTTAAGAAATCACTGTTGTTGTACAATTTTAATTAGGTTTTTAATCAACGTTTAGAAAGCAATAAGGGATTCAATTATTCAATTATCATCTTTAGGTCACAATGACTCCTAATTTTATATTTTATTCAACATTTAATTTATTTTAACCAATTACGATTTTCTAATTTATTCCAAATTATTTTCTATATAAATATTTTTCCACACTAAAATAATATTCCATGATTATGTTAATGTTTCATTAAATAGATTTTTATTGAGAATAATTCCCATTACATTTAATGGATTTTCTTTAATGCCTATATTTTATCTTCCCGCACATGTTATCATATAAATTGCGAATCCTCAAAATATATTTTCTCAAAGGATCCTTGGAATTTCATTATTTTATTTAAAAACATGATTATCCTTTTTAAATTTTTGGTTTCTATAAAATGTTTTTTGAAAACATTTTTATGGTTATTTACATATATTAAAAAAAATTCATCCACTCAAAATTTTATTTTAATAATAAATTTTTATTTTTGATGATTACATTATTAATTAAAATTTTTTAAAAATTTAATGTATTCATTGTATTTTTTTTCCTCATTTTTATAACATAATTACATTTTAATATATGAACTATTAATGTTTATTTTTTAAAAAAATGTTTCCAATGTATATAAACTCAAACTTTTATAAACCATTGTGTATTTTCATGGATCCTTATATAGAAACTAGTTTTAATAACCTTTTTAAAGTGATCTCGTTCCATCCATAAAAAAATGTTTTTTTAATAATTTTAAAATCATTATTTTGACATTGTTTAGAAGGATTTATTTTTTTCATTTTTATTTTCACTTCTATTTAGCCTATAATGTTTTTCATTCATGATGTTATGGTTTTATAACCCTGTAAATGTTAATAATATATGATTTACATTATTAAATTATTGTTTTGATGTACTATGATTTCTAAAGTTAAATAATTGTTATTTTTTAATTATTTATTAAATATAATTTTTTTCCATTGGTTTTATTAGAGTATAAATGTTTTATTTTTATGTGGTACACAAATGTTTATATTTTGAGATGAGTAGAACCAATATCACTATCCAATGAAATTTTTAATGTCTTATATCTCATGAGATTAATATTTTCATTAAATGAATTATCATGTAACAAGGTTCATAAATTAGGACAATGATTATATTTACCTATTAAAAATTTTACGAGGGATTTCGTTGGTTGGAAGCTAGATAAAAAATGATAATAAATATTACATTTATGATTATTCATCTTTCTTTTGGATGACCCTTGGCACACGATTTAGGAATAATGTTTTATTTTCATATTCCATGGTTCATTTTAGATCATTTTATGTTATATGTCTTTATTAAAGGGTTATATACATAGTTTTTATGATATATGATTTGTTTGTGTATGATTTTATTATGTATATTGATTATACCCTTAATCTCATCTTATGATAACTTATAATTTTAATTTTTATCTTTTTATTCCAATCCTTATTGAGAATGTAATGTTATCCATTTCTTTTGTTTCCATTCCCCTAGTTATGAAGAATGGTAACACATGAAATTTTTTCTAAAGGGTATCATTTATTAGTAATTTTTGGGAGATGTTGAATACATGTAATGGATTAATATTTTAAACTAATTACATAAAGGAAAAAATATTTTTTTTGAACGAAACAATTGATTGGATAGTTAATGTTTTTTATTTATTTCTTAAAAATTATAAACATAAATTGTCTTCAGAAAGTTTCATAAATCAAAAATATTTCATTCTATCTTGTTTTCAATAGAAAGATATGTATGAAGGGTCATAGTCTATATTAGATAACAGTTTATCTGTCTTTGTAGATTAAGATATTATTTGTCCATGGAAATTTGGGCATTTGAAATGTTATTAATGTCAGATAAGATATTGTTTATCCAATTCTTAAAGTAGTTGAATAAACATATGGTTATTTGAGGTAATATTGGGTATTTATTAAATTATTATAATGGAAAATTATAGAAAATCCATTCCACAAATCCAATGTACAATTCTATATATAGGATAACATCTAAATGTATTGCTAATGCAGAGATTGTGTTTTTATAGAAATAACATCCTTTTCTGTACACTACATGTAGATATAGAATTTGGAGTACTTATACTATAGGGTAATAATCTTGAAAATCATGGATTGATCGTTCACAAAATTTTCAACTATTGTACAACTAGGAGGAATAACTACACACAATCTATTCCACTCGAATAGGATATTATCTGTTTTATTAATTTTTTTTGATTCACCATGAATGATATATAATCTATTTACATTAAGTTATTATGTTAAATAAATTTACTAGAATACAACTTAATGTGTCATATGTATAACAAAGATATTTATTACACAATTCATGTACGACATATATTAAATTAAATAATAACATATTTAAATTATGGGTTCATTTGAGATGCAAAATTAGGATTTTAATTTTCTATTCATTTATATACATTCTTTCAAATATTATCAAAAAATTTTTTTTTTAGTGTTTGGTTTAATCAGGACTACAAAGATAAATATAATAGAGGTATGTATCCAAAAACCAAAATGGGTTTGGTTAAATTACGAATGAATACTTTAATTGAGGAATCATAGTATATTTTTATAAATTTGAAATGTGTGATTGCTAGAGTTATCTCTAGTAACGAGGTTGATATCATTAATGAAATTAAATATAAGTACACTTAAACTATTTATATTGAAATTTTATGTGTGTCAGTTGTATTTTATTAAATTCTAAATATTTTTTTGTGGATTATGTGAAACATTTAGGTATCATTCATCATTATTTTTACATAAGCTATTCAAAATCATATATTAAATGTTTTTAATATATTTAATAAATGATTTTATATAATTGTTATTCCTTGATATGTCTATTAAAGAATATATGTTAAATGTATAGTTATGTTTTAGGTATACATCATTTTTTTTGATGACATAAGAAATGGTTGGATTATTTTTAATTTTTATGTTTTTTATTATTGTTATCTTGGGTTTTAGGATAATTTATTATTTTTAGAGATGTTTTAATCATTTATTAGATATTGTTATATAATCTATAGATTGTGATTTGGAGAAAAAGTAGATAATATTATTTTATTATTAAAAATAGAATAGTTTTTTTATGAATATGTAATTTAACTGTGGTATTATGATTTCGAAACTTTTTTAGTTTTGGGGATATTATGCTCTAGAGAATTTATGATTAAGGTATAAATTATAAATATTGTTGATGAAATATAAGTATTTACATCCAACATATGATTATATGGTAGATTTCATATTTGATGTTGTGTCTAGAATAACAAATATTTTTTAAGAATACCCTCTCCTTCTTTCATTAGAGAGTAATAATTAAAAATTTTTAGGGAGAAATTTATTAAAATGTGTAAAATGTAACGACCCAATATTATGGAACATTCTAAATACATACTATGTTATATATCTTATTTTACCAGATACACCGAAATACTAAATAAATTTATGAAGAATTAATTATTAATAAATTACTAATAATCACTATGATGGTAAACCATTAATAGTTTATACCTTTAAAAGGTAAATAATTAAAATTTCATTATATTTAAATGTTTATTTTTAGTTAATATAATTTTATCTATATTATATAGTATATTTTAAATATATAAATTTAAAAAAAAAATTTAAATATAAACATAATACTATAAATTCTTTTATTTCTTAAAAAATCATCTTATAATGTATATTTGGGATGTGACTATAATAATTTATTTTTAAGTTAAAAGTGAAAATTCAATTGTTTTTAAATATCATGGATTTTATATCACTAGATGTATATAATAAAATCAGAATAGACATGAAATATTTTTATGGACAAACAATATAACTTACAAGTAATAATATATATTTTAAAATATTATTGTTTAATTAATATGCTATATTGGTAATTTTAAAACACGTGCAATATTTTCTCAAAAGTTTCTTTAATACTTTATACATTATTATATAAAAATAATTATCTTTATTCAATGTAAATGTATTTTAAGAATAAAATAAATTGGTTTAATTATATAGTAATGAAACCTTAATTTTTTAAGTTACATACATTTTTTATGTTTACCTCTGTAAAAATATTATTTTTCAAACAATAATACATTCTAATATATTCATTATCTTTTAAATGAAATTAATGAATTCTGTATAAATACTCTAATAAAATATCTATACTTTTATTAATATTTAATAACACATATTTAATTTTTTATAAATTTATAATTATATAAATAAAATCTAATGATTACAAAATTATTTGTCATCCAAAAAATTTCAAAAATATGTTGTAGTTTGATTTAAAAAATAATTGTAGTATTTTATAAAATTTAATTAGGTTAACTTGAACTCAAATTAAAATAATTCATGTTTAAATATGGAAATACGAGTCTTTATATATTTTCATTAATAAACTAATTAACATCATTAATGTTTAACGAAGAGTAATATCTATGAAAATGATTAATCTAGTAGTGACCTCGATCCCAATAGCCTGTAAATGATGTATGATATCATTACATTTAAAGAGATATATGATTCAAATCAAAATGTTACAAGTTAATTTACTAATCTTGGAAATCTCGATAAATACATGAGTCATGTATTACAAAGGAATACACGAATGACAACATATTTTATTTCTTTTTTAGATAAAATACTTTCCATCATTATAATGAATGAATAGAAGTCCTGGTAATCATCATGGACTACCAATAAAGAAATAACATAATTGGTACATAATATTCTCAATAATGGTTAAGTACAAAAGGCACTAGCTTAAATTTATAAGGAATAATCATTATAGACAGATGAATAACTAAACAAAAATTTCCTTCATATAATTGGATATGAAATATTATGTATAGATAGGTAAATAACAAAAAACACCATCCATTTTATAAATAAAATAATAAAAAAAATGCATCCAACTATTTTTTAGTAAAGGAAATTTCATGTATAATAATGATAACTAAAATGAAGGCAATGACTAAATTTCAAAGGTCATGCCTCATGCACATGAATACAAATACGGTTAAGATCTATCCCCCAGACGGTTTAAAACTACAGATGGAAACCAATTTAATTGGCATATTTATTTGTCTAATGGTGAATTATTGATCCATCTAGGGGATATATTAATTATAATACCCACCTATCATTGCAGGACCCAATAACTCCTCATATATCGAATAAATGATTTACTTGATGAAAAATGTTCTTTGTCATCAAATATCTCTATTGATTAGAGGACACCGATGTATCAATATCCCCCCAGTTAATCAATTTACATTAAAAGAAATGAATGTATTTAAATATTGCGTATAGTTTCTGAAATAATAGTATAAAGTATAAATAATTTAGATATTTGGGGGAAATTTAATTTTTATTGGTAACAAAAAAGTATAAAACAATAAGGGGAAGATACTGAATACAAAAATGATACAAGGAAGTGAATTTTAATCATATCCTTTGAAAAATTAATCACACTACATCCATATGAATAACAATAATGGTATATGTATGATGTATACCCATTATATTATGAATAATGGTTGTTATTATTGATGAAAAAAATCAGTAAAAATTTAATAGAGGAAAATATAATATGAATCATCAAAAACATTTATCAAAATTATTTTCACAGAAAAAAATTTTCAAAAAACATATTATTTTAAATATATAAGTAAAATTGAAAATGAAGCATCAATAAAAAACATGAAAACATTTTTAGAGAAAATGGTTATGGAAGAAAACAATTTTTTACTGAAGAGAGAAATGATGTCAGATATTCTTAAAAACATTTTATAAATCATTATATGTAACACATAGTGGTAAAATGGAAATATTATTTGAAAAATATATTTAATAATAACAGAATATTAATGGTTTTATTAAAATTTAATCAAAAAATTTCTTTAATTCAAATTCATGAATAAAAAATCTCAATTAGAATGAGATTGAGAAATATACTCTTGAAATAATTATTATATTAAAGTGAGAATTAATCAATGAATTGATAATGTGTATCATTTGTAAATCTACATAAAACAATTTTAATTATATAATATCATATTCAAAATACATTACATCCATAATATTTGAATATTGATGATAATGACGAATTAATATAACGCAATAAAAAAATTGTGTTTCAAAATTCATTACCACACAACTACAATTAATTAAAATAAAAATATATTATATAATTAAAATAGAAACTCAAAATACCATGATCAATAATTGATACATGATATTTGATTTCAATGAGCTAGTATATATACCATATAAAATAAATGAGGAGCATAGAAAAAAATATACCTCGATGAAATTAAATTGAGATGAAATCCCTTACCACTTGGTATCTTTAGAATTATAATCCCCAATGAAATAAATAATATCAAATGATACATTAAGTAACATGAGTATAATTTTATTCATTTTTTATAACACTTTTCTGTATGTTTATACACCATAATAAATAAATACGTGTTGAAAATGTTGTATTCCTCGCGGTAGAAAATATTAGAGGGAAATTGCTTTTGGATTAATGACCATTAACCTATGTTATATTGGTTTTAATAATTTTATTGACTTATGAGTTAGTAATTTTAATATTAATTATGTCATATATTCTGATTTAATAACATATTTTCACACATTTTTTTAATAATCATTAATTATTTTCAATAATTCTAAAGTTAATTACATAATATTTAGTGTATGCTTTGTCATATTTTTTTCCTCTTACTTATATAATGAGTTAATCATATCAATAATTTAAACCATGATTTTAATATCATATATAATTATTATATATGTGTTTATAGTAATCCATAATTTACTTTGATATGATTGAAATTCATAATTCAGCGAGATGGTAGGTCATAATTCTGCATGAACACTACTTCCATTTTGATTTCATAGTTATAGAATGAAAATTAAATTATATATATGTATATAATAATTCATATGTAATTATTATGCCATATATGTCACATTTTTTTAATTAAAATCCCCCTTAATAAATTCCATGTAATGTGTGATAAAATTACATAGCTTTGTGAGGCGATAATCCATTGGACACCCGAACGACATTATCATATTACTAGAAAATGGAAAGAATGAATGTGTGTGTGATAAAATAATTATAGAAGATTAATAACCTTATAATTTTAATATATAAAATATTTAAACAATTAATCCATCATTATTTCTATCCATTAAAGGTCCTAATGGAAGATAAAATGACATTTGTTTAAGGGGTATAGACTATCATACATAAGAATAAAGATTTCATGCCTTTTTTATGGAAATAAGTGATGTTATAAGTCATAAAATTATAATTAAAACATATAATGATAGTTACTTAAATTAGGAAATTATATAATAATGATATATAATTATTTTAAAGGGTTTAAGGAAGAAATAAATCTGTAGTGCTCTTTGATGAACGTTACATATTCTTCAGGTATCTCCCATTAGTTTATTCCAAAATACATAATTGGATTTATTTCAGTAAAAAAAAGATGTTCTTATGATGAGGGGAGGGATATTGTGAGTTCATTTGAATAGGGTTTGGGTGGTCCAAAAATAGTGATATGTGTGTTATATGGAGAAGATTGAATTCCCTTTTATAATTGATGAGGAGTGACATTATTGTAAATTCAAAATGGAAATACCATTGGGGAGTCAAAATTAGATAATGTTCATAAACAAATTAATCTTATTATTTAAAAAATCAAAATTTACTAAATATTTTTGTAAAATTGGGGTTTAACACGTTTTTTTCCTTTAACCCTAAAGGTAATGATTAACCACTATGTAAACTCATTTTTTGATTAATTGTTATAATTAAGTTTAATTTCGTTTACTAATATTTTAATTTAAAAATATTTATAATATAATTTTTTTTGTTATTCTTATTCAAAATTTGGAATCCATTTATATTAATTCAAATCAGGGTTGGGGTACAAATTATTTTTAAATTAATCTTATAGACAATATGAGAAATATGTGTTTTAATGTGAAAATGGTCAATATATTTCTATTTTTCAAATCTAAAGTGAATATAAAAATTATCCAAATAACATAACATGTATTAAAAGAATTATAACTACACTATTTTAACCTTAAAGGCAATTAAAAATATAATTTATCATTATAAATTATTTAGAATATAAAGTATTTTTAATTAAAATTAATTTTCTTAACTATTTATTAGAAGTAGAACTTCACTTAAAAATAAAAAAAAAATTCATCCTAATATAATATTTTCATTACAATTTAAAACTTGTAGACTATTTATCACAAAAAAATTATAAAAGTGTCACAATTTATGTTTATAGCTAGGGTTAAATTAAATGCTGCAAAAATCACCTTTAGAAAAATATATATAATTACGTCTAAAATTGGATTTATTATTATATTATTTTTGTCAAATATTTTGGATTGATTTAAGAATATTATTAACAATATAATATAAAAAATTCATTAATATTATTATGTGATATTAATTAATTTAATTATTATTGAAAAAACCCCTTTTGCGCCTAAAAATAATTTTTTATAAAAACAATCCATTTATATTAAAATTGTTTTTATATCTATGTATACCTAATATGTAACAAAATAATTAAACCACATATATTAAAACATTGTAAAATATTATACATAATATCAAATTTAATGACTATGTGATAATTTATACTTTTAATAATAATAATATTTGTATATAATTGATCAGTAAAACCATTTATTGCATGTAACACAAGCTTTTAAAGGAGCTATTCATTGCATATAATACAGGATATACTAAGTGTTCTGTGTAAATTGTTGTGAACATTGTGTTTTATTTATTAAATATTATAGACGATATTTAATTTATCAAATCATAAATATATTATAAATTATTTGAATTTTATATTACATTGAAGGCATGGGGTTGTGGGTCATAAATACTATTAAATATAATTTTTTTGTTTATAATTTCAGGGTGTTTGAGTCTCCCCATTTTTAGTAAATTGTTTCCTCACAATTTAAAAATGAAAACAGTAATAAATTAAATTATATATAAACATTTCATTATTTAAATCCCACATCGTGTGGAGGGTTAGTAAATAAGCCTCTTGAAAATAGATAATCTGATGTACCATTGTCATATCAAACAACACATAACTAGGATTCCAATTATGAGAAAATCTGTGGAATGTGATGATATAGACTTGGAGAAAAATCATAAATAATTATAGGTAATGGTTTAGTTTATTGATCAAAAATAGAAAATGATCAATGGAAATTTTAGGGGCTCTAAAGTATAAATCTCTAATGATTTTTCAGACATTCAGTTCCACAAAAAATAATGTATTATGATTAAGTTTTATTTCATTATCATTTATAAAATTTCATGTAATTATTTTACTACCAAAGAATCCAAGTAAATATACATATGTGATATATTTCCAAAAATATAATTTCACTCTTTGGTTGTGTTATTATTAATTTCAAATTAATCCATTTCATTAACAAATTAATATTCAAAAATTAATATTTTTAAATCCAAAAGAACTAAAATTCACTTATACAAGATCATAATATCCCTAAAAGAGTAAAAAATTTCCATCTCTCTAACTATATTAGAAAACCATTATGGTTAATCAAATAATCTCTAAAACTTAAATTTAATACTACGTGATGATCATTAATTTTTATTAATCATTCTTTTTAATTAAAAACAATGAAATATTTTCCAAGACATTGGATAGGCAAGTGGTTGGAGTGAAGGCCTTATCATCCTTCGATTGTGTAATCAACACCTATAACCATTTTAAATAGTATGGGTTATCACCTATCATCGAGGTTTTTTTATTTCGAACCTATATAATATAATTCATATAAATTTCCCAAAATATTGATTCACATACTTGAATTAATTATAATCATTAAATATTCCATTTTTACTATAGTTTTCAAAATAATATAATTTTTTTCAAAGTCTATTAATTTTAATTTTTTATTTTTACAATATCATTATTAATCATATCAACCCTAAAGGATATCAATAACATTAAAACTATACCTATAAATTGTAAATGAATTATTAATAATATATATTTTCAATTAAAACATATACATTCAGTAAATTTATCCAAATTGAATTTAACCTTAGTTGAATATCAACACAGAATACCTAAAAAGTCATGTTCTTATATTTGAAATTATTTTAAATCATAAAATTTTTACTCCATGATGGTATCCATGACAATTTGTGTCAATTATTACATAATTCCTTCCAAAATTTAACAGAATACATGAATTCTTCATGATTCTTACACCAAAATACCATTGGTAAAAATACATCTATAATTTATTTGTTGAATCCCAATATATAAATATTTTATCTATTTTATTTCAACATTGGTCTTACCATGGTATAGGGTTTCACTTAATTGATTTATTGTCATTTCTATTCAATTTCTTTATAATGTTTTGTAATTACAATTAAAATAATCCAAATAATAAACCCTATGAGTGTCATAACACGTGTTCATTAAGGCACATAGTCACGTACTTGGTTGAGCTCGATTCAAACCCAACAAAAAATTTTCAATTTTATTACCCATAGGAACATCAATACTATAACCATGTACACTTATAGTATCATGAAATGTTTTTTTCATGGAATACACATATAATATCTACCATACATATAGTTTTGCATTATCTTATTTATATTTTCTCAATGTAAACACAAGGGTTATGTTAACTGATTTCTTTTTTTTCAAAAATCATATTTTTAAGATCACTATTTGAATTTATTTAACACCAACTGTTGTGAACCTCACTTTAGTACTATGGAAATATTTCTTGCTATCATAACATTAGAGTGGATACAAAATTTCAATCCCAATGGAATGATCATTTTAGTATTCATGGTAAACTAGATACATACATGATTAATTTAATACAAATTAAAAAAAATTACAACATAATTTTTTTCATCAAGAATAAATTTATTTTCTTGAGAGAATCCCTACAAAAAAATTATACTAAACATAGTGGATTTCTAGGTAGAGTAATAAAATAAGGTTGAGATGAAATGATTAATGAAGGTTATATACCATGGAAGAAATCGGGAATCATTAATTAATAATAAATATGGAAATGTGAATAATTTGACACAAATTATATTTAAATTCATGGATAAATCATGCAACACCACAATATTTCATAGTTTGTTATCTCTTCAAATTAATTATATAGCATGCGACACACGCAGTACCAAGTTCGAGTTCATCACATCTTACCAAAGTAGCCTTTCAAAATGAATTTATGAGTAGTATAAATGAATTTTTAATTTTATATACTTCATATAATTTTAGAATCCATATTATGTGTTTTTAGACATAATATAAGATCAAATTCATTTTTTCTTATAAAAGAAGTATTTTAAAAAAAATGCAATTTTACCATCTTTTAATGGGAAAATACTTTTAATACCAATATTTACAAATTTATATATTCAATTTAATGATATAAAATTATTATCCAGAATAGGGGCATAATAATCTAGATTAATTATTTTTTGGTACTATTCTGATAAAATTCATATTTTGATGAATAATGAAAAATATTAAATTTTAATTGAAAACATATTTTTTAATTGAATTTATTTATAGTGTTAAATTATTAATTATAATGGGTTATAAGTAAAATTATATTATATTTTTATCATTCAATGCATGTATGTTCATTATAAGTAATATCACATTTAAATTTGACATACACTAGTGTCAATCTTTTGATAGTTTTTACTTTTTAAAAACCCGCTTTTAGTTTTGACAACGGGAATTAATTTTTAATTAATTAATAAAAATTATATCATTTCTATTTGGAAAAATAGAATTAATTTTTGAATATGTAATATCAAAATAATCTCAGAATAAATTTTCGGTATTTTTCTAAATACATTAAATTTTTTATGAATTGTGAAAAACACTGCATTTTTATTTTAAAATGACGTTTTATTTAAATAATTAGTTAATATGTTTAAATATATATTAGATAAAATTAGATATATAATATCTATATATTTTAAATGTAATTAATTGGAGTCATTTTATAATAATATTTGATATATAAAAAATATTTGAACATTTTAACGCCTTTTACCCACCTTCTTGGCACACTTTAAAAATTGATAAAAATTTATTTTTACCACTTCTATGAGTTGAATTTCAAAAATACAGGAGATATGTTTCACATCAATAAGAAAAATGTAGTTAAGTAAAATAAAAATAATTTTTTCTGAATAATAATGTTTACTTTTATTTTCCACTATTAAAAATAAATAGGGTAAATAAAGTTAAAAATGATATTATAATTATTTTAACACGTTTATTAATTCAATTGGATAGTTTTTTTTCAACTATAATAAACCCTAGGAATAATATATGAACATTTTGGTCTACTTGGAATTGATTAGGTCATTTATTAATATTCTATTTCAAGAAGTGTAAAAGTGTTAAATTCGATGTTTAATAACTAACCCATTTTTTATATAAGGTTATACAAAAGAAAAATTTGGATATATATTTTCATTAGAAATATAGAAATATTTTCTAATTAGTTTTATTTTATAAATAATTTTTATAAAAAATATGATTAAATTTATTTATGATACAATGATGATGCAATAATAACCCTAATAATGAATGATTAAAATAATTGATATTATAAATATCCAAATAAATGTATATTCAGACTTTGGATGAATTCTACTAATTTCATTGGATAATATGATATTTTATAGTTGATTGAATAATTTTTTTTCAAAGTGATATAGTTTTTATGACTTTCACAAAAACAAAATACCAAATAGTTTCAAAATTTACATAAATAAGTTTTTAATAAAAATTCTATATTATCAGTTGACATAATATTCCTAAAAATCCAAGGATCAAACAACATACATTGATAATGATATATATATTAATATTGAACCACATGGTGTATGATAATGTTTTTATTTTAATATTATTAACAATTTATTATAATAATACAAGAATACATTGTAAATGGTAAAAAATTTAACTAAGAGTTATATCTAAAAGATAAGGTTTATATGGTGACCTAAACAAATATAAAACCTATTTTTTATGAGTTTTTAGACCCATACCCACCATATCCTCTAAATAAATTATTTTGGATCCATTATAAATGGGACATTATGGTATAATAAAATAATATCTCATGACTTTTCAAAAGTGACCCTCATATCTTTTATAAATTGGAATTTCCCCTTCTCTCTAAATCACACTTCCAATGCCATTTGGCTCAGCCAAACCCAGATCAAATATTCTCCAAGCTACCCTCCCATATACTTGGAAACCTTAAGTTGATCAGAAAACCATCCTATGGACCCATTGTGATCTACTCAAAATGAAGCACCCGAAGAAGAGGTAAAAATATCACCACCTCTTTCAATGTTCTTTTCTTCATCCAATTATTCTTTCCTTATTGTTTCCATAAAAAAAATTAACTCCATTAACTTATACATACAGTAATGTTACTATAAATATGGTACCACCATATTCATGATTCTATACATCCTATGAATTAATATTTACCATAAGTGCATAAGTACGACATACCGTCTCCACTTCGTGGTGTAGTTTGTCACTCAAACACTTAATTATTTTGATGGGTTTAATAATGAGAATGATTGATTAAATAATAAATATTAAATTTTAATGATTATATATATATGATATAACATACAATTAGTTATGATTTCACCATCAATAGAATGTTTTTTTCGCTGGTGCATACGTACAGATTACCATCTCCACTAACGCGATAAAATTCATACACCATCATAACCATTTATGAATAATATTTATTTTAGGATTAAAAACTAATTTTAACAACATAGTATAATTTTTTATATGAATCAAATATATCCTATCGATATCAATCACTTCTTGCGTAACAATGAATATAAATGAAGATGAATCAGTTAACACCAGAAATAGTGATACTACATAAATATTATTAACAAAATAATATTGTCAGATCATATATGTTATCATATATATATATATATATATATGTGGTTCCTGAATAATTAAATTTTCATGATTTTACAATTATACAGGGGGTTAATGTACCCTTTTCAAAGGAATGTTACAAGATAATGGTAAATTCTACAATCTCATCATTATATGAGGTTGTTTATACATGAGTATCTGTTATGACCACTTTATCATCCACATTCGTGTTTCTTAAAAATTTATTTGGAAACAATTTTACTATTTCCTATAATATTTTTTAATTTCTTTTATATCATGTTTTGACTTTTTATTAATTTTTTTGAAAGTAATATTTCGCTCATTTTCCAGATAATATTCTTTTTGACCATTTCAAAGAATATAGGTTAGAACTTTTTTTACCTTATATGGAGGGAGTGGATATTTTTTGTTTGATACAACACCTTCAAAGATTCCCCTAAAAGGTTATATAAATATTTTCAAAATAAATTTTTTCTTTTATAATTATGTGAATTATAAATGATTTCAATATTGAAATAGATATTTCTCACAAATACCTTTGATTTAATATACTTTAACATACTTTATTAGATTTTATGCTTGTTTGATATTGATTTATTATGATACAATCTTCCATATTTAATTTAAGGTTTTGTGATATTTTTGACTATAGAAGTGTTATTTGTAAACCATTCATGGTGTATAGTTAAAATATAAACATTTTTAATGCTAGTTTTAATATGAATTTTTATGTTCTGTTTCAGCCTTTTCATATGGGGAATGTATTACACATAGTGACTGATGGGTGGAGCCCTCTATAGCTCCATGATGCATTAGTATCTCTTAGGAGATATACTTGTGTCTTGGCACAAGTCCTTGACAATTTCTTTAGCTTTGGAGTAAGGCCATGACTATGTGGTTATGATGTTCGTCATTATACATTCCATCATTATAAAATTGGATATTTATATTACATGTGATTATTTGACTAGTAGAATATAAATGTTAATAAGATAATAAAAGTATTTTGATTTATATTTTCCATATTATACTAATGTTTATTCCTAAAAAGGGATTTGTTTTTGTCTTATATAGTTCATTATATGTTTTTCTTATTTATCAATGATTTTTCCATATTGTTATCTTTAATGAGCCTTAGAGATCACCCCTTTATAGTTGGAGTTTACATCATTTTTGTATATAATAAGTACATATATTATTCTATAAGGAATAAGAGAAAATGAATGTAATCAATAAGGTTTTATAGTAATTAAGTTTTCTACCATTTTTTAAAAGAATACATGATGAAGGTTTTCAAATGTTATTAAATGGAAAAAAAGATCTCCATTGTGTTTATCTTCCTTATAAATTTTGGAATGTGGGTCTGGACTGAATAATATTGGATAAAACTCATGGTTAGAATAGATTTTGATTGAAATTGGATACTAATTTTAATGCTAAATAAATTATTATTATTATTTTTGTGTTGTTTTAAAAAGGACAATCTGTAGGTCGGGTGATAACCAGTACTGTCTGGCAATGCCGCGTGACTTGAACCCGCAACTGAAGGGCGACATGGGTGCATCAACTTCCACTGGAATACATGATGTCCGTGTTTTTATAATTTGGTTTTCTGAAATATTTTTACAAATGAATTATAAATTCATAATTTTTGGAACCCTATATGATTATGAAAAATAGATTATTTTTTATTTATATTATCTTTTGGAGTGAAAGATGAGTTTGTGGGAAAAAAATTTCTGAAGGATAAAACTGTACGCGTCAAGTATATTTTTTCACTTATTCTATGAATAAATTAATTCTCATTCTTTAGGTAAGGGATCTTAAATAAAAAATGTGTTATTCTAATACATTATGATATATTGAACAGATGATATTTTTAATCCTCATAAATTGATGTCTTTGAGGCCCTCTATTTTAAACTTTATTTTGATTGATGACCTCAGTCACTCACTATAAATATTTAAAGTTTTCCACCAATTATGTTTCTATAATATCCACCAATTTTCTCTTAATCGATATCAAAATTTATTGGTGAATTTTTAATTTCCATTTACCTCTTATTAAGACTCAATTTTATAAACCCAATTTCTGATGTGGGTTTACCACAAATGTATTTTTTATCTTTTTCACCTTTTTTTGAAGAACAATTTCAAATTGCAAAGATTCAATTTATTTAAGGAGTTGACAATTTAACACCCCATGAATTCATAGAACGTTATCTCTTCAATGTAATTCAATAACATGTGCAACACGCAACACCGAGTTCATGCGCACCACGACTTACCAAACTAGCCATTCAAAAAAAGGTTATGAAAAATGTTAACTATATTATTAATTTTATATAATCCATATAATGTTAGAATTCATATTATGTGTTTCTTATAAATAATATTAGAACAAATTCATTTTTTTCAGATAAAAGTGGTATTTTTTAAAAAATGAAAATTTATCCCCTTTTAATGGGAAGCCATTTTTAAAACCAATATTTTATACAGTTATATATTCAATTTAATGAAAATAAATTATTTATTAGAATAGGGGCATAAAAATTTAGTTTGAATAAATTTTTGGTACTATTCTGATAACATTTATATATTGATGAATAGTAAAAACTAAATTTTTATTGAGAACAACATTTTTTATCGAAATAATTTTTACATGTAAATTATGCACTCGAATGGTTTGGAAACAAAATTAGATTATATTATAATCATTTAATATAGTTTTGGTAATTATATGTAATCTCACATTTAAAACTAACATAAATAGATGTCATTTTCTTGATAGTTTTTACTTTTTAAAAACCCGATTTTTGGTTTTGATAACAGGATTTAATTTTAAATTATTTAATTCTACTACTATGTTTTGAATTTGGTAAAATAGAATTTATTTTTAAATTCAGTATATCAAAAATATCTTAGCATGAATTTTTGATATTTTTCTGAAAACATAGAATTTTATTTAAATAGTGAAAATCAATGTCTTATTGTTTAAAACTGACTTTATATTTAAATAATTACTTATTTTATTCAAATTTAGAGTAGGTAAAAATTGAAACATAATAAAACTATATGATCAATGTTATTCATTGGAATCATTTTATAATAATATTAGATATATAAAATTTTATTGAACTTTTTACTGTGTTTTTACCATCCTTCTAGGAGGATTTGAAAATTTGCAAAAAAACTAATTTCACCACTTATATGAGTTGAATTTAAAAAATACAAGTGACTCGGTTGACATTAGTAAGTAAAATTTTGTAAATAATTTAAAATTATTTTTTTTGAAAAGTAACTTTTTACTTTTATTTTCCACGATTAAACGTAAATAGGCTAATTAAAGGTAAAATGATATTATTGTTACCCTAAAACATGTCCAAATACTATTTCATGAGTGTTTTTATAACAAAATAGACCATATAGATAAAATATGATCTGTTTGGTCCACTTGGATTATATTAGGACATTTATTATTAAGTTATGTTAAGAAGAATGAAAATATTTAAATTCAATGTTTAATAACAAAACCATTTTTATTATATGACTACAAATAAGATAATTTGGAATGTAAATATTAATTATAAGGATAATGATATATTCTATGTAATGGTATTTTATTTATAATTTTTTGGCATTATAAAATTACATTTATTTATGATACAATAGTGAAGTAGTAATTACCATATTAATGAATGATTAAAATAGATGATATTAAAAATTTCTAAATAAATGTAAATTGAGACTTTTGATGAATTAAACTAATTCTATAGGTTAATATAACATGATAGGGTTGATTCAATAAATTTTTTCGAAGTGATAAAGTTGTTATGACTTTCACAAAATCAAAATACCAAATAATGTCAAAAATGTCATAAATATGATTTTAAAATAAATACTATATTATTAATTGATATAATATTCTAAAAAATATAAAGTTCAGCCAAAGTAAATTTAAAATGTTAGATATATCAGTAATGAGCCACATGGGTTTCACATGGATTTTTATAGTATGATTATGAACCATTTATTATTATAATACCAAAATATAGGGTAAAATTTTAACTCTTTAACTAAGAGTTTAACTTAAATGATATGGTCAATATAGTGACCTAATACAATCTAAAACCTACTGGTTGAGATTTTTATGACCCATCCCAACCATTTCCTCAAAATAATTCATTTTGGATACATTATAAATAGAATATGATTGTATAGTAATATAATGTTTCATTCTTTTCCTAAAGTGACCCTAACCTCTGTTTTAAAAGGGTGATTTCCCTTCTCTCAAAATCACACCTCCAAAGCCATTTGGCTTGGCCAACACCAGCTAAAATATCTACCCAATGACCTTCCATTCTACCTAGAGACCTTATTTTGAGCAGAATGAAAACCTATGTAGTAATTTTGATCAGATCAAATGGAAACACCTGAATAAGAGGTAATAACTTCACCACCACTTGCATTGTTCTTTTCTTCTTCCACTTCCTTTTATCATTGTTGATTCCATAACAAAATAACAATTCATGTATAATATACATTCATTGATGTTATTATTAATATGTTACAACCATATTCATTATTCTATACTTCCTATTAATGACAAGTAACCATACATACATATGTACGACTTCCCATCACCATGTTGTGGAGTACCTTGTTACTCAAACACTTCATTATTTGGATGGGTATAATAATGAGTATAACATTTTATAATAATAAATATAAAATAATAATTATCCTATATATATGATATAATATCCAATTGAAAATTATTTCACCACCAATAGAATGATATAGTTGCTCGTGCGTACGTACGGATTACCGTCTCCAGGAACGCGATAAAATTAGTACCACATCGTAACCATTCATGAATATTTTCCATTTTATGATTAAAAATAATGTTTAAGAAAATAATATCATTACTTATATGAATAAAATACATCTTATTCATAAAAAAAAAGTCATAAGTAACAATTTATATAATGTAAAATTAATCAGCTAACACCTGAAACGATGATATTACTGAAATATAATTAACCAAGAAATATTAGAAGATCATATATGATATAATTTTTTTTATGAGGATTATGTATAATTTAATATAAATGATTTAAATATTATAAAATAGTTTAAAATATACTTGACCAAGGAAAATTACAATGTAAGGGTTACTTCTACAATCTCCTCATTATCTGAGGTTGTTTTTATGTGATTATCTACTGGGACCACTTTGTTATCCACATCTGTGATTCTTAAAAATGAATTTGAAAACATTTTTATTATTTAATATAATATGTGCTAAATTAATATATACCCTTGTTTGAATTTTTATAATTTTTTTGAATGGAATCATTCCTTTATATCTTAAACAATGTACTTTTTGACCTTTTCATCAAATTAAGGTAAGAATATTTTTTTAAATTATATAGTGAGATATGATATTTTCTAATGTTATAACAACTTTGATGTGTCCTTTAAAAAAATATAATCATATTTTCAAAATAAATGTTATATTTTATAATTATGTGACTTTTAAATGATTTCAAAATATAAAGAGATATTACATTCAAATATTTTTGATTTCATCTATGTCAACATCCTTTTTAGGATTTTACGCTTGATTGATGATGATTTATTAGGATACAATATTCCATGTAGTATTTAATGTTTTGAAATATGTTTGACTTTGGATGTTTTTTTATAACATTAATGATATATGATTAAAATAAAAACAATTTGCATGCTAGTTTTAATATGAATTTTTATGTCATGTTTTAAACATTTCATTTGAGGAATGCATTAGATATAGTAAGTTACGAGTGGAGCCCTCTACATCTCCTTGATGCATCGGGGGGTCTCATTCGAAAAACTAGTGTCCTGGAAAAATTCCTTGACAAAATCATATTTGTAGTCTTGACACGAGGCCTTGACTATGTGGTTAGGATGTCAGACATTATGCATTCCAACATTAAAAAAATTGGTAATTGATATTACATATGATTATTTTAATAGAATAATATCCTATTGAATATGTAAATGGAAATATCATGATTTATATTTGCCATATTATGTTGATGTTCATGTTTAAAAATACTTCTTTTAGTTATATACATTTACTTCAATGTTTATACTTATTTATTATAGTTTCTGATATATTGTTATCCTTACTAATCATCTGATATCACCACTTTCGATGTTTTATTTTTCCCAAGATGTGAAAGAAGTATTTTATGGTTGGGTAGAAGGGATAGGATAAGGGATATATGTTTGTTCAAAGGGGAAAGAATTTTTTTTGTTGATTATATTTCATGATGCCATGTAAATCTTATGTATGTATCTAGTAATTCTAAGGATACAAAAATAATAGTTCTTTCAGGATTTGATCCCTTGTAATCATGAAAAGTTTATGTAATAATGCACCAAATTTGGGTAAATAGGTTCAGGGAATTAAAAACAATGATCAAACTAGAACATTATATAATTAGAAACACATAATACATTATCTATAAATTTATAATGACATGAATATATTGTTCATACATAGTAAAAATATCATGAATAATAATGATAAAATTAATTAAAGGGAATTCATAATTATTATAAACCATGTCTTCGGAACATGAAAACCTCTACTGTGAAGATCTATCCTACATAATGATTAAAACTATTGGGAGAAACCCAACAAATTTTTCTAATTGATTTTTCACATGACGACATATCAATTCATCAAAGTGTAACATAAATACTCCAACCCATCCATCATTTCATGTCAAAATAATAACTCAAATATTGAATAATTTATTTAATTATTTAATAATGTCCCTTATCATAAAATATTTGTATTTTGTAAAGGATATAATTTTTTTTATATTTACATAATTAAAATAAATACATTCTATATAAATCACCATAGGTCAAAGGATATATAATTAATGTAATATTCATATCCATGATGAATAATGTGGGTATTTAGGTGAAATTTTAGATTTTATAGCCACTATATAGTGAATAAATTATGTGAAATTTAATTACTAAAAAATGATTCTTGTAATTTATTGTAAATACTACCCTTATTAAAAATAAGTACAATCCATCTTGGGTAATAATAAGTATAGTGGTAATACGATGTATACATATTGTAGTAAGAATATGGGATGTTTTCATAGATGAAATAAAAAAAAATATTCAACAACATTCATGAAGAATATATGTGTTTAATTTTGAAAATAAATATGAAACAACATTAAATTAAAAATAACTTGAAAAAAATATTATATAAAATCGTCTTTGTTAGTTTTCAAAGAAAGGGTTATGTAAATGACAATGAGTAATTTCGTATAGGGTAATAATAAATTTCCATCTTCATTGTAAAAAGAATATAAAGGTTACTTGTTTGGAATGTGAAAAGAATATTTCAATGAAAATAATTAAAATAAATCATTTTCAAATGTCAAAATCATTTTTGAAATCATTTATGGGGTATAATCTTTCGATAAAATTATATTTTTGACCGAAGAGATAAATGAATTTGGAGTTTTAAAATAACATTTAATAAACCAATTTATGTACTAAATAGTGGTAAAATAGAACTATTAATTGAAAAGTATCATTAGAAACCTTGGAATAATAGATTTAAATGGTTTGTTAAATAGTTATCTTATAAATACAATTAATGTAAATTCCAAAATAAATAACCTCTTTTTGAATGATATGTTGACTTAAACCATTAAAAATATCATAATGTTGAAGTGAAAATTAATTAATGAATATGTTATGTGAAATTTTAGTATGTAAAGGTCAATTAATAGAAAATAAATCATAATATATTAAAAAATTATTACACACATATTCATAGATAATTAAATACAATAAACAAGTAATATAACCAAATGAAACGAAATTGAATTATTAAATTCTATAACACTTTATAGCCTTTAATTATAATACACATATAATATATAATTCAAATTAGAAAATAAAAAATTGAAAAATTAAATATTTATGATATTACATGTCAAAGGGGACATATATACACCATATAAAAAACTATGTGCATATAAATACAATATGCCTCAATGAAATGAAATTGAGACGAAATCTCTTACCTCCAGGGGACTTTTGAATTATGATTAAAATGAATGATAAAATTTAAAATGGATATTTTAATACACTATGTATAAATTTATAAAGGTTATATGATAAAATATGGAATTTATAGAAACCACACAAAATATAGAATTGGTGATGATTGTGTATGTATCACAAAATAAAAAATGGGATGAGAATCACTTACCGCATGCTTTCTTTTGGTTGAACTCACATTAATATACAATATAATAGTTTTAATAATGTTATTAAATTATAAAATAACCATATTTATATTTAAAATATCATATATTATTCTTCTATAAAATATCATCCTTTATTTTTTAATAATATTTCATTATTTTCATTATTTTGGGTGTTAATTTATTTAGTTGTTTAATATCTTTTGACATAATATTTTTTTGTTCCTCATTAGTATATAATTATATCATAATAACTATAATTTGAAACATTTTATAATATTATTTATATTATATATATATATATATAATCCATTAATGTTGGTGATTGGAATGAAATGCTCCATTCATGGAGACAATATACTGTATGTACGCTTGAATGTTGCTTCTGTTTTCTTTTCATGTTCATAGAAATAAATTTAAATGATATATATATATATATAACATAAATAATGAATAATTTTTGTTTCATATATTTCAAATATTTTTATTAAAAACACCTTTAATACATTCCCTTCAAAGCATGAATGATGTACATCGCTTCATGAATTGGTAGTCCTTTGGACACACGAATGATGTCATCTTATTCCCACAAAATAGAAAACATAATTTTGTGTGTGATATAATAATTACAAAATAATTATAACATCATAAATATAATTTATATAATATAAAAAATATAATTACATCATTATTAAAATCTGTTACATACGGTAATGTATGAAGGAATGACATGAGTTTGCAAGTGGGTTGTTCATCGTACACACAAACGATGATTTTGTACAACGTTTGATGTAAGTGTGTGAATTTTTATTTTATATAATTTCTATAACATCATCTATTTTTATTTTAGATACAAATTTTATTATTTATCATGATGTAAAAATAATTGAATTGGGTTTAGGAAAAAATAAAATAAAGGTGCTCGTTGATTAATCTTATATCTTCTTAAGGTAGCCCTATTTTTTTATACTAATATAATTTAATTATTTCTATTCCTATCAAATAACTATATTAGGATGAGATTGGTGATGTTAGGAGTAAATTATGGTTGGTTTTAAATGGTAAAAATTGTTGAGAGGTGTGTATAATGGGGGAGAGTGAATGTCAGTCCTGTAAATACCAAGAGTGAAACATTATTTTGAGGTGTCCCATACATCACAAGTCTATAATAATGAAAAAATTTATATTCAATTGAGGATATGTTTGAAATAATTATAGAAAATGGTATTTTTACCAATTTACATGCCATTAGTCACTTTAAGAATAATTTGTATCCTCTATGTAAAATTTATTTCTCTTAATCTATAAAAGTAAATTTAATTTCTCTCACTAAATAATTATAGGTAAAATATTATTTTAAACTTAATAATAATTATAAATTATATATATTTTATATATTTAATACACATTTTTAAATTCTACTTATTTATTCTTCAAAAATTAAATTTAAATTAATCACGCATATGTGACTAGAAAATTGTATTTTAAAAAGAATTTTTTTAAAAGTTTGAAATTTTTTTATATCAAAATTCAAAATAAAAATTATTCCAATGAACGAAATAGGTTTCATATATGTATAATATAATATTGGTACCTTTAAACCAACTAGAAATTTATTTTTTCACTATATATATATATATAAGAAGTTTTCAATAATAATTCATTATTTTTCATTGTTTATAAAAATGAAAATTATTAAAAAATAAAAAAAATTAACCCTAAGAAAACATTGGCATTAATATTTAAAAATTTATTTTATTTTTTCATATAATATTTATTAATGAATAAAAATTCTGTTTTAAAATTATCATTCTATTAAAAAGCGAACAAACTGTCTTTAGAAAAATACAAATTTTATGCGTAAAATTGGACATATTATTATATTAGGCATATAATATATATTTGATGAATATAAAAATATTTTTCTGAATAAATAATTTATCAAAGCATAAAAATCCTCAATAATTACAATTAATTTAATTTATTATGATAAAAATACTTTGGTTCATAAAAAATAGTTTCTAATAAAAACAATTTCATTATATTTCATTGGATATTATATCTATTTCTAAATAATTGTTGAGAAATTAGTTCAAAAATATATTTTAATAATTTATTTAATTTTATTAAAAACATCCAATTTAATTTTTGGGAGAAAATTTTCAATTAAATATTAATATTCATAATTTTAGTTTTCCAGAAAAACCCTATCTTATAAGTAACGAAAGCCTTAGAAAAACTCACTATAGTGTGAAACACAAGCTAAAATCAGTGTTCTATGTAAATTAAGCTAAACATATTTTTGAGTGTAATATATTATATTTTTCATATTGAAATAATCTGAATATGAATATATAATAATTTCATGGGATGTTATATTTTTCATATGCATGGTGTTGTGTGTCATACGCACTATAAAATATAATGTTAATCAATTAGAATTTAGTGGTGTTACAAATCTATTGTGGATTATATTTTTATAAATTAAAATATTATTATACCTTATAAAAATAAATTAGATTCTTGTAATGTCTTAAATACATTTGAAAACACCCGTCCCTCCCATAACTCACACAACTTTCAAACCATTCCATTCATACCCCTTGACGTTAATTTAGATGTAAAACATTTTCTTCATTACATAAAAAATGGGGTCTCTTCATCCATTTAAATTTTAACACCTTTTTATTTTATGAAATGTTCTTTTCAAATATTTTTAGTCATCATTATATATTTCATTACATATAACATGGAGTTTAGATCATGTTGCACTAAATATTGTATTTAAACAAAATATATCATTTTATTAAAATATTATTATATGATAGTTATCATCTAGATATTGCAATGGTCGTTATGAATATGATTAAATAAATTATAAAAATATTTCGTTTAATGTTTATATAAAATTTATCCATTGGTATTCAATTAATATTAAAAAATATATATTTGAAAATGAAGTCAATATTTTTCTGGTAATCAATTTTTATGCCCACAAAAGTGTTTTACATTAATAAATTAATAAAATAAATCTTTAGTAATATTTTTCAGAAATATATATAATATATGTTCAATAAACTATTTAATATTTATCTTATTTATTATCTATAATATAGAAAATAGAAATTTTAATTTTACACAAAAAAAATTGTTTTTTCATAAATGAACATTTGTCACAATTTTATGCCCTTATGGAAAAAATAATTTTTTTAAACTGTTAGAATATTTTTCTAATATAAAATTTATTTTTGAACTCATAATATCAAAATTATCTTAGCGTGAATTATTTATAAATTTTTATGCAGATAATTTTTTTGATAAATGATGAAAAATAATAAATTTTAATCAAAAATTGCATTTTATTTAAATTTTGTATAAAGTTAAAATATATTTTAATATTGTTATAAATTAAAAGAAGTTAAATTATAAATATATTAATAAAATTTACATCATTGAAAAATTTCCTTATTTAATATTTATATAACAACATTATAAACACGTCAATACTTTCTCTTTATAAAATATGTTACTCATCCCATCTATGGGATAAATGTTAAGAAAAAAAATTCAATTTATATAAATTAAATATGTAAAAATGGATTATTTATTTTAAATATTAAGAATATAAGTAATATATTATGTTTAAATAAATTATTTAATAAAATCAAATGTGAAAACAGAAAATAATAATTACATCATTTCAGGTAAAAATCGGTTCACCAATATGTTTAACTGAAAAGATAAAGATTGAAAATAAATAGATACTTTTCCAACCCCATTTGGATTTAAATATGATGACCATATCCAATATAAAATTTATAATTTTCTATTTTATGTCTCTTTTTTCATGATAGAAATTTTGTTACTCCATTTACATTTAAAAAAAATTTAGTGTGCCACACACCTCATTTACTAAAGGGCACCCATTCTTGTCTCTTCCATGCACCTTCCATCTAATTTTGATCATATAATAATTTAAAAAACAACTTACTATAATATATCATATAATCCTTGAATCCTTAGCTTTTTCGTAAAGTCCTCCTCGAAAAGAGTTTAGTGGAAGCATAAAGAGTTTACCTGAAGAAGATTTAATTTTCATCAATCATCTCTTTTATTTTGTTTTTACATCCTAATTATTAATTTATAATCAAACCAAAATAAAACAATTGAATTGTTGTCATTTATATAATTATTGTTTTAATATTTTATGACTTTAAACCATCTGCACATCCATCCTACAAGTTATGAAATCATTATTCATGTCGATGGTGGATTATCGCCTCGCAAACTATTCCTATTTATTTTCACAATACTACCTTTCATGGTTGGGTATGATGATGTATATAAATAATTTATATGATATTTATAAAATTATCATAAATTTATATTCATTATATCAAATTTACCTTTCTTACTTTCCATTCTTTACGAGATATGATATCGTTGTTCATGTCTACGGCAGACTACTGCCTCGCTAAGTGATGTTATTCATTTTCACGAACACTTATCTTGGAAGATAATAAGATTATTGTTATTTAATATATATGATATAAATGAAATAATTAATATATTCACATAATATTAAACATTATTAAAATATAGTTTATTATTTTATTTCTTTACTTCTCACTCCTAGAATGATGATAACATCATTCATGTTTGTGTGGACTACAACTTTCATGAAATATTGTGACTCTATATTTTCATCACCACCACACACAAATGTTATTTATAAGTATATTTGAATAAATAATAATTTATTTATAATATTAATAAAATTATTTAATGGGAATATATTTTTTATTCATATTTCCATAATAATTTGTGAATAATGGAATCATTACTCATGCGTAAGTAAGGCCAACCATCTCTATGATCGTAACACACCTAATTTCTGAAAACAACATTTCAAAAATAGTAAAAATTTATAATTTATGTATAAATATGATAATTATTTAATTCTTATAATTATTTATATAATGGAACTTGGAACATATAAGAATAATTAAAATAAAAAGTCAATACATATATTACAAACAATGATGTTATATCTTAAAAGATGATTTTAATGATGAATTGTTAATAAAAGGGTAATAAGAGAAAAAAATAAAATCATATATGGATATATATATATATGGTTATTTATAATTTTTATAATGTACTAATATTTAATATACATGGGTTTTGAACTTGAATAAATGATGTTGAGACATGTAGTAAGAGATTCTCATCTCACTTTTTACATCTTTGAGAGGAATGATATCTTCACCACCATTTTATTTTATGTGGCATACAAAATACCCATGAATTTAGCTTATGATTCTTATCCATTAAATATTTCCACTTTACAAATCTATTTTGTTATAAATTTTTTATAGTGGTTATGATTTAAAATTTATCCAATCTGTAAGGGATTTATGTCTCAATATTCCTTCTATGTGACACATGTTATGTTCATAAAATATATTATAATATTTTAGTTAATATATTGCCCCAATAAATTTTATTTAATTAATATAATAATTTTCATGATAATAAATATTTTATTTAATGATATTATTTCATGGGGATTCTGATTCAAATTTACCAAATTTAGAATAATTTTATATTATAATCTCATTTTTTATCAGAATTATCTATTTTTATATATTAAATTGAAAAAATATTATGATATATATCTCAAGAAACTAATGAATTTTATTCTCCTATGTTTATTTAATCATAATATATCTTTACCCATTATTTTCCTATCACTGTGAACTCGAGAGATCAAATGGAATGTTTGTAATAAAACCCATATTTTTACTAGAATCCAATTTTTCATCCAAATCATTGATTTCTGAAAAAGTATAGAAATTTTTTTTCAACTTTCATAAAAATTATTTGTTATTGAAAATTGTACCCAATATTTACATTTAAATAAATGTTTTTAAAAAAATATTGAAGTCATTTTCATAAACCATGCCCATTTTTCATTAATAGAGAGTGTGAAAAGAATCATTGTTTCAACATGCATGACATGAACAATATTTAATGATTTCATGAACAATAAATTGTTTGAATCATACCTTACATTTTTTAAAAGTTAATTTCAATGAAACTTTGTTCCATAATATTTAAATTTTTTTGATTTTTGAAAAAATTATTTCAATGTGAAAATGATTTTTAGAATTTTTTTAGTTTTAATAATATTTTTTAAATGTAAAAAAAACTATTTTACCCAAGAAATGATTTATTTTTTTTGATGAATCTATTATCGATTTTATCTTTTCCAATGTTTATAGTATAAAAAAATTTCAATGAAACCCATTTCATTTCATGTGTTTCTATATGATGAATTTTTATGGTATTGTTCAACATCTACAGATGTCTATGATTATGCAATAGTTGGGACCTATATCTCCTTCTAATTAATTGGGTAATTATTTATATCTCATTGGATAGATATGAATGGATCATAGAGTGAACCTTCTTTAGTGAGATAATTTGTCTACTTTGATGGTCTTGGGGGTGAAATATGACAACTATGATTTTTTTAGTAGTGAATCTATTCCACTACAATGGTTTTTCAAATTAACCTTAACAACTATGGAAATGGGTTTCTATTATTTTGTTTATTCAAAAAATCCATGTAATATGAAAACATTAGGATATCATGGTTCGTGATCTTTTATTACCTTATGATTCATGTATTATAAACTATCAATCATTATTCCATGACTTAATGGTACAATCCTTGATAGAAAGGGTATTATTTTCAAATTGTATTTCAAAGTTCTTATACCCTTATACTGATGTTATGCTTCTGTATCTCCCTCGTTTACTGTTACATAGAGTTTGAGCTAAAAAGTTATTATCATTCGTTTCCCGAGGTTATGATGAATGATTACGTAAGGTACTATCACACAGATTAATAAATAAGAATATTATTATGAGATAAGTTGAAGATCCTTCACCAAATTAGACGATTGTGTACATAGTAACCAAAAACACTAAACTATTACTGTCCTTGAGCATGTGTATAATTTATTCAATTGACTTCTAAATACATGTAATAACAATGTATGGAAATCCTAGGTCACTATAGTTTAAATAATAGGAATGTTTTAGATACAATTTGTGACCATCATGTGAAAAAATTATTGTTCTCCGTAGAGATATTTCTATTGATATGTATATGGATATCTAAAAGGATAATTCTAAGGATGATTTAAAGTATAGGAAAATGTCTTAGAATTATGGTAAAGGATATTGCGAGTGGTTTCTAATAAATTGGATCCAGATTGGGATTTTATAAGTGGATGTGGCTCTGGAATATATGAACTTATGGGTAATAACATTAAAAATGGAACATTGATCTTGACATGATCTCCAAGTTGTGCATGAAAACAGATCATGCTACACAACTAGTTTACCCCTGCAAGGAGATATTCATTGGAAATTGAAAAAATCATTACAAAGAATTAAGAATTCAATAAATAGATAATTATTATTAATATCCTAGAATAAACCAAAGGTCTCATAGAATAAAAATAATATATCATTATATGTTTTTTCATATGATGATTATTTTTCATATAATACATTTTTGTATTAGTCAATTATGGGAAATAGAAGGAAATGAGATTACATTGAATTTGACATAAATTTTTTAATGAGAAACCAAATGGTGTTATGAAAGTAGTAAAGGAATTAAGGATTATACCTAATCAGTTATCACTGAACATGATTAAATATATTCACCTAAAAGAACTCAAGGACTCAAAAAATTATATAATTATCATGTTCAATATGGATATGCGTTGTGGGAACCATGTAATAATGAATAATTAATTTTCTATATGTCATGAATTTGTATTTAATCACTCAAGGGAATTTATTATAGGTATGATAAGATGTTTTGCGTCTGGAAATGGGAACAAAGTAAGTGAAAACACAGTAAAAATAAAATGTTTAGTTATGGAAAATAATGAGAATAATGATCTCTCAATGTTATAATTAACTGATGAATATTTTAAATGTATAATGTACGAAATATAAGTTAATATATGTCCTACGGGTAAATCTCATTTAGATAATTAATATGGGTGTTCGAGTAATGGAAATATTTCTAATGATTAAGAGACTACAAGTGCCATATAAACAAAATTATGTGTTAAGAAATTAAGTTAAAAAACCTAGTTAATGGTTTGATAAGGAATTTGGATGATTTAATTTTTAATGTATTTGAATTCAAAAATTATTTTATACAAATCAAAAAATATATAATGATTTTTCATTATAAAATATTTATTATGGATAAGAAAAAAATATTTATTAGTATATATGATCTATAAAATTGATTTAATGGAAAGGTAATATTTTCTGAAAAAGTAGTTTATGCCATCATATATTAATTTCAAAACAATAGAAGATCAATTAAATATGATTAATTATCTATGTTTTTATTCAATAAACGGGTAAGCATGCATGTTTCTGGTGAGGTTTTAAAGTAATTCTGGTTATTAGAAAACATCAAGAGAATATATGACACATGTATTCACATATTTCACAAGTTACCATTAAAAATATGCTTTATTATAATTTGAATATTAGTTTTGAGGATTTGAAAATTTGTTACCATATTTATAAATTTATAATTTTATATGGTTCTGATGTACCTGCAGACATCATTTAGTTCATGCGGGCTATGGTCTGATTAGATTTATTTATTCTCAAAGTATAATTTCTACAAATTCAATGTATAGTTACAGTGTGGTGTTGATCCCATTGGGAAAATGAGTTAGAGATTAGTAAATAAGGCTAATAATTTTTTCATTTGGACTCCCCATGAGATAGACTGTGATTGGGAAAACTAACAGTAACATATTTGGGTTTATGATCAGAGATAATGAAGTGATTATGATCAATTTTCAGGATAAATATAAATTATTATCTTTATTATAACATGTTATGGTCTTTAGGATGTTGATGTGAATAAAGAGGAGGCTACTAGTTGATCATTTCTAGATCATATAGCTCCATCTAGGCTGCAGTTATTCTGTGTTTGGGAGATAAGTACATCCTAGATACATTAAAAATAGCTTCTATGGCATAATGTTCCCCAATCCAGTGGTCATGGCCTATTTTAGATCAATCAAGAGAGAATAATCCTTTCAAACATCTATAGTTAGGGTTTTTTAGGTGAATTAGATTGAAAAATGTTATTTACCTAGGTTACTAATTTGTATTGTTACTATGTTTATAATTAAATATTAAATTGATACCATTGACCGTACACTCTATCCCTACCCCAAAGTAGATCGACTAATTATTTTAGAATAGATCATTTATATTAAATGAATTGAAATCATGATTTACATACAAATATTTATTGAGATTAAATTACTAAAAAACATATAATGACTTCAATTAAACAATAAGAGAACATTTATTTAAGAACTAGAATTATAAATCTTTAATCAATCATAATTTCAATAAACTACTTAATTTCATTAGGAACTGGAAAAAGTGAAATGTCGATTAATCTTAGGTTGTTGATCAAGTCGATGAATTTCGGTATCATAGATTTGGGATTGAATTATGGGATGAAGAATGCTTGAAAACAGATCCACGATTCTTGAATAATAGAGAAAAAATTCAAATACAAGACACTAACCGTGTTTTGGGAGAAAGGGTGGTAGGAGAATTGAGAGAAACAAGAAAGAAACAAGAGATATCAAAAAGTGTATCATCCCCAATTTTGTGGGGCACCTTATGTAAGTAAATAATTGGAACACAACTCAATTTGTAATAAAAATTCACATAATTTAATTCCAATTTAGGTTTTCCTCCATGATTTTTAATCACATTGAATCTCAAAAAAAATGTTGCATAGTTATTTGGAAATTCGAGTCCTTTCACGATGTGTGTTTGGGAATTACGATGTGTAACTTCGTATAAGATATATCATGCATGAAACATTTGAATTAATATTATACAAGATGTGTAGTGGTGAATCACATTTTGTAATTCATTAATGACTTTAAATTCTACATGGAATTGCTTCACAACTTTCATCATGTTGTGATATGCTACTTCACATTATGTAATGATGTTTCCTAATGTATAATAGCAAAAAAAAATTCCTTTATATATTTGTTTTCATTGAAACCTTGAAGTCCAATTTCCTATATCCTAGAACACATTTGGGTTGTTATTAAGTAAATAATTTAAACACATTAATAAAATGATATAAAAATGTATATATGATATCAATATATGAAATTCCACCGCACAATGACAATTACATGTCCTCAATAAAAAGATCACAATAGGGATTTCATAGGGGAAAGTAATTTTTAAAATAGGATATATACATTATATCTAAGTAAATAAAACATTGTGTTTGTAGAAAAATATATTCTCTAGAAACATCTATACGTTGAAAATTATCTATACGGCATAGATCATATCAATAATATAATTAATAGTCATTTTATTGAAATTTAATTACAGTTATATGAACCCTATACCCATTTGAAAATATTCTCACAATTAATTATTTATCATAACTCATGGTAAAATTAAATTGGTATTATGCTCATATGTGAGGTACATGCTCCTAATAACAGTCTTGCACTAGTTCTATAATCTATACATCATTAAGAAAAATACAAAATCTATAATTTGGTATTCAATAATTAGTATCAAATGACTCGATTATAGTGGGAAGGTGGGTAAATAGTGAAAAAGATGATCACAAATGAGGTTAAGATCTAGATAATAATGAATGAATAATGTGAAAAGTGTAATTAAATGAATCCTCAATAGTTAAAAAATTCCATGCTCTATGTAGATCATGTTGAATCCATGTATATATATCAAGTGAGTTCAGGGTGGGTATACTATTCCTTTATATTTTTTATTTATATTTATTTTTTGAAATTAATTTCTGGGATAGATATCACATCCATCCCCTAAACACGTATAATCATTCATGGGATTCATGAGTGATGAAATTTTTAATTTTAGCTTCCAAATACAATAACTAATAATCATTTTCATTTAATTATTTATTTTCCAAAAGAACATTATAGGTGTTAAATACCGCCAAATACAAATATATCACAATCAAACAGTCTAATGAGAATAAAAATAAGTATTTGTTTTGAATGTATTCTCACGATGGATGACAACATCAACCACACTTGTTAAAAGAAAATTCATGGATTATACATAGATTAAGGTAGGATGGGAAAATCATCTTGTAATAGTTGCACCCTATATAGTCATTAATGGATTAAATAATATTAATGAAAACAATTTGTACGGTGGGTCTCAAGAAACAGTATCTCTGGAAATATTTCCTCAATCCTTTTAAAATTATATTTTTGTTAAATTATAATCTCCATAAGATCTCAATGGAATTTATAAAAGTCTATAATGAACCAAGTGCCAGTCAATAAATACACTCCAAATATAATATGAAATTATAGGAAACCATAAATCACTAAGGCTATAAAACTAGATAATAAGTAAATAATAATATAATCCAAATTTTTAAATTTTTTAGTTACATTATTATCGATATTAATCATTATAAAAGATTGATGTGAAATAATAATATTTTTAGAAATATGTAACATAAATTTAAATTTTAATTAAATAGGTATAATGAGTTTTAGGTTTAAATCATTATTCATTAATGAAAAAATTATCCCAGATATATTAATTGTGGAAAACATACATGTGTATCGAAAGTGAAACGAATGAATAAATCCCTCAGAAATAAAAAGAGATAGTTTATGAATTGTCTTTGGAAGAATTTTGAGAGGATTGTGATAGATAATTCCCAGATTATTTAAATGGAACATGGGAAATAAAACTATAAGGAATTAAGAGCTCTCTATATTGTGTTGTATTCTAAGGGGAATGTTGAACTATATAGATTTTAAAAATTGGGATACCTGAAAATGTTTTAGAAATAAAAATCCTTCACTACATAAAATGTTAGTCCATAGGGTTAAATAATTTTGTAACCTGTAAAATAGGCATGTTCACTCATTGAATAGAAATAAAATACATCTGGTGATAATACATGATTCTGTCTATAATAAGGAAAAAAATGAATCATGGATAAAACGAAAATAAATAATTAATCAATTACAAGGAAAAAATAATAACTACAAAAAACGAAAAAAAGATGAAATATTTATTGACTTCTATAAAGTGCTAACAAATTATGTTGTTATCCAGACAGAAGGTGATATGTATTAGTAAGAATCTTCCATCATCTCAATCTCTCCTCTTTCTTCTACAGATAATAATGGTAGTGTCTTCTATATATAGGGATCTTTTGGATGGATTGATCACATAGATCACATACCAATAGTGAAAATGACGTTGATGGTATGTTATATGTGCTTGTGGTGATGAATTTTGATTATTAATCACATGTTATATCACTAGGAATTCATACATCACCTCATCCAGATGTTGAGTCATCCATTTAATTAGGATATATTTTGGAACAGTTTCATTGACAACCATAAATGAAATTAAAGAGTTAGACATGGATAATATAATAGTGTAAGTATTTGAGAAAATCCTTGTAAAATAGATAGTAAACAGTATTTAATATATGAAAATGATGGTCAATTATACATCATGAAGGGAAACACTAGAAAAAAATTATCATCATCCTAAAATTATACAAAAATTTGGGAAGTTGACTGGGGTACACTATAAAAAATAAATTTCATGGATTACATCATCAACAGTATGATCCTGAACAAAGTTTCACTGTAACTGGTCGGTCGGGTCAATTGTTATATTGGAGGAGATGGTCTAGATGGCCAGTTATTGATGATCGTGGCATGGTGTTGGAATTTATCAGAGTGGTGGGTGGTGGGGAGGTTTCGATCTGTAATGTATTAATGGGACTATTAGTGGGGTTGACATATGGGACCTTAATGGATGGGAATATTGATGGTCTCTTCCCCTTCAGGCCAGATCTTCCAGTTAATTCTATTTGGTTGATGGGTCTATCATCTTTTATGGTATGTTGGCCGAGGTGGTGGATGGATCAGTAACGATTGATGCAGTGGGGCCAACATGGGATGAGGATAGTGAAGAAATGTATAGAACATAGAGAATAAAATTAATGTGGTACTGATGTGATGGGAAATATTGCATATATTCTACAGTATTTAATGGTTCATGGCCCATAGATATAACAGATAATATGTGGTGGTTCGAGTCGATGGGTATGTGGTACTGGTGGGTGGTAAATGGGATGTATGGGATGTAGGTGAAAGGGTGGGTGGAGCGAAAAATGGAACTACTAAATGATCTCATAGGGCCTCTTTGGTAGGATCAACTACACCATGTTCCCATATATAGAGGTTTTCAACCTTGGTGAGCAACTACATCTTGTGCAGAAAAAGAATTATATTGGATCCCATATGCCTAAGTGAGGTTAGAGGCATGTCCATGTGAAAAACATAGAGATGATGATCCGGAGGGGTAATGAATGATCCCCCATTAATGTGCCTCATTTCCTTTGCGTTTTGGCTCTATAATTGAACTAGAATTGAGACTCATTAATAATCTCAAGACCACCCATCGATGTAGGTTTAATTATGGCATAAATTTGATTAACATTGATGTGGGACTAAGATCGGGTGAACCAGACATGTGTCGGTGATATATGTAGTGTATAGAGTGTTGGGATTCGGAGCAGGGTGGATTCAGTAATCCTGGGAACATGATCAATTTGAGTAGGTCATGAAATCATCTTCTAGAGAGTTTTCGAATTGAACTTCAAAGGATCATGCAGATGTTTTTTCAATACACGAGATGTGGTGAAATCGATATTATAGATCGCGAGGCTAATTTTAAATAATAGGATGGAAATATCATGTGGTATACATATTATCCTAATATAGAGGCTATCAACTGAGACCTGAAACATTTATACATACTTTTAATAAATCCCCTAGTACATATCTTCACATACCACAATGATGGATGAAATATGTAGGAATATGAGGATATTGATGAACTCCTTGCTAATATGATGGAATGTGAGGCTATCTATCTAGATCATTATTTTATCCTCTTAATTTTCACCTAAATTTGGTAGAGTTCTATATGGTGTTATGTGGTTGAAAAATAGAGAATCGGGTATAGATGAGGGTGGTTGTCATTATATGACTCACTCAATAAATATTGGGTCTCATGATGAGAACTGGGTACTCAGAGACTACAACTAAAATTGAGGGGGAACCTATGGGAGGTGATGGGGGCCTGGGGGTGAAGTACCTTGTGGGGACTTCACTATAAGTATTTCATCATGATCATATGTGAATTTAGAGGGAATTATTTACTATCTTTGTGATTTCTGTGTGGAAGAAAATCATAGGTATGTATAGTTTGGATAAGGAACAAGTGAGGTAGTGGAGGTGGGTGTCGAACCCAGAGAAAGTAGAGGGCTTGTTTCAATTGAGAGGGAGGAGAGGGATGGGTTATCTTATGAGTGGTGTGGGGGGTAAGTCATGAAACCTAGTATCATGACTTGTTTTTACAAACAAGATCGACTAAATAAATGACATGTAATTGGTTTTCATGCCTCATATTCTAGATTTTTATTAAATATATAGTCATGAAAATTCACATCATGAGTTATGTTTACACGACATGTAATATGATCATACTATGAATAATTTGACTAAACCTAGGTCTATTTCTTTTATAATTCCCTGAGAAATCATAAATATAATTCTAACATATTCTAGCTTTAGGTGACACAATTTGGGATGCCTCTGTGTCAGTAATTCCTCTAACATCGAGATCTTGATGCTTCAAGGTCAGATGAATTTAGGATAAAATAATATCCTTTTGGGAAGGGATCTATATAGATTTTTAATATTTTACCATTGAATTTGAATGATGGTGCTCCTACATTCTAAATTTCAATATTCCCATAAGGGAATAATGGAATGACTATATAGAGTCATTTTCATCTAAATCTCATCTTCCAAATGAAATTTTTTTATCTCAAGTTGAACAAAAAAATATTATTTATATTGAAAATGATGAATCTTTAAATCCATTTATCTTTCCCTTTCATTGTTTATTCTTTGTAGATCATGGACTTTTCATTAGAATACATTATTATTTCTTCGGATAATTTTTAATGAATCATCTAAGCTCCTCCCACTATTTTGGAATCCAAATTGAGCCTCTAATTACATAGTGTGGGAAATTCTCTTCCACTCTTTGGAGATGAAAATGATTTCCAAAAACAGATTGGAATTGTGCAGTTTCAATGGGTGTTTTGTAAGATGTGTGGTTTTCCAGAAGTGCATCATCATATTTTAGATTCTAATTTATTTTACTTGTGTTCAATGTATTATCTAGGATTTTTTTATTTCCCATTTTATCAATTCATCATTCCTTCTTTGTTTGAGGGTGGTAGGTAGTTCTTGTGTTATACCATATCCCATATTTTTTCCAAAATCCATTAACATATTTATTAGAAAACTGTGTTCCTTGATCACTAGTTGGTAATGTATGAAAATTAAAATCTTGAAAACAAAGTTTTCTAGAATTTCATGACTATTTTAGGAGTGGCATGTGATGTAGCTTCAACATCTACCCATTTGGAGATGTTTTCAACCCCAAAAATGATATATGACATTCCTTGTAAATTTTGAATTTGTCCCATGAAATTTTTTGCTGATTAGAAAAATATTTTTGCTTCCATGATTGTGTTTGGGATTATTTAGTTTATTTATCAAATGGTTCTATCCTGTTGGCACCTATCACATCTTTGAAAATAATCCCATTAATATTGGTAAAATAGTGGATAAGAAATTCCACAATGTAGGATTTTTCTACTGTGTGTTATAGTCCATGATTTCCATTTGTTGGTGAAGTATTATCCATTTCTATAAAATTCTAGATTTGTTCCTCTCAAATGCAGTGTCACAACAAGCCATCAATGTAGAACTTAAACAGAAGTGGTCCATCCTAGTATTAGTGTGACGCATCAACTAAAATCATATTAATTTCTAGTTTAATTGGAATGGGTTTAAAAATATAGTGGAAAGATAATTTTCATTATTTGAAAACCATAGTTGTACCCTTGTGTTCATGAGGTTTTCATCCGTAATGTCAAATTCAATGTCAATATCATCATCACCCTTTATGAGGGGCAGTGGAAGTCCTTACTAATAATCAGTGATGAAATTATTTATTCCATTTCTATCCTTGATAAAAGTGTCAAACTCATGGAGAAATATGATACCCCTCATCATTTTTGGATTGAAATCCTTTTTATTCATCAAATATATCAGGGAACCATGATTGGTGCAGATCGTAGGAAAACTAGATAGGATTGTAATTTATTAAATATATAAATAATTTTTATGCAATTTTTCTCTTTAGTTGTTTTGTTCACATGTCACGTACCAGCACCAGTACCTTGGTAACCCGATAACCGAGCCGGCCCTGACATAGCCCAAAGGGCATTCCTGATCCTCAGGGGTCGACAACTAGCACCTGGAATCATACAACATACAAGTGGGAACTAATATTTCCACAAAAATGCGGAAGAAAAAGAAAAAAGGCAGTATGCATAACAAGAAGAAACTCCACTAGGAGTAATGTACCAGAATAAAGAGGCATAAAAAGTCCAAAGTACTACAACCCATATACTAAAATGGAAAAAATAGTCCCAAAGTTCTTAAGGACACAATTCACTAAGAGAAGATCAAAAACTGGATCCTCCTCCAAGAGATTCCTTCCCTTTGGTCAAGCCTAGAAGAATGAAATATACAAACACCCGAAGGCAAAATAGGGTGTGAGCCTAAGCCCAGTAGGTTACCACCAATGATTTCGTAGCAGATTCCAAATATAGATTAGGAAAAGAAAACATTTCAATTTTCAAATAAATATTTTTGTCAACTCAAAATCATATTTTAACAAAACATGCTAAACATTATCAAATGATAGAAAAATTACTTTAAGGAAAGGCTTTACAATGATGGAATATTTCCAAAAAAATGGCTAAAGTAAAATTTTTATATAAAATAGTTTATATAAATTCAGAAGGTATGTAAACCAGTTCAAAAGAATTGGCATAAATTTATATGTCAAATATATATAAAAAAGAGAGCAACATGGTCATTTGCCAAAAGGTACGATATTAATTACCCATTATAGGATTCTGTACTCTCTTTGAGAACTCAAATAAATGTTTATACACACGTTCATGTGACACTGGCCAAAAGAGACTCGTCACCAAACCGTTGAGGATGTAACCCACCACAAGTATGTTTTATAATGTTGTCGTAGTGTAGAGTGTATCCAAATAACTCACTAACTACTTAAGGCTTGTATGCCCTCTTACATGATGGGAAAACTATTTTTAGAATGCTTAAAATATGTTCAATCACATTCATCCATTTCAAAACTCCCAATTTCATTCCATTTAAAACCAAAACAGGTTTTATTCGAAACATTCGTTTTTTAACAAGATAAAACCAATGGGATTCTATAAAATCATTTGAATCCATTTTCACCACTTTGATGTCCATTCAAAACCAATTCCATCATCACACAATTTCATTCCACAATTAAATTCAACAATTTAATTGAAATAATTTCCATCAAAACCAAAATTTAAATAAAACAATTAAATTCAGAAAATTTTCATAAACACACACAATTCAATGGAATTGGGGTTTTAGAAAATTTCCATGCCAAAACAATTTCAAATATCTCGATTAACTGTAATCGATTTTATAAATTTAATTGAATGAAAATTTGAACAATTGAATTTAAATTAATAATTGAAATAAATCATGAAAATAAAATGATAATAAACTTGGTAATTCAGGACAGAACAACCTACATCGATTTAATAATGGGAGTTAGCCCAACGAGAAACCCAAAAAACCTAGCATCACAACATTGTCGACAGAGATTTGGAACTAAATCCTTAAAACCCCTCCTTAGATCTCTTCTTCTAGAATTAACTCGACCAAATATTATCAAACATAGCATCAATACACTTAGAATTACCCATAAATGTCGTAGATCTAGGAAACTGAGAGAAGAGGAGAAGCAAATCTATGTATATCTAAGAAACTGAAGAAGAACGATCACATGCCTCAAGAATCTGGCTTTGATTCACCAAGAAGAGCCTTTGGATTGCCTCCACAAAAATGGGTGGACCTACTCTACCCTTAGGAGAAGCAAAATTCTGAGTTAGGTCCACTTAGGAGAAAAAATGAGGCACTTATAGGCAAAATGAATGAGATAAACAATTTAATGACCTCATTTAAGTGCATGCACATTTAGTTCGCACAGTTTGACAAATTGTGCACTAGCCATGTGTTAGATACTGGCTCGGAAGACACTCCATGAATGGTTAGGCCGCATGATTAGACAAACCGTGCAACACCCATGCAGAACCTACTGCCTCCAAGACCAACTATACATGGTTTGGCCACACAGTTTACACAACTCGTGTGGCACCCGTGTGACCTCCCTTTGGCCTCAAAACATCATTTAAAGTTATCCTGACAATCCCATTCGTCACTAATTTAAAATAGTGGTACATAGAAACATCAAATGTACCGGAAAATGTAACATGATGTTACAACCTCCACACCATAAGATCTTTCTGTCCCAAGAAATCCTATGAAGAATCCTCCTATTCAAAATGATGAGGTAACTACTCTGTCATTACTTTCTCCCTTTCCCACATCTCATTAGAATAAGAACCATGCTGCCATAGTACATGGACCAAAGGTATCATTCTATCCTGATGTAACTTGGTCTCAGAATCAAAAACCTTGACTGGTCGATCAGTCACAGATAAATCTAGTTCAATCTCAAGATCACTCCAACTCAAAACATGAGATGTATTAGAGAGTTACTTTTGTAGTTTCGATACTTGTACCACATTATGTATCGACGTTAGCTATGTTGATAGAGCTAGACGGTAAGCAACATTCCCTACAAGAACAAAAATCATGAAGGGTACCACAAAATGTGGAGCAAGCTTCCCTAGCCTCCAAATCCATCAATGACCTAATTGGGGTGAAACATTCAAGAACACCTGGTCACCAACAGATAACTCTAAAGGTTTACTATGACGATCAACATAAGACTTGTACCCACTCTATGCTATCAACATTCTTTGACAAATCAACCAGATTTTAGTTTTCATATCTTGGACCAAAGTTAGTCTTACCAATGATCTTTCACCAATATCCATCCAACATAAAAGATATTTACAAAGATGACAATACAATGCCTCAAATGGAGCCATTTTGATCGCATACTGGTAATGGTTGTTATAGGATAACTCAACTAGCCCCAGATGATCGTCCCAGAACCCATCAATGTTGAGAACACATGCGTGGAGCATATCCTCAAGTATCAGAGTTTCTCTCTTTGTCTGGCCATATGACTGTGGATGGTAGGTCATGCTTAAACGGACCTGAGATCCCTACATATCATAACGGCCTCTCTAAAAGTGATAAGTGAACTGAGGATCCCTATAAGATACTATAGATAATGAAACTCTGTGAAAACGAACAATTTCGTTCACATAGATATTTCACAACTCATCAACTTTGGTTGTATCTTGAATTGGTATAATGTGAGCCAACTTGGTTAGCCTCTTGATCAAAACTGATATCTCATTCTTCTTCCTATGGGTTTTAGGTAACCTAACCATATTTTCCATGGAGATTTCATCCCACTTACATTTAGGGACTGGAAGTGGTTGAAGCAAACCCGAAGGTTTCTGGTGCTCGACTTTCAATAGCTGGCATGTTTAGCAACGAGATACAAACTCAACATTGTCTCATCTCATACATGGCTACCAGAACTGCCGCTTCATGTCATAGAACATTTTCGTGGTTCCTGGGTGTGTAGACCACTGATATTTATTGCATCCCCCATCACATCCTTCCTTGCCGATAATGGCACAACGTAACGGTTTCGATAACACAGAACACCATCATTGGAGAATGACCTCTAAGTATCAGTCTCCCCACCATAAAGAGAGTCCCTAATGATACAAAATTCATCATCGAGTTTTTGTTCCTGTAGAATTGTCTCGAGTAGAGCAGAAGTCAACTAAACACTAGCTAAATAAACTTCATTTCCCTTCCACTGAAATCCAATATGCAATTGAGCAAAAAGATCCATAAAACTCCATTCTTCTGTAGATTCCTTCACAGCCTATGATGGATGTTTCCTACTTAATGCATTTTCAACCTCATTCCCTTTCCATGGGGTATAGGCAATGTCCATGTCGGAAGATTATAGGTACTCCACCCAATACCATTGGCGGAGATTGAAATCTTTTTGAGAAAAGATATAACTCAATCCCTTGTTGTTTGAACACACAGTAAACCTTCTCTAAAGAGGTATTGTATCCAACACTTAAGTGCGTACATTACAACTGCATGTTCAAGGTCATGATAATGATAGTTATTCTATTGAGGCTTAAGTTGGCGAGACCCATAAGAAACAACAGGATTACCCCGCATGAGGACACATCCCAAACCTGAACCCGATGAATCAAAGAAGACCACATAACCTATCCCAGCCTTAGGAAGAGTTAACACTAACACAGTAGTCAAAAGATTTATTAGCTCAACAACATAACTCTGTCATTTATCATTCCAGGAAAACGTCACTCCATATCAAGTTAGAGTAGTCATTGGAGAAGATAACTTTGAGAAGTCTTTTACAAATCAGCGTTAATATCCTACTAATCCCAACAAGCTCCGAATCTTGAAAACATTTTGTAGTTGTTACCAATTCTTAATAGAATATTCCTTTCCAAGATAAACTGATAATTTTTGTTCTAACATGACATGTCCCAATAATTTCACTTCCCAAATCCAGAAATCCCACATTGAAAGCTTGGCCTTAATTCAGTGATCTCTTAAAAGACTCATAATTGTTCTAAGATGAAGAACATGATCCTCCTCAGAGAGGTAGTAGACAAGAATTTCATCCACAAAGACTACCATGAAAGTATCTAGATACTCATAAAAATTCATGTTCATCAAAGCCATGAAAACTGCATGAGCATTTGTTAGGATGAAGGGCATAACAAGGTACTTATAATGTTCAGAACTACTCCAGAAAGTGGTCTTAAGAATGTCAGCTTATTTTATCCTCAACTGGTGGTAACCCGATCGAGAATCAAATTTTGAAAACCAAATTTCCCCATTCAATTGATCAAACAAATAATCAATTCTTAGAAACATATATTTGTTCTTTATCGTAACTCAATTGAGCTTTCTATAACCAATAGATAAGCGAAGAGGACTATTAGCCTTCTTAGCAAAGAGAACCGGTGCTTCCAAAGGTGAGACACTTGGGCGTATAAAACCTTTCTCATGAAGATCATCTAACTAAAACATCAGTTCCTTTACTTCAGATAGAGCCTTTTGGTAAGAGTGAATAGATACCAGTTCATTACCATGCATTAAGTCAATAGAACAATCGACCTCCCTTACTGGTGGAAAACCAGATATGTTAGGATGAAACACATCAGGAAACTCAACGACGACTGGAGGAAGATAACCATACAGAGAATATCTCTCTAGATCAAATGAAAACAATGATATTACTTTCCATTAACCTGGATAAGAGGGTCCAACTCTGCTTGACCTTGGGTCCCATTCTACTTGAAAAACAAGAGGCACACTAATGGGTGTAGTAAGGTAGACCTGTCGAATATAACATTCAATCCGAGATTTATTTGTAATGAGAAAATCTATCGCAAAAATAACGTCAAAATATTTCATGTCAAGTACCAAGAAAATCCAATCATGATCAACATCTAATAGAGAGAAGACACAAGAAGGACTATGAAGACCCTTCACTCTCATTGTACCAACAGGTGTAGTAATATCTGTCACAGAAGATAAAATCTCAATAGACAGATTAATAATATAAACAATATGGGTTGAAAAAAAAGAGTGGGATGCACCAATATCAAAAAGGGTGGTCATTAACGATGAAGCTATAGTAATAATACCTCTCACAGTTGCAGGACATGTATCAGCTACCTCTGGAGACTCTTACACTACTTGAAGAAGATTTATTCTGGATGCTTGTGGCTCCAACCCTTTTATACGTGAAGCATTTTATTTCCCCATAGTTTTTGGAGGTTCTGATGATCATGTTCCACTACATGGAGTAGAGATGTGATGACAGAATCAATATAAGTGCCCTAAACGTTCATAGGAACTATAGTTCATGGGTGCCTCAGTGCAAACCCTCTTTGAATTTCCTTGCATTCCACACTTATATAAAGTCAAAGAAGCCCCTCATGTTTCTACTGAAGGTCTGGAAGGACACTTTTTTTGAGAAATTCCATGAGAAACGTCATGCTTCCATTTTACATTAAAGGAACCAACACTGCCACTAGGAGGGAAATGAACCTCCTTCAACCCTGACATTCCTGCCAGGTCCATCTCAACAATCATGTCCCTATCCATCACATCAGCATAACTGGGTAGCATTAGTAAGAAAACTTGAGACTAGATATCGGATATAAGTCCCAAATAAAATTTTCGAGCCTTCATCTTCTCATTAGATACAATCTCATGAGGAAACTGTACCAACTCAGAAAAGCGATTTGAGTACTCAGTTACAGTTTTGTTAGCCAGCTCAATCTTGAAAAACTCCACAGCCTTGGCTGACACCACTGATTCTGGATAGAAATGGTTAGATAAAATAACCCTAAATTCTTTCCACTCCAAACCGTCATGTTTCCCAACTATCACCATCGTGTCCCACCGTCTCCTACTTGGTCCATCTAGTACGAATGTGGAATACTTCACCTTGATCACATAAGGTGTCTCCTAGAACCCAAAAATGCATTAAATATTACTCAACCATTCCTCATAATGTTTTGGGTCCGTGGAGACATTGAAAACAAGTGTCTTCTAGCATAGCAACTCATGAGAACAACTTAGGATAATCTCACTATGAGGATATATAGCTGAAGTCTGAACATGAACTAGAGGTGAAGCCTATCCTAAAGCTTGGACAATGTAAACAATAACCTCAACTAGACTAGGATCCACAATAGGACTCACTTTCTATGATTCAACATCATCCTATTTTTGGATCCTATTCTCACGTCTTCTTAGAGGCATGTTGATACACAACATAAAAATCAATTTGATTAACACCCAAACAGAGTAACAAGGAAAACTATTCTTAATAGAAGAGATTACCAAGATTTGGATTCCACTCTATCTAAATCAAAACAGGAAAAATACAAGAATTAATCCACACGTCGTATTTCCCTAACCAACCATGGTGACTTAATGTTCATTGTGGTGAGGGATGGCTAGGAACTCAATCATAACTACATCCTCAGTCCCGACTTTGAATTCTCAAATGAATATTGTCATCAAGGAAAGATGCATAACATACATCTGATACCACATTGTCTCGAACCATCCCGGGTACCCTGGTAACCCGATTACTGAGCTGGCCCGGACATAGCCCGAAGGGCATTCCTGATCCCCATCGGTCAGGGACAAGCACCTAGAATCGTACAACATACATGTGGGAACAATTTTTTCCACATGAATACTGAATCAAAAGAAACATGATAGTATGCATAACAAGAAGAAACACCACTGGGAGTAATGTACTACAAAAGAAGAGGCATAATGAGCACAATGTACTACAACCCAAGTACTAAAATGGGAAACACAATCCCAATGCTCCCAAGGACACAATTCACCAAAAGAATATTAGCAGCTAGATCCTCCTCCAACAGATTCCTTCCTTTTGCTCCAGCCTAGAAGAAGGAAATATACAAATACCCAAAGGCAAAAGTAGTGTGTGAGCCTAAGCCGAGTAGGATACAACTAAATATTCTGTAGAAGATGAAAAATATAGATTATCCAAAGAGAAGCATTCTTTTTTCAAATTTACAGTTTTGAAAACTCAAAAAAAAATATTTTTAAAAAATATCTATACATTTTCCAATGTTGGAAAAATTACATTAAGGAAAGGCTTTAGTATGATGGAATATTTCTAAAACAATTCTTTAAGTAAAAAATATATATAAAAAAGATTACATAAATTCAGCAGGCTTGTAAAGAAGTTCAAAAGCATTATCATACATTTATATCTCATATATAAAGAAACAAGCAAGAAACATGGTCATCTGCCAATAGCTATGATAGTATTAACCATTTATAGGATTCATCACACTCTATGTGAACTCAAAAAAATGTGTATACACACATCCCTATGACACTGGCCAAAGGAGACTCGTCACCAACCCGTCAGGGATGTGACTTGCCACAATTATGTTTAAAACATTTTCGTAGTGTAGAGTGTATCCAAATAATTCACTAACTACCAAAGGTTTTCATGTGCTCATAAATGATGGGTGAACTATTTTAAAAAATAATAAAATATGATCAATCCCATTCTTCCATTTCAAAAGTGACAATTTCATTCCATTTAAAAACAAAATTGGTTTTATTCCAAACATGTCTTATTCACAAGATAATACCAATGTGTTTCTACCAAATCATTTTAAGACATTTTCATAAGTTTGAAATCCATTCAAAAACAATTACATCATCACACAATTTATTTCCACAATTAAATTCGACAATTTAATTTAATTAAATTCCATTAAATCCAAAATTTAAATTAAACTATTTAAATAAAAAAATTTCCATATACACACCCAATTCAATGGAGTTGGGGTTTTCTAAATTTCCATGAAAAACCCATTTCGAATATCTGGATTCACTAGAATAGGGTTTTTGTTAATTTAATTTAAAGAATATTTGACTATTTGAATTTAAATAAAAAATTGAAATAAATCAAGAAAATACAATTACAATCAACTTGGTATGTCATGACAGAACCACCTACCTTGATATAATAATTGGTGTTAACCCAACGAGAAACCCCAAAAACCATGTGGCACAACAATGTCGATCAAGGTTTGGATCTAAATCCTTAAAACCCCACATTATATTTCATATTCTAGCAAGAACAAGACCAAATATCATAAAATTTTCCATCAAAACAGTTAGATCTACACATAATAGGAGTAGATCTAAGAAAACGAGGGAAGATGAGTAGCATATCTAAGGAGATCTAAGAAAACAAACAATAATGATCACAACCCTCAAGAATCTAGCTTAGATTCACCAAGAGGAGACTTTGCATTGCATCCAGAATGATGGGTGGACCTTCTCTGACGTTAAGAGATGAAAAATATTGAGTTAGGGACGCATAAGAGGGAAAACGAGGTACTTAGAGGAAAAAAGAGTGAGATCCACAATTTATGGATCTCATTTAAGTGAACACACGATTATTTCGCACGTTTTGACGAACTATGTGCTGGCTGTGCATTAGCTACTACCTCGGCAGACACTCAATGCATGGTTTGCCCGCACAATTTGAAAAAATGTGTGCCTCCCATGAGGAAGCTACTGCCTCCAAGACCAACTATGCATGGTTTGGCCGCACAGTTTAGGCCACCCGTTCACCGGTCGTGTGACTTCCCCTTTTCCACAAAACATCATTTAATGTTCTCCCAACCCCCTCATTTGTCACTACTCCAAAACAGAGGTGTATAGAAAAATCAAAATTACCTGAAAATGTAATGTGATGTTACATGACATGATATTATTTCATTGGGTGACTGGCATAGTAGATATGACAGAATATGTGACCAAATCATTATCCAAAAATAGACTTAACAAAATGGTCATTGGTGCCACACATCAATTAAAATTCATTATTTCCAATATGGTGAAATGATTATAGGATAAGCTATTAGGATATTCTATAAATCATGGAATTCATATATAAATTATTTACTATAATTAAATGGTGTTTTCTTTGATAAAAGGTGGGTCAGAGTGTGGAATGATTTTGAAAATTATTTTAGGAATCAACAACACAATCCTCTATAACACAAAGAGATCGCTATTCAACTAACTATAAAAATATCACATAAAACATTAATTAAATTTTTCTTTGAATGCTAAATAATCATGACATTCTTATAATTTGTTTCTCTATTAAATACACCACAATAAACCAAAAAGTGTCATTTTTAACGATTTAAAACCTGACACATACCTTTAAAATTATAAAGGTCATGCTCAATATTTTATAGTCCTCCCTCAAAGAATCTTCCATAGATTTAAATGGAATCCATGACAATTTCTATTAATTCCTCCACTATTTCATGAAATATATGTTTCATGCCTCATTTAAAAATTGATGGTGACTTGAACATACAGAATGACATGCACTTGTGGGAAAAGGGAGGAAATTTTCCCCTAATTGTTGTTTTTAAATATTATTTTGTGTTAACTGAAATATAATTTTATAATAAATATACATTTAACAAACAGAAAAATTCGTGTCATTTGAGTCTCTAAAAAACATTATCCATAAACTGGAACAGGAAATGGTATTTCATAGTTTCTGTATTTAGATTTCTGTAATCTAGGCATAATAATTCTCCATTGATGGTTTGAGTTTATAATTGTTCATCTTTATCATATTTTTCTATAGTGAGGCCAAATTTCATATGGTTTACTTATATTGTGATAACCCATTCAAAATAATATATTGAAAAGATTATTCCAGAATCAATAATATTTAGTACTTATTTTTATCATCCTCCGTTATTAGTAGTGTTAGTCACCTATGTGGTTGATATTTGGGTTTTTCAAAATCCTCAAGTAGAATTTTAATCGTGCATAAAGTATGGTTTATTCCTACAATGTCATCCACCACTGTCGAAATTTATTGTTTATGATTTTTCTAAATAGTATACATTTTTTTATCCTGTGACTGTGGTAGTTCAGAGTTAATGATAACAAGTAGTCCATCCACAATATCTAGAATGGAAAAATAGATTGTACCAGGGAGGGGATTTTGGTCCATTTGTGTTTCTAGAATGGATGAGGGTATAAAATATGAATTGCGGTCACTTTTAATTGGTCTTATTAAGATTATTAAATCAATTTAATATTCCATAATTTCATCATGGTTTATTTGGCCACTCCCTTCTTCCATGTTGAAGTATCCTCCTCGTTGGTTAGTGAGAAATATCTCTTGACAATAAAAATAATTATATATAAATTATGTTGCTCATTTTGGATGAAAAGTACTTATTATTCACCTACATGGTATATAATTATACATTGAATCACAACACTTAGTGTTTTTATAGTGATTAGGAATGGTCGGCCAAAGAAGATTGAAATGTCACCTTCCTCTTCAATGTCCAAAATGATGGATTCTGGTTGTCAAATGAAATTTAAATCTTTTGATAATAAATACATAAGATTTCCCTTGGTAGTTTTTACTGATTATTCCACTAATAGTTTTAACTATGAAAAAATTTCAATTTAGTGTCTGTTTAAACTGTAACTAGATGGTTTTGAAACTGTTACAAAAAACCGCCAGTAAAATTGGTGTCAGAATTCAACACATGGAGGCTCCATCAATTTAGTGGTGGTTTCATGAAAGTTATATAGAATGAATATTGCGAGGTGTGTTTTTAGTTTTAGTAGTGGTTTTTGGTTAACAAAATTACTATAATTGAGAAATGGTTATTAATCGCTACTAAAGCCATTCCTTCTTACCGAAAAATCTGCCACTAAAATTGACAAAATCACCACAATGTAATACATTTTCATATTTAGTGGCATTTCTGACCATGGCTCCAAATAAACCATAATATAGATACAGTTTAAACGATAAAAAAACTATATCTTTTGGCAGTTTAAGCCACACCAAAATCATGAATTAAAAAAAACATATTGCATGTTAAATTTCCCTAGAACCTGTAGCAATAACAACAAAATAATATCACTAAAAATTTTACCATATCATTAAATATAACTCTAATGTGTAAGGATAAAAAATACATGTTAAATATAAATAATTATCATCCATTGATTCTCACCAAAAAATATTCAATCGATACATTGACCAAAGAAAACAACACATGGAACAAAATTTTACATTTCTCAATAAATTAAATGAATAAAAAAATATAGAACACCTTAAAAGAATTAAAAACACATAAAAACATTATACGAATAAAAAAATTGGAAAAATAAATAATAACTTTATCAACTCGTTGAAAGTATCAATATATTTCTCAAAAAATTTAATGAATCATTAAATTTTTCATTGAATGTACATTGATTCATTAAACTGTTACACAAAAAATTTCCAAGGAAAACATAAATATAATACATTTAAAATAGTCTATAAAGAAATAATGTAATTATATTAAAATGATGGATCACATGTTAACACTAAATCCACCAAAATTACAGACAAGACAAATTAATTTAATTGTAATGAAATATTCTCAGTATGAAACCATCCATCAGGAATACCATTTTTCTCTAATGGGTCATTATTGATTCAAAACCACTAAGCAAAGCTTATCCCAAAAATAAATCACCATAAATATCCATAAACTAATAAATCATACACTAGAGATGATTAAAACTAAATTGGATTTATACAATGGGTAAACACATTATGAAACCCTAAGATATCAAACAATGATCCCACCCCTTCATGAGATCACGAAAAAAACAAAGATTCATCTATTTTCTAGTAATAAAAGAATCCACATAGTATGAGTTATCTAATTACATCCCCACATCCTATCAATCACCAACAAGATTGAGCTAAAAAAATACGTTCGATGAATAAATAGATCAAAAAATATACTAAAACTAAGATCCCCCAACACTTCAAGATTGAGTTATACACATGATGGTGAAAACCAGTAGATACTAGTTGAATAGAGTGTATGATAGGTATGGTTTATCATATATATTATATTATTGAGAAATATTTATATGGATAAGTTATATCGTTCCTTAGTTTGGTGAGATATAAATTTGAATTATCCTTGGTTAGTTAGACTATGTTGTTATGTGATATTTGGAAAAGGCTATATAATTTCCTATTTTAGTCGGGGTTTGATAGAAATTATAGTCTTGGAGAAAAACCTAGGGTTTCATGTCATAACATGACCTATAAAGACCGTACATGGGACACTAGTAAGTTGAGAGTGACAACACATGCTTACCCGAAATTGTTGATGGCATAGAAACACGCACTATGTAAGAATATCACTGAAGTTGGAGGATTCATCTTATTTTATGTGAACACACACACACACAACTCCATGAAATAAAACATGGGTAAAACAAAATAAATCCACCTATTGTAAAAAATTCTTGTACTAACCTCTAATAAAGACATCGCAATGAGATAGATAAATATAATGGAATGGAAAAAGTGTAAAATACCTTCCTAAAATGAACAAGGAATGTAGGTCACAATTTAGAAACAACTGAATGCAAAAATAGGAGGAGTTCCTAACTCAAGATCCCCATGTATAACCACTAAACAAGTTTAGTACCTCCATATACTTCTATCTTCTATAGATACTAGTCCTAGTATGGACACCATCTAGTAGTTGTCTTTAAAAGAAATGAATCATACAAGCAAAGCCCATGCAGCTGTGAGTATAAAAAAACATAGTAATTCATGATGAAAAAAAGTGGAAAATAGTATAATATAATATTCAGATCAACCTATATGTAATTGAGAGATAGAAAAACAAAAATCATATATGATAACAATGATATTTTAATCTCCATAGCCAATTTAAATACAACATATAGACAGATGGTGTTACAACACTTTCATAGGGAACCAATTGTCCCAATCCTATCTAAAATATAATAAAATGTTAAAAAGACCTACACTCGAAACACTGATACATGAAACCTAACATCAAATCTTTTCCAAATGATGAACTCAACCCGTCAGCCTCTCCATCTAGAATCTTTCCATCTAGCTACTGGAAACTATCAGATTATTATATTAAAAATTAAACAATCCTTAATATTAATATTTAAATACAAAATCAATAAATGTTTTTTGAACTAAAAGATTTTGATGATGTGTGATTTACCATCTCACCTCCATTCATAACATGAAATCCTTATTTTCATACCAATGACATCAGATGGTTGTGGTCCAAAACCAATCCTACACACTCAACTAGGATGCTCCTTCCATATGACATTACCTTCTGGGTCATCCTAGGAGAGTGAGTTGGACTGTGTGGGTTGACATCCCATAGTTCACTAATTATTACCTATAAATCAAATTGAAGTCTTATTATAAGAAAAATATATTTACAATGTGACAACAGATATTAAGATAATATTATGAAAAATGAATTCATACTCTAGCATCTTTGGTAGGTTCATTAACAAAACTCCCATGACATTATTTATGAGAATTAAACCACACTTCTGTTCGGGATGCCAGGAGGTATATAAATTTCAATGCATTAAACAATATATATCAATAATTTAATATATTAAATAGGTAAAATTTTCAAATAAATATTTGAACTAATGGAATGATTATCAGTGTATATCGACCACTAGAAAAACTTATTTACCACGTAGTGTGAGTATAACGCTTCATAATTACTATTACTATCATATAATCAAATAATTTTCTATTTAGAACATATATTTTTAAAAATTCATGAAAAAATAGAAATTATAATTGATGCATAGTACAAAAAAAATATATACACAATAACGATAAGGAATTACTGCACAAATTATATAAGTAGTTGAAAAATGAATAGATAACTGCAAATATAATATTTTTCTCCTTTAATCATGTCAGTTAAATGCTCCATCATTACTTCAAATACTTAATCCACTCTTGAAAGACTAATATTATCAATATCATGATGGAAAATATGTATAATTCTTTTTTTAGAAGGGATTCAATGTTAGAGGTCAAATAATCCACATCATCACCCATATCATACAAGTCTCTTTGTTTTACATGAGAATCTAAACTACACCCTTCATCAACAATAAGTGTCTCATGCGATGGTAATATATATGAATCATTTAGTTCATGGTCACCATCAGACACCATGTGAGAGATGTTCAAAAAAGAAAATTTCATGAATCATTTTTAACACCACTAGTAATATCCAACAATTTTAATTATAATATCCCTACCAAAAAAATATTTGTGGTAGTTTATTTTGATTATATCAATCAAATTTTCATTTTATTCCACTTTATTTAAAATTAATATTCCACTATTTTGTTATTTTAATCCCTCTTCCTAATAAACTGTATATATTCTTAAGTTGTTCACGTTGTTATCGTTGAAATCTCTAGATTTTTTTAGAGGACCTCAAGCAAGAAACCTCAAATCTTATGACATCCCTACTCTAGTATCAGTATTCATTATATGAAAAAATTATTATATATTATTATATTTACCAAATATATGTATCAACCTAATATCCATATTTATTTAAATATTTATGAACATACACATCCTGAAAACTATTTTCAAGCTCCTTATTAAAGTTTATTGTTATATCATTCTCATTTCATGTTTTTCCTATCATTCGCCTATTTTTTGTATCCAAAGGTCTTAAATAAAAGGATATACAATTTAACTATTCAAAAAAACATATCTATTTATCTCTAATAATTCCATTTACATTAGTGTAACATTTGATCTCCTCCCAACTGATTAGCCAATAATAGGAATGATTTTTGGTTTCCCATGTATTTAAGATTGGTTCTATGATTCATCGACATACAAAACTCTATTGGATATTGTCTCAATACTATCCAAGTCTCTAGAAAATAAGTCAAGACCCTTCTCTTCAAAATATACCTCAGAAATAGGGGATTCAGGTTCATATTTATTTTTCATGTATGATTTCAAATCCCCAAAATATCTATCAAATAAAAAAAATTATATATTTAATGAAGTTCCAAAAATGGTTTACTAAATTAAAAACATATTAATAATGTACCTCTAAATTGGATACATCCCTCAACATTATACAAGGCTTCCAAATTGTTTTTCCTCAACCAAATGCACAGTGAAATGCATCATGACAGTAAAAAACAATGAAGAAGGACCATCTCTATTTTATAAAGTGTCAATAAAAATATCACTTGAATGATTTAAAAAGGAAATGGATGAATGGTTTTATAACATAGTTTTCTGAAAAAAGTGTATAATTAGAGTAAAATAGTTGTAATATTTTAATGTAATAATGTAAACATTTCCAAATGACGTAACTACCGTTACGAAATATGTGAATCATAGATTCTCAGTCGACGTGTCTTATGATTATTTATTTCAATAAACCAAAATATGTTACATGAATACCCATTAGATGTCGTCAAATGTATTTATAATCGATAGATTGTATATTTATCACTATTTTCATTTCATAAATTTTCGTATCATACATTTTATTCTCGTCTTTCCAGAGATCACTCTTTATGTTTATTGATTGTGTTTATTCCAATAACTCAAAATAGTGTTTGATAATCCACAATCATAAAGACATTTTAATAAGAAACATTCACAAAAATTATTTTCAAAATGCATCACGTCAAGATTAAGTCATAACAAATTATATTCTCAATATGAATGTTTAGAGAATATACTTTTTTATTCCATTTTTATGTTCCTATTTCACTTTATGATTCGCTTCAAACACATTTCCCACTATCATTCAAATGATGCACCTTGCCAAATTTTATTTCAACATTTCAATGTTGTGAAAATATTTCAGAACCTGTTATCAACAATGAAGGCAGTCTATGATCAATGAAACTAATGAATTTTCATTTTTTCATTTGAAATCTACGAAATGAATTGAGAAACATTCAATGACACAAGATGAACAATTTTCTACAAGCATGCTTTCATTCGAGATCAAAATAAATGTTACAAACAAGACAAGATATACCCAGGTATGTGTTCCAAAAAGGTAAATTCCTAATTCCATCATTGTCACTAATGGTCCACATTAGAGAATCATTCATTTTGATATTATACTAGATGCTGAATCTTATGTCATAACTCATTTACTTCATATATCCTATAATTCATCAATTCGTGGCTACATGTATACATCAATATCATTTCTAGGCATTTATTTTATATGAATAATCATCAATATGATAAAAGTGGTTTGATTCATAAAAATACCCAAAGGCTGACTGTATGGGATCAAAACAACTGACCAAAAACTATAACTGGTAATCAAAATCCCAAATGGTTTTAATCCATTGGCATCCAATACCAATGGAATATTTCAAGGATCAGATGTAATATATAGATGTAAAAAATCAAATTTATTCAATGATTTTGAATCTCTTGGATATTACATTAACCCATCACTATTGTTGACTACATAATTACGCTTCATGTGTTTGGGGGTTTTTTGTGACATTTATAATAATTTCAACTGAGGATTTAAAGGATAGAAATCCCAAATAATTATAGGTGTGTTCATTTTGAACTTCATCATGGTATTATGTTGATTCAGACATCCAACATCACCCATAGATATCCATCTAGACGATGAAATTTTTTGGATATAATATTTTCATGAATACTTACCCAAATAAACCATATAATTATTTGGACATGTGGGAATTTTGTTTATAATTACAACCTATTTTTAATAAAAAAATATTCAAATCTGAAAAATATTACGGGATCATTGCTCCATGAAACACATCAGTAAAAAATTCTAATATCATGGACATAAAGTTATTTTAAATTCTACATTGGAATTGGATATGGTACATCTTCAATAGAAAATCATGTTATGAATATTTCAAAAATACACTATTCAACTTTTTATTTCCATCATCAACTAAAACATGAAATACATCTATCTACTCAGTAAATTTTTCTCTTTCATGTTTATCCATAGAACCCATGGCATGATCCATTGATTGGTTACAATCTTCACCTGGTTGTCTTATAGTTTCATAACATCACTTGTCATGTGGCTAGTTGTAAAACCCTCATCTTGATGTTCTGATATGTTTTTTAGGTTGATGTTGGTGTCTTGAAATGCTGAATATATCATTTACATGTTTTTTTCATTTTATTTTATATTTTCAATGAATTTGGGAGCTCACTCGATGGATTTACATTAGTTCTTAACCTTAATCTGACATTAGATTTTTCCTGAAAAGTACAACCCAAATATTGAGTATCAAATTACTTCAATATCATGTGTTCATAAACATCATCTCTCTCCAACCATCTTGTAAATTTACATTTAGGACATGGAAATGTTATTATACCATCAATAGCTCAATTAGAAATTAAAATATCTGAAAAAAACCCAAAACCATTAGCATACTAAGGTGTGTTCTTTTGTAATTTAATCCCACATTTATCTACATATATCAAAATGTGCATGTACATTTTTTTTAAAAAAATATAACACATAAGTATTACTAAAAAATAAAAGATAATCATATATACTAGTTGTCAAAAATAAGAATATGTCAAATAATGAATTCCTATAATAATTCATATGGAAAATAATTAATCATTTTAAAAAATTACAATTCTAATCCATAATGTCTATTTATGAGAAAAATGATATGTAAAAGAGTTACATTTGTCATTTAGAAACCCATATGAATCCCAGGTAGAAAAATACATGTTGAAAAAAAATTTAATAAAGATATTTGATTACTAAATAATTAAAAAAATTCTCACAATACAATGTCAATAATTTATTATAGGACCAGAGTGATGCCAAAATTAAATTTTTTGTTGATAATTATCATGACTTCATGGGACATGCTAATGAGGTGTTCAATAGAGAAATAAACCACTCAAAGATGAAAACATGAGTTCATGAAGTCAATGTTATTCTAATATTCAGGTAAGTATAATGAGGTACTAGGTACCACCAATATAATGTTCCTTTGAAAAAGTGAAAAAAAAATATTTGACTACATCCATTGGTCACTCACAAATTAAAAAAAATTGAAACGATTTCACAAAAATATATTCAACCTGAAAAAAATTGAACTTCCATAATTGAGGGGTATCAACTATGAATGACTGATTATATATATTCTTATTTAATATAATTTTATGATAAAAAAATTTTATCTTATAATATACATTTAAATATACAGAATATCATATCCCATATGAGTTGAGATTACTCAGCCAAACAACTTGTAAGAACCCAGTTTTTATTATTGTAGTATGTGATTCTTCTTTTCGTTTTTCCATAATTGTTTTTTGATAAAATAAGGAAATAGGGAAAAATTCATATTTTTGTGGGTACAATACATGTAATTTTCCACACGCCATACACTTTGGCCTTGTGGGATGCGTATACAGGATGTGTAGGCCTATTGGTGATGAAGTGTGTAAAAACTCACTACACATAGTGTACTTGGTCTATACATGTCATGTAATCAGTAGGAAGGTGAACTATAAAGTGGTGGGAGTAGCTGCCAATGGAACGATAGTACACGCTGTGTACATAGAGATACACGAAAATGTATCCATGTCGGCGGATGAACAATTAGGCGTTGGAAAGTGGCCTCTAGAGGAACAGTTTAAAAAATGGAAAGTACACACCGTGTACTTGATAGTTCATGCCATGTAGTTATGATATTTTGTGTAAAATATACTATAGCCTCCTCTTTTGATAGAGGAATATTAGAAATTCCAAGATCCGTAGGAGGTAATTTCGGATCTTGGAGGAGCTCTTGACCGTACACCAGGACATTGTTTCCTTCGCAGTCAATCTCGTTTGAACCACGCAGGTGAGTTCTTCTCTCTTCTAGAATCTCTCCTTCCAATTCATTCCTTATTGAACGTTTTTTGAGTTTTAATGGGTGAACAGTTATCCCAGATCTACGCCATTAATGGTTGTTTCGGGAGGATTCATTCACGCTTATCGATCAGAGGCGATCTAGGTAGGTGGTTTGGTGATTATTTCCAACAGTTCAGTTGTTTTTGTGTACCGTTGTGCTAAGCACCCATGTTTGTGTTCTTGTATGGTTGAGTCCTTGACTGATTAAATACCAATAATTTCATAGATAATCGTTTGGTTATTTATAATGTATTTTTTGGTATCGTTGCATTGATCTAGGGGAACCACGTGGGTGTGTTTTCCTTGTTTATCCATTTGGCCAGGATACCTGTGGGTATACCCTGATTATAGCATGATTTGAGTTTTCTTGAGGGGAAATAAATATATTTCTTAATTATGTGTGGCGCTTGACCCAGTTACTTTCTTAGCCTAAGGGAAGTGTTTTTTAGCATGTGGGCCGTGTTATGTTTATACTAAGGAAACTTTTCTTACGCCTGTGGGCAGTAACATTCGTTCCATAGGGCAATATCTTGTTTTCTTGAGGGCAATATTCGTTGTTCCTAAGGGAAATCAATTAAGGGTTTCGATTCTGTTTACATGAGGGTAATGATTTTTATGTCTGAGAAAATTGTTTATTTTGAATATTAACTATGGTGATTTCTTATGTTATACCTGCCATGCTAAATCAGAGGCTTGGTATTATTTTACCTTCAAAATGTTGGATAGCTTGTTGTGGTTTTTGCTGTGGAATTGTATAAGAGATTGTCGGTTGAGGCCAGGTCTCGGGAACATATAATTCAATTATATTTAATTGTTAAATAATAATTAAATGGTAATAGAATTGGTAGGAATGTTTACTTTTGAGTACTTCTTAGTTTACTGCATTTCATTATTTCACAATGTTGTTGCACATTTTTACTGAAAATTGGGTGCGGGCCATAGGTGGTTGTCTACTGGGATTTATTTGTCACACCCTGTTTGGGTCATGTTTTGTGCCCAAATGGATTATATTGTTGCAGGTGTTGATAAGGGAAAGAGTTAGTATACAGGTACTTGATTGTTTCAGAGGTGTAGGAGAGCATGAGACAGAGCTTAGGATTGCGATGTTGCTGAGTTCCTGCTACACTATTTTGTTTTTGCATTATTGTACATGTACCATGTACTGTATTGTTATCTATTGCAGTGTAACTTATTTTGGCTACATTCGTAGAATTAGGAACATATTGCATCATTATAAATATGACTATTGGTAAAACAATTTCTTATGTATAGTTTTCCATTTCATATTGGTATTATTTACTTCTTTCATTTTTTATATTCTTAAATTTTGTTCTGATGTGCTACAAAATGACAAATGTTGGCATAGTTTCCCCACTATCAGACCTAGTCCCTCGCTGCTAGTCGGAAACCTCTGGTGTTTGAGGAAATTCACATGGGGTCATGTGACCAACTGGGTTCGGGGTACCCATGGTGTGGAACCCGGATTCAGGACATTAAACACCTATTCTTCATATACAAAGATTTATGGAAACTGAATAAAATAAGAATAATAATAATATATTGTTAACAAATAATATAATTTATTAGGGGACTAAAAAATTTCATCCACATCATCCAAGCCTTTTTTATATGTGTTCAGAATCCATATTGTGTACATTTAAACCATGGTGGATCATTCTATATATTTTTTACGTAAAAAACTATCCCTTATATGAGGAGGTGTATATATATACATATCAGTATCTGTGTGTGTTTTTCTATAATCATCCTAGCAAAGAGACTGCATCATACCATGTGATGTAATTTTCTAATAGATATTTTATGTAGTTGGCCTCATCATCTCAAAATAAGGAACTATATGTTTATTCTCCAAACATAGAAGGCCCTATAATCGTATTTGATAGAAAATATTTATTTATAAAAAATCTATATCATAAATATTATACATATATGTAATCCTTTCCCTATATATGTCTGTGCCTTTTCATAGGTAAGAACGTGAAATACATTTCGATATACCTCTATTTGTATATAGTTGAAAGGTTTCAAGATAAAACCTATATTACAATTATCAAAATTTTCATATCATATTCATCCAAAAATCAAGGATATAAATGTAATTCTTAAAATAAAAAATCCTAAGGAAATCATAATTAAGTCAATTAATGATTTAGAAACACAATTTTTTCTATATTTACAGGAAAAACAGTCTCTACATCTTAAATGTATACATGAATTATTTCTAAACAATTAACACATAGTTTATTAAATTATTTGACATGAATATTATCAACACAATAAATTATTATAGTTTATTCATTTTATAAAATACACATGATTGAAAGGGAAAAAAATTCACCTTCAGCATACATAATATTATTTTCCCTATCATCTATTTATTTCCATCCCCAATAAACATAATATATGTGAAGTCATTTTATTTGATAATGATACTTTTCAAACAATATATAATTACTATAAAACAAATAATCCAATATAAAACCCCATTAATTATTTACATACCAACTCTATATTCCTACATACAGTTCATCAACATGACCATGATCATCACAGAACTATATAATAAATCATACAACATCACATCTCATTCCAACCAACCATTTTTTCACTGAATAAAACACTGTAACTCAATCCTAATTACCAAAAGAATTTATAAATCTTCATGGGGACCACATGAAGCACTAAAAAATCATCAATAATATAAAACTCTAAATGGTATTTCAGCAAGAACAATACAATATCTCAAATTAAAAAAATACCATTCATTTCAATTCATAATTATTATGGTTTTTTTGATGAAATTCCTAATTTCTATAAAAAAATTACTTATAAATTTACATGACCTGAAAATTTTAATTTCCCAGATTTGAAATTGTTTATATAATCATTGATTTCAATTTATAACAAACTTTAACAAAATTTCAACTCTTAAAAATAATTATTCTTAGAAACATTATTAAAGATAAATAATTCCATTTGAAATAACATACAAATAATTGAATTTATGTTAATAAAAAAATTATCATTCAATTTGGATTTGGAAAAATCATTTCCATGTAAAAAAACCCATACATTTAAAAATAATTATTGAAAATTTATACATTTCCATCAAATTTAGTAAATTGGTTGGAAGGATAATCACCTACCATGATTATATCTTCATGGACAACTATGATTAAATCATAATAATTCATTGATCAAACATCATCATGCTCAAAGGAAAAAATAATATATCCTATCCAAGATAAGAAAAGCCCAAACTCAATCAGATCATATTTCAAAATAGAAGGGCTTAATTGAATGAAAATCCCAAGAAACATAGAGAACTATAGAGAAAATGGGGAGGAGAAGTTACCTTTATTAATAGGTATATGTTTTTTGACGACCAAAGAGGTTAGAATCATCAAAAGATATGAACAATGGATGTGAGGGTAGGTGAGGCTCCATACTGGTGGTGAGGCATGGTGAGGGTAGAGCTTTCGGGGGTCATGTGGGTTGGGGGAGTTGGGGAGGGGAGGGGGAGAAGTGTCAGGTTTGTGGAGAAAATACATTATTTAGTGGTAGTTTTTAATAAACTACCGCTAAAACCCATCGTATAACTTGGATTTTGGTCTGTTGTGTGCCACTTAATATAGTTATAGTTTTTTTATCCCCATCATGCGGAATATACACATCAGCATGAGGTTGATGTTGGCTCATAAAATTCACAAATCTCTTTTGAAGTGACATTCTTATATTTTCTATGTTGTTAAGAAACAACCATTGAATATCATGTTTGGTGATATTTTATACTATAAAATATAATATTTGTATCATTCTAATATATTAAAAAATTAATACTATTTTCAATAATGTGCATGATATTCTATATCATGCTTTAAATAAAAATTAAATATTATATTTTAATTGTTATCATTATAACATAACTATTAAAATTAAGTTACTTAATAGTGTTAACTTAATTATGAATATATGGATTACACTTATATATATAATTAATTATTTGGGGAATAATTATTTAAGAATGACTCCTAATAGTTTTCAAAATATAAAGAATTTTTTCTCTCCTGAAAAACTCTTTAAATGTGCATAAGCATGTTTTATGCCAATTAGCTAATAATTCAACCTTTATAGAATATATAATTGATTCATTTAAAAAATATATTTAATTTAATATTTTAATTGTATTTTAGGAATTTTCTATAAATTATATAAGAATAAATCCAATTTTACACAAAAAAGAATTATTTCTAACATATTGATACTTTTGATGCTTTTTGATGGTGCACCTGTTTTAAAAATAGTTCATGTAATTTTTATAAATTTTACTTTTGTAAAATAAATATCTTATTTTGTTTTTGGAAATAAATTTTTTACTTTGGTTATTTTCTGCATTTTTGTAATAAGATACTTTTTTTGATGAATAGTAAAAAAATAATGCATTTTACTTGAAAACTACTTTTCCTTAAAATTTAGTTATAGTATTAAAGAATATTTGTAAATTATTTAAAAGTATATATAAATAATATGTTTATTTGGTAGTCCAATTTATGTTATTGGAATAAATATCACGTTGAAATTTGTTATAAATACTTGGTAAAATTTTGAACATTTTTTTCATTACAATCTTGCTTCTTTATTCCGTCAACAAGATTAATTTTTAATTAATTTCAGTGATTTATATTTTATGGATTTGGAAAAATAGATTCCATATTTGGAATAAGAAGCTAAATATTATATAAATAAGTCCCTTTTATTTTTATACATTAGGAATATTATCTTTAGTAATAATTTTATTACCACGGTTAAATTTAAATTAGATAATTATCGGTAAAATTTTATTATGATATAATATAAAATTATTGTAAATAAATATAATTACACTAAAACATATCCTAATTTTATAGTATGGGTGTTTTCTAAACAAGTTCATCCTTGTGTAATGTTTAGGAACCCATGGATCCACCTAAATTACATTAATGTATTTATAATATTATATTGAATGAAAATTAATTTTGTTATGGTTTTGTTTTTCCATATAAATTATTTTCTATATTGGGTTTTACAGGGGATCTATTCATCAATATGTAATATTTATAAATATAAAATTATCACAAACATCATGAAAATTAATTTTAATGTTTCAAGAAATAATTAATTAAATTAAATTATGACACAATGATGTCGAATCCATTTCTTCATTAATAGTAGAATCAAAAAATGATAATAAATATATTATAAAAAATAAAATTTGATATTATTTACGCCATACAAAAAAAATTTCGTTGGAATTTTTTCTTGTTATTGATGTTTTCAAATAGTTTTTGAAACTATATCAAGAAGATATGATATTTATAAAAAGTCAAGAAATGAATACTGTAAATATTGAGATTATTTTAATCTTAAAAAATATATTTTTTAAATAATATATATTTTATAAAAGTAAAATATTCATCTAACTAGTTGGTTTATTTCCCAAAATTTCATATATTACTTTTTTTTGGAAATTTGGCATGTTATTTTAATGTAATTGACCCTCAAAATGAAAACTACTTGATAAAATGTTAAGTGTTAAGAGTGTTATAATAGAATGATACAAATTAAAAATATATTGAAAACATATCTAATATTCAACTTATTATTATATTTCAACTAATAACCATCCTAGATTCTAAATTAATCCAACATTACACTTTGGTAATTGAAAACTAATTTCATTAATTTAATATTTTATTGAATTCCAAGAGTTCCCCTCCCATATCTTATAAAGGGGAACTACTTTCTGTCTATTAATCACACTTAAATACCATATTTTGTCCAATTAATTGAAATTTAACTTACTGTAATCCCTCCCCACATTCTTGAATTATTATATTTCGTATAACTCCCTTGATAGAGGGGTTAAGATGTTAATCAATGGTGATCGTCCAAAGGAAATGTATCATTTTTATTAATGTATTTTCATTATATTTCTTATTCCACTTCCATTAAAAATTCATCAACCATGATGATATAATAATTCCAGAAACCTCAATATAAATTGAAGTTATTATGTAAAAATCATCACCAAAATCAATCTCCGCATCCATCAAATGAGAAATGAATTAATTATTTGTGTGTATGTGTGAACTATCACCTCTATAAACCGATATATTTCATTTTCCATTATAATCTCACAAGACAAGTTATAATGATGGAATTAATGTTAATATATAATAATTATGACATATTTTCAAATATAGTAAAATAATATATCAATTATGTTCTTACATTTCCTATATATAAAAATGGTAATGTCATTCGTGCTTATTTGAAAATTATCACCTCAACGAATTGTTGTGATTTATTTTTCATTACCACATGAAAAGAATCATTTATAAAAGTGTATATAAATTATTAATATAATACTTATGATATGAGTTTTATTATATAAAAAAATTAATTTACTTTTTTCCATAATGATCAATTAGAAATGGGACCATTACTCAAGTGTTTATATGACCTATTGTTTACATGTTTAAAACATTGTACATTTTTAAAAACTATATGAAAACAGATTTATTTAAATTATAATTAATATTTAAAAATGAAAATAATTGAATGAATATTATTCTTTATATGATGGACTAATGACCAATTTGACAATTGACATCACACCTAATTCTTCATGGACCCATGCACGGAATATCTCCAAAATGTCCAATGTGAACATAAATAATCAATTATTTGTCATAAAATATAAATAACAGATATAAAATGATTAATAAAAATGAAAAAGTATCTAAAAAAGTAAATAATTAACTATTTTTCAGTATGATAATAAACATACTTGATAAATCAGACTCAATGTAAGGGCTTTCTTATCAATCTTCTTTCATTGAGGCATTTCATGATGAAATAAAAAATTATTATTATTTACGGTGTATATATGGGTACTATGTCATTTCAAATACATATTTTATCTATAATCATTTTATTCAAAGTTATTAAATTTTTTTCTTTTATGATGATTAATATTTAATTGTTCCATGTTGTATGGGACACCTTGAATATATAAAGACTTACTTATCAAAACTATTTATCCATATCAATATTCTTATTATTGTATCACATATTTAATTTTATATAAAAAAAGTGCTATAAAATAATTTTTTTTCTATTTTAGATTTCATTCAATGGTTATCAGAAAATAATCAATTTAAGAAACATTTTGACAAAACAAAAAAAATAATATTTTTTAACATACACATCAAAAACAACATATCTGTCATCTTGACCATTATTTGATATTTGGATTCCTCAAGAAGACATTATTTATTCTTAAAAGAATGAAAAATAATTATTCTCTTATTTGGATATTTGTTTATATGAGTGATATGTATGGTTGTAAGTCATATGAATAGTAAAATTATAAGAGTGATATGTATGGAATTCACTAGAGATTTGTATTAATATGGATCCTATGAGAATCTCCCTCCTCGGTGTGGATAGGTATACACTAAGTCCTTGTTTCTAATTCCCCCTCCTTACGGGTTAGGTCTCGAATCTGATTTCTATATATCATCTCGGCATATGCATGGCATGGGGACGAAACAACACAGTGGGGTTCTGGCATGGTTCAGCGGTGCCCCAGCTTCTTTCTCATTGACTATGTTACATGGAGAAACATTGAATTCTCAAATAAATTCAGCATGGCTCATCCTATTTTTCTTTGTCTACTCACTTTGTGGCTCGAATCGGCTCGAGTCGGAACATGTGGTGAGGATGTGGAGCATTATTGATCTGGCAACTCAGTAAGGCCTGGCATGGCCAGGTACCATATATGGTGTGCATTTGGTCTATGTCGGAAACATACATGGAGATTCATGGAGGGGGAGGTCATAGATCCTGATGTTTTTATATGGTTTGAAGGTTTGAAGGTTTGTTGATTGGTTTATGTGGTGTCACTGTCAATAGAGGTCCCATGCTCTTTGCTGCTATTTCCGACATCTTGTGGTGCACGAGTGGGACTCTAGGTTGTGCTTACGAAGTTCTGACCTGTCTGGATCCATGCCATATGTGGTGTTTCCTATTCAGTGTGGCTTGTATCTACACATTAGTGATTATCCCATGGTGCGGTGCTGGGCCATCCCGTCTTAGGTAATGATGGTCAGGCTATGCGTACCTTGCCCAACCTTCCAATTCATGTTTCTTCAATGGATGGTTAGGGATATCTGTATATGGTGGTGGGGTTGTCCTCTAGTGGTGGTTCCTGCATCCACTGAAAGATTTATAGTGCAAGGTGTCATTCTTAGGGTCATATGGGTGGTGAATGGGATTTGATGGGTTTTTAAGGTGACTATGTACTAAAGGGGGATGTTGCGTGTTTGTTGGTTTTATCCTAATGTTGGGAAGTCAGTGCAGTCGGTCCTGTATACCTGGAATAGGCCCAAGAAGAAGATTCAAAGTTGGCGGTTCATCTTTGCAGAGCATTATGGATTCATTTTTTTGAGAGGGTATGGAATCTGCTAACAAATCTGGCCTCAAGATTGACAAAGGACACATGAAAAACGAACTTCCATGAAACCATAGAGAGCATTATCATTATCAGATGAATTGGAATGTAAACTCTATAATGTCATCATAGTTTTAATCTATTTTTCTTCAGGTTTTTGTTGACTTATATCCATGATGCTTGTTTGGGTTTCATTTTCCTCTCTTAAATGTAGTCTTGATCAAAACTATAATAATTTGATTTTCTTCAATCTGTTGGATGAATGTATGGAATTCACCCATATGGCTATTCTTTTTGTATGTGTGGCATGTATGGATGCAGACCATATGGATGTTCTATTTTTTTAAATTTATTTACCATGTTATCTACTTAAATATTGTATGTGATCTTATGAGTCTTCATGAAAAAATTTGATTTTCATAAGCTAATATAAATATCTTTTTGAAATGATGATATATATTTCTAGTTAAAAAGGTATTCATTATTTTAGGGAATATTTTTATTTTTTTATCAATGGAATGATTATTTTATCTCTTAATAACATTTAAGAACCTTTTTTTATCTTCCCTTATTTTAAAAAGGTTTTTCAATCAGTTTAATCTTTTGTAAGGACAAGGAAGGTTCCATTATGAAATTATTGAAGATGTGATAAAGAAAAAAACTATTTTTTATTTGGAATAGGATTCCTTCGTAGAAAAACAGGATATGGTGTATTATTTCCCACTTGTTATGTATTGGTTATCTAGGTAAGAGTTTGTCCTGATTATATAAAACTCTGGACAAAAAAAATATTTGGTAATGAATGAAAATAAATTCATGTAAAATGTCTCTTGAATAAGTAATACTGAAGTTCAGTTCCTAACAGTTAGTATCAGGGATTATTTTAGACAACAATAGAGAATAAGATTTATTCTTAAGAGAAATGGATATAATTATGGGTTTATTAGACTAATGTCTATGAAACCATCTTTAGGATTTATGTTATGAAATGTTATGGTGACTAATGCAATATTTTGTGACAACACATCTTGTTCATCACAAATGTGTGAATCGCACATACAAAATAAAGTCAACAATGGGGTATCACGAGCCACTAGCCTACATGATATCCTTAGTAAGTTTGAAATTTTATTTAAATGAGTTGATGGAATAAGAATAATTCTATTTTTTGGAAAAATATTTATCATAATGAATAAATTATACAAGGATTAACATATGAATGTTATTTTTGAAAATTATTTGTATTTTGGGAAACCTATATGATGATGTTATGTAACATAATACGTAATTTTATTTGAGAACTTAATGTTGAATTATATTTTGGTAGAAGCTATTATTTTATTGTAGAATTATAGATATTCGGATTAATTATGTAAATTATTCACCTATTTAGGAATATATTTGATTATTTAAATTGCATTGGGTTTTGAGACATTAATAATGACTATCATTTTATAAATATAGGGGTTAAAATTTATCTAAGAAAATTATTTCATCAAATCCCCATGAATTTTGGGTTCCAATCATATATTCTACTATTCTGAGGAATTTTATGAATAGATATTTATTGAATTGTCTATGTTGAACTTTTGGTTTTACATTTTAATTTTAATGATTGAAGTGGTTTTCTTCATATATTGGGAATTATAATTTGGAAAATTGATGTATCTTGTATTAACCATTTGGTTGTGGTTTAATTTATAAATAGATGAGAAATATATAGTTAATTTTTTGAGTATTATATGATTCTATAGAAGTTGATTCAGTTGTAGATGTGAAAAAATCATATTGGACACTAACCATTTGAAGAAAAAGATGAACTTGTGGTTGAATTTGATTAAAAGAAGAAACAATACATGTATAGAATGTTTATTTCCTTATGATATTAGACAAGGTTTTAATAGAATATGTCAAATATATAATTAAAAAGTTATTAAAAAATGTAGTTGCGTACTTATCTTGTGAATAAATCTATTACCTTTATACCCATCCTGGATTTATGTTTTTACGAGTGTTAACATTCCCCTGATAATGTTTTCAAACACCCTCTATCAAAACACGGTAGTTGATTGTCCCATACATATGGATGTTTTTATGTGGATCCTTAATATGAGTTAACATATATGACCTTCGTACTTCCTTTTATGTAATCTAAAGTGGAATTTTCATTTAATCTTTTTCCAATGTGCGATATCAACAATGGTTTTTTTAAAATCTCAAACCATTGTTTTTTATTATGAGTTCAAATTTTTAGGTCTAAATTTACAAAATGGGTGATAATATAAAATCCTGTGTTTTTAAAATGGAAATACAATATTATATATTGTACATGTTACACTACATCAAGATTAAACAAAAAATTAAATAATTTTATTAAATATTACTATTATAACATATGTATTAGAAGATCTAGAATGAAAAATATTTACTGAATTATTAAAAAATGGTTTATATATATAAATAAAAATTTTTGTGTAATATTAATTATAAATGAATATTATAACTTTCTAAAATAATCATAAATGTTTCTTTGAAAAATTATTTAAATGATCATAAGATTGTTTTAGACTAATTAGTTACTAAAATTTTATTTATGGAATATATTGTTGAAGAATATATAAAAAATGTCAAATATACTGTTTTCCATTTATTTTATGTGATTTTTAGGCATTATATACTAAAAAAACCAATTTAACACATCATATAAGTATTTCTCAAAAATAAAAGTATTACCACCTTTTAATGAAGCACCCATTATAAATATAGTTTATTCACATATACAACTTATATTTAAAAAATTAAAATTCTTATTTAGAAGCAATACATAATATTTACAATGGTAAATACATTTTTATTTTTCTGATAAGTTACAATTTTTGAATAGTAGTGAAAAAATAAGGTACTTTAATTGAAAACTACATTGTTGTCAATTTTATTTATATTGATAGGTAATATTTTTTAATAGTTTTAAATTATAATTTTATTTTTGTTATACATTAATCTAATTTAGGTCATTAGAATCTATTCCACATTGAAATTTGAAATAAAAATATAGTGAAATTTTATACATTTTAACTATAAAACCCATTTTCTTATTCCGTCAATAGGATAATTTCTTAATAATTTTTATTAATTATTACCTATGAATTTTGATAAATGGATTCTATATTTGGAATAAGAATTTTTAAAATTATGTAAATATGTCCCTTTTATTTGGGGACATTTTCACTAGTAACTATATCAATAATTTTTTATATCATGATTAATGGTAAATTGGTTAATTAAATGCAAAAATAATATTATAAAATTACAAAATTATAATAAAAATTTAATATTTATCTAAAACATGTCCAAATTTAATTAGATTAGTGTTTTTTTTAAAATATCATTATTTAGTCTATTTTATGATCTCTTGGATCCACTAGAATGATATTAATGCATTTATAATAATTTATTAAGTGAAAATTCATTTTTCTTACTTATTTTTTAAAAATTAATGTAATTTTTATATGAAGTTATATAAGGTAAATATTTGATAATAAATAGTATATATAAATATAAAATAAATATATTTATCATTATAATTTATTTATAATTTTTATGAAGTAAATAATTAAATTAAATGGTGACACAATAATGATAAAACTGTTGATTAATTAATGGATGATTAAAATAAATGATAATAAATCTAGTATAATAAATATATTTTGATATAATTTATGTCATTAAAACATTTTCTACATTTTTATGAAATCTTAGTGATTTTTTCAAATATTTGGTTCGACTATACTATTATTTTATGCTATTTTTAATAATTCAACAAACTAATAGTGTCAAAATAGACAGTAATATTATTTTAAAATATAAAATATTTTATTTAATGTTATAAATTTATAAATATACAATATAGAAAATCATGTTTGAATATGTCCCAAAATATCATAAATGACTCTTTTATTGGTATTTTTTCTTGTTATTCTAATTATATTTACTCTCAAAGTGTTAATTACTTTAAAACGGTTATATTTAATTGTGTTAAAAAATGATAAGGATTAAAATAATGTTCACAACATGCTTAATTTTCACTAGGATCATTATATTTCAACTCATAATCATCCTATATTATAAATAAATTCCCTCTCGCCCATTTTAAATAAAAAATTAATTTATATTATTTTAATATTTTTACTAATACCAAGAGTACCCCTCCCTTCTCTTGTAAAAGGAAACAACGTATTAACAATTATTGACACTTAAAAACCTATTTAGGTCATCCACGATCTACCTAAATTAATTACTATAACTTCTCTCTACATTATCAATTCTATATTGTAGTTATAATACTTCTTTAGTTGTGTTAAGGTTTTAATGAAAGGTGATTATCCTAAATAAATGTATCTTTTGTAATCAAGTATATCTGCATTATTTCTTCTTACACATACTTAAAATATTTTTCAATCCTCATGATATAATAAATCTAAAAAAATAAATATACTGATATTTTATTATGTTAATAGAATCACTCAAATGAATATCAACTTCCATTATATGGGAAAATAATTAATCGTTTGTGCGTACCTGTGAACTATCACCACCACCAAAAAATATAATTCAGTTTCCATTTACATTTCTCAATACTAGTTATAATTAAAGAACAACTGTTTATATATGATATTAATTAAATATTTATTAATGTAATAAAATAATATACCAATTATGTTCTTATTATCGAAGCACATACAAAAGATAACGTCCTGTGTGCTTACATGTGAACTATCACCTCTAATAGGAGATGTGATTTTGGTGCCTTCACCACATTACAAGTATGATATATATATAAGTTTATATTAATTATTAGTATTATATTTACAATATTTTTATCATTTCAGAAATATAAAACATTAACTACAAAATTTTTATAATTATTACTGAATAATCAGAACTTTACTCATGCATATGTGCGACCATCCCTCTCCATGATTAGAACGTTTTCCATTTTTCGAAACCATAAAAAAATGGTTTTATTTAAATGTATAATTAATGATTAAAATTTATTATTATCTCATGAATATTATTCTAGATATTGTGGTATAATGAACATTTTTACTATTTAAATCATACACAAGTCATTCAGGTCTTATGTATCGAATATCCTTAAATTGTCCGATTTGTAAATAAATAATTAACTACTTGTTATAACATGTGAATTAGTGATATAAAATTAATAATAAAAATTAAATTATTTTTCACTAATTTTATTTATTTACTTATTTTAATTATTTAGGAATATAAATAATATACTTGATGAATCAAACTCAAGGTAAGATATTTCGTCTTAATCACATTTCATTGAGGATTTTCATAATGATATGCACCTTAATTATTTAATATAGATTATATGCCAATAATATTATCTTTCATATCCATATTATATCTATAAACATTTTATTTATTGTTTTCTTAATTTTATTCATTCATGGATATTAATACTTAAATATTTAAAGTGGTACGGGACACCATGAATGTTTAAAAATATAATTATAAAATAATATTTTTAGGGTTAATAAACCTAATATTATTTTACATAAATATTTATGTGGATATAAAAGTATTATAAATGAAATTTTATTTATATTTTTATGTTCATTTATGTAGTTTAAAAAAAATAAATTTCTTACATGTTTTATACAGATCATTTTGACAAATGAAAAAAATAATGTTTTTAATGAACACAAGAATACCAACAAATATACCTCCATTAATATTATTGGATTTTGGGATTTCTCTACAAACATATCATTTTTAATGAAAATTTAATCTCTTATTCCATTTTTTTGGAATTTTGGTATTGAATGTCGTTTTTTAAATTGAATGGTTATTTCTATAATTTGAAATGAATCTTGTTGAACACATATGAAAATTTTTGAGTGAAATACTGAATTTTACAATCTTTTATATGTTATAATTACATAATGGAACATAGAAAATTTTTGTGTGGTTATGTGGATATGCAAGAAAGGGATTTTCCAGGATAAACTATGGATGGGATGTTACATTATGAACTCCAATACATTAGGTATGGAATTCAGACATATTGCTATTCCATTTTTAAGAGTGACATATATAGAAGTCACGTGTATGGATATTCCATTTGTAAGATTTAATTATATGGAAGTTAACAATATGGTTATTTCATTTTAGTTTAATTATGTCCCATGTTACCTATATATATTATATGTTTTATTATGAGTTTTCATGAAAATAAATTATTTTCCAAAGGTATGATAATTATGCTTTTGTAATGATTATCTCTATTTTAAGTTAAAAAGATATTTGGTATTTTAATGAATTTTTTATTTGATATTCAACAGAAAAGTGGTTTTCATTATTTGAATATCTTATGAATCTTTCGTTCTCATCCTGATTTTAAAATGTTTTTATAGTGAATATGGATTTTTAAGGATACAAAGCTTTCCTGATGAAAGTATTGAAGAAGTAAAAATAAAATAAACCATATTTTGTCTTAAATGTGAATAATTTAGTAGAAAAAATGGATATTGAGTATATGTATGAACCTAAAAAGTATGGGTTTACACTAAAATTGTATTTCTTTGTTTTCTAATAATATAGAGGTAAAAGATATATGAGAATTAATGAAAATTAAATATATTAAAAATTAATTAGATTATGTTATGTTTATGTATGGTTCTTAACATGATAATTCATAATTTAGTTTGATTACTCATATGTATTCCAATTTCCTCTTATTTAAAGGGTATTTTTAATAACATTTTATAGTTGTTCATTGGATTCATTTTCTCCGTAGATGGAATGTTAATGTGAATGTTCATGATCATTTCCAAATATTTATATATATATATATATCTCAATTTAATTATTAATTTCCATGATCTTTATGGAAAAGATCGGGGAGGTTTATTTGGTGGTGGTGCAAGATAAAATTTATCTTTTGGCTCCTCAGGTGTTTTGGTTTTTATGGTTGATGGAATATCGGGAGGTATTACTTGAGTGGTTCTATAAACATCTTCCTATAAGACTGTTGTTAGCTTTGTGGGTTCTTAAGCTTGTATTATAGCTATTTCATATGGTTTTGGAATATCTATCACATTTCCACTCCTCATCAACACTTCCTTTTCCTCTTCCATTGGATATATCTCAGTATTGCTAGGGAGGATTCTTGATACTATGTCTAACATTTTAATGGGGCCTATTCAATGCTCGAGGATTCTAGGAGATGCCCATGGATTCAAAATTTCAGTTTCTTGAGAGGTCATCCTATGATTTATGTTGTGGAAAAAGTATGAGAATATATTTTCCATATTTTTTAAAGAGGTACAGTTGGTTGTTGGTGTATTTTTAGTGATGGATGATATTGTTATTATTCCATTGGTGGTAAGGGATGATGATGATATTTTTGTGGATGTCATGGATCATGATTCATTGTGGGATATCCCAGTGGTAATTTATTTCAAAATGGTTCTTTCACCACCTCTTTGTGGGTAATACCATTGATTATTCAATTGATATTTTTGTATTGGACATTGTTTGAAATGTTGATTCTATAATTGGAATTGTAGATTCTGTTGATTGTAATTTATATAATTACATTCTTTATTTTTCTGTTCATCAAAAGTTATCATATAGTCCTTATATAGATGTAAGACACCGCATATTTCGCATGATTGAGCATCAATATCAATGCATTAAGGAGGGGGGCTAATGTAGTTATTTGAACGAATTAAATTATTCTGGTCATATATTCTACTTGTACAGGTAGTAGGGTTGTTTCTTCAACGTGGTGGATACCATGATGAGTTGGTTCATGATATCTATACCATAAGATAGTATTATGAGAGAATTTATCATGAATTTTCATCTAACCTCAATCATCATAATCCTCAGTCCTCCATCATCTATGACATCAATGAAGCTGAATGAAGTTGGCTTGAGGCTTTGATAGAATGTCTGGTGTTTGATACATAGTTTGAGTCTATGATCTGGGAACATCTGAGTGAGTTATTTAGAAATATCACATGCTTACCATGCAGACTCTCCATCAAAACGATTAAAATATTTGAGGTTTTGTACAATTTCCTCGATCAAATATTTGGGAAGTACATGTGGATGAATTTCTTAGCAGGATCGTTTCTTGTTGTGATAGACTCTGGAGCATGACTTTTGACCCAATCCAGGGAACATTACAACATACAAAAGAGAAATACTCTAATTTTTATCACATCATAAGTCACTATATTTTTGGTAAAGGTATCAATAACTTATAATATGGTTGATATATTGTCATCGGGGTCTTTATATTGAACCCCACTAAACTGGACCATGTTCTGTAACATATGAATATGCCCATGTTTTTATCTCTAAGATGTGTGCCTCAAAAGTTGTTTTCACAATACATGGTGTAAAACCTTGAAATGATGGAAATATGTAATACATGACGGTGTATTATTGAATTCTAGGCTATAAAACATTAAATAATGGTTTTATTTTGGGTCGGGTTGGTTGATTTTTACCAACAATATTGACATGGTATTTCATTTGTTTATACTATAGTGCACATATATAACTATCGATTTCAGCCTCAAATGTATGTTTTATTTGTGTTTCAAGGATCTTAGAATGATTTGAAGGTCATCGATGCTTACACTAAGTCATAAAAAGATTAAATACATAGTGGATTCTGAAAAAATTGAATGAAAAAGAAAAGGAAAATGGGGAATGGGAGTGAAAATCCCAGGTTCATTCCATATGAATCTAGTTGTAGAAAACCAAAATGGATCCTTAACAACAGAAACAAAATTTCATCTCTTAACATTAGGAGTTTAGTTGATGTAGCATATTGAATGATAAGATATATTATTTACTAAACTAAAAATTCTACTAAGGTGTAGTATAGTGATAGGGCATGGGAAGTCCCATGGGAAAACGAGATTAAATTCATAAACTATGGCTTATAACCCTTTTGTGTTAGAGTCTTGATGATTCTTATTACATCTGGGAAAAATAATGCTATGATAACTAGGATTATTTTAAAATATAAGTAAGGGATCAAGATCAATTTAATGTTTTGGTAGAAAATATGATCTTAATTCATACATGGTATGGTTCTATGGTTCAGGTGGTGATGCATGTAGAGTTAACTAATTGATAATGTTTAGACAAACTAGTTATAATGAAGATGCATTTATCCCTTTTTATGGAGATATATATAACCTAGATTCATTAAATTTAATATCTGGGGAATAAATTGTCATATTATATTTGTTATAGACTATTCTACATAAATCAAGACATTGTCATTCATTCCAACATCCCATTAATAGATTTGTTCAAGATAATTTTATAGAAAAATGTTGTTTACCCTAATTACTAATCATTAAGGTTTCCATTTTATGAATTAATGATTAAATGGAATTAAAGACATCATCTCTCAATCCTTACCAAAATAAATTAATCAACTCATTGGTAGAATCAATTATATAAAGATAATGAATTGAAATCATGATAAAAATTCCAACATATATTGAGAATAAATGAACGAAAAACATTAAATAAAATAGATTATCCAATTAGTGAAAATTAAATTAAGAAAAACCAATATAAATGTCTAATCCAACAATATTTCAATTAACTAATAACTTTCAATAAGAACAAGAACATTCACAATATAGATTCTTTGTAGGTTGGTGATCAAGTCAATAAATCTGTATAGTACAATGATAGGGATGAAAAAAGGGATGAATAATTCTTGAAAACCATCAACAACAATAGAATAATTGAATATCCATTAAAATGATTGATAAAAACAATGTTTTTGGAGAAATATGGGATGATATAGTGGGTGAAAATAAATAAAGAATTTGATAAATCAAAAAGTTTCGGCTCTCCTGCTTCATGGTGTTCTTGATGTAAGTAAATAATTGGGATATTACATGATTAGTAACGATGATTCAAATCAGGTAATTTTGATCCGAGATTTTCATCACAATTTTTGAATGTCTGAAAATATCTCGTTAATTTATTTTATAGATTTCAAATTTTATAACCATTCGAGACGTGTATTTTAGACTCATGACATGTATCATCTTCCCATATTTATCTTAAAAGGAGGATTATAATTTAAATTTTACATGATGTGTATTATTGTATCACACAGTTTAATTGATTCATGAATAAAACTTCATCACCACTTTTCTTTACGGCTTTCACGATGTCGTTAGATTCAACTAAACAACATGTAATTATACTTCACAATGTACAATATATAATTTTGGGTGTTTCCTAGATTTTTTTCTTTGAATCCTTGAAATCATATTTCTTGTATTAAAAAACACATACCAGCTGAACTATCAATGAAATTATTTAATATCCTTAATTAAATTACCACAATATTTTTATATGATTTTAGTGTATTAGGCTCTTTATCTTATTTATCAATGTATTGGATTAAGTATAACTTTGGACGATGATTTAGTGAAAAAGGTATTGCTTAATAATTTCAATATTTATCCATATTTGTTAAAAGTTCCATATATTTTAACTGGAAATATAAAGAATGAAATAAAATTATATTATGGGTCTTATACAGTGATTCAGATATTAAAAATTCATCTCTTAGAGTATGTGATGAAGAAGAAACTAATAAATCCACAACCAAATAATTAATTGATTCCTATGAAATAAGAAGATATAAAGTGAGTTCATTTACATATGCTCTTAGTCCTAATGGAAAAGTAATTCCACAATATTATAAAAATATCATGAAATATATTATTGTCCTCCTATCATCATATATACATTATCAATGATCATTTCATTCCACTTTTTTATATGTATTTTTTGTCATTAACATTCTCCTAACCATGTTTTATGTAACTCTCCACAATTATTTGGTTGTTATTTTTGTATATTATGTCTATGTTTCCAATTACCACATATGTTTTCTTATTTAAAATTCTAGTATGAGCTATTCAATATCAAATTCCAGCATCCCTTTATTTTTTTAACATGGATGTTTTATTAACCCTTTTGATGATATAGATTCATGTGAATGAATTTTCAAATGTTAACACTGTAAAGACAATGAATGATTTCGAAGAGGAAGTTATTTTTAAGGGGGTAGAATCTGACACCCTAAGATTTTGTGAAGTATATTTTTTCAAACTAATTTATTTTTTCATATATTTGTTTTTAAATAAAACTTTATTTATACCATGTTATATGAAGTATTGAGTTTAAAATAATTTATTCATGTTTATAAAATATGATTATATATTACTTATCAACTATCCATTAGAATAGAGGTTTTGAATATGATTAAATTAATCATGAAAATATAAGTCTTACACATCAATATAAAATTATTTGTTATGGTTACTAATTAACATTAAAATAAAATAATGTTTATATTAATATAATGGAAATCATTTCCTAAAATATAATTTTTATTCGCACAAATTTGTTTTAACTAAATAATTAAATAAAATCCATTTTGGTAATTTTTAATGATGTTAATATATTTTATATTTAATTATATATTCAAAATTCATCTTATGTGTTTTTTAGAATATATATAATAATAAATTTAATTTTATACATAAAAACTATATTTCTTCTAAAAAGTGATTCTGTCATTGTTTTTGCACACTTATTTTGATAATATTTTTTAAAAAATTTATAATGTTTAGTAGATAAAATAAAATTAACTTTTCAAATAGTCATATAAAAATAACTTAATGGTAAAATTTTTATGATTCCATGAAAATAAGAAATTTTTTATGGAAACTGAGAAATACAAAATTTTAATTGAAAACTACCTTTTAATTTAAATTACTAATAAAGTTCAATTGTATGTTAGATTTGATTTAAATTAAATAATGTTATAATATATATATTTATTCAATTTATATTACATATATAATATTTTTATTTATTTTTTATATAATAAAATTGTAATCATATGATCATATTCCCTTTTAAAATATTATGTTCTCATCGTATATGAGGGATTAACTTAAAAGTAAAATTTTCTAATTTTGTAAATGTTTCATGAAAAAAAGAATTAAAATTGTTAAATCAACAAAATATATATTTTATAATATTTTGAACTTAAATTTTTATCCTTTTGAATATTGAAAATTGTAAAACTTATTTACTGTAGATAAATGAAAATGTGTCTAATGGGGGTTAAATTGAAATGATCAGGGTTAAAAATAACCCAACAATTTTACAAAACCAATTTTATAGATATATTTTTATCTTATCCCTTATATTATTGAATATTTTTTTTTTCTAAACCTTTTTTAATAATAATAACATGGTTACACCTTTTTTATTAAATAATTAACAAGTGTGTCACTCACCTCCCTTATAAAATGTTATACCCTCTCCAATCATCCTAAACCCATAAAGAAATTATGATTAAGAAAATAAAAACCTATATTAGTTCCTAAATTACCTAATATAATCCTATAAAACATATTTTAGCCTAAATCCCTCCTATGAAGGCTTTTGGTGCAAACTATAGGAGGTTTCCTAAAAAAAGTAATGTTCTTCAACATGTGTTTTTATTTTATTTGTTCCTCCAAATCATTAAATTCATATTAAACCATGATGATATATTATTATCTATATATTTTGTATAATGAGATATTTTTATGTTAATTTAATTACCATAATTCATATCAATACCCATAAAATGTGTTAGGAAATCATAGTTTCTGGGTTTGGTGAACAACCACCTCACGAACCGATTTCATTCATTTTTTATAACCAACTCTCTCGGTTAGCTATAATGAAGGATATAAAGTATATATATATATATAATATTAATAAAATTATTATATATATATTCATTATATTATATTTATATTTTTTACATTCCATTCCATATGGGATATGATAATGTCCTATATGTCTACGGAGGACTACCGCCTCACGAAACAATGTTATTTGTTTTCACTAACTCTATACATAGAGGTTAATAAAGATAAAATTAATAAATATTTATGATATAAATGAAACAATTATAACATTATTTAAATATTAATAATTATTATATGCTAATATATCATTTTTTTATTGCCTCTTCACTCTCTAAAAGATGGTGACATCTTTCTAGTACATCTGGACTAATGCCATCACGAAGCGATTCAGAAATTTTTCATTACCAAAAAACATGGATAATATATATAATTATATTTTGCCAAAAATATCTATCTTATAATTAACATTATATAATTGTAAAATATTTCATACCACCTTTCTCCAATTTATTTTAAAATAGAAATGTTACTCATGCGTATGTATGACTTACCATCTCCATGATCATAACATAAATCATTCATCAAAATTAATATTTGTGATTGTAGTTAAAATTCAAATTTTTGTATTGATAATATAATTATATATTTATTATTTTTGTATAGATTATGAATCCATGATCATAGTTAAACTACCCAATATAACTAATCAAATCATATATGAAAAACAAAGTGGTTATTACCTAAAAAATGATTTTGAAAATCAGTTGTTAATAAATGGGTAATAAAATTACATATGTAAATACTATATTTTTTTATATAAATATAATTATTTTTATAAAATATATTTATAAATAAATTGTATTTATTATATACGAGGTTTAAACATGTATGGAGGAATTCAAAACTTACAGTATCAGATTTCAGTCTCAAATTTTAAATTTAGTGACAAATATCCAATATTCACACCCTATTTTTATATGGGGGTATATACTTCTTATGATTATATATTATTATAAATATACATATATTTAATGTGAATTAATTATCCATTTTTTATATACATTTCATGGTTTTTATGATTGAAATGTTAACAAATTGGAATGGGATTTTTTGCCTCAATTTTTCTATCATTGGGGAATATGATTATCTAGGAACCTTTATTCTTATATGAGGGGGTATAAACTACCAACTTACATTTTATTTAATTAATATAATTCATTTAATAATATTAAAATATTCATTCAGTATTATTCTTTGATTGGGTTTTTTAGAGTTACTATAGCAGGAAGAGTTTTATGGAACAATATCATTATTTATTGGGATTGTCTATGACTTTATAGTCAAATGATGATGTATTATTATCTATATCCCTTGAAAATAATTAATTTTATTGTAATATGGTTATGTAATTTCAATACATATTTTCCCTTAATTTTTATATATTTATTTACTGGAGAGTTCAAAATGATTATTTTAATGAAAAATATTTTTTTCCATCAAAATCAATTTTTCATTCAACAACATGTTTTCTAAAAATATTTTAAAAAATGTTTCTAATTTTTATAATATTTATTAAATATTTTTTTTCAATTTTTTTACAGTTTATAATTTTTTAAAAAGATTTATTATGTCATATTCAAAAACAATGTTCATTATGTTTTTATCAAAAATGTTAAAAGGATATTTTTTTAACATACATGACATGAACAATATTTCCTACTGCCATGACTGATCAATTCATTAATGCTTCAATTAATGGTTTTGAATGTTACTTGAAATAGTTTTTTTTAATATTGATGAAATTATTATATTTTTAATAATTTAATTTCAATGTGAAATTTTATATAGAATTACTTCTGTTTTAATTTTTTTTCAAAGTGATAAATCTATTTTACTCAAGATAATTTTTAAATGATTTTTAATGCTTCATTTATAATATTTATGGGTAATTTAAAAATATAATGATTTTTTAAAAGAGTATGTCTTGGTATATTTAGAAGAATTATAGTTTTCTTCGAAAATATCATATGTGATATTTCAAAATTATTCTCTATATTATTTGAAATCTTTTATTCTACATAATATTTAACAGGGATATGTTCCAATGATAACATTATTATTATATATCTGATTGATTTATGTTTATGTTTTTGTGATGTTTATGAAAACTATTTCTCATCAATGGTTTATACCGTGATAGAACTCTCTTGAAACCCAATTCTCTGCTTGAATTATTCTATGATGAAATATTGAAATGATTATGAAACATGTATCTTTTCCATAGGTTTTGATATAATGAAATTTATTTTAATCCCATTTATTTTCTGGCTACTCATATGATGAAATTTTTATGATATTTTTTCACTAAAAAAGTAACGAATTAATTATGTGATGTGTGAGAAATATATCTCCATATAAATAATTAAGTGAATATTTATATATAAATGAGATATATTAGAATATAATGGGGACGTGAACCTAATAATTTCAAAAAAATTAACAATGATGGTTGTATGAGTGAACCTTGAATAATATGATGGTTTTGTGAGTTAACTCATTCCACATTGACTATTTTGAATATAAACCTCGACAAATAGGGAAATGATTTTTTTGTGTATCTGTATTTTACATTTCCATGACTTATAAAAATATTTATTTCTCTCATGGATCATGTTATTTGATTTCAAAAAGTATATTATCTTATGAAGTGAAAATATTTATTCCATTATTCATTTTATTGATCTTTGATATTTTGGGAATGGTTTGAAAATGTTATTCTCATATTCAAATTCTCTTATGTTCATGTTATTCTTCGTATCTCTCTTGCTTATCCATACCGAGCATCTGAGCTCACGATTACATATGATTCCATTAACGAAAAGTTTATGTTTATGAGGATTACTATAGGTGGAGATCATTATGGATACATTGAATATATTTCAAAAAAGTAGAATATTGTATCAGCTCATCTCCAAATTCAGTAAAATATTTTGTTCTCTATGCATGTGTTTGTGTAGTTTATTATATATTCATATATGGAGATGTAATATTTGTATATGATAATAATGGATAACTATATCAATACTATACTACTATGTAAAAATTTCATCATACTGTTAAAAAAAATTCTTAACCTTCTATCATTTACCATGCTTATTTTTCCCTAATAAGAAACAATTATGATATGTGCCTAAAATCTAATGTTGTAATCTATAAAAAGTTCAATTTTCTCAGCATTTATATCAAATATTTCTTAAAATTTTTCTCTTATTAATTAATATCTAAAATATCAAAACCATATTATAATAACAACTTTATAATCATAAGTTTGTATATATGTTATTATAATAATGATATAACAATTATTCATTACAATACATACACTTGAGAAAAATGAATCGTCTTTCGTTTCTCTGCATTGATTACCTCCTTCATGAAGCTATATCTTCAGTTTTTCCTAACATCCTTTCCTGAATGATTCATTAAGGATATATATTGAGATAAATATTTTTCCCCTCAATATGGTTAAATCTGTTAATTATGTTTAAAATTTTTACTACAAGGAATTTAAAATATATATAACCTCTATTTCTAGGAGGCATTTTTTTCAATATCCTCTTTATATATACTAAAATATGAAATTTTGGTTCCATTTTTCTATAAAAAATCCATTATATTATTTTATTTAATTGAAAATTGAAAAATATAAATCTTTTAATTTTAATTCATCCTGTAACACCCCAGGTAAATAAAGAATATAAAATTTTCATATTTATACATATTTGTGAATAAAATATTAATATGACTTTAAAGGGGATGCTATTCTCGATGGCGTACCCAACACGCAACAACTATTTTTTGGGAATCTTACGTTGCACTCTAATAATAAAATAATATTAATTTAAATGGTAGTTAAAATGTAGCTGTTGTATTGGTTGGAATGGATAGAAATAACTAAAATATGATTATATATGTTTTTAAATTTTTTTACATTTATCCAATAAATGATAAAGGCTTAAAATACGGAAAGAATTCAATTTTAGGCGTATATGCCCTAGTTTTCACTAAAGGTTCACTTATCGCCTTTTTGATGTAGAACCGTCATTAAATATAGTTTTTTTTTCACTCTAATACATTCTATTGGACCAAATAAAACTCTTCTTAAGAATTGGGACATCAAAATTTACTTTGTGTAAATTTTTGGTATGTTTCCGATAAAGTTCATTTTTTAATGAATAGTGTAAAATGTTGTATTTTAATTCAAAACCTCTTTTAAATCTAATTTATTTATATGATTAGACTATCTTTTGAATAGGTTTTACATTGAAATTAGAATATATGTTTACCATTAAATCTAATAGTGTTCATTGGAATTAATTTCACTTTGAAATCAGACTTAAACCAGTGTCAGTCTTTTGATACTAATTGTTTCATAAAAACAAGCAATTTGCTCTGACAGCGGGAATTATTTATTATATTAATTAATGTGACTTATATGTTTTTAATTTTGTAAAATAAACTTCATTTTTTAATTAGGAATATCAAATATAGCTTAGGGTTAATTTTTGGGATTTTTCTGAAATACATCAATTTTTTATGAATAGTGAAACCACTAAGTGGTACTTATAAAAACTGATTTTTCTGTATAATTGAAATTTTTCTATCTTTTTGTTTAGAATTTCAAAAATCCGACATACATGGTTGTCATTAAGAAGTAAAATGTGGTTCAATGGGATAAAGATAATTGTTTGGTGAATAGTAACTTATTGAGTTTTTAATCGCGATTAGAGGTAATTAGTGTAGTTTATGGTAAGAATATTGTTTTAATAAAATGAAATGACCTAGACAAATTTCCTACCCTCATTGGATGTGTCCTGGCCGACCAATACAATCCATGGGTCAACATGGGGACCCCATGGAGAAACTTTGGTTGGAAAATGACATAAATAGATTTTTATTTAATGTTAAAGTAAAAATGACACAAACATCAGATGTTTTACTAAAACAATTATTACATGAGGTTATACAAGTAATATTTTTAACTATAAATATTCATTGGAAAGATTAACAGATTTACTACATCATAGTATTTTTCTTATAATTTTTAGACATTGAATAAATTAAATTATTTATGACATCATGATGATGCAGCGATGACCTCCTTATTTAACGATTTAAATAAAATGGAAAGATAATGTAATATATAAGACCTATAAATATCCAAAACCTATTGGATGAGTGTATTTAGAACCCTTATCACCGTATCCTCAAAATACATAAATGCAGGACCTTTAAAATCCGAAAATCTTTTGAAAAATAAAGTAACATTTTGTAACATTACAAGAGTGCCCCTCCTCTCCTCTTATAAAAGGCCCCCACCTCTACCTCCTTACCCACACTCCCAAAGCCTTTGGCTCGGCCAACCCCTTCCCATTTTGTCTCTCCACTTCCCTCTCTATCTCTTTTAATCCTTACATTGGGCATATGTCTTCCCAAGGAAGCCTTTGAGCTCAAACCAAAGGGAGTTACCCGATTTTAAGGTAATGTCTTCACATGTGTCCTTTTGTTTTATTTTTCTTCTCCAAACCCCAAAAATCTTTTTATTCATTTATTTTGTAACAAATACAGTATCCTAAATATACTAGGATGTTGATATAATAAGTATTCTATCTACACTTACACACACCTCTATCTAATGGTTAAAGAACATTCTCTTTACGTGGATGGCGAATTTCTGCCTCCCGAAATGATGATTGTTCAACATTCTTCTAACACCTTCAAAGGTGTCCATTATGATGACACTATATTTATATATGATATTTAATATGTTTATTTTTTATTCAAGCTTCTTTATTTTTCTTTTATGGTGTGCCTTTATGGTTTCCATTATGGGTAAACGCGATATCTTCATTTAAGAAAGTGCGGACTACCGCCCCCTCAAAGTGATTTGATTCGTTAATACCATATGTTGTACGTATAAATGATATATTTAATGATATTATATATGATACCATTCTGGAATTAATATATTATTATGTATCATTATGTTTTAATTCCATTAAATATGAAATAGAAATGGAAGTAGCGTTCATGCGTACGTACGTCTTACCGTCTCCATGAACGGTACATTTCATTTCTTATCTCAAAATGTTATGTAATATTATAAGTACATATATATAATGGATATATATGTCATATATTACACCTAAATTATGTATATCATTCTGGAATTATAACATATTTATATCTCTCTCATTTTTTTAATTCGATTAATATGACAAAAAATGAAAATAGCGTTCATGCGTACGTACGGCCTACCATCTCCATGAACGGTGCTTTTCGATTTTTATCTCCAAATTATATGGAATAGTATAAAATGAATATTTACTGGATATATATGATATTTTAATCATTATTACTATTCTGGAAATTATTTACTTATAACTACATGGGCAATCTTTTTTTCAAACCAGTTCATTTTTTACTCATGTACCAAACATCGGCAAAAACGTCTGATATGAACTAACATTATTAAAAAATTATTATAACATTATAATATGTGATATGAACTGAATAATAATCTCTAAAGGAGGCACTTAGGAAATTATTAATCGAACAAAGTTTATTATTCAGGAATATAATGAAACCAACAAGACAAGTTAGACTTGAGGTAAGGGATCCTACTCCTCTATTTCTATTAAAGTACACTCTTTTATGTCATTCCTTTTAAGCTCATCTTTCTTGTGATTGGGATGTTATTTTATATTACTCTTACTGTAATTTTTATTTTCATATGATGAGAGACCCTATTCTCTCACATCAATCCATTTTGGAAGTTTTGAGTGGCGCCATTAGGCTGCCGAATTTTCATAAGAGATCTAACCTCTCTCTTTCTTTTTAAGTACTCTTCTTTATGTCACTTCTTTTATTCTCCTATTTGTTATGATGGGGGATGTTCTTTTATATTAATATTTCTGTATATTTTATTGTAATATGATGAGAGACCCTATTTGATCTCATTAATCCATTTTTTGAAGTTTTAAGTGGCGCCGTTAGGCTGCCGAGATTTCGTAAGGTATTTTTCATCTCACTTTTATTCCCGTGAGATTTATGCTACATTTTCCACCATTTCCTTTGAGTGGTGTATGTACTGCCCATTATTATACTCCTTTTTTAATATAATTCCATTTATGGGTATTTACATATTCATTGTATGACACTTCTTCAATGGGGAGTACGTTTCGAAAGTTACCCATGTCGGTAAGGGAACCTTTCACACTCCTCTTTTTAAAAGACTTCTTTTGTTATGTCTTTTAATTCACATAAAATTATTCTGGGATATGTTATTTTATATCCTTATTGATGTAAATTTTATGTCCATGTGATGAGATGCCTTTTTTATCTCTCATCAACTCATTTTCTGAATTTTTGATGTGACGTCGATAGGCTGTCGAATTTTACCAAGGGAAGTTTATAACCCAATTTCGATTTCTTTGGGTTCAACATGTCGTTATTGAATATGTCATCCTTTGAATATGTGTTAATGACCTTTTATTGATTTACACTTAATATCCAATTATATTGGGTGTATTTGTATTTTTCACACATAATTTTGAGATTGATTTATCCTTAATTTAAGGATACCTTCTTTATAAGGGATTTCATCACATTTTTCATCACTATTGAGACTTCATTGTTGTTATGCACCAATTCACTATTATATGGTGTATATACTGTCCTTTGGAATATTATATCAGGAATCCATTTATTCTAATGATATTATAAATTTCTGATTAAATGTTATTCCGCAATTATTGTATTCAAGTGTCTCTAATTTTGGTAAAAACCCTTTAACCAAAACATTGCTTTAAATATTTTATTGATTTGTTCTTATTAATATCCATGTTTTCAAAATGGTTTTATGGATTTATTTATATGGATAATAATGGTTTAAAATGTTAAAAGATTCAAGGTGGTATGGGACACTTTGATTCAAAAATCTCTTTAATAAATGTTTTAAATGGTTTTGAAAATGGTTTTTTTATGGATTCATTATTTCAATATCCTAAAATGTTATATTGTGATTGAAATGTGGAAATGTTATATTTCCTTTATGCATGTTTTATGTGATACATTTATGTTATGGTTCGTGGGAATTGTTATGAAAATGGGTGGTTCCGTGATAAACTAAGGGTGGGTGAGCCCAATATAGCTCTCCAATGCATTGGGTAACGCGAAGGAGTGAAACGTTAATGTTTCTCCGAAGAGATTTATGAAATATACTATTGTGGGTATTCCAAACGTAACCAAGAGGGTTAATCCCTACGTAAGAATGTTTTGAATTCTTCAAGTAACCTTTTATGTCTTATGATTTATATGATTTATTCATGATTTGATGAGGTATGTTACAGTGCCTATGTTTTATGGGTAAAGTATGATTTCATTCTTATGTATATATGAACTCATGTTTCCTTTCCATATTTTTATATCCCTTACTGAGCTTTTTATTCTCATCCCATGTTTTTGAAATGTTTATCACAGGTCAAGGTAAAGGTACATGATGTGATGATAGTGTCAAGGATGTGTTAAGAAAGAATCCATGTTTTATTTTAAATATGTTTCCATTGATGGGAAGAATGAATACTGTCTTTTATGTAACCACTTTTTTTAAATGTGGAATGTAATGCAAGTTTCATGATCTAATTCTCTAAAACTCTAAACCTGAAAAGATCCACAATGTGTAATCTTGTAATAACCCAAGATTAAGTATGTTTTAAGGCTGGGGCCTTATAGTTGGTATCAATGGTCGGTTTAGAAAACTTTAGAGGTTAGGGTATTATTTAAGCATAAGTGACATTACCATAATGGTTAGGATTTCAGAAAGAGTCCTAGTTTAAGATAAAGTGAATGAGTAAGTATATAATAGTTTTTATCTTCCCCATTAGTACATGATAGTTTTGTTGATATACTCACACTGACCTTTCTGTTTTTAGTGAATGGATGGATCTAGCAGGCACCAAAGAGACAACAGGTTTGAAAGAAACTGTGGTGGTTCTCTGTTTAAGATACTAGATAAAATGGGGGATTCAATGAGGAAACTCTTGGTTGTTCTAAACCAACTATCAAGGAGTCATGATCAACCACTTGAACCTTGGTATGTTCTGTAATGCATCATGTACGAGATGACCAATTGATGTGGAAGTTTAGGTAATAATTATAAAGGTAACCATTAGAGTTTATATGATAATTACTTTTGAGGTAATTATGGGTTATTATATGATATGCTGGAAAATGAAAGGCATGAGATAAACTTGAGGTTAATATATGTTATGATCATTTTTGAAGATGTTATCTCGTTTTGGGAAATGTTTTTAGAATTATATAGTTTTCGAAAAAGGATAACACGCAGACCATGTGACAACCCGTCGCGTTGGACAAAGTTGCGGGAATCGAACCCACAACTAATGCGCGACTGGTATTTATCACCTACCACTGGACTACGTGAAGTCCCTGGTTAGTTTGACTGATTCTTTTTAGTTATATGAATTTATGAATAAAGAGTAAGTTGATTTTGGGTTATTTATGAAAATGAATAACCTATCATGGAGGATATGTGATTAGGTTAATTACTTTTCAATACGAGACTTTCGGAGCAACTGATGTTGTTTGGAGATAAATGTAACGATTTTACATGGAAGACTATGTGACTAAATCATTAAAATATTTGGGTTTCAATCTTATATTGGTTTACTATGAATAATTTTATGGAAAAATTGTTTACCGGATGGTCCTCGTTGAACTTTGGGTTTTGTTGGACAAATTTTGGAGATTAAGAATACATTTTCTTTTTAAAGGGTTATCATTTTCGGGATTATCTAAACTTTTACTAACCTTTTTGGTTTTGTTTTTGGTTAAAGCCTAATGACATGGGATGTATATAGTTCTCTTTGGTGGATTAGGTGATTCTATAGAAGTTTATTATAGTACTCTTAATGCGAACAAGTCTACCTAAATACTCGTGTTTTGGAAAAAATATATGAGTTTGATTAAGTAATCTAGTAAAAGTTGAAAGTCAACATGATAAGTGATTATGTTTCCTTATGAATAAATTCCTCAATAAAAAGTAACTTAAAACCAAAATGTTCTGTATTAAATTTTCCTACTGGAGAATCGAATACCGTTTAACCCATCACAAGTTTGTTATTTTCATATGGTTAGCATTCTCCTAGACATGTTTACTATCACTCTCCCTCAAGAACATGACCCTTTTCTTTTTCTTCCATGTCCATGTTTTTCTACATTGAATCCTAGTATAGGTTAACTCGGGTGACCTCTATACTTATCTTCCTTTAATTTAAAGTGATTGTTTTACCGACTCTTATTCCGATGTGGTACTTTCAAGGATGTTTCCAAGCTCAATTTTAAAAATTGCGAGGACGCAATTTCCAAAAGGGGGAAGGATGTACACCCCAGGTAAATAAAGAATATGACATTTTCATATTTATCCATATTTTTGAATAAAATATTAATATGACTTTAAAGGGGACACTATGCTCGATGGCGTACCCAACACGCAACAACAAGTTTCTTGGGAATCATACGTTGCACTCTAATAATAAAATAATATTATTTTAAATTGTAGTTAACATGTAGCCATTGTATTGGCGGGAATGGATAGAAATAATTATAATATGATTATATATGTTTTTAAATGTTTTTACATTTATCCAATAAAAGATAAAGGCTTAAAATATGGAATGAATTCAATTTTAGGCGTATATGCCCTAGTTTTCACTAAAGGTTCACATATCCCCTTTTGATGGCGAACCGTTATTAAATATAGTTTAGTTCACTCTTATACATTCTATTGGACCAAATAAAACTCTTCTTAATAATTGGGACATCAAAATTTACTTTGTGTAAATTTTTGGTATCTTACGATAAAGTTCATTTTTTTAATAAATAGTGTAAAATGTTGTATTTTAATTCAAAACCTCTTTTTAATATAATTTATTTATATGATTAGATTATCTTTTGAATTGGCTTTAAAGTGAAATTAGAATATATTTTTACCATTAAATCCAATAGTGTTCGTTGTAATTAATTTCACTTTGAAATCAAACTTAAACTAGTGTCAATCTTTTGATACTTATTGTTTCATAAAAACACGCTATTTGCTCTGACAACGGGAATTAATTATTAAATTAATTAATGTGACTTATCTGTTTTGAATTTTGTAAAATATACTTCATTTTTGAATTCGTAATATCAAATATAGCTTAGGGTTATTTTTTGGGATTTTTCTGAAAAACTTCAATTTTTGATGAATAGTTAAACCACTAAGTGGTAATTATAAAAACTGATTTATCCGTTTAAATGAAATTTTGCCATATTTGTGTTTTGAATTTCAAAAATCCGACATTCATGGTTGTAATTAAGAAGTAAAATGTGGTTTAATGGGATAAAAATAATTTTTTTCGTGAATAGTAACTTATTAAGTTTTTAATCGCGATTAGAGGTAATTAGTGTAGTTTATGGTAAGAATAATGTTTTAATAAAATGAAATGTCCTATACACATGGCCTAACCTCATTTTATGTGTAATGGCCTACCAAGACAATCCATGGGTCAACTTGGGGACCCCATGGAGCCACTTTGTTTGGAAAATGACATGAATATCTTTTTATTTAATGTTAAAGTAAAAATGACACAAACATGATATGTTTTACTAAAAGAATTTTTACCTGAGGTTATACAAGTCATATTTTTGACTATAAATATTCATTGGAAAGATATAAAGATTTCCTACATCATAGTATTTTGTTTTATAAATTTTAGACATTAAATAAATTAAATTATTTATGACATCATGATGATGCAGCGATGACCTCATTATTTAACGATTTATATAATATTGAATGATAATGTAATATCTAAAAACTACACATGTCCAAAACCTATTGTATGACTGGATTTCTAACCCTTATCACCATATCCTCTAAATACATCAATGTGTGACCTTTAAAATCCGAAAATCATTTGAAAATAAAGTAACATTTTGTAACATTACAAGACTGCCCCTCCTCTCCTCTTATAAAAGGCCCCCACCTCTACCTCCTTACCCACACTCCCAAAGCTATAGGCTCGTCCAAAACCTGCCCATTTTGTCTGTCCACTTCCCTCTAGAACTCCTTGAAGCCTCACTTTGGCATAAGTCTTCTCAAGGAAGCCTTTGAGCTCAAACCAAAGGGAGTTACCCGATTTTATGGTAATTTCTTCACTTGTGTCCTTTTGTTTTATTTTGCTTCTCCAACCCCCTAAACTCTTTTTATTCATTTATTTTGTAACAAATCCAGTATATTAAGTATACTAGGATATTTTTATATGATTTATTCGAGCTACAAATAGACACACCTACATCTAATGGTTAAAGAACATACTGTTTCGGTGGATGGCGAATTTCTGCCTCCCGAAACGATGATTGTTCAACATTATTCTAACACCTTCAAATGTGTCCATTAAGATGACACTATATTTATATATGATATATATTATTTTTATGTTTTATTTATGATTCTTTATTTTTAATTTATGGCATACCTCTATGGTTTCCATTATGGGTAAACGCGATATCTTCATTTAAGGAAGTGCAGACTACCGCCCCCTCAAAGTGATTTGATTCGTTAATACCATATGTGGTACGTATAAAGGATATATTTATTGATATTATATATTATACCATACTGGAAGTAAAATACTATTATGTTCCATTATATTTTAATTTGCTTAAATAAGAAATAGAAATGGAAGTAGTGTTCATGCGTACGTACGACTTACCGTCTCCATGAATGGTACATTTCATTTCTTATCTCAAAATGTTATGTAATATTATAAGTACATATATATAATAGATATATATGGATATATATTATATTTTAATAATTAATACTATTCTGGAAATTATTTACTTATAACTACATGGGAAATCTTTTTTTCAAACAAGTTCATTTTTGACTCATGTACCAAACATCGGAAAAAACGTCTGATATGAACTAACATTATTAACCAATTATCATAACATTATAATATTTGATATGAACTGAATAATAATCTCTAAATGAGGCACTTAGGAAATTATTAATTGACCAATGATTATTATTTAGGAATATAAAGAAACGAACAAGACATGTTAGATTTGAGGTAAGGGATCCTACTCTTCTCTTTCTTTTTAAGTACACTCTTTTATGTCATTCCTTTTAATATCATCTTTATTGTGATTGGGATGTTATTTTATATTACTCTTACTGTAATTTTTATGTTCATATGATTAGAGACCCTATTCTCTCTCATCAATCCATTTTGGAAGTTTTGAGTGGCGCTGTTAGGCTACCGAAATTTCGTAAGAGATCTAACCTCTCTCTTTCTTTTTATGTACTCTCTTTTATGTCACTTCTTTTAAGATCATCTTTGTTATGATGGGGGATGATCTATTATATTACTCATTCTGTACATTTTATTTTAATATGAGGATAGACCCTATTTGATCTCATCAATCCGTTTTTTGATGTTTTAAGTGGCGTTGTTAGGCTGCCGAGTTTTCGTAAGGGATTTTTCATCTCACTTTTATTCCCGTGAGATTTATGCTACATTTGCTACCATTTCCATTGAGTGGTGTATGTACTGCCCATTATTATAATCCTTTCGAAATATAATTCCATTTATGGGTATTTACATATTCATTGTATGACACTTCTTCAATGGGGTGTACGTTTCGAAAGTTACCCAAGTCGGTAAGGGAACCTTTCACCCTCTTCTTTTTAAAAGACTTCTTTTGTTATGTCTTTTAATTCACATACTATTGTGTTGGGATATGTTCTTTTATATCCTTATTGATGTAAGTTTTATGTCCAAGTGATGATATTCCTTTTTTATCTCTCATCAACTCATTTTCGGAATTTTTGATGTGACGCCGTTAGGCTGTCGAATTTTACCAAGGGAACTTTTTTTACCCAATTTCGATTTCTTTGGTTTCAACATGTAGTTATTGAATATGTCATCCATTGAATATGTGTGAATTAACTTTTATTGTTTTACAAATAATATCGATTTATATTGGGTGTATTTATATTTGTCCCACATAATTTGGAGATTGATTTATCCTTAATTTAAGGATACCTTCTTTATAAGGGATTTCATCACATTTTACATCTCTATTGAGACTTCATTGTTGTTATGCACAAATTCACTCTTATATGGTGTATATAATGTCCTTTGAAATATTATATCATGAATACATTTATTATCATGATATTATAAAGGTATGATTAAATGTTATTCCTCAATTATTGTATTCAAGTGTCTCTAATTTTGGTAAAAACCCTTTAACCAAAATATCTCTTTAAATATTTTAATGATTTGTTCTTAATAATATCCATGTTATCAAAATGTTTTTAAGGATTTATTTATATGGATATTAATTGTTTAAAATGTTAAAAGCTTCAAGGTGGTATGGGACACTTTTATTCAAAAATCTCTTTATTAAATGTTTTAAATGGTTTTGAAAATGGTTTTTTATGGATTCATTATTTCAATATCCTAAAATGTTATATAGTGATTGAAATGTGGAAATGTTATATTTCCTTTATGCATGTTTTATGTGATACATTTATGTTTTTCTTCTTGGGCATTGTTATGAAAACAGGTGGTTCCGTGATAAATTAATGGCAGGTGAGCCCGATATAGCTCTCCAATGCATTGGGTAACGCGAAGGAGTGAAACGTTAAGGGTTCTCCGAAGAGATTTAGGGAATATACTATGGTGGGTATTCCAAACGTAACCAAGAGGGTTACTCCCTAGGTAAAAATGTTATGAGTCCCTCAAGTTACCTTTTATGTCTTATGATTTCTATGATTAATTCATGAATTGATGAGGTATGTTGCGGTGCCTATGTTTTATGGGTAAAGTATGATTTCATTCTTATGTATATATGAACTCATGTTTCCTTTCCATATGTTTATAACCCTTACTGAGCTTTTTATGCTCACCCCAAGTTTTTGAAATTTTTTCACAGGTCAAGGGAAAGGTACATGATGTGATGATAGTGTCAAGGATGTGTCAAGAAAGAATCCACGTTTTAATTTAAATATGTTTCCGTTGATGGGAAGAATGAATACTGTCTTTTATGTAACCACTTTGTTTAAATGTGGAATGTAATGCATGTTTCATGATCTAATTCCCTAAAACTCTAATCCTGAAAATATCCTCAATGTTTAATCTTGTAATAACCCATGATGAACTAAGGTTTAAGTATGGGGCCTTATACATCATATATTTTCACATAGGGAAAACAATATATTACGAAAACATCTAAAATTTGACTATGAACTCAAATGATTTTTTATGATGAAAATATAATTTTAATTTCTAATGATAGAATAATTAACATATATTCTTACAAATTTTGAGACAATTCTTATGATAATATTAAAAAATTAAAATCAATTGTTTATAAGATCGTCAAAAGTAATACTTTGGATGCATTGCAGTGTAACAATAATTTGATATGTAATATTAATATATAATGGATGGTTTTAAAGAGTTTTGATTCAAATTAAATGTCATTGTTGATGTATTTCAAGATATATTATGTTAATATATATAATAATTTATTTAATTATATTTTATGAAAAAAAATAATTTATTAAATTATTTTAAAATCCTTAAAAATAGAATAGCGATATAGGGAATGGGGGAATGTAAAAAACATTCATAATATGACATTATACTACATGGATAATTAATCATATAAAGAGGGGGTAGTTAGACATTCATTACATGGAAAATTTACATTGGAAAAAACTTCTTCTCTATCATATGATTTTTAACCCGTCCAGAAAGCTAATCTCAAAAAAATCCACAAGAAAAAAATCCAAGTCTGCATAAACCTCGAGGAAGAAGAACAACAATTTTAAATATGGCCCATGTAGTATCATTATAATGAAGTTAACTAATGATATCCCATGACCATATTTGATCCAATTGATACATAATAAGTAAATTTTAAACCCTTTACTATAGAAAAATTTAATATATGGTTTAAATTAAAATTGGTTATCAAAGGTGTCAATCCAAATGATATCTTCTAAAATTCAACACACACTTGTCCACATTTTATTATTTTGAAGAATTTAATCACTAAACTATATTATCAATGAATGATGGGAAACACGGTGATACTTTATAATGAAAATAAATTATTATATTTAAATATTTTATATAATAACATGAATGACATTTATTTCACTACAAAAGGACACGATAACTCACTAATTATTCACTCATTCATGATCCAAAATGCTCAATCAAAACCTTCCAGGACTTATTAACAGAATCATTATCTGTGTTCTTGAGGTTTTGCACTGGTAAAAAGACCAAAACTAAGGTCCTCATAATGAAATCCAATAAAGGTCTCTAAAAGCGGAGGTTCTTCGATAATGTGGACCATTAATATTTCTAGAAATTGCCTTTATCAGTGATAGAGAAGTACTGACTACCTGAGAAATATTATAATCTATGGTATTTTATCAACTCAAAAATAATATTGATACAGTGTTCCATTAACGGCATGAAAATGGCACAAAAAAATGTGTCATTTATTAATGCATAAAAAATAGGTTATAAAGGACCACATTTATCAGTGCTTTTATTTTGCATTAATAAATGCCCAATTTCTCAATTTTTATAGAATCACTGATAAAGGGACAATTATCAGCACTTAAATAGGCACACATAAAGGGTATATTTATCATCTCCTTTAAAATCTCTCATAAAGGGCCATAGTGCAATGTGCTGGAATAGCACACTGCAACTCTAGTGTAATGTTATGTAACAACACTACAAATCACCAGAAACATTACATTTATAAAAATAGAATTACCAGTATATAATTTAAATGAAATGAAATTTACAACTTAAATATATGAAATCACTCAATATTATATTTATTTCAAGCATTGTTTTGTACAATTACATATATGCATGTTATGACATACATTAAAAAACATCAAAGTTCCTTTGTTATTTTAATCGAGGCGCAAATTCATGTTATTGTCTAACAATCCAACCATACTTGAGAAAAATAATTATCGTATAGAAGAAAAAAATATATTATGTATATAATAATATATTGAAATAAATTAATAGAATGTGTTTATGTTAATAAAATTGATATAATTTTTAAATAAAAAGATAGAGATAGAGTCATACCGGTCACATCGTGCATAGGATTCAGATGCGGATAATTTAAGAAAATTTAATGTGACTTTTGGATCATTGTCATGAAGTATCAAAACAATATGAATGTCTTTTCAAGGTTTTGTGTATGCTAGTTTTAATTTTTAATAAAATGTTAATTTTAACTCAAAACAGGCACAGTTTCCCAATTTTGATCACAATGTGTATCAGTTTGATGTGAAACTATTTCCTAGACATCACATATTACATATGAATAATTTTCTTAAATATTCATGAAAATGAAATCATTTTTTATTGAATTTCATTGTGTAACACATTTTTAACTAAAATATCGATTTTAAAATGATAATGGACAGTTTGAGTCATTCTAGGAACATCGTTAATAAAATTGAGGTGAGGATGATTCCTACATGTCTAAAATGACTTATGGGTCATTTTAATCAAATATAAAAATAATATGAATGTATTTTCTTAGATTTGAGTAGTTTAGTTGTCCATTATACTAATGTTGATGTTAATCTTAAATATAAATAAGTACATAGAGCCATACCAACACAAAATGGGTCTTATTGAGGTGCAATTGACTCCAACACATCCCAAATGACTTATGGATCATTTTCATAATGTATCAAAATAATCCATATGTGTTTTCATGATTTGGTGTAAAGTAATTGACATTTTTACAGAAATTGAATTTTAAATAGAAGACATACACTTTGATGAATTCAGATCACACCATTTATTGGTATTACAATAGATAAATTCCAACATGTTATAATTGACTTATGAATATATTTCCTACCTTACCATGAAAACCTATGCACATTTGAGTAGTTTTGAGTGAGTGACACTTTTGGAACTAAAATATATATTTTAAAATGATAACAAATACATTGAGTCATATAGAACAAATTGTGTATCGGATTGAGGTGAGACTAATCCATACACATCACAAGTGAATTATAGATCATTTCTGTAATGTTTTATAAAAATACAAATACATATTAATAAATTTTCAAAAATAAAGAAATTAAGATATTACATTACCTTAACATCATTCCAAAGGGTTTCATTTATTATAGTTTGTTTCTCAATGTGATTGGTAACATAATCATTTTAAGTATGAATAGTATTTCTGGGTAGTAAAACAATTAATTTATATTATTTTAATGAAGCAGATAATATATACAATTATGGGGGGATATATATAATATTAAAAACAAATTTACCTTATTATTGAACTCTATTTATTTTTTAATGTTTTCTTAGATTAGGTTCCTTTATCGATAAACTAAATCCCCTCCTTATGGTCCCCTCTAATGTACAAGACATTTTCTACATTGGTACAGATAGGAACAGATTTTGATATCCCAATTAAAGGTACATCCTCAATTGAATGTTGTTCTGACCTTTTATTTGTTTTATTCACTAGTAGGGAAATCAACCAATTATTTTTTGTTGAATCTGAGGCATAAAACATATTATCTATTTTTGATTCCATTATAAATGGATCATCCTTTTCCACTTTCATCATGAAATTCACCTCTCGAATACCATTTCATCAAAATTCTCTTTATTGATATTGTCAACCCATTTGAAAAGGAAAATTGGAACGTTATATTTTGTATAATCTGACCTATATATCTATTAAATAATTCCAAAATATGACATATTTTCATAAATTGGATTTCTATAAATGGAATCATATATGTGAATCATTACATCTATAATCATAAAAAAACTATTTTTCATCATTCTGGAGTAATACTTTTATTTTGTATAAAACATAGAACCACTGATTAAAAACTTGTTTAATATATAACTCTTTCATTGGGTCCTCTTTCTATCCATTAATGATATATTTCAATTGAATTTGAATATTCAAATAAATAATTATATATTTAGTCCTAGAAAAATCCTATAAACTATTGACAATATGTATTTAGAATTTATCCTCTATACCTTGATGGATTGAAATATATAAAAATATGTTTGAGGGATTCAATTTATTGATCAACATTGTCAATGTTATGTAAAATTTAGATGTTCAAATGTTCCCCCTCTATCAACGTAATAGTAAAAAATCACTTCTGGAAATCCCTTATATTACAAGTAATTCTATATGATGGGATTTTTGAAGATTGACATTGTCAAAATTTTAATGGTAATTGATACATAATTCAATGTCTACTTCTACAAGATACCGTTCTTCAATAAAACCTTCATAATGACTTCATTTCTTAGTATATCCACTAAAAATATTCATATACCATTCAATGTGGTATATTAATATTTAATGGATAAGACCAAATTTCTAAACTTCTCTAACCAAGTGAACGATCTTGTGGAACATTATATAAATTAATGATGGTGGGATGAACATCTCTAATTTATAAAATACTACTATAACTTCTTTATACATGATGGGAAAAATCATTGGGTATATATATATAATGTATATGGCCTTGAAAAAGATGATGATTTTGGTTAAATCATGTCCTACATTTTGAGGCAGAATGCAAAACAAAAAAAACATGTATTAAATCTTTCATCAAAATTGGGTTTTCATGTGATTTTGGACCTTGTAACGTCAAATTATTCAATGAAAAGACATTCTATAAATTTGATGAATACACATTTAGAACATTTACACAGTTAATGAAAATAAAAATCATTTTTCATATCTGGATTGAGTGTATGCCACAGGAGGATGAAAATGTTTTCATTTGCCCTTCCCTAGCGCTAAATATTCCCTTATTACATTTTCAATCAAGTCTAATGTATCCTTGATTCTATCATTTTTTCTTAATAAAATTTAGTAACATCCTAATAACTTTTTCAAATACATTTTTTTCTGTATACTTCCATTGATAAAAAATTTTACATAAAAAATTCCAATATGATAATTCAATGAAAATTGATTTGAGCATCCAATAATATTTTTTATGGTTTCACGAAAATAGTTTATTGAAAATAGTTTCAATTTAATTTAATTTAATTTATTGTCGGTCGCCCATTATTGATGTTTCTTTTGTACCATGTTTGATATAACCATCAATTGATTTTGAATAGGACTAGTATTTATGTCATTGATGTAAAAAATTTCAATGTCTTAAAGACATAGTCTGAAAGTAAAGCTTCAACTTACCAGGGTATGTTTTTTCATTTAAAAAAGGGACCCAAAAAATTCCTTTAATGACAAAACCTGATAAATTTTCATATTTGGAGTTGTAATTTATCATCAAATAAAACATGTCCCCCAAATTTTGTCTTTAATTATACGACAAAAATAAATTGTAACACTTGTATCCCACATCAATTTTATATCTTTGATTAATGGTTCCAAATTTGAATAAATAGCAATATTAATTTTCTTTGGCCTATATGTATACAAACACAACATAATGTATTTTCACTTCATGCATAACCATGGAGGAAAGTTATAATTTTATAACATTAAGGGAAATTTATTATGATTACTACTCTATACAAAAAATGTATTCATTCCCCCTATATATAATGAAAGAAAAAACTCTCTCATCTAATTTTAAAATTTATGATAGTCAAAATAAATTTTTTCCACTAAATAGAATCTACTAAATGACAAGGGATATAATATTTAATTCTTGTATCTCATTTCCATGATAATTATCTCATGATTTCGCGACATCCATATGGTCATTGAAACTATGGAATGGTATAAATATACTATTCATAGTTTAATAGACTTGAATTATTTTTCGTATATCAATATGCACCACACATATGTATTTTATGATTGATTTATGGTCCTTAAGAAAAAATAAGTAATTATTTTTAGAAGAATATATTCTGTAGAGATCATTATCATTGAGAAAAAAATTCTTTTAGCATCATCTGTTCAACATGGTTGTTCATTTTCTTCTCGTATCACGTCATTCATGATATTAAGTAGTTTCCTAAATCTTGTTTCACTATATCCATTTCCATATTTCAAATTACATAAAATCAATAAATCTTATAGTGTTGTTCATTTAGTACACCTAATATAAAATCGTTTCATAGATCAAATATATAACTATTAATGAGATTTATAATATCATAAAGGTTTTCTTCAATTTCCATATTCATTTCTTCCATGAAATATCCATCATCATTTACATTATTACTCATATAAAATGATCTATAAAATAAATATCATCATTAATTGGTGACTACATTCAGTGTACCCTGTGATTGGTCCCACATCTATAACTCTCATATATTCCATGGATAATAAAATTTTATTCCAACTCTTTTTGACTAATTTCTCTCAAATAACAATAACGTAAACATAGTCATGGGATTCGAGAAGGGTTGTATGCATTGTATATTGAAATCATGATGAAATATTTAAATACATCATCATATTATTTTATTAATTAAGTAACATGGATCCATTTTTAATTTAAATCCATTCTATTGGGTTCATAAATGGTTAATTTTGTTAATTAAATAAATACATACATATAAGATATTCATTAGTAAATGTTAATGTTATAGAAAATTCTAATGAGTAAAACTCAGTATTTGATTATTATAATTAATATCCATATAATGATGAAAATGGGAAAATAAATTTAATAAAAAAATTACACCACTATAGTAGGTGTTATCCTATGAGTTGACTTAATATTTAATGTTATAGGCAACTATCATTCACGTCAACTAATCTCCCATACATTTATCATTGCATTTTTTTAAACACATCCCCCAACTATTGAAGACTTAAATATATGTTTCATGTACTTCTATATTCCATAATCATACATTGGAAGAGAAATCAATAGAGTTATACAAGTTACCAAGAAGATATAGGGAATGATTTGAATGAAAAAAATTGAAAAAATAATTGTTAAGGATATGATGTCAATAAGGAAGAAATTGTTTTATTAAAGAGATGGGTGATGAGGATCATGAAAAAAAATAAGATACTAATTTCTATTTAACACATTTGAAGTAATTCGTGAATCCCATAAACAAATAAAATTATATTATATGTAGTTTATGAGTAATAAGATATCCAAATATGATAAAAATTAATAAAAAACTCTCATTAAATAAAAATAATGATATAGTAATAAATTGATAGATCATTTTAAGAAATAAAGAGGTATTTCATATACATTGATTGTAATAAGATATTACTATGTGTCAAACCAATACATGGGGAAATAAAATGATAAATACTAAAAATAGATTTAAATATGTAGAATGTATTAAATTCCCTTTTATTTATTGTAATAAGATATGTAGAAACATATGAAATTATTATATTCAAAATTAATAGTATAATAAATATACAAAAACAACTCACCAATATTGGGATGTCATATCACCACACCATACCATCCCTTGGTTTCTAAGGAGGTCTTAACATTAGATCTACTGAACTGTAGAATTCTAGAGAGGACATAAAACACACAAGGATCCATACATGAGATTCCAAGGAGTTTTATAATGATGTTGGAACAATGAAATAATACACATGAATAAGATATGTCTGAAATAAGGGAGAAAGAAATACACATCCTTTCAATGTCAATACCATACAAACAAGACACTACCAAGATAGAATGACTCTCGGTGGGTCAAATTTTCAAATTTGACTACCCATACGTGACATATAAATATAAAATAAATCATAATATTAATAGATAAATAAATAACTTTTCCTTTTGTAATGTCTCTACTATAAAAATAAGAAAATATTTTGTTTGTTTGATAATCTAGGAAGCTATATCATAGGCTACCCATCCACCATGAGGGAAATTGATTCATGAAAAATTATATAGATGATAAAAAATGGGATGGGACTACTACCGTATGAATATTTACAAAATTTATCCAGAAAAAAATAAATCATGATTCATAAAAAATTTCAAATATATAAATTATTAGCTCAAGAATATCCCATATTTATTTATAGATGTAATTGAGAAGAAATGAGACTCTTGTATGGTCTGGGAGTGAGGTAGTGATGGCTCGCCGTATATGTGACTCATACTCTGAAAATTATGTCCATAAAAATGGAAGATCTCCATGGAAAGTTTCCAAAATGGATAGATCAACACACTCATATTTTATGAACAACATACACCAAGGTCACAACCATTTAGGGTTTACCCCCCATTTCCCCAATGAGAATGTAGTGAAGGACTTATATTTGAGAGAAAGTCTATGAAGACATACATTTCAGCCTCGGATTTCTTTGTCTGGTTATTCATTTGAGCCTTGTATTTGATCCTTGGAATCTTTTGAGGCTTCATTTGAGCCTTTATTCAAGCTTGATTCAGCAGGGAGGACAGTAGGTAGTGGGTGGCTTCAGTGGAAATCATCTAATATCGCTATAGATTCCCAATTGGAAAAGGTTTTTTAAATTGATCGGTACACATTTATCAGCGTTTCTAAAAAAGGATGATAAAGACTCCTTTTATCAGTGGTTATGAAATAATTAGTGATAAATGGATTATTTATTAGTGTTAAATTTTTTGCGCTGATAAAGTTGTATTTTATCATCAATTTTTTAGTGCAGATAAATCTCTATCTTTATCAGCCCTAAAAAATATCTAATAAATAATCCTTTTATCAGAGCATATTACATAAGAGAAGATAATATATTTATAACTATAGGTATAATATATATATATTTAATAAAAAAATTAAAAAATTGTCAATGTTTTCATTATTTAAATATATTTATCCTAATTTTGTAACTACTTATACATATAATTACTTATTTTTATTGATATAAATATTTCCTAAAAATAGTTTTTATATCTATATATATTTTTATTAAATTATATATATATAATATAAATCTAAATGTTAAAATAGTAAATATTATAATTATTAAGGTACATTTTTTATGAATTTTTAAATATTTTATTATATACAATTAATTATCTCTAATAATATATATAATTTTAAAAATATATCTACTTATTTTTATTTATGAATATATAATTTTATAAATATAAAAAATTTACATTTATAAATATATTTATTTATAAATGTTTTTTTAAAAAAAATTTAGCACTATTAATGAATATATAATTTTTAGTGCACACATGTAAAAAATGAGTGAAATTGAATAGATTAAAAAAAATACACTTGAGCAATATTATAAAAATGATTTATTTTTATCTGTGTTAATTTTATATAAAATTACAGTAATTACACATATTTGAAATACATATAACATACATTTTATCTATATTAAATAGAAAAAATAGGCGACATTCCATTATATGTCTACTAGTCTATCCAATTATTTGGTATTATTAATTCATATTAATTTCAAATTATAATCAATTATTAACTATATATATGACTATTTAATTTAATGAAAATAAATATTTTTTAATATATAAATCATATTTATATATAATTATATATATCTATATGTCTAATATATATTTTTAATTAACATTATAAATAATTATCTAATTATTAAATTGTTTAATATTTTTCTGAATTTACTTTTTTGTAATTATTGTTTGTATAATTTTTCATACATATATATATATAATATACTATAATTTAGAAGTTATAATATAAATTTATTATAATAAATTTATTCAATTTTTACAATAAATATGTAAATAATAATATTTCTAACATTTTTTTAATAAATTCATTTTTAATTTTATTTATTTAGTTATTTCATTTTATTTATTTGGAACATTAGAAATGATATAAAAATGATGATAAAGTATTCCTTTGGGAGTTCTGAAAATAGTACTAGTAATGGGCACTGACTTTTATCCCTATAAGGAAGCACTAAAAAAGGGTACCCTTTTCTGCGCTAAAAATAAAATGTTGATAAAGTGACAGTTTATCACCGCTAAACAAGCACTGATATAATATAATTTTATCACCACTGAAAAAGGCAATGATGAAAGGTAATATTTTTCACCTATTTCATTATTTCTGATTATGATACCATTTATCGGTGCGTTTTTCAAGCGTTGATAAATACCAGTGGAATTCAAGGACAATTTTGTAGTTGTGAAGTGTTCATTTTTACAGATGTCATTCTTTTTAATTCTTATGTTATCTCTTTAAAATATGTACAAAATATTCCAATATATTAACATCAATATATATAGTGTAATGAGATGTTATTAATATAATTAAACATCCTTATTCATCACAATTTTTATTCTATTGAAAAAATACATTATTCGCACGTACACATGGATTACCACAACCACAAAGTGATGTTTTTAATTTTTCATCAGTAATAAAAATTCTTTGGAGTTATGAAAGATAATAAATATTTATTATATTTATGATAAAATTTTTAATATTAAAATAGAATATAATACTAATCTTCAAACCCTTATATACATTAAAATTTAATGATGATTCCCGTATGCCCATATGGAATATGACCTTCAAGAAGTGATGAATTTTTTTCCACATCCTCCTTTAATGTGAAAATGAATATCATTATTTGATTTACGAAAATGATAATTATATTATTATTGTTATTTTATATATCATAGAAATGATGAATTCTATAGTCAAGCTACCTAAGTGATTTTGTAACTATGTATCGAAAGTCCTCAAAACACCAAACTTGTAAATAACTGAATAAGTAATTTATATGTTCATTTTTACAAATGAACTAATTTTTTTAATAAAAATGTAATGACAATAACAAATGATAATGAACATTTTCATAATTAATATAAATATTTTATTTAGGAATGTATCAGATGTACATAGCATGATAACACTCAAGGTAAGTGGTCTCTTAACTCAATTTCCATTCATTATCTTACACTTTTACTTCATTGCACATGGTATGAAACAATTATTATTGAATTGATAAATATTTTAATAGTGATGTATTTCTGTATGTTTTTTTTGGGTTTTATAATTGTTACACGTAATCAAATTATTGATTAAATTCTAACATCTATGATATAATCTTTATATGGATTTAATGTTGAAAAAGTATTTCAGTATGACTTCTCTAATATTATGCACCTAAAAACCTTTATTTGGTTTAAATGGTACTTAATGAGATATTATAATCCTAAATGACTATTAGATCTTGATAATTCAAGTTTTTATGACGTTCTCTCTTTGAAAATATGCTGGTTCAAATGTGATTTAAATTCCCATTTTTTTCAGCGTCATAGTTTCAATTCATTGATAAAAAATCCATTTTATAGATGATGGATTATTTAATATTTCTTATATAACGTAATATCAATGTATATTCAAATATTATATAATTTAAATTATGCAGTTTAAAGAATTATTTTTTTCCATTACTTAACAGTTTTATGATTTATGTCATACAATATTCATGTCGTTCACATCTTCAACATCAATCTTTGAGACATGTGATGATTGATGAACCTATATTAATTTATATGGTGCATATACTAACTCTTGATATATAATATAATGACTATTTTTATACTCTTTATATTTTATGTTTTTTATTATGTTCCTTTTTCTCAATTGTTTTTTTGTTTTAAAATTTCATAAATGGGTTTTAAGTGTTTATTTAATATTTTTAATGAAATTTAACCATAAACTTTATGTAGGATATTTTTTCAGGAATATTATATTAAAATAGATAATATATATTAATGTTATTTTCCCTGATTTTTTTTCTACATTTAAAAGGTTTAAAATTGAAATTTTTAAAAAATTTCCTCATAGTTATCTTTTGTCACTATTTATAAATTTTTGAAAATAAATATTATTTTTAACATTTAAGGAATGAATAAATTTTCCAAATATAATTAAAATTATTTTATTTTAATATTTATTTATATATTTCAATTTTTTCAATGTATAATACTTTCAAAATATTTTTTTAATTTTTTAATTTTGTTATATACCAAATTAAATTTTGAATATAACTTATTTACCATGAAACATTAAAAAGGTATTTCCATCTATATAATAATACCAAAAATATTACAGTGATTCACTAAAAAAAATTGACTTATGATTAAGTTAACTTCCTTTATCATTATGGCTTATGATTATGATTTAAATAAAACATAATGAATAAAACGCTTTTTTCAGGAATAAATCATGTTATGATGGTTTTGAAAAAATTTATGTATCCATATTTTTTTTATTATATGATACTTGGATGATATTCCTAAATGTTCAATTATAGAGTGAAAATGATTCCTTAAGGATCCTTTTATAATACGTGACAGATATGTCCCTTTATCCTCTAATGCATTGGTTAATGGGATAGAGTTAATTTATAATAAGTTATCCATATTAAAGGATGGTGTTTACAAGTTATTGGTTACACTACATAGATTTGGGAATTATATATTTAAGTGATTCTCAGAATAACATTTTAGTATCAAATATACCTAAACTATTTTCTAGTCAATTATTTTAATTTTAATAGATTATTTGATCATGTTTATTATTCACAAGGTTCAATATATTTAAAATATTTGAATTTTATCTTCTGTTAATGATTTATTCCTTGTATCAGGATTTATGATCTATTCTTATTGGTATAAATTATATTATGTTATGTTCATGAAATTTCATAATTTCATCATATGTGTTTTATTATCATATACTCATTAATCAAATTAATGTTCTAATTCATTTTTTAGAAAAATAATAGTTTTTGATCATTGTTCGTAGGAATTATTTTACTTGTGTTATGAAGATTTATGTTCATTGAATTATTTTCAGAAGTTATTCATGTCTATAAAATTTTATGGTACATGTTTAATACGTAATATAAAATAATAAAATTGGGGTACAGTTAGAAATTATTTTTACATGAAGTCATGTGTATTATTATTCAAAACATTTTTTTATTTCTCAATGACTATAGGATAAAATATTTATTTGGTATATAAGTGATCAATTATCCTATTTTCATACTATTTTATATTTCGGATAAAAAATGGGTCATGTTTATTGGTATGAAATCTATAAATATGAATGTTTTCTTTTTAACAATGAATCATGGAATGTGGGTTCAACGATATTATTATTTTTTATCATAGTAGGATATATATAACATTTGGGGTTGGAATTTTTTCAAGTTATGTTAAATTAATAATTATAGCTACAATCAAGAATTTATAGAATTAATATTGATCAGAAGATCATATTAAACAAACCACTCTTAGTAATTTATGTATTGTAGTTTTAATGTGATAAATGAATAGTAAATCTATTTTCTCAATAGTATTCTCCTTGACCATGAGATTAGAGACATTGTATTTATAATATGTTCTAATAGTGATCTGGGTTCTGATGTTTCCAATAATGGATTCTATATTCTATTTTTTATCTTTTTAATGATGATGTTTATAGATTTGTTAGGACTTTTTTAGGGTATGCTTTCTTAAGGGATAGAATCCCAATTCCAATCCTTAATATCTAAAGTGGATAATGATTTACAGATTCATCTCTTCAGACTCATTTCTCATTTTAATACACTTTATATATCATCACCAAATTATTTCCAATATAATTCAATCTATCATCAATACAGTAGTTTCGTGGAACCAATTTGGTTATGTTAATGTATGATTCGTCCAAAATTGTATTTTCATTGCATCATAATGCAATAAATTTGTTAAATAATTATAGTAGGGTTGAAATATTTCAATCAAACATAACATTAGAATATATTTTCATACCACTTTTTGGAATTTTATATTCAATGTTCAACAAAATTTTTTGTTTAGTGGATAATTCATCAATTGAATTAAAACACTTTTAAATTCACCCAACATTTCAGTCCTTGTTAATACTCTACAAGGGGATATATTAAATACACTAAATGTGTCTAATAGGGTGACCCTTTCTCTTCCATTATTTTTCAATGGTTGATGATTACTTAAGCATATTACTCACTCTCCTTGTGGATCAGTGCAATAAAAATTCAATTCATGCTTCAAAGGAATTTAAATGCGCATACACTTCTATTATATACGAATGAAATCGACCTTTTTCTACAAGGAGTTAAATGAAATATCAGTAATCTAAAATTTTTACTTTCTTATTATGATGATGTTTCTGGAAAAACCATCAGTTATAGAAAATATTTAATATTTTTTGGGAAAAGGATTAATTCTATTAGAGAATACAATATTATCAATTTTATAGGCATTAATGAATGATATCATCCCTTAACATATATCGATGTGACCATCCTTTGGGGTATACCCTATTGTATTTAAATTTATTCTACTATTGACCAAGTCCTCCGCAATCTCAACTCAGGGAAAGTTAAATCCATCTCAATGGCTGGCAAGATCTATCATGTCAAAACTACGATTGTCTGTAAAATGGTCTACTCAAAGATGGTTTCTTATTAGTCTATGAGTCTTCCAATATAACTTCATGTTTCCATAAAAATGTGTGTATAGTGGAAGAATTATTAAAATAAAACAGGATACTTTTCACATGTATAACTATTGAAATACTTTGGATAAAGGTGGTATCATCATCAAAAATATCAAATAATTCAGTGATTCCTTATATGCCAAACTCGCTCTGAACATTATTCATAATAACAATAATTCCCTTTCATTCTTTAAAACTGATTTCTTGACATATTAAAGAAACTAAACATATATTGTTTGAGCTTTGACATCTGCCCTTCTATTAACAATTCCATATCCAACATGATGTCTACTTATAGATGGATGATAAACAATGTATCTTCCTTGCACTTATGGTTTGATAAATGGACTGGTGCTTATATTGTATCAATGGTTCCCTCAATCCTCAATGTAAGCACACCCATAATAAAATTAAGGATATGTTAAGCTCTCAAATAATTAAATTACCTGACAATATTAAGTAGGTCACTGATAACTATCCCTTTTCCAACAGTGATGATTTATTAATTTTGGAACCTCCACATAATGTAATTATTGACTTAGTTTTTTATGAACATATTATTAGTAATTCAGAAAATAACATAATATATCTAAACAAAATTAATATATTATGGTTTAATCTCTCGATACTCACACTTGTTTGGTTTATTGTGCACAAAAGGGTTCCAACTGACACTTTCCTTCAAACTTGTGGGATTCAGCATTACTCCAAATTTCATCTTTACGATAAATATCATTAAGAAACTAACCACCCATTTCTATTTTTATATAGACACTTTTATTTGGAATTATGACTTTGAGATTTTTGAGTGCAAAAGGTTACTTCATGTCTTAATCAATTCTCTACTCCGGCATTGTGTGGATATTATAACGTCCCATCAAATCTAGAATCTCTTCATAACTTACCTTACTAAGATTATCCATGTGATATGGTATGATAGAAATAATCAGATTCATAATAACTACTCATTTAGTCTTAATGAAAGAAAAATGAGAATCCACATTAACATTTGAGAAGCCACCTCGTTTCCTAATGGGTCTTTGCAACAACACAGTTGGCGACATTGGGATTCTATGTGGGCATTGGGTGAAGGGTATCTATACTCAATATAACAAACCTACACTTTATTTCACAGTTAAACATAATTTATTTTAAAAAATATTCACTTTATTGAAGATATAAGATCGTGTAGTCTAGATTATTTTGGGATTAGGAACATTACATAACAACTTAGTACATAAAAAACAGCATCTTTATTGAAAACTTCTCTTACATGACCACAAAATTCTTTCATACATATGATTTCATGAGATAACCTGGAGACATGCAAAAGAAAAGGGTCAGCTATAAAGCCCCGTAAGGGGAATGACAATAAATAACCTAAAGAAAATTGTACATGTTAGGAAATATAAATATTAAGGGCACATTAGAAAAAATGATTATAAAGGCATGATATACCATGATTATCATAAATGGAAATGTGAAAACAACACATATGATGGTATTAACTTAAGCCAAGTATCATTGAACATGGAGCATGATTAATACCATGTTTCACATGAATTGTAATGAGTAAACCCTCATTACAGTTGATGTATAATTATATTAATCTATAAACAATACATTGGAGTGCTATCAGGGATCACCCTTGTTAATCATTTCATTTCAATCCTAAGTGTGCGACGTGGGACATATAACATGGATTCATTAAACATAATCATTTATTACATGATAAATGGATGTCGAATTAATACATGAAACTATAAAATAAATATGTTATTGTGAATAATGGTGAATACCATTGATAGATAAAAGGGAATGTTATTCACTACATAATGAATTTGGAATGAAAAATTGTGGTGCCAGTTTGGAAGCTCATAACTGTGATATAAGAATTCATAAAAATGGTAGATTAGATAGAAAAGGGTATCTATTGAAATTTACATTAACTAGATAGTAAGGGAGTCGTATATATACATGCTTAATAATATGTAAATTAATTTATATTTATAATATAGTATATTTTCATGAATGTAAATGAGAAAAGAAAAATATCTTATTGAATTTTGGTATAGTAACGAGTGTACATGGGGGGACTTTATAATTGGGAAATAGGTCTATCATAATTAAAAAATAAAGTGTGAATTATGGGGGAGGTGACAAATCATACACAATTATTTTTAATTTAATCAAATCGGTATAACAATATATTAAATTTGGGAAAAAATGAGAAAGGAATAAATCCCTTACATGGAAGTGTGATCCCAAAGGCTTGGGAGAGGCATGAGAGAGGATTATTGATAGATTTGGGAACCATGGGAGGATTATAGAGAGATGAGGGGAGAGTATGGTCATTCTAAAAAGGCTTTGAGTAAAGAGGAAGTGTAGCTTGGGTGGGATTATATAGGAAAAGAGATAGAAATCCTTATTATTTATGTTTCGGCTAACACACATTTAACTAATAAAATCCACAAAAACAAACCTATACTTTTTCCCATGTTTTTTCATAGAGGGGAGTGGAAAAAAATTATTTATAGGGAAAATGTATGAACTTTTTCAAATATTCAGCTTTCTTATGTGCAGGTGAGTCACACTCTCAAGGAAATTAATTTAATTAGGATAAAATGTTTTAAAAGACATGGAGGGTATAATTTGGAATTTTAAACTAAACAAAACAAATCCAAAATCACATTATTTTAATATTAAAACCTATATTATCTGAACATACCATTTATAGTATATTATAACATTACTATTGGGTCATTATGTTGTCATAAAAAACAGTATAAAAATAAATGGTATTTAATATGTATCTAAAAATTCAACTCTCTCCAAAAAGTATGAAAAATTCTACATTGGGTAATTTCAATGTACCGATTCCAAAAATAATATTCATTTTTTCTAAATACTTTATATATATTTTGATTTTACACAATTATAATAAAAATGAACATTTATCGAAAATTCAGGGGTATTGACAAAACGTCTCATAAACATTACTAAAAATTACAATTGTATTCATAAAAAATTATAAAATAATTTATATTTCATAAATATATATTTTTTAATAATATTTTATTAAAATATTATTTAATCATAAATCCATTAATTCATGAATAAAATATTTCTTAATTTAATATTATCTGAAAATTTTATTTCTTGTGTAAAAATTATTTACAAAGTAATAATAATAAAATGAATGTATATTGTTTTTTATATTAAAAAATAATGCATGTAGTCATAGTTATATGGTCTTTTTACATAACACATTATAACACATGCATTAGACCTCACCATAAGTTTTGTGATGGTGATAGATTTCTGGGGTGGCTCGGATAACATCACACAAGTAGTAATATCTATCAACTTACATTTCCTGCATAGGCGATTCTGTTTGATCTTAACGTGTTGAAGCTTAGATTGGTCTTGGTCGAGAATGAAGCCCAATGATGCCACCTCTTTTCCATGCTCTGAATTATGGGATTTATATTGATAATTTCTATTGGGGGAGTCCACCGCTTCCTTTTCTGATTTAATTTGATTTGTTAAATCCCTTTATTCATTCTATTCATTTGATCACTGTTCAATGACAATATTAAAAATAGTAACAATTCATAACATTATTTTGAAATCCGAAAATATAAAACCAAAGAGGTTAATATTTTATACAACCATTTTACATAATAATATATTTAAATAGATCTAGATAAATTTACATTAATAAATTTTTGGGTTCTTACAATCTTCCCCAGTTAAGAATTTATGCCATCAAAATTTATTTTTACCATAATAAAATAAATATGGGTAACTCAACTTCATCACTTCTTCTGATTCTCTTGTTTCTTTTACAAACATTTGGTTTCTCCAGAATACCTTGACGAGGGGAATTGTCTTATTTTCTACATCTTTTTCCCCATGATCTATGATCTTCATTAACTTCTATTCATAGGAGAGGTTATCCACTAATTGTACTAACTCTTGATTGAGTACATGTGATTGGTTAGGTATGTACTTCCTCAAGAGTGATACATGGATTACATCATATACATGAGATAAGTTTAGTGGGAGTGTCAGTCGATTGGCCATGTCTCTAATTTGATTAATGATATGAAAAGGTCTTATGTACCTTTGAAAAATTTTCCCCTTTATCCAAAATCTTATAACTCTTTTCCACGGTGATATTCGGAGGAATAACATGACTCAAACATCAAACTCTAGTTCTCGTCGACTGTTTTCAACATAGATCTTTATTCAACTATGAGTAGATTTAATGTGCGGCTGGATGGCCTCAACCTTATCCACCATTTCTTCGAACATCTATAGATCTTGGAGTTTTCACTCCATAACTTAATCCCAACATGTTCGTGTTCTACACCTCTTCGCTTAAAGGGAATCATATGGATATATTTGGAAGCATGAGTGGAAATTTTTTTTAAGAGATCATAAATAGAAGAATATTTCTATCACGTCACCCTTTGAAGTCCATTGAGCATGCTCTCAACATGTACTTAAATGTTTGGATAGTCTAATCAAAATTTTCATCAGTTTGAGTATGATAAGTCATCCTAAAGTTCAACACCTTATTCAGATTGTTTTTGAGACTCTTTTAAAACCTAGAGGTAAATCACTGGATCTTGATCGGATACAGTAGATAGTGATTCCCCATGCATCCATACCACATCTCTGATATATATCTGTACCACTTTATCAAATTAAAAATCCTCCCAAATTGCAATGATGTGTGCAACCTTTGTTAGATGATCCACAAAAAACCAGACAGTGTTGTTTCTTTTAGAGGTATTCCGAAATCTGTTGACGAAATCCATGGTGATTTTCTCTTATTTCCATGCCGGTATGGGTATTGTTATCAACATCATCATAAAAGTATGCCTCTCACCCTTCCCCGCTAATATACTCAACACTTTGATATATAATAAATGATCAACCACTTTATGTTATCCCACCAATAATTCTCGATGATTTATCGATACATATTTTTCTTCCTATAATGAATGGATAAATTCGAACTATGTGCGTCATCAAAAAGTTCATCCCTCAACTCCACATTTGATGGAAAAATTATTCTTGACACATATCTAACAATTTTTTCTTACATAACATTTATCTCCGGGGATTTACCTTATATGATAGCTTTTACATTCTTATAAATTTCCACACTATCCATTTGACCATCCATTACCCTTTTTAAAAAGATGGTTGAGAAATAATTTGAGAAATTATTGATGATTTTCCATTCTTTATGACTCGGATGTCCATGTTAATCGAAACTAAGAACATTGGATCTTTTTCCATTCATATTAAAGATAAAATTTCTTGGTCCATTCTACATCGAGCATCTCCCACTAGTTCTATTTCCCAGTGTGGTAATAAATTGAGCACTCATGGTCTTTGATCAGATCTAACCATCTTCATTGGTGAATATTCGACACTTTCAGTATGAATATATACTTGAGGCTTTTGTGGTCCATTTATATTTCACACTTCTTTTCAAAGACATAATTTCATCAAATTATTAAATTGATGATCCCCGAAGCCAACTCCAAATAATGTGTTTTATAGTTCTCCTCATGAAAATTCAATTTCCTTAAAGCATTAGAAATGACGTTGTCATTTTTCATCAACACACTACCCATTACCTTATTCAAAACATCACTAAATACCACAAAATTTTATCCACATGTGGGTAGTGTGAGCATGAGCGTAGTGATAAGTCCCCTTTTTAACACATTGAATCTTTCTTCACATTCATCACTCTAAGAAAACATGACTCCCTTCCGAGTTATCTTTGTGAGATGGTTTTAAAATCGAAATAAATTTATAAATAAAAGCAATAATATCCCTCTAACCCTAGGAAGCTACAAATTTCTATTTCTGATGTTGGCCTTGGCCATCCATCAATTGTAGCTGTCTTGGAGAGATGCACAGATATCCCATTTCTTGTGATGATATGACCGACGAATGAAACAGTCTTCAACCAGAATTTACACATGTTTTACATTGGAAAGATATTCTTCATTCGCAAGGACTCTAGTGTAGTTCTTAGATTCTCCTCGTGATCCTCCATGGTTTTGAAGTATATTAGAATATCTTCTATGAAGACTATATCAAATTTTTCATGATAATATCTAAAGACTTTATTCATCAAGTCCATCATGATTTTAGGAGCATTATTGAGTTTGATAGGAATCACTATGAATTAATAGTCCCCATATTTTGTACTAAACCTCACTCTTCAACCATACTTGGTAATATCCCAACCGAAAATCCACCTTCGAGACATACTTTTCTCTATGTAATAGATCGAATAAGTCATCAGTTCATGTTATAGGATACTTCTTCATTATCAGTATTTTATTGAGCTCATGATAATCAATGAAAAGGTGCATTGAACCATCCTTATTCATGACGAAGAGGATAGGTGAACCCATGGTGAAGCACTTGGGAATATAAAACCTTTATCAAGTTTCTCCTATAGTTGTATCTTCAGCTTATTAATCTAAAAACATCCATTAAATAAGGATTATTGGATATTGGCTATGCCCCATGTATTATATCAATTGAGAATAAAACATCACTTTTATAAGGAAAACCAGACAATTCCACCGAATGCACTTCAGTGAATTCTCTCATAATATGCATGTCTTAAAGGATGGATGTTTCCTTAGACTCAATCATCTGATCCATTTACACATGCTTGTAGGGAATTAAAATACATGCCTTAGATGATGGTGAAAAAGATGATTCTCTTCAATATTTCACTTGTACAAAATCAGAGGCCGAATCTCCATATGGAGATTGATTTCCCTCTCACATCAATTTATGTTGGATTTGTATAAGGAAAGACATTACATTCCATGACTTTATTAAAATTTCACTATAGGTAGTATGCAGTGGTTCTCGGGGAGGTTCAATCCACAAATCATGACAACGGAGGAGTTATATTCCTGGGATGCAATGATTTCCCCATTTTTTGTTCTCACTAACATATTTACTTCCATGATCATTTTTGGTGTTGTCATTTTTCTACTAAACATTAGGGATATAAAAAATGCATAGAACCAGAATAAAAAAGTACGTTCAATTTTTTTGAATGAATAAAAATCATACATATCACTACATTATTTTTAGAGTTCACATCGGCGGTAGTGATGGAAAAAGATCTCCCTTGCTATCATGGATGTTGTTGGTTTCCTCAAAAAACCCTTGTATTAGGGAACTGGTTTTCAATGTTCCTCAGTTATATGTAGTTGAAGAAATGAACAACGCGTTGAGTGTCAAATGGAGTGTTCATCTCCTCTATCGCATATAGATGATTCTATTATCATATTTTAATTGACAGCTTCCCTTCTCTTCTACACCTAAAGAATTTCGTTCTCAACTTTAGAAAAGTTCTCGGGTGTTCATTCCACACATGTGGCATTTGTGGTGATGGATTTTCTTAGTACCATGGGATTTTCCATCGAACTCCAAAATTTAATTATACCTTACACTTATTATCCCCATGATACCCTTAACATTTTCCTATCTCCATTTTTACTTTTAGTGAACATCAGACAATTTCTTCATTGCAATAGAAGTCACAGATCACTAGTGATTTCAATAGGATGGGTTATAGTCCACCAAAGTAATGGTAAATCGTTCATTCAGGGGAAATGAAAAAGATGTAGGCATATCGTTCAAGCATTTTGATGTTTTTCACATACGCTCTGATGGATTCTTAATCTTTTTTCTTGAGGTCAATGTAGTCCCTTACCATCTTATGTCATAGGGTGTGCAAATAATATTTATCAAAAATATATAATAAAAATCCTTCAATTCGAAATGCTCGATCTCCACCACCCGCATTGTATTTTTGATCAATGTATACCATTGATCAGCTTAATCATCTATATGATAAGAAACCAGAAGAACATTCTCAGGTTTTGAACATTAAATGATGAAGAAGATATTTTCATTTCATTTGATCCATTGTTCAGTAATTGAGGGATCAGAAGATCCATTAAAAGTATGAAGAATTTATCTCCTGAAGACCTCAATTGTGACATGTTCTTTCTTAGGAGGATTAAATGTTCTTCTTGACCAATTTTCAATTCAAAATGAGAGATAATTGAGAGTGTATCACGAAAAAGTTTGTGATTCCCACTCCGATTGGATTGGGCATCTCATTAGAACAGTCCTCACATTGATATTCACATAATTTTTATCATGATTTCTCATATTACCAGCCATTGGGTAGAATAAAAACAATTTTAGGGGTAACACATAATGGGTAATCCAAACAAAAAAATAAATGACTTATAAATTACTTTTATTTCCTTATATTATAAATTTATAGGCTTTAATCTAGGTTATCCATGATCTACATCCCAACATATATCCTTTGATGCATTTTTTAGTTGCATAATAATGGTTCGTACCATAATTATGAATTTAACAAAGAAAATTCCCATTAGTGTCATAACCAAGAGTAAATCATGCCCTTTTTCCGTGCACCCATTACCAATCGAGTCTAGCTCAATGCGGTGCTTTCAGGTTTTACCCATAAGATATGTATGTGCAAGAGCCACCTCTACCTACTCGTATCTATAAATGAATGTCTTTTCTAGATAAAACACATACTCAATAATCACTATAATTTATGGATGTTTATATTGTTCTTATTCTTATCCTTAAGTCTATCTCTGGGGTTTTTTAATCTTAATAACAAAAATAACAAAACCTATCCTTTGATACAAACTATAACAAACATTCTCTTTATTTAGAAATTTAAAATAATTTACTATATAAAATCATCACATGATACAAGAAAAAATATCAAGAGTTCTAGTTTATTTGTGGAATAGGAACATTAGATAAAAACTAATAACATAAAACAAAACATCTTTATTGAAAATGTATTTTACATGAAAATAAAATTCCTTCTTACTTAGAAATGCATGAGATAACATGAGGACATGCATTAGAAAAGGGTGAGCTTTAAATCCTATTAGGGGATTAAACAAGGCATAAAATAAAAAATACATCACATGTTAAGAAATAAAAAATATCAATGGAGAATACGAGAAACATGAAAATAAAGGCATTATATAACATTATTATCATAATATTGAAATGTGGAAACAACACTTAACATGGGATTAGCTTGAGATCAGTATCATTGCACTTGTATAAACTATAATACCAAATTTCACATGAAATATCATGATTAATCTCTTATTGAACTTTATTTATCATGATACTAATCTTTACCCAATACAATCGAGTGCCATTAGAGGGCATCCTTATTAATCATTACATTTCACGCATAAGTGTGCCACATAGATCATATAACATTGATTCATCAAACATAATCATTTATTCCACGATAAAGAGATGTCGAATTAATACATGAAACTCTATAATCAATATTTAATGGTTCGTAATGGCGAATACCTTTGATAGGGAAATGGGCATGGTATTTGCTACACAATGACTTTGGTTTGGAAAATTGTTGTGTAATATCAGCAGTGTAACAAAATGACAAAAGAATTTTAAAAAGAGGTTGATGATTGAAAAGGGGGTGTATCATCATTTTAACATGAAATGGATAGTTATGGGATCATATAGAAACTTTTTTTAACATGTGTAATATAACATAGACTAATAATAAAAATTCCATAAATGTAAATGATAAAATTGAAACCCCTTCCCGAATTTCGGCATAGTAACAAGTGTAAATGGGAGGAATTAATGAAGGAGAAGGAGGTATCTCATTATTCAAACATACTGAGGGAAGTATGGGGGAGGTTTTAAATCATACACCAACAATTTTAATCATAAAAAATAGTTTATATCAATATAATTATATTTGGATGATAATGAGAATGGATGAAATCCTTTACTTCGACGTGTGATCCAAAAGGATTTAAAGAGGCCAGATAGAGGCATATTTATTGCTTAAGGATCCATTAAAGTATTAAAGATAGATGATGGAATATGTTTTTAGATATCTAAATGATTTTTTTGAACAGTAACGGGGAACATGTGTGGGGTTATATAGGAAAAGAGAGTGAATTCATTATTATTTAGGTCTTTTTCCACCCCACATTAAACTAATCAAAACCGAAAACCAAACAATGATTTTTCCAATATTTTTTTTCAAAGGGGAGTTAAAAATAGTATTTTATAATGAAAATTTCATTACATCTTAAAAAGAATAGTTTTACTTATGTCGAGGTGAGTCGCACTCTCATGAAAATCATTTTAAAATGACAAGATGTTTTATAAGGCCTAGAGGGTCACTAAGGATTTACAAAATATATCAAACAATCCTAAAATAACATTATTTTAAAAGAGATACATATATTTGCCAAAAAACCCTTTTTTATTATTTTATTACATCACTATTGGGTCACTATGATGTCACAAACAACATTATGTGATTTAATGGCATTTAATTTTTACCGAAAGTTTTGACTCTCTCAGAAAATTATGATAAATTCACAATTTTATAATGTCGACATCGTAATTCCAAAAATAATAGTCAATTTATATAAATAATTTTCTAAATATGTAAATTTTTTTCTTTTAAAATAAAAACCAATGTTTATAAAAAATTCATGGGTGTTGACAAAATACTGCTTTCAAACCATAAAAAAATAACAATTATATTCATAAAAATTATACGAGAATTTATATATAATATAAATAAATTTATTAAGATTATTTTGTTAAAATATTATTTAATTAAAAAATCATTTAATTCATCAAAATAGATTTATTAATTGAATATTTACAAGAAATATTATTTTTGCTTTAATAATTATTTACAAAGTAACAACAATAACATGAATGTATAAACATTATTTTATACTAAAATAATGCACATAATCATAGTGCTAAGTTCTGGCTACATAAACCCTTATAAAACCTACATATGATTTAAGGGTATGGTGCATGATGTGGATAGACTCTTCGGGTGTCTCAGATAATATCTCATGGGTGGTAATCCTTATGAACTTCCACTTCTCATGGAGGCAGTTTCGTTCGAGATAAACTTGTTAAAGAAAAACAGGGGGCTTAGTCAAGAGTGAAGTCCAATGGCGCCACCAGCATTCCATGATCGGATTAGTGGTCTTCTTAGAGAAAAATTGTTCTAGATGAGGTCATGGTTTCCTTTGTTTGTGTAAATTGGAATTGTTTAGGCCCTATATTTATACTAATCATGTGATCATTGTTCAACGACTATATTAGCAAAAATATCAATTCATAACGTTATTTTGAAATCCAAAAACATAAAACTAAAGAAGATCATATCTTATATAATCATTTTACATAAGAAGAAATTTAATTATATCAAGAGGAAATTAAATTAATAATTGTTTGGGATGTTACACTTAGCCTAGACGTACTCCTAATGTATTCTAGCAAGGTCAAACATAAGATGGTTTAAATAAAATTTTGAATTTGATTATAAAGGAAACCCGGGTCCCTCAGGTTATGGTGAAATCTACATAAACAAAAGTAAGTATACTCTCAGTATATTCTATGGTATTTGTGGAGACTCCTTGTCCTAGGAATCTAAAACGATAGACTGATAGACATAACTTCTTTTGCGAAGAAACATGTATGGAACAATATCTGGATCAAAAGCGATTCGAAAACAACTGTGAAAAAAAATTACAGTGGTGTAATGCACCTTGAATGGAAGCTTACTTCACAATGGATGGATATTTTATATTTGATGATAGTTATTAGCTATATTGTCACACATAAATTTCGTGAAGTGATAAGGGTTGTAGATGACCTTGCTAAAATGGGAGTTATTCCAGAAATATTTTAGTTGAACAAACTCCCTATTGATTTATGTTATCATTATGATAGGGGTTTTAAAAAAATCCATCCTTCATACTCATGTAATATTTTTTTAATAAATTTAGTGTTTTTGTATTTCACCAAAACAACCCTTCACATCATTAAAATTATAATTTATTCTTTGAATTTGATCTCAAATAAGGAAAATTCAAATTTATTTAAAAATATATATATAATTAATTACTTTGTAATCATTTTTATACATGGTTTTTGTATATGTTGTTTTTTTGGTATAAAACAGATATGACTAAAAATTTTATTTCATTGCGATTTAGGCATTTATATTAATATTTTTTTATTCAACCTCAAAAAAATATAATAAATGGGAATCAATAATTTGAATAAGAATTTTTATATTTGGTAAATCTTTCAACATTAATTTTTTTCGTAATTATTTTTAACTGTGGTTAATATTTCTCAAATCAGTAAGGTTAAATAATATAATAGTGGGTGAAAATAATGTTATAATGATTTAAAATATATATATATATAAGGAAAAAATTATTTCTATTTTTAATTTTTTTAATAACCACTTCTTATATTAAAAAATATATCATTTTAGAGCCATTTTTCTTTGATAGATTCCACTATATTATTTTAAATATTTTAATATTCCACAATGTCAATCAATTTCTTTAAATATCAATTATATTTTTAAATATGGATAATAAGAATTTATCATGTAATATAAAATTTTAACATCAACTTCAATATTTTGTTTTTGATGGTTTTTATTTTCAAAATTTTTAGTGATGGTATAATTACCATAAATCCTAACATAACTCTAACACAATGATTGTGAAAATAGTAGAAAAATTAAATTTAATGATCCTAAAAATATTTAATGATACATTTTTTTAGAGAATTATTTTTTAAAATGAATTTTAAAATATAAAATAATGTATACTTTATTGTTAAAGTGGTCTTATTTTATTTTTATACGTGTATTGATGCCTTTAAAATCAAAATATCGGTATATTTTTTGAAAGGACTAATGGAATTTACTATTATATAGTATATTTGTTTATGATTTAAATTCCAAAAAATAATATCAGCAGATAAGAGGGGTTGTATATGGTCTATAATGTAATATATTGACCATTTTTATCCAATTTATACTATTGAACAATATTTTTAATCAATTTTAATGAAAATGTTGTTACATCAGTAAGAACTACAATTGGTTATTGAAGGTGCTAAACACAATTATATGTTCACATATTCCATTTAGACATATCCAAATATAATTATTTGAATGTATTTCAACATTAACATATCCAAGAATATAATTTTTAAACATTCCTACATGTCCACAAGAAAAATAAATTATATTTTATTATGACAGAAGAATATCCATCTTTACCTACATTACAATTCTATAGGGAACAAAATCCTCATTAGTGCATACTTGTGGACTACCACCTCCACAAACTGATTTGTTTAATTTTTCATCACTACCTAACAAGGCATGTTATTGTGATATATTATATATATATATATATATGATATTTAGGAAAAAATTATTTTTCTATAAATATAATATATTACATTCCTGCAAACCCTTACACATTTAATAAATGATAATATATTTCATAGGTTAATAAATAATACCACCTCTATATGGAAATGTGATTATTTATCAATTATTAATTCCATAAGTCATTATAATGATTTATTTAATGAGAATGAATTATAATTATTTTATTACAACTATTCATGGGATGATTGAATAATGACCACTTTGATAATGGTAAACATGACAATGTCATTTCCCAAGGTTGAACTGAATATCCTAGAAACACGGAATGTTGACATAACAGATTTTGTAATTAGATATGGCATTATAATAAATTAAATAAAAGGTTTAATAATAGTTGAGTTAACGAATATATTTTTCTTAAACTTGTATTATATTAATAGTACATTATATTATAATAATGTATATGTTGTACACTATATGTTTGGACTTGTGGCAAGGGATTTTGTATCTCAATTTTTAGTCATTTTGTAACACATCTACATCATTGACTCTATTATGCCAATATTATGACTGAAATATAATATGATTGTATTATGTTTTATTTTACCCTTTTTCTTTGTTTTGTAATTTATATTGATAATAAAATCATTTATTAAATTCTAACTTGAATTATATAATCGTTGTAAGGTTTATTTGTCTAAATATTCTTTCTTTTATAATGTCTTGAACTATGGACCTCAAAAATTTAATATGTATTATATGAAATAAATTGAGATATTACATCTTGAATTTTTATTTTATACTTATTTGATAGTTTCCTTCTATGATATCTATTTCATGATATATTTATTCAATGGTTAAGAAATTTTTTTGTTCATTTATGGTCTCAATTTCAATTATTGGTGGCATAGATCATATTATATAACATGATTGAATTTATATTGGGTAACTACTACCTAATGAATTTTTATGAACTTTTTCATTAAAAAATTTGGATTTTAATGAATCAATTTATGTTCCTTTATTCAATGGTTTTTCATTTAAACATTACCATGTTTTAATGGTTTTATGTCTCATTATTCCTTCTTAGATAAATGTTTTTTATAGATGTAGATATATTCATTTATATAGTGAATGTAATAAATCGTGAAATATAATATCATGAATATTTTATTGAGTCATGGTATTTTAGTTTCAAAAAAAATTTCATTCTTTTTTATGATATTTTTAATATATATTAATAATTGGATTTTCATTAAAAACAATGGATTATATTTTGAATATACATTTAATGAAATTATTCTTCCTTATTCATTATGTTATTTCAAGATGGTTCTCTTCAAAACATAAAATATATCCTAAATATTATTCTCTCCTGTTCAATTGAACACAATATAAATTTTCATGACTATATAAAATAGTTGAATGGTTTCATTGGTTTGTGACAATAAAATATATTGAAATAAAAATATGTAACAAATTTCACTGAAAACACTCTTTCTGTATATTTATAATGCAGTTATTTTCAATGTCGTGCCCAGTAAAACTCATTTTCCATATTGTCTTCCACATCCATCAATAAATATGTTTATCACCACAAAATAAACAAATTATAAATAGAGTATAAAGATACACATAAAAATATTCATAAAAATTCCATATAGATATGAAAAATCTTATTAAGAACTATAATATTAGTATCTTGTATTCTATAGAAAAAAATTTGGAATATTAACTCATAAAATTATAAAAACTCCTATAAACAATATTGAAGTAATTCGATGTTATAATATATTACAAACAACAAACAAATACATCCTTGATGTAAATAATTTGTTATTCCACATTGAGTAAATTTAGTTACAAATAAAACCTTGGAATCAAAATCTAAATATGTGATAATAAAATAAAGAAATTTAGATTACTAATAATCTCGCATAGACATGGGAAGATAACTTGGAATAGGTTACATAATAAACTGTAAGAAAATACATTAAAATGAATAATTCAAAATCACATAATATGGACTAAAATATTTAACAAGTGCCACTGAATATGCATTACATCTAATATATAATGATAATTATGTTTTTTAATTCGAGGTCAATATAATTGAACAAATAAAAGAATAATATGAAAATGATTTACTAATTTAAGAAATTCATTAATACTGTGAAACTAAATAATGATTTTGTAAATAAAATATAGTCACAAATATAAATTATTATGTACCTAAAAACACGATATTTTGTTTTCCCACAATTGTGATACCCATTACATTGACTTATTAACATAATCCATTCTTTGAACTACACATTATGTTGAATTCTTAACAAAACCTAAAGTGTTGATCTCAACATTAAATTATCTTATAACATAATGTCGATTGGGGTGAATAATGTTAGGATTCATTAAATGCGTTCTTCATCTAACCTAGAATGAAACACATTGATTCGATAGGGAAGACATCTCTAATAATATTGGTTTGTTTAAAGGGTTCATCATCTGAATAGTGTCAATGAAATTAAACCCATATATATGTTCTACTTATGGTTTAAAGAATCAGAAATAATAGGAATAAAGAACATAAATACTGCATACCTGAAGTGGTGTTATCCATCCTATACTCTTCATTGCACAACTAATTGGGAAAACCTTATATTCAAATGAGATTTTCTGGGATGCAGCTAAAGTCATGCATAATTGGATGATGAATGCACTTATCATAAAATGTTGGTTTCATTGTATTGTGTCATATGAATCATATAAATATGTTTTCAATGCATACTAAATAATATAATGTAATATACTTTTAGTGAATAAAAATTACTAATAAACATATATATTGTGGAAATCATGTATTCAACATAAAAAATTTATTGGAAACACATATTCAGTTATAACAAACCATATTAACAATAAATGTAATAAAATACAATAAAATATAACAAATGTGGATAGAAACACATATATAATGGTTTCAATATTCATTTTCAATATGCAGTTAATGAAAAATATTAATAGTGAACATAAAAAATTAAAAATTGACACAACATGTCAAACATGAACAAATACGAAACATAAATAAATGAGGATGTTGTACCTCATTATCTTGTGAAGAATTTTTGTGAATTGTGATCATGTTTACATAAGACATTTTCAAAAACATTCCCCTGTAATTTGTATCTCTTTATTAATAAATGATTCAAAAACCAATTTATATTACCCAATATATTTTGTTACATAAACCAAGATAGATGCAAAAAAATTGAAATAAGGTACCTATTGCTCATCCATATTTCACTCATCAAAGAATACTTCTAGTCATCCCTATATCAATGGATTTAAGAATCAAGGATGTTCTCCCAATAATTTCAAAATATTGAATGTAATTTAGAAAAAAATGAAAGTAATAAAATTGAATAAATATTAATTCATATAATGTAAGAACCGTATAAAGTAGAATTCTCATATCTCAATTCCCATATGAATTTGATTTGAAAATGAAATGAAATATTCTAATTTATCACTACTATGTGAGATTGAAATCATTATTGATAATGAATGCTAGTGAGAGACCTTATATGCCACCTTTCTCTCAATCGAGTATAGTTGTTTGAATTAGGAATATAAAATATATCATATGAACGACAAAAGGTTTAATTTTTTAAATATAATAGAAAAATAAAACATAGATAATATATTTAAATTATTTTTAATTTTGATACCAACATTTGCAACATGTATACCTGCATAATCAAAATACATCAATGTTCTTTCAATAATTCCAAACCATACATGCACCCTTATTTAACCCATCATCCACATTTTGTACTCAACAAACATATAATTTTTCATTATAATAATAAAATATACACCCAAAACCATATAATAATAATCATGCAATTAAAATAATTTAACTATGATGTATTTGGATTTTTTCAATCTGTTCTTTGAGATTTATTTCATAAATAATTTATATGGAAGCTCCATTTCATGTAGCATAAATGGCCACAACATATAAACATAAATAATGGAAAGAGATAATTATAGCTAAATTGTATATAATTAAGGGATAAAAGTTAACTGAATTGTTGATTTGAAAAAAAATATCATCATTGACAATAATATAAATGTGACATAAAATGTAGCATAAAATTGCATGAGTAATTAATTTACACTTTTCCAGTCATCATCTAGGGTTTGTTGGTTGTTTTTTTTCGTTCATGGAAGAGGAAATATAATATAATTACACAATTAGTAATATTAAATTATTTTGACCATACATAATAAAAAATTAAAATTAATTTTGGAGGTATTTGTCAATTCATAACTCTGTGATAAAGAATATCATCTTAAAAATCTATGAGTATAATTAATAATATATAAATTTAAAAATGAAATATAATTAATATAATAAAATTTCCATCATTTCCATTAAACAGGACCATGGTTGGTTCTTCAAAAGTGTAAATAAAATAAAAAATGGGATGATACCAAGAATGAGATTTCAATAGATAGTTGGAGAGGAAAATTTTTGAGTGACATCTTAGTTGAAAATAGAATAAATTATATTGGATGGGCTAACGAATATGAACTTGTTTCTGGTTCTCTTGGCAAGGAATGGACAAATATGAAACTCAATTATTATTCCTGAAAAGTCACATATCAGAAAATAAAATTATGGTAGAAATATTAAAAATAAAATCTTATAAATTATATTCATTGCGGTAAATATTGATAAAACAATATGTGAAAATTATGTTTTTAATAAAAAAAATCAATGATTCTACATTAGAAGATCTTAAAAAAAAATTTGTGCCATAACCCCTTGAAATATAATGTCACAATATCTTTAAACATATAAACTATAAGACATCATGTGAAATAAGGTGTATGATGCAATCATTCAAAAATTGAGGCTAATTTTGAAATAACAAAAGCTTAATTTAAAAACATGATATGTATAATAAAGGATGAGACATGAGTTAATGGTAAATTTAATAACCATGTGAAAAGGGGACATCTACTCTGACTCATGAAAGGTTAATCATTTGAATTGACACTAAAATCGTGCAAATAAACTATTGCTAAACAAAAATTTGTAACAACGGACAGAAACAAAGAGTGAAACATAAGGTATTGGAGAATAAACTACTAGATTAGAAAAAATAGAAGAAACCCGCACATAAAAAATAAATTACCAAAAGAACCTAAAATCGCATACAAATTCATCACCCATCATATACTAAAGAAATTAATAGTGAATCAAATCCCAAACTATAAAAATCGAATCTAGATCTGAGTAAATAGAACAATCACCAACCAAATAAATTCTAAAATATGATAATCATAAGTCATTAGTCATGGTATGTTGATAGAGTAGCTAAAACATGGAAAGACTGTAAACGGGTGGAGGCATAGATTGGAACATAGAGGGGTACAACAGTGGAGTGGGGGAGCGGTGGAGTAGTGGAGAGGGTGAGCGAGGGGAGAAGAGAGGGAGATAGAGACGGGAGACTGGAAATGTGTGCAGTACCTCAGGCGGTAAGGGGAAACCACATAATTCAACGTAAAAATAATGTTATAAGGATTTAATATATATACATATATAACACAAAAATTATTTATATTTTTTGTTTTTTTCAATTTCCTCTTCGTATATTATAAAATATATTATTTAGATCCATTTTTCTTATGAAAAATGCCTTTATTTTATTTTAAATAATTTAAAATTCTATAATTCCAATCTATTTCTTTAAATATATATTATATTTTTAAAAGGGGATAACAAGAAATTGTGAAGTAATATAATATTTTAACTTCAACATAATTATTTTGTATTGATGATTTTAATTTTTGATATTTTTAGTTATGTTATTATTACCATCAATTATTACATTACTCGGACATAATGATTTTTCAAGTAGTAGAAATATCAATTTAAACAATCCAAATAATAGTTAATGTATCATTTTTTGAATAAATCCTGGTTTTAAACTATTTTTAAAGTTGATAATAATGTATAATTAATGGTTAAATAGATCATATTCTATTTCTATACCTGTATTAATGACTTTGGAATCAAAATATGTGAATATTTTTAGAAATGACAAATGATATTTACTATTAAATAATATATTTTTTAATGATTTAAAATCCAAGAATCTCCAATGTGGATAAGATGGGTTGTATATGGTCAAAAATTTCATAACATTTCCATTATGAAATAATTTTTACTATTGAACTATATTTTTAATCATTTTAAGTGAATGTGTGGTTACATCTATTCGGACTAAAATTTGTAATTGAAGGTGCTAAACACAATGATATGTTCTCATATTACATTTTTACATATCCAAATATAATTATTTTAATCTATTTCATCATTAAAATATCCTAGAATATAATATTTAAACTTTTATTCTTTCCCAGAAGAAAAATAATATACATTTTCTTATGATTGAAGAACATCCATGTTTATCTCTATTTCTGTTCTATAAGGAACAAAATCATCAGGCATGCATACATATGGACTACGACCTCCACAAATCGATGTGTTTATTTTTTCACCACCACCATATAAGTCTAGTTATTATTAATGATTTAATAAATATATATTATATTTATGAAAAAAAATTTATAGATAATTAATATATTACTTTCTTTCAAACCCTTAAACATGCAAAAAATGAAAATATATTTCTTTGATAAATTATGAATGCCACCTCTATTTGGAAATGTTATTATTTATCAAGTATTCATTATATAAGTAATTATACAGTTTTATTTAATGAGAATGAATTATAATTATGTTATAACAATTATTCATGAGATGATTGAATAAAGGCCCTTTGACAATGATAAACTTACCAAAGTCATTTTGCAATTTTTAACTGAATATCCTCAAAACAAAAGATGTAGACATAACATATTAAGTAATTAATTATGTCATTGTAATAAATAATATAACCAGTTTAATAATAATCGAGTCAAAATATAAATATTCCTTAAAAATGTCATAATTTAATAGTACATTATATTATAATAACGTATTGGTTGTACACCGTATGTTTGGACTCGAGGTAAGGGATTTTGAAACTCGATATTTAGTCATTATGTTATACTTATATATCATTTACTCTTTTATTCCATCATTATGAATAAAATATAAAAAAATTGTATTCTATTTTATTTTAACCCATTATTTTTGTTTTACAATTTATATTCATAATCAATTCATTTATTAAATTCTAACATCGGTTATATGATCATTGTATGGATTATAAGTCTGAATATTTTTTCTTTTTAGAAATGTCTTAATCTAAGGACCTAGATCATTATATAAGTAGTATATAAAACCAACTGAGATATTACATCGTGAATTTTTAATTTATCATTATGTGATAATTACAATTAATGATATTAATTTAATTATATATTTATTAAAGGGTTATAAATGTAATAAGTTTTTTATGGCCTCAAATTAAATTATTTGAGGAATAATTCATCTCATAGACCATGATTTATTTTATATTGGTTGACTATTGACAAATTAATTTTTCTACGAATTTTTTCATTACAATATTGGAATTTTATGAATCATTTTATGTTCCTTCATTCAATGGATTTTCATTCAAACATTACCATGTTTTAATGGTTTTATGTCTCAAGCTTCTTTATTAGATACATATTTTGTATTGATGTTGAAATATTAATTTATATAGTGAATGTAATTTATCATGAAATATAAAATCATGAATATTTTGTAAATCGCAGAATTTTAGTTTCCTTCTTCTTCCTTTGTTCTAATAATTATATAAAAAAAATTCAAAATTGCGTTTTTTTAAACATTGATATATATTTTTAAAAGACATTTATCCAATGTAATCATCCTTGTTCTTTATGTCATTTCAACAAGGATCTCTTTTAAATAATAAATATAACCTAACTATATTTCTCCCCCATGCAATTACATGGGATGTAAATTTTTATGACTATATAAAATAGTAGCATGGTTTCATTGGTTTGTAACAATAAAATAGATTGATATAAAAATATGTAGCAAATGATACTAAAGACTCCCTTTTTGTCTAATTCAAATGAAGTTGTTGTCAAATTCATCCCCATAAAAATACTCATCAATATTTTCTTCAATAACAATCATTAAATGACGTCATTTCCACAACATAAACATTGTGTAAATAGAGTATAAAAATACAAATAAATCTATTCATAAAAATTACATTTAGATAATAAAAATCTAATAATGTCTTATAAAAGTAGTATATTGTATTCTGCAGAACACAATTCAGTATAATAACACATAAAATAAGAAAAACACCAATGAAAATCCTTGAAGTACTTAAATTTAATACGTTATTAAAAAATGAAAGAAAAGACAACATTGAAGAAAATAATTTGTTCTGCCACATTTTGTAAATTTAATTACAAATAAAACCTGTGATTCTACATCTATAATCGTGAGAATATAATATAGAAATTTAGTGTACCAATCAACTCACATGGATAGGGGAAGGAAAACTAAAACATGTTACTAAATAAAAAGTACAAAAATGAAAATGGATATAAAAAATATCTCATACTATTGACTAAAATTTGTATGAAATGCCATTTAATATGCATTAATTCTAGTACATAAATATAATTCAGGTTTTTTAAAATTGTAGTTAAATATAATTGAACCAAAAAACAATAATATGATAATGATGTACTAATATAATAAATTAATTAAATCCGTGAAACTATTTAATGATTATGTTCATCAAATATAATAAAAAATGTATGAAGATGTACATCAAAACATGATACATTTTTTTTCCAATAATAATGATTCACATTATATTAACTACTTAATATAATATGCACCTTTGAATATATATATTTTAAGATACTTAATATAACAAAAATTGGGGATCATAATGTAATATAGATAGGGGGAAAGAATGTTAAGATTCATTAAACGTGTTCTTCATCTAACATTGAAATAAACACATTTATTTGACATGGAATTCATCTCTAATATCATTGATGGGTTTTAGTGGTTCGAAATATAAACATAGGTAATGAAATCAAACCCATATATGTATTCTACCAATGATTTAAAGAATTATAAATAATATAAATAAAGACATAAATAATTAATAACTGAAATGGTGTTATCCATCCTTGTCTCTTCATTGTAAGTTTGATTAAGAAAATGATAGCTACAAATGAAATTCTCCTGCATACAGCTAAATCCATGCATAACTAGATAATGCATAATCTTATCCTAAAATGATGTTTTCATATATCATATGAATCATATACATAAATTTTCAATGCATAAAAAACAATATATAGTAATATAGTATTACTGAATAATAATTATTAACAAACATATAAACATTTTAAACACATATAGTGTATTCAACTTACATAAGTCAATAGTAACACATATATAGTTAAAACAAAAAATATTAACAATGAACATACTAATAGTGAATAAAATATAGTGAATGTGGATAGAAACACATATATAGTTGTTTCAATATGCAGTGAACACAAAATATTAATAATAAACAGATCATACTAACAATTGACACAACATGCCAATTGTGAACAAATACTAGCCATAAATAATTGTATATGTCATACATAATTATATTGTGAAGGACTATTATGATTTTTTATCTTGTTTACATAAGACATTATCAATAAAATTCCCCTATAAGTTAAATCTCTTCATCATCAATGCATCAAAACAAGTTTATTTTGCTATAAATATTTAGGTACGTCAACCAAGATGGATGCATAAGAATGTAAATAAGGTACCATTTTCTCATACATCATTCACCCATCATCAAACAATTCTTTTCTTCCCCCATTCAATGTATTTCATAATCATTGAAGTTCACAAAATAATTCAAATGATTGAATGTAATTTATAAAATAATGAATGTAATAACAGTGAAATATTATTATTTCTTGTGTTGTAAGAGAAATAAAATACAAAACGTATATTTTCTTGAATGTGATGGTTTGATCAATTATAACCATATAATACATTGGGTGATAAAATATTTTCTTGGTATGTGTTCATTTAGAATAATAATTTTTTTATTTGGTAAAATCTTGATCATTAATTTTGTTCTCAATGAATTTTAATTGTTGTAAATATGTGTCACCTCGATAAGGGTAAATCAAAATATTAAGGTTTAAAATAATTTTATTTGGATTTAAAAATATATTTAATAAATAATTTTTTATTTATGGTTTTTATATCAATAAACCGTTCATATGTAAAAAATATAGCATTTTTGTGCGATTTGTCATTGATAAATACCATTAAATTATTATAAATAAAGGAATCTTCTACAATATCAATATCTCAATTTAAATATCTATTATATTTTCTAAAATTGATATTAATAATATGTGAAGTATTATGGAATTTTATCTACAACTTAAATAAATTATTTTAATGAATTTAAGTTCTAAATTTTGTGTGATGGTATAATAACTATAAATTATTAAACAAATCTCATACAATGATTCTGAATGAAGTAGATAAATCAAGGAATCTTATTTGAAAAAAATTTAATATAGAATTTTGGGATGAATTAGTTTTTAAAAATAAATTTATTATTGATAATAATGTACAATAGAGGGTTAAAGATGTCACTTTTTATTTCCACACATGTATTCATTTCCTTAATGTCAAAATATGTGAATATTTATTAAAAATACTAATGGTATTTAAAATTAAATAATATATCAATAAATGATTTAAAAAGCATAAAATAATTATAGAGTACCAGGGGGGATATATATGGTCTATAATTTTACCAATTTTCATTTTTTATCAAATTTAATCATTCGAACTAATTTCATATCCCTTTTTGAATGAAAATTACTTTTCAAATGAATTAAAATTTCATTTAAAGGTATAAAAAATGGGAGTTTTCCTAAATTTTCCATGAAAGTTTTTAATTTATAATTTAATGGTAATTTTATCTACTTCAAAACAATATAATTATTCAGATTAATTAATTGGGATATGATCTTCTGATACCTTCATTATCCATTCTCTGACTGTTTTATGATGATGATTTAATTACATTACCTAGAAACCTATTTCTATTTCGTTATTCAATCACACTATGATAGTTTTTATGAAACAAAAGTATCGATATGTTTCATTAATGATATAAGTCATTAATGAGTTTTTATGAAAGTAGGATTGAGTATAAAAACAAAATCATTAAGGAATATTATTTGGCATATGATGGTTTGACACATATGACACTTTTCTATTTTTAAATATTTATGAAATGAATCATGATTTATGATATCGGATTTGTGATTATTAAATTATGTTATATTATTCTATAGAACATTGATTATGACATAATGTTATCTTGTACATCATATTCTCACTATTGATATACAAAATTAAATTCTTATTTTTACACTTACTGAGCATTTTTTATCATCCTTCATATGATTTTCATTTATATAGGTTTTAACAATTGATTAAAATGATGTAATTTTGTAATGGATTCATGTGTGAATTATTTTATGGGACATGTTAAACTCATAATGTTAAATAATAATAGTGGGAAAATGTGGAATGAATTATCTGTTGAGTAAACGACTATTATTAAGTAAGATCTTTTTATAATTTTCAAAAAACTGAATCCTAAAATTTATTTTTGTATGGAAGTAATAAATATTTTCATATGGTGTAGTATGTTATGCGTCATTAATATTGTGTTATTATTATTATTATCATGGTAAAAATTTAAATATTATGTTTTTTGAAACGAATTCTAGAGTTCATTTGCATATATTTTATAACTATGGTCCCATAAAATATTTCATTCTCAAGGTTATGGTTCCCCCACCACAAGACCCATATTGTAAAATGTTGATTACAATAAATGGTGGTTTACCATAATTAGAAAAAAGAACTAAAAAACCACTCTCCCTGGTCAAATGACATAATAGGTGAAGTGTCTAACTCACTATACCCAATTTTATGAAAACAAATATATTTATCCTCCTGTGGATGACTTTACATGGAAATTCTATGTTTTACCTTCCAAAATGTTATCCAATTCCCTAATCTGGTAGTTTAAATCCTAAATGTAATATCATGATCATACAAACACCCAAGTAAAAGTATATTAGATACACTCATTATAATTCTATTGTTGATTACCTGATGAACATACTCCATTTTCAAATGCCACTCGCTTTTTCTTTTACAACTCTAATCTTGATCCCCATCAGATCAAACCCAAAAACATTCTTAATCCTTATGAATGTTTAGTAATAATATCAATCATTTAATTTTGAGAAAAAATATATTATTTTCCTATGAAAAAAATAAAATCGATTCCATTTTTCACCTATATCAAAATTTCACCTCGACCGTCCACATCCAATCTCATTAGACCTGCAAAAAAACCGAAATGCTGATCATTCCTCAAAATACTAATATATATCAATTATATCGTGAAATGATTGAATTTTACCATGCCAAAAATACCCAAACACTTAAAAAAAGAAATTACTCTTTCTTTTTACCACTACATTAAGAATATCATATGTATCATTAGTTGATTTTCCATCAACTATGATAGTCAAACTGTATAAAACGCTATAATGAACTATCCACGATAATATACCACATAATCCACTTAATTATAGGTATTCCTAGAAGGAGAGTATATAGTTTTCATTCCACTCCTATCAAGCCACAAACTCTTCCTGTCCTTCCTAGAAAATATCCATCCACGGTTTCATCATCATCATTAAGTGAAACTCCATAATTTTAATTAAAATTTAGTTCAATTATTACCAAAAGATATTAACCAAATTCACCCTTAACCATGTTTCATATATCAATTCATTGACACAAAATTAATTTGGAACTATGTTTAACTAGTTATTGATACTCTGATATCATCCAAACATAATGGGTGGGTACTACTTGATAAATACATTACATGACACAACTCATGCTCCCATGAGTCACACATTATAAATTAGGTACTCATGCACCATGAAATTGAACTTTCTAAATAATATGTCTACCATTTATATATATATATTGTCATTTGTGGTTTATTTTTAATATATCTAACTTCTCACTGGCACACCTTGGAAAATCACACAATCATCCACTACAAAATTTAATCTTTAGATGTGCCTACCTATTATATAACAATACTATGGTGAATATATGGAAAAAAGATCTGAACCCTCATTGGGAACCTCTGTTAGATTTTCAATTTTTAAAAATACTACACTTCTTGGAAAATTAAACCAATACATGATACCTAATCACATATATTTCCTTCCAAAAAAGAACTGAATGTTGTCTCATAATACTGACCCATATATTTTATAGGACCTACAATGTTAAAATATAAGAAACTAAATAGTCTACCTATGCTTCTAATGTCCATGTTACTCACATATTTATGATAACCTTCTCTTGGATTACAGTGATATATCCCAACTCTCATCAATATGAAGTATGAAAAATTACATACTACTAAACCATAATAGTTGGTCTTACAATATCATGAGTAGCATATCATGGGAAATATAATATCCCATAAATCTTATTTAATATGTATCACATTGCTCACTTGTCATGGGAAATCATCTTAACTCTCATATCAAATATCACCGGGTAACCCACATGAGGAGACACCCTCTCTAGTATTCTTTTAAGCATATTCAAAGAAAGAATCACTTTTGAAGTCACCACCAAACATCAATAATTCAATCCTGATTGGGATTGTATATATTAGGCTACACCCTATGAGGAAAATAGAAACATATATTATAAAACAATTATATTTCCCTGTGTATATTTCTGTATAGTATATCATAGTAATTTGGATAATTTTTTTATTGAATTTCAACATGAAGTTATATGAGAAGACCCCATATATTTATTTCAAAATTAATATAATTTTAAATCACATTCTTTTAAAAAAATCATAATTTCTCATAAATGCTCTATCATTAAGGAATAAAATACCATTACGGGCCAATCAAGTGTCACTATACATAACATGCATATAAGGTATATATAATCATCATCAATGAAAATCCAATTGTTAATTCCAAATGAATTACAATATTATAAAACATATCATTGTATAAAAAAGTATATTTTCCAAAAAATATAATAAAAATAAATCATATAATAAATTTAAAAAACATTATTCACTATAACCATTCTTAACTAGTAATATTAATAAAACACAGTTACATTAATGTCACGTGAGATCTATATACCATGATTGATGCTTGTACACAATCCCATTGTAAGAAACTCAATATACAAAAAAATACATATATCCACATTAATAAAATATATTAAAAAAACAATTTAAACCCATTGATAGAAATATCATATCCTTGGTGTCTAAGAAATCCCATTGAAGTATGTGATTACAATGAACCAATATATGGTTTACCAGAACCTCTAAAATTTCCCAATCCCCAATATAAAATATCACTGAATAATAAAAATATGAAATTATACACTGTTAAAACATTATAATACCTTAAAACCCAGCACCACAAAAAAATTGACGTAAATCCACTAAATGAATCCAATAACACCTCCACATATGTTAGAGGCTTCCAACTAGTATTCAGGTTGTAATGTGATATTTTTTGGAGACTATATCATCATATTATAATGAAAAAACTAAAAAAAATAAATAATTTAATTATTAGAGTGTCTATAACAATTAAAAATGTAACCTGAAATAAGAAATGTAATTTAAAAGAGTGGAATCATACATCTCCACTTAACACCCATCATACCGATCACATATACAAATAAAAAATTAACAAATAAATACAATCAGGATCTAATAGAATACTAGTGACTCAGGTTATCATACTACTTATCCATAAAATATATTCCTCTCTATCATGAAACTATAGGCATATTCCAAATCCTAATATCCAAACTATGTGTTTTTCTAGGGTGAAAAAGTTTTATAGACACTTGAGTATGGTTTGAGAAAAACACAAAATGTAACCGCCAATTAGGTTCTTAATATACAATTTAATTTAGTGTAAGTTTATATGATATTTCAATAAGATATTAATAAAATAATAAAATTGAATAAAATAATAAACCATCAATACTAGGATTATAATGTGACACATAATATTAACTATAACCTTTTTGGCTATTTAAATTGGGACTCTAGGAGTTATACCATCATCTAAAAACATTGAGAGAACACACTCCCTAAAAAACACTTCTAGAAATTTAAAGTGTGGTTATCTCCTACAAAGAAATAGATAATAATGGCATGGAGAAAATAAATTCCAAAACCAAGGAGCATGTGACATAATATATAAACACATGTTAGTGACTCCCCTAACTAATAAATAGATAATTCATAACTCAAGGGAAGGATATTCATACTAGTAAAAATATAATTTCAGCTCAAAACACTTTTGAGTTGATCCCTCGTTCCATGAAACAAACCATCTTAACACCCAATGGAAATATTTCTCTATTGAGAAAAAATTAAACATATCTAGAAGCATAAGGGTGTGGATCCCACTGTAAGGGTGTAAATCATACGTAACCCTAAGGAAAACTCTCCTGGTTATGAAACAAATAACAATGTCATGAAACTCATTAGATTGGTTAACATTCTAGATAATAGATAATATATATACCATGTAAAAACACTCTATTCTTGGAAATATAAACATAACACACTTGATTAAGTATCTCCCCTCTGACTATTATATATCACATGAATAATGGAAAAAACAACCCATCCATATTATCAAAAAAATATTATTTGTTATCCCAATCAATATTTGAGTTCTACAGTTACACCCAAAATTGAAAACACATATTTCTCATAAAAAATTCTTTAGGCTAATCATATTATTTGGACCCCCACTAAGACCCCCAAGATCTTAGGGCTGGCTGAAGAAAAATCCATGAATGCCCTTGTTCATAGGAACTATAGTCGAATGGGGAACATGTAACCCTCACCTCCACATTTCCATCTACCTCATACCTCTCTTGGAAACCTTGTTACCTACACACTCACAGTAGAGCCAAAAAATGTCCACCACAACACTATATCCTATTATATTTCATCCCTTTACAATAGTCCATCGGTTACCCTTATAGGTAACCACCACCACCACAACATCCTCTTTCTCGATGCATACCTTACCTTCCAACACATCGCCTTTTATCTTCCCTCTACCTTTCTTCCACTACTAGTAATGGGTTCATTTCTTTTCAACCACTCTTCTAAGATGCTAGACCAATACATTCCCCTCTCCATCATTGGTTTCACTAATTTTTAGGTTTTCTATCTTGGTCCCTATTTTAGTTCTATATCCACCATAACATGTGAGTGTTTACTTTTTTTCCTATGTACAAACTATTTTATAATTTAATATTGGTGATATTTATTAATAATTTTTTGGCAAAAAAATAAAAAATAATTTTATTCAATGCCTCATCATTTATGATTCTAGTTTTTATAAAGTGGATCTTATTATTCTTCATGCTCCTGTGTGTTAATTTTAATATTTTTGTATTCAAGTTTTGTCTTAGAGTTTAATATCTTATTGAGTTTTCTATTTTCTGATTGTTATTCGGATGTATAAATTATTCTCAAAAATTTATTAGGTATATTAAAAAATAATATTTTCTTTAAAATCAATGAAAATTATCTTTTATAAGTTGGGTTTGTTGATTTTTGATTGTATGAGGAAGTAGTGGCAGGGGAAATATTTTTTAAATTTATTTAACAAATGTATACCATATATAGTTACTTCAGTGGTACGTTGGTAACACCAAGGGAGTTTAATGTGATTATATTATATCAATTTTTGTCACCCTTTTAATTGGGTTGGATTTGATGAGTTTGTGATTTTATAATTACCAGATAAAAATTATTTAATAAAATCAATATTTTAATAAGATATCCAGAACAGTGTAAAAACATTGTGATTCCATGTATATGGGTGTATTAGTTATTTCTTATTATCATTATTACATATATATATAGTAAAATTAATATAATAATTAATATATCAGTTTAAAATATTTATAAAAGTGATTTGGATATAGGATCCCATTAATATATCCATACATGAAATAATATTAAATTTCCATATCACAATAATATAATCTTGTTATTTCTATGGATAGAACCATTGGAAATTGATTATTCGAAGAGGTTTTAACTCAACGTATCTTGTATTCAATCATATGAATATTTATAAATTTAATTTAATATTGTGATTTTATTTTATTAAAATTGTGTTTACAATATTAGTGCATCAATTTCTATGATTGAATTTCATGATTGGTTTAGGGAAATAATATTTTGACTATCTATAGTATTCTATTTGAGGTAACCCATGAGAGTTAATTGTATTGGAATTACTAGGTAATGTTTTTAGGTATTTATAATTTATGATATCTCTAATTTTCTCTTACACATACTGAGTGTGAACTCTCTTTTAGACTTGGTCAAATAAATATTCAATAATGAAATATATCTCTCCAAATATATTCCCAAAAAATCAATGTATGTTTTACTCAAATATAGCTACATCATTTATAGTGACTTTCGATGTTTTTTGTTTTCAGGGTTTGTAGTCATCCTCCACATCTGAAATACCTATATTAATATAAGGGATTTGTAAATTAATTACTATAATTTATATTCTCAAAATTTTCTTCTTTTTAATTATATATAAAGGATATTGACCCTTTATTATGGGATAACTTTACCCTTTCATTTTAATTAAATACCTATTATATTATAATATGGAAACAAATGTCATGGATACTCTTGGGATAAACTATTGTCAGGGTCGAGTGAATGGGGTCATAAAATAGTCAAAAAAACCTACAATATATCCATGATTTCACTCTCAACTCAATAGACTATCTGGTCATTATAAAGGAAGAAATTATACCATAATTCATATAACCACATCACGAACTAGTAATACATTTATGAAAACAACAAAAATATCACTTAAACAAGATATCATAATATATATATCTCTTCATATGCTGTAATAGTTCAGTTATGTTACCCACCATATATATTTTTTTACCAAGGGTAAATCGACAAGGGTACTAACATAGTAGGTGGGGAGGAACTGTCACACCAATTTACAATGTTATATCTCAAAGGTTCTACAATATATCATCGATCCATCATGGCTGGCATGGCCAATCATTTATATTCAATAACTTACACCTACTCATGGGAACAAAGTAATCATATACTGGGATCTTCAAATCCATTTAATTTGGTTTAAGTCATACCAATCTATAGTCTATATATATCATGTAATAAATTTTAATAAAAAATACCCCTTTCATTAATTGTCCAAAATCCAATCTAATTATAAAGGGTCTCATGAGACACTTGTCACATATTTTTATAAATAAGAATTTTATTTAATATAGAATATACATTTATACAAAAACATGAGTTCAAATATTTTTTATAAGACATAATAATTAAACAATAAAACAACGAGATATAATGGGTAATTTTATTGGGACAAATATCATCATTTATAGTCATTTAAATTAAATAAATCACTAAAAACTCATATCAATGTAGGATTATATTGAATGAGTCACTACTAAAAACCATGAGGCGATATCTCAATACAAAATAGGAAATGTAATTAATTTTAATAATTTCAAATTAAATTTTAAATATTATTTAAAAATATATAAACATATAAATATCACCAAGGGACATCAATTTGTTGGAACATAAGCCATGGGGTGTGTTCTGCTACTAAAATTTACTCAGAGCTAATACAGAAAAAATCATAATTTACTCTCTTATAACAATAGTTAAGTTGACCCCAATATATATAAACCCCTAAAAATACATTTGGAGATGTGTTTAAAACCATATCCATGTGATTGAATTTCATTAGCCTATCATGATGTTATCTATAAACATAAATCAAAATCATCATCATCCCAACACCATTCCACAATGCATTAGTGCAATATATACTGAAAGTCACATTAAATCACATTTAAATCAAATAACACTGATAAAAACACAAGAAAATATTATATATCAGAGTAATATGACTAAAATAATCATGAAAATGAATAAAAAACTCAAAATCATATGTATAAATCATTAGTAAATTAATAGTAACCCCTTAATTAGAAAATAAACCTAGGAATAGGTCAGAGTTTGAAAAAGGGGGTCACAATGTGATGCCTTCTTTGATAGTGGTCATATCACCACCACACCACTTTAATACTACAACTAGGTGTTCATGGAATGACCTGCCATGAAAAAAGCCTAGGCCGAAGATTATCTATATCACAATGACAACCTATCTCCCTTCAAAATGATATTCCCCTTTGTAAACTCTCATAGCATAACATTTTTCTCATATTATGAGAAGATATTGGTGAAATGTTTCCACATATATTTCATTCTTACTCTGACATTCACATAGGAACATGTAACATAATTCGATCCTTGTTCAATATCCAAATATTTATGGATTTTTAAAAATACAATGAATCTATATATGAATCCCAATTAACAAAATACAATTTATTAATAAATAAAAAATCAAATTCCTATTTAAATATACAACCAATGAATAAATTTGGATTTTCATGAATTTTCAATCCCATGAGCCTTAAAACAAGAAACTCCCTTGGATAAACCTGTATAGACCAACTAAATTCTTTATTGAATAACATGGTTCATCCCTATAATAAACCACAAAAGTTGAAAAAACTAAATACACACATGAACCAATACATTTTATGAATCTCATACTAATAAAATCTATGATCAGTAATTATAAAATAAATTGAAACAACAAAAACATTAAGTTATTCATAATACTCATAACCTCTTACTCTATAATTATATCCAAGGTAACCTACCACTAATGTGAAAACACTGATCAACTACCACACAAGGATATTTCTAAAATAACAGAAGATTAAAATCATGAAAACAAGTTAATTATCTAGGAATATAATTTCTGAAAAAGTCAACTAAAAATAAGGGGTTGGGGAAGAAGCTTCAAATTATTATTAAAAAATTAAATATAATAATCTTAGTTAATTTAGTTATATTTTTCTTACAAAAACCAAGTGAAAAATCATTAAAACACAGAAACTGAAAACAGTATTCAAAGATATTTGGAATTTAATGGTTTTTCTCAAAAATACTAATATTAAATAACATATACTTGGTTAGTTCGTTATTTTCAAAAAAAAAATACATATTGATATAATTAATTAAAAATGTTTTTAAAAGCTTTTTCCTTATTTTTTTTAAGAAAATACCACAAAAAATTTTATAATTATAAGATCTCTCATAAATTTATTGTGCAACATATTAGTATTTTAATTTTTGGATTCCTCATACCATCATATGATTTTTAATTTTTATGAAAAAGTTATTCTAAAAATGTAGAAAACCTAAAAATCATTGACCTATAATAATTTAAATGTAACAATCTTTAATCAATCAAACACACCTAAAGAATATGTATTAACTAAAAAATTGATTAATTTATTTGGGAATAAATTAGAAAACTTATATGATTATTCAATTAATTGTTGATACCAATGTAGAATCATGTCATAGAAAATAACCCATATGAGTGTATATGATATCATTATCTTTCCTCTATAACTATACATAATCAAGTTAAGTACCCATCAGCAGAGTCCCATAACCCATCCATAGTTTCAAAAACCAGTATTGAGAATCTCCATCCAAAATCGTATTCATTATAGAGTTCCTAGTTATATCACTACAAGTACCATACTATAATTGGTTTAGATAGATTTCAGGGTCACATGGGATGCTACTTGTCCACATTGTATTTCATAAAAACATAACTCTGTTTCTAACTAACACAGGACCCACTAATCAAAACTATGATATCATTTTGTAAAACACATGCCTGAATCACCCGAATTACACTGATGATGGGTTATTACATAAAATAAACCATTCCTCTATATATTATGGAGCCTAATGAATAGAATCAATATAATTTTTTTTGGAATATACATTAACATCAAATTTTAATATCAATTGCAGTGCATGAATCTATAAAATGTTCTGTATTACCAATCTATATAATGATCATTCTAAAGAACTATTGAAAAAAGTAATGGTTTCAAGAGTTTTTCATAATAAATAATAATAAGGAATAAAATATTCTATATGATCCACTAAACAAAGTATATTAGTAAAATATAATACAATTGATATCATATATCATTGTTTAAATATAACAGTGGCACAATGGTATTAATAGTGAAGCTCATGGATTATAATGTAAATAACATGGACTTTTTAAAGACTATAATAACAAAATATAATAAATTAAAATACTCTATAACCTTATAAAACAACCCATGTGTTGATATCCATTTTATATATATATATATGCGTAAAGTGAAGCATGAAGATATACTGATGTATATTGAAACCCATGTTACATACATGGATATGGGGTTGGTCCAATTCAGTCGTAGTACCCCCTATAACCTCAACACAATGAACAGTTATGAAATCATGTGAATGTTAATACAATTCATATATGTAATTAATGTTTTTTCATGTAACAGAACCACTTAGAAATAAATCAAATTAATAAAATGAAAGAAAACATGTCAAATTATCATATGCTAAAAAGTATAGCATCAAACCTGATCATTACTACTTTAGCTAATAAATGTTATAGGTCTATATTAATCAAAAATGATATCAAAAAAATTATATTCCTCTACAAAAAAAACATCCAGGTCATTGAGGTATATTTATTCCACTATGATCGCCATATATATATACACTGGATTAGTGATTGAGTATACTGACATGTGTACCACCAAATTTTTACACCCCAACATGAATAACTGGATATAAGAAGGATATCAACATGACCACATGCATGCCATAACATATAACATATGATGCATACTAACATTGAGGGTGTAATATGAAATAATTGGGAGAATATACTCTTCATCACTGTTCGTAATAATAGTTAAATATCCTAACATAAAAATGGAATAGTCAAATTATATGGAAAAAAAATTAATATTCAATATGAAATGAATGAATGTGGAAAAAATATACCAGAATGATCCAATAATAATATATGAAAACTAGTCACTATCAAGAACAATTAAATATACGAGAGTGAAAAGAAATATAAGTATAGGTTAAAATAAATGTACCAAACTCTATGCCTCTCATCCACCAATTATCCAGACTCATAGTGAGTGATCATGCTCAATGATAAAACTCGGGCATCATCCCAATATTTTCCTACAACAAGTGAGGGATACTCAAGTACCAGAGATCCATGGCTACTCAATCAAGGTTTGATTACCCATCAGTAAGGAACCACCAACATTGTTCCAGCCTAAATTGAAAATTTTAGTGTACATAAATGTGATAAGATTAGTATAATGTTGATTGAGAATACATAAACTAAAAAAGAATAACCAACAGTCACCGATACACTTATAATCAATTATCTTCTATATCATGAGAATTCATGTGATAAACACATTTCCATGAAGACGAAACTGACCTACATCTATACCATTATAGGTAAAGGGTAATAACATTAGTCCTGAACATTGATTTACCATATGTAAACATAATATATCTACGAGTAGACACATGTCCAATGAATATTATTTTAGGGAATAAGTCTACAGAAGCCCATCTCTATCATGGGTCTTTCTATAATAATATAATACCATTTAAACTACCATAGAGAACTGTATATGCACTACTATATTTTTTATTATTATTTATGGAGGATTAGTGACAGATGATGGTCACAAAATTCCATTTTTTAAAGGATTGTGTTGCGAATACTCCATTGAAAAAACATCGTCACGATTTCATTTTTTTCAATGAACCATCATAAAAAGTAATTATTTTTTATCAGTCATCCATCAGTCACAAATATGTTTCATAATAGTTTTAATTAAATAATTGTGAATGTCTATTGCAGTTAAGTAATTGTGATGGACTACAAATATTTCTCAAATAATAGGTTTGAAAAAAGAAATAAATTTAGACAAAAATTTAGAAATTTATAATGAAAAAATTCAATTAGAAAATTTTCAAAGAAAATATATCTTTAAAAATATTACATTATTTCTATAATGTTAAATTATTTAGAAAATAAATATATATAAAAATAATTAATAAAATCAAAATATTATAAGTAATTAAAATTGTTAAATAATTTTTTAAATATTTAAAATAATCAACAAATTTAATTTATTAAAAGAATTATATAAATTTAATGTAATTGAAATATTTAAAATATTTAAAATTTATGATTAAATATAATTTTCTTTAAAATAATTAAAATATTGAAAATATTGAAGCATAAAATAGGAAAACTAATACAAGAATACATGTAATACGTCATTTCAAACATGATCTGTTTGGAAAACCAATTAAAACCAAAATATAAAACATAGAAATATATTTTGTTTTCAATTTGTGGAAGATAACTTAATATACTTTGTGGAAGATTACTCAAAGACCCATGTGGGAGAAACTCCATGGAGATGCCAGCTCAAAGTTTCCTTATATACTCTAACATATGCTCATCCCTCACATGATGCTTTTCATCATCAACCTCCCAATCATTCATCTTCTGATTTTTCAACACAACATGTCCTCTAAACGGGTCCTAATAATGTTTACCGAACTACGACATTGATGAATAATATCTACGAGCTCGATTCACACTCGTTGATGTAACTGTATAAGTACTATATTAACCTGTTGGTGTTAGTCAATAACCAATACTAATCTCCCAAACCTTCTTGACACCCTACAATGTCGCTTGTATCTAGGCCCCCTAATCCAAACCCAAATCATCATTGAAATATTTTCCTCTCTCACCCTGACACTCACATGGTGGAGAAATCATAGTCTCATATACATCCTTTAATTAAAATGACAGCTTCAAATAATAATAAACACAATATCCATTAATTTTTTTCTAAAATTACTAACCACAATATGGCGCTCTCAGTTTCCAATAACTTCTCCAATATAAGGATCAATATACATATTATAATAAACTTCAGAGATCATATTATATAGTTCAGTAGCATCGAATATGATATAATAACCACGATATATTGAATGTATATATATACATTAATAAATAATTTCACATACCATTTTTTATCGATGTATTCCAAATTCACAAATATTTTTCCTATGTGTGATATATTTCCTCCCTAGGATCTTTCATCTAGATGATGACCTCCTTATAAATTTATCTCCAATCTAGATGGATCACATTCCATTCTATACTATAGCTGTGATAAAATCGAGAAAATTGGAGAAAAAATTACTTGTCAAAAATTATATCACAAGCATTATCCATAACACCCATTCCATGAGTGTTTAAAAACTATAGTGAGAGCACACATATAAAAATATCCCATGGCTCTTAGATAGGACATTTCAGTATTTCTCGAATCTGAGAAAATAAAATTTTCAAGACAATTTTTAAAAAAATATTTTAGTATTTAAATAAATTATAAAAATATTATATTATTTAATAACATAAAATCCTATAGTGAAACATCTTGTAAAAGAAATCAATGGGAACCAAGTCACTTGACACCCATAGCATTGAAAAATAGTTTTTATAATTTATCCATCCTTCCAAATAACAAAATTTGTAAAAGTGAAAATTAAAACAAAAATCAAAAAATCAAGAAAATAATTAAAAAAGTAAGTCAATACAAAATAAAAATCATAAATAAATAATTATATCCTCATATACCGTGCATCATATTTCAAGGTAGGTTTTGGGTTTGCATTGGTTAACCCCAAATGACTACATGGTGGTACACAATGAGGATCATCCATGTGTGATGAGGATCATGTGGCTCATGTTCCCATGTGACGATTGCAGAATTCATAATGAGATACCTTTTCCAACTGCTAAAAATGGGCTAGTTGATGATTACAAAAAATGATTGTAGACAACCTACCTAAGGGAGTTACTGAAGTAAATGAATATCAATTTTGATGATGGGGTACCACATCTTCCTTGGGGTCATTGTATTACAATTGACATAACACATCATGTTGACAGAGATTGTTCACTTCACAGTACTATATTTGAAGTAGTAGAAAGCATAGTGATTCCAAGGCCTGCTCTGGGTGAGAGTGGAATAGGATCAACATTAGAAGATCTAGTTCATCCATCTATGTAAGCAAGGGGAAAGCAATCCTAAAAGGAGGATCTGGAAGACTACCTACCCATGCTCTTGGGAAGCGGCTGTAATGTATTGATATACCTAAGAATGTTTTATACCCAAAGAATTAGAAATCCCATGACTTTAATTGATAATTTCGTAGTCCTTTTGAGATGTGGGATAATAATAATTACTTTGGGGGATCTTCCCAATATTGGAGGCTTTAGGGATAATGTTTTATTATCTCAGGTAGAGGGGGAGAAATATGCAGCTAAGATGGGATACATTGTGCAATATTGGGGAAAACCATGTCCAATAATTGGAAGGGTAAAATTAATTCATGATCAAGCATCCCCACCACAATCTTCTTCTACAAAGATGAGGGACATCTTCCCTTTTCGAAAATAATTATAGGGGGTACTAGGAAGAATATGCATATAGGGGGAGCCCTTTGGGGGAAGGACATGTTGTGGCCTTAGTGGTGGGATAATTAACCATAACTCTTATGGTAAGATATAAACCTTTACTTTCCACTACATACTCAGGTTATCTAGGTTTATATACTAAAATTTTTCTATGTTGGAGATCTTCATCTAATGGACCCCATCCTATGAGAAAATGAACATATAATGACAAGCTATGGGGCCTACATTTGGAGCGATGGCGAGGATAGGATCCCTCATTGCTGTGGTAACCAAGGAGGCCATTTCGGAATATTTGGTGCTTCCAACCATATATGGTGGTCTACATTTGGGGTTTACAATGGAAACAACATTGATAAGTGACAAAATATATGACCTTTGTAAATCATCAACCATAAGGAGTTATAACTTTCATCCCCCCCCCCCCCCGATTAGGCCAAATAATATTATCTTTGTCAAAATAGTTTTTTAAGAAGTGGTTTTATGGAAAATGAGAATGGATGGGATCCCTGGAGTTCCTATCCTGAGAGGGAATTTTTTTATCATGGAATCAGAATACCGAGATGACAAGAAAAAAAATAATGGTTATTGGAAGAATTGCAGGTGTGTAAAATCCTAAACTCATATAGGTGGAGTATAGAAATGAAGATTTATAATAATATTTGGAACCGAGCTCATCTGATGAAATTCTAGAGGAGGATCCTACTTCCTATATTCTCAAGGTGTTATGGGAATATGAACCCGCTGACCACAAATAGTTGGATATTGCGAACTCTAATGTAGATAACAGTCTGGTTTTCCATCACCATTCATTGAAACTAATCAAGCACTTCATCAAGATCACCCTGAAAGCAGAGTAGATAATCTGTATGGGGAAAAAAATCTCAGCTACAAGACCAATGACCTGGAGTGGTGGAGGCATATAGTTTACATATGCTCATCTTGGATTACCATTGTGAGAAGGTACAAGACAACGACAATGAATTTTGTGTCTCCCAGCAGCAAAGGATGTCTGTCAGCATTAAAAGACTTCAAAAGGAAGAATAATAGATCAAACATTTTGAAACATGGATGAACAAGTGCTATTATTTAATCAACACTCAATTGAAACTAATATCATGACTATGGGATTCGTTGGTGGAATCCAAATAGAAGTATATGTGAGAATATCATGAGGTTTCTAATAATTAAGATGAGCAAGAACATGTTCGGATCATATCTGGTGGAATTTTTCCCATGACCAATGTGGGTGAAAGATATCTCAGGTGGTGACATCAACTAGTGGGTTCCACTATCCAATGCCAGGCAACACAGAGAAACTCCATCGAAGGGGACAATTTATGGGGATGTTGCATTGTCTATTTCTTAAAAATGTTTTTATGATTTCATACATATATAATCTACTTGTATGGAAATATTTAAAGATCTATTTTATTATTTTCCTTTGATCATATCTCTGAATCAACTATCATTCAATACCAATTGTCATGGGGTTTCTGTGTGCTGTGAGAAGTAAGGGATGACCAAGTAGTTTCTATGTATTGATAAATGGGTTCAAACCAATCATTAAATGCTTGGGCTCTGACTAACCACCCAAAGATTATGAAATAAGACAGGGGTCAGAAACTAGAGAATAGTGTTATCGGAGAATCCAAATTTTTCTTCTCAATGTTTGATAATGCATGAGAAGCGTAATGTCTATGGTGTAGGAATCAATTGAAACAAAGGGTAATAATATGTGTGATTCTTAAAACCAAAAATTAGAAACACAATAGTGGTGTAATGATGATGGAAGATAACTACTAACAATGATTTAGACACAATATCCATTTCATGTTAGCCGAAAATGGGAACAAATAAATGGGGCTGACCATTGACCAAATTTGAAATTAGGGTTATGAGATCAATTTTTCATATGATTTCTTCTAGAAATTTTCTAGTATTGGTAGGCGATCTATATGGCATAGAATCCATGCAATTAGTGGGTACCGTAGGGTGTGAAATATGATAGGGATCTAAAAAAGGGGAGAAAAAATCATGTAGATGTGGTGATGGATTATTCAAATGGATTCCAGCACTTTAGAAACTATTCCATAATGATTAAATCACATTGGTTGATTACATTGGCATGAGTCAAGATCAAACCTACTTCCATGTAGAACCACAATAGTTACGACCGAGAATATATTTCAGTTTTATGTCTTGCATGTGTGGATGATGATCTTGTAGTCTTCTGTCAAATGTAAAAGAAGATCCATGGTATAGAATATCATCATGTGATTAGGACGCACCCCCTAGTTTAACATCATGTATCTAGGACATTGAACAGAGATTATGATCATACTACATTGACCTTGTGAAACATCTTAAAATCATGTTACAAAAACATAGTGCTCATAGTTTGATGATATAGTGTTTGGACCATAATTGGGGATAATGGAATAGGAGATTTGACAGACCTCTGTTTGGGAATGAGGAAAATTACTAGGAATCACTTTGTGTCCCATAATGATTAGAATCATGATACACATTGTTATTGAATGATGACGTGGTGAAAAACCAAAACTGGTTGGGATAAGGCTCTCTAGTGAGGAAGATGTAGCTTCCTAGAATTATCAAGTGGAATCTAGAAATTTTTTAGTATAAAGAGGCGGTCTAATATCATTCATTTTGAACATGGACACCCTAAAGATGAAATGCATAATATGGTACATAATCATACATGAAAGAGTACAAATGGAGTCCACACCACACCACGCATCCACTAAAGTGGAGTCGAGGCAAAAAAAATGTTGGAACAATGAGTTTAGAATTCTATGGCTAGACTAAGGGATGATATGTCTGTATTTCATTACAAATCCTATGGGGAACGGAATCAAGAAGCATAGAGTTCTTATAAAAATTTTGTTGTTCTATTCCAGCCCGTGCACAGATAAGAGGAAGCATTTAATTTATCTTGTTTGTTCTTTAGCTGTTGGTTTTTATGAAGTGACTAGCCCTGGATGAAAATTATGGGTGCCACTACCAGAATCATGTTGTATGTCGGTCTTGAAAAATAGCACTAATGATGACCTGTGCTAAGGGCGATGTCCTATCATTTGAGAACAACACAATGTTTTGGAATTTTTCATCTTGAAGCTAAGATAATGATGTCATAGTTTATGGTTATATAATCAAACTAGTCTATGAACACTAAATTCATGTGATAAGGATGCAACAGTTTAACATCATATGTGATGGGAGAAATCATAGTTTATGGTCATGGAACTCTATCCTTGAGGTTGTGCCACCCTATGTGTTAATATTACCTTAACAAAACTCATAATCACATGTGATATATGAGCGGTGATTGAAATAAAGGGTGGTATTAGGATTTAAACATCACATTAGAGTGATCAATAGTGAAACAGAAATTTTGGGTGAGAAAATATCAATCTGACATGCATTCCTACTCGATGTATAAGAACAAACGATGAAACAAAAGTGCTACAAAATTTAAATCATTCCACCTAATACTAGGGATGCAATAGAGATGGAATAATGATAGAGGAATACTATTGTTCCTGTTCGAGAGATAATATACATGACATATATCCAAGGATGGGAACATGTTAGTGAGGGTCATTCACTGACTCTATTCATAATGTGAATCCTAGTTCAAATTGGAACTAACGATCCTTTGAGTTGTTGGCCCAAATAGTTAATAAATCCATAAGTCAGAGATAATATTCTATTTGGGGGTCCTATCAGATGAAAAAGATGCTCAAACCCAAATAAATGGGACATGTAATGTGGGAACGTACCCATACAATTTAATGTCATACAATAAGGATAAAGGAGAGGATACATGCTCTCATGGGAATTACATGATGTCATTTATCATAATCCCAACATGAAATATGACCAACAATTTTCTATTCAACACTGCATTATATTGGTATAATGCTAGGCCAAGAAGGTGGATTATTGTTTTAAAATGATATGGCTAGAACCATAGACAACATGTATAAGTGTCACTAGATATCCCAGTAGGGTGAGAATCAACCACACGTAATTTTTGAAAATAGCATGGAAGATGGACAATGAAAAAAGCGCAGTTTATTATAAGATAAAGACACCATAGTTTTTGGTAGTTTATCACCATACAACTTAGAGGGAAAAAGAATTCTTTAACATCATATGATACAGATATTGGTCATCTTAGATAATATTTTTAGAAATAGGTCCATTAGGAGAGGAATTCAAAGTGGCAAATTGTAGTGTAGTTATAAAATGCTATCTGATGTGAATGAGATCTAGAAGGACTCAACCACACCCCTAAATTCTGAATGGAATGCATATATGGTTTTGGGACATAAATTATTTAAAATGATATGTCAAATCCTAGTTTAAGGTCATAGGGTTTATACTGTAATGTGGTGCAATTCTTTCATGTGGTTACAAATCAAACTAAGACCCCTAAGTGTGCGTGAGCTATGTCGGTGCCAGAAACATGGGGAGGAAAAAAAATAATGGAAAATAAAATCACATGACTAGGGGAAAAATATGAAGAGTATAGAATGGCCCCAAAAAACTGATCCGCCCACTCAATGTGTAATGGTGTACATGGGGATACAACTAAGAGTTTCAAATAAATGTCTTTACATGAGGATGTGAAGAAGGATATGACTCAGAATATAAAATATTTGAGACCCAATTAGAGTGGAATATTTGTGAAGGATAAATACTAATGATGTTGGAGAAACAATATCCATTTCACATAGCATCAGATGGTAGTAAACACCTCACAATCGACAACTGACCACATTCAAGACGTGGAACCTATCTCAAAACTCAATTCAAGATCCTCTAAGATGTTGGCCCAAAATGGATGGTGATCCTAATGGCCGAGCATACATAAAAGTTTAGGGTCCTTTGCAATATGTAATGATAAAGACGAACCAAATAAAAGGGATAAAAGAAGCATGGAAATGAAAAAAACCATGTCTATTCAAAATCCATCACTCTAATCCATACTCCACAATCCATATGGGCAATAAAATGAGGTATTATATATGTCTAGGGACACAATCAAGGAAGATTACTTGAAAATATATATAATGGAAATAGAAAAAGTGGGTTGACGAACCCAGGGATGGTCTAAAAGACAAAATGTCCAGGTGTTCCTACATATCCTGCGTGGGAATGAATCAATGTACTTTTTTTTCTGGAATGTTGTGAAATTTATCATCTTGTGGTTAGGATGATTGGGGAGAGGTATCCTAAAGGGGAGATGTGTATTGTGTTGTATTGTAAGCCTTCCTAAATAAAAACCAGTTAGGGATCACGCCCCATATTTCAAAATACAATATAGACATCAAGACAAAATGAAAGTAAACAAATATGAGATTCTATGGGTAGACCTGAATACAAAATGTTCATGTATTTATACATATACCATAAGGATTTAAATCAAGACAAAACTAGTTCTGAAATTCCATTAATCTAAGCATCATGTGGGTAAAACAAAGATGAGGGACACTCTCAGGGGAGGTACATGGTGTGGATATTGAAAAGTAAATGTGAATGAGGAGTAACGTGGTCTGATACCAAACCAAATAGTCCTATGAGATAATTAATCCATGAGTCTAAAATGCTAAATAAATTTTTTTTGACCTTGCTGATGGACCTAGGAAAAAAATGTATGGGCGTCACTATGGATCCTGTGAGGTTACGACTCAGGTCATATATTGATTTGACATGTCATGAATTTTAACATTCTAAAGTAGTGATGAATAAGGAAATTAATGTCATGCTAAAAGTTTGGTTTAGTTTTACATCATCCAGGATAATGAAGTTGGGAAATTTTAGATCCTACAGCCATGATGGGGAAGATAGGGAGGTCCTTGAAGAAGGAGTACATGATGCTAATAATGTAAACTCGATGTGAATGGGGACCAAGGAGGCCTCAAACCACACCACATGATATTTGGGAACTCACACCATTGGGAAGAAAGGATGAAAATATTGGCGATAATTGGGGATGGACCCAAAGATAAAATGTCTGGGAATTCCAAGGTCTCATATATGTATATTAATCAAGCAATACAGAGTTCTTGAATGTTCTTTGTTGTTTAATATCGTGTGTAAATGAAGTCACCCCAAAGGGGGTATCTGTGGCATGGAAAAATAACCTGACAATAATGTGAACAAAAATGGTCTCATCCATTCAATTAAAAATCCCAAGAAAAATGGGTCACCTTCCTTTTAATGACAACATGAAGGACCATAAATTCTCTGTACTTTAATGCCATACAGGAGGGATGGAGCAGTTTAATGTCATGTGGGATGTGATAAATTCATGTTTAATGTTGTAGAACATGAACCATAATATATGGTCCACCATGATAGGAAAGGTTGAAGAACACAGTGATAGACCTAAAAACAAATTTTATGGATGTTCCTATGTATCATGTGGGGGATGAATAAAAACACACATAGTTTTTATGTTTTTTGTAGTTTATCATCATGCGGTGTGCATGAAGGGGAAAATGAGATTATCTATAAAATTGGATATATGATGTTACTACTATAAAACCAAAATGAATGAGTAAAATAGCTATCTACTCCCCACATTGTGTACCTAAGACACTCAGGTCGAGAGTCTATAAATATCACAGGATTTATAGTTCCTTGGTATAAACTAGAGAATGAAATGTCTAGGAGTTCCTATGCCTCCTGTGAGGGTAAGAATCAGGTGACAAATATTTTTGAAGTGTCATGTAGTTTAACATCATGCGATAAATATGGATTTAGTATAAGATGAATCCTTAAGTGGTTCACATAGTTCAGCTGCTAAAAACCCAATGTGAATGAGGAATTTTGTGGTCTCATAACACACCATGAACTCTAATGGAAACCATTTGTCCTAGGGCCAAAAATGAAAAAACATGGGGCTAGACCCACTGACAAAATGTCAAGGTGTTCCTACACAACATGCGAGGGTAGGAATCAATTTATATGTATTTATTAAATTTGAATCAGTCTAAAATCATTTGGTATGGAATAATGTGAAAGTTTAACATCATATTGGAAGATCTAAAGGATGATGTGGCATGTATATTAACAAGACTCTAGATATATGATGTAGTTTATCATCATGAGGGGTGAAAATAATAGGTAGTTTCATATCCTTTTGCAGAACAGAGCATTTAATGCCTTACGGGACTAAAGAGATCCTCATGGGAATTATTGATTAAGGAATTTAGCATTGTTTGGTGTATTGATATGCTCTTCATCAAGGGTTATCAAAAGGTACACTAAATTTGGGTAAACCTTAAAAATGATATAAGGTCCCGCCCACATGGGCTCTATCTTTGGTGGTTTCCTATCATGTGTCATCAGCATTCTTAGAGACAATACCACATCACCTAGATTGATGGATTATAGAAAAACAATCTTTTTTAGAGCACATATTGTCTTCTTCTGGTGCTTCTTTAGATTGTGTAGGGATGAAATCCTATTCCTATCGAGGGATTTTAGCTCTGCTAGATGGTTATTTTCTATCTTGTAAGATTCTTGCAGATCAAATATATCCATGTGGATTGGTTGTAACTAAATATTGAGGGACATGAATATCTGTTCTCCATAAACCAAGGAATATGGGTTCACCTAGGTTGAATTATGATTTGTCATATGATAATCCCATAGAGCATTTGGGAGATTTTCTGGCCGACTCTTCTTATATGGACAACCATATTTTTAAAAATTTACCAGAGGGTTTTTTTGAATTATGTGATCTTCCCATTTTCCCACAGGTGATAGAAATAAGTGTGATTGGATTGGATGTTGTACGTAACATTCAATTTTTTCATATCTACTACTTGAAAGTTAGTTCCTTTATTGATGAGGATGATTCTAGGGAATCCGATTTAGGTGATGATGATAGAGATCACGAAATCAACGATAGAACCATATATAACATTCATGAGAGTAATTACTTCTTTCCATAGGGAGAATAATGATATGCCTTTTGGAATGAACCTGCACATGTGAGCTATTGTGGGTGGATACAATCTCATGACATTGATCCCCCAGACCCCGAAGAGCGTAGACTACGTAATAGTCTGGAGGGGATATGGAATACGATGCAAAAAATTGTTTTGGATATAACATGAATGACACTTATTGAATAACACAATACAATGATGGAACATGGTTGGACAGAAGTAGCCCACCCTTCAGATCTTGTGTGAATGTTTTTACCCAGCTTGATGAGTTGTGTAGGAACTGACCTGGACTTCTGGAATTACTTGGTAGATCACACCTCATTTAATGTAGTAGAAGATAAATCCATAAAAACACTATTTTAAAGTATTTGTTCACGGATTGGAACACTATACGGGGTGAATTACACTACACTTCTACGGATTCACTCATGTTCATATCTGATTTAGGGAGATTGTAGTGTCAGAGGTACTTTTCAAATGATGTTGTCCGACGAGGGTATTAATTTCATATAGAAGGGAGATCTAGAGGTCTTTATATGGAGGAATATGTGGTAATATAGCCTACCTAATTATTTCCATCATTATTTGCAGTGACGAATGTAATGGCTCATCAATTCAACTCATGGATAAACAAGTCATTCTAGTCATGATCTACAAGAGATGCGACAAGGATTGCCAATGCATCGGCTCGGCCATTTGTAACATTGGGATTAAATTGACATCCGGCCAAGATGGGAGTCAATATATTAACTAGGGATGACTCTTTAAAACTGGATCAAGATCATCCTTTATGATGAAATTTTCAATGTTGATTTTCTTGATTATTAGCTCAGTTTATGAAGTCCTATATAGGCAGGTAACTTTAATCTACTTGGACAACTCGAGACCAGTGATAATATCTGGATACTCTAAATTTTTGGTGCAGCATTTTGGAAAACTGAATGAATAGGGAATGATTTCCTTTGTTGGAATAATCAATATGACACATATGCCTACTATTTTGAATATGGGTACATTGATCCTTCTTCCAGTGGGGATCTATGAAGCACAATCAAATTCCATCTGCCAACATGTCACAAACCGGATCCACTGAGAGGATGGTGTCATCTAGGAATTCAATAACAAGATCATACTTTTCAAGGGATATATTGCCTTCCATAAAATAAACCAATTTTTTACCCATGACATCTTTCTGAGTAATGAAAATTATGTTGAATTGTTGGTGGATCATTGCCCATCGAGCTGGACATCCTTTCACCATATGGTAGTTCAAAACATACATTAACAGATCCATGTGGGTAACCAACTATATCTCACAGTGATGTAGGAAGTACTTCCACATTTATACTATGAAAACAAGTGTGAGCCATCTCATATTGATAGAGAATCATCTTATTTCAGTATTGAGGAGCATGAGAAATAGATATTATAAACCATTATATATACCATCTCTATTTTTATAAGTGAGAAGAGCTTTGAGGGACTATTCCAAGGAGGTCATGTAATGTACTTGTGGCTTACTAGAGATGGGTGGCATCAAAACCATAGGCTGGAGTATGTACTTCATGATTTCCTCCAATGTGGTCAACATTATTCATCCCATTGGTAGATGACACCTTTCATCATTAGTCAGGAAAATGGATTACAAATTCTATCCATGATCTCGTGGAATCAACAAAGGTAGGTTAGGTGGCTTTAAATTCCTTGGATCACCAAAATTTTTCTCAGAAGATGTATCTAACAGAATGAATTGATCTTCTATGGATATATCTTGATGCCTCTATATCAAATGAAGAAGTTGATAATCCATCGAGAGGTAACCCTGAAGGCACGCATCAAGGGGTTTATAATTAGATGAAGGGAGAAGAGTAAGGCAAACATTTTTTCATGATCTATAAGATGTTACCATGTTTAACAAGATTTGACCACTAGATTTTCCATGTATCATTTCTGTAATTTCATAATAATAGGTTTAAATATTCAATGCATATCATGCTTTTTGATCGCTCCTAAATTATTTAGATTGAAAGGCATTACCTGATAACAAATGGTACCGTGTTGTGTTATTATGGTAATAGAATCTTCATTCTCAAGGGGAATTCTAATTTGATTATACCTAGAATACACATCCCTGAAGGAGAGAGAATAAAATATGGTAGTGTCATCAAACTATATATCCTTCATAGTAAGGGTAGAATCATACTTTGGATAGTTATTATTAAGATCTTGAAAGTATATACATACCGTGATCTATTCATTTTTCTTCCCAACATGATTGGTATTGTCCAACCATATGTGGTACTGGAATTCATAGATGAATATGGATTTAATGAGCCAATCAACATCACCCTCAACCCTGGAACTGTGAGAAGGTTCTATATTTCTACAATTCTATTTTATAGCACATTGACATACATGGAGAACGAGATGGTGGATAGAGACCAGGGAAATTAGTCTTTTCATCTAATTATAACTTCTAGTAAATCTATCATGATTCCACTACATGAAATTGACATAGCATTGTTGATCTTCTACATGCATAGCTATGCTAATTATTTTCACTATTTCATCATCCTCTATACTGATATTTTCTTTGATCAACTAATAAAAGGTAGTAGAGACACCTTCCACTAATAATGTGGGAGTGTACTCCAAATATCTTTAATTTTCTATAGTAATGTGATGATTGAAAAGGGGAAATTCACATTGGTTAAATGACACTAATGAAATGTTGTGTCATCCTGAGCGGTGGATAAATATTTATCAGGATACCATGCACTTTCATTACCTTGGATATATAAGCTATTGATCTAATTCCATTATACATTTTACTGATGAGTCCCTGCATGAGGATATCAAAGAACTAGTGGTCTGTTTGTTTGTGTCAGTTCATCCCAGCTCGACAGAACATGCAGGTATGGTGTATTGTTTTTTCCGTGGGGTTGACATCCTTATATCGTATAGGGTTAGGGGGTTCTGGTATCACCCAATCCCACATATATAAGAATATGATGTGATACTATGACATTCTTTGTATATAGTAATGTGTGTAACACAACAAATTTTGGGAATATTATTGTAATGATACTATGCATTCACTTTTGTTGAAGTCCTTTTAACCAAAAAAATTAAAGGACAAACATAAGGCTATATATTTAATTAAGAACACCGTAGCATTTACAATACACTGAGATGAACATAGTAAACACACTAACCAGAAATACCTATTAAATCCCCTATTAGATCCACTGGAAGTCCCCCAATCACCATAATGAGGTCCAGTAAGTAAAGAAGATCTTTAGAGTCAACTAAAGCAAAAAACATTAACACCATAATCATAAATACCGTTCTGATCATTAGTGGGATTGGGAGAGTCATCTTCTTCAGTTACCTTGAGTTTAAAACGCCCTACACCACTATTTTTATAGGGGTCCTTTAAAAATTATGACTATTATATATACATGAACGTTGGGTTTTTAAATTTTCTCTATTTATAAAAACATGGTTTCTATAACCGTATGATATATCAAGTATAATAAAATGTACAAATTATTTGAATTATATTTTAAAATATCATAATTTTAAAATAAAAGATTACTCTTATAAAATAACTTAATTGATTTTAAAAAATACAAATGGTTGGAAACATAGTATTTTAACACCTTATAAATGTTTTGAAATTCATGGATAAATTGTATCATATAATCATATACATTTAATGATTATTGAAAAATATATTATGTTATATATTTAGAACTATTGATTTTGAATTAGTAAAATTATTTATCAATTCAATCAAATGGTAGAGTATGTTATGAAATATATATTTGATTTTAAAAGTTATATGTTTTTAAATCTTATTATGTTTTGACAAAGTCAATTTTAAAATATTAGTATTTATTTTTTTTTTTAAATTAAACCATTCTGTTTCCATATATTCTAACACTTAATTTATTTTAACAAATAAATTTAAAAAAACATAAAGGGAGCCGGCCAGCCGAGGGCAGCCCCGGGGCCAAGCCCTCAAGGCCAAGGCCGAATCCCATTGACACATGAGGAACCAGCCATCAGGGTCATCGGCTCCCGAGAAGTGCATGCTTGGTGTGAACCTGCTTATTATGAGATGAGAAGAGCTTCAGCTAGGCCGCGCGTGGGCCTGTTTCTAAGGCTCGCGGTGCGCATTGCGTGAGGCTTGGCCAAGGCCTACAGGGTTCCATGTATAAGGCCTCGTGAAGTGGGTTCTTGTGTCATTACCATGAGAGAAGTGAGCTCTGGATTATAAGCGGCACCCCTTATTTGTTTCATTTTGATGCGGGACACTGAATTTCAGGTGGCGCACGATCTGAGTCATTCATCGCATCTCGTGATCGATTGGAACCGTCTGCGTGATCGATGCCACACTAACACCCACATCTCATAGTAACCATACGATACTTCCATGATTAAATATCGATCATCAATTATTTTAAATAACACGTTATCATCTTTCACTTCACTCCCAGGCCATTGATCGAGCATGATCAATCCAAGTTGTTAGTTCTTTATATTTTTTTTCCTCATGTTTTGTGATCATCTCCACTGCTCTGGTTTACCCAAGGAAGAAAATGTCGCTCTCATTTCCAATGCTCCCCTTGACTCTTGCACACCCCACCTCCTAGGGCACTATAGTCTTTTCCCCCTCATACCGACCTACCTCATGGGTCGAGTCTCATTAATTTCACCAAATCCTCCACTTAAATCCATCCCCATCATGAACATCCTCTTCCTATCAAACTCCTCTCAATCTCCCCAGAAAACTAGTGAGTTTCCTTTGATCCGATCGTCCTTCGAAGTCATTGTAAGTGTTCTATGTTTTATTGTGTTTTCAAAACCCACCATTACACCTCAGTATATATACATATGGTTTATGATTACATGTATGTACATACCATTCAAACCCTTCATTTTAAATAGATCATTTCAAGGGTGCTTACCTACATGGCTAAAAATGCAAGGGTTCTATTTTAAAGGTTTTTGTTTTAAAAAACATAAATTGAGAGGTTCTGTATATACGATTAATATAGTATATACACATATATAAATTTATATATATACAAATGTGTTTCTACTTTGATCCTCTTCGTTATTGTTTTCGAGATTATTGATTATGACGTTTATACGTGAATAATGATTTTCTTTTGGTTATTCTTTTTTTACAAACACATTTTTTATATTTTGTTTATAAAGTTTTTCAATATATATATACAAAAAAATACTTCAAAACCCATCTATGTAATAATGTTTTCCAGTGAGTTCATTGATGTGTAGTTATAGGTAAGTAATCATTTACACTATGTATGGTTTCATTCAAAATGTTTCATTAAGAAAACCCCAAATTATACATGTGTATAATCGGGTGTATTTATGTATATATATAATCCCAATCTAATATATTTTCATAAGACTTCAAATTAATCAGCATGATATACTGAGATTTATATACTTATAATGTTTGTTTAGAATCTATTTTATATGCGAAAAAATCTATTTATAAACATTTTATTATTATGTGAATAATTATTTATACATATATGTTTTCCAATACAATCATTTATGATTTTTAAGACTTGAATACTAACCCTTAAATAATATTTTAGATGTGAATTAGTCTTCTGGTCTAAGTATTGTTACGTTATATTTTAAAATCGCAGTTTTCATAAGTTTATGTAAATACGGTTTCATATAATTATAATAAACCCAATATGGTTTGGTTCCCACCAAATAAATGATTGAGGGTTTGAGGTTTTCAGATTTTAAAATATTTAGTATACCATGATTAATTTATAAGAAAACCCATGTATATAGTTGGTGTATGTATCATTATGTATGTATATATTTTTAAAATTTATAATTGAAACCCTAATTTCACGTAATGGTTGTTAATATTTAAATATAAGTTGGATTTTATTGTTATTTTATGCTGTTTTGTATTATAGTATCTATGTGTACACTAATGGGCTTGATTAAAGTAATTTCAATGTTATTAACTGTGTTGAATGTCAAAGGAATATACTCTAACATTACCCCAACGTATTAGAAAATAAATAGTTTTGTAAATCATGATATGCTCGCATGAAATTGATTCACATAATGAATTTGCTACAATGTTTACTATAGGTTAATTGAGTTTATGATTTAGTCTATTTGCATGTTCAATAGCATGTTTAAAAGAATATTTAATGAAAATTATTTATGTATTTCATTTCCATGAAGTAATAATTTTAAAGAACATCACTTTATCATTTCATGAAACAACCTCTTTTCATCTACCATTTGATGTGGTATAGTAATTTTCCTTCGTACATAGAATGTTTACTGAAACATTCTTTATTTTGATTAATTATTCCGTGTTTGTAATGTTATTAGTCATGTCATATGTTTGTAGACCAATTGTATTATGGTTTTCCCTTGTCCATATCCTTGATCATCCTACAAGAATATGATGCATCATAATAATGAACCAAGAATCAAGTTACCCAAAGAGGTATGGGACACCTTGGGTAATATGAAAATGAATGAATTATTCAAGGTGGTATGGGACCTCATGAATATACAACCCCGTTTAGGTAATGTATGTTCAATGTGGCTAACATGTAAGTAAAGACCTGTTAAGGGTGTTCCCTAATAGAGTTCCAATGCATTGTGAAAAGAATCAATCTCTAGAGATGACAAGTTTTACTTTACCTTGGTTAATAACTTTGGTAATTTCACAACACCTTGGGGATGGACTTTGGTGATAGGTTCGTGAATGTCTAAATGAAATGTTAAAGCCACATATTCAAGTTATGTTACATGATCTTTTCAAAATGATATGCCTATTATTTCACTACACTGATCCCTATGTTTTTTTATCAAGTTCATATTGATGTCACAAGTAATGGTTTAGGGCATGATTTTTGTTTATCACTCAGTAAGATAGTAAGAAAATTATGAATTGAAGTTGTTTCCTTCACACGCAACTCTGATTATGTATTACTATTAACTATTTAATTTTTTCTTAAATAATCATATGTCATACTTGTTTAGGATGACCTTTATTACACCTTTGAAAAACGTCATAATTGATTCATATATTCCTTAAAAATCGTGATTGTGCACTTTTATGTTATGTTACATATGATAAAATTTTCCTTAAGAGAATGTTATATGGATAGTTTTAATGAATTCTTTGAAAAGTTACTTTGGTTTATTTTAAAACCACTTAATGGGCATTCTTATACTCACCCTATGCTTTGATTTAAAATATTCAGGTAACAGCTTTTATCAGATGAAACATCCTTGAAGTTTCTTGTTTCCCAGAGCCTGAACCAAACTCGATCCACTATATGGGACAAGATGTGCGTTTATCAGTGCATGTTTTTATTTCAAAACGACACATCATGTTCAGCAGGCCCCGACTCCTGGTTTTCTGGAATCGGGTTTTGACAGTTGTTATTAGAGGGTTCAGTTTGAATAACTCTGGAAGTACAGAACTGAAACAAAGAAAAATATACTTTAGTGTTAATAAAAATGAGTTTTATTAATTTTCAGATGGAAAACTATGGTAGTAAAATTTTTCACTCCCCAATGAGGCCCTAGAGACCATTTTTTAGCTATCCTAGAGAATTTTCTAAACTATTCACATATCTGCATTACATTCAAACACTTATACAATGTGTCAAACTCACCACGAGTTCTTCGATTACACCGAGGGTTAGAATTTGATTACATCATTATGATGATGACCCAATTACGCTCATGTGTGCATCGGGGAAGGTACCATGAGGGTATTTCCTGGGTGTTCACGGCAGGTGAGTACTTTGACTTTATATCTGTTGGAACATTTCGAGAAGCTGCTGCTCCTAGTGACCTCCGAGTGGCCTATCTGTGTCAAATCTTGACCTACGGCTTCTAGGGATAGTTTTTGGAGATCGTAATGTTAGAAGATGAGTCCAACCAACGGTCCTATAGAAAAAAAATTCAATTTTTACGTCTCCCAACTTCATACCTCTCATGCTATACTCAGGAGAGGTCACAGGTGCCCCCATGAGTTTAACCCTGAATGCTCAGCCTATGTTTGGTTTGAGGAAATAGGGTGTTTTGCTTCTCTGTGTGTAGTTCGTGTAGTAGGTCATTAGGGGAAGCTCAGGAAGATATGTTTAGTGATAAACTTATGTTTTATTGAAATATTATCTTCTCCTTACCTGGATTTACTTTTTTTATACTTTTGGACGGATTTCATGTGATTGAACTCCCGTCTTAAATATTTTGATGGAAGGAAAAAACCACATGTTATCTCTTCCTACTGAGATAGTGGACATTATCGCAATCAAACGCTATCAAGACGAGTATCATCCATTAGAAAACCTATGAGGAATGTGAAATCAATTATTTGAGGTGACAAATAGTCTGGAGTTTCTCTGCACCTGTAAAGGGAATGATTCCGTCTTCTACCGGATAGGCTCATCACAATTGGTCGAGCATAAGCAGAGAGGAAAATACCATGAAGGGATCTTCCTGTGTTTCACCCTAGGCTGGAACTACACGGCCAGAGTAAAATTTCATGAGGGTCCTTTAGAGGGAAATGTTTGCGCGACCTACATGTAAAAACTCCTGAGCATTATCCTATACAACAACTTCTATAACATAGATGTTCTCGATCGAAACATAATTTGGTGAGTTATTCGTACGTTGGTCCATATAGACATTTCCAAAAAAATTACCATTTGAGCCTCCCTCTGGACTCCCGATTTTTCGGTGCATGTGTTCAACCCATTCTTCTCTAAGCGCATCTGGATCAAGTAACTTGAGGAGTTGAGCCCCCATTTGGGTTTTCCATTGAATGCACCTGAGGATCCTTTATGATGGAGGTTATGGTGAGATAATCAGATAACTTTTTTGAAATAAATTGTGAGGGCACAATTTTTTGAAGGGGGGAATAATGTAACACCCCAAATTTTGGGTAACATATAATAATGATACTATGAATTCACTTTTTTTGATGTCCTTTTAACAAAACAAAAATTTAAAGGACAAACATAAGTCTCATTATTTAATTAAGAACACTGTAGTGTTTACAATACACCTAGATGAAAAGAGTAAACACACTAAACAAAAATACCTATTAATACCCCAATTAGAACTAATGTAAGACCCCCCAATATCGACAAAGAGGCCCAGTATGTAAAGGAGATCCTTCAAGTCAACTAATTCAAAAAAATTACCAACAAAATCATGAATACCTAACCGATCATCCGTGGGATTGGGAGAACCATATTTTTATGTTACATTGAGTTTGAAAGACCCTACCATGCTGTTTTTATAGGGGTCATATAGAAATTATGAATGTTCTATATATATTACTTTAGGGTTTTTAAAGTTTATATTTTTATAAAAACCTAGATTCTATAACCTTATGGTTTATCAAGTATGTTAAAGTTTTCAAATGTTTTGAGTTATAATTTCAAATATCATAATTGTAAACTAAAATATTACTCCTATAAAAGAACCTTATTGATTTTAAAAAATCCAAATGGTTGAAAACCTAGTATTTTAACACCTTCTAAATGATTTTAATGTCATGTTTAAATAGTATCTTATAATCATATACTTTTAATGATTATTGTAAAATATATATATTATATCTTTAAGACTAGGTATTTTGAATTAGGAAAAACTATTTATCATTTCAATCAAATGGTAGAGTATGTTATAAATTGGATTTTATATTTTAAAACAAACAAGTTCTTATAAAATAGAAAAGATTGTACAAAGTCAAATTTTAACTATTAGTACTTCATATGTTTTTTAAATGAAACCATTCTGTTTCAATATTTTCTAACATTTCATTTTTTTTCAAATAAATTTTTAATAAAAACGAAGAGATGATCTGGCCAACCGATAGCAGCCCTGGGGCCAAGTCCTCAAGGCCAAGACTGAGATTTAGTGACACCTGAGGCATCAGGCATCAGGGTCATAGCCTCCCGAGTAGTGCACGATTGGTGCAGACCATCTTATTATAAGCTGAGAAGAGCTTCGGCCTGGTCGCGCGTAGGCCGGTGTCTAAGGCCTACGGTGCGCAACGCGTGAGGCTTGGACAAGGCCCATAGGTGCCCATGTATAAGGCCTCATGGATTGGTTGCATGTGTCATTTCCATGAGATCATTGTTCTCTGGATTATATGTCGCTCCCCTTATATTTTCGTTTCGATGTGGGATGTCGAATTTCCGGTGTTGCACGATCTGAGCCGTTCATCACATCTCGCGATCGATCGGAACCTTCCTTGCGATCGATGCCATGCTAACACCCATCTTTCACTATAACCATATGATCCTTCCACGATTAAATATCGGTCATAAATTCTATTAAATCTAGTGGTCTCATCTCACACTTCACTGCAAACTGTTCGATCGGGCTTGATCAATCCAAGTTGTTCGTTCATTTTCATCTTCTTCCTCACGTTGCGATCTGCTTCAATGCTCTGGTTCACCCAAGGATGACAATGTTGTTCTCATTTCAAATTCACCCCTCGACTCTTGCACACCGCACCTCTTAGGCCACACTAGTTTCGTCCCCCACATATTGTCCTACCTATCGGGTCGAGTCTCATTAAGTTCCCCAAATCCTCTACATAAACCCCTCCCCTCACAGACTTCCTCTTTCTCCCGAACTCCTCTCGATAACCCAATCAAACTAGCGAGTTCACTTTTATCTAATCTTCCTCTGCTATCACTGTATGGGTACTGTATTTTCTTTTTTTTTTCCAAACCCATCCTTACACCTAGGTATATATGCAGACGGTTTATGTTTACAAGTATATACATACCATGAAAAACCTCTATTTTAAATAGAGGGTTTCAAGGTTGCTTACCTGCCTGGCTACAAATGTAAGGGTTTGGTTTTAAAGGTTTTAGTTTTACAAAAAACCTAAAATGAGAGTTTTTGTATATACGATTATTATAGTATATACACACATATATATATATATATGTATATACAAACATGTTTCTACTTTGATCCTCTCTGTGAATGTTTTCCAGATTGTTGTTGATGATGTTTATACATGAATAATGATTTACTTTCAGTTATTCTTTTTTTACAAACCCTATTTTTATATCAAGTTTATTAAGTTTTTTCAATATATATATATAAACATAAATAAATCAATTATACTAGATAGAATAAGGTTTACCAGGGAGTTCATTGATGTGTAGTTAGGGGTAAGTAATAATTTAGACTATATAAGGTTACATTCAAAATGTTTCATTAAGAAAAACCCAAATTATACATGAGTATAATCGGGTGTATTTACATATATATAATCCCAATACAAACTATTTTCATAAGGGTTTCAAATAATCATCATGATATAATGATATTTATATACTTATAAGGTTTGTATCAAAGATATTTTATATGTGAAAAAATATTTTTATAAACTTTTTATTATTATGTGTATAATTTTGTATACATATCTGTTTTCCAGTACAATCATTTATGATTTTTAAGACTTGAATGCTCACCCTGAAGAAATATTCTAGGTGTGAATTAGGCTTCTAGTTTATGTATAGTTACGTTATAGTTTGAAATATCATTTTTCATAAATTTATGTCAATATGGTTTCATATATATATATAATAAACCCTATTTGGTTTGGTTCCTGCCAAATAAATGAATGAGGGTTAGAGGTTTTCAGATTTTAAGAGATTTAGTAGACCATGATTAATTTATGAGAAAACACATATATACACTTGGTGTATGTATCGTTATGTATGTATGTATTTTTAATATCTATATATTAAACCATAATTTCATGTAATGTTTGTTAATATTTTAGTACATGTAGGATTTTAGTGTTTGTCTATGCTATTTGGTATTTTTGTATCCAAGTGTACTCTAATGGGATTGATTAAAGTAATTTAAATATTATTAACTGTGTTGAATGTCAAAGGGATATACTCTGACTTGACCCAAATGTATTAGAAAATAAATTGATTTGTAAATCATGTTATGCTCACATGAAATTTTAACACATAATGAATTTGCTACAATATTTACTATAGGTTAATCACGTTTATGGTTTATCCTATTTTCATGTTCAGTGCCATGTTTATAAGCATATTTAATGACAACTATCTATGTATTTCATTTCCATGATTCAATAATTTTAAAGAGTATCACTTTATCAGTTCATGTAACAACCCCTTTTCATCAACCATTTGATGTGGTTTTGTAATAGTCCTTTGTACATATAATTTTTCCTAAACCATGCCTTATTTTGATTAATTATTCCATTTTTTTAATGTTATCTACTTTTTCATGTGATTATAGACCTATTGTATAATGGTATTTCCTTGTCCATATCATTGATCATCCTACATGAAAATGACTCCTTGGGTAATTTGAAAATCAATGAATTATTCAAGGAGGTATGGGACATCATGAATATGCATCCCTGTTTAAGTAAAGTATGGTGTATTTGGGTAACATGTATGTAAATACAAATTAAGGGTGTGCCCTGAAATCTCTCCAATGCATTGGGTAAATAATTAATCTCCATAGATGACAGTTTTTACAATACCTTGGTGAATATCCTTTTTAATTTCATGAATCCTTGGGGATGGACCTTGGTGATATGTTCATGAATATTTAAATGAAATTTTGAAGCCACGTATTCAAGTTATGTTACAAGTTCTTTTCAAAATGATATACCTATTCTTTCACTACACTTGACCTTATGTTTTTTATCAACTTCATATTGATGTCACAAGTAAAGGTTTAGGACATGATTCATGTTTATCACTCAGTAAGATAATAACCAACTTATGAATTGAATTTGTTTCCTTCACGCGCAAATCTGATTATGTATTACTCTTAACTGTTTATTTTGTGCTTAAATAATCATATGTCATACTTGTTTTGGATGACCTTTATTACTCCTTTGAAAAATTTCAAAACTAATTCATTTATTCATTGAAAATCTCGATCAAGCAATTTTATGTTATGTTATATGTGTTACATATTTCCTTAACAGAATGTTCTATGGATAGTTTTAAAGAATGATTTCAAAAGTTACATTGGTTTATTTTAAAACCATTTATTGGGAATTCTTATGCTCACACTACGTTTTGATTTAAAATTTTTAGGTAACAACTTTTATCAGATGAATCATCCATGAAGTTGCCGGTTTCAAAGATCCCGAACTGAACTCGATCAACTGTATGGGACGTGATGTGTGTTTATTAGTGCATGTTTTCATTTCAAAATGACACATCACGTTCCGGAGGCACCGAATCCTGGTTTTCTGGAGTGGGGTTCTCATAATGTGTATTCCCCTTATCTCATAAATAATATTGATGTTTGTTAGGTTTGGGTTTGTAGCTTATAAATGATGAATTAGGATGATTAATGCATAAACCAAGTCTTCCCATGGGGCCAACTAAAGGAGCAGTGTTGTCAAACTCTATGTTTTGAACTCCCATGTTCTTTCTCTTCTAGTAGTAGATCTATAAATAGTGGGATTCATAAGAGGAAAATGATGATGAATCGCATTGATGTACACCCTTTCGACCGTTAAAGGATTACATGAGGCACTGGTGGTATGAGGAGGGAACTTATGCATGCAGATGAAGCCAAGGTCTACCCATTAATGCATTATAGACACTATCATGCGATACATCCCTGAATTCAGTGCTAGAAACTAGAAAGCTAAAATACTGTTTTAGAAAAATCATGCGGAAAAAACTCTATTCGGTCTTGTAATATCCCAAAATCATCAAGTCAATGGGATCCAAATCTACATAAGACAGCAATAGCCTGTGGATCATCCAGTTCGGGATGTGATTGATCACATTAATTGTTTTGATAGACAATGGGGGAATACTATACCATAATGATATTGTTCTACATATAATGAGCTCTTTTTTCTCTATATAGGGGATATGTCATCTTCTCTAGAGAACAAGATGACTATGTGAGATTCTCAATGCTCACCACTATCACCATGGAGAACTTATGTAACCGCTACCTCTTTTTCAAATTAGAGGGTCCTCCATAAATCATCTACAATTGATTCCTATACATCGTTTTAAAATTAGAGAGCCTCGGGCCTATTTATATGGCCATGGATTCCATTATGTTAATGACGTCTTCATTGATGAGAGGTAGCATACTGAAATTTGGATGCTACAGTAGCATCTACGAAAGGTGTACTGTCTCTGTGAGTCTCAGGCCTATTTATATAGCCATGGATGATGCAGTGGGTATTAGAAGCTACTTTTCAAGACATAAAGACATCATATATTTGAGACCCATAGTTAGAGACCTACTCCCATTCACCATCACATTTATTTCCTTGATATTTTGATACACACACCCCCTATGCCAGGGCTGGACCTAACCTAACCACATTGTTCTTAACATGGTTTTAAAATAAATTCATAAACAACAAACACAACTTAAGGGTATGTAAATGGAAACCATGATAGGGGAAATAGTTTTCAAAATAAGTGAGATCACCCTCTTGGGGAACTTTTCATTCTAGAAACCACAAGATTCCCTAATCAATCCACTGTGGAAATAGATATGTACATGAGATTATTTCAATTAGTCGGTCTAGTTTCGTCTATCCATGAAAAGGTACAAATGGATTCTAGCCATCATGAGTGGTTGATCTGGGTGAGGAGGTGGAGACTAGTTGTCTTGTATAGGTGACAAAGGTGCTTTACTCGGTGGTGTCTACGGATTTAGAGGCAGGTGATGCTAATCATTAAGCAAACCTAAGGTATGGGCCCTCGGTGAGGAATCATAGGAATATTTTTCTAGCATCAACTCTATTTTTATGGGGGGGGGGTCTCTTCTTGTGTAATAATATCAGTCTCAGCCTTTTCCTGTCTTCTTATAGGTTATGTGTGTGGCAATGAGTGTGCCGATATGGAATACAGAAAGGGTTCTTCTTTGAATTGTTCCTTATCATGGAAATTCACTAAATCACACAGGATGTTTTGATTGATTATAGAATGAACCAATTAAGTATATATTTTTCCCCCAGGATTTCTGAATAGATTCTCCTGAATCATGGGAATATCTAGTGAATAGGTGAGACCCTTCCACCCATCGACAATGTATGTGACACACCCATATAGATATTTCATTCACTTGAAGTAGTCAACAAAATTATTCTTGAGAGTGGTGGATATCATATGAAATATAAACTACCTATGAATATCCTCCCATATAGCTACAGACCTGATCAGTAGTTGGGTGTTCCATACAATCACATGCCCTTCAAAAGATTGAATGAATCATCGATGTTTTACAGCCAATTGATTCACTGAATATCCCATCATGGGCCACACCATGGTATAATGTTGGAATGATTCTGAGTAGGGTCTCCAATCCCATTGAAGGGGGAGATAGTAGTATTTCCAAATCCCAAGGGCATTGGAATATGATCCACCCATGCAGGATATGGATTTCTATCATGTGGGATCACCACTTGTCGTGTTTTAAAGGCATTAAGTAGATCTATGAGAGGATCTATCCGATCATAATGGAAATTATTTATATCCGTAAATGGATCCATGATCACAAGTTCATTGGAGGGTTCATCATCATGATAGGTGGGCCCATCGGCTCATAGAGCGGTAGGTGGAATGACCATAGGAGCTACTGGAGGGATGACTTGCAGAACAGCTGTGGTAACAACCTGAATGGAAACATAACGAATGCTAGAGGAACATCTAGTAGAGCCATTGGTGGAAGGTTCTCCCATAACATGGGTAAATTTCGTGATTCCTATCATTTCAGATTTCTACAACATTCGGCCATTATTCTGTCAGGATATGCAGGATTTTTGAGAATGATGGGAGAAAACTCTCATGGGGGAGAAAGTACCAACCCATTCTCTATATTATAGGATGGATGAGATCATTCTAGGTATCTACAACGCCTAGTTGATTATCCTCTACCGAATCAACATTTAAATTATTAATTAAATCGTTATGTTTTGTGATTAGTTGTAGTAACACATCCTTCTTGAGATCACCCACAGTTTTCTACACTGAACTCGACAGGTTAGTGGGAATAACGGTCCCAATGTTACCTTTTACATTATTATGTTCCTGACTGATGGGGAATGACGAAATTTACAAGGGGGGGAATGGGGGTGCGGGGGGGGGGGGTGTTCAATGGTTCTGTTCAAGGGGGTTGTCCAGGGGGTTGCAAGGGGGTGCAAGAGGGATGTCTAGGGGGGGCATGGGGGTCCAGTGGGGGTGAAAGAGGGCTCTCCAAGGCTGGTTCACCTTTCCTTTTTATAAAAAATCTTGTGATCTAAACCAAACTCACACCAAATTGTTAGTATATAAACTGTAAAGCACAAAGGGTGTGTGACATACCACTTTTAGCATGAATTGATACCATTGCTGCATGCAACTTCCAGCTCTAAACCGGATCTGTTTTCAGCTCTAAAATATATGCTTTGTGAGCACACTTACCCCATGGATTGTGACTCCACTTCTTTAGGTTTTTTCTCTTCTTCACAACCCAAAACACAACCTGTTTTTCCTTGGACAGCTTTACCACCAAGGATTTTTCTTTTCACTATAGGTTGATTTTTCTTTCTCCAAATCACCTTGCTGCTTGGACTGTCCCTGCAATCAATTTCAGTACATACCTTGCCTTGGGGCACCCCTTTCACATGAATCCTTCTAGTTTTAGGATCATGTGAGTTCTTCTCATGCTTCCAAGCCCTTTTTTGTGTCTTTCCAGGAGGTTTGTGCTTTAGAACTATTCTTGGAGTTTTTTTACATTACTCTCAGAATAAGAGTTTTCTACATGTAGCCCCTGAAATCTATTCATCAAAGGAACATATTTGTCGTTGTATTCATGTTGATTTCTTCCATTAATCCCTAATGAATGCTTGTAGCCTGCAACTGTCGCGGATGAGGATTTTGTTGGATTAGTGTTGCCTGATCCGGTTGGGCCGAATGCTTGTGGCCCGCAACTGTTGCGGGTCGAGCTCCACGGTGAGCTCGTTGGGGGTTGCAGGGGGAAACGCGTCCCTGCTCCGGGGGTCCAGGGGCCGAAGGGCCCCAGCCCTTTTTTTTGGGTATTGTAGCAATGCTGACTACTGTAGCAATGCTGACCGACAGGGGGGTGTCCAGCAGGGGGGGTGGTCCAGCAGAGGGAGGGGGTGTCCAGCAGGGGGGAGGGGTGCTAAACATGGTCTGTAAATATGATGTAGTTCAGTCTGTTCCTGTCTTATCTCGTGCTGCTAAACATGTCAGAATTGGTGAATTGGTACCTATTAAACCTGAATCTGGCAGTGCTGAAGATGTTGTGGTTATCAGATCAGATAAACTTGGTTATCAGATCAGGGGGTAGGGGGACTAGCAGGGGACTGACAGGGGGCCTAGCAGGGGGCAGGGGGCCTAGCAGGGGGCAGGGGGAAGGGGGGCTGGCTGGGGACAAGCAGGGGCAGGGGGGCTGGGGGCAGGGGGCTGGCAAGGGGCAGGGGGGGTGGGGGTGGGGGGCTTGTAGGGGGGGCTGGTAGGGGGACAAGCAGGGGGAGGGGGGCTGGCAGGGGGAAGGGGGTTGGCAGGGGGCAAGCAGGGGCAGGGGGGGATGGCAGGGGGCCAAGCAGGGGGAAGGGGGGGGGGGGGGGCTGGCAGGGGGCAAGCAGGGGGCAGGGGGGCTGGCAGGGGGACAAGCAGGGGGAAGGGGGGGCTGGCAGGGGGGCAAGCAGGGGGAAGGGGTGGGGGCTGGCAAGGGCAGGGGGAAGGGGGGGATGGCAGGGGCAGGGGGGATGGCAGGGGGACAAGCAGGGGGGGCTGGCAGGGGGACAATAAGGGGGGAGGGGGGCTGGCAGGGGCAGGGGGGCTGGCAGGGGGACAAGCAGGGGGGGATGGCAGGGGGACAAGTAGGTGGCTGGAAGGGGGGCTGGCAGGGGGACAAGTAGGGGGAAGGGGGGGCTGGCAGGGGCAAGCAGGGGGGCTGGCAAGGGGACAAGCAGGGGGGCTGGCAAGGGGACAAGCAGGGGGTGGCAGGGGGGGCTGGCAAGGGGACATGCAGGGGGTGATGGGGGGGGACTAGCAGGGGAAGTGGGGGACTAGCAGGGGCAGGGGGGACTGGCAGGGGGTGGCAAGGGGGACAAGTAGGGGGGGTGTCCAGGCAGAGGGGAGGGGTGTCCAGGCAGGGGGCAGGGGGCTGGAAGGGGGGGTTGTCCAGCAGAGGGAGGGGGTGTCCAGCAGGGGGGAGGGGTGCTAAACATGGTCTATAAATCTGATGTAGTTCAGTCTGTTCCTGACTTATCTCATGCTGCTAAACATGTCAGAATTGATGAATTGGTACCTGTTAAACCTGAATCTGGCAGTGATGAAGATGTTGTGGTTATCAGATCAGATAAACTTGGTTATCCGATCAGGGGGCAGGGGGACTAGCAGGGGACTGACAGGGGGCCTAGCAGGGGGCAGGGGGCCTAGCAGGGGGCAAGGGCAGGGGGGCTGGGGGGGGGGGGGGGGCTGGCAGGGGGGGCTGGCCGGGGGAAGGGGGGGTGTCAGGGGGGAAAGCAGGGGGCAGGGGGGGCTGGCAGGGGGGCAAGAAGGGGGAAGGGGGGGGGGCTGGCAGGGGGGCAAGCAGGGGGAAGGGGGGGGGCTGGCAGGGGGAAAGCAGAGGGAAGGGGGGGCTGGCAGGGGGACAAGCAGGGGGAAGGGGGGGGGGGCTGGCATGGGGGCAAGCAGGGGGCAGGGGGGGCTGGCAGGGGAAAGCAGAGGGAAGGGGGGGCTGGCAGGGGGACAAGCAGGGGGAAGGGGGGGCTGGTAGGGGGGCAAGCAGGGGGCATGGGTGCGGGGGCTGGCAGCAGGGCAGGGGGGGCTAGCAGGGGTAGGGGGGGCTGGCAGGGGGACAAGCAGGGGGGCTGGCAGGGGGACAAGCAGGGGGGCTGGCAGGGGGACAAGCAGGGGGTGGCAGGGGGCTGGTAGGGGGACAAGAAGGGGGACAAGCAGGTGGTGGCAGGGGGCTGGCAGGGGGACAAGCAGGGGGGCCGGGGGGGGGGGGGCTGGCAGGGGCAGGGGGGGCTGGAAGGGGGAGAAGTAGGGGGGCTGGCAGGGGGACAAGCAGGGGTGGCAGGGGGGGTTGGCAGGGGGACAAGTAGGGGGAAGGGGGGGCTGGCAGGGGGGCAAGCAGGGGGGCTGGCAGGGGGACAAGCAGGGGGTGGCAGGGGGGGTTGGCAATGGGACAAGCAGGGGGTGGCGGGGGGGACTTGCAGGGGCAGTGGGGGACTAGCAGGGGGCAGGGGGGACTAGCAGGGGGTGGCAAGGGGGACAAGCAGGGGGGAGGGGTGTCCAGGCAGGGGGGAGGGGTGTCCAGGCAGGGGGCATGGGGGCTGGTAGGGGGACAAGCAGGGGCAGGGGGGGCTGGCAGGGAGACAAGAAGGTGGTGCTGGCAGGGGGGGACTAGCAGGAGGGTGGTATAGGGGACTGGCAGGGGTGACTGGCAGGGGGTACTGGCAGGGGGGGACTGGCCGGGGGTGGCAGGGGGGTGTCCAGGGTGTGTCCAGGTGGTATTTGTTTTTGATGGATTAGGACAACCTATAGACACGGTTTTAAACCATGGATATTGATTTATTGCCACGGTTTAAAACCGTGGCTATAGACATAATGCCACGGTTTAAAACCGTGGCTATAGATTTTGTCCGGGCTTTAGTATAGCCACAGTTGAAACCGTGGCATTTGGTATACAGCCACGGTTTAAACCGTGGCTCTAAACCTATAGCCACGGTTTGGACTGTTGCTATAGAGTTAAAGCCACGGTTCCAAACCATGGATTTAGGTCTAGGCCTATTGCCACGCTAATCTTATCCACGGTTCCTCAAACCGTGGCTATTACCTATAGCCACGGTTTGAGGGCCTATAGCCACGGTTTAGAACCGTGGCTATAGCCCGAATTTCCAGTGGTGATAAACATCTATCAAAAGTCCCTTCTTGTCAAACACATTGATAAGTATTCAGGGAAATTCTCATACCATTCTCAAGAGGAAAAAGGTACAATGAATGAGATAATGATATTATACAACGTTAGGAAGAGGGATCCATCACAGAATACGAATGGATTGTCTCGCCTATATTGACCAATAGATTAAGTCACGAGCTTTCTTGGAACATGGTGATGTTATATAGGGAGGATAAGATGTGACAATATCAATATGGATCCCCAAAATAAGAGAATGGACGATAAATATTGAAAGCATGTTTGGGCCATGATTTCATAAAATAATTGAAATTAAAGGATACCTTGGTTACCTACTAGCTCTGTACTTTAGTTCCATAGGCCATGTAACACCCGAGACTTTTATAAGAAATATTTTGTTTTTATTTTATATAAATCATCAAATAAATATTTCACAACACACAACAATAGCTTTTCTTTCTTTACACGCAATCGCGACCTTCTTTGATAGCTTGCGTCGTATGTAATACCGAGTTTCACTAAATAATGATATTCTATTAAAATATTATTAAAACTATCCATTATGAATAGTAATAACCACTATTTGAAATTTTTTAAATTTTATTTTTCAAAATGGACTTAGTTTTTGGATTAGGAATATCAAAATTAGCCTAGGGTGAAATTTTGGTATTTTTTTGGAAACATTCAATTTTTGATGAATAGTGAAAACAGCGGGTTACAATTTAAAATACAACTTTTTATTTAAATAATTATTTATTTTATTTAAATTTATTTTAGGTCAAAATTGATACATAATACCTATATAAGTTCAATGTAATTCATTGGAGTAATTTTATAAAAATTTTAGATATATAAAAATTTTATTGAACATTTCACCGTCTTTTACCCACCTACTAAGAGAATTTTCAAATTTACATAAAACTTCATTTTACCGCTTCTGTGAGTGGAAATTTGAAAATCCAAGAGATAATATTGATGTTAGTATGTAAAATGTGGTTCAATGAGATGAAAATAATTTTTGGTGAATAGTAACTTTTTACTTTTACCACGGTTTAAAGTAAATAGGGTAATTAAGGGTAAAAATGATATTCTTATTACCATAACACATGTCATAATTGTATTGGATAAATGTAATTCTACCAAAAACAACCTTAGGAATAAAATATGACCATTTAGGCCCACTTGGATTATATTAGGACATTTATTGTTAATTTATTTAAAGAAGGGTTAAAATATGTAAAATCAATGTTTAATAAGTAAATAATTCTTAATATAGGGTTATACATAATGTAAATTAGACTATAAATATTCATTAGAAATATAATAAGATTTCATAAATAATGGTATTTTATTTTTAATTTTTAGACATAAAATATTTGAATTTATTTATGACACAAAGATGATGTAGTAATTATCTTATTAATGAAATATTGACATAATTGATGTTATAAATACCCAAATAAATGAAATTTGAGACATTTTATTAATTAAACTAATTTTTTAGGTTAATATGACATGTTATTATTGATTTAAATAACTTTTTTAGAACTAATCATTCAGTTATGATTTTCACAAAAATCTATTACTTAATAGTGTCAAAATTGACATAAAATAGTTTTTTTTAAAAAAATTATATTATTAATTGTTATTTTATTCCTAAAATTATAAGGTTCGGCCAAATGACTTAGATATGGTTATATATATTAATAGTAAACAACTTGGGGTTCATTTTTATTGTTATAGTAAGAACACAAAAAGACACGGTAAAAGTAAAATTATATAACTTAAAGTTAAATCTAAATGATAAGGTTAAAATAGTAAACAAAACTTCTCAAAATTATATTGGATGAGTGGATTTCTACCTATCACCACCTTATCTTCGAAATAAATCAATTTGGATTTTTTTTCCAAAGGTGTCCCTCTCCTCCCTTACAAAAGGGCACCTCATCCCTCTCTTCCTCACACCACTTTGAGCCTTCAAGCTCGGACAACCCCTGCCAATTTCTCCTCTCCACTTCTCTAGAAACATACTAGAGGTCCTGGTCTACTTCAAGGACCAATTTTAGTGCCCTAAAAGTCGGTCTCAAAGAAGCGCTTCAAAGAAAAGGTAATGTCTGTTACCAATTCTTTCAAATTTATTTCTTCTTCCACTTCTTCTTCTTTACTTTTTTCATTATAAATTAATAACATCAGTATCACTCATATACTGAAATGTTATTATAAGTATGAAACAACCCTATTTCACCATCTATACATCCTATGGAAAATGAAATCAATGTGCGTGCGTACGTACGGAATACCTTCTCCACACCGTGGTGTAATCTATTTTCCACCACAACATTGCATGGATGGGTATAATGGTGTAAAGAATGAATATATATTAATATTGTAAAGTGATATTGATTCTGAAATAGTATACATACAATCCAACACAATTCCACGATCATGGGAATGATATCATCGCTCATGCGTATGTACGGAATACCATCTCCACGATGTGATGCGACTCGTTCTACCTGATTTTCATAGCATAATGGCTATATAGATGAAGTGAGTGAATAAATATGATATATATTAAACTAATACCATTCTGGAAATGAGGTATCTATAACCTAAAAATAATAATAAGAATTTATTCGACAAAACACGCATAAGAACAAAAAGTAATAAACACACAAATAACAAGTATCAATGACATATTACTAATAATAAGCTAAGAATATGACCATATATGATATCATAACAATGAGTATGATTCTGGAATAAGTCAATGACATTATTTAAATCGTTATACAGGAGGTTCGGACACTTACGAAGCAAATCAGACCTAAGGTAAGGGAAATATCACAATCTCATTTTTATCTGAGATTTTTTATACTTTGGAATTTACTGGGGTGTATTTTATCATCTACATCCATGTTTCCTCAATATGTAATATTATTTCCGTCCAGCTAAAATTGTTTAAATCCAATTTTACCCTTCTGTGAGTTTTTAGTAAAAGATATGAAAGGAATCTCATGTCATTTTTCATACGAGGTACTTTTTGACTTTTCCAACAAAAGTACGACATGAATATTTTTTTATCTTATACGGCATGAATTGATTTTTTTTAAAAAAAATTACAAGAGGATTCCTTTACAAGTTTTCACGTTTATTCCTAATCAAATTCTTTTAGATTAGAATTGTATGACATGTGAAGAAAGGAAAAGTGTTTTTGAAGTAGAAAGGATATTTTCCTCATGAATGGAGTTCAAGTGTTTTATCAAAATTATTTTCCATCTAAGATAATAAAGGGATCTGTTTCTATCCCTATTGTTACATTGATTTTATTATGTTGTGATGGAATTATTTTTATGAATTCCTTTATCTCATATGAATTGTTTTATGATGTCACGATGTTTAAGAATCCCATTTTTGTTACATGGGTTATGCTATGATGTATGGTTTATGATTTTGTGGCACATATAAGAATGGTATCATAATGAGATGGGTGGGAACTATATCTCCCTCCAATGAATTGGGTAAAGATTTTATATCTCATGAGATAGACATGGCTGGAACGGCAGGTTAGACCGGTTCAGTGAAACAGGACTGAAACGAGGAATGAACTTGGTTCAGAAATGGACTTTGTCCACTAAGATAGTCATGACAATGAGTCTTTACTAATAAAAAATTATTCTCTATGATTATGTGTGTATGTCACAAAGGTTTATGTTTTATGTTATGATTATTGTGATTACATTTCACTACCATGATTTATCCCATGTTAGGAAATTATGATCTCTTTTGCAGGGTAAGATTTCCAAAAATGTTATGTTCTTATGAATATGATGTGATTGATATTTCTTTTATTTACCATTACTGAGCATTGTAGCTCACCCTTTTGTATGTTTTATTTCCCCAGGTCAGGAAGAATTTTATTATGTATGATCTGCCAAAATAGACTATATATATGATAAAATAAATGGGAGACAATATAGACGCTTTATGAACCAGTTGTTTATGTTTCCTAGTTTCTAAAGACAGTATACCTATACAGTCCTTTCATGGTTTTGTTATATGTTGTAATAATTTTACTTCAAATTTGAGGTACTAACAATGTTTGTAAAGTATGGGTTGTTATAGTTGGTATTAGAGGAAAGGTATAGTCAACATTTGGAAACTAGGATATGAAATCCTTAGTAAGAATCCTAAGGATAAGTATAAGAATAGAACACAATCTTAGTGTTTTAGAATTGGCCTTGAATAACCTAGGATATGACCTTAAGTGTGAAATTTTATTCTTTATTATGTGGTTTTCCTATTATAATTAGTGTTTCTCACAATATTCTTCTTGGTTTTAGTCAATTGCTGGAACCCGAAGGAACCGTGTTAATGCAGAATAAGACGGGCAATGCAATGATTGTCCCCCTAAGAAACCAAACGTTATGGGAGCTGGAATGAAAAATCTTATAGCCATGCACACACAACTTTCTCAAGCTATGAATCATGCAGGACTTCCAAACGAGCAAAGGAAGGAGCAACATTCTGTTGAATCCTTCATGAGACAGCGTCCACCTTCATTCAGTGGGTCTACTGATCCATTAGTTGCTGAATAATGGATCAGTACTACTGAAAAGATATTTTAAGTTCTTCAATGTTCTAAACATGATAAAGACATCTTAGCAGTTTATGGTTTTAAATGTGATGCTGATCAATGGTGGAATATTATCAAGAATACAAGGTCAAGAGATGAAATTGAGTCCATGGAATGGGACATGTTTAAGAACATATTTTTCAATAAGTACTTCCCTCGTATTCTCCGAACAAAGATGGAGAATGAGTATTTTTAACTAAAGCAAAAGGATGATGAATCTGTGGGTACCTATGAAGCAAATTATACAAGACATTCAAGGTTCGAATATGGTATTATTATCCAACCTGAGAGTAAGATCGATCTATTCTTTAGTGGCTTAAAACCAAGTCTTCGAAGGGAATTAACCATAAGGGACTTCAATAGCTACAAGGAAATCATTCGATGTGCTCTCAAAGTTGAGGTGGAGATTAGAGTAACCCATCAATAATATGGGTTTGATAAGAAGAGGAAAATGGAATTCAAAGGAAAATATAAAGAGCACACTGAAAAGAAGATGAGTTTTTCCTTACGCTGAAAGTGTGGAAAGAAACATGGAGGGAGTTTTCTTAAAGGGACAATAAATGTTTCAAATGTGGAAATGAAGGTCATCGGGCATTTGAATGCCACAATGATGGGAAGAAGATGTCTAGTGATGTGAACAATGAAAAGGCTACACAATGTGCACCTCCTACACTTCAATGATACAAGATCAAGGAAATGGGGCATTATGCCAATCAATTCCCTAATCCAAGGGTTGTTGATGATGATCGACATCACCAAACTCTTAAGGATAATAACAAAGGAAAGTCACATGCACTTTCTTTCAGCGATGTGGAGTACGATAATGAAGTGTTGAAAGGTACACTTATCATCCACACTAAAGTAGAAAATGTTTTATTTGATTCTGGATCCACCCACTCCTTTATTTCAAAATAATTTTCTAAGGGTATCACCGAATTAACTCAACAATTAAATGTTGAGTTAGCTGTGAAAACCCCTAATGGCACAACAGTCGCATCAAAAGATTATAATTATTCTCTGATTGATGATTGTGGGAAAGTGCTTCCTGCAAATCTTTTGATCCTCCCTATAGTGGAATTTGATGTGATTCTTGGAATGGATTGGCTTTTCTATATGGATCTCATATCAATTTCCAAAGAAGGGAAGTCATATTTCATATTCCAGATTAATCTCTGGTCGTCTATCGATGAAAGGATGAACATAACATTCCAGTGGAAGTTTCTTTCATCTTATGGGACTTGATTCCACTAAATGAAGGTTATTTATCTCAAATGGTTGGTGAGAAACTGACGATTAATAATATTTCCATTGTACGAGAGTTTGATTATGTCTTTCCAGGTCTTCCACCAAATCGTGAAGTTGAGTTTTCAATAGAACTCGTACAAGGAGCTTTACTTATTTCAAAGACACCTTATAGAATGTCCCCAATTGAGTTTCAGGAATTGAAGAAGCAACTCCATGAGAATCTTGATAAGGGGTTCATACGCCCTACTGCATCACCTTGGGGAGCACCTGTTCTATTTTTTAAGAAGAAATATTGATGAATGAGACTCTGCATTAATAATCGAGAATTTACAAAGATCACTATCAAGAAAAAATATCCTCTCCGACACATTGATGACTTATTTGACCAACTACGTGGAGCTCAATACTTTTCCAAGATTGATCTTCGTTCAGGGTATCATTAATTAAGGGTAAAATGGTGGATATACCAAATACAGCTTTCCGTACAAGGTATGGACACTGAATTTATAGTGATGCCATTTGGTCTTACTAATGCCCCTGCTATTTTCATGGATCTGATGAATATAGTCTTTAGAGACTATCTTGATCATTTTGTGGTAGTATTTATAGATGATATTCTTTTATATTCAAAGATAAAGGAAGAAGATGAATATCACTTGATAATTATATTGAAGACCCTGAGAAAGAAGAATCTTTATGCCAAATTTACCAAGTGTGAATTTTGGCTTCAAAAATTTTCATTTTTGGGTCACATAATCTCAAAAGAGGGGATATCTGTGGATCCATCAAAAACAGAGGTTATCGAAATATAGTCAAGACCAACAACATTAACTTTGATCTGAAGTTTTCTTGGTTTGGATGGATATTATCGACATTTTGTGAATGATTTTTTACAATTATATAATCCTCTCGCCAGGATGACTCAGAAAGGAGTTATGTTTGTTTGGACAGAGGAATGTGAAGAGAATTTAAAGGAGTTGAAAAGAAGGTTATCTAGCGCACTTGTGCTCACACAGCCTTGTAGTGGAGAAAGGCTTGTGATCTACAGTGATGCATCCAAGAAGGGATTGGGGTGTGTTATTATGAAAAATTATATGGTGATAGCTTATGACTCACGGTAGTTTAAAATCCATGAGAAAAATTACCCAACTCGTGATTTGGAGTTAGCTGTGGAAATCATTGAATTAAAGATTTGGAGGAATTATCTTTATGGAGAATGGTGTGAAATTTATACTGATCAAAAAAGTTTAAAGTATATTTTCACACAAAAGGAGCTGAATATGCGCCAAAGAAGATAGTTGGAGCTGAATAAGGATTACGACTGCTCAATTCATTACCACCCTCGGAAAGCAAACAAGGTGGAAGATGCATTATGTCGAGAAAACCATGCTAGTTTATCCATTATGAGGATCACAAAAGATCCAATATTTATGGATTTACAGAGGATAGATCTTGGAATTATAATGAAAGGGAAAAAATTGTATCTTTCTCAAATGAATGTTCAACCATCTATACATGTTATGTTTAAAGAGGCATAGAAAGAATATGTAGAGTTACAACAAAGGTGAGAAATGATCCTGAATTCAACCATGATTGTGATGCGATAATAATGTTCAGGAATCGGGATTGTGTTCCTCCCATCCCCGAATAAAAGAAGGAGCTGCTGGATGAGGCTCATATTTCATCATTTTCTATTCATCCTGGAAGCATGAAGATGTATAGGGACCTGAAAGAGTACTTCTGGTGGGATGGCATGAAAAGAGATGTTGCTGAATATGTCTCTCAATTATTGGTTTTTTAGCAAGTTAAATCTGAGAGACAGAAGTCTAAGGGGATGTTACAACCATTACCCATACCCGAATGGAAATGGGAAAAAATCACTATGGACTTTGTCACAGGACTTCCTAAAATATCCTAGGTAAATAATTCTATATGGGTCATAGTTGATCATCTTACAAAGTCTTCACACTTAATTTCTATTTGAGATGATTTCTATCTTGATCACCTTGTCAGGATATATGTAATGGAAGGGTAAAGATTTCATGGAGTTCCACTTTCTATTATATCTGATCGGGATCTAATGTTTACCTCAAAGTTCTGGAGAAGTCTTCAGCATACTCTGGATACAGAGTTGAGTTTCAGCACTGCTTATCATCCTCAGACAGACGGTCCGTCTGAGAGGTCAATTCAAACTCTATAAGATATGTTGAGAGCTTTCTCTATGGATTTCAAAGGTAATTGGGATCAACACGTAACTTTGGTGGAATTTTCTTATAATAATAGCTTTCACTCTAGTATTCAGATGGATCATTATGAAGCTCTCCATGGAAAGAAAAGAAGGACTCCAACTTGTTGGGATGAATTTGGGGAAAGAAAGATATTAGGACCTGATATTGTTGATGAGATGACTAAAAAGGTCCGATATATTCAACAACACATAAGAGCATCTCAGAGTCGACAAAAAAGTTTTGTCGATAACCGAAGAAAAGACTTAGAGTTTGAAGTGGGTGATAATGTGTTCTTACGAAGATCTCCTTGGAAGATAGTAATGAGATTTGGAAAGAAGGGAAAGTTGAGCCCTAGGTATATCAGTCTTTTCAAACTACTGGATCATGTTGGGATGGTATCTTAGCAATTGGAGCTTCCACCGAATCTCTCTCAAGTTCATCATGTGTTCCATGTATCTCTCTTGAGAAAGTACACACCTGATCCTTCACATGTACCTAGCTTAGATGTTGTACCGCTGGAATAAGATCTTTCTTATGAAGAATAGTTGATAGAGACTCTCGATCGTAGTGAAAAAGTCCTACGGAACAAGATCACTCGCTTGCTGAAAGTTTTATGGAGGAACCACCAATTAGAAAAAGTTACATGGGAGGTTGAGGATATGATGAGGGAGAAGTATCCTCATATGTTTGTTACAAGTGACAAATTTCGACGGCGAAATTCATTTTTAGGGGGGTAGAATGTAACACCCGAGGTTTTTATAAGAAATATTTTGTTTTTATTTTATATAAATCATCTAAGGAATCTTTCAATACACAAAACACTATCTTTTCTGGCTTTACACGCAATCACGACCTTCCATGATAGCTTGCGTCGTACGCAATACTGAGTTTCACTAAACAACGATATGCTATTAAAATATTATTAAAACTAGCCGTTATGAATAATAATAACCACTTTTTGAAATTTGGTAAATTTTATTTTTCAAAGTGGACTTCGTTTTTGGATTCGGAATATTGAGATTATCCTAGGGTGAACTTTTTGTTTTTTTCTGGAAACCTTCAATTTTTGATGAATAGTGAAAACACTAGGTTACTATTTAAAAACTGACTTTTTATTTAAATAATTAATTATATTATTTAAATTTATTTTAGGTCAAAATTGATACATAATACCTATATATGTTCAATGTAATTAATTGGAGTAATTTTATAATAATTTTAGATATATAAAAATTTTATTGAACTTTTCACCGTCTTTTACCCACCTCCTAGGAGAATTTACAAATTTACATATAACATAATTTTACCGCTTCTGTGAGTGGAAATTCAAAAATCCGAGAAACATGGTTGATTTCAGTAAGTAAAATGTGGTTCAATGAGATGAAAATAATTTTTGGTGAATAGTAACTTTTTACATTTACCACGGTTAAAAATAAATTGGGTAATTTAGGGTAAAAATGAAATTATTATTACCCTAACAGATTTCCTAATTCTATTGGATAAGTGTAATTCGACCGAAAACAACCTTAGGAATAAAATATAACCATTTAGGACCACTTGGATTAGATTAGGACATTCATTATTAATTTATTTAAAGAAGGGTTAAAATAGTTAAAATCAATGTTTAATAAGTAAATAATTTTTAATATAGGGTTATACATAAGATAAATTCTATTATAAATATTAATTAGAAAGCTAAAAAGATTTCCTACATAATGGTATTTTATTTTAAATTTTTATACATTAAATAATTTAATTTATTTATGACACAAAGATGATGCATTAATTTTATTATTAAAGAAATATTGACATAATTGATGTTATAAATACCCAAATAAATGTAATTTGAGAATTTTTATGAATTCCACTAATTTTATAGGTTAATATGACATGTTAGTATTGATTTAATTAACTTTTTTCGAACTATTCATTCTGTTATGATTTTCACAAAAATAAATTACTAAATAGTGTCAAAATTGACATAAAATAGTTTTTAAACGAAATATTATATTATTAATTGTTATTTTATTCCTAAAAATCTGAGGGAGAACGGATCGGGGAGCGCTCTCGACGTGCACTCTCGGCACTCTCGGTTGTTACCTAACCCTAGGTCATGATTTGTTTGTGATTCTTGGATTCTTCGGTTATGGCAAGCTTCGATCCTGCTTGGGAGACCGGATCCGTGAACGAGCTGGTCGTCAATAACCCTAAGGATTCTAATCCTCCGCAACAGAAGTTAGCGCCTGAGGGGAAAGAACAAGGGAAAGAGCCCCGCATGCGAGATACGGTTGAGGTTGGTCAGAATAACTCTTCTTTTTCTAATTTCAAGGATACGCATGCAGGGATTAGGAAGAAGGGTTCGATAGCACATGTAAAAGCTGATGGTGATGCGGTTGCTGAGAGATTGAAGTTAGGGGATCATTCCATCATTGCTAGGCTGATTTTTCCAAAGGGCTCGTAGCCTTGGAGTTTAGATTATCTCAAATCTCGATTAACTGATATCTGGGGCTTTGATGCCTGGAACTACGTCTCTTTGGGTAAGGGATTTTATCATTTGTTGTTTCCTTCTGAGGAGCTTAAATTGAGAGCCTGGGGGTTTGGCTCCATTTATTTCAAGCCTGGGGCATTGCATATACGTGAGTGGGATAGATCTTTTACTCCTTTGGAGATGGGTAGATCGGTTGCACAAGTATGGATCAAAATCTTTGGTTTGAACTGGCTTCTTTGGCATCCTAGGATCCTATATGACATCTCGCTAGCTATAGGAGTACCCATTAGAATGGATAAAGAAACTGAACTGGCCAGATATGGGCATTTTTCCAGATGTTTAGTTGAGGTAGATCTTTCATCTACCTTAATTGATAAAATATTTTTATCTACTGATGAGGAGGAAATTAGCTTGAGGATTGAGTATGAAAGCCTGCCCAAATATTGTTTCGATTGCAGAGTATTAGGACATGACTCCTCTAATTTTAGGAAGACTATTTATTGCTCAAATTGTTCTGTGAAGGGGAACGATATTAACTCATTCCCCAATCTGAAAGATCTGCCACTTGAACAGAAAATGATTTCTTCACCCAAGAAATATTCTGGATTGACTGTTCAAGGCTTTTCCACAGTGCCACTTCCCAAAAAATCATGGGCAACCATTGTAGAGGATGGTCCTTCTGATCTCCCAGAATTACAGCCTTATTGTACTGGTGATGTGGATCAGACCCAAAACACCAACTCTGATAAAATGCATAAAACTATTTATGTTCCTGCTTCTGTTTCTGGGGTTGACTCCGATTTAATTTTTCCAGAACAGCGTGCTTTGGCTGACAGAATCCAGGTGTCTTCACTACCTGGTCCTTCTATTTCTAAATCTGTTGATCGCTCTTATGTTGATTCTACAACTGTTTCATCTGCTATTTTTCATGATCCTGCTGAAAGAATAGAACAGTCTCCTGTCTTGAAGGTTTTGGACTGTTCAGTCCAGAACAATGTTGCTTTGATGGCTTCCCCTGCTATGAATGTTCTCACAAAAAGATGTCCTGATGTTCCTGAGCTACATAGGGAAACTGGAATGATTGATAGTATTACTGTGTCTACTCATCTAGAGTCATCTGACAAGGCTGGAACACCATATTTATTGATGAAACATCCTAATGTAAAGGTGAGTAAGGATTCAAATACCCCTACATTGCAGAATTCTTCTTGTGTGCAGGAATCCTTAGGAAAAGAAGATCAGAAAAAGAAAGGCTCTCATGAAGAATGGAAACATGCTAGAACTCGAAGCCAAAAGAAGAGAGAAAGGAAAGAGCAAATGAAGAGGAAGGAAGAAGCTCAAGTGGACAACTCTGATGAAGATGTAGAATCGCTCCTACAGCAAGCTAGGGAGATTGAGGAAACCTATCATAGAGGAAGAGGAAGAGGAAGATGATGTAATAACATCATCCTTTGTAACGAGATGCGAAATAAAGAACGAATCATTGGGGACAAGCTGAGGAAAAAGCTTGGCGACCCTGAAAATGGGTGATAAGTTAATCTGTTTTCATTCCATTTTTGGTACCCCTTTTGGAATTTCTTTTTAATAATAATCCTGGGCTTTTACCTTTTAAAAAAAATTCCTAAAAATATAATGATTGGCCAAATGACTTAGATAAGGTTATATATATTAGTAATAAAAAACATGGGGTTCGTTAGGCTTGTTATAGTAAGAACACAAAAAGACACGGTAAAAGTCATATTATCTAACTTAAAGTTAAATCTAAATGATAAGGTTAAAATTTTAAACTAAACTTGTCCAAATTATATTGGATTAGAGGATTTTGACCCATCCCCACCTTATCTTTGAAATAAATCAATTTGGATTTTTAGTTTTTCCAAAGTTTCCCCTCTCCTCCCTTATAAAAGGGCACATCCTCCCTCTCTTCCTCACACCACTTTGAGCCTTGAAGCTCAGCCAACCCCTGAAAATTTCTCCTCTCCACTTCCCTAGAAACATCGTAGAGTTCCTGGTCTTGTTCAAAGACCGATTTTAGTGCCCTAAAAGAAAGTATCAAAGAAGCGCTTCAAAGAAGAGGTAATGTCCGTTACCGATTCTTTCAACTTTATTTCTTGTTCCAATTCTTCTTCATTAATTGTTTCATTATGAATTAATAAAATCAGTATCACTCATATACTGATATGTTATTATAATTATGAAACAACCATATTTCACCATCTATCCATCCTTCGGAAAACGAAATCACCGTGCGTGCGTACGTACGAAATACAGTCTCCACTCCGTGGTGTAATCTATTTTCCACCACCACCATACTTGGATTGGTATAATGGTGTAAAGAATGAATATATATGATTATTGTAAAGTGATATTGATTCTGAAATAGTATACATACACTCCAATACAATTCCACGATCATGGGAACGATATCATCGCTCATGCGTACGTACGGAATACCGTCTCTACGATGTGATGTGACTCGTTCTACATGATTTTCATTGCATAATGATTACATACATGAATTGAGTGAATAAATATGATATATATTACACTAATACCATTCTGGAAATGAGGTATCTTTAACCTAAAAAGAATAATAAGAATTTATTCGACAAAGCACACGTAAGAACAAAAAGTAATAAACACCCGAATAACAAGTAGCAATGAAATATTACTAATAATAAGCTAAGAATATGATCATATATTATATCATAACAATCAGTATGATTCTGGAATAAGTCAATGACATTATTTAAATCATTATACAGGTGTTTTGGACACTTATGAAGAAAATGAGACCTAACGTAAGGGAAATATCAAAATCTCATTTTTATCCATGATTGTTTATACATTGGAATTTACTGGGGGTATTTTATCATCCACATCCAAGTTTCCTCAATATATAATATTATTTCCATCCACCTATAATTTTTTAAATCCAATTTTACCCTTCGGTGAGTTTTTTAGTAAAAGATATGAAAGGAATCTTTTGTCGTTTCTCGTACGAGGTACTTTTTGACTTTTCCAAAACAAAGTACGAGAAGAATGTTTTTTCCAACCTATACAGCATGAATTGATTTTTAAAACATTATTTCCAAGAATCTTCCTTTACAAGTTTTCAAGTATATATTTAATCAACTTCTTTTAGTTTATAATTGTATAACATGTTAAGAAAGGAAAAGTATTTTTGAAGTAGAAAGGATAATTTCCTCAAGAATGGAGTTCAAGTGTTTGATCAAAATTATTTTCCATCTAAGATAATAGAGGGTTCTGTTTCTATCTCTATTATTACATTGATTAGATTATGTTGTGATGGAATTATTTTAATGAATTCCTTTATCATATATGAATAGTTTTAGGATGTCACGCTGTTTAAGAATCCCATTTTTATTACATGGGTTATGCTATGATGTATGGTTTATGATTTTGTGGCACACATAATAATGGTATCATTATGAGATGGGTGAGACCTATATCTCCCTCCAATGAATTTGGTAATGATTTTATATCTCATGAGATAGACATGGCTGGAACAACAGGTTAATCCGGTTCAGTGAAACATGACTAAAATGGGGAATGAACTCAGTTCATAAATGGACTTTGTCCACTAAGATAGTCTTGACAATGAGTCTTGACTAATAAGAAATGATTCTCTATGATTATGTGTGTATGACACAAAGTTTCGGGTTTTATGTTATGATTATTGTGATTACATTTTACTACCATAATTGATCCAATGTTATGAAATTATGATCTCTTTTATAGGGTAAGATTTCCAAAATGTTATGTTCTTATGAATATGATGTGATTGATATTTCTTTTGTTTACCCTTACTGAGAATTTGAGCTCACCCTTTTGTATTATTTCTTTCCCCAGGTCAGGAAGAAGGTTATTAAGTAAGATATGACAAAAGGGACTATAGATATGATGAAATAAATGGGAGACAATGTAGACGCTTTATGAACCAGTTGTTTATGTTTCCCAGTTTCAAAGAAACTATACCTATACAGTCCTTTAATGGTTTTGTTATATGTTGTAATTAGTGTAATTGAATTTTGAATTACTAAAAATTTATGTAAATTTTTGGTCGTTATAGGCCACCTATTAGACCACCTTCCAAATACCCTAGGATCGGTAGAAGCACGATTATCCAAGCATGGATGTTTAGTTAATTTCATGTACATAGAATTAATGATTTCCGAACATTTGACACCATGTGCCGCAACTACAGCCCATCCTGTCTCAACGACACCACTATACTGATCCCGAGATCTCACTATCCAAAAAATAATCCATTCATTCCTAAAAACACCCCTCGTATATATTTAAATATGAATCACTTCATTTCAACATCTGGTTTATAAAATAAACAATAAACCAGATGAATAATAAAATTACATCTAAAAATTATTATTCAAAATGACGTTGGTGGTTACAATCTCCCAAATTATAACATTTCGAATACATGAAATTTCAGGCTAACATAAAAATCACATTTCTAGTTCTTCCTTGATCACCGACTATAAAATTTTTTCTATGTTCTATATTTAAATTTCCAAAAAAATTAAATAATGCTATGATCATATCCTTACACCTATCATGCTATTATAGAGTAATTCAAATCATACAATCACATGAGGATAATCCTTAAACTCACTATACTTGAACATTACAATATAATATTTCGAAAAATAAATCTTGACCCACTGTTAAGTATTCAAATGAATTCTCAAGAAGAACTGTTGTACTACCCACCATAGGATTCTCTATATGTAAATTCAATATTATAATCCAATGAGACACCTGGTTTAGTTTTTTTATATCACTCTTAACCATATTAAAAATGGCATAAATAGAAAACCAAAAAAATCATTCATGATTTTAAATCAAAATATTGAGTCTCCAAAGAATTACATAAACTGAACACACTAACCAAAAATAGAGGTCCTTGAATTATCATTAAACACCTATATCATTTTTATGATGAGGAAAATGTGGTTCTATACATCCACATTTGACTTCATTTAAAAAACAATTGTGGTCCCTTATGTCCAACATTATTCCTAGGTACTCATCCTCAACAATGGATTCTCACTATCCATGTACCATGATGCATTATAACTTATAATAATTGTTATAATAAGCTAAATTAAATTCTAAAAATTGAATATACTTGAAATTTATTTCTACATTTTGATCACCGAACACCTATTCCATCTATAAGGTTTTTAACTATTCTCTAATACATATCTATTATGACTCTCTGTTGGATCATACCAAAATTTCTTTGAGTCCAATGCACATATATTCTCTCAATATAGAGCCACTTATAGATGACAAAAAATATATTCTTCTAGTATTCAAATACTCTTATAATCATCACACATTGGTATTCAAGAGTCACTATGAGCATCCAATAGCCTGTATTGCACATATTCACAACCATTTCCATGAGATGACCTTTTCCTCATGATTAGATCAATGATCCAATCTAAACGAGTATCATTTTTAACTTATTTGAAAGAGAAAATTTGTAAAGAAGTACCATGAATAATTCAGGATCAAACACAATTAATATATATTAACATTACAATATACTCGTGTTCATTGAAATACACCTTTCATTTCACTAAAATGAATTACTAAAGACAAAGATCACAAAATCAAACATGAAAATACCCATTTGAGTTACAAATAGCTACTATCTATGAATGGGTAAATACTCTGAACCAGGTGAGTCTCATCCCCAATATATATCCACTACATCAAACCATAACTTCTAAATCAGAGGATAATTGAGGATAATCACACAATCGTACCTAGACCTTTTTCATATACAATTATCCACCATAATTTCATCCTAATATACAAACCCCTCTTCGATTCCAAGACATGGGAGCATCTCATCGTATACACTAGTTTTCACTCTAATGGAGACCCTAAAATGAATTCACTAGTGACCTACAACCACACCATCTTTTGGGATATTCTATAAAGTCTAAAACATTAAAAATGGATAGCTTGGTATCTAGTTTCAATCAATTCATCCAACCCCATGCTTAACCTTATGAATGAACACTCAAACATAAAAATCCATAATAACTCCACTAATCATTGAAACGTACTTACATCCCTTGAATCATAGATCTCTGGTCCCAGAGTCATATTCCACTTAAAAAAATTTCCCGTAAAAAGGAACCATATCCAAAAATTCAGAGAAACCACAATTCTCTATTCTAACATCAATCAACAAATTCAAACATGATTATACAATGTGTTCAAACTCCACATGAGAATCACTATATAACCACACGTACATCCTTTATTTTATGCCAACAACCAGAAAAAATAAGATCATGTACCCAAAAGTTTATTCCTTTCAACTCAGATATCAAATCGTTAGTTCTGGGACTCCAAGTACACTATATACAAAAGATAAAAAGAAAATTAAAAACCCTTTATCTAATCCATAAAATGATAATGAACATAAAACTGGAACGTTAATAAATTAAACATTCCCCAATGAAATTAATTTCATATATTATTCCCTAATTCATGATATCCTCACTTGGGTGACCCCCCAAATAGGATGAGGAACATAACTCACTAATAACTAGAGTTGAATATCTAAGGGAATAATGGATGTCAATGTAACAGGAATAAAGGACTCCCTAAGGATCCAAAAACATGTAAATTCATCTAGGTACATATCCAAATATAGGAAATTAAATCATTGTCCTAGACATTTTACGTTGTGGAAAATGATTCATTGTTTAGTTAAATAAAGTCCCAATGAATTCTACATGAATATATCCACATAATAAATATTTGAATCATCAATTAAATATACCTTTAATATTAATTTTAACATGATTATTAACCTATGAAATTTACCTAAAATAATAACCTATCAAGGATCACTATACTATGAATGGAAAAAGTTATTACATCATCACTGACATCATTATCGTCATTTCAAAAACGAACTATAGTATATTCCCAAATGGCCATCCAATAGAATTAAACATTTATAGGGTTTAGGTGAATAGGTAAAACCCATGAGTGTTGACCTAAAATCATAGTACAAAAGGTTGAAACTATGTAGTCAAGTGATTTATTATTATTATATTTAGACATAAGAAATATATATTTCAAATTAAACATATGATCTAAATAGTACCCATACAATTCCACTTGATTATATGGACAGTAGTCAAATCATTGTGAAATTATAATTCTCAAAATACATATGCACACCAAAATGTGATATATTATAACCATAATAATAAAAACCAAGAACATCAATCCAAGGATATGGTATACTATACTTCTCCTGAGATATGATTTCAGGATAGACCAAGATGAGTTTCCTCATATCCCACAAAACAGTCTAACATATACAATCTATTAACTCCCTAAAACAAGAAAATATATTATCTCTAATTTTATTTTTAAAACCCAAACCTGAATCACTTATTCCTAGTCTGTGTTTTACATGAATTACGGTGTTTCTCGCCATACTGTAGAGGATGAAAACTAGAAGAAATAGTAAAAAGTGGAATTTTGGGGATACTAAACCATTAATCAGAGTAAAAACAGTTAATTAACTAAACCTTTAACAAAATACAATAAAATAACACATAAAACGTTAATTATACCACTTATAACTAATTAATAAATAAAAAATAGACCTAAATGACAATACCTAAATACAATAACACCGATTTCAGGATAGGATATTTTCATATAATGTAGAGTAAAAGAATAAATGTACAAATAAGGGTTTGCACCTAACTCCATGACTCACATATACCAAGTCACTAGACTCTTAACTATCTATCCTCATCAATGATAATACCTATTCCTCATCCCAAAAAACATTTTCAATATGTAAGGTATTCAAAAATACACATGTTCTATGCCGACATGAGAATTGTGTGAGTACAACTCAGCAGGGACCCAACAATGTGTTCCAATCCTAATCAATACAATATAGTGTACATGAATGTTTTTTAATATAGTACCTTATTGAATGTTGTAAATTATTATTTATTTAAAAAAAAAAATTTATATAATTATGAATGACGGGACTTTATAGAAGTACCTTTTCTAAAGATTATGAATATTTTAATAGAGATCATTCAACCATGTCATTTCTATAAAAATTATTTATTTCATACCATACAACATAATGTTTTTTTCTTTGTAAAATTGTGTGATAATAATTATCGTGCCAAATAAAAATCCCAAAAATAATATCCATAGCACAGTGATACTCTAATAGAGATGCATTATACGATTTTTTATTTCCTGAAAAATGCTTCTAGAATCACATTCAATATATTGTCTGAAAAAAAAACCCATATCATGGAATGCGGAATGCATTAATGACTCTACAAATTTCATCTCGATTGGATGATTCTAGTATATATTTCCAAATAACTATAAATTAATACTTATATTACGAATTTTTGAAACATCACAACAACATGAGTGAAATGGATTTTTTTTTGAATTATCTAAATTAATTTTGATATTATTATCCAGATGAGGTTGAAAAACAAAAATAGTTTTGGTTAATGGATTTATGATTCTCGTGATGAAAAATCTTATTGAAATAGTTAATTTTCGAACACTATTATAGAAATAATCAATTTGGAGAACTGTATAGTTCTAAATCATAACAATGATCTTTTCTATATCCATATAAATTTTTAAATGAGTTGTGTGATGAAGAAAAAAAGATCCAAAATACTAGATCAAGTGCAACAGCTAACTAACCCCACATGAAAAAGATTTATACAGAATAAATATATATAAACTAAATTTCTATATTGATGTGGAAGCATAAGATAGTTAGTTCTATGATTGGTATGATCAAATTGGTTATATAATTCATTATATAAAGATATGGTGGAAAAACAATTTATAAATTTATGATTGGAATCCTACCATTTATTATTGAAGATAATAGACCAGGATAAATATAAACAACAATAGGTTTTTAAAAATAATTCATATGGTATCTAATGTGTGGAATTATACATTTTTTAGTATTATGAAACAACTTTCTCTATGCATTACTGGATTTTTGGATCCATGAAAAATAATGATTTTATTTTATTCTAATGAACACATGAAATAACTGACTATTTAAGAATACTAATTTGGTGCCTTACCAAACATGAATATTCACATGGAGAAAAATGAATATTAATTTATTATCACCCGAACTTTGAGTTGCAAATCAATATGAGGGAAAACATGGATGTCTATAATAGTGATCTGGATATCCCAGGGAGATTTATGGCAATGGAAGTCAAAAATGATTTGTGATCCAGCCTAGTTATTGAGCATGAGTTTGAGAGAAGATTCATTCATTTCAATCCATCTTAAGAAGTTCATAATGTCTGTGTAAAAAGATTTAGTTATTGTCTAGATAGATGAATCCATGAATATTCGGTTTAATTGATTCAATATTACCAAACTTATGGCCCAAAGTAAATGAATCATTGTCATGTTTATTTGGAGAAGGATAACAATGAAAGAAAAATACATCTATTCATAATCTGTTTTATTATTTTGATACGTATTCCATGATTTTTTAGTGATTTAAAAAAATTCTATGGGTGGGTGAACATTTTTCTTTCAAATATATTTCTACTCCAAAAAATATTTTTAATAAATTAATTTGGATTTTTTATAATCACCACTGTCCATTTGTATGTATTGATGAAAAAAACTAGTTTGGATATGTTTTTTGACCTGACCATGAAAATTCTAACACACATTTATAGTTTATTTCCTATCAAAGATGAAGTCCACTTTTTTTACAAGATCAAGAATACCCAATAAGTATCTAACATTTGTTATTCAATATAATAATTGAAACCTAAGGAAAATGAATTGTATGAACCCATACCTATTTCCAATTTACATAAAAATAATAATTTTTCTAGTGGAGAAACCCTATTACAAAAATAAATAAATAACATATCTATGATGTTTGTTTCTCTCAAGATACATTCATAGTGTGGACCAATGTCTGTGAGGTGATTGATGTATCTATTTATACCATGATGGGAGAGTATTATTTCATCAATATAATGAAGATAAATAGTGACTGAAATGACCCAGGATGCTTGGAATGGTTATAGATTACCAATGATAGAAAATTGTGTGAGGTGTTTATTGGGATAATCATTTGTAATGGAGAACAAAATAGCAGAAAATGGGTCAAATTTACTTACACATCAATAATAGTTAATTTTTCCCTTATGAAATCCATTGATGACTACTAATATGAGTGATGATCCAAATAGATATTTCCCCCAACAAAAAATGTTTTTGAATCAAACACATGGTAGAACATTGAAAAAAAATTTCTCATTCATCGTGTTCACTTATTATTTGGTACCATGCTTGAGGTATATATAAATGACAATTTTTGACATTCTGAGATGGTAGATACATTTTTCTGAAGTTATAATAAAATTATCAATGAACAAACCTTAAAAAAATCCAAATTCATGAAAACATATTATTTATTTAGAGATATGAGAAAGCATCATTACAAGACACATTTTAGTAGCATTGTGGATACTGATGACTAGGGAAAATTGATTGAAATTTTTATTTCAAAAGAATTATCAATCATTAAATTGAATCTGAGGTACTATGAATTATAGCCCTGAGAGAGTGATCCACTATTTATAAAGGATGACATAAGCGTGAAAATTTAACGATGAATAAAGTCCCCACATTTATAGAAGAATAAATTTTTAAATACATCAAGATGATGTGAACTAAAATTTTTAAGGATTAACACATCATCATTGATTTGAAATTTATGTGTTTTAATTGTAATTGTATTGTTGTCTTCATGGACGAAAAGTGTGAGAACGAGTTTATCAGTATAATCCTCATCAATTCTAGGACAACTAAAAAGGTTAAACTATTAGGAAATAGTTTTTTAATAATTTATTTCATTATTATATATATCATTGTTATCCTATTAAAACAAGGAAATAAGACTCTAATTTTTATAGTCAATGTAAAGTGAGTTATTACATAATGAGTTCTTATCCGAATCATTGAGACATTTGATGTTCAATGTTTCCTTTTGGACCCTCTATTTCATAGAGTTGAGTTAGTATAACATAGTGGTGATATAAATATAACGGGATATGCATAATTTAAAATAATATTGGTACAATACTTCTAGAAATATTTTGGGAGGATATTAATTGTGGGCATATCCTTTTGAATCCTTTTATATGTGTCTATACACCACCTATTGAGATTCGGTTTCATAAGATTGTTCTTCAAGATAAGTGTATCATCATCATCCCCATAATAGATGGAATTCCTTAATATTTTAAATAAAAGTCTTCAGTAAATGTGAGGGCCCTAAACATTACTAAATCTAAAATGGGTGGGATGTTCCATGTATTTCGTTCTATGAATGAGATGTATAGTTTGATGTTGAAAACTGATCATTGAGAGTGTAATTACGTAGAGAGAATATTAATTTTGATGATCCATTACATTTGTAAAATCTTGATCATGTTTTATTTTAAAAAATTTGTTGGGGTTTCACTTATACCAAGTATATTCAGAACATATAAGGATAAATTTCACCAGTTCATTTCCTTTAGCATAGGCCTTGAACTCATTTATGGAGATGGTGGACTGGACATCACAAACATTTTTGTTGGGATAAAATATGGTTTTATATTCCCATAGGACAATACAATTTAATTTAATTACACCATTTAATTATATAATTTCATGCCAGATACCTCTTATTTATAATGACAAATTTTTTTTCATTGATTATATAGATAAACAAATATATATCATGGTATTGAACCTCATAAGTGACCATCTAATAAAAATTGATGTTGGTAGTAACATTTTACATTGGTGTAAAAGAAATGACTAAAAGTGTTTCTAGTCAAGATGAACTATTTACACTATCCCGAAATAGTTGAATATTCTTTCTTTGAAATGATTTCCAATGGATTATTTATTCTAAAATTACCAAATTGAATGTAGATCAGTTTTTAGTTTAGAAAATATGTGTTTATGGATTTGACATTTTTAGAGTTGGACACTCCATCAAAATAACTACAAATATTATGTGTTTGGAACAGTGTTTGGATTTTTGGGTTCCATAAATTTTCTGTCTCTTTCTTTCATCTTTTTATAGGATTTATTTAACCATTATCCTGTAATTTTGATATCTTGGATGAATACTTCCTTAATAATGTATTACCAGTTGTGTACAATCATGTGACAAGCTCTGAAGAGTTTATATAATAATTACCTAAAATTTGCTAGGATGAATGAAAATCACCAATTCACATTTTACAACTAAAAATCCATATTATAAGAGTTCGTGAACTATCCAATATACCAAAAACCTTGGGAATACCTAATTTAGTGACAAACTAGAATAACATCCATAACAGAATTTGTTTTCACCATTTAATAACAAGTCCACCTTTTATATCTTTGAGCATCTACTATGTTAGTGAGTTTTGGGTCGATCCACAAGTGTTCTCCTAACCCATTATTCCTTTAATGGAAAATCATATTCAATAATTATGTAGAAAATAACATAATAATTTAAATTAACGTTACTCCTATGTAACATGATTACCAACTCAACTTCGATGGAAGGAATTATTTTCACATCCCCACAATGAAACTCTATTCACTTGCAATGATGTTTCTTAACAGTGTCTCATAAGGGATTACAGAATGAGTTTCAAATTTACATGTAAATATCCTCCAATGGGATGGGAACATTCCATTCTCAGTTGATAACCATCATATTCAAATCTATATTCATGATTCATGTTTCTCATGATACACTTATAGATAATGTGCTAAATATATCAAGAACATATTTCCTCCTTAATGAGGAATGAATGATCCCACCATCTATGTAAAAATATATGTATATTCTCAAAATATAAAAGAAAAACTTGTAAAAATAGGTATTTTACATTCTAAAAAAATTACACATGTAATAAGATAAATATCTTAAAACAACTAGGAATTTAAAAGAAAAGGATGCATATGCTACATATACATGCCACATGAAAATCATATAATGAATAGGTATCGTGCCACATATACTCATCGAAAAAAATGATGGACCTAGGGGGTCAATGTAATCAACGGAACACATTAGATATTTAAACTCAACAATTGGTGGAATACATTAACCTTTTTCTCAAGGGTCCAGTATGGCCCTAGAAACTTTTTCAAATATATTGGTCATATATTATTTAATTATTCATGTATAAAATATCATTAACTAATTTAAAATTATGTGTTCTAAATAAAACATTTATGAAATAATTATCGTTCTCCCAAGGTTAAAAAATATTATCGCTATCCAGTAAACCATTTATATAACATGGGGTGAAGTATATGGGACCAGCTACCAGAATACAAAGTCAACTCCTACCCATGAAAAGACCATTGGTTGTTTCCAAGTCCATATAGGTATATTAAATTTACATAAATAAAAATGATTTCTAGTTATCCCCACTATGACCATACCATGAACATCCATCCATGGGAGGTCTACATCACTCTCTCAGAATCATTATATACTAATTTCTCATTATGAAACAATAATTCTACAACCATTTTATATAACAAATATGCAATCTCTATGTTAATTCAACCGACATACATACCATAACAAAAATTCCATACAAATGGGTTTTGGTAACCTATTGATATAATCTTGATTCTATAGTCTAATGAAAACCCAACTCGATTACATGGTACAATGATTGGTTCAATAAAATTAAACAAAAAACAAGGATGAAAACATCGGGGGTCATACCATCCATGAATCTCTAAAAATCACATGTTCTTATCATCATGGGAATAATCTCACCATTCCAACTGAAATCACCGAAATTATAGAATTGTTACAACAAGATATAATCAAATTTTTAAGAAACTAAAATGATTAATAATCCATGTAAAATGAAAAAACGATCTACCATGACACATGGATAAGGGATATGAGATGAAATAAGAGGGGAGGACCGATTTTAAATTTACCAAATTATTTCTACTAGATCCATCTTGGATAAAGGTGATCTCAAATAGGGATGAAAATAGTATATCATTGAAAAATTGATCCCTAAAATTAAAGAAGGCATGATAAATAATTATGTGTTTTTATGATGAAAATTACACAAAATCCTTTACTAAAAATGCTTCCCCAGTCACCCCACTGACTAGCCACTATGGGTCCACTGTTTTATCCAATGGACCATCTTCTAGCTTCCCCAGTCTCACTATAATTCTTGTGAGATCCACATGGCACTTAAACCACTATCAATACCATAAGCACTCTGATGACCTAGCACCGACATGATGATGTTTTTGAAAATTATCGGCTAGCCCATACCATGCCTCTAACAATCTCCATATCTTAATGTCAAAAAATGATAATTCAATTAGAGACTAATATATATATATATGTTGTTTAAGAATGAATTACATAAATTAAACACTGGATTCTTTGAATGATCAATTGATCTTATGAAAATTTCAAATTCCCTGAAAATATAATGACCTGAAACATTGTAGGCCATTACACTAATATATAATAGAACATTATAGGTAACTTATATCTTATTTTACGGCCAAAAATATTTTCATAATTCATATCCTAATCTAAAAGTGAGACCATTCATTCTCATAGAAGGACGGGCACCCTCGAAAACTAAAAAAATATTTAGGGACATACCATTACACAAAACATTGGCCTAAAATTAGATCAAGGAAGACACCATGTCACTCATGGAAATGTCTTATATTGAATCAATTATATGAATTTTTTAATAATGGATTGATATTGTATCACATACAACCACAAAAACATTCTTTCATTTTAGATTCTTCTATCAAATCATGACCACTAAATATTTATTCAATGTAGTGTTCTATATCATAATAATTACACTTCATTATTATGTAATGTATTATACTAATAAACATTATGAGTAGTTAATTTTCACTCAATGATGGGTTTAATATCACATATAGTAAAAAGATATCATATGGTAGTACATACTATAAACCTCTATGTAATGGTGAGATCATACAAATGAGTCCTACATGAATACACCATAACATTGGAAAAGTAAAAATAATAATTTGATATACCCCCATTATTTTAATTCATACAACATGAATTTGGAGTTCCACGCTCTCACACAAGGAATCCGTAACAAAAACAATCACAATGTAACGCCCTGACCCTAGTTACCCAGAGTCGGTGCATTATTATTTAAAAATGTCATGATCACAAAAGATCAAGTCTTGAAAGACCGATTAGTTTAGAAGCCTTGGAACCACTAGATACATTCATAAAGTTTTCATTACATCATAATGTGAAAACTACAACAAAATATTGTCTCTACACTCATATCCCTTTATAATATCCCTGTAGGTCATTCATAAAATACTTTTTCACAACATGGGAAAAATAAAACATAGAAAAGTGTGACCACAAATTCCAAGTAAGGATAACAATATAGCGAAAACTTTCATAAATAATCATAAACATTTAAGCCAGCATATAACTAAAACAAAAGCCTTTTAATCTTTAACATCAGCATGATATGGAAAAGATAAAATAAAATAATTCCATTTAGTTATTCATATGGATATTCTACTAGTTATATAATGACATGAAATATCAATAACAACTTTCATAATGATGGAATGCATAATGTCAGACTATCATAACCACATAGTCAAGGCCTTGTTCCATGACTACAAATATGATTTTGTCAATTCCTCCTACCAAGACACTAGTTTGTCTCATGAGACCTACCGATTCATCTAAGAGTCATAGCGGGCTCCACCCGTCACATACTAAGTCCAATGCGCTCCTCATATGAATAGATTTAAACATAACATAAGAATTCGTATTAGAACTAGCAAACGAAATGAAAATACTTTCTTCATAAACCATGAATTGTATAAAAATAAAACATCCACAGTCAAAAATATCACAAAACCTTCAATACAATATGGATTTTTTTATCATAATAAATCATCTTCAAATAAGCATAAAATCCATCAATGGATGTTGACAGAGATTAAATCAATACTATTTGAGAGAAATATATCATTTTTTGAAATCATTTAAAAGGCACATAATTATAAAATAAAACATTTACTTTGAAAATATTCTTATAATCTTGTAAGGGAATCTTATAAGATTTTACAATGGTGGAAAATAGCTGCACCCACCGTATAATTTAAAAAAAGAAATTCTTACCTTAATTTGACTAAATGGTTAAAACGGTCCTTGTTTGGAAAATGATGTAAATATTCATTTATAAACATCTTATAAAATTCAAATAAGGGTAAAACGAAATTAACCAATTTTTTTTAAAATAATAAGAATGTTTTGAAATTCATTTTTAATTATCATGGAATTTGATGATAAAGAGGCCTTCTAGATAATTATGTATAAACAACTTTGGGTAATGAAGAGATTGTGAAACAAAACCATACCTTGTACATTTCCTTAGTCGATGGTATGATAACCTCTTGTATAATAGTGAATACATTTTATTAAATTATAAAATAACCATATACATAATTATGATATCATATATTATATTCTAATAATGCTTTATTAATAATATTTTAATATTATCGTTGTTTCGGGTGTCAACTTAATCGTTTTATTTAATATGTTTTGTTACAGAAGTCGTGTTTGTTATGTATAAGTTATATATTATTTGTATCCAGAATGATATCAAGTCCTCAAAAAATAATTTGTAATCTTCAAATGAGAATTAGACTTGAATGGATACGATGAGGATTGAATTTTATCGCGTTCATGGAGATGGTAGTCCGTACGTACGCACGAGCGACCATATCAATCTTTTGATATTAAAATAAAATATAATTGTATATTATATCATATATAAAGAATCATTATGATGTTATATTTTTTATTTACATGAATTATACATCATTGTTATACCAATCCAAATAATAATGTTTTGAATAAAAATTACACCACGACGTGGAGACGGTAAGCCGTACGTACGCACATATGGTGACATGCCATTCAGAAGATTGATATAATACTGAATATGGTTGTACCATATTTATAATAACATCACAGTATATAGAATATACCGTCTTTATTATTTTATAATGGAAATAACAAATAAATAAGATGTTGAAGAAGAATGGAACTTGAATGATGGTGGTGAAAACATTACCTCTTCATCGGGTTCTTCCATTTGATTTGGGGAAAAGGGCTCCATAGGTTGGCTTTATGATCAAACTAAGGCCTCTAGTTTAAATTGAGGGATGTTTATAAAATATTTTTTGGGGTTCTCCAATCAAAAAGGCTTTTATGGTTTCAATTAGAAAGAAGGGGGAGTGCCCTTTCATAAGAGGGTGATGGGAACCTTTGGATAAGCTAGAAATATTATTTTATAATAAATTAATATTCTATTTGTAATGGCTCCAAAGTGAATATATTTATAGATAAATGTTTGTATGGGTTGAAATACTTTCAACAAATATATTTTAGATAGGTTTTGGTCCCTATATTAACCGCATCATTTATATTTACCTCTTAGATAAATAGTTTGACATTTAACATGTCTCTTTGTATTTTTATATTATATGGTTAATAAACATACTATAAACATCCAAGAGACCCCCATGTGGTCCATTAATGATACAAATATAATTATATAAGTCCTTTGGCAGAACCATATATTTTTAGGAATATAATATCAATTATTAATATAATATTTGTTTTAAAAACTCTTTTATGTCAATTTTGACACTATTGGGTATTTTGTTTTTGATAATTTTATAACAGCATTATTAATTCTAAAACAATTTATATTACCAATAATAATATGTCATATTAACCATTAAAATTAGTGGAATTCATTAAATGTCTCAAATTACATTTATTATGATATTTATAAAATGAATTATTTTAATATCTCATTAATTAGGTAATTACTACATCACCATTGTGTTATAAATAAATTAAATTATGTAATGTCTAAAAATTATAATTAGAATTTCCTTATGTAGGAAATCATTTTTGATTTTTAATGAATATTTATAATCGAATTTATCTTATGTATAACACAATATTAAAAATGTTTTTGTAATTAAACAATGATTTTAACACTTTTAACTCTTCTATTAATTAAATAATAATAAATGTTCAAATCTAATCCATGTGGACCTAAAAGATAATATTTTATTCATAATGTTGTTTTTGGTCATGATAAACTTGTCCAATAGAATTAGGACATGTGTTAGGTTATTATTAATATCATTTTTACCCTTAATTAATCTATTTACTTTTAATCATGGTAAATAAATGTAAAATGTTACTATTCACAAAAAATATTTTTATATTATTGAACCACATTTTACTCCTTGATATTAACCTTGTCTCTCGGATATTCGAAATTCAACTCACATAAGTGGTAAAATTATGTTTTATGTGAATTTTAAAATCCTCCTAGGAGGTTGGTAAAAGACGGTGAAAAGTTCAATAAAATTATTATATGTCAAAAATTATTATGAACTGACCCCAATGAATAAAATTGAACTTATATAGGTATTAAATATCTTTTTTGACATAAAATAAATTTAAATAAAATAAATAATTATTTCAATAAAAATTCGGTTTTATAATATAACTTAGTGTTTTTCACTATTCATCAAAAATTAAAAGTTTTCAGAAAAATACAAAAAAAAATCATCCTAGGATAATTTCGATATTCCAAATCGAAAAATGAAGTCCATTTTGAAAGATATAATTTATAAAATTTCATAATGTGGGTATTGCTATTCATAATGGCTAGTTTGATTGGTTGTGGTGTGTGATAGAACTCGAAGATGTCTACAACACACGCTACTGTATTATTCAAAGAGATGCATATCTTGGATATTTAGAGTGTTAAATTCTCCCCTTATTCAAATAATCTCATCCTCTAAATTTCTAGAATATTACTACATTAAAAGACTCTAGTGGTTCTTCATCATATGTTTCTCAGGTTTCCACGTTGCCTCTTCCATCTTATGGTTTCTCTATAGAACTTTTACCAGAGGAGTCATCCGGTTTCTCATCACATGTTCTCTCGTATCAAGAATCTTCACAGGCTCTTCGCAATAAGACAGATTGGGTTACAGTTCTAATTTCTCATAGGTGAGTACATGCATTTGGTTAGGCATGTATTTTCTCAACTGTGATACGTGGAACACATTGTGAACTTTGGAGAGACTTGGCGGATTTTCCAAATAGTAATCTACAACCTCAATTCGTTCTAGAATTTTGAAAGGTCATATGTACCTAGGACTCAATTTACCATTCTTACCGAAATGTATAACTCCCTTCCATGGAGATACCTTCAAGAAAACATGATTTCCTATATGAAATTCAAAATCCTTTTTTTGGTTGTCGGAGTAGCTCTTTTTCCTTCTTTGAGCTACTTTGATGTGGTTTTGGATTAACATTACCTTTTCCATGATTTCCTCAACCAGTTTTGGGCCTATGAGTTTTCTTTCCCCAACGTCATCCCAACAGGTTGGTGTGCGAAAACTCATTCTGTATATCGCTTCATATGGTTCATTCCGAATACATGAATGGAATCTATTATTATAGGAAAATTCTACCAGAGGTAAATATTTATCACACATACCCTGAAATTATTGTGAGCATGATCTCAACATGTCTTCTATTGTTTGAATATTCTGTTCTGATTGTCCATCAGTGTGAGGGTGGTAGGCAGTGCTCAAATGATGTTCAGTATCCATGACCTTCTCAAGAGTCTTCCGGAATCTTGATAGGAAACGTGGATCACGGTCAGAAACAATCGATAGGGGTACTCCATGATGTCTCACAACCTCATTAATATATAGTCTTGATAGACGTTCCTATGGTAGATCATCTCTTATATCAAGAAAATGTGATGACATGGTAAGAAAATCAAGAATAACCCATATTTCATCGTTCCTTCTAGGAGTCTTTGGTAGCCCCATGACAAAGTCCATCGTAATATTGTCCCATTTCCACATCGGTATGGGAAGAGGTTGCATGACTTCTCCATCCTATTGCCTTCCAGCTTTCACTTGTTGACAAACCATACATCTTGACACAAAATCAGTAATCACCCTCTTCATGTTGTCCCACCAAAAATGTTCCTTCAAATCTCTACACATTTTGGTGATCCCAGGGTGTATAAAGAAATTGGATCTCTAAGCATCATCTAACAATTCCCTTTTCAGATTAGGTATATCGGGAACAAAAAGTCTCTTCCCAAATTTAAAAATTCCTTCTTCATACACACATCGCTCAATCTCCCATCATTCACATCATTAATATTCTTTTGAAATTCATCATCATCGGTGTGATAAATCTTAACCATTTCTTGTAAATATGGTTTGGCAACCATTTGAAAAATCATTGATGTTTCACCTTCCTTGGTTATTCCCATATCCAACATTACTAGATCCAAGAAAATTGCATCCCTTTCAACTCTCTTCATGTTCAAAAATCCATTATCTTTTCTGCTCAAAGCATCTTCCACCATATTTGCCTTCCTCGGTGGTAGTGTATAATGCAATCATAATCCTTGATTAGTTAAAGACATCGCATTTGCCTCATATTGAGTTCTTTTTGTGAGAAAATGTACTTCAAACACTTGTAATCTATACAAATCTCACATTTTTCACCATATTGATAATGTATCCATATCATCAAAGAAAAAATTACAGAATCTAACTCAAGATCATGAGTAGGATAGTTTTTCTCATGAATTTTCAGTTGTCGTGATGCATGAGAAATAACCCTATCATTCTGTATAAGGACACAACCAAGTCCTTTCTTCGATGCATCACTATAAATAATGAACCCATCATTCCTTGATGGTAGAGTCAATATAAGATCATTGAATAATCTTCTCTTCAGTTCTTCGAAACATTTTTCACTCTATTTTTCAAAAAAAATTTAACCTCTTTACTTGGGAACTTCTTTAATGGGTTATCCAATCGGGCAAAGTTATGGACGAAAAGTCGATAATAATCTGATAAACCAATAAAACTGTGATCCTCAGTTATAGTCATCGGTGTAGGACATTCTTGGATTGCCTTGGTCCTAGAAGGATCAACAGAGATTCTATCTTCAGAGACAATATGGCCAAGAAAAGAAATCTCTTGAATCCATAATTAACACTTGCTAAACATCCCATATAATTCATGTCTTCTCAATGTTTCAAGATAATACGGAAGTGATTTTCATGATCTTCGTAGATTTTGGAGTATAAAAAGATATCATCAATAAATACCACCACAATATCATTGAGATATTCCTTGAAATATCTATTCATTAGATCCATGATTATAGAGGGTGCATTAGTCTTCCCAAAAGGCATTAATGGAAACTCGTAATGCCCATACATAGTTCAAAATGCAGTCTTCAGAATGTCTTCCTTCATCACATACAACTGATGGTATCCAGATTGAAGTTCAATCTTTGAAAAGAATTGAGCTCTATGTAGTTGGTCAAATAAATCCTCATTGTGAGGTAGGGGATACTTGTTCTTTATTGTTATAAAATTTATTTCCATGTATTCGATACATAACCTCATAGATCCATATTTCTTCTTAATAAAAAATATAGGGGATCCCCATGGAGTTACACTAGGAAGAATAAATCCCTTATTACTCAATTTTTCTATATATTTCATTAGTTCAACTAATTCCACAATTTCCATTCTATAGGGTTCTTCGATATGGTCCTTGACCAAGGAATTAAATCAATGGAAAACTCAATTTCACATTCTGGATGATATCCAGGTATATCTTCCAGAAACACATCAATATATTCTCTCATAATTGGTACATCCTCTATTTAAAAATTCCTTTCCTCACCCACAGTAATTTCATTCTCTTCCTCCCCAATAATTGAATTTTTTGAGCTACTGGGGGTGGATCTAGGTAATAATTAGGTGGTGATGATTCCTCTCTAAAGATAAGGTGTTCCTTATCATCATCATCAAAAATAGTAACCTCCTTCTTCTTACAATAAACTTTTGCATCATGTTCAGAAAGCCAATACATACCGAGGATTATATAAAATTCAGTCATAGGTATGCCATTGAGATCCACAGATAAAGAACATTTATGTCCTCTAATGGGGACTAATTCAAAAAACATTGTTGTGATGATACTTCCCTTTAGAGTTTTGACTGACAAATCCCTTGTTAAATCAAATTGGAAATATCTAATTTTCTTAGAAAACTGGGAAGATATGAATCAATGCGATGATCCAGAATCAAATAATGCATTTTCTAAACATGAGGAAACCATTAAATTACCTACCACCACGTCTTTCAGAGAATCTACCTCAACAGTAGTGATAGAAATAGCATGGCCTTGATCCCTTGGCCTTTTCTGAGGTATGTTCCGTTGATACTTAGGAAATTCATTTGCATAATGCCCCATCTCCTGCAGTTGTATAATTGAACATCGGTAGATTCTTTCTTCCCCTGGAAATCACGAGCTTGGTGGCCTTTTTCACCACAATTATAACAGTCTCACATTCCTACCAAGCACTTACCTGGGTGTTTCTTCCCACATTTACTATAGGATGGATATTAAACTATTCTCTTATTCCACTTATTCCCATTCCTAGAGTGATCATAAGATCTATTCTTCTCTTTCTTTTCCTTAATGTTGTTAGACTTAGTGAATTCCTTTTCTGTCTTGATAGCAAATGAGACAATATCTTCATATGACAAGAAGGATTGTGAGACTCATTCTTGATGGAGAAACAGTTTAAACCAATCAATTGAACGATCAATCTTACTTCTTGGGTTACATATATAATCAAATGCATGCCTCTCTAACCTTGTAATGTTATCCTCATAATTTGCGGCATTCTCATCGTCCTTTTGTCTCAGACTCAGAAATTTCCTTTCCATATCTGCTCGATGGTCACGAGGAAAGTATTTTTCTAAGAAAATCTCTTTGAACTCCATCCATTTCATATTTGATAGTTCATCATCTTCTTTCATGTTTTGAATCAATGACCACCATTGATCAGCATCTTTGGTGAGGCGGTAAACTGCCAGGATAACTTTTTCCCTTTCACTACTCCCCAAGGAATGGAATATTTTCTCTAAGGAATTTATCCATTGCTCACCTACTAATGGATTTTTACTCCCATTGAATTTTGCTGGTTGTTTCCTAATGTTGTGATCTAACATTGATCCTCCACGTTGAGGATCAGGGTGCTCCATACAGGTAAGGTTATTATTCATAACCTGAGTGACTTGTCCCAATATATTGATAAGCTGGTAAGAACCAGTTGTATCACCATCTCCACTATAATTATCATGGGAAGGAGGGAAATCCATAAATTGAGTGTGTGCATTGATATTGTTTCCATTCCATCGACTAGGTTCCATTTCTAAAAAATGGAATAAACTAGATTTGTTTATGAATCGAAATATATAATTCAAAACTTGTAAAATAGTTAACCTAAATTAAATAGTTTATGGATATAATCCATAATCATAAAAATGTTATCTTTGAGGAAGTATATACTCATAAAACGTTCATAATGGTTTGAAAAGAAAATAAGATTTATCCTAAGCATATCCCTCGGGTTTGTCGTAGCCAATAGTGCAGCAAGGCCTGTTGTTGTTCACCAGTTCCCTTTCGTGTCTAGCTCAAAGTGGTGTTTTTGGGTTTTACCCCTAGGTACATCTGTTCCAGAGCCGCCTCTACGTGCCCGTATCCAGACCGGGATGTATTGCTTGTAAATCTCACAAAATCTGTACAATACAAAAATTCTAGGAAATTCTTCTATACTAATCCTCAAAATCTATCTTAGGTCAATGTTCTCTAATCAGACTTTATCTAAATATATCTTTCATAGTTTGTACAAAACTTCCATTGAAACCAACTATAACGCCCTGACCCCAGTTACCCTGAGTCGGTGAATTATTACATAACATTGGCATGATCCCAAAAGATAAAGTCTCAAAAGACCAACTAGAATAGTAGCCTTGGAATCACTAGATACATTAATAAAGTTTACATAACATCATAAAGTGAAATATACAACAACATCTTGTCTCCACGCTCATATCCCCTTATAAAATCCATGTAGGTCATTCATAAAATACGTCTTCACATCCTAGAAAAAATAAAACATAGAAAGGGGTGAGCTCAAATGCCCATTAAGGATAACAATATAGAGGAAACATTCATAAATAATCATAATCATTTAACAAAATGTATAACTAAATAAATCCATTTAAACATAAAGATAATCGTAATATGGAAAAGATAAAATTAAATAATGTCATTTACATATTCACATGGATATTCTACTTGTTTAATAATCACATGTAATATCAATAACCACTTTCATAATGATGGAATGAATAATTCCATACTATCATAACCACATAGTCAAGGCATTTGTGCCAGGACTACAAATATGATTTTATCAAGGCCTCTTGCTAAGACACTAGTTTGTCTCATTAGACTTACCGATGCATCAAGGAGCTATAGCGGGCTCCACCCGTCCCTTATTATGTCTAATGTATTCCTCATAAGAATAAGTTTAAACGTAACATAAACATTGGTGTTAAAACTATCATACGAAATGTAAATACATTCTCCATAAACCATGAATGGTATAAAAATAACACATCCACAGTCAAACATATCACAAAACCTTCAATACAATATGGATATATTGTATCATAATAAATCAACTTCAAATAATCTTAAAATCCATCAAAGGATGTTGACATAGATGAAATCAAATCTATTTGAGAGAAATATCTCTTTTTTCGAAATCATTTAAAAGTGACATAATTATTAAATAAAAAATTTACTTTGAAAATATTATTTTAAGCTTTTAAGGAAGCTTTGAAGATTTTACAGTGGTGGAAATTAGCTACATCTGACGTATAAGTCAAAAAAATACATTCTAACCTTAATTTGTCGAAAAGGTTAAAAATGTCCTTGTTTTGAAAATGACGTAAATATTCCGTTATAAATTTCTTATAAAAATTTAAAATGGTATAAATTACATTATCCCATATTCTGTAAAATATTAATAATGTTTTGAAATACATTTTTAAGAAACATGTATGTGGATGATAAAGCGGTCCCAGTAGATAATTACGTATAAACAAACTCGGATAATGAAGAGATTGTGAAATAATCCCTTACCTTGTACTTTTCCTTAGTCGATGGAATGTTTAACTCCTGTATAATAGTTAGAATATTGTTATTAAAATATAAACTAACCATATACATAATTATTATTTCATATATGACCGTCTAATAATGCTTTGTTAAAAATATTTTAGTATTATCGTCGTTGTAGGTGTTTACTTACTTGTTTTCTTTTATATGTTTTTTTACATAAGTCGGGTTTTTTCTGGATAGTTTGTATCATATTCATATCCAGAATGATATAATGTCCTTAAACATTATTTTTAATCATCAAATGATAATTAGACTTGAATAAATACAATGGGGAATGAATCTCATCGTGTTCATAGAGACGGTAGTTCGTACGTACGCACGAGCGAAAATATCAGTCTTTTGATAGTAAAATAATATATAATTGGATAGTATATCATATATAAAAAATAATTATCATGATATATTTATTATTTACATTAATTACACATCATTATTATACCCATCAAAATAATAATGTTTTGAATAACAATTACACCATGACGTGGAGATGGTAATCTGTACCTACGCACGTATGGTGACTTATCATTCAAAGGATGGATAGAATACTGAATATCGTTGTACCATATTTATAATAAAATCACATTATATAGAATATAAATTAGTTATTATTTTATAATTTAAATAACAAAGAAAGATGAATTTGAAGAAGAATGGAACTTGAAAGAGGGTGGTGAAAACATTACCTCTTCTTTGGGTTCTTCCTTTTGATTTGATCCAAAAGGATCCATAGGTTGGATTTATTATCATACTAAGGCCTCTAAGTTGAATTTAGTGAAGTTGAGAGAATATTAGGGAAGAGTTTTTCCTGGCCAACAGGCTTTGATGGTGTCAATTATAGAGTAGGGGGATTGCCCTTTTATAAAATGGGTGAGGGGAACCTTTGGAAAAGCTAGAAATATTATTTTATTATAAATTCATATTAGGTTTATAATGGCTCCTAAGTAGATTATCTAAAGGTTTTGGTGGGGATAGTTCTAAATACTTTCAACCAATATATTTTAGAGAGGTTCGGGTCACTATATTAACCTTATCATTTATATTTTACTCTTAGTTAAATAGTTTGACATTTACCATGTCTCTTTGTATTTTTATAATATATGGATAATAAACTTAATCTAAACATCCATGTGACCCTAAAGTGGTCCATTAATAATAAACCTATCATTATATATGTCCTTTTACAAACCAGATATTTTTATGAATAGAATATTAGTTAATAATATAGTATTTCATTTAAAATATTTTTTATGTGAATTTTGACACTATTGGGTATTTTGTTTTTGATAATTTCATAACAGAATTATTACTTCAAAACAATATTTATAACCAATTCTAATATGTCATATTAATCTATAAAATTAGTGTAATTCATATAAAGTCCAAAATTACATTAATTTTGATATTTATAATATCAATTATTTTAATATTTCATTAATTTGGTAATTACAACATCACCATTGTGTCATTAATAAATTAATATATTTAATGTATAAAAATTATAAATAAAATTACATTATGTAGAAAATTTATTTAGATTTCAAATTAATATTTATAATTGAATTTATCTTATGTATATCCCTTTATTAAAAATGTTTTAGTAATTAAACTTTTATTTTAACACTTTTAACTCTTCTTTGAATTAAATAATAATAAATGTCCCAATCTAATCAAAGTGGACCTAAATGATAATATTATATTCGTAAGGTTGTTTTTGGCCGAGATAAACTAGTCCAATAGAATTAAAACATTTTTAGGGTAATATCATTTTTCCGCTTAATTACCCTATTTACTTTTAACCGTGGAAAATAAAAGTAAAAAGTTAATATTCACCAAAAATTATTTTTATCTTATTGAACAAAATTTTACTCCATGATATTAACTGTTTCTATTGGATTTTTTTAATGAAACTCACAGATGTGGTAAAATTATGTTTTATGTGAATTTCAAAATTCTCCTAGGAGGTGGGTAAAAGACAGTGAAAAGTTCCATAAAATTTTTATATGTCTAAAATTATTATAAACAGACTCCAATGAATTAAATTGAACTTATATAGGTATATAGGATCTATTTTTTACATAAAAAAAATAATTATTTAGATAAATATTTGGTTTTATACTATACCTCAGTGTTTTTCACTATTCAAAAAAAATTAAATGTTTTCAAAAAAATACAAAAAATTCACCCTAGGCTAATTTCGATATTCATAATCCCGAAATGAAGTCCATTTTCAATGATAAAATCTATAAATTTCAAAAAGTGGGTATTACTATTCAAAATGGCTAGTTTTATTGGTTGTGGTGTGTGTTAGAACTTGATGTTGAGTACAACAAACACTACTTAATTATTTAAAGAAAAGTGTATCATGGAAGCTTGGGGTGTTACAACATTCTATCATATAACAACCCACCACAATCGCACTCTTTATATTTTAACAACCATCAACGATAACATGATAAATATTAATAAGGATAATATCAATAGTTAAAAAATAATCCTACACTAGAACAATATTAAATCCCAATCATAATTAAACTACAATAGATTAACATCATATTCTCCAATGAAATAACCTCTAGGTTACACACAAAAATATTGTTTGTGTTCGTGATCCTTTATAAATTTAATGGTTCATCAACTAAACCAATATTCCTAACCGCATGGCCATCAATCCCTTAACGATTCCTAGAAAACCAACTAAATTCCCAATATACCCATGAGTGTGTTCCAAACAACACCATGGAATGTGGATTTTATATACTAATCTGATGTAATCTCATACATACCAACACTCTATGGGGTTAATTTCATAAATGAAAATAATCCCATGTTCATTATACCAATTGATGAACATTATCCAGTATCATAACTTACCCACATTCTCAATAGTTCATTAAATATATGTAACAAGCTCATGTATTACTATGAAATTATAAAAAATAATAAAAAATATGGAATAACAATGAATCGTAATTAAGAAAGAAAATGAGCCTAAATGTTTCATAAAATATTTTATTTCCCATAAGAGGAAAACTATGAAAACTCTCAAAATGATACTATTTATATATACATTAAAAAATATCCTGAGATCACTATATAAAAAGTATATAAAATGTATCTCCACTTTTATTTACTAACATTACACCCTTGGGAACAAATTATTTGATCATATTCCATAGATAATTATTCATGTTTTAATAGTGAAATTTAAAACAATGACATGATACAAGACTAATCTCAAAAAAATTGCATCTTAAAATATATAATCTATATATATATTATCATTAGAAAACCCTTTCAAAATCAAAATTTTTAATAAAAAAACTCTTTCTTTTTAGAATAAGTCATGCCCCACCAATCATTTAATTAAAAGTTCAACCATATCCTTTTATTTTAATTATTCTCTAAAATAATATATATAAATCAATATAATGTTGGTTTATAATCAATATCACATAGACCTATTCAATATTTTGGTGAATGATTATATGAGTCACAAAAACATTCATAAAACATCCTTATTGATAATTTATGAATATAAAATCTAGAAATGAGAATGAGACTTATTTATGTAAAGGATTCATACATAGAATGAGTCCAATCATAGGGAAACACCAAATTTGTATGATCTAATCATATACATTATTAATATATATAAAATCCCTTAATTTATGAAATTTTAGAAAAAAAGAAAATTATGGGATAAAATATATATAAATACCCTTGAATAAAATTTAATACTAATCGTTTCTCCATTCAATAATTTTCATAAATAACATAAAAGATATTATGAATATACACCATTGTTATGCAGACAAGGATATGGGACATAATTCTTCATTATGCTGAATATTGTTTTCTTAAAATTCCACAAACCCGCTTTTATTTTTAATGTTGACTAATTAGTTTTCTATTAATAAATATTTGTACATGGTATATCATGTTATTACAATACTATCAGAAAATGGATCCCCTCTAAATAAATCACTATGTGATCTGCTTGATCATCATGTGATTTTAATCTCCATAAATCCATATCACATTTCTAAAAATTTTGTAACCCATAACAATCATTTAGAGAAGTAATCTTCATTTTCGTATCATGAATTTGACACAAATGCACTATATGGTGCCTTTTGCACTTGGTTTTATTTCTTTACATGGAAAACCTCATATTTCAGATGGAAAATCATTACATGATAAATCCATTACTATTTTTTAGACTTCTAAAAGACAAATAATACATATATGAAATCATATATATGAAAAACCACAAAAAAGGACTTTGTGACATTTATAGTCATTCAGAGGGAGAATTTTACAAATTTAAATCAAACATGTAATAGTACAACTTGACATTCACCTATATTTCTATTTTGCATATTATCTAAAATAAAATAAAAACATTACATATTAGAGTACCAATATGTAACATAGTACCCATATATAATACAATTTATTTTTTGTAACTATTATAAAAAATACAAATTCCACACATATAATTGTATTAATCATTACATAATAAAAATAAATTAATAACATAATTAATAATATGAATCCTTAAAATAAAATATGTATTCTTTATATGAAAATCAATATATAATATATTTTTCATCTAATCTTTTCAATAAACAATATATTCTTCTAATATATATGATTAGATCCTTTGATAGAAAACTGATATATAATATATATTATAACACCCTTGTAATATTTAATTATTATCACCTAATTAAATTTTCATAGAATATGTTAATTTTTATAAATAATATTTTTTAAATATTCTAGAAATCCGAATACATAATATACTTTTCAATAAATAATATGTTTTAAACACATTTGTTTTAACATATAAATAAAATCAATTCATAATATAATTTTTATATGTAAGGTTGTCTATTTCATGAAAAAACAATAAATAATATATGTTTCATGTGTATTGATTTTGACGTTGTTTTATTACCTATATATAAGACATGTTTTAGAGGTAAGGTTTTCTCTCTTACCTAAAAAAACCTATACATAATATGTTTCCCTACATAATATGTATTTCTATATTTATTATATACTAATTGAGAAATATAATACATATCTAGATTAGAACTATGATTCCTTTATTAATTCTCAATTATGACTGAACCTTAAAATGATAAATCATTTATATGTTTTTTTGAAACAAAAAACCATTATTGTAAGTGTAATAAAAATGACTATGCCCCATCCATTCCATGGTACCCTATTGATAGAGAGTGACTTTCGACCAACAATAATATAAATTTCCTTAGATTATCATATACATGTTTTGGTTCCCTATGACAAGAAATGGTTTTTACATACTAATGGATTCAAACCCTGATTATAGGCTAACTTACGTGAATTGTTTCTTAGCCAACAACGACATCCCTAACACCATGAAAGGATCTAGATACAAATTGTCTATTTTTCATCTAAACTAAAATACCATTACAAAATACCCATGTAATATATCTAACCCTTCTTCAATACTCACTCTAGAACCTAGGACACATCACTTGGAAATATTCACAACGAAAAAAAATCCTAAAGATTCTCCAACTGTCAAATTTTTATATCTGAAACCTCATTCCTACAATGTCACCAACTCTAAGGATAAAAAATTGAATTTACTCATATTTTAAAAAATCGATAATAATATTATTCATTAATCCTATAATAACTACAATCTAGTTTATGCTTATTCTTGCATACAATTGAGTTAATTCGTTTAAAAAATGGTTTATTTATATAGTATAGATATGATGTAAACAATTATATATCAATCGTATTTTCAAAGGAACTAATTTATACACACCATTTTTACATTTTAATCAAATGTTGTGAAAACACTCACCAACTTTACTTCATCGATGTATCTTTTTTATAACAATGGACTTCTAAAAATTACATATTTAAAAATAACATTTATGAATTGATTCTTCAGTACAATTTTTGGAAAGAAATCACTTCTAAAAAATACATCCGTTTTCAAAAAAAAAATTTATTCAAAACTTATTGTATCAATGTTTAATTACATATTTATTAAAATAATTATTTAAAATAATTTTTTGTACAAAATATTAATATAACAATACATATAAATCATATAACTATAATAAATAATAGAATATTTTATACAATTTTGAAAACAATTGTCGAAAAAGGTAGTATATATCATTATTAACAATGTTTCTGTATGAACATGATAATTATTTTTTATGGAATTTGTTATAAGTCAATCTAATAATTTTGGATGCAACATAAATAGAATGAAAAAAGTAGAAAAAAATATCTTATCAATAGAAGATTAAAAAAATAAGGAAATATATAATTATATGTATGAAAATGTTATATAAAAGAAATAATATACGTGAAAATATTCATATAGAATTACTTTTCAACATTATGTCTATAACACCCTGAGATTTTATGAGATTTTTTTTGTTTTATTTTAAATGAAACACCAAGATAATTTTCCACTACACACAACACTTTCCTGGCTTGCATTACACGTGTGAGCAACCTTCCTCGATAGCTTGTGTTGCACGCAATGCCGAGTTACACTAAACAATATTATATTATTATAATACTCTAAAAAAGACTTTATGAATATTATTAAAGGAATTTTTAATTTTATAACATTATAATTATTCTTAAATATTTTTTAGAATGAGATATGAAAACAAAAACAATTTTTTAGATAAATTAAGTATTTTTAAAAAATTGCAGTTTTATCACCTTTTGATGGCGCACCCATTTTAAATTTTATTTTTGACAAGATTATAAGATAAATTTTAAAAAATAAACTTCTTCTTTTTAATCAGGATATAAAAATTTACATTAGATAAATTTTTGATACTTTTCGGATACCTTTCATATTTTGATGAATAGATAAAATATGCAAAAAAATTGCTTAAAAAAATTGTTTAATCAAGATAATTTATATGGTTAAATTATAAAATTTAATGGTTTAAATCAATAAATATAATATATTATTACCATTTAATATAATTTATGTCATTACTATAAATATTACAATTAATTTATTGGAAAAAACATTTCAATATTTGACAATGTTTTAACTTTTAAAACCGGTTTTCTTAACAACGAGATTAATTTTAAAATAATTAATACAACTCGTGTGTTTTGAATTTTGAAAAATGGATTCCATATTTGGATTCAGTGGGTTAATATTATGTTAATAAGTTACTTTTAATTTTTTTTAAATTATGAATAGTAACTACGGTAATTTTTATTTACTATAGTTTAAGGTAAATCGGGTAATTAAGGGTAAAAATAAGAATATAAAATTATCCGAACACCTACAAAAATTTTATAGGATGAATACAAGTCGACCCATAACACCTAAGAGTCAGAATATATTCTTTTCATAGAATATTTACCATAAAAAATGATATAATTATAATTAAAACCAAAGAAATTGACAACATGTCACTCTCTTATATCTTATAAGTGTTAATAATTTTAATGTACTGATAAACTACATAAAACATCAAAAATGAATAGTCATCAGAAATATAATACAATTATATACATCATGTGGATTTATTTAGAATTTTCATGGATTACATAATTATCATTAATAAAGACAATAGTGATGTTGAAATTAATTTATTGACTTAATTATCAAATAAACGGTTCTAAAAATATGAAAATAAATATTATATGAACTATTTAATGTGATCCAAGAATTTTATAGATGAGTATGACATATTAGGAATCTATTAAATATATTTTTCAGAATATATCCTTTGTGTGGATTTTATTTAAACTCAAATAAATTAATAGTGTCAAAATTGGAACTATTGTTACTTTATAAAAATAATAAATTATAAAATTGTATAAAATCCAAAAAAAAATTGAAAATTATAAATTTATATTTATATGGTTTAAAATGTCATTAAATATCAAATTATTGAAATTTCACAACACATATGTAATAATTTATAACAATTTAAAATTTAGAATATTATTACCAAAAATAAAATTAATTAAATTAAATAAGGATAAATAAATATTATAAGGTTTAAAAATAATACAAAACTTGTCTAAATTTTATTGGTTGATGATATTACAACCCCATGTCATCTCACCATCTAATTGAGTCATTTTTGGAGGTTTTTAATTGGGTTTGAAATTTATTATAAATTAATATTTCTTATGTTTCCAAAGGTGCCCCCTCTCCTCCCTTATAAAAGGGAACCTCAAACCTCTACTCCCCACACAATTTTGAGACTACATTCTTGACCAAACCCAACTAATATTTCTTCTCCACTTCCCTAGAAAGGTACTATAGGTCTTGGTATTCTTCGAAGACCAAATTTAGCACCCCAAGAGGAGGTTTAGAAGAGGGGCGTCGAAGAAGAGGTAATATCCTTTACCAATCCTTTCAAATTTATTTCGTCTTATACATCCTCTTATTTATTGTTTTCATTATAAATTGATAATATCAGTATCACTCATATACTGATATGTTATTATAAATATGAAACAAACCTATTTCACCATCTATCCATCGTATGAAAAATGAAATCATCATGCGTGTGTACGTACAGAATACCATCTCCATGTCGTGGTGTAATATGTTTTCCACAATCACCATAATTGGATAGGTATAATGGTGTAAGGAATAAATATATATGATTATTATAACATGATACTAATTATGAGATATTCTATCATCCACTACAAGACCATTTAATAATAATGGGAATGATATCGTCGCACGTGCGTACGTACGACGTACCATCTCCACAATGCGATGTGATTTGTTCTACATGATCTTCGTTAAACCATGATTATATAAAGGAATTGAATGTATAAATATTATATATGTTATACTAATACCATTCTTTAAATTATGTAGCTATAACCTTACAAAAGGTATAATAATTTATTCAACAAAATAAGCATAAGAACATAAAGCAATAAACACCGTAATAACATGTAAAAATGAAATATTACTAATAATAAGCTAATAATATGACCATATAAGATATCATAAGAATGAATATGATTCTATAATTAGTAAATGACATTATTTAAATCATATTATAGGAGGTTCAGATACGTACAAGTAATATCGGACCTAAGGTAATGGAAAATCTCGCAATATAATTTTCATCCGAGATTTTTTATACATCAGAATTTACCGGGGCATATTTGTCATCCACATCCATGTTTCAAAAAAATGAAAGATTATTTCTATCCTCATCAAATTTTTTAAATATAATTTTACCAATTATTTAATTTTTAGTAAATTTTATGAAATGAATCTTTTTTCATCTTCAGTACGAGATACTTTTTGACTTTTTCATCCCAGGTATGAGAAGAATGTTTTTTAACATATACAGAATGAATATATTTTTATGATTTCATAGAACATTATTTCCATTAATCTTCCTTTACATGTTTTCATGTTTATATTCATTTTACTTATTTTAGTTTAAATTTTTTTGACATGTTATGAAAGTAAAAACGTTTTTGATGTGGAAATGATATTATCTTTAAGAATGAAGTTCAAGGGTTTTATCAAAATTATTTTACATCTAAAACAATAATGGGTTCTGTTTATATACGTTTTTGTTTACATTTATTTTATTCTCTTATGATGGAATTATTTTATGTTGTTCTTATATCTTATATGTATTATGTTATGATGAAATGATGTTTACGAATCCCATTTTAATTACATGGGTTATTCTACGATATATGATTTATGATTTTGTGGCACACATAATAGTGGTTTCATTATGAGATGGGTGGGACCTATATCTCCCACCAATTAATTGGTTAAAGATTTATATCTCTTGATATAGACATGGCTGTAATGGCACGTTAATCTGGTTCAGTGATACAGGACTAGAATAAGATGTGAAATCGGTTCAGAAATGGACTTTTCCACTATAATAGTCTTGGAAATGAGTCTTGACTAATATGAAATGATTTTATATGATTATTCATGTATTCCACAATGTTTCATGTTTTATGTTATGATTATTGTGTTTACATTTCACTACTATGATTTTTTCATTTCATGATATTATGATCTCTTTTACATGTTAAGAGTTTCAAAATGTTATGTTCTTATGAATATGATATGATTTATATTTCCTTTGTTTACCCATAATGAGCATTTTAGCTCACCCTTTTGTATTTTTTCCTTTCCCTGGTCAGGAAGATGGGTTTGAAGTAGGATATGCCAAAAGGGACTCTAGATATGATGATATATGCGGGAGACAATGTAGATGATTAATGAACCCATTGTTTATGTTTCCCAGTTTCTAAAGGCACTATACCTATATGGTCCTATCATGGTTATGTTATATTTTGTAATAAGTATTCTTCAATTCCTATGTAATAACAATATATGTTATGTATGTGTCATTATAGTTGGTATCAGAGGAAAGGTATTGTTAACCTTTGGAAACTAGGATGTGAAATGCATATTATGAACCCTAAGGATATGTCTGAGCATAGAACACAATATTAGTGTTATAGAAATGTACATGAATAACCTATGATAATACCTAATGTGTGAAATTTTATTCTGGATTATGTTGTTTTCCTATTATGATTAATTTTTCTCAAAGAACTCTTATTGGTTTTAGTCAATGTCTGGAACCAAAAGGAACCATGTTAATGATGAATGTGATGGATAATGCAATGATTTTCCCCCTGATGAACCAAATGTTATGGGAGGTGGAATGAAAAATCATGTAGCCATTCTCACACAACATTTTTAAGCTATTAATCATGCATGAATTCCAAACGAGCAAAGGAAGGAGAAACATTTTGTTGAATCCTTCATGTGGTAGCATCCACATTCATTCAGCGTGTCTTCTATTCCATTAGTGGCTGAACAATAGATTAGTAGCACTAAAAAGATATTTTCAGTTCTATAATGTACTGAACATGATAAATTTGTCTTAGTATTAAATGGTTTTGAAGGGGAAGATGATTAATGGTGGAATCTTATAAAGAATACGAGTCAAAGAGATGAAATTGAGTCCATGGAATGGGACAAGTTCAAGAACATACTTTTTAATAAGTACTTCGCTCATATTCTTGGAACAATGATGTTGAAGGAGTTTATTGAACTAAAAAAAGGTATGATGAATCTTTTGGTACCTATGAAGAAAATTTTATAAGCCATGCAAGGTACGGTTCTGGGATTGTTTTCCAACCTGAGAGTAAGATCGATCGATTCTTTAGTGGATTAAAACCATGTCTCCGAAGGGCAGTATCCCTAAGGGACTTCAATAGATACGAGGAAATTGTTCGATGTGATGTCATGGCTGAGATGGATATTTGAGTAACCCATCAGTCATATGGGTTTGATAAGAAGCAGAAAATGGAATTCAAAGGGAAATCTAAAGACCACACTGAAAAGAAGATGTGTTTTCCCTTATGCTCAAAGTGAGTAAATAAAAATGGATCGAATTTTCTTAAAGGGACAAGTAAATGTTTCAAATGTGGAAAAGAAGGTCATCGAGAATTTGAATGTCTCAGCGATGGGAAAAAGATGTATAGTGATGCGAACAAAGAAAAGGATACACAGAATGCACCTCCTACACATCAATGATACAGGTGCATGGAATTGGGGAATTATTCTAAACAATTCCCTAATCCAATAGTTGTTGATGATGATCGACGTCAAGAAACTCTTTAGGCCAATGAAAAAGGAATGTCACATGAAATTTTTAGGGCCGATGTGTAGTATGATAATGAAGTGGTGAAAGGTACATTTACCATCCACTCTAAAGTAGAAAATGTTTTATTTGATTCTTGATGCACCAACTCTTTTATTTCTGAAGAATTTTATAAGGTTATCAACATAATACCTCAAAAATTAGATGTTGAGTAAGATTTGACAACTCATAATGGCACAACGGTTACATAAAATGTTTATAATTCTTCTCCAATTGATGTTTGTGATAATGTGCTTCCTACAAATATCATGATCCTACCTATAGTGGAATTTGATGTGATTCTTGGCATGGATTGGAATTCTTTATATGGATCTCATATCGATTGCAATGAAGGGAAGTCACATTTCATATTCCTAGTCAATTTATGATCATATATCGATGCAAGGATGAATATAAACTTCCAGTGGAAATTTCTTCGAACTTGTGGGTCTTGATTCCAATAAATAAATTTTATTTTTCTCAAATGTTTTGAGAGAAACTCACGATTAAGAATAATCCCATTGTACGAGAGTTTGATCATATCTCTCCAGAGGAATTTTCTAGGTCTTCCCCCAAATCATGAAGGTGAGTTATCAATAGAACTCATACCAGTTGCTATTCCCATTTCATAGACACCTTATAGAATGGACCCAATTGAGTTATATGAAGTTAAGAAGCAACTCCATGAGTATCTTGATAAATTATTAATATGGCCTAGTGCATCACCTTGGGGAGCACCTATTCTATTTTTTAAAAAGAAATATGGATCAATGAGACTCTGCATTGATTATCGTAAACTTGACAAGATCACTATCAAGAAAGAATATCCTATCTGATGCATTGATGACTTATATGACCATATACGCGGAGCTCAATATATTTCCAAGATTGATATTCATTCAGGGTATCATCAATTAAGGGTGAAATGGGAGGATATACCAAAGATAGCTTTCCAAACAAGGTGTGGATGCTATGAATTTATAGTGATGCCATTTGGTCTTACTAATTCCCATGATATCTTCATGGATATAATGAATAGAGTCTTTAGAGACTATCCTGATCAGTTTTTGGTAGCTTTATAGACTATATTCATGTCTATTCAAAGAGCATGTAAGAACAAGAAGATCACTTGAGATTTGTATTAAAGACCCTAATAAAGGAGTTGTTTTATGCCAAATTTACCATTTTTTCATTTTGGAATAAAAAAGTTTCTTTTTTGGGTAACATAATCTCAAAAGAGGTGATATATATAAATCCAGTGAAAAAATTGGTTATCAAATGATGGTCAAGACCAACAATAGTAATTGAGATCCGAATTTTTCTTAGTTTTTCTGGACATTATCGACGTTTTTTGAAAGATTTGTCATGATTATCTAATCCACTCACTAGGTTGACTCGAAATGGAGTTAGGTTCGATTGGATGGAGGAGTGTGAAGAGAATTTAAAGGAGTTAAAAATAAGGTTATCCAGTGCACCTATGATCACACTAGCTTGTAGTGGAGAATGGTTTTTGATCTATAGTGAGGCATCCAAGAAGGGATTGGGGTCTATTCTCATGAAAAATGATTGGTGATAGCTTATTACTCACTATAGTTGAAAATCCATGAGAAAAATTACCCAACTCAGGATTTGGAGATAGATATGGTATTCTTTGCATTAAAGATTAGGAGGCATTATATTTTTTCTGAAATGTGTGATATTTATACTGATCATAAAAGTTTTAAGTATATTTTCACACAAAATGAACGGAATATGCACCAATGAAGATGGTTGGAGATGATGATTGATTACGACTACTCAATTCATTATCACCCTGGGAAAGCAATCAAGGTGGAAGATGCATTAAGTTGACAAGACCATGATAACTTTTCCATGATGAGGATCACAAAAGATCCAATATTTCTGGATTTACAAATTTTGGATCTTGGAATTATAATCGAAGGGGAAAAATTATATCTTTCTCAAATAAATTTTCAACCATCTATACATGTGAAGATTAATGAGGCACAAAAAGAAGATGTAGATTTACAAAAGAAGGTGACAAATGTTCCTGAATTCCACATTGATTCTAATGAAATAACAACGTTCAGGAATCGGGTTTTTGTTCCTCCCATCCTAGAAATAAATATGTAAATATTATATGAGGCTCATAGTTCTTAATTCTCTATTCATCTTGGAAGAACGAAGATGTATATGGACCTGAAAGAGTACTTCAGGTTAGATGGCATGAAAAGAGATGTTGATGAATATGTCTTTAGATGCATGGTTTTTCAGCAAGATAATGATGAGAGAGAGAAGTCTACGTGGATGTTACAACCATTACCAATACTATAATGGAATTGGGAAAACATCACTATGGACTTTTTATCAGACTTCCCAAAACATCAAAAAGAAATAATGCTATCTGGGTTATTGTTGATCGTCTTACAAATTCTGAACACTTCATTTCTATTATAGAGGATTTATCTCTTGATAAGCATTCCAGGATATATGTAGAGGATGTGGTAAGATTTCATGGAGTACAACATTCTATTATATTTTCTCGGGATTCGAGGTTTACCTCGATGATTTGGCGAAGTATTCAACATACTCTACATACGAAGTTGAGTTTCAACACTGCTTATCGTCCTCAGACAGACGGTCAGTTTGAGATGACAATTCAAACTTTGGAAGACATGTTGAGAGATTTATCTATATATTTCAAAGGTTGTTGGGATCAACACTTACCATTGGTGTAATTTTATTATAATAATTGATTTCACTCCAGTATTCAGATAGCTCATTATGAAGCTCTATATGGAAAGAAATGCCGATATCTAACTTGCTGGGTTAAAGATGCGGAAAGAAAGCTATTAGGACCTGATATTATTGATGAGATGGAATAGAAGGCCTGATCCATTCAACAACACATAACAGCAGCTCAGAGCCGACAAAACATTTATGATGATAACCGAAGAAATGACCTAGAGTTTGAAGTGGGTGATAAAGTGTTCTTACGAATATATCCTTGGAAGAGAGTAATAAGATTTATAAATAAGGGAAAGTTGAGCCCTAGGTATATCGGTTGGTTTGAAATATTTGATCTTGTTGGGAAGGTATCTTACCGACTGGAATTTCCACCAAATCTTTGTCATGTTCATGATATGTTCCATGTACATCTCCAGAGAATGTAAATACTTGATCCATCACATATACTAATCTCATAAGTTGTACCGTTGGAGAAAGATCTTTCTTATGAAGATCAAATGATAGAGATTCTGGATCGTAGTGAAAAATTTCTACTACACAAGACCACTCGATTGGATAATGTTTTATGGAGGAACCACCAATTATATGAAGCCACATGGGAACTTGCGGATATGATGAGGGAGAGGTATCCTCTTATGTTTGTTACGAAATGACAAATTTCAAGGGAGAATTTTATTTTAAGGGGGTATAATGTAACACCATGAGATTTTATGAGAATTTTTTTATGTCTTCTGTTATATGCAACACCAAGAGAATCTTTCAGTACACAAAACACTAGCTTGACTTGCGTTACACACAAGAGAAACCTCCCTTGATAGCTTGTGTTACACACAATGCCGAGTTTCACTAAACAATGATACATTATAAAAATAATATGAACTAGCCATTCTGAATATCATTAATGGAAGTTTAAATTTTATAACATTATAATTCATTATACACATTTTATAGAATGAGATATGAAAACAAAATCATTTTTTCGGATAAAAGAAGTATTTTTTAAATAATGTACTTTTACCACTTTTTGATAGCACACCCATTTTATATATAATATTTGAAAAGTTCAGAAGTTTAATTTTACATAATAAACTTCTAATTTTGAATCAGGATATAAATTTTTACATTGGATGCATGTTTGATACTTTTCTGATAAATTTCATATTTTGATGGATAATAAAAATAAGAAAACATTTTATAAAAAAAAATCTTTTTTCATCGAGATATTTTATATGGACAAATGATAAAATTTAATGGGTTTAATGTATAAATATAATATAATTTTATCATTAAATATAATTTATGTCATTACCATTAATTTTACATTTAAGTCATAGGTAAAAACATTTCAATCTTTGAAAATGTTTTAATATTTAAAACTCGTTTTCATAACAACAAGATTAATTTAAAATTAAGTACTAAAACTTATGTGGATGGAATTTTAAAAAATCGATTCCATATTTGGATTCAATGTGTCCAATTTATGTTAACATGTTACTTTTATTTTTTTGAAATTATGAAGAGTAACGACTGTAATTTTTATTTACTACTGTTAAAGATAAATCGTGTAATTAAGGGTAAAAATAAGATTATAAAATTACCATAACACCTACCAAAATTCTATTGGATGAATACAAGTCGACCCATATCACATAATGGTCAGAATAGATTCGTTTTATAGAGTATTTACAATGAAAATGATATAATTATAATTAAAACCAAATAAAGTGACAACATGTCACTCTCTTATATCTTATTAGTGTAAGAATTTAAATTTACTGATAATATTTATAAAACATCGAATATGAATATTTTCCAGAAATCTAATAAACATGTATACATTATGTGAATATTTTAATACTTTTTATGGATTTTATAATTATCATTAATAAAGACACTATAGTGATGTTGAAATTATTTTATTGATTGAAATATCAAATAAAAGGTATTAAAAATATTAAAATAAATATTATATGAACTATATAATGTGATCCACAAATTTTTTAGATGAATATGAAAAATTAGGAATCTATTAAATAATTTTGTTTGATGATATCATATGTGTGGATTTTATTTAAATTAAAATAAAAGAATAGTGTCAAAATTGAAACTATTGTTATTTTATTAAAATTACATATTATAAAATTGTTTAAAAATCACAAAAATATTTAAAAATTATAAAATTATATTTATATGGTCTAATATGTCATAAATTATCCAATTATGGACAGTTCACAACACATAAGTAATTATTTAATACAATTAAAATTTTAGAATATTATTAGCCAAAATAAAATTAAATAGATTAAATAAGAATAAATCAATTTGATAAGGTTTAAAATAAATTCAAAACATGTCTAAATTTTATTGGTTGATGAGATTACAACCATATCTCATCTCAACTTCTGAGTGAGTCATTTTTTGTGGTTTTTATGTGGGGTTTAAATTTATTATAAATTAATATTTCTTATGTTTCCAAAGGTTCCCCTCTAATCCCTTATAAAAGAGAACATCCTCTATCTCCTCCTCACACAATTTTCATCCTTAATTCACTTCCAACCCCTAAAAATTTCTCTTCTCCACTTTTATAGAAACATAATAGAGGTCCTAGTCTTCTTCAAAGACCATCTTTAGTGCCCTAAGTGGAGGTTTAGAAGAGGCGCATCGAAGAAGAGGTAATATCCTTTACCGATCATTTCAAATTTATATCTTCTTCTACTTCCTCTTATTTATTGGATTAATTATAAAATACTAACATCAATATCGCTCATATAATGATATGTTATTATAAATATTAAACAAACCTATTTCACCTTCTATCCATCCTATGGAAAATAAAATCACCACGCGTGCGTACGTACGAAAAACAGTCTCCATGTAGTGGTGTAACCTGTTTCCACCACCACCATACTTGGAAGGGTATAATTGTGTAATTAATAACTATATATGATTTTTATAACATGATACTAATTCTGAGATATTATATCATCCCCTCCAAGACCATTCAATAATTATTGGAATGATATCATCACTCGTGCGTACGTACGGCTTACCGTCTCCACAATGCGATTTGATTCGTTCTACATGATCATCATTAAACCATGACTATATAAATGAATTTAATATATAAATATTATATATATTATATTACAAAAATTAATTAAATGATGTAGATATAACCTATAAAGAGGAATATGAATTTATTCGACAAAACACGCATAAGAACATAAATCGTCAAACACCATAATAGCAAGTTGCAATGAAATATTAATAATAAAAAGCTATAAATATGAACATATATGATATCATAACAATGATTATGATTCTAGAATAATTCAATGACTTTATTAAAATCATTATACATGAGGTGTGGATACGTACAAAGTATATCAGATCTAATGTAAGGGAAAACCTCACAATCTCATTTTTATCTGAGATTGTTTATACATCAGACTTTAATAGGGAATATTTATCATCCACATACATGTTTCCACAATATGTAATATTATTAATATCCTCCTACAATTTTTTAAATCCAATTTTAAGTATTTTTTGATTTTTAGTAAATGTTATGAAAGGAATCATTTGTCGTTTTCAGTACAAGATAAATCTTGATATTTTCAGCCAAAGTATGAGAAGAATGTTTTTTTAACTTATATGGAATGAATAGATTTTTATGATTTCATAGAACATTATTTCCATGAATCTTCCTTAAAATTTTTCAATTTTATATTCAATTAACTTCATTTAGTTTAAAATTAAAGGACATGTTTATAAAGGAAAATTGTTTTTGCATTAGAATGGATATTTTACTCAAGAATGGAGGTCAAGTGTTATATCAAAATTATTTTCCATATATGATAATATAGGGGTCTATTTCTATCCCTATTTTTTACATTTATTTGATTATGTTATGCAGGAATTATTTTATGAATTATTTTTATCTTCTATGGATAATTTTATGAAGGCATGATGTTTAAGAATCACATTTTTATTCTCTGGGTGATACTATGATGTCCGATTTATGATTTTGTGTGACACATAAGAATGGTTTCATTATGAGATGGTTGGGACATATATCTCCCTCCAATGAATTAGGAAAATATTTATATCTCATGACATAGACATGGCTGGAACGGAAAGTTTAGCTGGTTCAGTGATACAGGACTGGAACGATGAGTGAACTCGGTTAAGAAATGGAATTTTTTCGCTATGATAGTCTTGGAAATAAGTGTTGACTAATATGAAATGAATTTATATGATTATATGTGTATGCCAAAAATATTCACGTTTTATATTATGATTATTGGTATTACATTTCAGTACTATGATTAATCCCATGTCATGATATTATGATCTCTTTTGCAAGTTACTATTTTCAAAACATTAAGTTCTTATGAATATGATATGATTGATATTTCATTTGTTTATACTTACTGAGCATTTGAGATCACCCATTTGTATGTTTTCTTTTCCCCAGGTCATGAAGAAGGGTATTAAGTAGGATATGCCAAAAGGGACTTTAGATAAGATGAAAGAAGCGGGAGACAATATAGATGATTTATGAACCACTTGTTTATCTTTCCCAATTTCTAAAGAAACTATATTTATACGGTCTTATCATGGATTTGTTATATGTTGTAATAAGTATGTTTCAATTATTATGTAATAACAATATATGTTATGTATGGGTTTTTATACAATATCTAAAAATTTGCAACAAGTATTCTATCCCAAAGATACATGTCCAATAAATTTATTTTCTAGATAAAACCAAGTAGGTTACAGAAGAAAACATTTTTTTTATTTTTAACTATTAATTAATTAGTCATAGTTAGTACTTGGATAAGTGGTATTGTCACCCCATAGTTTTGATTATGATAATAGTTTAAATCCTTATAGGTTCACGGGGGGGGGGGGAACTTTTGGACAGGGATAAAAGCAGTTCCATAGAATTGGGTTAGACACCGATACTAATGACATTGGGGGTGATGAAATACATGACAAATGGAATTTGAGCCTAGGTAAATGGTTACATCAGGCCATCTATAGGTGGTATACACATCAATAAAATTTATAATATGATACTTATGGAGTGGTTCAACACATTAATGAGGAAAGGGGGTTGATTTGACCATTTTATCATAAGGATGTGTCTATTGTAGGGTTTCTTATAACCTATGAGAACAATGATAATAAGTTAATTATATAATTTCATTCAAAAGGATAATAATGGAATTAATAATACAATTTTATACCACATATCATAATGTGGAATTATATAATTTTTCATGAAATAGCATTATGAGTGGACATAAATTTATCCCTAGAACATCTATCCCATGTACTAGAAAATGTCATTATTAACTTTCTAGAATATAATATCTACTATATTTATATTACAAAGGCTTCACACCTTGAAATCCCTAGTAACTTAGCTATCAACTGAAAACATTTTCCCAATATGTGACTGATTTACACCATGGGTTCAATCATATTATCTATTTTCTAAAAATTTCAATTGAAAATTCCTAAATAATAAAAATACTACCACGAGACAATTTTTTAATGAATATGATACAATTGAGCAATGTAATTAATTAATATAATTAAAATACTTATAATAATATCATATATAACTGACATCTCAATATACTTGGCTTTATATAACTATCATATATATTTCGGGACTATATTATAGTCTGAGATGATAATTAATTACCATACTCAATGTAATGAAACAATATTACCTGCAATTTAGATACTGATGTAGAAATATAAATCAAAAAATAAGGGTATAAGGGTATACGAAAACTTGCAAATTTGTGAATTATATAGATTAAATAATTAATTCTTATGATTCAGGATGATCTTTAAACCATCCTATAAAATATTTGAATATGTATTATGTAAAATGTTTAGTATGTATAAAATTTAAAGAATGAGTCCGGAAAGTTCGACACCATCCAACATCATGTTCAATACAATATTTCAACATTTCATTTGGAAACATGTACATTAATGGCCATATTTCCAAAGTATGGTTTTCATTTCATTTAAAAACATTTACCTAAATACGTGTATATAATTTTCCAATAATTTTAATGCTCATAAGAACTATTTAATTCAACCCATATCATGCCATGTAAATGAATGAAAAAGAATACTTCATTAGATCACATTATTTATAATATCAACATGTCAAAAAACAAGACCATAATAATCTCTAAAAATCATGAATTAATTTAGATAACCAACCAAATTTTATTTATGTCATGAATCCCTATGAATAATTAAATTTTCAATTGTATTATATATCGGAAAACATGCATTTAATGTTATGTTTGTTCAAGTGAATCCTAGAAAAATAAGGCTATATGTGTCAATATGTGCATGTGAGTACATACACACAATAAACAATGAATGGGGGTACATATTGACATTTTCATAATTTCATCCTATAAATATAACCTTAACAGATTTTATACAAGTTATAATATTAATGTTAAATAATTAAATAAACTACCCACTTCTTTATTTTAGAGAAATATTATTTTAATTTCCATAAAATTGTATTAAAAATTTCATAAAAAATAAGAGTTATAAATTATTATATCAACCACTACAAATTTTTAATAAGAAGATGGATTATATTTAATGAAATGGATATTTAATTTTAAAAAACATGACTTCTCCATACTGAGTTTCTTCATCATTTTCAGTATTTAAAAATATATAAAAAATTAAATCAAACAACAATTGACTGAGGTGTCTATCATCTGGTATATTCAATGTGAAATCCTCAACGATGGGTTTAGTAAATGTTATAGAATGAATAAAATTAATGAAAATCATGTTGGAATAAAACCTAATTTGGGAAGATGATGCAATTAGACTAATTCAGGATTAGTGTTGTAGTGAAATGAAAAAATGAAATATTCAGCTTTTCTTATTGCTGGGGTAGAGTCTAAGAGAGGTATTGGGCTTTGTACACCTCTTCAACTCTATAATACATCTTTTCACACAAGATCAATTACTTGGGTTCTTTAATGGGATTAAATAAAAAATTCCATGATTAAAAATTATCCTCATTATCTTTGTAATGGAAATATATTTATATCAATATGATTATAAATTCATTTAAAATAACACCCTAGAATCGAATAATATTGATCATGAAATCATAAAAGGGAAGACATGAGAATAAAATTCTAAACAAGAATTCGATCATTGACTATAAATAAAAATGTTATTCATTAGTTCACTCCCACTCATTACATCATGCTTCATAATAATAGTATACCATATCCTCCAATTCATCTGTGGGAATTAATAATAATTATGAAAAGTAGTTGTTGCAATACCATAAAGCAACATCAATTTAACAAGCCTTTATATCATTAGATTCAACATCCCAGTTCTATTCACCCATATGTTGTTAAAAATAATTAAATTTATAGGAATTTGATATGAAGGGATCTAGGATGGGTTCTATATCTAGGGGATACATTCTTTCTCAATTTACCTTTGTTGATCACTAATGTGGTCTCAAAAGATCAAGTGTATGTGATGAGAATCTATCTTCTTCATGTGTGGTAGGGAACAAAGAGCTATTTTCTCTCTGTTTTACGGTGAAATTGGAATATGATTTTTTAGGTTGATTCTGAAAGTTTTGTTGATGGATAGAATTTCCAAAACTATTAGTATAGCATTAAGATTTTGGTAGGGTTGTAATTTGAATATAGGATAACAATTTTGGGGTTCAATAATATTGATATCTCTCTATATTTCATGATGGCATCGATGGTAGAGTGAAATACCAATGAAAGTACATCAAATGTGGAATGATCCATTGGCGATAGTGACACACTTGTTGTTATGTGAGTTTCCAAGTTCATAAAAAAGAATAAAAATAAGGAGAAAGGGGTGGAGATATGTGGTTAGGGTAGTCATGAAAAAATAATGTTAGAGTAAAAATAGAAGTGGTTACCTGATTGAAAGGGGTATGGGACCTGCATCATTATATGGTATGGCTTATACATTGACCGTGTGATTTTATGGATGTTATAAAAGATATGAAGTCCTGATTATTGAGAAGAACAATGTCTTGTTTGTGATAACCTAAGAAAAAGATGTCAACATCAGTGATCTACTGATGGTGCAGCTTCCACATTGTCGGTGGCCACTTTAACTAAGGATCGACTCTCAGGTGGAGACCATGGGTGACATTTATAGTGATCATGAGGCATTGATGTTTTTGATGGAATGGACACGGGTGATTTGTCCAGCGATATGTGCGACAATGAATATTGTTACTAGTAGTGTGATCTATAGGTAGGGATGGGGACAATGATATATATGGGATGATGGCTGTATGTGGGCATTCACTAGACTCATTTACAAGTTGGTTCTTGGGGTGCGAGCATTAACATGGGGGATTGGAATTCTCTAGGGATGTGTGGAAGGGGATTTTTTCTTGGCTAAGGATTTGCGCATGGTGTTATTTTTGTAGTGGGATCATGGATTTGTTCTTCTACACAAGGAAGGATATGGTGGGAATAGAGTTGAACTAATCTGGTTGGTTCCTAGGGGATACTTTCCCATGGGTCTATAATGATGCAGGATAAGTTTTGGTCATAGTTCCATGTTCTGTGGGACAAATGAAGTGGTCTTGTTGGTTGATCATATATGTTCATTGGTGTGTGGGTGTATGGATTATTTTTTTTCTGTGGCACTTTTATTCCACTAATCTGTATTGGCAGTGCTTTTTTTGCAGCATGATTTTTTTGTTTCACTATATAATTATATTATTAATTGAATTTCAAGGAATGATCTCGCTCATGTACTAACCATTCCTTTTAATACCAAGGGATATAACTCTCTTTTGAAAATAAAAACCATATTTTCGTATTGATACCCTATATATATTTGAATGTGATTGAATATTATGAAATATTTCCATTGAACCTACTCAAGATATTGTTTTGTTCCTATATGGATAATCAAAACCCCGAAACATCACGAGCCAAACACTCCTCTACGACATCTCAACACATTTATAGACAATGAACAACATGATGTTATGTTGTGATATCCCATGACTTTTCTATATGTATTCACATTATTTGATTCATATCGATAACAAGTGGAAGGATTGTTCTATCATTGTGTATGTTATTTAACCAGCTTTTTCAACCATAATTAATACTTTCATTATAATTAATGATCGGATAATCGAAGAAAAATTTAATTTTTCCCTCTTTTTTAAACTATTTAGTACTCATAAAATAATTAATGTAAATAATAAATTGGAAAAATTATCAATTAGTTTATCAAATATAGGAAAATAATAATAATAAAAATTCATTAATTTATAGACATCAAATCCCCCTGGAAAAAACATTGATTTTTTTTCACGAGATTGTAATCTACTCTAAAATTTTTGGATATATTAATTTTTTATTAAATTTTTAATTATATGATTTGGTTTATATTTTTGGATGAACATGGTGTGGCAAAATAAAATTTATATGGAACTATCTAGAAATATTTGTTAACTCTATTTCATTTAGCACCAACTCCCCATTGGCTTACAAAAGTAATATATATATATATATATATATAAAATTATAAAAAAATACAATTAAAAAATTTATAATTTTCAACAAATATATTTATAAATGTGTATTTATTATATTTATCTATATAAAAATATATTTTTTTACATAATATATATATATATATAATATATTTTTACTCAAAAAGTTCTAGAGGAAGGCTCACCCACTCTTAGAAATTTTCTTAAAAAATAGAAAATGTATAACAGAGAGAAGGTCATCAGAGACAAAGACAAGTCCTTATCCATCTGAAAAAAATACACCATGAATGGATCCAAATGGGTCAGGATTCATAGAATCTCATTAGTTTTCCAGTCCAACTGTGATTCTCTATGAATAAATATTACAACATTTTTTTATTCTTTTCCTTCACCAGGGTGAGATGGAGACCTCATCCTCGACCATGACAATGACCATGACCCATACTATAGTTCTCAAAGGCATCAGGATTTATATCATTTTGTAGATCACCATCATTTATCAGATCCCATTAAAGAGGACCACACCCTCTTCCACTATTATTTGTATGACTTCCACATCTCTAAGTCTTAGATTTCACCCATGCCCCTTTTGGTTCATTTACATGAGCATATCTAGAAGCCAGGTAATCCAGCTAAGCATTTCCCACCTTACCATCCAATGTAAGTGGAAATATGCCAAATGTTTCCACAAATCCTTTTCTATATCACTTAACTATGTAACATTTTCTATCATTTCATTTCTGGCTATGTGTAGAAATGATTTTCTCTTGAAAACCTTTTTCAACATCCACATGATATGAATCATCTTCAATGTCATATTGTTCATCATGAAGGGTCAACAAAATTATGAAAAATTATATATTAATTAAAACATTAACTAGATCAAATTTATAACCAAATATTCTTGGGATCCTCTAAAATACTATGTTGTCCACAAGACCATGTTTGTCAGGTTTTCTAGGGGCTAGGGCCCTTTTCTCATGCATGGGTATCTCAACAGATTCAATTTCCCTAATCTATTTCCACTCAATATACTCTAATATCTTCACCAATGTGAATGAAAAGTAGACACAAAAAAGTTATGAATATCCTAAGCCAATATACTGCCTTTCCAAGAATTCAAAACATCATCACCAACTATGTTCGACCTGTGTTTTTTCAAAGAAGAAATTAACATTTTCTGTATTATTTACACTATTATTCATTCTTATATATATAATTATTGTTAATATTTAATAAAATAAAAAATTTATTATTAATAATGTAATTAATAAAATTAATTAACAATAAAATAAATAAAAATTATTTATAATAATATAATTAATAATATTATACCAAATAAGAGATATGATAATAAATAATGTAAACTATAAATATATTGTTTATAAACAATATATATTTTTCATCAAGTTTTATTTGAGTTTACAGTGTTTTTGATTTTATTTTACTTTTTATAAAATTTATTACATTATTAGTAAGTGTGAAAAATTTATATTAGAATTTTTTTATATCTTATTGTATATATGCTTTCAATGGAAAAAAATAATGATACAAGTAATTGGATTTGAATTTCTATAATGTCTAATGTATAATTAAAATATGTATAAATTTTTATACATTTACTAAATATATATTTAATGATTGAACTAAACATAATCTTATTAAAAAATTCAATGCAATGTAATTTTCATGGAACAAAATATCATGGTTTCGAAACATATCCTTAGTACTTATAAATTTTGTGTACATTATGTTCACTACTCAAAATGATATCTATATCAATAGAATGAATAATATTTTAAGTTATATATGTAATTATTAATATTGAAATAAATGTCATAATAATTTAGAAGTAAAAATGTAATTTTTTTAGTATTAAACATAAAAATATATAATATTTAAACTATAGGTAACATATCATTGAATGATAAATTTTTTTGGAGTATATTGTTATATATTTATTTTTCATGTAAATTAACTTTTTAATGATATTTTTTAATGTACTTTTATTTTTCATAATAGTTATTTATTTTGTAAAAAATATGTTTTTAAATACAAAAAATGTGACATCATAACAAATCATGATTCATTCCTCTTAGTAACAAAACATGGCACGTAAACCTCACCCACATTAGATGTCTAATGACTCTATCACTTTAATGTCCCAAAATTAGTAACTGGTTCATCCTGTTATGGTGTTTTGGTTTCCACCTCATGATTGTATGTAGAGTATTAAACAATATATTATGTGGATTAATTATGAACATCATATGATGAGATATATTCCCCAATGATCGAAAATATTATGGATGTGTGATATCAATGAAGTTTTCACTTGCATAATTGTTGTATGTGGACACCACATGATATCTTACCATATCCATTTATCAGTTCATCATAGTTAGTTGATATAGAGATAGTATATCAGTTTTTTATGTAAAAATTTCTAGAACCTCAACCACTCTTATATTTCGAAAACTCACATACTTCTATGCATGATTATCTCTCTGTGATGTAGTAACTTCTACAAGAACCTATCTCAAATGTCAATATCTATGTCCTTGCCTCATCCCACACTGATATCCTCACCTCTATCCTCCATATAGCATTGTTACTTTTGTTAATCCTTTTTAGTTGGAACACAATTCAGATAATCATACTATTTTTCCTCAGCTAGAACATGTAGTTCACCATAAAACTATGGCTTCTAATTATATACATTGTGAGATACTAAATTTGGGAGGATCTCTATGAGCCACCTGATTTGGGTGATCTACATCCCACCCAATAAATTCCCCCCAACATATCTATGATATGTGTAATTTAATCAAGTATATATGACTTCAAATTCGATAATTTTAATGTTATTATTCAACAATATGTAAATAATATAATAAATACTAGTTAACATACAACCTTTCTCATGCTTATTGAATGAAAGTTAATATACATAATCATATTCTATTGGTACCAATATACATAACCCACATAGTCATATGAACTAATGTGTGGTGTGATATATCCATGTTGAATGATACAATATTAGTTACATGTGTCCCAATACACAATATAAGGATCATGAAAGGACACATAGTAAATCAACTATCAACCTATATGTGCAATAGAATGTAACCCATCAAACTATGGTGGGGAAATTTGGATATGTAGTGTATATCTAATTTTTGTAATGACCCAATCTACTTGGTTCCGCTCAATGATGTAGAAGTGGATGGGTGGAAACACTGCACCATGATCTCTGACCATAGATATATATTACTGTTGCATTTATGCATAGAAAAATCTATTTTAAGGGGTCCATGAAACTAGTAATATATACTAAAAAATTAATTCACAAATTAGAATGATAATTCTAATATAATATTATTTCAATATCACAAATAAATAAATAAAATTTTAATTTCCAAAAAAGTATAAATTTCATAAAAAGGTTTTATAGTATAACATATTTGTGGAAATCTATGTTCACTGTGTCTTAGTATCTTTGGGTTTACACACATAATACTGATCATGTCTCCACCTAGTTAAAAAGATGTAATATATGGTATGTTAATTAATTAAATTTAAAAAAAATCTAAATAAATCAAATTAATTATGTATTATAGTTATCATTACCAAGTAAAGTATTTAAGTACGTGTATTGGAAGAGGTGAGACAAATCTTCGTGTGATGCGTGGAAAATTCTCACAGTCAGCATATATAACAAAGATATGTTTCCTAGAATATTTGGCGAATTAGCATGAGAAGTGGTATAGATACATATATAAATATGTGATAATATATCAGACCCCCAATATGATCCTCTTGTCTTCTTAAGATCATGAAGTAATGGTACACACATAATGTGTACAATGTTGGTGGATTGGTCGGAACACAACATTACGTCATTCAGTTTCATAATATATGAATATGTGAACTGAATAATTTTTGCTTCATATGAATCATCAGCAATGATGGTTAAATACTCATTAAGACAACCCATGTGAAAGTGGAAGATCTATTAGACAAATTGTTTTTCAAGGACATTAACTCCTAGTAGATGGTGGATGATCGAACCCCAAAATCCTATAGTCACACCTATAATAGCATGTCCATAGATGGGATGATTGAGTATATAGGAACCATATTCTAATGTAATGGTCATGACTCCCTCAGGGAGATCAAATTTTCATGTCATTGGCCACCATCTCTCAAATAGTGCAGTAAACAATTATTGATCAATGAAATTGAATTCACACTTGGTTAGTCAATAAAATATAAAATGTTTAAGGTTTGATAAAAATCTAATGGCGGAGATTCATGATTAAAATTACATACTCTCTGAATAGAAAGACATATAAAATGTCATTGTGTCAAAATGTTGTGTGACATGTACAACTACATGGAAGAAAACATTGGGTAGTCTATCTAACCATATGAATAACAATTCATTAATGTCATCATTTTTGTTACTAATACATGGTTTTATTATTTATTATAAAATATTTCTCATTTAATTTATCATTAAAAAGAATTATATTATTTCAAGTGATCACATAATGTTTTATTTAGACACAATTTCATATACATGATCCTTTATTCATGTATTTTTAGTATATGTAATGTTTCAGTTATCTTTTGTGATGTTACTTGGAAATTTGGAATGTTTTGGAGGTGAATGGTTTGTACATGGTTTGAAGAACCCGTACAACATCTCTTGAAAACTATGCAAAGGGGGATACTGATGAATGGGTAGACACACAGTTGGTGCATAATTTTCCAAAACTATGTGAATTCCCAAGAGAAACCATGTATCTTGAAAAATGTAAATCCATTTTTAATTCATTGTTTTTCTGATTTTGGGATCTAACCATGAATGGTATGATATTAAGACAAATGCATTTCATGGTTGGGGTCTATTTTACCAATCCATATGGCATAACCATATTAAAAACTTATGGTAATTCTTAAAAAGTTGATACAATCCAAATTAATATTGCAAATCCTCATTTTCCCCAATCAAACAATAAATCGAATAAATTTTTTTCCCAATTAATAAGAGATGAACCCCTTTTATTCGAGAGTGAAATACAATAGAATTTAAATGCGTTAGATGATTGAATTTATTTGAATGTTTTTATACTTCATTGTTCTTCTATGATATAATTTGTTTTCTCTATTCCTCATCCATAGATACATTCCAATACTTATATATCTAGGTGTTATAATTTTTTTATAATAAAATATTTTGGGATGAAGTGAGTGGAACATGGGTTGTGAACAAATCTTATTTTTTTGTGCCATTCTTTATTTTCACCAATGTTTGAGTGGTAAGTTTCTTCTCTCACAAATCCACTTGATTTAGAAAAATTATTATTCATTTAAATTAAAAAAAAATCATGAAATTATTTTTAATTCATTGACAATCTATGATCTTAGATAACAGATTGTTGGAAATGTGTCAAATATATTATCGATGATGGTAATAAAGAGGTATCCCTGATATACCATTAGACTATATGACCACCTTCATTGCTTAATTAAAATATGAAATAAGACAAATCCCTTATGCACACATCATGAATGATATAAGGAAATCAATGAACCATCTTCAAGATGATACGTTCTCCTTCTCAAAAATAGAAATTTCGCATGGTATATGTGTTTGATTATCATCTTCTATGGAACAAAAAAATAGTGTAATGTTTATATATATATATATGTTTCATTAATCTATGTAAACGTATTTAATTATCTAAAAATATAAACAAATTGATAAAATGTATAAAATATGTTATCATTCCCAGCCTTTGATTGATCATCTTGATTGTGTTCGTTAACATATCAAATAGTATGTAGATACAAGATTACTTGATTATTGTGCCATAAAAGCTTCTAATGTTTTGGTAAAACTCAACAAGTGACATCCCAATCATCCTAGACATTCAAAATAGCATTCATTAATGAAAATAATGCATTGAAGTAAGTGATTTGATATCCAGAAATCAATTTAATTAACTCTACCAATATAAGAACATTAACTTCTTGACACTCTATTATTTTTTCAATAGCAACTTTTGAAACAAACATAGAATCTAATGACGAAGGATCAAGTGATAATAATAGTTTTAGACATGTGTGTGGAGTTAATCTAGTAATGTGCCAATAGTGTAAATTATTCTCAATTATATCTCCAAAATTCATATGAAAATATTAATGTTATTTAAAAAACGAGATCATGTAATAATATTTAATTAACACTTCTACAACATAACAATAACATCCATTAGAGGGATTTTAATTAATCACATTTTTTTCTGCTTTTCTGTCAATCTCACATCCAATATAAAACACACTTTCATCTGTCAGTTGATTTTTTCCACCAGTAATTCCTATAAATATTTTACTATATGTAATAATTTACAAATAAAATTCTGTGCAGCATGTCATTCCTTCAGTCCACTATGTTTCCAAGGGTAGATGAAAGTTCAAATTTTGGATTAACCCCATATGAGTGATCACAAAATGTTCTTCGAAATATTATTAATCATCATATTCTTTTTCATAATTCTTATCACCATCAAAATTATCAACCAGAATATCTAAATTATGTGTAGTAATATCCATAGATACATCAGTTCCTCTACGAGACATCCCAACATGATGATATGAATCTATGTGATGAGGATATGATGGAAAAACTACAATTTCAGATAGGACTCTATATGTTTTATAATATCAGGATGTGGTGTTTTATAATGAAGTGGTGTGGATCAACATCTATTTTAGATGAAAAACAATTGTAGTAATGATGAAATATGACACCATCATTTGATTATCATGTGGTTACGTAACTAATGATAATTGGTGTTCCCATTCATCATAATTAGTTATAGATTGTCTTAATTACACAAACAGTAGCTAAATTGTTGATGTATATTTGTGATGGACTCCATCACTTGATTCAATGTCAATTTTAACTCCAATGAATTTTTCATTGAATGAATTACAATATTGTAATCTATCCATGAATAATAACTCATTATGTATGTACATTATAACCTCATCCTTATTTAGTATCAATTATTTGAGAATTTTTTAAATACAGGATTACATATTTTCTATCTAAAATGAAACATCTATATTATATTTATTTTATTGGAGAAAAAATATAGATTTCAATGACTTCAATATTTCTATGAATTATTACAAAATATTCAATTTACAAAAAAATTATAACATATTATGAAATCCTTGACACTAGAGTTTCATGGTATATTTTTTAAAATTCATAAATTATTGGCCACTAGTTTCTAATGACAATGAAAATCATATAATTAAAATCCCCTAAGAGTTTCATACTATGTGTGCATGAAAGACCATTTTCGTGTATGGATTACTGATCTATTCTATCCCAATACAACATTTTCATGGTTTTTAAAATTAATAACTTCTTTTTTAGATCCATATCCACATGTATTATCTAGACATAGATTACATATATATAATAACAAAAAAATAATCATTTAACTGAAATTTTTAACAGCTTGAAATATCATAAAATATGAAAATAATGTATCATAGTATGATTTTTACCCGTAAAAATAGTTTTTATAGTAGTTTATATAGGGAATTTGAATCATTGAGAGCATATCAACATGGACTATCAAACTAGGTGTGCAACAAGACCCATTTCCATGCACTAGTTCCCGATTAGGTATAGATCCACAAAGTGATTTTAGGGTTGTTACATCATGACACACACACACACACACACATATATATATACATATATGCTACATATGAATCCACAGGTATTGTCTAGATAGGGAATTCATTGCTTAGATAACAAGAAATATATTCACATTACTGAAATGTTATAATTTTTCTTATATCCTCAATGTTGGAACTGTCAATTTTATTTCCTATTATTATTACTCCCAAAGGTATTAGTCATCTAAATCATCATTGGAGAGAGTGAGAAATCTGGAGTGTTATTAAGCCACATTGTCTATATGATCTAATGTTAATACAATGTTAATTTAAAGATAATGAATAGCTATGCATTATTTAGTCACACTTCCTCATAAGTTATACAACAGTTAATTTGTAAATAATAAATAGTTACTCAATAGTAATTATCAATGATTACAAAGTTAACCTTTCTTTGATGATTCACCATTTACTTATCTAGAAACATATAATTTTTTTATAAATTTTTAATTAATTTAAATATCAAATTAAATAATAACTAATTATTAATATGTTTTTAAATATTTTAAATTAAATAATTAATATTTTTGTAATTTCATGGAAATTCACTGTGATTTTTTATTTATATAAAAATATTCTGTGACCCCACATTCTTACGGCAGTTGATTATGAGGCCTGTCCTAGAATAGAACTTTGAACTTTTTTAAAGTACATTTAATAAACATTCAAGCGAGGATTTATATCTTTTCAACCAGTGTATAGATTGAAAATCCAATGGCACCGTTGAATTTAGAATGCCGGGAAAAACCTAGAAATTAATTATCTTCGGCCAGAATGGGCCCAGAGAAAAGTTATTTTCTGGAATTTTCGAGAAAAATAATATAATAATTTGAAGGCATTATTTTATTTCATTACTCACCATTGGGTTGCAGATGACGATTCTACAATGTATTGACCATGCAGTGACAATATGCACCAATAAGGCTCATTAATAGACATTATCACACAATGTAATGATTCAATAATGTAAGCATAATAGTGATGCAATTTTAGAAATGAAACAGCTTATTGATGCAACATCGTTGTGTAATAGAAATGGTACAACAATATTTTTTTATTAAACCAACACATTGGAAAATGTGTAATTAAACTATGGGGATTCACATATTAACCATCTATAGTTTTCTTATCCAATGAATAATGATGATCATCGACGAGACTTGATCATATTTGACATGCCTCGATGAACAAAGCATAAATTGATGTCGACATCACGAATCCTTGAGGAAAAACACTTCCGCATCGAACTATAAAAAGGTAGGGGTTCATTAATTTCAAAACTTCATCCCAATTTCATATTTTAATAAATTATGAACATGGATCAACCCACGAACGGGCTAATCCCTAAATCTTGTGTTTATGAGGGAGGGTGACTTTTCAATTGGGATTTCATTATTCGAGATAGAATAATTATTTATCGAATTAAATCACCAGACCACTATTGATTATAAAATTATAATCTAGAGGGAACATGAAAACATAAACAAGGGATGAACCCCTTCATTGTGGGTATTCATTGTGTCTAAACTCTTCAATCAGTGGAAAGAAAATTTTAATATAGTTATAGTGGAGAAGATGTTCCTCGGAGACTGAATGTGAAAGAGGCACAAATAATGGACCACAGGTGCAGACCCGGTGGTCTGTGGGAGAGTCTCTCTGTGCGCACTATTGAAGGGTCATAACCGACTCGAGCTGTGTGGTAGTTGGAGAAGTCATCGACTGGGCTGGTGGTTGGAGATGAGAGATACGACACCATGCCGCATCCAATGCAATGGGCCGTAGCTGCTCCACCATCACAATGGAGGCACCGTTTGGAAACCTATGGGGTGATGGTGGGGGACTAGAATGTCATATATCCATGTCCCAATGATGTCGACCGGTCTACCTCTGGATGACCGGGTAGGGTGAGAACTACCCAGTAGGCCTGACCCACAACCTAACATGCTAGACCCATAGCTTAGCTAGTCGGACCCTCCACCCAGCATGCCAGACCCTCACTGGTAGGTCGGATATGATCCCTTTGGGTCAGGCTATAATAACCGGTTCATTGGGCACCTCGACAGGCTGGACCCATGGCCATCCTAGGCTGGCAACAGCTAGGCCCATTGCGCATGCCCCACTAGTCCGGGTAGAACCAATCGACCCCAACTGGAACCGAGTCAGTTCAACTCCATCCAACTAAACTAGGGTACTTGGTACCCCTAGACCGAGTTTGTCAAATCAATTCCACCGGGTCAGACTGCGCGTAGACGCAACTGTCCCCTATTTACTAAAACACATTCATCTATCAGATCAGGCATCTAAATGAGGTTTCGACGGTGGCATTTGGACCCTTACGATGGATCGGTTATTATGATAAACTCTCATTTAGTATTGGAAGAAGTAATAATACAGTCTAGTTGGAGCAAACTCAAATCCAACTGGTCCCTTTTTTAATTTATTTGACCATAACATACATACCGACCATTCGAACAATGTATTATCTATTGCACTAGTACCCTTACGATGAGATGATACTTTGGGGTTACTCTATGTGGGATATTATGGTGGTTGATAGATGAACTATGTAATTATGAGTATATCTTCATGGAATCAAGTGTGCTTAGTGCATGAATCTAGTGGCTAGCAGTGATGTGAAAAAATATTGGCAATCCTTCGTGGGAAATCACCATGAATTCCTAAGTGGGACATCACCAAGTGATCATGTGGGTCAGCAACTAGAGATCCTCTATGGGTTAGCACCTAGCGATCCTCTTGGGGTGAACACCTAGAGATCTTATGTGGGTCGTCACCTAATGAACCTCTATGGGTCAGAACATCATGACCTTACGCAGGTCAACAACATAGTCTCTCAACATAATAAGATGATATATCTTTATGTCTAATCATCATTACTTATATAAATATGTTATATATTAGGTTATATACTTCTTTTACTTTATGTTGTGTGTTTGAGGTCTTTCTTGGAGATATTACCTCTGTGGTATTTTCTTTGGGGGTGTTTTCCTACATGGATTACTAAGAGACCTTCAGAGACCTTAGGGTCCCTACTGAGTATGGTTATACAAACCCTTGTATACGTTTCTCCTTCGCATGTTGTGTCGTGTTAAAATGAATGAAGTTTCTATAGAGGTTATTAGGGGGATGGTACGGATAGACGCTAAGATTGTGGAATTTGTGGCCTAGGACCAGGTGGGGCCCAGTTGGACCGAGTGTGAATGATATACTACTTCGGCTTCCAGTAGCTTCAGTACTATCATGAGCAGGTGGGTGTTTCCGTGAATGGCCATAATAGATTCATTTTCTACTTTTTAGTTTTTAGTTAATTATTTGGTTAGTATTTTGGCACAGTTAATTTCCCTTTTACCTGCATGAATCATTGTTTTATTTGAATACTTATTTTCCCCTTTCAGTGTATTGGGATGTGGTTGGGTGTGTGTTTGTACAGGTTTAATGTAAATGCCTTCACTTTTTCAATGAATACATTCCGATATCAGTAACTAGACCTAGGTTTATGGAAGGAGGGCATGAGGTAGTCTCGACATAGGTTTCAGGGGATGGGTCATGATAATTTGGTATCAGATGGAGGTGGGTTCTACTATAAGAACAATTTGTCTATGTTTTTAAGTGGCCATAGTCTTTAGTGTTTTTAGTTTAGCTTTCATACCAAGGAGTCCAATGTTTGTCTAGAAACTGACGTATCAATACACAAGGAGGAAAAAATCTTTTTCCAACTAAGTATATTAAAACAGTATTACTATTTATTTCGTAAATGTTTTTTCTAAGATCTCTTTAGAGTAAGCTAACCAGGTATATCTTATTCACTGTGATGAATCTATTTCTCTACAGGATGAATCCACAAATATAGCCAGTCATGATTCTAGTAAGAAATCATGATGATGTTCCACCAAGAAATGAGGAGTTGGTAGAGGGACAACTTACATCAATAGCACCATCAGGAGGTGTACCAGCTGCACCACCACCCGGAGAGTAGATGATGCTACCTACCCCACTAGTGGACAGTGCACCGCGACTAACCGAACAATATGAGTTCTAGAGACATAGGCCTACAAGGTTCTGAGGAAAGATGAATCCTTGGGAAGTTGTGGATTTGTTGGATATTGTTACTCACCTTTTTTTCCAAGTAGAGACACAGAAAGACCTGATTTTTGTTCTATCCACTAGAATTTTATAGGACATGGAATGAAGGTGGTGGAACTTGAGGCTCCTGACACATGAGTAGGAGGGAATTTTTTGGGTGGACATAAAGAGCCAATTTAGGGTGGATTTTGTAACATCAACACTACACATAGAGCTTATTCATGTGTTATTTCACCTGCAGGAGGAAATCCTTACTATGGACCAATACTCAGTGGGGTCTACAGAACTCTCCCACTACTCGACATATAAGGTATGGGACCCTTTCATTAGGGGTCAGAACATTGATAAGGGACATTGGCAGGATATCTGGGTGACGATGATTTTGGTCATCATCCCAATGCAGACTCGAGTTCTAGAGTGATACCTATAGGTGGAGAGCTTCCAAGATGAACAGGTACCAATGGTGATGGCCACCACCAAGAAAAATGTAGACGAGTCACATGTAGAAGGTGGTAGTTAGATGATATAGAGACCCAAATGGGCCAGGCCTTCCAATGGACAACCCAAGGACGCATGGTCAGAGGTGCGGAGCTCACGAGGTAGATGAGGTAATCAGAGGGCTATAGTATGATACCCTTGTGGAAGACATGGGAACATGGCTCGTGACTATCCAAATCCCCACACAGATGAACATCATGTGATCATGGGACCACCGAGACAGAAATAGAGGTTTATGTGAGGAGGTTTGCAGTGAAGAAGATGTGGAATGGGATAATTCCAAGCTTTCTGAGGTGGAAGGTGGTTCTAGTTACTACCACTACGACCCCAAAGAGGTCCACAACGAGCTCTGGGTGCAGGTGGAAATTGGAGGGGCCAACATTAAACAATGGAAGAATACGACCACATCACTCTACATATGATTAAAGGTGAAATTTGTGTCTAATACACCATATATGTAGTTCTTATAGACACATGTGCTATCTACTCATTCCTCTACAAAACTCTTGTTTGGAGTTTGGAGATTTTGGTGGAGAAATTGGAAAGATCTTTACGATTAGAGACTCATAAGGGAGAAGATTCCATTATTACACACTAGATCCGTTAGTCTGATTGTACTCCAGAATGAGAGAGAATCGGCTTGGATCTTCTAGTATCATCATCAAGGCCTTACGTCATCATCATTGGTATAGTGTAGTTTTCCATAGTGCATACTCAGATCGACGGTTTTATGCGCAATGTGTGGCGTGTCCATGGGAATGAGACCATGTTTTCCTTCACTGGATAGAACAGAACAATTTTAGAATTGTATTGACTATCTCAGAAGAGGGTGAAGCTGATAACTCACAAGTTGGCTCCCCTCACCCTCGGTGCGGTGGAGGATAGGAATCCTAGCAGTTCTGTAGTAGTGGATGTATATGAGGACGTTTTTCGAGAAGATGTCTTAGAAATACCTCCTTTTAGAGAGGTATAATTAAGTATTAACTTATACACATTTAAAAAAATGATATCTAAACTTTCTTATAGGTTGGCTCCCATGGACATTCATGAGTTGAGGGTAATGTTGGAGGACTTGTGGAGGAATTGTTTGTGAGGCCCATTGTTTCTCCATGGGTATCCTCGATTTTGTTTTCAATGAAGGTAACTTGTATATTGAGGATGTGTGGCGACTTCCGACACCTAAAACAGGTGACCATGAAGAAAACATATGCACTATTGGGGATTGATGACCACATTGATTAGAAGAACCGAGCGAGGTAGTTCTCGATGATCGACCTCAGGTCAGGCTATCATTAGATTTAGGTATGAGAAGAAGATGTACTTAAGACATACTTTAGATGCTGGTATGAAAACTAAGAGTTATTATTGATAGACTTTGGCATGACAAATTCCCCAGTAGTGTTTATAGGGCTCATGAACTGGATTATCCATCCTTAACCCGATTGTTTAATAGTGGTCTTCATTGATGACATCAAGGTGTACTCAGCGTTTGAGGAGCACGCTACACACTTGTGGATAGTCCTTGATGCGCTCCAAGACAACCAGCATTATGGTAAGCTATAAAAGATATAAAATCAGGATTCGGTATGTCCAATTTCATGGGACATTTAATCTTTGAGGCTGGAGTTGCAGTGGATCCATCAATGATAGAGGCAGTGCTTGCATGAGAGCCACCCCGGAGCGTGAATGAGGTGCAGACATTCCTAGGGTTGGTTGTGTACTATCAGATAATCATACCGATTTTTAGCAGTGTAGAAACACAGTTTTCAGCTTTTTCAAAGACTATACAGCCCTTCTTATAAATGGGGAGATGTCAACAGAGTTTCTTGGAGATGGGGTGGAGACGGACTAGTTCCCCCACCACAAGACTACAATAAGTGGATGTCAGGTATGTAGTCTACTATAACGAATCAGGTAATGGACATGGTTGTGTCATGATGTATGAGCGAGTAGTGAATGCCTATGGCCTGTGGTTTTTTAGGAAGCATGAGAGGAACTACATGACCCATGACCTGGAGTTAGAAGTAGTGGTTTTTTCCTTGAAGATGTGGCATCACTACTTAATGGGTGAAAATTTTCCCATATACTCTAACCACTAGTGACTTGGGTTTATCTTCTCAAAGAAGGCTTTGAACGTGAGACATCAGTGTTGGATTGAGATCCTCAAAGAATATTATAATGAGATAGTATATACGACAGGGAAGGGGAATGTGGAAGTAGACGCACTCAGAAGGTAGCTTGGTTTATACAAGATGAGTGTGGTGATGAAGCAGCTAGTCGCGATATAGATATAATTTGTCGATGGTGAGATAGAATCATACCTCTATTATATGAGAGTCACTCACCCACTCTTATAGAGAGTTGGGGGCACATCTTGTGTATGTTGACTGTGAGGACCAAAATTCTTAGATATCATCATGAAAAGATCCTGAGAGTTTTTTAATTGGTGGGGAGCACATAAACCTTTTCAGATTACTCACCATAGTACTAGTGATGATGTGGGAGAAGGTGTTAATGGAGTTCCATACATCTCATTGACAATGCATACAAGTGTTGAAAAGACGTACCAGGACCTCTTGATGTCAGCACTAGTGTCTAGAGATGAAGAATTGAGGGGCCCAATTAATTCCACAATGCATCGCTTGTCAACATCTGAAGGCTGATCATTATGTTTCAACAAGCACGACCCATACACTCGAGGTACTAGAGTAAAAATGGGATGGTATATCAATAGATTTTTTATGAGGTTACCACAAAAATATAGGGAACATGATTCTATCTAGGTGATCACTGAATAAATCACCATGTCATCTCACTTTACATCCATCTGGAAGCTGGGAAAGAAAGAGAGATTTGGATGCCTCTACGACAAAGAGATAGTGTGTCTCCACGGGGTGCCTTTGACAATTGTCTCAGAATGTGATGCATGCATTACATATCATTTGTGGAAGGGGATACCATAGGCATTCTGGACACATCTTCATTCGAGAACATCATTCCATTTCCCTAGGGATTGTCAGACTGAGCAGACCATACAGACCTTGGAAGACATGCTTCATGCTTGTGTTATAGATTTTGGTTGCAGTTTGGAGGACCACCTTCTACTGGTGTATATTTCATTCAACAACATATTTAACTCCAACATTGTCATGACACCATTTGATTCCTGGTTCGAGTGGCCTTGAAGATCACCCCTATACTAGTCATACCCATGGGATTCATCACTCATGGGACCAGAGTTGGTATGTGCTATCCCTAAGAACGTGAAAATCATCTAGGAGAGGATAATTAATTCACACAGTTGGTAGAAGTATTATTCTGACAGCAGATAGAGAACCTATGATTTGGAGGACGGTTACCATGTATTCCATATAGTCTAGAACCAATGAGGATTGAATAGATTTTTCAGGGGTGGAAAACTATCTCTGATTTTCATCATAACATTTCAGTTCTAGATAATAGGTGGAGATTTGGCGTACCACCTATCCCTTCCCCCACAGATGCATTGAGTGCATAATGTCTTCCACTTATCATAGTTGGGGAGATACGTTCATGATCCATCATAGGTCATCGACTGAGGAAATATTGGCAACGATTATGGGTTGACATTTTTGGAGATCCTGGTGGAGACAGAGGATTCACAAGAGTGGGTACTATGTGGGTAGTTGATTCCTCTAGTGCGAGTTTGGTGGTAGCACGAGAATCCTAAAATGAGAACATGGGAGTTTGAAGATCAGATTCTTGCATAGTACCCTCACATGTTTGATTAGTTTTCTTTTGGAATTGAGAGATGTAATGAACTTTGGTGTAAAGAATGTAATTTCTCAAAAATTCCGTCTATTTTTTTATTTATATAGAAATATTCAGAGATCACACACTCATAGACACACAATTCCGTGATCCAAACAGCCCAGAACAGAATATTGAACTTTTCTAAGGTACATTTAGTAAATATGTGGGTGAGGTTTTCTATATTTTTAACCGGTGCTTGGATCAAAGATAAGAGGGCACTGTTGAATTTAGAATGTCATGATTCACCTATAAATGAATTAACATCAACAGAAAAATGCTGAGTGAAATGTTATTTTTTCAGACTTTCAAAAAAAATAAGATAATTTAATGGAATTATTTTATTTCATAAATAACCATTGGGCATAGGATGGTGACATTGTGGTGTAGCGACCAAGTAGCTATATGGCGCATTAAGGAGGCTCATTTGTACCCTGTATCATGTAGTGTAACAAATGTAATAATGTATGTGTAACAATAAAGTTTTTTCATAACTGAAACAATGTATTATTGATACATGATACTTTTTATTAAACCAACATATGGGAGAATGTGGAATTAAAAGGTAGAGATTCTCTGATGAACCCCTAGTAGTTTTCCTCTACAGGGATGAATGATTAGCATTGGTGAGAAATCATTATCATCGACATTTCTCAATGAATAGAGACGGAAGTGACATCGACATCTTGAAAACTAAATGAAGAACAATTCGACATCGAATGCCAACATGGAAGGGGTTGTTTAATTTTAAAAGGTCTTCCCTATTCATTTTTTTTAAAATGAAAAACACAAATAAACCCACGAATGGGTTGTTCCACGATTCATGAGTTTATGTAGGAGAGTGAATTTTCATTTGTGATTTACTTATTCAGGATTGAATCATTATTGTTTGAATTAAAATCCTCGAACCTCCCATGATTATAATGTTCTGATGCTGAGGGTGTGGGCCGACACGAATAAGAATTGAGTCGCTCCCCGTTGGTGTTCTTCATGGTAAAACACTAGAATATATGAAATGAGACATTTGATACCACTGTTGAGGAGAAGATTCTCCATGGAGGATATAGGTGTAGGCGGCGTGATGAACATACCATGATGCGAACCTGGTGGTCTTCAGAAGAGTCTGGCCATGCATTAGATGACGGGACGCAACAGACTCGGGCCACGACATGGCCGGAGGAGTTGCCGACTAGAGGTGGTGAACAAGGAACTCGGCCACATCACATGAGGTGGGCCATAGTTGCTCCACCATGGTAGAGAAGGAAAATCATAGTGACACATGGGGTGATGGAGGTGGACTAGACGTAGCATCCATCCACCTCCCAACATGGTCGATAGGTCCACCTTAGGTTGACTGGGCAGGCTGCAAACCGCCCAACGGGTTGGATCTGTGACCCAGTTGGATGTTCAGTCATCCCAAGGGGTTGTACCTGCACCTACATGTTGGACCAGTGCCCTTTGGGAATGGCCTGACTAGACTGGGATACCAGGAGACCTGAATGGCTGGACCCTTGGCCAACACATCTATGGTCCAACAAGGCCCATTAGGCCTGGCCCACATTCTAAGTCGGACCAGACCGACCCTGAACCAATCCATGTCAGGTCGTGTCCTTAAAACATAAATGGGATTCATGAGACCACCTAGTGGAGTTTATCGTGTCAGTCCATCCTGATCGGACGTGGCCTAGACACAACTGACCCCTATTTACTAAAATGCTTGTATATCCCAGACCAGTAATCTGATTGATGCGTCTTTAGTGGCATTGGGATACATACGGAGAAGTGGTCCTTATAGTATACTCCACTTTAATTTTGGAGGATTTTTGAGTATGGATAGGTTATACTGGAGTAGAATCGAATAGAGACTTTTTTACAAAATTGCTTACAACATATTGAATGGACATCTGAACGATGTGTCGCCTTTTTCAATGGATCCCTTACGACGAGATGGTCCTTTGGGTTTGGTCAATGTGGGACTTCTTGGTGGTTGAGGTACGACCCATGGATTATGGAAAGTATCCTCCATGAATCATCTGTGGTATGTGTGGGAATGCAGTGGCTAACTTTAACATGATGAAATAATATAGATCATGTATGGGAAAACTACTAGCAATCCTTACTGGGTCAGCACCTAGTGATCCGGTGTCGGTCATCACCTAAAGATCCTCTGTGTGTTAGCACATAGTGATCTTCTACGGGTAAGCACGTAGAAGTCCTACGTAGGTTAGAACCTAGTGATCCTCTTTGGGTCAGCACATAGTGACCCTGTGCGGGTCAACATCAGAGCCTCTCATCAAAATAATATGACTTAGCATTACGACTAATCATCATTAGTTAGTTACTTAAGTTATACCTTCTGTGACTTGTGTCTTTTACATTACACAATGTGTTTTATCTCATTAATGGTTGTATTATCTCTAAGGTATTTTTTTGGTGATGTTTTCCTACGTGAATTACTGAGAGACCTTTCATGGTTTTAGGGTCCATACTGATTATTTTATACTAACCGATGCACTGGCTTCACCGGTGCATGTTGTGTCTGGTGCAGATGATGGACGTTTCAACCAATGTGCTATATGGGATGGGACAAACGAAAATATATAATAGTGGAATTGTTAGTCATAGACTTGGTGGGGCACAGTAAGACCAGGAGGGCATGACATACTATTACAACTTTCAGTATCATCACTACTCTCATGAGAATGTGGGGTTTTTCATGGATGGCAATCAGAGTTTCATTATGTACATTTCTTTTTTTATTATTGTTGTTGGGCTTGTATTTTGGATCAGTCAAATTCACTTGTACTTGCACTAGATTTGTTTTAGTGGTATAGTTGTTTCCCCCTTTTAGTGTGTTAGGATGTGTTTGGGTGTCTATGTATATAAGCTTAAATGAAATGCCTTCACATTTTGGGATATTCCTTCCTGGTGCAAGTCACTATTCCATGTCCTATTAAAGGGAGGCTTGGGGTAGTCACGACACGTGCCCCAGAGGACAGGCCCTGGAAAATTATAATTAACTACATACTAATTTAAATTATTTAATACTATTTTTATTATGAATTTGAGTTATTTAATTACTCATTACAACTAATTAATCAGTAATTAGAATTAATTACATATTTAATTGATTACTAAATAAAATTAGTAATGTTATAATTACTAATAATTAAAGCATAATTATAATAATTTAATATAAAATTATTTTAGATAATTTAGTAATTAATATTACATAATAACTAAATAATCATAATTAATTCAGAATTATATTTAATCAAAAATTTATGAATTACTAATTAAAATCACATTATTGTTAATTTCAATTAATAATTAATCAACTATAAAATACAATCATTTTATTTATAATTATAATTATTAATTAATTAATTTCTAATTAAAATTTTTTATTTGGTTATTAAAAATATTTAATTTTAAATTAAAGTTATTTAATTAGTAAGTATTCTAATATAAATAAAAAAATAGCAAATTAATAATTAATTAATTAATACTCAATAATTATTGTAAAAATTTTTAAAATAAATTTCAAATTTCAATTAATTTGTAATTATATTTAGTAAATGTCAATATTTATTAATTATTGTTAATTTTTAATTATCGTTATAATATAATTAATTATTCATTAAATATATTTTAATATTTTGTTTAGTACTTAACTAATCATAAAAAATTGATGTATATAAACTATTATTCTCTAACGTGAATATATATTATAAAATTATTATTTCTTAATTGTTTCTTCAATTTAAAGAATTATTAGTTACATATTAATTTTAGTTAAATGTTAACTATGTAATTGGAACTGAAATTAAAGAGAAAATTAATTAGTTATTATATATAATGATATTTTAAATTATTAATTCTTATTCATATTACATTCTTATTACACTTTATTATTATTAATAAAATAATAATTGATTAGTATTTATTCAAGTTAACTACTATCCATAGGAAAAATTATAATAATTTGTAATAATAATTAAAAACCTAATTCCCATAATAATTAATTGGTGGTTACAAATTATTAATTATTAACTAGTAATTATAATTAATTTAGTTGAACAAGAATAGTAATGAACTAATAACAACTAACCCAATTACTAATTACAATTATTTATTTATTAACTAGATAATAATTATAATATAACTTCTAAATTAATTTTTAATTCAGATTTTATAATTATATGGCTTGAATGGAAATAAAATAAAAATTTACTAATTATAAACTAACTACTAAATCATTAAATATAGAAATTAAAATATCAAAAAATTGATTTATAAATAGAACTACTTAAAAATTCATTGTGAGTAATGGATTCCACCTAATGGAGACCCCCAAAAATTTAGGGAGGAGAGAGGTGTATCGCCAGGGATAGTGTGTGGGATTTCCCTGGGGCTTTATATGGGGAATGGAGTGCTGATAGGATTAATATGGATGGAGAGAGTCTTGAACGTTTATCGAGAATCCACCACTAGGGACCCAATTTAAGTGGCTCCCCTATGGAGCTCCATTAAAAGAATTTCCCCATGAAGTTGTGATCATCCCATTGTTGATTTATATCATAACCCCACATTTCATGGATTTATAGAAACCTTGTAATGTCACCACATGAAGTTTCACATTTATCATTTTTTTGAACTCTGTCAGTTGATTTAGTTGTTCCCACACGAATGTCCCACAAAAATTAAATAAACTCCCATTTAATTTAAAAAATCTAATTTATTTTAATATTTTCCCAATCTCATCAAGTATCACACTGAAATACCATATAAAATATTTAAAAATAAGTTCCAAAAAAAATCAAATAATTTTTATGGGAATTAAATTTCCAAGAATAGTAATGGAAATACATAAACTCTTCAATTTCAATGGAAATAACTATTTTTTGTTTTAGTTTTACACTTATGATGTGAAAGATTTTCTGTTAACATCCACTAATATTTTAATTTCACCACTAATATGATTAATAATAAATATATATCAGTGATTGAATAATTTTATCTCATAACTTGCGGGAAAAATGGATTTATTCTCTTACATATAGTATTCACTCAATACCGTATGTTTTAAATGAATTATAAATATAGAACCTATGAAGGAAAATATTGAAAATCATCAAACATACATCACATTACATGTAGAATTTTTTTGACGAATACGGTATATTGTAAATTACTTTAAAATTATAAATCTTTGAGAGGATTTTCATCTAAATAATAATGCATTACATACAAATGAAAATAAATTTTTTAATTATCTTATTTAATATAATATCACCCACTTCTAAAACTCATTGTTAAGAATAATAAATAATGAAAAACAAATTGTAGGGTAGAACCATTTTTCATCATATTTTTCCAAAAGACACATTTTTAAAAAACCCAACTATGATCAACCAACGTGTATTTGATCTTTATACGATAGTCAATTCAGCTGATAAAATGTATCATAGGATGAATTATGTGTGATTTTTTACATTCCAATGATAGAACAAAAAATTAATTTATTCATTCATTTTTCATTATTTTTTAAAAGTCAGGTTAACAAAATATACAATGATGGAAAATGAGAAATATTTTGCCAACACCGCCAAAACAGTAACTTATAACATAGCTTAAATGAAATCATCACTTTTATAGCCTAAGAAAACCTATCCTGAAGATTTAAACAGTTGAATATCATGATGAGACATAGAATGAAAAATTAAGGATATATTCATCTAAATAAGTGAACCTAACCTACAAATGATATTTATATTTTCTTTGGGATAAGAAGAGAGATAATATATTAAATGTTGTTCTCATGGATATATTCAGAAAAAATATGAATAAATTTTTAAAATATAACACTCTACTACCATATCATTAACATGAATAAATTCATGTTATTAAAGATAATTATTTATTAGTTCCACTGAATAAAAATATTTAAGATGAAAATTTCATTTTGATTACTATAGGTAATGTTATGATAATATTTTTCTCAATAATTCATGGAATTTTAATAAAAAATTCATCAATATGAGCATTGAAAAATAAAATGATTAATAAATTATGGTAATTTAAATTTATATAACTTAACTAGTCTATCCAAATCATTAATTATGAAATTTATAACTTTATGAACTTATATAATATTTTAATTACATAGTTTACATATTTATTCTGTTGAGTAATGAAATTAAATTTATGGAATCATTGTTATCAAAAGTTATTTTTAAATCATATAATGAAATTATTGAAAAATAAAAGTGGCACATGAAATATATTATATTAAGAAACAAAAATATAATTCAATAATTCTATGAGATTGTATATTATAAATAATTTATAAAAATTACCCCACATTACATTGGATTCCATTTTCCATTTTCCATTATTCTCTGTATAAAATATTCATCTAATGAAATAAAAAACCAATTGAATGTATTGGACTATATATTATAATGTTTATAATTATAATGATAATAGTTTCATTCCCAAAATAACATCCAAATAATGATTCGTAAAAATATTATAATGATATAAAAAATTATGTGTCCCCTATCAAATTAATATTGAATAATTTTTTTATCTTGGACATTCCTTTTTTGTGCTTATTTAGTGAAGCCTAGAAAAGATGTAACAAAAAATGAATAAAAATGGCCACTTTATGAACATATCCATATATGTAAAACCATTTTTGTATCTACAATTTTCATCATTCATCCCATACATTGAACTATTTCCACCTCATTAGTTACAATATTAGACATTTTGATTAGTCCAAAAAAGGTTAATGATTTAATATGAACTAAAAAATTCATCTATACCACAGTGAACAATCATGCGATAGGTTACATGATTGAATCATTGAGTATGTATCATAGTTTTCATTCGATATTTTTAGTAGTAACAAAATTTTTTTTCTTCTAAACACCATATACACCATTACTTCATATATTGTGTAATAATATTGGGATTTATAGTTATTATCTACATCCATATCATTCTCTTTTAAAACATTATTTTTCATGACCTGATGAATATCAAACATGCCTACTCACCATTAACACTCAATCATGTTGAGGAACATTGTAAATCCATTTTACCTCTCCTCATGGACTTTAAATGTCGTACAAGGAGTAGTTTTGTCATTTATTTAACCAATTAATATATGGATAAATAGATTAGATTGAAAAACATATCTACAGTCACTATGATATCTTCAATCAGTCCCCATGGTTATCCTTCCAAATAATTATATAGTTATATATATATATATTCATTCAAATGATATCTTATAATTTGATTATTTTAAATAAAAAAAAGACTTTACTTTTACACTTTCACATTGGAAACACAAATCATTTCGAATAAATTTAGGTAAAATATTTATCTCAATTTAAAATCAACAAATATATAAATATTTATTAAGTTAATATATTGATAATTCATAGGTAATTTACATTTAGAGTGTTGTGGTATATATTTCCTCCAAATAATTTCCATATAAATGTAACTGATTAATTAATTTATTATTAATAGATATATTCTATAAAATAGCCTAAAAATTATTGTTAACTTATAGTTTTAAATAAAACTCAAGATTTATACTTCGTTGTGCATTAAACATTAATTGATTTATCATTTTCAGAAATGGCTGGGGTGGATTTTCTGGTAGTGGAGCATGTTCTATAACTATTACCCCAACCCCTCTATACTTTTCAAAATTCCTTTCACAGTATTCCTTCTCTTTTTTAGCCAATATAGGATTTTATTCAATTGATTAATCAATACAATATTTTGTTGTTTTATAATAATTAAATGTGATGGCCTTCATTTCCCATTATTGGATGAACTCAATGTAAATTTTTTTTTATTTCCCTGGGACAATGATTGTATTTAATAGTAATTCTTCCAACATATAATTTCAGATTTCAAATGGTTACATTATAATATTTTTATTCTCTATGAAATTCATCGATAATAATATAGAGTATTCCCATGAAGGATACCAACAGCCCCTATTATTAATATATTTCAACATTAAGTAATAGATCGTGTAATACTTGATTTCCAAATTTTCTTCATTAGAGTCCATGTAATATTTGTGGCATTCTCCACCCCATAGAATTGATATTTTTTAAAGTAATTTTTATATGAAAATTCATGTGCAGTAAAAACTATTTGGGTTGTGAACGGTCATCATCAAACATGTAGTAATTTTCATAGATTAAATTTGGGATACGGTATATCCAGTATCCCAAATGTTCACACACCACTTCTTGGACCATTAAAAATGAAATTAAAAACCATTACTCAATGATTAATTATATAATTTTTTTATTATTATAGTTATTTCTTTATTATTGACCCTCCAACCATGACATCAATAATGGACATGTTACCATATGAGGGAAAATTTTTAATGGACTAAATTAATAAACTATTTAAAATATAGGATTTGGTATATTTTTTATTAAATCAAAAATACACTTGTAATAGTTTTATAGGCATTAGTATTGAAAATTAATAATGTTTGAAAACACCATATGAATGTCCATATATTTATTGTTACAAAATAATTAGTATATGATATTAATTACTATCTTAACCCATGATAAAATGGAGTGAGATAAAAAGATTTTAATCCATTCATTCCGCTTCTATATTAAACATCATCTTAAAAATATTATCCTTTCCGCATAATAGTATGTATATTTAAATTTATGATTATTAAAATGTTTTCAAAGAATCTCCAAAATTGGAGATTGGATTCCCATGTGGTAGCCATACAAATTGAATAAGTGTTGGAAACAATTTGAATAATGCCTAGCCTAATTACAAAGTGATTAACTAATACCGGTGGAATAATGATTCTTAGTTTCACTCAATATGTCATGGTTTCAAAGAAACCATATCAGTGTGTGACCCTATATTTCATTATTGTACAGATTCTACCACTTATTGTTCTCAACTATCTCCCACCATATCTTTTTCATCCCTTTTCCTCCATATACTTTTATCTATCTTTGGATTATCATATTTATATCTTTACCAATTCCCTATATAGTGCCATTATATATATAGTTTTATTAATATAATCCACAATATAAACATACCATGTGTTAAAAATAAATATAAATTGAGAATCATAAAAAATAACACCTTATTAATCCTTTCTACCAAAAGATGTCCCTGAAATTTGTTTCCAAAAACATGTCACGCCTGTTGGTTTTTCCTATATTCTATGAGGCATATCAACATAGAAATTTTTAAATATAAAAAACTATCCCCTAAAAATGTATATGTGTTTCATATGTATTGTTCATGTTTGAAACCAAGAGGATATATTATGTAGATGTTATGATAAATATGAAAATAAAAGAAAAATATGGTTGATATTAATTAAAATTTGGGAATACCTTACATGAATAGTTGTTATGGGACAATGTCATTGTATATTGAAATTATTAATTTATCTTCTATGTGTGTTTCATGAGTTAATTCTAATAGTTTCATTGTCCTTGGTACCCCAATATTACTCAATAGTTTCCCATATCACATGATCTTTTAATGATGTTCATTAGTGGGTTAGGTGACTAAATATTATATAAAATTATACTCGTTAGAAGATATACAATATGAATAAAAAATTCAAGATGAAAAAAATCATTTAAAAAAATGTCAATATTCAAGTATAAATTGTAATGAAATATGAAAAGTGATGATATAAAAAATAATATATTAATAAACAACCATTAATGAACTGAGATTTCACATTACATTTTCTATAAATAAAAATTATGTTCGATAACTTCCACAACATAAAAAACTGAAAAATATTGAAACTATGATATGTTTAGATAGATAACACATAACTATTGAACTAGTTGGTATAATTATAACTAAATTACTATATAGGACAATATTTATTATTCAAAACAAATATATTTAATTAATTATTATGTTTAATAATATCCCTTACTATACAAACTGTTTTTAAAAAAGAAGTATATTTTTGTTAAAATATTTACATAATAAACTATAAAATTTATTTATTAATTCATTAATTGTTTGTGTTTTATCGAAATAAAGATTAAAGAATATTTATTTTTAAATGTTATTTTTCACTAAAATCATTTTATCATTTTTCATTATAATTTTATTTAAAAATAATATATTTATTTATTTATTCTATAATATTAAATATACTAAATAAAAATCATTTTTAGATATAAAATAATTATTTTAATTTAAAAAAATTTATTTTTTGGTGAATATTTAAATATATCATAATTATTAACTACATAACTATTATTCAATTATTAACATAAAATAAAAAATAATGAAATACTTCCCTTAAAAATTAATATTTACTATAACATTAATTAAAAAATTAAAAATTCTTACTGATGTTTACAAACCTATATTTGATATTTTAAAACTGAAGTGATATTAATCTGCAAATTAGTTTAATACAGTTTAGGTTTATTACATTAAATTATTTTAAAATATTTTTATAAATTGAATATGATAATAAAAAAATTCTCTATTTAATTATCCTAATTGTATTTTTTTAGTTTGTCCATTTTCATTTTTTTGTCATTATGATTATCTCACCTTTTGTAAATTATTACTACCGTGGTAAAATGTTTATCCTTAAAATAGTAGTACTTTTCCAAAAAAATGCGTACTTTTTAATCTGATGGATCTAATTTCAATAATGACTAATATATAATATTTAAGAATATATTAAAATAAATTATCACTACTTTATTTAGTAATCAGTGTTATATAAAATCTATAATTCTTATTAATTAAAATTTCGTAATAAAAGATTCTATCAATTAAATGTTTTTCACATAATATATAATTATATCTTATTTAGAATTTGAATAATGTTCAATAGAACGAAAATTCAAATTTATTATGTAAAAATTTGGTATGAAGGGAATTCTAGTATTTTTTGAAATAAAATAATTATAAATTACAATTTTTAAAAAATAGTAATATGTATAAAAATGGGTAAATTATGTATCTGAATTTTTTAATAATTAAAAAGTCAATTACACCTTATCTAATGCCATGTTAGGTATTAAATATTTTCAAAAATTTCGCGACTAACACTTCTATATATAACTCTTATAAATAACAGAACACACCTACCACCAATGTAACATCCTTCATACCCCTCACTTATCATTAGTTTTAATGAAAGAGCATCACATTTTCAATTATAACAAGTGCTATCCCGTGTAAATTATATCACCCCTATGAAAAAAGTCTATGAACAATATGTTAACATAAAATTACCACCCTAAATATATCTTAAGTATTTTATAATATTCGAAGGATCCCTCTGATGCTTTATGATTCTACATAGCATGGTAGTGGTCCTCCCCCTCCCCTTTTTGATTAATGTAATTCTTTTTTATATTTCATTTCATTTATATATTAATATTCATAAATAAAATTATAATAAATCCATTAATCTATAAATTTTTTTATAATATTGATGAATTATAATTTTTTCTCGTTGAACCTATTTCATAATCACTTTTGAAAAGCTATTATGCAATCGACATAATATCTTGATTATCGTCCACCCCTATTCAATTCAACCATATCATTATCAAGAATCTATTATTTTAAATGTATTTATTAAAAAAAATCTCATAATAATTTATCTAATATCAAAATTATTTGTTATTTATTCATTAATTCCATTCTAACTAATTAAAAAAATTCTACAGACCATGTTTATACACATCATGCTACCAAAACAATTCCATGACATTCCTTCTTCATATTGTAAATATCAAACTCAAATTTTTTTCAATAGAAAACATATACATGATTCATGAAAAGGTTATATATAGGAAAAATGATATTTAAATTGGAGATTTGTATATTAATTTTTGTTAGTTTGGAAATACACGATAGTTAGTGGATTCCATGGATTAAGTTAGAAGGTTTTGTGAAATCCAAACCATTTATTTGGTCAAAATAATATCACTACATTTATATCCTTTATTTATTGAATTTTCATTAATTATGACGCTTTTATGTTGATTTGGACTCATATTTAATACATTAATAATATTCATCAATTTATTATTCCTCTACAATGAATCTGTAAAAAAGAGAAATGTATTTTTGTTAGGTATAATTATCATATATATTAATAGATTATATTTTTGTATCTATGTTTTTAAATCCATACAATATTCTACATTAACCAATTCAAACTAAAATTATTTTAATATTCAAATAACTCTTATATTCAAGATTATTAACTTTTAAATAATTGTATTTGTATTTTTTTAATGATAAATTTTTCAATAAAATAATTTGAAAATATTTTAAAATTCCATTCCTTACAATGTTCTTATAACCATTCATTCTAATTAACATTACAGAAAATATTCAATTTATAGTAATTGTCGATACACTATATACTTTTGGAAATATGTTTTCTGATGTTTTCTCATCATTGAAAAACTATTTTCTGAATGTGATTTGAAATCTCATAAATTTAATGTTAAAATAATATATACTTTCCTAGAACATTTCATTCTTCTATTTTTATTAATTTTTTATAAGATTATTCTACTATGATGTAGTTCTTCATAAATAACCATATATGTGATATTTTTAAATAAAACTTTTTGATGATAATGCTTTTGGTATCAAATTAGATTTGTTTCTATGATACCATTTGAAAAAGAGATGTGATATATTTTACCATATATTATTTTTAATAAGATTAATGATTTGATTTTATGCTTAAATTATATATATATATAATTATTTGTGGATAAAAATAGTTCTCCCCAATGAATTGGTTATGTTTTCATATATTTGGATAAATAAATGTGAATTGAGTAAAAAATACACACTTTAATATGGGAATCAGGTTGTGATGCATACATCAATATAGGAATTAGGTATTGATGTCGGATATTCTATGGAATTAAGTGGTGATGTGATCTAAAAGATGTTAATTATGTGGTGGATCATGATCTACTATGTCATGTTTATTGATGACCATGTTTTTTATGAACAATTCCCTATTTTCGGATTTATTTATATGATATGCAAATTTTTAATTATGTAACATGTTTTAGAGATATAATTCTTTCCTCTGTTAGGATTTCATATTTTTTTTGTATCTGTTATACGATTGTGAGAGTGTTTTTTTGGTCGTACTTTCATATTATGTTCTAATTCCATGATCTATTATTATTTATTTTGTTTTATTATAAACACTTTTGAAAGAATGTATTTTTATCTGAATTTTTATATCTTTCTTTTATTTCAAGATGTAAAGTCTATTAGAAATTGATACTTTTACCTTTCTAAGAAATCAAGATAATTCATTTCTAATTATCACATAACCCATGTTCAAAAGGTTATTATATCAATAATGAATTCTATTAATTAACATGGAGGCCTAAAATTATTGGTAAATGTTCATTTGTGTTGAAATAGATATCTTTTATAAAATTAGTCTCCAAAACAATAAACCTTTAGGTCATTGTGTTTTTAGACTATTTGGGGGATGTATTAATTAAAACATGTTAAAAATGTATCATTTAATTATGTTTATTTTATTCCTCTTTGCCTTTCATTTAATTAGGGATACATTAGTTTTTGAGGTTATTTTAGTTATATTATAGACTAATGTTAGAGAAGTATACTAAAAATTTTATAAGTAATTCTATGTATTTGATAATATCATGAATTAATGTTAATTTCATGTGTGGGTGGTTTTTGTTAGAAAATATATCATTATTAATATGAGAATGTGGATATGGAAAATAAAAATATTCTTCTAGATGTATTCTCAAAAAATATTAATGCTAAATCATTGAATCTATCATCACTGTATTGTATGATTGGTGGGTTTGATGTTCTAAACGTAGATTAGGAATTCAATAGTTTATGCTTTGGTTGATCACATTCTCATTCTGATCTCTTATGAAGGATTGATTTCATAGCTACATTGAGGGGTAATATTTACAAGTATAAGATAACAAATATTATAATAACCAATGTTATACTATGTTAAATATATTTTGAACTAAATAAACTATATTTTGACATGATAATATATATTAATAAGATTTTTCATGGTTGAATTAATTTTTTTTGTAATTCCCCAATATTTCAATGTAAGGTCATTTCTATCTACCTTTTTTTTTCATAAATGTATATAGGTTGGATAACCAATGTTAATAATCGATTTGATGGAAAATAAAATAATTTTCATAGTGGGACACTAAATAGGATGAAATAGGGTGTTAATTTGTTATCTCATAAAACAATATGAAGTCACGGGGAAGAACTTTAGTCTTTTAAAACATATAAAACTAATAATTAATATAAATATGATGTTTTATATATGATTAGATGGTGAATATGATAGGAAAATAAGATTCAATTTCCTTCATTTCAAAAATTTTGACGGAAGACAAAATGATCATGTTGAAATTGAAAAAAAAAAATTTAGCATTGATCGATTGGGTGAAATTATCATTATTTTAAACGAGATTTAATGTTTGAAAATAATGTATTAGAGGAATATAATTTCTAGTTTTAAATTCCATTTATTTTGAACATTATGAAAATTGAAACCCTATCCAATTAGATTAACAGGAAAATGTAACTTAATAAATTATATTCCAATGGAACAAGTGATGCCTATGATATCATTAATAACGAAGTGGATCAAGATAATTATTACATGAATATCCTCCATTAAAAATTTTTAACATCAACTTGGTTTTTTATTCTATGAAATATCTTCTATTTATAACATATTCGTCTTGAATTAAAAAACCACCCAAATTATATAAATAATATTAATTTTTTTATATAAATTATATTCCATGTTGGGGTTTATAGTTCTGGAAATTGTGAAAATATTATTAACCTTCTACAGATGGATTAAATATTACCTTTTCTCTACACATGTAAATAAAAGACCTATAACTAGAATAAAAGAGAACATATTTCTTATAAACCTATTTTATCCGACCAATGCATGGATGATTACAAACACCCATAAAAGTAAATTATATATTCATGGTCTCGAATATATCTAGTGATAGTCTATTCGATTAAATTTTTTGATTGTAACACAACTAATGTGATAATCCAATTATGAGGAAAGATATATGTTTACAAATTTTTATGGTTATTATCTCCCAAAAATTATACCATGAATATTATCTATAATTTTTACTCCCTTTGCTATTTTCTACTCTCATTTGAAAATAAATATTATGAGGATATAATTTTTTAAGGGGGTTTTATGAAATAATATTTCATTATAAATGTTCTATAAATTGAAAAATTTTAAATTGCATTATCGATATGAATCATTAAAACAAATTAAATAATAAAATATCAATACTATTAAAATGTGGGTGTTGAATTATTGGGTATAAATAAAAGAAACTGAATTATTAAATTTTTTGATAAAGTTTATTTTATAGGATCTTACATAGTTAATTATTATGTGTAATAATATATCTTTTTAGTTGTTTTTATTTTTATTATTTTACTTTTCATTTCACTAGTAAAATATAATGATAATAAAATATAAAACCAAATGATTAATTATAGATATATTATTGCTTTATAGAAATTATAAATAAAAGATATAGTATTTTAAAATATTATTTTCTAATATTGATGGATTTATGATATACATTATAATTTTACTTACAAGATATAATTTAATTTTTTAAAATGTTAAATTAAGGAAATATTATTACGTTTCTGGTTCGATATCATAATATAACCATTGAAATTTTTTGTGTTTTTTATAAAAATTGATTATTAGGTTAATATTACAAAAAGAAATTTTAATATTAATATGGATTTTATTCCAATATAAAAATGACTCATAAATTAATTATTGTTTTTAATTAGAAAATTTATTTTTTATAATTATGATTTTATATTTTAAATTTGTTATTATTTATTACAAAAAAAATATCTTATATTTTAGAAATTATATGATAATTATATCAAATATAATTGCATAAAATATTATTTATTTGTATTAATATTAATTTTTACTACTTTTAGAAAATGAATCAGATACTAATATTTTCATATTATTTATTAGAATGTTAAAATTATATGATGTGGTAAATTTCATATTCAGACATAATGACTTTTTAAACCATAGGTAATAAATAGTTATCACATTAAAAAATATATTTATAAAAGAAAAAAATTTCTATATATTGGTTATTCTCATAATAAACAGATCTATTTTAAAATAAACGCGTTATATGTTATATAAATATATATTATATAAAGTAACAATCATTTGATTTGTAATAAATTCTAAACAATATTTTTATTTCATAAAAATGAAAACACAATTTATTTGTAAATAAATTGATTTTATACACATTATATGATTGGATTTAAATATAAATTTTATGGTATATTGAAAATGAATCAGGTTAAATAGCACCTGAATTTATAATAATTTTGTTTTTATTGGGTTGGAAGTGTCATCTAATATTTTTAGTAATATAAAAAGTTCAATGATTAATTTCCAATCAAGATTAAGGTCATTAAAAGGGAAAAAAAGTATCCTGACATTTTAATATTTAATAGTACAATTACACCTTCTTGGAATCCTAGTTATGTATAAGAGTAAAATTCACATTTTTCACATAAAATTTACCTATATAACTCACCTAATCATACCCATCACCAAAAAAAATTTCTCAAAAAAGAATCCATTCAATTAGACATAAAAAATGACCTCCATACCAATAATTCTCTCATCACACCATAAACCAATAATCTTTATCAAAATTTAACTTCCTTATCTCTCTCTATAACATCTGACATATTTTATAAGTTTCTATGGAGTCCTTCTAGGATTTAAGAATCATTTTTATCTTTCTAATTGTCTACATCCACCTCCCATTAATTCATGATCCTATATTGGGATAAAAACATATGATTTCTATATGAATGTGAAAAAATGTTTTCATAATCAATCCATTACTTTAAAAATGATTCTTTAATTCTAATATGTAATCGTTCTATCTTATTAATCCCATTTCATAAGCACTTTTACATTCTGAACATGCAAACCAAATCATTCCAGGATTCATTGTCACCTCTTTTTAATTCATGAGCTTAATTTTCTATATGAATTATTATTTCCAAATAACTATTCTTCCCTATGATGATAATAATTCATTTACTATTTAAATTATTTATGTTTAATCAAATACACCCCTTTTCACTCATTAAACCCATTCCATGATCATTTTGTACACAATCATATTACCAATATATTTCATTGGTTTTCCACATTCTTATTATGAATAGCCAACTCAAATATTAATCATGGGTATCTAAATATATTATTTTTGTTAGTTTTTTGTTAGTAGTTTTTATTTCAATTAAAATTTATAATAGATATCACTAGTGGTTGTCTAGAATTAAGGTAAAGGGGTTTCATAATACAATTCTTTTTTACTTTTTCTATAATCACATAATTACGATTATAAAACATCATCATTTAATTAACCATCCACGCAATGATGTTATATTTAATGTCAATATTATTTTCTAGGGAAATAATATTTGATAGTGAATTATTCTTCATTGATAAATTTATTATTTATTTAAAATGAAATTTTGTTGAGAATAAATCCATAATTTTTTAATGTGGTTCCCCAATATCAATTTATTTACATCTTCCATTGACCTAATTTCAGTTGTCAAAAATAAAATAAATTCTATCTCTAGTTGTACTTATATTCTCCTCTATTCGTTTTAAAATTACTTTTTTGTTATACGTTTAATTATTTTGTTTTTAAATAAACGTGTTTTAAAATAACTAAAATATATTTTCATTACTATTATATTATAATGTTTCATTGAAATTCATATTTTATCAATTGATTAATTTAATATCAAGGTATAATTATTTCAAATTTTTAGTAATGTTTTGATAGTTTTTTATTCATCCTAAAAAATTTTGTTTTATAAATGAGAAATAAAAATACTATTTTAAAGATGATATTATTAAAAAATGGTTGTTAAATTAATTTTTTCTGATTTATCTTCTTAATTTATGGACTCTTACCAATAAATTATTAGTTCATAAATCACCTCATATGTGACCTGTTTAAATAATTATTTTAGATGATGATATTTCTTTATCGATGATCATTTTTTATTTGATACCCTATTGAAACATTATGAGTTCCATTTTATTTCTATGGGATTTTTAATAAGTTGATTTATTTTAATTTAAGTTGTATTATAAGTATGGATATATATGGGTGGGGTCCTATATCACCATTCAATACATTGTTTAATGTTTTATAACTCATAAGAAAACTATGCGATCTATGTAAGGACTATCACTCCAATATAGGTCTTAGGATGTGATTCCGACTACACTATAGGAATAAGTTAATGATGCATGATCCACGAGGAATTAGGTAGTGATGCCTGATCCACTTTGATAATCAAGTGGTGAAACCTGTTCTACTTTGTTATGTTTATCTATACATATTTTTTTCCACTTATTTTTATTATGATATGGTTTATTTCTATCTTATGATAAATATTTTTAACCTTCCATCCATTAAATATATCTTTATTTCCTATGATGTGATTCCAGACAATTCATATTTCAATTCATTGTTTCTAATCCATGTTTTGATTATCATTCATCAGTCTTATGTTTATATTACATGATTAGTAGTTATTCATTATTTTATGAATTCCATTTATTATCCCTCAATATTTTTATCTTAAATTTATATATCTCCTTGTTTTCTATCTTGTATTATGATATAGAGATTATGAGTAGATGACTAGTTTACTATGTTGAGATTTCACATTAACCCCTTTCTCATATTCCTATTACCCATGTTTTTTATGGTGATTATATCATATGAGATGACTATAAAAGGTTAGAGAGGGAATCATTATAGATAAAGTTTCACAAATTTTGTAAAATATTATTTTTATATATCTAGTCTTCATGATAGAAGTCATTTATGTCCTCATTTTATGCGATTATTTCTGAGATGTATTAATTAAAAAATCATATCAATTACTTCTTTATGAATGGTAATATAGTGACTCTATAACCCGAATCATGATTGAAAAATTAAAATATAATTCTCTTGGACACCCCCACCGCTTTTATAAAATCACATTGAATAAGATAATAAAATCCCCTAATGAAACAAATGGGTGAAAAATTGAATTTAAATAATCCTACAAACAAATGAACCATTAGATTTATTATTTTAATGCACATTTTGAAACATTATAGTCTTCACAATATAAATATGTGGTAAGTTTATAAAAAAATTATAAAATTACAAAATAATTAAAAGTAATGATTTATACATACAGACATCCCCAAGGACAACCTTGAAATAGATTCTGTGGAAATGGTACAAAAACTCTATGAGCGATGTGTGGAAAATATTCTCATTCCCACTAATTCATAAAATCCATAAACCCTACAATATTTCATAAAACAGTTCTGAAACCAATATAGAGAAAAATAAATGGATGTGATAATAAAGTAGAAGACAACTATATATAAAAATATGGTCATGATATTATTTTAATGGTAGGTACATCATGTTCACCAAGTAGAAGAGATATCAACACATAAGATTCCTATAATCATTCACATAATATATTTAAATATGTTATGAATAAGTATATTATCATCTAAATCGAGAGTAATAATGATAAAATGATCATTAAGACACACCATGCCCTAGAATAAACCATAGAAGAAATGTGGTATTCCAACGATGTCGATGCCATCATGAATGTGTTTGACTACCCACAAGTCACCAATAATGGATCCCAGAACTGCATATTAGTTGACATATACCCTGATCTTGTTGGAGAAAAAATTGAATGTAATGCACATCTCCCCCTTAAGGAGATTAAATATATGTTTCCCTATATTTCATATGTCAAAATATTCTTCAATCAAATGTTGATCAATGATAATGAATTTTCACATTGAAAGCCCATAGAATATAGAATGTATGAGGTATGAAAAAATCGTTGTTGGGTGTGATTTGTGATGGAAATAATGGGCTCTCCAAACAAAAATATTCCATAAAGGACCTCAGGATAACACGTCATGTGAAACGTTCGACATATGGTTAGAGAATAAAAGAATACATTTCTAAATTTCTAAATTGAAAGACATTTTCGATGAAAACTATTTGACACATACCTAGTTTTATATTTCAACATAAAATATTTTTTATGTACCATTTTCATTTCTCATTAAAATGATGTATGATATTTCATATGACCAAATATGAAATAATTTACCCACCATTTCTATTACATGTCCTCTTATTCATTTATTTTGAGTCCATATAATTCATTGGTTATTTTTATGAAGTGAAATGGATTTTTTCTTGTTTTGGAAACAATTTTTTTTGTTGACCTTTTTTTCTATTTATAGAAAAAAAATTATAACATCTATTTGAAACCACATATGGGAATACATTTATAATTTTGATGGAAAATGGTTGTTACATGGTCTATGCAAACCATGAAAATGACAAAGAGAAGCTATGAAACTTGAAATAGAGTGAAAATAGTAGTTGGTTCATTGTTTTACAATTTTTATTATAAACCCATTAATGGTTTGGACTCAAGATAGTGTCACTGCATGGTTGGACATAATTTTCCAAAACACGAGTCCTTACCATGAATCTTATAACCGTTCCAACAGAAAAATTATATTCGAATCACATTAATAACTATAAGCCTAAATTCCCCTAATACTCCCCTAACTCAAACAAATTTTTATCCAAATTAGTGAGAGATAACCCCCTTTAAACCATAAGTGTTATCTTGGACATTTAATGTCCGTTGGTCAACTGAATTCACTAGTAAGTTATGTTCATTCTCCATTAATCGTAGATAAATGGTTCTCCTCTCTCTCTCTCAGACCCATATATGTAGTCAATATTGGGTTGTTCTATGGGTAACAACTATTTTTAATGTCGAAATATGGTTGGATATTGTGATGGAAACATGAGTTGTTATCAGATATTGATGTTTGTTTGTGAAATTATTCATTTCAATACATTTCTGGTTAGTTAGTGGATACTCGCTCTACTCTAATTTATTTTTGAATATGAATGGTTTGTATTAATTAAAATATTTTCTTAAAATGGTTGTGAAATCATGGACTTAGCCTTGATCCTCTTTCACTATATCTAGATATGTGTTGAATAATGTATTGGTGAGGAGAATATAATGGTATCCATTATAAGAGACCTGATATTACTTACACTTTTATTATTCGATTATGACTAGAAATAATAAAAACCCATTATAAAGACCTGTAAATTTCATTGAAAATTATTTCATAAATTATTTCGGAATTTATGAGTAATCAGTTTCTGACGGCACTTGATACCGAGTTCCAGTGTGCCCGGATTCAATTTCCGAAGTATAGCTTGGGTACGTTCAATGAACGAACGAGCGGGTTTTTCTATCTTTTGAACTGGTGCTCAGAATTGAAATTTGAGGGCACCGATGGATCCACAGTGCCGGTAATTACGTACGAGGACCTTTACCGAAGATGCTTCTTCTCGGGAGGAGTGGTTAAAAAATGGTGGATTAAAGGAAAAGTGAAATAAAATTTTGTTAAAATTTTATTTCTTTTTCTAAAGTGGTTTTAATCTACATGGGGAAGATAGGGTGCGACCACAAGTTTCTAACTACCCATGTTAGGATATTTGGGAGGTGGGGCCCACACAATCCCCAACAATTCACATTCCCTAACCCCTTAACTCTCCCCAATTTAATTTATGTAACTCTTCCACTTCCAATTTAATTTGCCAACTAACCTCTTAATTAAATTATACAACTCAACCTTTAATTAATTAAGAGGATTTGAATTTTTTAATTTTGAAATGCATTGAAAAATATTAAAATAAGGAGATTCGTTATTTTATTTTGTTAGTTTTGTTGTGTGGGGGAATTTGGGAGAGATCTCTAATCTCTTTTCAGGAACTTCATCGTCAACGAGGAACGCCAACTATCCGAGGAAGAACGTCGACCCGGCGACCCCACATTTCTCTATCCTATACATCCTCCATGACAAGGGAGGAGACACCGATGACGAAGGAAATGACGCCATCGCCCGCGGTGCATGACAACCGTGAACGTCCATTGAGTTAGGGGTTATCTTAGTTTAAGGTTTTATTTATCGACCTTCATTGATTAAATATTTGGCCGCTTGTTATCATCATAACGGGAGGAGATCGGACCGCAAAAACACGTCATATTATCCTACCCTAATCATGTTAAATATTCAATTGATCATTGTGGCGAAGGTGGCGCGGTGCTATTGCACCGTGCGGGAACGAAGAGGACCGTGGCCGGAGCAATCCACTGTGGTGGGGCATGGCACCGTCACGCTGCACCGGTGAGGCCGAAGGGACCGTGGACGGAGTGGGTCGCGGCAGAGGGGGGCGGCGCTATCGCGGCTCGCCAGAGATATCAAGGGAGATCGCAGCTAGAGCTAGCCGCGACAGAGGGGCACGACGGCATCACGCCTTGCCGGTCGAGGAAGAGCCATGGCCTTAGGCCGCGGCAGTCCAGCAGGGGCCGGCCTGCCAAGCCGGCCGCCGGCACTCCAGGAGGCGGGACCCACGCGGGTCCCGCGTTGGCTCAACCGGCCAGCAAGAAAGGCTGGCCGTTTTTTCAGAAATCCAGAGCGTCGTAACCCCCTGACCCTCCTTTATTGCAGACCCCACCGGGGGGCCGCCGTTTATGAAACAAAGGGGGTCACACCCACTTCGCACCCTGCTCGACCGAGAGCCGAGCCGCGGTCGGCTTCCGAGATGGGCCGCAGGCCGCGCCGGGCCGGGCCACCCGCATCGGGCTGGGTCGCCAGTGCAGAGCCGGGCCGCTAGCTTCGGGCCGCGACCAATCGGCCCGGACCCGGGTCGGGCCAACCCAGGGGGTACTGGGCCGGGTCGGACATGGCCCAGACCCCCTATTTTCGGACTAGGTTCGTTCAAATGCCCATATCTTGGGATACAGACCACCGATCGACGCACCGTCAGTTGAGTAGGGATCCTTGGATTGAGAGAGTTGTTTCTTAATATTACACATGAGTTTTCAGCAAACTTTGGGTTGGCCTGGTTGGTTCGAACCCAAAACCAATCGGGCCCTTGGAGAGGAAAAACTTATAACTTAACGACTGGACGTCCGAATTGCATTCCATCAATTACGTTGAATTCCTCATAGTGAGATGGATGTTTTGGATCACTCTACATGAGGTTTGGATGTAGATGGGGGATGGTCAGGTTGGTTTCAGCTTAAAAACCAACCAAGCTTCTGGAACGGAAAAGCCAATATCTCTCAGACCGGGCGTCCGATTGATGCGCCGTCTGTTGCGTTGAGTTCCAATTGATGAGATGGGACTTTTTTATACATAAAATCTAGAATTCATGAAAGTTGATGTATCGACCCCTTGGCTTGTGGAGCGGACCCTCCCGGAATCGAGCGTGCTGTGTGTGGGAACCATAGAGCTGGCTGCGACTGCGACAACAATGATGACTGTACTTGGATCCTTCGTGGGTTCGGGAGAGAGGATGACTATACTTGGATACTCTTTGGGTTCGGAAATGATGATGACTGTACTTGGATCCTACGTGGGTTTGGCAGCGATTGTTACTATACTTGGAACCTATATGGGTTTAGCAACGATGACTTATGTACTTGGATCCTACTTGGGTTCGGAAGGGGAGATTATTCAGAGGCTACATCTATCATCACCACCCCTCTTCACGAGTAGTATACCAGTTTGAGATGAGTCATGACTGTCAATAATTATCTTCAATATGATTTTCTTGCTTTCTTGTGTGGATTGATTTGTGCTTTCTTGTGTGGACTGGGTTGCGTTATCCTATGTGGACTGGGATGTACTTGGGTTTGTGGGTTGGAGACGAAGTGGAAATTATTACTTAGGTATATGTATGGGAATATACCTAAGTAGAGTTGGTTGATACTTCGTGTTTTTATATTTCCTTTGTGGTTCATCCATTAAGGATTTTGGGAGGCCTTCAGGGGTCTCGGGGTCCCTACTGAGTTTCGTATACTCACACCTACATGGGCTATTCCCGCACTACATGGTGTTGGTGGTAGACGACAGACAGCGGTGATCGTGGTTGAGGCTTGAGGAGCAAGACGGTATCTGGATGTGGACTATCAGGCAGGATGTACACAGAGCGGACAGCCAAACCAGAGGAGCTGAGCAGATCATTTGTACCCACCCTTCAGGTGGGATAGCCGGAGGACGACTCAGTGGTTTATGATTTACTTTACTGATGTTTTAATTTATTTTCAGTTGTACTGTAATTTTAGTTGGGTTTCTATTCTGTCTCATTTACTTTTCATCACTTACTTTTTTACACAGTATACTTAGTCTGTACTTCAGCTTGTGTCCTCATTTGTGTTTGTTTACTTATATCAAGGAAATGGCTTCCCTTTTTCCAGATTTGCGCCTTTGGTTCTAGTCACCAGCCCCTGGCCTATGGAAGGAGGGCCTATGGTAGTCACGAAACGGGCCCCGAGAATGGGTCATCACAAATTGGTATCAGAGGAGTCGGTTCTACCACATAAATTAGGACTCTGATAATTTCTTCTAGGTGAAACAATAGTGCTTAGAGTATTGAGTGAGGTTATACGTCCAGGGAGTCCAGTGTTGGTGCGGCAACCGACGTATCTATACACCAGGATCATGATATCTAATTTCCAACTTAGTGCACGAAAACACTGATTGCAAGTGTGTTTCAAAAGTTTTCTTTGTGATTACATTGTGTCAGATCACCAGGTATTCTATATTAACCGTGGAGCACCTGTTTCTTTTCAGAATGGCCCCACGACAGCAGCCAGCTAGGGTTCTGAGTTTTGTGCGAGGTGGAAGCCCACCGAGCGATGAGGCCTCGGTGCAGGGCCCCATTACAGCAGAGGCACCGACGATACCTCTACCCACCGAGCCACCGATGCCACCAGCCCCAGTAGCTGAGAGTGCACAACGCCTGAGTGCACAGCACGAGTTTCAGCATTAGAGGCCGCCTAGGTTCTACGGAGAGACGGACCCTCAGGCACCTGAGGATTGGCTGGAGGCTATTGTCCGAGTCTTCAAATTAGTAGGGACACCAGCTGACCTCATGTTGATCCTTGAAGAGAGTCTCCTCCACGCAACAGCAGGTATATGGTAGAGATTGATGCTCCAGGTGCTTGACGAGGAATCTCTACTTTGGACGGACTTCGAGTGCCTCTTCTGCTCAGAGACCATTCCATCCACCCTCTGTGTTGTGCGCATTCAGGAGCTACTACAACTGTTGTAGGGCAGCATGACAGTAGCCCAGTACTCGGCGAGATTTACTATTCTCTCGCGCTACTCCATAGTCATGGTACAAGACACATTATTTCAGGCCTGGGCCTTTGAGCAGGGACTGAGGCATGAGATCAGTGCTTCGATCATCTCCCTCATCATTCTGATGCTGGGAGGAGTACTGGAGAGAGCCCTTATCGTGGAGAGATTTCTTCCTGATCCTACACCAGCAGCGAGACATACCTCAGGGTGACATGTAGCGGAGTCTTATGCAGCCAGAAGTAGACAGATGTCGTAGAGGACCAAGTAGACCAGACCATCTAGTGGAGGACCTCAGGATATTGGTTTGGAGGTGTTAGGCACACACAACAGAGCCAGTCATACGAGAGGTAGGCAGCGCTATCCATGTGGAGGGCAGGGCCACATGGCTCGTGACTGCCAGACCTTCCATGCAGAGGAGCAGCATACGGTTGAGGGACCACCCAGTCAGACGTAGAGGTTTGACTGTGGAGGTCTGCAGGGAGCAGCCGGATGAGGTAGAGGAGCTGGACGAGCAAAAGGTGGTGGACGACGCTTCGAGGCTCTACCACCACCAACACCACCATGAGGTCCACCTTGACCATAGGGAGCTAATGGATAGAGGCAGGATCAGCTTCAGGCAGTGGAGTCTTATTACCACATCGCACTTGAGATAATTCTAGGTACTATCTATGTCTACTCCACCATTTCTGCAGTTCTTATAGACACAAGAGCGAGTCATTATTTTATTATAGCTGCCATTGTTCAGATCTCAGAGATTCCGACGGGGACGTGGGCTTGATCCTTATGGCTAGAGACTACTAAGGGAGTAGAATCGATGATTACGAACTGGTGCCGGTAGTGTGAGATTACTCTAGGAGGCGACGGCTTCAACTGTGATCTTCTTGTAGCTGCATCGAGGCCTTACGATGTCATCATGGGTACGGACTGGTTGTCTACAATTCATTCTTAGATCAACTGTATTAGGTGCACGGTGCGGTGTGTCTGCACCAATCGAAGAAGGTTCAACTTCACTGGCGATATGGGAGCCTTTGCAGTGCAGGATGGACTCACGCATAGGAGAGGACAACCAATCACCCATCAGTTGGCAAGTTTGATCCTCGGAGCGGTTGATGTGTGGAGTCTGAGTTTTCCTGTTGTGGTGGATCGGTATGCGGACATTTTTCTTGATGACATTCAAGGACTACCTCCTCATAGAGAGGTAGACTTCTACATTGACCTATACCCCATGATAGCTCCGATATCCACACCAGGATATCGGATGGTTCCCTCTGAGAATCGAGAGCTACGGGTACAGCTGGAGGACTTGGAGGGAAAGGGATTCATCTGACCCCGTGTTTCACCCTGGGCTTCCCCGAATTTTTTCGCCAAGAAGGTGGATGGGATCTTGCTACTGTGTGTCTATTACCGTCTCCTGAACCAGGTGACCGTGAAGAATAAGTATCCACTTCCGAGGATCGATCAGCTCTTTCATCAGCTCAAGGGAGCACGTTGGTTCTCGATGATATACCTCAGGTTAGGCTATCATCAACTTAGAGTTCGAGACGATGATGTGGAAAAGACGACCTTCAGGAATCGATATGGCCACTATGAGTTCTTGGTTATGTCTTTCGGCGTAACCAACGCTCCAACAGTGTTAATGAGTCTCATGAACCGGATCATGCAGCCTTACCTTGATCGATTTGTAGTAGTCTTCATCGATGACATATTTATTTACTCGACCACTGAGGAGAAGCACGCCTTACACTTGTGTGTTGTACTGGACACACTATGAGAGAAACATCATTATGGTAAGATCTCGAAGTGTTAGTTATGGATTCGAGAGGTCCACTTCATTGGGAACATCATCTCTGAGGCAGGAGTTGCGGTGGATCCTGTGAAGTTCGAGGTTGTACTAGCTTGGGAGTCACCCAGGATTGTGACTGAGGTGCAGAGTTTCCTAAGTATTGCTGGAAATTATTGGAGATTTCTTCCAGACATTTCTAGAGTTGCAGCACCAATTTCATCTTTGAATATGAAGGTTAAACCCTTCATGTGGTCATATATGTGTCAGCATAGCTTCCAAGAGCTGAGACAGAGATTGACCAGTGCACCCATCTTGAGGCTACCAGAGTAGGGTATAGGGTATGTAGTTTACTACGATGCATCAGGGACCGGACTAGGGTGTGTCCCGATGCAGGTGTGGGAAGTTATCACTTATGGTTCATGATAGTTGAGGTAGCAGAAGCAGAACTACTATATCCATGACCTAGAGTTAGCAGTAGTGGTATTTTCCTTGAAGATGTGGCAGCACTATCTGATGGGGGAACGCCTTACAGTCTACTCAGACCACTAGAGTCTCAGGTATATCTTCTCGTAGAAGGACCTGAACCTGATACAATAGCGACAGATCGAGTTCCTCATGGAATATGACTTGGAGATAGTCTATACTCTTTGGAAGGGGAACATAGTAGCTGATTCTCTCATCATGAGATCAGGTATTCATCTACTTAGTGTGGCGATAGAAGAGCTAGCCACATTGAAAATATCCTTTGTGGATAGAGATGGGACAACCTTTCTATAGTCGCTCACAGTCACTCCTCCACTACATTAGTGGGCCAGGGAGGCACAATGTTGTGACGTTGACTGTGAGACGCGACATGCACAGATATCAATAGGACATGCACTTGATGGATTTTCTGTAGGTGGAGGGAACATCATCCTTTTGAAAGGACATACCATGGTACCAGTTAAAATACAGGAGGAGGTGTTTAGAGATATTCACACTTCCCCATTGGTGGTACATCTAGAAGTACTAAAGATGTACCGGGATCTCAGACGACAGCACTGGTGGCCGGGTATGAAGAGGGTTGTTGCAGAGTTCGTTTCATGATGCCTCACCTGCCAGCAGGTGAAGGTGGGCCACCAGGTACCAGCAGGCATGGTACATCCCTTAGAGCTCCAGGATTGGAAGTGGGATAGGATATCTATGGATTTCATGACAGGGCTTCCATGTACATCCATAAGACACGACTCCATCTGGGTAATTTTTGTCTGACTCACCATATCGCCCAATTCTTACCTATTAGAGAGCAGGTCTTAGTGGAGAGCTTGGAATTCCTCTACGTTTAAGAGATCGTACGCTCCATGGTGTGCCATCGTCTATTGTCTTCGATCGAGATGCTCTCATTAATTCTCATCTTTGGAAGGGGTTGCAGAAGGCATTTCGGAAGTAGCTACACCTGAGCACCTCCTTTCACCCTCAGATGGATTGTCAGATGGAGAGAACCATTTAGACTCTCGAGAACATGTTCAATGCTTGTGTCCTTGAATTTGGTCGCAGCTGGGAGGATCACCTACCTTTGGTGGATTTTGCGTACAACATCAACTACCACTCCACCATCGGAATGGAACCATACGATGCATTGTAGGACCAACCTTACAGATCAACTCTATGATGGACAGACCCTAGAGATTCTACACTTCTGGGACCAGAGATGGTCCAGGATACGATAGAGAAGGTGCAGATCATCCAGGAGAGGATGAGGAATGCACATAGCCGACCGAAGTCCTATGATGATAGGAGGTGGACACCACTAGAGTTCGAGGATGGAGACCACGTTTTCTTACGGTTCTTACCTCGACGTGGATTATAGGGATTTTTCCGGGGAGGCAGGTTATCTCTATGATTCATCGGACCATTCCAGGTTCTCAGCCGGATTGGCGAGGTTGCTTATCACCGGGCTCTTCCACCTCAGTTGCACCGGTTGCACGATGTCTTCCACCAATCTCAACTGAGAAGATACGTGCACGACCTAGCGCATATCATCGACCATCGGGAGCTGAACATCGATGATGGGGAAACTTTTGTGGAGATCTCGGTGGAGATCGAGGATCGACAGGAGAGCATCCTACATGGACGGTTGATTCTTCTAGTGCGCATCAGGTGGCAGCACGAGAACCTCCAACAGAGCACATAGGAGCGGGAGGCTCAGATGCATGCACTGTACCCTCATTTGTTTCCCTTGTTTTTGAAGTAGCATTACAGGGTTGTAAAGTCGTGAGATGTTAGTAATGTAAAGACCGGTAAATTTCAAGGATCAATTTTCCACAACCCGTCCTTGGGGCCCGTAGTGTGACAACCCCAAGCCCACCTTCTATAGGCCAGGGGATGTCGACTATAACCAAAGGCATAAATCCCAAAAAAAGGGAAGGCATTGTCTTTATAAAAGTAAGAATCACAATAGAGTACACAAGATGAATTAAACACTATGTAAACTGAGTATAAACGTAAGTGCTGAAAAGTTAATGGGCAAGAATACAAACCCAACTGAAAGTATAGTACAACTGAAAAGAATGTACAACAGCAGTAACGTCAATCAGAAACCATTGAGTCGTCCCTGGCTATCCCACCTGAAGGGTGTGTACAGATGGTCTCCTCAGCTCTTCAGGTCCATTCATCCGATCCATGTACGCCCCACCTGATAGTCCACCTCCGGATACCGTCCCGCTCCTCAACCACGATCTGCACTGTCTGTCGTCTGCAACAAACACAACGTAGTGCAGGAATAGCCCATGTAGGGGTGAGTATACGATACTCAGTAGGGACCTTGAGACCCCCGAAGGTCTCCTAGAAACCATAAAGGATAATCCAAAAACTAAGCATACAAACATGAAGTATCAACCAACTCTACATAGGTATATTCCCATACATACACCTATGTCATCAATTCCAGTTCGGCTCCAACTCAGGAGCCCAAGTACAACCCAGTCCACACAGGAAAGCACAACCCAAACCACACAGGAAGGAAAGTAAATCATATCGATGATATTGATTGAAAGTCAACACTCAGCTCACGCAGGTATACTATTCATGAAGAGGGGTGGAGATGATAGATTTAGCATTTGAATCGTCTCCCCTACCGAACCCACGTAGGATCCAAGTATAGAAGTCATCACTGCTGAAAGACACGTAGGATCCTAGTTCAGTAACTATCATTGTAGACCCACGTAGGATCCATGTATATTCGTTCTCACTTCCGAACCCACCTAGGATCCATGTACAGTCGTCCTCGCTGCTGAACCCACGTAGAATCCAAGTACAATTGTCATCGTCATCGCAGTCGCAACCAGTTCTAGGGTTCCCGCACACAACACGCTCGATTCCAGGTGGGTTCACCCCATGACCCAAGGGGTCGATAAGTCAATTGTCATGAATTCCAAAGTTGATGTATCACAATGTTTCGTCTCATGATTAGGAACTCAACGCGACAGACAGCACACCAATCGGACGCCCGGTCTGAGAGATATTGGTTTTTCCGTCCCAGTGGACCTGTTGGTTTTTAAGCTAAAAAAACCCTACCGTAATCCATCTTCGTACAAACATCTAGTAGAGTAATAAAAAATAACCATCTCAATAAGAGTAATTCAACATAATTGATGGAATGTCATTCAGATGTCCAGTCGTTAAGTTATAAGTGTTTCTGCTCCAAGGGCCCAGTTTGTTTCAGGTTCGAACCAAACCGACCATACCCAAACTTCTCTGAAACCTCGAGTGTAATATACCGAAACGTCCTTCGCGATCCAAGGATCCCAACACAACTAATGGTGAATTGATAAAAGGTACGTAGGCCATGATATGGGCGTTTGACCAAACCTGGTACGAAAATAGGTGGTTTGGGCCCGGTCTGACCCGACCCAATACGCCCTGGGTCGGCCCGAATAGGGGCGTCCCAACCCGGGTCCGGGTTCAGCCTGGCTGGCACAACCCAAATGGCGCGACGTGGGCCAGCTGGCGCGGCGCAGCCTGGCTAGCACGGTGCGGCCCGGCTTGCGCGGCCCGGCTCTGCCCGACGCCGGCGGCCCAACCCGGCGCTGGCTGCCCGGCACGGCACGGCCTGCAGCCTGGCTCGGAATCCGGTCACGGCTCGGCTGTCGGCCGAGGGGGCTACGAAGGGGGAGTGACCCCCTTTGTTTCAAAAATGGTGGGCCCCCAGTGGGGTCCTCCCTAAAGGAGGTTCGGGGTTTATGACCCCTCAGTTTTCTGGAAAAACGGCCGGCCTTTATGGCCGGCCGGTTGAGCAGACGCGGGACCCGCGGGGGTCCCGTCTCCTGGAGCGCCTGCGGCCGGCCTCCCCTGATGCTCCCTCTGTGGCTCTCCCTTGACCGGGGCGGCGCGACGGCGCCACGCCCCTCTTCCATGGCCCGCTCCAGTCGCAGCCTCCCTTGATTTCTCCGGCACAGCGTGACGCACACAACTTCCTCACGGCCCGCTTCGGCCGCGGTCCTCTTCTTTCCCGCGCAGTGCAACGACACCGCGTCGCCTTCACCCCAATGATCAATCAAATATTTAAAATTACAAGGGGAGGAGGGTCGACCGTGTTTGTGCGGTCTGATCTCCTCCCGTTATGATGATAACAAGTTTCCAACAATTAAATCAACGAAGGTCGATAAATAAAACATTGAATGAAGATAACCCATACCTTGAAGAATGTTCACTGTTGTCAAGAGCCACGGATGATGTCATCGTTGGAGAATTCCCGCGTCGTCGGTGTCTCCTCCCTAGTCGCGGAGGAAGAAGATGATAGAGAAATCGAGCCACTGAGTAGACATTCTTCGTCGGAGAGTTGACGTTATTAGTTGGAGAGTCAGCATTATTCGTTGAAGAATATTTTCTTCCAAAGGAACTATAGCTCCCTCCTCCAATTCTCAACACAACGATCCAACCCAAAAATATAATAAGGCTCCTATTATTTTACTAAAACATGACATGCATTAAAATTAAAATGTTTAAACACTTAATTAAATTAATTGATTAAGTGTGTGTTTGCATGAATTAATGTGGGTGAGAGAGAGGAAGAGGATATGTTTCACAAGTTAAGATGGGTTAAAAATTTTAAGAGGGGGTTAGAGGAGTTTTAAGGAATGTGAAGGGGTGGGGATCGTGTGGCCACCACCTCAAAAATATCTTCACATGGGTAGTTAGGGGATTATGGGTCCCACCCCAACAACCCCATGTAGGATATAACAAATTGGATAAATAATAAAAATTGTTCCACAATTTTTATTCAATTAATTATAAATCCCCAAATTTTAACTTCTCCTGCCATGAAAACATAACCACTCTAAAGGTCCCCTTAAGAAATTACCAGAGTTGTGGTTTCATCAGTGCCCTCAGATTTCAATTCTGATCATTGGTTCAAAAGATAGAAAAACCAACTAGTTCGTTTACTGAAAGTACCCAAGATAAACTTCTGAAACTACTTCCGAGCACATCATGCCTCAGAATCAGGTGCCGTCAGAAACTGTGCACTTGTAAAATCTCAAAGAATTTAGGGAAAAAAATTCCTTGAAATTTAGGGGTCTTTACATTACTCCCACCTCAAGGATTTTCATCCCCATAAAGATACATCATAAAATAGGGAAACAAATGAGGGTACTGTGCACTCATATGAGCCTCCTATTCCCATGTTCTTTTCTAGAGGTTCCCGTGCTACCACCTGATGCACACTAGAGGAATCGACCATCCACGTTGGACCCGCTCTTGTCAATCCTCGATCTCCATCGGGAAATCTGCAAAAGTCACATGTCTTAGATGTCCAGCTCCCTATGGTCGATGATATGCGACAGGTCATGCACGTATCTCCTCATCTGAGATACGTGGAAGATGCCATGCACCCCGTCCAACTGGGGTGGAATATCCAGGCGATAAGCCACCTCACTTATCCTCCTGAGAACCTGGAATGGTCTGATGAAGCATGGAGATAACTTGCCGCCCCAGCCAAATCATCGTAGTCCACGTCGAGGTGAGACTCGTAAGAAAACGTGGTCTCCATCCTCGAACTATAGTGGTCTCCGCCTCCTGTAATCATAGGAATTATGTCGGCTCTGCGTAGTCCTCATCTGCTCCTGGATGATCTACACCTTCTCTGTCGTAGCATGGACCATCTATGGTCCCACCAGTGCTAACTCCCTAGGGTCTGTCTAGCACAGAGGTGATCTTCATGTTCAGATGTACAATGCCTCTAATGGCGCCATTCCGATGGTGGAGTGGTAACTGTAGTTGTACGCAAACTCCACAAAAGGTAGGTAAAACTCCTAGCTACGACCAAATTCAAGGAAAATTGCACAGAACATTTCCACAAGAGTCTGAATGTTTCTCTCCTTCTGACCATCCTTCTGAGGGTGAAAGGTAGTGCTCAGGCGTAGCTGCGTCCCAAATGCCTCCTGCAACCCCTTCATCCTCCGGGGAGTAAAGCGAGTGTCTCGATCAGAGATAATAGATGATGGAACGCCATGAAGCCGTACAATCTCATGAACATAGAGGCATCCCATGTTTTCCACTGAACCCTTCTATCTAATATGTAAGAACTGGAATGACTTGGTGAGTCGGTCGACAATCACCCAGATAGAGTCGTGTCATCTAGAAGTACATGGAAGTCCCATCATGAAATCCATAGATATCCCACCCCCCTTCAACTTCGGGACCTCTACCTGTTGTACCAAGCCTAATGGTACCTGGTGCTCTGCCATCACCTAATGGAAGGTGAGGCATTGTGAAACGAACTCTGCCACAACCTTCTTCATACCCAGCCACCAGTGTTGTCTTCTAAGATCCTGGTACATCTTCGCTACTCCTGGATGTACCGCTAATGAGGATGTGTGAATCTATCTCAGCTCCTCCTACTTTAATGAAATTGGTACCATGGTATGTCTTCTGAAAATGATGACGTTCTCTCCTCCTACACGAAATCCATCAAGTGCATGTCATGTGGATATATGTGCACATCCCATATCACAGTCAACGTCCCCATGTTGTGCCTCCCTGACCTGCTAAAGTAGTGGAGGAGTGACTGTGAGAGACTGTAGAAAGTTTTTCCCTTCTCTATCCACGAAGGATATCTGCAACACGGCTAGCTAGTCCATCGCCTCTCTATGTAGTTGGATACCTGATCAACTGAAGAGAGAATCAAATACTATGTTCCCCTTCCTAGGATTATAGAATATCTCAACATCATAGTCTTGGAGGAACTCAATCCATCACCTATGTCAGAGGTTTAGGTCCATCTGTGAGAAGATATACCTCAGACTCTGGTGGTCAGAGTAAGCTGTAAAGCATTCTCCCATCACATATTGCCACTACATCTTCACGTAAAATACCATTGCTTCTAACTTCAGGACATGGGTAGTGTAGTTCTACTTGTTCTGCCTCAACTGTCATGAACCATAAGTGATCATTGCCTGCTCCTGCATCAGGACACACCTGAGTCCGGTCCCAAATGCATCGTAGTAAACTACGTACCCCACACCCTTTTCTGGTAGCCTCAAGATGGGTTTACTGATCATTCTCTGTCTTAGCTCTTGGAAGCTCTTCTGACATCTATCTGACCACATGAACGGTTTCCCCTTATTTGCCAAAGCTGAATGAGGTGATGCAACTCTGGAGAGTTCTGGTGCAAATCTCCGATAGTATCAAGGCAGACCTAGGAATCTTCTCACCTCATTCACGCTCCTAGGTGGCTCCCAAGATAGTACTACATCGATCTTCACAGGATCCACCGAGTTGTCCTCTAGCTATACCACCAGAAAGGTGGGTACATATGATCTACTCAGCTCCTCGGGTCCGGTTGTCCGCTCCGTGTACATCCCACCTGATAGTCCACCTCCGGATACCATCCCGCCCCTCAAGACTCATCCATGATCAACGATGTCTATCGACTGCAACAAAAACCAAGTAGTGCGGCATAGCCAGTGCAGGGATGAGTATACAATACTCAGTAGGGACCCCGAGACCCCCGAAGGCCTCCCAGAATACTCAAAGGATAAACCAAAAAGGAATGATATGAACACTAAGTATCAACAAACTATACATAGGTATATTCTCATAAATATAACTTAGTCATCATTTCCAGTTTGGCTCCAACTCACTAACCCAAGTACAACACAGTCCACATAGCATAGCACAACCCAGTCCACACAGGAATGCACAAATATATCCATACAGGAAATAAAATCAATCATATTGAGGATAATGATTGAAATTCAAGACTCAACTCACACAAGTATACTACTCACGAAGAGAGGTGGAGATGATAAATGTTGCCTCTGAATCATCTCCCATGCCGAACCCACGTATGATCCAAGTACAGAAGTTGTCGCTGCTGAACCAATGTAGGATCCAAGTACAGTAACCATCGATGCCGAACCCACATAGGATCCAAGTACAATCTTCATCGCTACCGAACCAACGGAGGATCCAAGTACAGTCATCCTCGCTGCCGAACCCACGTAGGATCCGAGTACAATCGTCATCATCATCGCAGTCGCAGCCATCTCTAGGGTTCCCGCACACAGCACGATCGATTCCGGCAGGGTCCGCTCCACAATCCTAGGGGTAGATAAATCAACTATCACAAAGTTCATATTTGATGTATCAGAAAGTTCCGTCTTATCAATTGGAACTCAACGCAACAGTCAGCACGTCAATAAGACGACCGATTTTAGAGATATTGGCTTTTCAGTCCCAGGGGACCGGTTGGTTTTTAAGCAGAAACCAACCTGAATGTACTCCAGCTATGTCCGAATCTCATGGGGAGTAATCCAAAAAAACGTCTAACAAAGAGGAATTCAACATAACTGGTGTCACGTCATTTAGACGTCTAGTCCTTAAGTTATAAGAATTTCCGCTTCAAGGGCCTGGTTGGTTTCGGGTTTGACCCAACCCTGTCATACCCAAACTTCGCCAAATTCTCGAGTGTAATATACCAAAACGACCATCTCGATCCATGGATCCCTATGCAACTGATGCTGCTCGATTGGAGGTCTGTAGCCCAAGATATGGGCGTTTTAACAAACCTGGACTGAAAATAGGGGTACTGGGCCGGGTCCGACATGGCCCAATACCCCCTAGGTCAGCCCGCGTCCGGCCCGATTGGGCAATGACCGGCCCGACACTGGAAGCCCGGCCTCGCGCATGGGGCTCAGCTTGGCGCGGGTGGCCCGGCCTGGCACAGCCTGTGGCCCGGCTCGGAATCCGGCCGCGGCTGGGCTGTCGGCCGAGCGGGGTGCGAAGGGGATGCGACCCCCTTTGTTTCGGAAACTGAGCCCCCCGGTTAGGTCTGCCCTAAAGGAGGGTCGGGGGTTTACGACCCACTAGTTTTCTGGAAAAACGGTCGGCCTTTATTGTCGACTGGTTGAGCCACCGCGTGACCCACGTGGGTATGTTCGGTGAAAAAATGAGTAGGTTTTTCTATCATTTGAACTGATGCTCAGAATTGAAATCTGGGGGCATTGATGGAACCGCAATGCCGGTAATTTCATAAGAGGACCTTTACTGAAGATGCATCTGCTCGGGAGGTGTTGTTAAAAAAAATGTGGATTAAAAGGAAAGTAAAATAAAATTATGTTATAATTTTATTTCTTTTTCTAAAGTTGTTTTAATCCACATGGGGAAGTTGGTGTGGGACCCACAAGTTTCTAAGTACTCATGTTAGGATATTTGTGAGGTGGGGCCCACCCGAGCCCCAACCATTCATATTCCCTAACCTTTTAACTCTCCCCCTTTTTATTTATGTATCTCTTCCTCTTATAATTTAATTTGCTAACCTACCTCTTAATTAAATTAAACAACACAACATTTAATTAACTAAGAGGATTTGAATTATTTAATTTTGAAATGCAATGGAAAATAATAAAAGAAGGAGATGCCTTATTTTATTTTGATAGTTTTGTTGTGTGAGGGAATTTGGGAGAGAGCTCTATTCTCTTTTCAAGAACTTCATCTTCAATGAAGAATGCCAACTCTCCGACGTAGAACATCAAATCGGTGACCCCACATTTATCTATCCTCTACTTCCTCCGCGACAAGGGAGGAGACACTGACAACGACGGAAATGATGCCATCATCTGTGTCTCTTGACATTCTTGAACTTCCTTCGAGGTAGGGGTTTTCTTCGTTCACAGTTTTATTTATCGACCTCCATTGATTAAATATTTGGCCGCTTGTTATCATCATAACGGGAGGAGATCGGACCGCAAAAACACTGTTGATCCTCCTCCACATATCTTGATAAATCATCGATTGATAATTTTGGAAATGGCGGCACGGTACAGTTTCACCGCGTGAGAACAAAGAGGACCATGGCCGGAGCAGGCCGTAGAGGTGTTGTGTGGCGCCTTTGTGTCGCGTCGTTGAGGCCGAAGGGGCCACGGCGGAGGGGGGCATCGCCGTCGCACCTCGCTGGAGAAATCAAGGGAGGTCGCGGTAGGAGAGGGCCACAGAGGAGGAGCACGGTGTCGTCACACCCCACTGGTCGAGGAAGTGCCGCAACATTAATTCGTGGCAGTCCAGCATGGGGCGGCCGGCCTAGCCGGCCCCCCGTGCTCTAGGAGGCGGGACCCCCGCAGGTCCTGTGGCGGCTTAATCAGCCAGCCATAAAGGCCAGCCGTTTTTCTAGAAAACAGGGGGGTCATAACCCCCCGAACCTCCATTATGGCGGACCCCACTAGGGACCGCCGTTTCCCAAACAAAGGAGGCGACACCTTCTTCGCACCCCGACTGGCTGATAGCCGAGCCGCGACCGGCTTGCGAGCCGGGATGCAGGCTGCATCGGGTCGGGCCACCCGTGCAGGGCCGGAACGCGCAAGGTGGGCCGGGCCACACACAATCAGGCCAGACCCCGACCTGGGTCGGGTCGACCTGGTTCGGGCCACCCCATGGGGTATTGGGATGGGTCGGACAGGGCCTGGACCCCCTATTTTCAGACCAGGTTCGTTCAAACGCCCATATCATGGGATACAGACCTCCAATTGACGCACCATCAGTTTCATAGGGATCCTTGGATTGAGAAGGTCGGTTAATTATTTTACACTCAAGGTTTTGGAGAAGTTTTTGTATGCCTGGTTTGGTTCGAACCCGAAACCAACCGGGCCCTTGGAGCGGAAACACCTATAAATTAATGACAGAATGGCCGAATGACGTGCCGCCAATTACGTTGAATTCCTCATAGTGAGGTCGTTCTTTTGTATTACTCAAATTTTGGTTTGGATGCAGCTGTAGTATGGTTGGGTTGGTTTCATCTTAAAAACGAACATGGCCCTTGGAACGGAAAAGCCAATATCTCTCAGAATGGGCATCCGATTGACGTGTTGTCTGTTGCGTTGAGTTCCTGTTGACGAGATTGAACATTTTGATACATGAAATATTTATTTAATGATAGTTGATTTATCGTACCCTTGGATCGTGGAGCGGACCCTCCCAGAATCTAGAGTGTTGTGTGCTGGAACCCTAGTGCTGGTTGCGACTGCGATGATGATGACGACTTTACGTGGATACAATGTGGGTTCGGCAGCGAGGATGACTATACTTTGATCCTCTGTGGTTTCAGAAGTGATTATGACTGTACTTGAATCCTACGTGGGTTCGGCAGCGATGGTTAATGTACATGGATCCTACGTGGGTTCGGCAGTGATGACTTCTGTACTTGGATCCTACGTGGGTTCGGCAGGGGAGATGATTTAGAGTCTACATCTATCATCTACACCCCTCATCGTGAGTAATATACTTCTGTGAGCTGAGTCTTGACTGTCAATCATTATCATCGATATGATTGTCTTGCTTTTTTGTGTGAACTGACTTGTGATTTTCTGTGTGGACTGGGGTGTGCTATCCTATGTGGACTAGGTTGTACTTGGGTTTGTGAGTTGGAGCTGAACTGGAAATTATGACTTAGGAATATGTATGGGATAATACCTATGTAGAGTTGGTTGATATTTTGTGTTTTCATCTTTCCTTTGTGGTTTATCCTTTGAGGATTCTAGGAGGCCTTCGGGGGTCTCGAGGTCCCAACTGGGTATCGTATACTCACCCATGCACGGGCTATGCCCGCACTACATGGTGTTTGATGCAGACGACAGATAGCACTAATCGTGGTTGAGTCTTGAGGAGTGGGATTGTATCTAAAGGTGGACTATGCGGCAGGATGTACAGGTAGCGGACGACCGGACCCGAGGAGCTGAGGAGATCATATATACCCACCCTTCAGGTTGGATAATCGGTGGACGACTTGGTGGTTGTTGATTTACATTACAGCTATTGTACTTTCTTTTTAGTTGTACTATACTTTCAGTTGGGATTGTATTCTGGCCCATTTACTTTTCAGCACTAACTTTTGTACTCAGTTTACTTAGTGAGTACATATTCTTGAGTACTCTGTTGTGTATGTTTACTTATATCAAGGAAATGCCTTCCCTTTTTTGATATTTTCACCTTTGGTGCTAGTTTCCAGCCCCTGGCCTCTGGAAAGAAGGCTTGGGGTAGTCATGGAACGGGCCCTAAGGACGGGTCGTGACACCCTTCTTAACACCACACAAAATCTCACTAGAAATCCATGAACTAGACCCAAGAGAAGAAGTTCTCCATCTCAATAATAGAAAATGCCAAAGTTATACAGGATTAGTTACCATATTTTATGTTCGTAGTAAAAAAATTATAGTATACTTTTCATATACTAATAATCAATAAATTTTTATAAACTGCATGAAATTTATAAAAGATTCCACACGTGGTAAAAATTTGCAAATCAATATATCACACAAAAACTTCTCCTATCAAAATTTGTTTTCTTGGTAATCATTTACAATGAATGTAACTGATAGATAAAATAATTTTTGAGGCATAAAAATGCATAAGTAGCGGTAATAGTTCATAATACTAATCCCAGAAAACAACAAAAAAATTTCAATATCCATATTTCATGATGTCTATATCTTAAAGTAAAAGATTTAATACCCAAAATGATTTGGGATTCTCTCCACCATCATAACTACATAAATTTCATGACATGCTCGAATCATTTAAATATTAATTTTTGAAAATAATATTCCATGTAATGATAAGTGATCCTATGACATGATTGGGTTAACACATGTGTGCATAGTAAATATATTAATGTTTCAATAGTGAAAATAGTTACCAATTATATATCACAAAATTATCTGATAGTATGAACCATATTTATCACACCATATCAAGTAAGAAATATCATTGAATATTATAGAATATAAATATAATTTCATTTAAATTTTTTATTTTTGTATAAAAATTTATATTAAAATATTTTTTAAAAAATATATTTCAATATATAGAAAATATTCTTTTTCAATTGATTAGTGATACTGTTAGGTCCACTAGGCTGAATACCCTGAGAGGGGGGGTGAATCAGGGTATGACTAATTAAAAATTAAAGCCCTTTCTGATCTTGTTTCGCTGTTAAGCAAAACACTCTTCTCTCTCTTCCCTGCTGCACAATATAAACAGAAAGTAAAGCAAGCACAGGACACAACAATTTTACTTGGTTCACCGCTAAGGGCTACGTCCAAGGAGCATACGCCGACAGGTTGCCGGTCGTACCAAGTCCACTAAACATCACTAGCTGTGGATTACAATGTTCGGGCTAGATCACTTCTATGCCCAGGCTCACTGCCTATACAAAGTTTAGGGTCAGCTCACTGCTTTCCCAAGGGTCACTCCCTGTTTCTCTCTCTCTGGCTCACTGCCGGTGGAGAGGATCACCTTCTTCCTCTTCCTAAGCTCACTGCTCTGTGAAGGGATTTACTCACAGTTTATAGACCTGTAGGTCTCCTCATTTCCATGAAGGAATGCATCTTCCTCTGTATGTAGATGCTCTGTTGAAGTCCAACTTTCACCCGCAGATGAATCTCACTTTGCACCGGATGTACCGGGCAACCTCAATTTTTACGCGCAACCCTTACGTTGTCTTGCGCGCAATTTTTATGGTTTGCGCGAAATTCCTTTTTCACGCAACCTCCAAATTTTACGCGCAGCCTGGAAACTGCCTTGCGCGCAATTCACTGCTTTTGCGCGAAATCCACTTTTCGCGCAACCTTCAATTTTTACGCGCAGCCTGGAAACTGCCTTGCGCGCAATTCACTGCTTTTACGCGATATTCACTTTTCGCGCAACTGCTGACTTTACGCGCAAACTTTAAGTTTACGCGCAACACCCTTTCTAACTTCAATTTCGCGCACCAGAGCTCGGGTATTTTCTATGTCTTGAACTCTGTCGAATGGAGGAGGGTCACTTCATATTTATAGGAAAAATCGACCTCGCGCGAAAAACCCTTCTTGAGCGCGTAATCTGCTTTGATCGCGAAATACAAATCTTCCGCGCACAACCATTTTCCGCGCGCTGCTCCATAATTTCGCGCACCTCATGCCTTTGCCATTTTACGAGCTTCGGACCTCGTAACACCTCTTGCGCGAAATACTTCATCCGCTATTTCGCGCGCCACTTCAATTTTCCGCGCACGCCTCCAAAATTTCCCGCGTCTCATGCCTTTACCGATTTTCAAGCTTTCGGCCATGAAACATCTTTTGCGCGAAATACAATTTCGCGCAACCCGCTGTTTTGCGCGCCACACTTCAAGATTTTGCGCAACCCTCTAGTTTTGCGCGCCACGCTTAATTTTTTCGCACACCTCCTTCATTTCTCTCTCCTCAACCTTCGCCAACAACATATCACTCCATTTTCCATTGGCGATTTTCAGGCCCAAAAATTTGGCAAACACTGGAAAACGGCGGCACCTTGTACTGCTCTTTTGTACCGCCTCCAGATCGTCCTTTACTATGTCAAAGTTCTTTGTCAACATGGAATGTCAACAACTTCTCGGGAACTCGACAATTCTCCATGGAAACCTGCTTTGTCAACAAACACAATCAACCCAAAAATGCTGCAATGTTACCTTGAGGGGTTTTTGCCCAACAATCTCCCCCTTTGGGTTTGTTGACAACTCTTCACAACTCTGCTCAGAAATATTTTCTGCACTTTGATACCTCACTGAGTCTTCTTCCAGCTGCTACCACCATTCGCCTCTTGCGATTATGATAGCGTTCAAGGATTCACTTAACATGTACTCTAAGCCCACATGAGCAATGCTCGGCGTGAGAAACAAGAGTAGTATGAAAAGTTCATCAATGAATCACTTCATGTCAGACCCCAATTGTCGATTCCACCCTGATACCAATTCTTAAAATTAAAACCAGTTGTTGAACCACACTGATACCAATTGGTGAATTCTTAAGTTGATACCAATTGTTGATAGCTGGACACCGTCTCACACCATTCCAACACCACTGTTCTGCTTTTATCACGATCATTAGCTGTCGTGATTTCTATGATTTGATCGATCACGTCTAGCATCGTCAGATTTAAAAATCTCTCCCCCTTTCTCATTGCTCCCCCTTTCTGGCTGCTCCACCTGTCAGCTTCTCCCCGTATCAATTATGATTTATCAAATATCCGCACTATTTTCTCTCTTGAACTAACACTTTTCTCCCCCCTTGTCAAGCACTTGTCAAGCACTTTTCTCCCCCTTTTTCAACGAACCCAAAGGTCACGCCTTTGTAGTCTGTAACATAGTAGAGAACACATATCAGCGCATTAGGGAAAAACACACCATACCTCGGGGAGAGGGGGGGGGGTCCCACATCCACTCTATTTCAAGTGTGGGGAATCGACTGAACTCCCAGAGCCAGTCGATGCCTCTCAAAATCTTCCCTGGGTAAGGCCTTTGTCAGAATGTCTGCAACCTGTAGTTCTGTAGGCACATACTCCAACTTCACAATTCCCTGCTCAACCTTCTCCTTGATAAAATGATACTTAATCTCAATGTGTTTTGTCCTTGAATGATGGATGGGATTTTTGCTAAGATTTATAGCACTTGAGTTGTCACACTGGATTCCGATCGGAGACTTCACTTCAACTCCCATATCTTCAAGCTGCTGCTTCATCCACAATAACTGTGTGCATGCTTGAGTGGCCGCAATATACTCAGCTTCTGCGGTGCTCAATGAAATGCAATCTTGTTTCTTGCTTAGCCAAGAAATACACAATCCACCAAGATAGAATGCACCACCTGACGTTGATTTTCTATCATCGGCTGAACCGGCCCAGTCTGCATCAGTGTACCCCAATAACTCTATCTGAGATTTGTCATTGTATGACAAGCCGAAGTCCACCGTGCCCTTAATATACCGAATTATTCTTTTCACTGCGAGCATGTGACTTTCCTTGGGATTACATTGATATCTCGCTGCTTGGCATGTGGCGAAAACAATATCAGGCCTTGTTGCGGTTAAGTACAACAGACTTCCAATGATTTGCCTGTATTCTGTGATATTAACTGCCTTGCCATCCTCGTCTTTTGATAATTTCATCCGGGCAGCCACCGGAGTCTTCATATCCTTGGAATTTTCCATTCCAAACCTTCTCAGGACCTCCTTGGCATATTTAGATTGAGAAATGAGTGTTCCATTCCTTCCTTGTGTGACCTGTAGACCAAGGAAAAACGTTAGCTCTCCAATCATTGACATTTCAAACTCATTTTTCATGAATTCGGAAAACTGTCTGCACTGAGCTTCATCTGATCCACCAAATATTATGTCATCGACATAAACCAACACCATCATCCTTTGATTACTGTCATTACTGAAATAGAGATTGTAATCAACTCCTCCACGCTGAAAACCAAGCTTCTTCAAGTACTGATCAAGCCTTGAGTACCATGCCCTTGGTGCTTATTTCAGCCCATACAATGCCTTCTTCAGCCTGCAAACTTTGTTCTCATCCTCATGAATGAGAAAACCATCTGGCTGCTCAATATACACCTCCTCTTCCAGAACCCCATTCAAGAATGCGGATTTGACATCCATCTGGAACACTTTGAACTTCCTTTGCACTGCGATGGCTAGGAATAATCTTATTGTCTCCAGCCTTGCAACCGGTGCAAATGTCTCATCAACATCAATTCCCTCGATTTGGGAGTACCCCTTGCACACTAGTCGTGCTTTGTTCCGAATCACTGTGCCATCTTCATTCATCTTGTTGCGATAGACCCATTTGGTCCCAATGACATTCTTGTCCGCTGGCCTCGAAACAATCTCCCATGTCTGGTTCTTCTCTATCAGATCAAGCTCTTCGTTCATGGCCTGAACCCAGTTTTCATCTTCAGCTGCATCAGAAAAACATTTCGGCTCCACTTGAGACAAAAACGATGCTTGCTGTGATGATTTCATTCTTCGAGTCTGAACTGGAGCTATTTGATCACCAATGATATTCTGCCTATCAATCTCAGCTCGACTCTTTGTCTTCCTCGCAGACACTGACTTGACACTTTCCTCTTCATCATCAGTATCTTCTTCTGAGTCAGCTTCTGCCACTTCTGCTCCCCCTGGGTTGCTTACCTCATCATCACTTTCATCCAGGAACTGTTCACTGGGTCGTTGAGCAGTCTGTTCATTTTCGACTATAGTGACATCATTACTCTCAACAATTTTTCCCAGCCTATTGTTGAAGCATTTATATGCTTTGCTTTTCCCTGAATAGCCAAGGAATATCCCTTCATCTCCTCATGCCTCAAACTTCCTATTATGTTCTTTGTTGAGAATGAAACACTTACTTACAAAGATTCGAAAGTATTTCAACGTTGGCTTCTTTCCGTACCATAGTTCATACGGAGTCTTCCCTTGCTTCGGACATAACAGGGACCTGTTTGAAACATAGACCGATGTCAAAACTGCTTCCTTCCAAAATTTCTCTGGTAGGTCCTTATCAATAAGCATTGTTCTGGCCATGTTGTTAATGATCCGATTCCTCCTTTCTACCACTCCATTCTGTTGGGGAGTTCTCACTGATGAAACTTGATGCCTTATCCCATGTTTCTCGAGATAGTTTTCAACCTGACTGTTTGTAAATTCTGTACCATTATCAGTACGAAACTTCATAATTTTCTGCCCAAGCATCTTTTCTGATTCCCTCCTGTACTGCTTTATGCAACTGAACACCTCTGTCTTATGGGTAATGATGAATACCCAGGCCATTCTACTGTAGTCATCAAGGAAAAGAACATAGTACCTTTGCCCATCTATAGCTCGTGGTGAGATAGGTCCACATACATCAGCATGCACCAATTCGAGCCTCGAGTTGCTTTTTGTTCCTTTGGCCTGTATGTCTTCCTGATGATCTTCCCTTGTTGACAAGCATCACACGTATGAGTGCGATCACGTGATAGTTTGGGAAGGTCTCTAGCAGCATCACACTTTACCAGATCTTCCATAGATGGTTGACATAGATGACCAAGTCGCTTATGCCACAACTGATTTTCTTCTTCTCTGGATAAAAGGCATGAATCTTCTTCCCCACCTACCAGGTAAAGATTCCCCTTTGTTCGTTTTCCCTGAAGAATGACTATTCCATCTTTTCCTTTAACAATACCCATCTTCTTGGTAAATAGTATAGAGTGCCCAGAGTCACATAGTTGACTGACGCTAAGCAGATTATGACTGAGACCCTCTACCACCAAGACATCAGCATGTCTCATTTCTTTGCCCCCAAACTTGGCTTTTCCTGAGCCAACAATCTTCAGGCCTTCATCATTTCCAAACTTGACAACTCCTTCTTTGTCATATTTTATGCCTGTAACCAGATCCTTATTACCCGTTATGTGGGATGTGCAACCACTGTCAAGGATCCAAACACCAGAACGATCTGATGCTTTAAGGGCAATTTCAGCAACTACGGCCTTCTCTGTTTTCTTCTTCCTAGTCCATACTTTTTATTTCATACTCGGCATGGATTGAGGCTTCTGTTCTTTCTCAGAGTATGATGGACCAGCTTCATCTTGCAAAACTGCAAATCTGTTCTGAACTTTTAACTCATTTGTCGGTTTACTGATCTGCTGCTTGCGAACATTTTGATTCTGCTTTGGCACATTTTTCTGAATAGTCGGAGTGCAGTACCTAGCCATGTGTCCAAATCCTCCCCACCAAAAATAGTGTCCTTCAAAAAAATTTCTGGAAAACCGTTCTCTGTTTGGCTGCCATCTCTGTTCTTGTTCCCTTCGATATCTTTTGGCTATGGAACACACATACTGTGAATGTCCCATCTTTCCACAACAATAACACCTGATATAAGGTGCATTCCTTCGTGTTACTTCAGCACTACGAGTTTCCCCTTTGGATCTCTGAGTATTCTGATCCTTCTTTGTGCTCAAATCCACATTCAATCTCGGGACAGGTGCTTGCGGTCTAACTTCAACTGCCACAGATTTTTGTTTCTGATTAAGCCGTGAATCAGCCTTAACATATGAGTTCAATTGCTGCTTCTTTCCTGCTGAACTACTAGGCTCTTCTTTCTTATTTTCCATCTTCGTAACGACCTGATTTCCCAAGAATGTGTTGGGATTCAAAGGTTTTTCCTGGTCTTTAACTTTTCTCCGCAGACCGACAACTTCCTCTTCAAGCTCTTCAATACGCTTGACGTGATCTTTCACTTTTCGACTCAAGCAATCGATCTCCCTTTTCTGCTCTTCAATCTTGAGCTTATGCTCATCAACCTTTTCTGTGCGCTCTGGCCTGGAAGACTTAAGATTCTCAATTTCTTTCTCAAGCTCAGACTTCTCTTCTTCTTGTTGTTGCATGTAGAGTTTGGCATCACGTACTATCTTGTTGGCTTTCTTTGTTTTTTCTCGCCAAACATCTATCTCTTCAAGAGCTGCTTCTAATTCAGCTTCCATGTCAACTCTCCCTTCAATTTCTTCTTCTTCTTCATCAGTTTCAGTTTCTTTCTTTTCTAGAGCACTACTAGCAACAGCCACCATCGCATTTTGACCATGATCTTTGCAGTTTTCTATCTCTTCAACTTCTTCACCCTCAGACTCATCTGAACTGTCAATTTCTTGGGAAAGAAGATTCTTCTTCTTAAAGAAATTTCTCTTGAACTGCTTCTTCCCTTTCACATAGGCTGAAGATTTTTTCATGGGAATCTTAACTTCATCTTCATCGCTTTCTTCTTGAAACTTTTTGGGGCATCTTGCAGCAAGATGACCAACCTTTCCGCATCGGAGGCATGCTAGTGGAAGTTTCCCTTTAAACTTTCCTTTTCCTCTTTGCAGATTTGAAGAAAGGAACGACATCACCTCATCTGACTCTTCTTCCTCCTGAGAATCTTCAATAGTGAGCCTCTTCATGGCCTTAAATGCCACCTCTTTGGATTTCCCCTTTTCCACAGCATCGTTGTCATAATTTCTCATTTCATATGCAACAAGAGTGCTGTGTAGGTTATCCAATGTTAGCTCTTTCGGATCTTTATCTTCCAACACAGAAACTTTCGGATTGAACCGAGGTGGAAGCTTTCTCAAGATGCGCTTTACGATTTTAATGTCTTCGATAATTTCTCCAAGACCCCGCATGTCTTCTACCACAGCATTTACCCTATCAAAGAATGCATCAACGGACTCATTCGGGTTCATTTTGAGATCTTCATACTTGTTCCACAACACTTGCAGCTTTGCCTCTCTGACTTTTCTATCCCCTTCATAAATATTCAAAAGTTTTTCCCACATGGCATGTGACGTTTTGCATGACATCACCTTTGTATAAATGGGATTAGAGAGGGCTCCACCTAAGGCGTTTATTGCTTTGGAATCAGCATCCAACTCTTTGTGCTCAGCTTCTGATAATGCACCACCAGTAATGTCAGCTGTGATACCATGCATAGCTGCTGAAAACACATCCATTCCTAGAGATTGGAAATAGTGTTACATTCGATTCTTCCATATCTGAAAATTACATCCGTCGAAGATCGGAATCCCTCTATGATTAGTGACCTCCATTGAGAGAAGACCAACTGTTAACCTTTCCCTCTGATACCACTTGTTAGGTCCACTAGGCTGAATACCCTGAGAGGGGGGGTGAATCAGGGTATGACTAATTAAAAATTAAAGCCCTTTCTGATCTTGTTTCGCTGTTAAGAAAAACACTCTTCTCTCTCTTCCATGCTGCACAATATAAACAGAAAGTAAAGCAAGCACAGGACACAACAATTTTACTTGGTTCACCGCTAAGGGCTACGTCCAAGGATCATACGCCGACAGGTTGCCGGTCGTACCAATTCCACTAAACTTCACTAGCTGTTGATTACAATGTTCGGGCTAGATCACTTCTATGCCCAGGCTCACTGCCTATACAAAGTTTAGGGTCAGCTCACTGCTTTCCCAAGGGTCACTCCCTGTTTCTCTCTCTCTGGCTCACTGCCGGTGGAGAGGATCACCTTCTTCCTCTTCCTAAGCTCACTGCTCTGTGAAGGGATTTACTCACAGTTTATAGACCTGTAGGTCTCCTCATTTCCATGAAAGAATGCATCTTCCTCTGTATGTAGATGCTCTGTTGAAGTCCAACTTTCACCCGCAGATGAATCTCACTTTGCACCGGATGTACCGGGCAACCTCAATTTTTACGCGCAACCCTTACGTTGTCTTGCGCGCAATTTCTATGGTTTGCGCGAAATTCCTTTTTCGCGCAACCTCCAAATTTTACGCGCAGCCTGGAAACTGCCTTGCGCGCAATTCACTGCTTTTGCGCGAAATCCACTTTTCGCGCAACCTTCAATTTTTACGCGCAGCCTGGAAACTGCCTTGCGCGCAATTCACTGCTTTTACGCGATATTCACTTTTCGCGCAACTGCTGACTTTACGCGCAAACTTTAAGTTTACGCGCAACACCCTTTCTAACTTCAATTTCGCGCACCAGAGCTCGGGTATTTTCTATGTCTTGAACTCTGTCGAATGGAGGAGGGTCACTTCATATTTATAGGCAAAATCGACCCCGCGCGAAAAACCCTTCTTGAGCGCATAATCTGCTTTGATCGCGAAATACAAATCTTCCGCGCACAACCATTTTCCGCGCGCTGCTCCATAATTTCGCGCACCTCATGCCTTTGCCATTTTACGAGCTTCGGACCTCGTAACACCTCTTGCGCGAAATACTTCATCCGCTATTTCGCGTGCCACTTCAATTTTCCGCGCACGCCTCCAAAATTTCCCGCGTCTCATGCCTTTACCGATTTTCAAGCTTTCGGCCTTGAAACATCTTTTGCGCGAAATACAATTTCGCGCAACCCGCTGTTTTGCGCGCCACACTTCAAGATTTCGCGCAACCCTCTAGTTTTGCGCGCCACGCTTAATTTTTTCGCACACAAAGTTCTTTACTTTGTCAAAGTTCTTTGTCAACATGGAATGTCAACAACTTCTCGGGAACTCGAAAATTCTCCATGGAAACCTGCTTTGTCAACAAACACAATCAACCCAAAAATGCTGCAATGTTACCTTGAGGGATTTTTTCCCAACAGATACCAACAATTCTTAAGAATTTTGAACCAAGTGTAATATCTAAACAATAAAATTGTGGAATGTATTTAATGCCATTAGTGCACCATGATTCCAGTGGTGGAGGATTGTTCAATGGTCTTTTAAACCTCAGAGTATCCACAAAATTTTCTATAGAATTATATTCTTCTTTAACATAATCAACATATTCTTGTTATGAATTTTAATCATCAAAAAAATAATCAAACAACACATCAATATTATATGGAGGAATATCAATGGATACATAACTTCCACTATGACACATCTCAAATTGAGGATTTGAAATAGTGTGATGAGGATATGATGGCATAACTACCCTGGTTGATGAATCTTCATGGTGGTGTTGTAGCATGAGTATATGACTTATTATCATGATGTTATGATGGACCAAATTCATATGTCAATGAATTTTAAATTTTAGTTTTGGTGAGACACAAATATATAATTTTATTTTCAGGTTGATACTAAACTATATGAAATATATTTTCCCAGTCATCATCAATAATTATGGGATATTCTATATGCCAAAACCTATCATTAAATTATAGATTTCTTGATATTATGGGCTCAATAAATTAAGTTTCAGTCTGTTTTAACCATCAATTATTTTTTCATGGAATGAATTCCAATGTATTACACTATCTAATAATAACAAATAAATCTTATGGTATAATATCACTCCATCAGTTTCAGTCCATATTATTTTACGATTGAAATGAATATAGGCAGCCATATTTTTTTATCTAAAATAAATTTTTTATTAATTATATCATATTAAATAAATTGGAATTTCAATTATTTCAACATTTATATAGAATCTAACAAAATATCCACATTATTGAAATTATAGTGAATATTATTATATACATAATACCAATGTTTCATAGAAAAATTTTAATCCCACTAATGGTATGTTCAATATATTATGATGAGAATGAGAGTCTTCTAAATGATATTCCACAAAAGTGGTAATTCATGTTTACAGTCATGTTTATATTCATATACCAGTTCCCAACTATCTCTAGACCAATATAGTGTTTCATGAATATCCCCAAATATAAATATTTCCCAATGACACATGCACTTCTAGTTTCCATATATGGATTTAATTTACCTGATAATATAACAACATTAACATTAATGAAATTTTGAAATGTATTCATATATCCTCAAGGATGACACTATTTTTTCATAGTATAAATTTTAATCATAGAAAAAGTGTGTTTAGTAGTTTATAATGATAATGGAAATAATCTAATGAATATCTCCTAGGTGTTTAAAAATAGTTGTGCAAGAAGACCCATTGATGTGAACCAGTTCTCGATCGTGTCTATCTCAATTCAGTGGTTATAGGTTTGTTAACCCTTGGTACATTTGTTTCTATTCCACATCCACATGAAATATCAATACATGGATATTATTTCTCAAGTAACTCTACAACCTTCAATTTAATGCAATTATACAATTTTTCTCATACCCACAAAGATTATAGTAACAATTTGATGTCCTAATTTTATTATTCCTTAAGTCATGAAACATGTAAAGAATGTCTCTTGAGGGAGAAAGATTAAGTGTGTAGTTAGTCCTCGTTGCCTCTTTGATCCTAAATCTAATGTTAATATAAATATAATAAATAATTATTCATTATTTCCTCGGTAATTCGTCTTATGTTATTCACAAGTTAATCATTAATTAGTCATAACATACTTAGTAGTTTATAACGAGTAAATCCTATGTTAATCATTCCTTATTCATTCAATAATTAGTAATTTACAAAATAATTAACATATTAATTTTTTTAATTAAAATTAAATATTAATTTTGTGTTAATTAGTTGTTTCTACAATTTTGAACAAATTAATTATTAATTAAAATAAATTAATACTAAATTAATTACTAATTCCAGTTATTTATTTACTATTTTTTGTTCTCTAGTAACTAATTACATGTGTGTAATTAATTAATTAATATTATTACGTAATTACCCATTACAAATACATAATTAAAAATTATATTTATTTAATAACATATTACAAATTACCTATTTAAATTTAAAAGATAGTTATTAAAATTATTTAATTATTATTAATTATTATTCATAAAATTAAAAGTAATTATTTATTAAAATAAATTTGTAATTATAAAGTATTATTAAATAAATATTAATTAATTAAATTATATTCTTTAATTTAGTACTTTAATATGCATAATTATTTGATATTTATAAATTTTAATTATTTATTTAAAATATATATATTATAAATTTTTTATAAGAATCATATTTAATACATTTAAGAATTTTTTTTGTCACATATTAATTATGAAATTTTGATGTATAAATAAATATAAAATTAATAAGTTATTATATTTATAAGTAAATTTATTTTTATTCATTATTCCTATTACCTTATAATATATTTAATAAGTGATAATTAATTACTAATTGATTATTAATTATTCTTTTTAAATATTACTCATAGTGATAATTATTATAAATTATAAACATATTATAAAATTAAATTCATATATGAAATCAATTGGTAATTATATATTTTTAATAATTATTTAGTAATTATAATATCTTTATTTTAACATAATTAGTATCAATCGAATAACTATTAAATTATTTACTAAATAAAAATATAAATTTTTGATTAAAAATATATTTATAAACTGAGTAATAAAATTAATTACAAATTCATATTGTTTATTTATTATGTTATACTTTTAAAAAATATACAATTTACTAAATATAAAGTCACTACTAAATAGTGAAATAAATATATATATTTTGATATTATGATTTTGAAATGTAAATAGAAATAATTCAAAACATTTAGTAGTAAGGAATTTCATATGAGGGATGTGCTTGATGATAAGAGAAGGGAGGGGAATTTCTATGGATTGAGAGTTGGTTATCACTATGGCTTTGGAGGGGGTTACATGTGACACTATAATGAATTTTGGTCGAGGTTTCATTCTCTATTATAAATTCACAATCAATAAAAAGCCACTTGAAGTGGTGCATGAGCTCTATTTTGGGGAAAATGCCACACGGTGGGTCTCTATTCCCAAAATTTATTAAAACAATAACTACATAAGAATTAGTTTTCTTGAATCCAAGACAAAATGGCATGTTCTAGTTCAATCCCATAGGGATGTCATATTTAAATACCATTATAATACCATTAATGAATGGAAATAAAGATGATATGAATGAAAATTTAAGAAGACATTAAATTTTTACTAATTTAAGGTTTTGTGCTTATATTGTGAAATGATGGATTTATTTTCCATGTTTTTTGATAGAGTTAATTATAAGAGAGTCCTTGGAAGAGGTAAACCCACTTCAACTCAAATATTTCCCTTTTCAGACGATTAAGTACTTAGTTTCATTAATGTGTTATGTGAATGAATAATATATGTAATTATAATAATTTTATGCTATAAAATGTCCATATATAGCTTGAAATTAACGACCATTAATTAAAATGAACTCATAGAATTCAAATATCAGTGTTCATGAAATATGAAAAGGGGGAAGAATAAAAATAAAATAATTTAAAAAAATTCACTAATGTCCTGAGATTTTATTATATATTTTCCCTAAATAATCATTATTTTATATAACTTCCACCACATGTAACATCAAAATAAAATTAAACTATTGTATTTTTAGATATATTTATTCTACCCATTTAAATAGTACGATTTAATATATGTAACTGAATTAGTAAAAATGTTAATAAATATTACTTCACATGAAATAAAATAATATATTATTTGTCTTAACAATATCAATTTTTTTTCATCGTATTTTTTAAAAATAATATAAGGTATATTATTATTATATTATAATGATAATAAAATTTAAAATTTATTGATTAGTTATTTCATTATTAGTGATTTATAGAAAAAAATATTAAAAACTACTAGTATTTTAAAAATATGTTTTACTCAACAAATTGTTTTTCTCTATGCTTTATAATTTGATATAAAACATAAACGTAAATATTTTAGATTAAAAATTCTAAAAAAACACAATTTTCAAAGTAAAAATAATAATATTAGGTTTAGATACATTTTTTATATTTTCTATAAAAATTTATTTTTTAGTGTATAATGAAATATAATATTTTTACTATTACTATGAATTTTATGACATCATAAGTATGAAATGAAATCATATTTAAACATTTTCAAGAAAATATATATATTCCAACTAAAATTATATGTTATATATTTTTATTATAATTCAAAAACCTATGTTGGGTATTTTAAAACCTAACTTATATTTTTCAAAAAATTAATTTAATTCATGATAAATTTAATTTAAGGAAAATAATTTTTAACACATTTAATAATTAAAGAAAATAATTTATTTTTAATTTATTAATTATCATTCTCATATTATATAATATTTTCTATTTATTTTATTCATAAATTTATGTTGCCTTAGGTAAAAAATTGTAACATGGTAAAATTATAGTTTCTCAAAGAATAATATGTTTCAAAATATTGGGAATTTTCAAATTAGATGGATATAATTTAATTTAGAAAAAAAATTTATGTTTAATTAAATATATAAATAATTATACACATACATAGTTATTAATTAATCTTAAATAATATTTATAATTCCTAATAATTAAGACAATTAATTAAAAATGGTTTTTTATAAAAATTATTATTTTTGAATTGAAAATAATATATGATTATTTAGAAAAAAATTTAGGATCAATGATTGAAAAATTTACATTCATCATTCAATAATTGAAATTATGGTAAATCTTATAATTTATGTATTTAATTAATTATCATAATAAAATTTTAATAATGATTAATAGATGTAAAAATGAACAAATAATGTATCTCAAATTTTTATTAACTGGATGTTCTATCACACCAAATTTAACGACTAATTAGGTATTAAATTCAAAACTAAATTTCTCAACTCCCTCTTCTACACCTAAATCAAAAAAATCACAAATCCCACCTAGAACAAAAGTAAATCTATTCCAAGCCCTCACCATACATTATTTTTATTAAGGAGCACAACTCATCCTGCTATAGAAATAAATATTCCCCATAAAATATATCCACCCATTTAACAGAAATTTCCTTGATCACTAAGTTAAAATTTTAGTCTCTTTATTAGAAACTCTCTTGAATTTTCAATTATTTAGGGTTTCCTCCAAATCTATTAGATTCTATATAGAAAGTTAAGGGTGATCATCCTCCTCCTTCTGATTATATTACTTGTTTTTTGATATTCCCCTTTGAATTCCATTTTAATATGCATAAATGTGATGATAATAAATATTTTAATATTTGAACTATTTTCTTATATTGAAATATTATTCTTCTCTCTCATTAAATCCATTTAATTATAACTTTTTTATATCCATTATGCAACCAATATTAATCCATGAATCTATTTGTATTCATTTCAATTCAAGCATGTCATTTGGTAAAATGATTTGGATTTTATTGTGATTATTCAAAAAAATATCATAATTAATTATTTAATAAAATAATAATTATTTATTAATGCCTTAATTATTTTATAAATCAAAAATTTCATTCACAATGGCTTTTTTATACCCATCCCGATTCCAAAGTTGTTCCCTAATTTTCCTTCTTCATGATGTGTATATTCTAATATAATAGAATTCATGGGAATAAAAATTAATGATGTTGATAAACGTTAGGTATATGAAAATGGATTTGAAATATTTGAATGATATTTTCATATTTTATACATGTTATTTTAGAGATTTAGTAGAAGTTAAGAATTAAGTTAAGATGTTTTCTTGAAAAAAATATTTATCTTCTAACATAATAACTCTACATAAATAATTATCTTTAAAGAGTCAATTTTTCAATAATATAAAAATTTTATTCTTTATTTATATAATTTTATAGTGAATTCAGGCTTCATAATTAATTATTATTTCTTTAGGAATCGATTTAGTTAAAAAATAATGTAATTTTGTTAAAAATAAGCATCATTATGTTTATGGGATTATTCATCTATATCAATGTTGTTACTTCATTCCTATCTTATATATTACATAGTGGAAACTAAAATTGTTGTATCTAGAAGGTTGATTATATTACCCATTATTCATTTGAAATTTTTTGTTTTTCATCGTTTTAATGATGTGTGTTTTCATTTATTGAGTTTTTAAATATTTACAAATTTTGGTCATTACCATGAACATATAATCATCCATTAAAAATAAAATTTAACTAATATATTGTTTCTAATATATATTATACTGATGGATTTTTTTCATATAAAGTTCTAATAAGTTTCGATCTATTAGAAAATATTTTTGTGGAAGGTTAGTTTATAATATCATTAATTTAAGTTGGTATTAAGAGACACACTTTTAGAATATTCCATTAAATGATCTCACATACATTATTAAAGGATTATTCTACAATGAATATATTGTTCATAAATTTCCCTATATTTTCTATTTTTAAATAATCATGTCTTGTGATCATGTTTTTTTATCATAGGACCATATTTTTTTAATTTGATACCATTTAGAAAAGTGATTAACCTCAAATTATTTCCGTGGTTTTTTTATGATGTTTAACGATTTTATTATAAGATGAAATTATATATATAGATGATTATGGAGGTGATAATATATTTCTCTTTAATTCAATTGATTATGGACTTATAAATAATGTGTAAAAAATGTTAATTGAGTAATAAATACTCATTATAATATGGGAATCAGGTAGTAATGAATGGTCTATTATAGGAATTTAGTTTTTATTCATACAAGACTATGGTAATAAAATGTAGTTGTCATATCTGATATAGTAATTATATGATAGTGCCTTCTCTACTATGTTCTTTTTATCGATTCTATTGTTTATACAACTTTTTCCCATATGTAATTTTTTATTTCCATGACATGTTATTTTTTTGATATTTCAAGTTTTAGAGATATTTTTTTTCATATTTTGTGATTTCATGTGTTTTTTGACTTTTTTATACATTTATAAGCCATGTTTGGATGCCCTTTATTTGGAATTAGGTTACTATTTCATTATTTGTAATGATTAATATTGTATTTATTGACTCCTATTATCACACGATCATTTTGTCTAATATTATTCATATTCTCATTCTTTACTGAATGTTTAGTGATCTAAATGACATAAAAAAATGATATGTTTCACTTACCATATAATGAAGCTCACTGATTTCTTATGTTTCAATTAACCATGTTTTTAATTTTATTATATAATATATTATTTCTATAAGCTATCCTAAAAGAGTAATATTAATGAGAAATGTATAACAGTGATGTAATTTATGATGATTAAATAGCTAGTCTCCCAGAAACTAATTATTTATGTCCTTAGATTGCACGACTATTTGTGATATTTATTTATTAAAACATGGTATCATTGTATTATTTCTATTAGTTTATCATTGGCTACTGTATTTAGAAATTCATTAGAGATATGTTTTTTTTTAGGATTATTTTACTGAAATTTATGATTAAGGATAAGGAACCATAATGAAAACCCTATAGATGATTCTATGTATATGATAATCCAATAACATATTAACAACATATTTTGTTGGTGATTTTTTGGAATAAATATCCATATGTTAATACTGGCATGTTGATATGGCCTTGTAATAAATTCACCTATGGGTAGTCATCCCAATAATGGGATGCGTGATTAATAACTCGATCATCACCATGATGCATGTTTAGTGGGCTTATAATATTAGACATGGATAAAGAGTCTTACACTATACAATTTAGTTGATAAAATTATCTTCAGGATCCACTAGAAAGGATATATTTCATCGTCACATTGAAGGATTATGATGTTAAGTATAAGAAAATCCATCTTAATGTAACTATGGTTAAACTATTATCAATATTTGTTGAACTAAAGTAACTATTGGTCAATGTGATAATATAGATGAATAATATATTTTGAGTTTGAATTACGTTTATAATTTTTTTAATTCAACATTTTTGTGATGTAAATTCGATTATGACTATAATTTGGGTTTTCGTAATTTTTTTTCTTAGAGGAATGAATTTAATAAAGGATGTGATAGAAAACTATAAATTTTTTCTAACAGGAAACCAAATGGGATAAAATATGTTGTCAAATTTTTTATTCTCACATAACTATATTAAGATATAAATAATAACCCAAGTCTAGTTAAAAATATGAACCAAACAATGAAATGTAGGATGTTGTTTTATTGAATACTAGTTGATAAAGATTATTGGTGAAATAAGATTCGATTTCATTTACATAAAATATACGAAAGGAAGAAAAAGGATCATTTTGAACTAGAAAAATATATTTTTTTGGGAGGAATGATTGGATTCCATGATCATGATATTAATGGAGAGACAAAGAGGAAAAAGAATGAAGTAAAAGAAAATAAATTGTAGTGATTTAATTCTAATGAGTTTGGACAATATTAAAATCAATAACATAACCAAAAGTATTATATGTAACATATGACACAATAATATCATATAATAAGGAAATAATATAATGTCATTATTATTAGAACAACTGAAGTGGATCATGGAAATCAAGCCATGATTATCCTCCCATATAAGTTATGAACATTATAATAGTTTTTAATTATAAGGACCCTAGTGAATCTCGGAAATATTTTATAGATAATTAAAGTAATACAACTATAATTAAAATTTTGAAGAATTTTTATTTTGAATAGTTATTAAATTCGTAGTTGGTTTTTATTAGAGTGACTTTTGAAAATCCTATTTTTTGTCTTGTAGATGGATTAAATTTTACATGTTTTCGCCTAATAGAAGAATAAAATTCATACTTTTTGATTGATATATATGAAATAATATAAAAAAGTAGTAGTATATCAATGTTATAAAGATTAATAACAGCCATGTATTGAAATTAAAATATATGGGTCTTGATACCAAATAATGATAGTCAATTGGATCAAATGGTTTGAGAGAAAGTCAATTATAATGATAATCCTATTCCAAGGAAAGATATATGTTTCCCTATTTTTTGGAATAATTCTAGAAACTATATAAGTATTATTCTATATAATTTAAATTCCATTATATATTGTCTATTAGTAAGTGAAAATTATAAATTGTGGGGACATAGTTTATTAACAGGGTATGTGACAACATATGATTTTACTTTAAAATTTCTGAAGATAAACAATTTAAACAATAGATTTTTCCAAAAATATTATTGGAATAAAATGAATCAATGAAATATATATATTATTTAAAACTCATTATTTAATTAGTACGTATGAATAGGTGGAACTAAATTAAGAAATATGTTAATAAAGGCTATTTTATTAGAATTTACATAGTTAATTATTATATTTAATAATTAATTATTTTTATTTGTTGTTGATTTTATTATTTTAAAAAAATTATATCATTAATAAATTATGATGTTTTTAAAATTTATAACTAATTGATTGATCATAGTTTTATATATGTCTTTTAAAAATTCTGAATAATAATGTAGTATTTTTTAAAATTGTTTTTCTAATAAAAATATATTTTGATATTCTATGTAATTTTAACTAGATGAAAAAGTAATATAGTTTAAAATGGTAAATTTGTGAAATAAAATTCATTTTCTGATTATGTATCACAATATTTTCTATATATTTTTTATATATTTTTGTTAAAAAATTTATTATTACGTTAAAATCACAATATAACATTTTTAAAATATTATGACATTTATATAGTTATAATAATGGATTATAAATAAATGGATCCATTTTCATCAATAATTGTTATTTTATAATTATAATTATACATCATAATATCAATAATATTTTTTACAAAATAATATTTTATATTTTTTTACATAAATAATATTTTACTCAAAAACTTTTTAATACTGTAAAACAATTTATATTAAAATTAATTTTTACTAATTTCAAAAATTTAATTGTATAAATGAATTTTCATATTTTTATTAAAACTATAATGTTATGTAATGTGGCCAATTTCATTTTTATAGAAATTCATTATGTTACCTTGTGTGAATATTAGTCAATGCATTAAAAAATATTTTTCAATGAATATTACATTTCTATATGTTGGTTTTTTAAATATTATATGTATATATTTCAAAATTAAAAAATATATATCATTTTTAAAAATATATTCAAATAAATTAAATTATTATAATTGGTATTTAATTTTAAATTACATTACTAATATATAACAATTAAGACATTATCTTTATATAAATAAATATATTTTCTAAAAATTATATTATTTGATTTTAAAGATAATTATTATGTCTATAGATATTTAATAAGGATAAATGTAGATAAAATTAATATTCATTTAGTTTATATTGTGAAGTAGGGGATATCATATATTTTTAAAAATAAAATAATTAATAAGAAATATATTTCATCTATATTAACATGGTTAAAATGGTTTAAATTAAGTATCTCGCATTTTTTATTTTTAAAGTACAATTAATCATTATAGATATCCTTGTTAGGTATTAATGGAAACCCTACATGTCTCACATTACATTTCTCCAACAAACTAACCATACTCACCTAACACTCATTACCCCAAACACCCATATGATATCATTCATATCCCCACCAATCGTTAGTTTCAATGAAAATAACTTTTATTTTTCATGGGAAAAAGAAGATCACTCCCACCCATCCTATCATATATTTCTACCCCAAATTCCATGATCATTAATTTACCTTCCCTATACCTAAATTTTATCTCCCAATTTGTTCGTAAGTTTATTAATGATTCCTCCCTTACTTTATGAGTCTATATATGAAGTTAAGGGCCGTTATGCACCTCATTTTGAATCAATTAATTTTTTGGGATAATAAAATTGTATTTTAATATTTCTATGAATATAGGTTTTTTATATTCAATCATTTACTTATAAATTTTTTCACTAATTATAAGAGTATAACCATCTCCCTCACTAATAGAATTTCAAAGTACAATTTATATAGTTTTCATACTACCGAAATCATTCTTTGATTCACTCACTCGTCTTTTGAATTCATGGATATATATTTCTATAAGAATTTTTTTACAATTGGTTACCATTCCACACATTAAAAATCAATCATTCAAAATCCAAATGATTTCGTTTTTAAGAGGGACTAAATTTTTGAATCATTAAACCCATTCCACAATTATTTTGTAAATAACCATGTTCCAAATATCATTCCATGATTTTATACTTACTTGTTTTTAATACCTAAATCCAATATATATCATGATTATAAATCTAAATGATGTTGATAAATGTTTTTGATTAGGAGAAATATTTTAATTATAAAAAATATTCATGATAATTAGTTTATTTTATGACTTATGTATGGTTTTCTTTTAACATAAATCTTTTTATTTAGTTATAATACATTCTCTTCAATTAAAATCATTCGGAATTGAATTATCCTTCTATATGATGATGTTATATTTTTGGTTAAAATTATTTTATTTGGAAATAATTTCTCATACTAAATTATTCTTCTAGGTTGAATCTATTTTTCTATACAAAATATAGTTTCTCCAAGAATAATTTCATACACTTTAAATAGATTTTCTATCCGTATCAATTTTTTTACTTCCTTCTACTATCCTCCTTTATCTTTTCGAAACTAAAATAATTGTGTTCTGTATTTTTCATTGTATTCCATCGTATTGATTTAAAATTTTGGGATTTGAATATCCTATTGTTGATTTTGGTTTTTAATATAGGGATTTTAAAATATTTTAAATGTATTTTCATTACAATAGTATTATAATATTCTATTATAATTTACATCTTGACATACTATTTATTTTTTATCCTAGTAAATTTATATGCATTTATTTTTGTGTAATATTTTATGGAAGTTTTCCCATAATCATTAAATATATATTTTTTATAATGAGAATTGAATATATAAAAATTTATGGTGAAATTATTAAATTATTTCATCGAATAATTATTTTTTAATTTCTTGTTCAACATTAAAGAAATATTTTTGTATAACGTAATGGTTGAAAAACCCTCATATTTTTTTATATCTATAAATATTCCTACTATATGATCATGTTTTGTATTATATGATTAGTTTTTTTTATGTTATACCAGTTATAAAATTTATGAATCTCATTATATTTATATGGGGTATTTATGTTTAGATGAACTATTTGATTTTATGTGGCACTTATGTGAATTTATATTTATTGGTGGTATCTAATATCACCCTCCAATGAATTGGTTGTTGTTTTGTATCTTATAAAATAATTATTTATATAGAGTAATGAATTCTCTCTCTATTGGGGAAATTAATTAGTTATTTTATCTCTACTATGGAAATAAGCTAGTGATTATTACTCCTCTAGGAATTAGGTAGTGATGACTAATCCGCAATGGGAATTTTGTGGCGAAACATGCACAACTATGTTGTGTTTATCTATTTTCATATTTTTTCCACTTATTTTTTCTAATATATTCCTCATTTACATGTTGTTACAACTGTTTATGACATTATATAGGTATGGATATTCTGATATCTTAGGTTTTGACTTAATGATTTTTTTATTTAATTCAATGTTTTTAAGAGAAATTTTGTTGAACAATCATCTATCATATATTTCTTTTCCATGATCAATAGTACTCAATTATGTTTTACAAAATTTATTTATCATCCAATTATAATTTTTCACATACAACTCCCTCCTCATTTTTTCTATCAATTATTAAAATATTATGACTATGAGTAGTTCATTAGATTAAATTCATGGCATTTTGGTTTTCCACCATTGTTATATTACCATTATCAAGGATTTCCCTTGGATTATATCATATGGTTTGTATAAAATATCGTAAAGAGGTAAAAATTAAATAAAAATGTTCACATGTTTCATAAAAAAATATTTTAATACCCCTTGTATACACGATATTAATAATTTTATTCAATGAAATTTGTAGTTTTTTTAATTTTTTTTATTAAACAATGATATCAGTGTGTTATTTATGAATATTTATCTTGGGACACTATAAATGAAACCGTGGTCTAGAAAATTAAATTAAATTTACCACCACACAACCCAATCATTAATTCACTTTTAAAATGTAAATAATATACCATCACAATATTCCTGGGTGACGGATAAAAATAACAGAATCTATGAAAAAAATAATGGAATTTATTTACATAGTAATTGAAATTCCTTATGCCTCACAGTCTCTAGTCTTGGGATAGAGATTTATTTTCTAATATACTAAACTTGACGTAAATGGACATTACATTTTTTTTATAATACTTTAAACATTACACAAATAGATTCCAAAAGTCCATTTTAGTTTAATGTATTTGGAATCTCAGAATACTTTCATCTAGATTGGTGAAAGATCTTCAACATCTCTAACAAATATCATTCCATTTATTTTTCATACCAAGAACCATTCTTTATATCATGGTGTAAAGAAAACATAAAAAGGGTGAGCTCAAATGCTTAGTATTGGTAAACATATATAGCATCACAAAAATCCTAAACATTAGAAAATAAAAACATGAACAAATATTTTGAATATCATATTATGGAGTCATAAAATAAAAATTGGTAGTACGTATGGAATAATAATAATGGAACACAAAATGTGATAAAATAGAATTAGAATAAAACATTGAATTTTAGAAAACACATAAGCAAGTAATATGATTTCCCTTGTATCTATGGAATTGCTGGTGAGACCCTTATAGAGGTAAATGTGCTTAACTAAACTGAGATTACATGACATTCCGTCCATGTGTTAATAAACTGTATTTTCGTACCATTCCATCCATATATTACTGAAATGGATATACATTCCATTCTAGTAATTTATATCTCATGAGATATAAATTGTCACCCAATTCATTAGAGTGAGATATAGGTCCTTCCCATCTCATAATGAAATCATTATTACAAGTTCTACAAAAAGAGAAACCATTCATTATAGCATAATCTAAGGAACAAGAAAATGGGTTTCTTAAAAATCATTGCATCATTATACATACAAGAGATATGGATTTCATATAAATATTTCTATTATAAACACTGTCAAATTAATGTAATATGAGTGATAGAAACATATACCTATGTCATGTAATATGGAAAATAATTTTGATAATAACCTTGAACATAAATATTGAGGAAAATATCCCATTGTCATCAAATAAAATTTTTTTCTGGTAAAGCCACACAATTTCAAAAGAAAATAATTTAGTTGAAAATAAATCTGTAATCTTGTAGAATAAGATTAATGGATATTTTCGTGTTATGAAGATGTAAAAATATGTCATACTATATATGTTAATTAAAATTTCTTGTACTCTTCTCAAAAAAGTAAAAAAGTACCTTATATGGGAAATGAAATAATGATTATTTCTATACTGTTTAATAAATATTTAAAAAATAATAAAATTAACATTAAAAAATATTATAAATAAATAACTATTATTACATATTTAGAAAACATGGATGTGGAAGATAAATATACCCATGTAAATACTTTCATATAAAAAAGCACAGATAATAATAAGATTATATAACTATCACATACCATAGGTCAGATATTCATTGTAAGCATCTGATCCACCTATATAATAATTTAAATAATGGTACTTACTTTTTCCATAATCATAGTCCTTTTAATGATTTCATATTTGATCATATTATTAATTGTTTGTTAGCCACATTTCATCATAACATGTTATTCAGATATGACCAACTTTATAATCGTATGCGTGTTTTGTCAGATATGTTCATGTTCTACATCATTGTTTATAGTTATATAATTTAAATAATGATAATATATATATTATATTTATTCATTTTATTCATTATATAATAATGGGTTAACTAAGATCATGTATAATGAACTTCATCACATCGTAGTGATAGTAAGTCGTACGTACGCACAAGCAACGATATCATTCAATATATGGTAATATAGTATGTAATTTAATGATATATAAATTATATAGAATCATTATCATGTTATATTCATTATTAAAACCCATTATAATCATCATTATAACCATCCAAATTATTTACTGTTTAATAACAAATTACATCATTCGTGCAGATGGTAAATCATAAGTATGAATGCATGGTGATATTGTTATTCATAGGATGGATAAAAATATTTATAATGTTTTATAATAATTATAATAACATACTTGATTGTATAAAATACAATATTTATTACATTAGTTTGGAAACAACATAATAATGGTATGAATAGGATCAATACAATTTTGAAAGAAGTTATAAAACAATTACCTTGTTTTTGAAGTATCTTTTTTTAGAAAAGGTTTCATTAGGAAGGATTGTATTCTAATGTGTGGACACTAATAGGAAGTAATGAATTAATGGAGCTTATTTGAAATAAAATTATGAGCCAAGGGGGTGGAGAGGTGTCAGAAAGTGGGTAGATGTGGTAGCCTTTAATAAGAGGGTTGATAGGAACTTTAAGAATTGCAGGAAATATTATTTTATTATAAATTGATATTCAAAATAGAATAGATACAAATTGATATTTTTATAGGAAATATGTGGATAGTTCTAAATTATCTCAACCAAGAGGTTTTAGAAATGTTAATGTCCCAAAACTAACCTTATCATTTACTAGTAACCTTTAGTTAGATAATTTAATAGTTACCATGTAATATTTAATTTTTATATAATATTGTTAATATCATCATAACATTATTTTTTCTCTAGAAAATAAAGGATGTAAAATCGTGTGAGGTGAACAACCCTTGACACCAAGAGATGAACTAAGGGGGGCTGAAATAATGGATCTCCATGGTATCCCCTCTAATCATGTTGACACCCTCAGGCATCAAGATGTCTATATTGTGAAAATAAATAACCTCACTACCAAGGATGTCCAACAAGGCCATATGATCAACTACTTTATTTCCCTCTCACCATATATGATTCACATTGTTGATGTTATCATGTAAACAAAAACACATTTGGGAGATATATTAGATCTGCCAAGGAGAGATTCCAATGTCATGCATGGAATTGTGCACCAACACGGAGTCAGTTTTAGCTTCAAGAATAGCCAGACCACTCTGCATGCAAAGACATTGTCCAATGTAATGGGCCATGGACTCTTCATAGATAGAAGATCGCTGACCCAGATTAACATATATATCCAAGAGGGTCGAACCACTAGCATCTCGTACCACATCCCCACTATGAATGACACCCAAGGTGAATGAGATGTCTGTGTTGAGATTCAAACCATCATAATGCGGGAACCATCAAACCCAATGATTTCCAATATTGTTGTTTATCTGATAGGAAGTGTGAAATTCGAATTCATGCCAGACTAGAGAAGGGTTCTCCCCCAAGTTATGAACGACTCTAGCCAAGTCATGGAGGATATTTCACATTCCATAAATAGTTGAACGAATCTATGTGGACCCCCTTCATGGATAATTTTATTCCACATCTTCCAAAGGCACAAAAAACCAACATGTAGAATCACGGTGCATGCAATTTATTCATTGTCACTATCACCTAAGCCATGATACCTCATATCCACTACGGGTCTGTCTTCCATGGAAGGAATAGAAATAATAGTAAAATCATAGATGAATTTCCACAACTCAGGCGCCCACTCACTGTCAAAGAAAAAGTTCCCCGCACTTTTATCATTATTCACCTGACAACACACACACCTGGAGGAATGATTGATTCCAAAGTGTTGATATTATCATTAGTGGGAACAACCCCCTTCCACATTAGATATGAAATAAAATTAAACATGGTTGGAATAATTTTATCCCAGAGAACATCATCCCATGAATCAGCATGAAGCTGCATGTTATTAATGCGACTAAAATCTTTATAGGTGAAAGGACATAAGGGGGAGGAGTAAAAACACATCTATTAGGGTTGGATTTCATCTCAATAAGATTAAATTGATCAAACTGATCCTTATTTATAACTAAACTGATTAAAGGAGGAAATAAATTTTGTTCCCTGATGTGGATGTGAGTTGCAGGGCACCAAGGAAAACCAAGAATAGAGATGCACCTGTTTTGATACCAGCTAGAGTGCTCTCCATTCTCAACCATCCAGCATGAGTGATTGCAGAGAATGGAGACCAGTGGGCCAATGATTGACCAATGTTGGGACGAAAACCCTATCCCTAAGATCTGATGCTCTGAGTAGGTGTGCATTGTGATCATAAAAAGGGTATGAGGTTTCAGGAGGCTCCTAGAAAGACGATAATGCTGGGAGACTTGGGTGTCCTCCAGATCGTGGACATTAAATCCTCCTTCATCAGTCGGTCGCACCATCATTTTCCAAGAGACCTAATTTTTTCCCCTATGAATTCGGATCCTAGATGAATCTATCCCGGATATGTTCAATGTTTTTAATGACACATTTAGGAATGTGTAGTGCCGAGAGGGAGTGAATTGTAGAAGCTTATAGCACGTTGCTAATCAGTTCAATTCAGCATCTAATAGACAGATAACTATTTTACCTGTTAAGCACCTGGTTGTTAATCATACTGAAGAGGGGGTCATAGAACCAGATATGCAGCCTTGAAGATGAGATGGGGCCCCTAAGTAATCCATTGGGAGAGACCGTAGATGCATACCCAAAATAGGTCTCATAGCCGAAACCTCTTTGGGGTTGCAAACGGAAGAGCTGTAGAAGATGATCGCGCTATAGTTGATAACCTACCCACTCTTATGGCCATACTCCCCCATAACATTGGTCTGGCCACATAGGGAATTAGTCAATGTATTTAGGAACAAAATGATATCATTTTCAAACATGAGGTGAGACAAAGTTGGGGCATTCCTCGTCCCTTGGAATGGTAGGATGGCCCCATTGTTAATTCCCCACTGAAAAAGGCAGTTCAAAAACTCCTGGAGAAGAATGAAGGGACTCATAAAGAGGGGGTACCCTTGCCTTATGCCATGGGTAGCATTAAATAAGTCATAGGCTTTCCCCATGACGGTCACCAGGATCCAAGTGGAGATGAAAAAGTGAAAAATATTATCAACGTGTTGAGAATTAAGACCCATACTCATGATCACATAGTTAATGAAGCTTCATTATACCCTATCATAATACCTATTCATGTCATGTTTGATGGCCACATTAAAACCATGATTTTTGAAAATAATTTCTCTAAACATATCATAGGCTAGAGAAATATCCTTTTAATTTGAGCGACACTTAACAATGTCATGTGGCTCCAATGAGACCGACTGTGAGAGATGATTGGACAACATTGAATTAATGATACCCACCATAATATTATATGGGAAGTTGCACATGATCACCAGACAATAATTCAAAATAGATGTTTGGTTTTTTATCTTAGGTAGGATCACTATGGTAGTGGAATAAGAAACATGGGTTAATATACCACCTCGAATGAGGTCCTGGATGGAACCAATTAATTATTTCTTGACGATGTTCATGGAAGTCCTATAAAAATCACATGGGATGTCATCTGAGATTTCCACACTATCAAGGTTCAGGTGAATCCTAGATTCCATAATGTTTTTCTAATCTGTGATAGAATCCAAGAGTTCATAATCCTTTTTCAAAGAAGAAAAGGGATGCACATCAATCATATCCATATTCTCTGAGGGGTATCCATTGAGGAAAAAGGAATTGTGGCCAGGAAGAAGCTCCATTTAGAATGAGTTGGCCAATTAACCAACCACATCCATGACCTCCATGAATGACCCATCCAAAACCATGATATTAAGTTTTTCATTCCTTTTTGAATCATTTTTAAATGTGTAAAAAAAGAGTTGTTTCTATCACCCTCGTTGAGCCACTTGATTCTCTTCCCCTCTCTAATAATGTGTTCCTACATCATAATTTATTCCACTAGAAGATATTTTTTCTCATAGAGATCCTAAAAAGCATGGTCATACCATTTATCATATTGAATAATCTCATGATGTTCAACATATAACATAGTTGATTTCATGACCCCATCAATCTAATGGATAACTATAGAGCATGACTGAAGCTTCATCATCAAGTAATAAAGTTTATTATGAAGAAAGGACCAATTAGAGCCATGTGAGGATTAATTCCAGGAGGTTAGAACCATCTCCATGTATCCCAGGATGCTAGCCCAAAGCTGGATATATCAAAAGCACTCCTGAACATATTGAGATGAAGAAACAGAGATCAGATGGTGAAGTGAACGGAGACCCAGTGAATAAGATGGTTAACCATTGAGATGGAAAAGTAAGATAATGCTTGAAGATTGGAAATACAACAATACAAATATCTCCATTAACGATGATTACCATGTTGATTATTACACCATGTAAAACACTCTCCCACTATGTTGAGGTCTGAGAGCCCCTTGGCCGCCATGAAATGGATAAAATCAAGACTGGCCTTCTTGGGGAAAGGACCCATGCCCTTCTTATCCATTAGGTCTGCAACCACATTGAAATCATCCCCAATGATCCATGGTACTGGGTTAGGATCAAACACAATGACATAATTCCATAATTTCTCTCCTTAGTTCAAGTCAGAGCTCTCATAGAAAAAAGACACGGCAAAAGACTGATGAATTAGATTCACATTAGTAGTAATGAATTTTTCGCCTACTAAAACATTAGTAACATTGAATTCCATGTGGAAAAAAAATCCAAATATGGATCTAAGTGGGGTCAGCATGCATGTGGCCATGCATTCAATGATTTCAAGAGTACTCGGAAATCCTGTTAGGATGTTGTTTGTGTTCACGAATTGCCACTATATCCACACAATGTATAGGGATTTCCAATCAAAAATGTAGTTGATAATTAATTTGATTTGTAACATTATCTATGTTAATTGGGTGATTCATAGATTTTTTGGAAAATTAAATCATTTAATAAAATAGTATTTGTTATAAAAGCTCATTTATGTCAATTTTTCCACTATTTAAAAACGTATTTTTGGTAAAGACATTAAAACATTATTGATTCTAACCAAAATAATTAAAACAAAAATAATATGTAATAGGAAACCATAAATTTTTTGTATGGTATCAAACGTTTCAAATTAAATTATAATATCATTAAATTGAATATTTCATTAATATGGTAATCATTCCATAATCATTGTTCCATAAATAAAATTTTTTATTTAACGTATAAAAATAATAAATAAAATACACTGTTGTTGGAAATTCTATTAGAGTTATAATGAACATTTTTAGTTTAAGATATAATTTATATACACTTAAAAAATATTTCATAGATATAACATTCATGTTTATGTTATGATTCCCTATTCTTAATACTAAAAAATTATAAAAGGTCATTATCACACCCAAGTAATTCCATGGGGTCCTAAAATTGACCCAAGGATACTCATGTTTGGCTATATCTCATCTAATAGTATTAAAACACGTGTTAGGGAAATTTTATATTATTATAATATTATTTTTTACACTTCTTTTGCTGATTTACCCATTAACAATGGTGAATAAAAATAATTTCATAAGTTACAATTTATAATGTCCAAAAAAGATACCTATTTACAAAATTAGGAACTTATGATTCCAAATCTGGAATCTATTTTTCCAAATTCAAAACACAGATGTTTGATTAATTAATTTAAAATTATTTATCAGTGTCAAAACCATAAAACATGTTTTTAGGAATGAAAAACTATCAAAATATTGACATTTGTTTATGTAAAATCTAAATGTGAAATTACATCCAATAATAAAAATTGGATTAAATGATAAAACCATAATCTAATTACACTTTAATATCAATTAAAATTATATTCTCTCTATATAAATAAAATAGATGAAAAAGAATTTTTAATTAAAATTTAGTATTTTCACTATTTATTATAATATGAATATCATTAGAAAAATTCCAAAATTTTCAACCAAGGATAATTTCTATGTCCCACTTTCATATAAGAATATTATTATGTAAAATATAATATATAAAATTTACAAACAAATATATTAAAGAAGTTTTCTCCACTAAAAGGCGGAAATAATGTATTTGTTTTGAAAAATTCTCCTTCTATCCAAAAAATGAATTTGTTCTTATGTTATAACTAAAAACATTTAAGATGAATCTAAAAAATTACATTAAACATATTACATATATATATCACTAATAAAATACATATTTGGTGATTTCATAATTTTATTGACTCAATTATTATTTTTTATATAATTTTCAAGAAGGAAGAAAATAATAATTATAATAATACCGTCCATTATAATGTTCAGGTTATAAATTTTACCTATCACTTATACACAGTATTTCAGGTAGTGAATTCTATTATAATAACATGAAAATGTGTGTATCAAAATCCATGAATAATTTTGTGTATACTTCAAGCTAATACAAGGTGGCGTATTGTGAAATATAATCTTGGTGTAGCTTACAATACGAGATGTCAATAAAATTAAAATGAATCTATCTTATAAAATCCCAGTGTGATATTTTCTACTCCACTTAAAATGAAATTCTACCCCAAAATTATTTAGGGTTATAAAATGTTTACTACTTGGAATTTTCATTCATAGAATCCCTCATCAAAAAAAGGAATAATAAAACTGTAGATTAAAAAGGAAGTTTATAAGCATAACAGTTACCGAAATTAACTCATAACTAGGTTTCGTCATTTAAGAACATAGGTGGGATGCAAAAGAAATTAATTGAAGAAAAATCTAACAGTATGGTTATAATGGATAGTGATACAGTTCACGGTTTGGAGAAAATTAATAACCAGAAAGCTATAAATCTGAAATGATTTAGGGGACCAGCTGATTCTTCTGATGAGAAAGTACTAAGATACCAATTTCGGTTTTGAGGATGATTTCCCTATAGTTGATTAATTTTTTATTATTATAAATACTTACATTATTTTTGTAAAACGTTTCCATTTTTTGCCTAAAAAAATTCCCACTACTTATCTTATTTAAAGACATGATATTGAACATTTCATTCTTGAAGTATTTGTAGATAATGTGATAGAATGATTAGTCATTCCTTATATATCAAAAAAAATGATAAAACATGTTTTCAAATACGAATAATCCCACCTAAAGTGAGATAATACATTAATCTATCAAACATCAATAAGAATATATCTTATTCTATCTATAAATCGATAACATTAAAATCTTTCCATAATATAAAAATATAACAATTTAGAAGGAGGTGATCTAAATCAACATAACAGTTATCTCCCATATCTCATAATGTAGTTATTGGTTTCCACATTCCAAAAATGTGAATATCTTAATCATGTATTCTCTTGAAACAAAAAAATAACTTGTATTACTGTGAAACCATAGTGATGTCTTTCATTATGTAAATAATAACTCTTCACACACACACAAAATACCAAAAAATATATATTCCTGTACCATGTTATCACTTTTTCATTATATCACTAATGAGGTCATTAATACAATAAAACATATCATTATCTCTGCATCCCTTCATTATGAACATATCATGTGCTTTCTAAAAATATTTCAATCACTTTTCATGGATATCGGTAACATATACTTATGGAAAACCAAAATGGTCTAATACATAGATATAGTAATATTCAATAATACTTTAAAAGATATTCTATAATACTATTTCGGAAATCCATTACAAAAACACTTAATTATTCCATAACTCCTCTTTCAAACTCAACATCACCAATAGTGATCTCATTTTATTTTTCTTTATTTTCCTTAATAGGTTTTTGATGTCAATAAACGTCCATAACCTTTGTATTAGGCCATTGGTTATCCTAATTACCAATTTCCTTACACTGGTATCATTGATGTGTTGTTGGTGGAATCTCTATAGTGTTTTCCTTATTCACATCATTAGCTTCCTTTACCCCATTAATTTAGCACTCAACATATCAATAAAAATCATTTAAACACATAAAATATTATCTAGTACTTTTAAGACAATATCCACCATGCTTATTTCCAGACATTGAGCATAAGGAATCCTTTATCTTCTTTTACCCATTTTTTGTGATTTTCCCTTGAACTCCATCATTCATTTCTTCTCAAAACCATGAGATTGATATGTAACACCGACATAAATTTCAACCTTGATAGCACTGCATTCAATATCTTAATATCTATTAATGTTTCTTATAGCTAATTACCTTTTAAGACTTGGTTTTAGGACGCTAAAGAATAAATCAACTTTTCATTCAGGTTGGATGACAATTCTAGAAGCATACCTTACAAGTCTTATAAAATTTCTATTGTATGTAACTGTGGATTCATAATCCATTCCCTTAAGATAAAGGAACACATATTCCATATTTTTTTATGAATACGTGGAATATACTTATTGAAAAATAAGTTCTTGATATCATCACATTCCATGGAATCAATTTAATCTTGCTCCTTTATATTCTTTATTAGATTCCACCACTAGTCTGATTCATCTTTTAAATGATAGAAAGAAAAAATGAAATTATCATGTTTCAAAAATTGAAGGATGGAAAATATATTTGCAATGGTACTAATCCATTGTTCAGAAACAAGTGGATTAGTAGGCCCCCTAAAAAAGGTATAAGTCGCCTCATTAAGGACTTAACATAATGTTCTCACTTATGTGCTCATTTGGAAGTATAGAATGATTAATATCTAGTGTAATTATATATATAAGATATTTAGTTCAATCTCCAATAGTATTTGGATTTTTTTGAGTACAATAATTGCATTTCAAGTGAATTGATCTTTGACATGATTCCTTTGGATTTATGATATTTTCTAAAACCCATAATGCATTGTATTATTGGAAAAAATCATTCGAGAAATTAAACTAAATCACGGGGGAGAACTTTAAATCTCTAAAATATTTGTTTTCATAATATTTTATTTAATATCTATACAATAATTCTAGTAATTCAACCTATAGATTGATATAATTTTAGGTACATCCCTATATATACCTTAGAAATATCTCATGGGATCTAAAAAACTTTTTCACCTCATTGTTTCCAATGGTTAACTAAACATTCAAACTAATTCTAACTCTAAGGACTTATGTTTTTCATACATGGAAATTAAATTTAATTTGGGTAATAATGTATAAGTTAAAAAAATAAATCCCAAATGACCATATAATTTTAGGGTCATTCTAATCTCATAACAGATTATTCTAGATTGGGAAAATATCTTCCACATATCCCTTAAATATCACTCACACTAGTTTTCCTACCTAAAATAATTCTTTATATCCTAGGGGATAGAAAACAAAAAAGGGTGATCTCAAATGATCAGTAAGGGTAAATATATATAAAAGCAAACAAAAAATAAACATAAAAATTTAAAAATAGGAACCTTTATTTTGAATATAAAAATCACGAGTCATAAAATACTGATTGAAAGTAAGTAAGGCATAATTATAAAGTAACCCTAACCATGATATCATAGAATTGGTATTAGTCATGTAATTGTGGATAAAAATAAATCATATAATATTATTTCCATAGTATCTAAGCCATTTTTTATAACACCATCATAGCGGAAAAAGTAAATTGATGGACTTTGTTTACCTGTTGCTCTAGCATAGTATTACTGAACATGATATCCTTATCATTCAAGATCCATATTTCTGAACTAGATTTACTAGCCATCACAATAATTTCTACAACATCAGATATTAATGTTTAAACAATTAATTGTGGGTAGATATAAGTCCCACCCATATCATAATGAAATAATTATTACATGTTCCACAAAAAACATAAACCATTCATTATAACATAACTAAAGAAACCAAAAAAATAGGGTTTTTAAAAATCATTCATAATAATAATAATAAAATAAAAGTATTTCATAAAAATTATTACTTCATTATGAAATTAGAATTAAACTAACAATATGGATATCAACATAACCATATGTCATCTTAGATGGAAAATAATTTTGATAAAACACTTGACCTTAATTCTTGATGAAAATATATGTTCATCTTCAAAAACAATTTTTTTCTCATTATTTCAAAATAATTTATAATAAAATGTTTAAGTTCAAAATAAAAAGTAATTCATGAAAGGTAATATTCCAGGAAATAAGGAATTTTGATGATTTAAAAATCTATTCATGCAATATATGTTAGAAAACATTCTTCTCGTAGTCTTGTCAGAAAAGACAAAAAGTACCTCGTATGGAAAACAAAAGAAATATTCCTTATATACCATTAAATAAATCTTCACCAAAGGGTAAAAATGAATATAAAAATATCATAAGAAAATAATTAATATTATTTATTTAGGAAACATGGAAATTGAAGATATATATTACCTAGAAAATACAAATGAAAAAACAATCTCTCATAATGATGAGACTATGAAATCTTCCCTTGAATTATATCGGATAAAAATCATATATATCCAAACATCCAATATAATAATTTAAATTATTTTACTGAAATATTAAGAATTCATAGTATTTTTTATGATATTATATATGATCATATTATCATCTTTTTGTTAGAAACATTTAACTTTCACCTGTTATATGGATATTAACTGTTATATATTCTTATGCATGTTTTTTCAGGAATGATCATGTTACAATTATTAGGTTATAGATAAATCATAAATAGGGTGATATAATACATATAATATTTACTCATTATAATAATGTATAGAACCATGGTTTTCTAAAGATCATGTAGAATAAATCACATCGCATCTTGAAGACGGAAGATTATATGTACTCATGATCGACAATATCATTCACCTAATGGTTAAATGGAATTGAATTGGATGGTATATTAATTATAAAGAATAATTATAATTTTATATTTATTATTTACATCCATTATACTCATCATTATTCCAATCAAAATTATGTATTGTTGAATAACAAATTACACCATGACATAGAGATGGTAAGTCGTATGTACACATTCATGGTGATATTGATATTCGTTGGATGAATAAATGGACTAAAAATGTTGTTACATAACTATTATAACATCTAATAATGTATAAGATACCAAATTTATTAAAATTCTGTGGAAACAACACAAAAATAGAAAGTAGAAGAAAAAATAAATTTTGAAAGAGGTGATAAAAAAATTACCTCTTTTCGAGTATCTCTTTTTCTGTTTCACAAAATGTCCCCCTAATATGGATTTATACAGAAAATGTTTGCTCTCGAAGGAATGGTGAGCTTTTGGGAGCTTATTTGGGAAGAACATGGACGATCCATGTGTATTGAGAGGTGTGATCAAGTGGGTAGATTTGGTGTCCTTTTATAAGATGGAGGAGGGTCACATTAGGAATGTCTTGAAATACTATTTTATTATATATTTATTTTAAATTTATTGTAGTTAAAAATTGATATAATTCTATGGAAAGATGGGTATGTGTCATAATCCTCTCATCCAAGAGGATTTAGACTTGTTTATGTCAATATAATAACCTTAGAATATATCTTTAACCCTTTGTAAAATAATTTAACTCTTCCCATGTCTTCTTTTATTTTCATACAATATGGTTAATATAATTACTATTAAATTCCAATACAACCTCTAGTTGATCATTAATATAATTTGAAATATTATCTATTCAATTTGGAATAATAATATATAATTTAGACTTTTATATATTTTAAAAAAATAGTAAAGGTTTTAAGAACATATTTATGATAATTTTGACATTTATTTGAAATTAATTTTTGTTAATGTCATAACTCCTAGATTCATTCTCACCAAAAGAAATAAATAAATTATAATACTTCATAATAATCCATAAAATTCATTTATAGTATCAAAAATTTACAAATATTTTTTATTTTAATATTTATAATATATTTTATTTGAAGATTTAATAAATATGGTAAACATTGCATCTTCATTTTGTCATAATAAAATTTATTTATTTAGTATAAAAAAATTATAACCAAACCACAGGTTGTAGCAAATATTCACATATTTGAAATGATTTTTTATATTTGAATATATCATTTATATATACCATATTGAAATTGTTTTTTTAGGAGATACATGTCTATGTTATATTTCTCTTTTCTTCAAATTAAAAAATTACACAAGGACATTATCACCCACAAGTGGATCCATGGGGTCATAAAAGATGCAAAAGTATGCTCATGGTTGGACTTATCTCATCCAATAGTATTGGGACACCTGTTTGGGAAGATTTATTTAATCGTAATATTATTTTTACACTTATTTACTAGATTTATCCTTTAACTATGGTAGATAAAAATAATTACTGTAATTACTATTCATAAAGTACATAAATAAAAGGTTAATATTTACAAAATTTTTACCTATTGATTAAAAATATTCAATCCATTTTAAAAAAAAATAATTGAAGTTGAAATATTTAATTTAGAATTAATTCCTAATGTCCAAAATTGAAATGGGGGTATTAATTTATTAAAACAATCAAAATATTGATATGTGATTATGTCCAATTTATATGTAAAAAAACATCCAATGAAAAAAATTGGCTTAAATGATAAAAAAATAATACAATAACACTTTATGGACAATTAAAATAATAATATATTTATATAAACAAATTATTTGAAAAGAAATATTTAAATTTAAATTAGTACCTTAACTATTCATTAAAATATGAATTTCATCACAAAATTACCAAAATTTTAAAAAGATCAATTTTGATGCCATAATTTAAAATATAATGTTTATTATGTCATGAATAACTTATAAAATTTTCAAAAATTGTATTTTAAAGGGGTGGACTATCAAACACTGGTAAAATTGTAATTTTTTTAAAAAATTATTTTATCCAAAAAACATATTTTTTTCTAATATTGTATTTAGAAAACATATAAGATTAATTAAAAAAATTATATTGAATATATATTAAACTAATAAAATCCATGAAATGTAATTTCATTATTTTATAGACTCTCTTATAATCATTTACATATTTATTTTTAGAAGAAATGTAATATAATTTATACCCTTCATTATAATGTCTAGTTTGTAATATTTAGTTATCACTTTTACTCGCTCAAGAAAGAAATGAATTATATCAAAATAACATGAAACTATATGTATCACAAGCATAGAATAGTCACTACGGGAAAAAAGGGCATTTGCGACGGGTTATTTGCGACGGGAATAAATCCCGTCGCAAATAGTCCCGTGAAAAACATATTTGCGACGGGGTCATTTGCCCGTCGCAAATAAGTAGCCTTTTGCGACGGGATATCATTCCTCGTCGCAAAAGGACTGGCGCGGTTTGCGCGCCAAATCGCGGGAAACTTATTTGCGACGGGGGAATATTCCCGTCGCAAATAACCGGCGGCGGTAAAAGGTATTTGCGACGGGAATATTCCCCCGTCGCAAATAGTATGTAGGCAGGGGTTATTTGCGACGGGCTACCCGTCGCAAATGGGCCCGTCACAAATAATCTAACCTATTAATACCCCCATCCGTTTTTTTTCATTTCATTCTCATTCTCTATCTTCTCCTTCTCTCAAAATTATATTTTTAGAGTTCAGTTTTTCCCCAGTTTAATTTTTTTCTCCGGAGCTGATATTAAAGTTTTGAAGAACGATCAGAGCAGATCAATTTTCAAGGTATTTTTTTTCATTTTAATTTAATATTTATTTTTAATTTTTTATTAGTTTCAATTATTCTTAATTAGTTGTAATTTAATTATGTTTACATTGTTTTATTACTTAATAAATTTAAATTATTAGTATTGTTCATAGTTAATGGTAATTAGGAATAAGTAGTAATAATTTTTAATAATTAAGAATAAATATTAATAATTAGTAATAAATACCAATAATTAGGAATAATAACATTATTACATTATTAGTCTATTTTATTATTAATATTAAAATAATATAATTTTTTATATATATACAATTCTCTTTTTATCTGTGTGTTTGCTGTCTTCACATGTATTATTTGTATGTGGGGATAGAAAATGCACATATGAAAGGAGAATTGTATATAAATTAGAAAATTATATTATTTTAATATTAATAATAAAATATATTAATAATGTTATTATTTGTAATTATTGGTAATTATTTCTAATTATTGATAATTATTCATTTAATTACTAATAATTAGGAACAATTATCAATAATTATCAATAATTAAGAATAATTAGTAATAATTAGTAATAATTACCAATAATTAGTAATAATTAGTAATAATTACCAATAATTAGTAATAATTACCAATAAGTAGTAATAATTACCAATAATTAGTAATACTTACCAATAATTTGGAATAATTACCAATAATTAACAATAATTAGTAATAATTAGTAATAATTACCAATAATTACCAATAATTACCAATAATTACCAATAATTACCAATAATTAATAATAATTAGTAATAATTACCAATAATTACCAATAATTACAAATAATTACCAATAATTAGTAATAATAAGGAATAATTAGGAATAATTAGTAATAATTAGTAATAATTAGGAATAATTAGTAATAATTAGTAATAATTAGTAATAATTAGTAATAATTAGTAATAATTAGGAATTATTATGAATAATTATGAATAATTAGGAATAATTAGGAATAATTTGGAATAATTTGGAATAATTACCAATAATTACCAATAATTACCAATAATTACCAATAATTACCAATAATTACCAATAATCAGCAATAATTACCAATAATTAGCAAAAATTAGGAAAAATTAGAAAAAATTAGGAAAAATTAGGAAAAATTAGGAAAAATTACCAATAATTAGTAATAATTAGTATTAATTAGTATTAATTACCAATAATTAGTAATAATTAGTATTAATTACCAATAATTAGTATTAATTACCAATAATTAGTATTAATTACCAATAATTAGTAATAATTAGGAATAATTAACAATAATTAGTAATAATTACCAATAATTAGTAATAATAAGGAATAATTACCAATAATCAGTAATAATTACCAATAATTAGTAATAATTAGTAATAATTAGCAATAATTTGTAATAATTAGTAATAATTAACAATAATTAGTAATAATTAACAATAATTAGTAATAATTAACAATAATTACCAATAATTAGTAATAATTAACAATACTTACCAATAATTACCAATAATTGCCAATAATTAATAATAATTGCCAATAATTGGTAATAATTGCCAATAATTACCAATAATGGGTAATAATTAGTAATAATTCCCAATAATTATTAATAATTAATAATAAATATTAATAATTACCAATAATTAGTAATAATTATTAATAATTAGTTATAATTACTCATAATTAGTAATAATTACTAATAAATAGTAATAATTACTAATAATTAGTAATAATTACTAATAATTAGTAATAATTACTAATAATTATCAATAATTAGTAATAAATATCAATAAATAGTAATAATTAGTAATAATTAACAATAATTAACAATAATTAACAATAATTAACAATAATTACTAATAATTAGTAATAATTAGTAATAATTAGGAATAATTAGTATTAATTACCAATAATTAGTATTAATTAACAATAATTAGTAATAATTACCAGTAATTAGTAATAATTACCAATAATTAGTAATAATTATTATTAATTACCAATAATTAGTATTAATTACCAATAATTAGTTTTGATTACCAATAATTAGTATTAATTACCAATAATTAGTAATAATTACCAATAATTAGTAATAATTAACAATATTTACCAATAATTACCAATAATTACCAATAATTACCAATAATTACCAATAATTAGTAATAATTACCAATAATTGGTATTAATTACCAATAATTGGTAATAATTAGTAATAATTACCAATAATTAGTAATAATTAGTATTAATTACCAATAATTAGTATTAATTACCAATAATTAGTATTAATTAGTATTAATTACCAATAATTAGTATTAATTACCAATAATTAGTATTAATTACCAATAATTAGTAATAATTAGGAATAATTAACAATAATTAGTAATAATTACCAATAATTAGTAATAATTAGTAATAATTACCAATAATTAGTAATAATTACAAATAATTAGTAATAATTAGTAATAATTAACAATAATTAGTAATAATTAGTAATAATTAACAATAATTAGTAATAATTAACAATAATTAGTAATAATTACCAATAATTACCAATAATTAGTAATAATTAACAATACATACCAATAATTACCAATAATTGCCAATAATTAGTAATAATTGCCAATAATTGGTAATAATTGTCAATAATTACCAATAATTGGTAATAATTACTAATAATTCCCAATAATTAGTAATAATTAATTATAAATATTAATAATTACCAATAATTAGTAATAATTATTAATAATTAGTAATAATTACTCATAATTAGTAATAATTACTAATAATTACTAATAATTACTAATAATTAGTAATAATTACTAATAATTATCAATAATTAGTAATAAATATCAATAATTAGTAATAATTAGTAACAATTAACAATAATTAACAATAATTACTAATAATTAGTAATAATTAGTAATAATTAGTAATAATTAGGAATAATTAGTATTAATTACCAATAATTAGTATTAATTAACAATAATTAGTATTAATTAATATTAATTACCAATAATTAGTATTAATTACCAATAATTAGTATTAATTACCAATAATTAGTATTTATTGCCAATAATTAGTAATAATTACCAATAATTAGTAATTATTAACAATATTTACCAATAATTACCAATAATTACCAATAATTACCCTTAATTAGTAATAATTACCAATAATTACCAATAATTTGAAATAATTAGTAATAATTACCAATAATTAGTAATAATTAGTAATAATTACCAATAATTAGTAATAATTACTAATAATTAGTAATAATTACCAATAATTAGTAATAATTACCAATAAATAGTAATAATTACCAATAATTAGTAATAATTACCAATAATGAGTAATAATTAACAATAATTAGTAATAATTACCAATAATTAGTATTAATTACCAATAATTAGTAATAATTACCAATAATTAGTAATAATTAGCAATAATTAGTAATAATTACCAATAATTACCAATAATTACCAATAATTACCAATAGTTACCAATATTTACCAATAATTACCAATATTTACCAATATTTACCAATATTTACCAATATTTACCAATAATTAGAAATAATTACCAAAAATTAGGAATAATTACCAATAATTAGAAATAATAACCAATAATTTGGAATAATTACCAATATTTACGAATAATAACATTAGTACATTATTTGTATATTTTATTATTAATATTAAAATAATATAATTTTCTATATTATATACAATTCTCTTTTCAACTTTGTGTTTTCTGTCTCCACATGTAATATTCGCATTCTTTTTCAAAATTATCAACCTACTCGCCAATGGAGAGGTGAAAGTGAATGCAAATATTATATGTGGAGACAGAATGTTAAACACACAGATGAAAGGATAATTCTATATAATATAAAAAATTAGGTTTTTTTAATATTAATAATAAAATATATTAATAATGTAATAATGTTATTATTATATAATTAATTTTTATGAAAAAATTATATTGGTATTATTAAAATAATAAAAAATCAATATAATATTAAAATTATCAATATTTGTAACATGTTTTTCTTTATTCTCAATATATTCAATCTTTACTTGAGTGTTTTTTCTAACAAATTATTCAAAACCAGTAATGCTTTTATATTTTATAGAGAAATATGGAACAATGAGGTCGTCGACAATCATTATTAGGTGACCGCATATGGATAAATCAACGTAGAAATCCAAACGGTTCTGGTTTAAATCTAGTATATGTTGAGGGTGTGGAGACATTTTTATCATTTGCGGCATCAAATTCAGAATTTTTTTCAGAAGGAAAAATAAAATTCCCTTGCAGAAAATGTGCATTGAGAACGTTTGACACATTTGAAAAAGTGGGAGAACATCTCTTGCGTTTTGGTTTTCAACCAGATTATGTTTTTTGGTATCAACACGGTGAACTCAGTTTCAGAGCAGGTGATACCAACTTGATTCTGGATCCATCCCGTTTTCAAGATTTAGTACATGATGTTGCAGGTTCATCTGTTCAACATACAGAAACTCCAGCTGATATAGCTTCAAATCTTGAGTTGGCACCATCTGAATTTTATGAGTTGTTGAAATCTGCTGAGGATGAATTATATCATGGCTGCAAGTTGAGCAAATTAGAAGCAGTTGCAAAATTTATGGCTATCAAATCAGATAACGGAATGTCAAACACCTGTTTTGACAAGATATTTTCTTTGCTGAAAACATTGTTACCCGATGGAAATGTTTTACCTTCAAATTACTATGAGAGTAAGAGGCTGGTTTGAAATTTGGGACATACTTTTCAAAAGATTCATGCATGTTCAAATGACTGCATTTTATATTCTGGGGAAAATGAGTCATTAGATAGTTGTCCTACATGTGGGCAACTGAGATATAAAGAAGGACAACACGGGAAGTCTGGTTTGATTCCTGTAAAACAGTTGAGATATTTTCCGCTTACATCCATACTTCAGAGTTTATTCATGTCTAAGAATACAGCGACAATGATTTCATGGCATAAACAGAATATTTCAACCGATAAAAGATTGAATCATCCAGCCGAAGGTGATTCATGGAAAAATTTTGATAGAGTGCATCCATCCTTTGCTTTAGAAGCTAGAAATGTTCGACTGGGCCTTTCCACTGATGGTTTCTGTCCGTTTGGATTTTATGGTAGTCAATATTCATGTTAGCCTATTTTTTTTAACTCCGTACAATTTACCTCCATGGATGTTGATGAAGGATCCATATAACTTTTTGACATTACTAATTCCACGACATCTGAAGAAAAATATTGATGTTTATTTGAAGCCATTGATTGATGAATTAAATTTATTGTGGAGTACGGGTGTCAGTACATATGATGTTGCAACGAAACAGAATTTCATAATGAGAGCAGCATTGATGTGGACAATAAGTGACTTCCCGACTATGGGATGTTATCTGGATGGAGTACACATGGTCAGAAATCATGTCCTTACTGTATGGGAGAGAACAAAGCATTTATGCTCATTCATGGAAAGAAACCTTGTTATTTTGACTGTCATTGCAGATTTCTTCCAGCTGATCATCCTTTTCACAGAAACAGATCTCATTTCAGAAAAGGAACAGTTGAAAGGGATGGACCTCCAAAAATTCTATCAGGTTCGGAGTTAAAATCAGTTGTATTTTCATTACCTCCCATCACTTTTGGTCCCACAATAAATCAACAGAAAATTTCTGGTTTTGGGAAAGAACACAATTGGATTAAACGTAGCATATTTTGGGATTTTCCATATTGGTATGATCTGTTGGTCTGACACATGTTAGATGTCATGCATATTGAGATGAACTGTTTTGATAATTTGTTTCATACAGTTTTGGATACGCCAGGAAAGATCAAAGACAATGTAAATGCACGTTTAGATCTTGCCCAAATTTGCAGGCGTCCAGAATTGGAACTATTTGAGAATGTCAGAACAGAAAGGATACTGAAACCAAAAGCAGCTTATACACTATCTAAAGAAAAACGTTTATTATTTTGTCATTGGATTGCAGATTTGAGACTTCCAGATGGCTGTGCTTCTAATTTTGGTAGATGTGTAAAGAATGGTCATATTACTAGATTAAAAAGTCATGATTGTCATGTTATAATGGAGAGACATCTACCCATTGGATTATGAGTTCTGTTGAATTCTGTGATTTTGGATTCCATAACAGACATGTCTCATTTTTTTCGGGAAATTTGTGCGGCTACAGCAGTTTATGATGCTCTAGGAAAACTTGAAAAAGATGTTGTTGTAATTATATGTAAACTGGAAAAAATATTTCCGCCGTCTTTCTTCGAATAAATGGAACATTTGATGTTACATTTGCCATATAAATCCAAATGTGGAGGTCCAGTACAGTTTCGATGGATGTACCCATTTGAAAGATGCATGCAAAAATTGAAAAGAAAAGTACGTAACAAAGCATCTGTTGAAGGATCTATTGCAGAAGCTTATTTGCAAGAGGAAATATCTTTTTTCTGCTCCCATTATTTTGAATCTGAGTATATTTCAAAACACAACCGAATGGGACGGAACGAGAGGAATACTGATGAAATCGACAATCAATTATCTATTTTCAACCAGTCAGAGCTTGGTTTTGGTGGAGTTTATGAACGCGGGCTTTCAGATGATGAACATCAGAGAGCTCATACGTATGTTCTACTCAACTGTGAAGAGATGACATCAGTTGTACTGTAAGTGTTTATATCACTTATTCTATCATTTATGTTACAGTAAATAACTTTGGTTTTTATAGGTTGTATGATAATCATATCAAGAAACTAATTCCACAAATTACAGCAGCTTCTCTCGAAGAACGTCGACTGAAAAATTTCTCTCAGTGGTTTCAAAAACTGGTAACATAAATTCTTTATCTTTTAGCAACTCATTCAATGTATAGTTTACTATATTGATAATTATTTCACAAATTTTCAGGTGTCTCGACATGCTGATAAAATTGACAAACAGCTGTGTGTATTGAGTAACCCACCTTCCAAACTTATTAAAACTTATAATGCATATGTGGTGAATGGATTTCGATTCCACACACATGCATATGGGGAATCGAAAAAAACAATGAACAGTGGAGTTAGCTTGAGAGGATCTCATCATCGAGAAAATGAAGTTGACTTTTATGGCATACTTGATGAAATCATTGAACTCTGTTATCTTGGACAACATTACATAACCATGTTCAAATGTCGGTGGTTGGATATAGAGAGAGGCGTGCGTGTTCATCTGACTCATGGAATCATCGATATTAAATGTAAAAGTGTTCTCGCAGTAAATGAACCATTCTTATTGGCTCAACTGGCATATCAAGTTTATTATGCAAAGTACTGTGCAACATCAAGAGACTTAACTGATTGGTGGAGTATAATAAAAATCAAAATTCGAGGCAATCAGTTTAGTCAATGTGAATGTGCTTTCACTGATGTGCAATGAATTGAAGTTTTTCAAGAGAGTACTCAAAATAAATCTTTTTTACAAAGAGACATGAGTATCGATGACGACACCCCACATTTAGGATTCGGTGATGACGATGATGTTAATGATGTCACATATGAATTTGAAATGGTAAGAGATGAAGAAATTGTAAGTCGAATGAATATCGATGATGTTGAGGAGGAATATGAAGATGACATTGACATATATGAAGATGATGATGCAGATGAACACTGATAGAATTCCATGGTATTTATATAAAATCATAATATGTATATATGTATATATGTATATATAATAGTAATTATCAATTATTTGCTAACATTAACATTTTCTGTTTCAGATGGACGAGGCCACATTTTGTGAGTTGGTGGATGCTGACCTGACTTTCGATGCGGATGCGTTGCTGACAGATGACCCTCAGCCTGCAGGCGCTCCAGGGAGTACGCGGAGGGGGCGCTGTCTTGCACGATTGATGATTCCTGACCCCGTCCCCGAGCGACGTCCACGTCTTGGGTTTGATCCACGCACACGGAGGTGTGATAACCTGTGTGATAACCTGTCGATTTGACTAAGATTTCATTAATCTTTTCACATAATAAATGTTTATTATTTTTTCAGTTTTCCGCATATAGCAGTCGGACAAGGAAGCACTATTTTTCACAACCATTTCTCCCAGCCATGGACCACATGGGAGCATATTCCCATTGATGTGCAGCAGGCAATGTTCGGCCATTGGTTGGTACGTACGTAAATAAATAATTTTTATTTTGAAAATTATTTCATTTCTAACTTGATATTTTGATTTATTTGTAGGGTTTATGGTATCCGATCGAGGATACCATGCGTGACGCCATCCACGAGGCATGGGAGGTGGCCATGCGTGATCGCCTTTGTCAGTTTTTGCACAATTTAAGAAATGCTGCGATGAAGAAAGCAGGAGTGTCAGATTTTGAGGAGTCATGTAGAGCACACCGACCAGAGTATATTTCATCCCATATATGGGATGGATTATGTGCGCACTGGTTGAGTGGTGCCTTTCAGAGGAGATCATCGGTGGGGAGGCAGAATCGGGGGAGACAGGAGGTGACTCATCGAGCTGGAAGTCGTTCTATCAGTACTCATAGACAGCATCTGGTACGTACATTATTTATAAATATTTTATATAACTATAAATATTAACAGTTTATTTTTTATTCTTATAGGCTGTCGAGCACCCCGATATTACAGAGTACGACGTATATCGGAGTATGTATAGTGATCCTGCTACTGTGGAGCTCAGAGGTGATCGTCAGCATCACATCGTGGTCAGTATTATTTGTTTTCAAGTTTAAAAATTAACTGCATATAATATATTCACAATTTTAATTTTAAATTGCAACTATAGGAGTCATATGAGGCCGCAGCGTCACAGGCCCGGCCAGAGAGTCAGGCCGAGTCATCAGATCAGACCACTGCCCGTCAGTTTGATGAGGCGGCATGGATGCAGGCCACCCAGTATGCCTTCGAGAAGGGCCGGGTAGTTGGTATCAGCTCTCGACAGACTCCCGGAGATTATTATGGCAAGGCTGCGATGTCGGCGTCCAGCTCGAGAGGAGCTCGTGCGTCTTCTTCTACTACACAGTATGAGGATCAGTTGCGATCTCAGAATGAACAGATAGAGAGTCTCCGACAGGAGCAGGAGAAGATGCGTCAGTAGCATGAGGAGGAGCGTCGACGCCAGCAGCAGTTATACGAGGAGCAGACGAGTCGGTGGCAGCAGCAGCATCAGGAGCAGATGGAGTACATGCGCCGACTCACTCATGTTTTAGGGATGAAGTTTCCTCCAACACCATCTGCAGATCCCCCACCTCCCCCCCTCCTTCAGATTAGAGTTTATATTTATGTTATAAAATTTGGGAAATCAAAATATTTTTTTTCTATCCTTAGTTTTTGTCTCATTATAAAATATTAATAATGTTATATTTTTAAATAACAAAATTAATTTTAATAATAATATTATTTATATTTTATAATATTAAAATATATATATATATTAAAATTTTATAATATTATAATTTAATTATATTTTTTGTAATAATTGAATTATTTTAATATTTGAATGTAAAATAATTCTATTATTTTTATATTAATTAAAATAACTTATTAATATTTTTTTATTTATGAATTATAATTCTAATATTATTATATTAATTAAATCATTTATTAATATTCTATTATTTTTTATTTTTGAATTATAATTCTATTATTATTATATTAATTAAAATAATTAATTATTTTTATTTGTGAATTATAATTCTATTATTATATTAAATAAAATAATTTATTAATAATTTATTTTTTTTATTTTTTTTATATTATTTGCGACGGGATACTATGCCCGTCGCAAATACTAGTATTATTAATAGTTTTTTATTTTTTTAAAAAATAGTTTTTGCGACGGGACCCGTCGCAAAAACTATTTATAGTATTTGCGACGGGACACTATGCCCGTCGCAAATAGCAGTATTATTAATAGTTTTTTATTTTTTAAAAAATACTTTTTGCGACGACACCATCGCAAAGGGTATTTGCGACGGGACCCGTCACAAATACCATTTGCGACGGGTCCCGTCGCAAAAACTATTTTAAAAGTTTTTTACAAAAATACGGAATACTATTTGCAACGGGGAGAATGACCGTCGCAACAAAAGGCTTTAGCGACGGTCCCGTCGCAAATAAGTGTTGTTGCGACACCGTTTTCAGCAACGGGCTATTTGCGATGGGCTCCCGTCGCAAAAAGCCATTTGCGACGGGATCCCTTCGCAAATAGCCCGTCGCAAATACCTGTTTTTCTAGTAGTGAGTGTTTCATATATTTAATTCTAATACAGTGTTGTGTATAGAAAATTCTGATCTTGGGGTAGCATAAAACACATAACAGTAAACAAAATAAAAATAATCTATCTCTTAAAATATCACGGTGTTAAATATTTCTACCACAATTATGTATTGGATTTATATTTATAATTACAAACTTCTAGGTCAATTTCTAACAAAATAAAAATATATCCTTTCAATATGATCGTTAATTTCCAAATCAAATTCAATTATACGACCATAATTTATAGGAGATTAAAATCATGAAATAATAATTTAATATATTATGCATGATGAAAACATTATAAAAAGGTGAAAACATTTTCATAGGTAAAATTTAATTGTAGAAGAATGTATTGTTCATGATGCATACTAATATATTCATAGATAGATATCATCAATTATTTATTTGATTTTTAGTCACTTTCCTTACACTTTTTCCTTAATCTTCTTGGTTTTCAAATTCAGATCGCCACATTTTTTATTTACATAGTAAAAACAAAATATCATTGGATTAATAAATATAATTTATAAAACACCTCCTTTATCTTCATGTTCATGTCTTGAATACATATTAATATAATATGATAATTCCATGATATTTTAAAATTAATTCATATTTATACACATCCACATTTATTCTTAAAAACACATCTTTTGATGTGTATAATCCAATTTGGTACAATGAAATGTAGTAGATACTATGACAACCCTTCATTTTATTACACACACAGAAATGATTTATTACATAATCTTCACTTGATACCACATATACGATCGATATTTCTAGTGACTTTGGGGCTTAGGCTCATTACATAACAACATAAAACATAAAATAAAAAATATTTGTTGAAAACAACTTTTACATGTCCACTAGATTCCCTAGTACAGAGCATTGCATGGGATTACCTAAGTACATGCAAAAGAAAAGGGTGAGCTACAAATCCCAATAAGGGAATAAACATGGAATAACATGAGGGATTCAATACATGTTATACTATAGGAATATCAATTGAGCACAAGAGAAACATGAACCTAAATTCATGATTAGGCATAATAATCATAACATGGAAATGTAGCAACAACATTTAACATGATTTTATCATGATCCAAGCATCATTTCACAAGTAGCATGAGTAAATCCGCATTGGACATGAATTATCATGAGTAATCCCTCATTTCATTTTACGTATCATGATATTAATCATAACCCAATGCATTTGAGTGCTAACAGGGTACACCCTTCTAAAACATTTCATTTCATGCATCAGTGTGCCACATGGATCATATAACACAGAATCAATAAAAAACATAATTTATACACAATTAAGTAATATTGAATAAATACATTAATATTTCATTAATTATGTATATGTTTATAATGGTTAATACCCTTGATAAAAACATGGTATGGTATTCACAACACAATGATCTTGTCTTGGAAAAATGCGGTGCAATTTCAGATGCATAATGTTGTGACATAATGATTCATAATAATTTTTTACAAGAGAGATATATTTGTCTCATAATATTTACATGAAATGGATAGTAAGTGTAGAGACCCGAAGCTTATCATACATGGACATTACATTACATTTGCGGAATACTTAGTACATAACAAAAACACACACTAAAGGATCGTAATAGTTTAGTGTCTTTGGAAACTCGGAACGTAATCTTCTAATCGTGGTGAAAGTTCTTCAATATCCCCCATAAAGGTCATCCCTTTTTTCTACCTAAAACCTTTCTTTATATCCTGGGGAAAAGAAAACATTAAAGGGTGAGCTCAAATGCTCAGTAAGGGTAAACAAAAGAAAAATCAATCACATCATATACATAGCTTTTGGAAATCTTAACCTGCAAAAGAGCTCATAATATCATAACATGGGATATATCATAGAAGTGAAATGTAATCCCAATAATCATAACATAAAACATGAAACTTTTTGGCATACACACATAATCATAGAAAATCATTTCTTGTTAGTCAAGACTCATTTCCAAGACTATCTTAGTGGACAAAGTCCCTTTCTGAATTGAGTAACCCTCGTATCAGTCCTGTTTCACTGAACCGGTATAACCTACCATTTCAGCCATGTCTATCTCATGAGATATAAAATCTTTACCCAATGCATTGGAGGGAGATATAGGTCCCACCCATATTATAATGAATCCTTTCTTATGTGTGCCACATAATCATAAAACATACATCATCGCATAACACATGTAACAAAAATGGGATTCTTGAAACATCATGACATCATAAATCAATTCATATAAGATAAAGGAATTCATAAACATAATTCCATCACAACATAGTCAAATCAATGTAAAAATATGGATAGAAACAGAACCCTTTATTATCTTAGATGGAAAATAATTTTGATAAAACACTTGAATTGAATTCTTGAGGAAAATATTCTTTCTTCTTCAAAATCAATTTCTTTTCACAAAACATCATGCAATTTTAAAAGAAAGAGATTTTATTGAAAATAGTCATGAAATCTTTTAGAGGAATCTTCATGAAAATAAGGCTTTATAAAACAGTAGAAATCCGTTCGTGCCGTATAAGTTAAAAAAAACATTCTTCGTACTTTTGTCGGAAAAGTCAAAAAGTACCTCGTACGAAAAACGACAAAAGATTCCTTTCATACGTATTACTAAAAACTCACCGAAGGGTAAATATGGATTTAAACAATTTTAGGTGGATGGAAATAATATTACATATTGAGTAAACATGGATGTGGATGATAAAATACACCCCAGTAAATACTTACGAATAAACAATCTCGGATAAAAATGAGATTGTGATATTTCCCTTACCTTAGGTCCAATTTGCTTCGTATGTGTCCGAACCTCCTGTATAATGATTTAAATAATGTCATTGAATTGTTAAAGAATCATATTCATTGTTATGATATCATATATGGTTCACTTATGACATTATATTACCCGTTCTTTTGGAAATTCCATGTTAAAGAAGCGTTTTGGGTAAAATCATTTCATTTATCGTAGGTGTTTTGACTTGTTGTTATTGACATCATTATTACTTATATCATGATTTACTTACTTCCAGAATATAAAATATGATTTATATATCATATATATTCAGTATATATATATATATATAATAGATAGATAAATAAAATGAAAAACACCGTTCATGGAGACGGTAGTCCGTACGTACGCATGAACGTTGTTTTTCTTTCCTTATTGTCTTGAAATGGAAGTAAGTAGATGACATACATATTTATATATATACATAAATCCAGTAGCTTTATAATGTCATATATTTCATTATTATTTCTTATATATACATTATAATCATTCTTAAATGGTTAACATGGAGAATGAATCTCATCGCGTCGTGGAGACGGTAGTCCGTACGTACGCACGAGCGATGATATCATTTCTATAAATATTGAGTTGAATTGTAGTGGATTATACAATATATCAGAATCAATATGATGTTGTAATAACTATGTATAGTTATTCTTTACACCATTATACCCATCCATGTAAGGTGGTGGTGGAAAATAGATTACACCACGGCGTGGAGACGGTATTCCGTACGTACGCACGCGCGGTGATTTCTTTTTCCGTAGGATGGATAGATGGTGAAATAGGGTTGTTTCATACTTATAATAACATATCAGTATATGAGTGATACTGATGTTATTACTTAATAATTAAACAACCTAAGAAGAAGAAGTGGAAGAAGAAATAAAGATGAAAGAATTGGTAACGGTAATTACCTCTTCTTTGAAGTGCCTCTTTGAGACCTCCTCTTAGGGAACTAAAATTGGTCTTTGAGTAAGACCAGAACCTCTAGGATGTTGCTAGGGAAGTGGAGAAGAGATTTTGGCAGGGGTTGGCCGAGCTTGAGAGCTCAAATTGGTGTGAGGAGGAGGGGGAGGAGGTGTCCTTTTATAAGGGAGGATAGGGGCACCTTAGGAATATCTCAAAATATTATTTTATATTAAAGTCAAAATCGGTTTATAATGGTTCCAAAGGGTCTTATTTAGAAGCTAAAGTGGGGATGGGTCGAAACCCTATCAACCAATAGGATTTAGAAAAGTTTAGGGTATTATTTTAACCTTATCAATTAGATTTAACTCTAAGTTAAATAATTTAACTTTTACCGTGTCTTTTTGTTTTCTTTCACTATATGGTTAATAAACTTACTATAACATGCCAAACGAACCCCAAATTGTATATTATTAATACATATATCCTTATCTAAGTCATTTGGCCGAACCTTAGATTTTTAGGAATAAAATAACAATTAATAATATAATATTTGATTTAAAAACTATTTTGTGTCAATTTTGACACTATTTGATATATGATTTTTGTGAAAGTCATAACAGAATTATATGTTCGAACCAAGTTGATTAAATCAACACTAATATATCATAGTAACCTAGAAAATTAGTGGAATTCATAAAAAGTCTCAAATTACATTTATTTTGGTGTTTATAACATCAATTATGTCAATATTTCATTAACAAGATAATTACTGCATCATCTTTGTGTCATAAATAAATTAAATTATTTGTTGTCTAAAAATTACAAATAAAATACCATCATGTAGTAAATCTTTTTAGCTTTCTAATGAATATTTACAATCGAATTTATCTTATGTATAACCCCATATTAGAAATGACTTACTTATTAAACTTTGATTTTAACTATTTTAACCCTTCTTTAAATAAATAATAATAAATGTCCTAATCTAATTAAAGTGGGCCTAAATGGTCATATTTTATTCCTAAGTTTGTTTTTGGTCGAATTACACTTGTCCAATAGAATTAGTACATGTGTTAAGGTAATATTAATATCATATTTACCCTTAGTTACCCTATTTACTATTAACCGTGGTAAAAAAAGTAAAAAGTTACTATTCACCAAAAATTATTTTCATCTCATTGAACCACATTTTAGTCCTTGATATTAACCGTGTCTCTCGGATTTTCGAAATTCCATTCACAGAAGCGGTAAAATTTAGTTTTATGCAAAATTCAGTTTTTAACCTACCACTTAGTGGTTTCACTATTCATCAAAAATTGAAAGTTTTCAGAAAGATGCCAAAATTTCATCCTAAGCTATATTTCATATTCCGAATTCAAAAATGAAGTCTATTTTACCAAATTCATAACATAGAAATTGCATTAATTAATTTTATAATTAAATCCCGCTGTTAAAACAAATAACGTGTTTTTAAGAAACAATATCTATCAAAAGATTGACACTTGTTTATATCTAGTTTAAATGTGAAATTACATCCAATGACCAACATTGTATTAAATTATAAAAATATATTCTAAATATACTTTAAAACCACTCAAATTAATGATTTATCACTATTAATTATTTCAATTAAAAAAGTTGTTTTTAATTATAATTTAGTAATTTTCACTATTCATCAGAATATGAAAGTTATCCGAAAAGTATCAAAATTTCACCTTAGGCTAAATTCGATACTCCGAATCCAAAAATGAAGTCCATTTTGAGAGTTAAAATTTCTAAAATTTAAAAAGTGGTTATTACTATTCATAACAGCTAGTTTTAATAATATTTTAATAGCATATCATTGTTTCGTGAAACTCAGGATTACGTACCACACACGCTATCGAGGAAGGTTGCGATTGCGTGTAATGCAAGGAAAGTCAAGGATGCGTGTTGTGCAAGCTCCTTTTGGTGTAGCGTATAACACAAGACATTAGTAAAATAAAAAAGAATACTTTTCATAAAATCTCGGGCTGTTACATTCTACCCCCCTTAAAATGAATTTCGCCCTCGAAATTCGTCGGGGTTATAAATGGTTTACTATTCGAAAGTTTCTTTAATAGAAACCCACATCGTAATAGGGAATACCAAAACTTGGCTTTAAAAACTAAAGTATGAAATGTAACGATTACCCAAATAAACTAATCACTGGGTTTCCACATAGGTGAAAATATGGATATGGAAGAGAAATCTAACCATCGTGTTCTGATGGAGAGTGGTAGAGAACATGGCTATGGAAAAGCCAGTAATCACAAATCCATAAATTTGTGATGATCTAAGGTACCATCTGATTCATCAGGTATAAGATCACTAGCACAACATTTTTGGTTTTCAAGATCATCTCCCTAAAGTTGAAGATTTGAATTAGAATAAATACTTACTTTATTTTGGTACAATCTCACTGTTGTTCGTGCCTTGAACAATTTCCACTTCATTTCTTAAATAAATGAAGTTGAATTTGTTATTCGTGAAGTGTTAGAAGATCATGTGATAGAATGACTGTTCATTCCATCTGTCTCAAACAAAAGGTTAGCAAAAGTTATTAAATATACATAAGTCATTCTATAGTGAGATTAATCATATATGGTTCCTAAAATGGACTTATACTTCATATATCATACTTCTTAATATAATAAAACTGGTTTCTACTAAACAGGGACTTCCTGTAGGTCAGTGGTAGGCGATAAAGGCCAATCGCACTTCGGTTGTGGGTTCGATTCCTACAGCCTTGTCCGAAGCGATGGGTTGTCGCCCGTCCTGCAGGTTGTCCATTTTTCTAAAACTACGTTACTATAACATCCCTTCAATAATATCGAAAACCTTCTATCCTTAAACAATACTAACTTATGTCCAACATAATCCAGTCTAATCTTTAGGCTTATAATACTGCAGTCCACTCTCATAATATAGTGACAACGATTACCAGAGATTTAATACTGTCGTTGATCCCCACATATCATAAGATATGTCTTGTTGGTCACATTCCAAACATTCAAAGTCCTTAATCGTGTATTCTCTTGAATACCTTAGTGAAAACATGAGTGCAGTTAAAAGTTAACACCTTCCACATACCAAAATCCTCAAAATTCTATATACTCAAACCATGATATCACTTAGTCCTTATATCAATCATGAGCTCATGAATACTATCAAACATTTAATTTTCTCCTTATCCCTTCATTATGCGCATATCATCTACATTCCAAAAAATATCTCAATCACTTTGAATACCACATCAATAAATATTGCAATACTCAATGATACAACATTATTTTGGAATCCCATTACATAAACACTTAATCATTCCACCACATCGTTGTTATATTCAACATTTCCAATAGTGATCGCATGTGATTTCCCTTTGTCCTTTGCCTTCAGTGGTTGCTCATGTTGATCATCACTAACCCTTGGATTAGGGCAATTATTAGCATAATGCCCCATTTCCTTGCACTTGAAGCATTGAAGTGTTGGTGGTGCGTTCTCTGCAGTGTTTGCTTTATTCACATCATTAGAAACCCTTCTTCCATTACTTCGACACTCAGCTGCTCGATGACCTTCTTTTCCACACTTAAAACATTTTCTAGTCCCTTTAATACAATCTCCACCATGCTTCTTTCCACACTTTGTGCATAAGGAAACATTCATCTTCTTTTCACCATTATTCTGAGATTTCTCCTTGAATTCCATCTTTCGTTTCTTGTCAAAACCATGAGATGGATATGTAACACCAACTTCCATTTCTACCTTGATAGCACAACGCACAATTTCTTCATAGCTACTGAAGTCTCTTATAGCTAATGCCCTTCGAAGACTTGGTTTTAAGCCACTGAAAAATCGATCAACTTTACTTTCAGGTTGGATGATAATACCAGAAGCATACCTTGCAAGTCTGGTAAAATTTGCTTCATAGGTACCAACAGATTCATCGTCCCTTTGCTTCAGTTCAAGAAATCTTTCTCCATCTTTGTTCGAAGAATACGAGGGAAGTACTTACTGAAAAACAAGTTCATGAACTCGTCCCATTCCATGGACTCAATTTCATCTCTTGGCCTCGTATTCTTGATAAGATTCCACCATTGATCAGCTTCACCTTCCAAACGATATACTGCTAAGATGACTTTATCATGTTCAGAACATTGAAGAACTGAAAATATCTTTTCAGTAGTACTGATCCATTGTTCAGCCACAAGTGGATCAGAAGACCCACTGAAAGAAGGTGGACGTTGCCTCATGAAGGACTCAATAGAATATTGTTCCCTTCTCTGCTCATTTGGAAGTCCAGAATGATTCATAGCTTGTGTAAGTATAGAAATAAGATTTTTCACTCCATCTCCCATAACATTTGTTTGTTCAGGAGGGCAATCATTGCATTGTCCATTGCATTGATCAACACGGTTCCTTCGGGTTCCAGCCATCGTCTAAAACCCAAAAAGAATAGTGTGAGAGGCAAAAATAATGCTAGGGAAAACAACATAATAAAGGGGGAGTACCTTCAATATCTAACATCTTAGGTTTAATTCTATGATCGTTAGCGTAATTCTAGTACTATAACCTATACGTATACTTAACCTTAGAGAAATCCCTAGACATACCTTAGAAATATCTCTAGGGATCTCACTAACGTTTTCGCATCCTAGTTTCCAAAGGTTGACTAAACCTTTCCTCTGATACCAACTGTAGAGGCCCGAAGCTTATCGTACATGGACTTTACATTACATTTGCGGAATACTTAGTACATAACAAAAACACACACTAAAGGATCGTAATAGTTTAGTGTCTTTGGAAACTCGGAACGTAATCTTCTAATCGTGGTGAAAGTTCTTCAATATCTCCCATAAAGGTCATCCCTTTTTTCTACCTAAAACCTTTCTTTATATCCTGGGGAAAAGAAAACATAAAAGGGTGAGCTCAAATGCTCAGTAAGGGTAAACAAAAGAAAAATCAATCACATCATATACATAGCTTTTGGAAATCTTAACCTGCAAAAGAGCTCATAATATCATAACATGGGATATATCATAGAAGTGAAATGTAATCCCAATAATCATAACTTAAAACATGAAACATTGTGGAATACACACATAATCATAGAAAATCATTTCTTGTTAGTCAAGACTCATTTCCAAGACTATCTTAGTGGACAAAGTCCCTTTCTGAATCGAGTAACCCTCGTTTCAGTCCTGTTTCACTGAACCGGTATAACCTACCATTTTAGCCATGTCTATCTCATGAGATATAAAATCTTTACCCAATTCATTGGAGGGAGATATAGGTCCCAACCATCTTATAATGAATCCTTTCTTATGTGTGCCACATAATCATAAAACATACATCATCGCATAACACATGTAACAAAAATGGGATTCTTGAAACATCATGACATCATAAATCAATTCATATAAGATAAAGGAATTCATAAACATAATTCCATAACAACATAGTCAAATCAATGTAAAAATATGGATAGAAACAGAACCCTTTATTATCTTAGATGGAAAATAATTTTGATAAAACACTTGAATTGAATTCTTGAGGAAAATATCCTTTCTTCTTCAAAATCAATTTCTTTTCACAAAACATCATGCAATTTTAAAAGAAAGAGATTTTATTGAAAATAGTCATGAAATATTTTAGAGGAAGCTTCATGAAAATAAGGCTTTATAAAATAGTAGAAATCCGTTCGTGCCGTATAAGTCAAAAAAAACATTCTTCGTACTTTTGTCGGAAAAGTCAAAAAGTACCTCGTACGAAAAACGACAAAAGATTCCTTTCATACGTATTACTAAAAACTCACCGAAGGGTAAAAATGGATTTAAACAATTTTAGGTGGATGGAAATAATATTACATATTGAGTAAACATGGATGTGGATGATAAAATACACCCCAGTAAATACTTACGAATAAACAATCTCGGATAAAAATGAGATTGTGATATTTCCCTTACCTTAGGTCCAATTTGCTTCGTATGTGTCCGAACCTCCTGTATAATGATTTAAATAATGTCATTGACTTGTTACAGAATCATATTCATTGTTATGATATCATATATGGTTCACTTATGACATTATATTACCCGTTCTTTTGGAAATTCCATGTTAAAGAAGCGTTTTGGGTAAAATCGTTTCATTTATCGTAGGTGTTTTGACTTGTTGTTCTTGACATCATTATTACTTATATCATTATTTACTTACTTCCAGAATATAAAATATGATTTATATATCATATATATTCAGTATATATATTTATATAATAGATAGATAAATAAAATGAAAAACACCGTTAATGGAGACGGTAGTCCGTACGTACGCATGAACGCTGTTTTTCTTTCCTTATTGTCTTGAAATGGAAGTAAGTAGATGACATACATATGTATATATATACATAAATCCAGTAGCTTTATAATGTCATATATTTCATTATTATTTCTTATATATACATTATAATCATTCTTAAATGGTTAACATGGAGAATGAATCTCATCGCGTCGTGGAGACGGTAGTCCGTACGTACGCACGAGCGATGATATCATTTCTATAAATATTGAATTGAATTGGAGTGGATTATACAATATATCAGAATCAATATTATGTTGTAATAACTATGTATAGTTATTCTTTAAACCATTATACCCATCCATGTAAGGTGGTGGTGGAAAATAGATTACACCACGGCGTGGAGACGGTATTCCGTACGTACGCACGCGCGGTGATTTCTTTTTCCGTAGGATGGATAGATGGTGAAATAGGGTTGTTTCATACTTATAATAACATATCAGTATATGAGTGATACTGATGTTATTACTTCATAATGAAACAACCTAAGAAGAAGAAGTGGAAGAAGAAATAAAGATGAAAGAATTGGTAACGGTAATTACCTCTTCTTTGAAGTGCCTCTTTGAGACCTCCTCTTAGGGCACTAAAATTGGTCTTTGAGTAAGACCAGAACCTCTAGGATGTTTCTAGGGAAGTGGAGAAGAGATTTTGTCAGGGGTTGGCCGAGCTTGAGTGCTCAAATTGGTGTGAGGAGGAGGGGGAGGAGGTGTCCTTTTATAAGGGAGGAGAGGGGCACCTTAGGAATATCTCAAAATATTATTTTATATTAAAGTCAAAATCGGTTTATAATGGTTCCAAAGGGTCTTATTTCGAAGCTAAAGTGGGGATGGGTCGAAATCCTATCATCCAATAGGATTTAGACAAGTTTAGGGTATTATTTTAACCTTATCAATTAGATTTAACTCTAAGTTAAATAATTTAACTTTTACCGTGTCTTTTTGTTTTCTTTCACTATATGGTTAATAAACTTACTATAACATGCCAAACGAACCCCAAATTGTATATTATTAATACATATATCCTTATCTAAGTCATTTGGCCGAACCTTAGATTTTTAGGAATAAAATAACAATTAATAATATAATATTTGATTTAAAAACTATTTTGTGTCAATTTTGACACTATTTGATATATGATTTTTGTGAATGTCATAACAGAATTATATGTTCGAACCAAGTTGATTAAATCAACAATAATATATCATAGTAACCTAGAAAATTAGTGGAATTCATAAAAAGTCTCAAATTACATTTATTTGGGTGTTTATAACATCAATTATGTCAATATTTCATTAACAAGATAATTACTGCATCATATTTGTGTCATAAATAAATTAAATTATTTGATGTCTAAAAATTACAAATAAAATACCATCATGTAGTAAATCTTTTTAGCTTTCTAATTAATATTTACAATCGAATTTATCTTATGTATAACCCCATATTAGAAATGATTTACTTATTAAACTTTGATTTTAACTATTTTAACCCTTCTTTAAATAAATTAATAATAAATGTCCTAATCTAATTCAAGTGGGCCTAAATGGTCATATTTTATTCCTAAGTTTGTTTGTGGTCGAATTACACTTGTCCAATAGAGTTAGTACATGTGTTAGGGTAATATTAATATCATATTTACCCTTAGTTACCCTATTTACTATTAACCGTGGTAAAAAAAAGTAAAAAGTTACTATTCACCAAAAATTATTTTCATCTCATTGAACCACATTTGAGTCCTTGATATTAACCGTGTCTCTCGGATTTTCGAAATTCCATTCACAGAAGCGGTAAAATTAAGTTTTATGCAAAATTCAGTTTTTAACCTACCACTTAGTGGTTTCACTATTCATCAAAAATTGAAAGTTTTCAGAAAGATGCCAAAATTTCATCCTAAGCTATATTTCATATTCCGAATTCAAAAATGAAGTCTATTTTACCAAATTCATAACATAGAAATTGCATTAATTAATTTTATAATTAAATCCCGCTGTTAAAACAAATAACGTGTTTTTAAGAAACAATATCTATCAAAAGATTGACACTTGTTTATGTCTAGTTTAAATGTGAAATTACATCCAATGACCAACATTGTATTAAATTGTAAAAATATATTCTAAATATACTTTAAAACCACTCAAATTAATGATTTATCACTATTAATTATTTCGATTAAAAAAGTTGTTTTTAATTATAATTTAGTAATTTTCACTATTCATCAGAATATGAAAGTTATCCGAAAAGTAACAAAATTTCACCTTAGGCTAAATTCGATACTCCGAATCCAAAAATGAAGTCCATTTTGAGAGTTAAAATTTCTAAAATTTAAAAAGTGGTTATTACTATTCATAACGGCTAGTTTTAATAATATTTTAATAGCATATCATTGTTTCGTGAAACTCAGGATTACGTACCACACACGCTATCGAGGAAGGTTGCGATTGCGTGTAATGCAAGGCAAGTCAAGGATGCGTGTTGTGCAAGCTCCTTTTGGTGTAGCGTATAACACAAGACATTAGTAAAATAAAAAAGAATACTTTTCATAAAATCTCGGGCTGTTACAGTAAGGGGGTCATATAGATACATTTCCAATCAAATGTAATGGAATTTATATGAATAATAAAAAACAATTACATGGATCTAAAAGAGGAGAGGGAAATCTATCATGGAATATCAACATTGTAATGGGTGTAATGGGAGGCATTAATGGGACATAAAGGGGTCTCCAATCATCTAAAAATAAAGAGGTAATTTTGGGGGATCTGAGAAATAATACCCCAACATTTTTAATTTAAAACAAAATGGCATAAGAACATAAATAAAATTTGACAAAAATGACAATGGAAGAAATCCCTTACTTTGATGTGTCATCCCAATGGTTTGGGAGAGGCTTGAGAGAGGCATATTGGGAGTTTGAGGCACCTTGGGAGGGTTTTATGGAAAGGAGGTTCATGGTTGGTTGAACTCCAAAGGCTTTTATTGAAGAAAATGTGGGATCTTGGGTGGGTTATTATAGGAAATTAATGGGAAGTCATTATTATTTAGGTTTGAGACACCTCACATTAAACTAATCAAACCACAACCCAGCCCATGGTTTTTTCCCATTGGTTTTTCCAAAAGGGTAGTGGAAAAAAATATTTTATAATTCCAATAACATAACTTTTTCAAATAATTTGGTTTCTTATGTAGAGGTGAGTCACACTCTCAAGAAAACAATTTACGAAGATAAAATGTTGTATAATCCTTTAAGGGTCCACTAAGTCATTGTAAAATAAATCAAACAAACCCAAAATCACATTATTTTAATGGTAAAACATATATTTTCCGAACATAATGTTCATATTATTTTATTACATCGTTATTGGGTCATTATGATGTCATATAACACATTATATATTTAAATGGAATTTATTTTTTACCCAAAAATTCAACTGTCTCTGAAAATTATGAAATTTTTTTGGTTAATATTGAAATCTTGATTCCAAAAGTAATATTCATTTTATCAAAATAATTTTATAAATATGTGAATTTTTCATTTAAAAAAACTGTAATTTACTGAAAATTCATGGTTTTTGACAAAAACTCCTTTCAAACCTTAATTAAAATTACCATTTCATTCATAAAATTTTAAAATAATTTATATTTAATAATAGGTAATTTAATAATGATAATAATAATTTATTTAAATATACATTAATTAAAAAATTCGAAAATTCATCAAATATAGATTTCTTAGTGGAATATTAATTAAAATACTATTTGTTTTTTAAAAACTATTTTCAAAGTAACAATAAAAAATTGAATGCACATTATTTATAAAAAAAATAATTTACATAGTCATAATTATAGGATCTTGTTACATAACTTCTTATAAAACCCATATAAGACTGAATGGTAAAGTGTGCATTGGTGACAAACTCTTGGGGTGGCTCAGATAACATCGCTCGACTGGTAATCTCTATTAACTTCCACTTCTCCTACAGGTGGTTCCACTCATGCTCTAGATTTCAATATTGGATTCGGTTCGATCAAGAGTGAATCCCAAATGTGCCACATGATTTTCAAGCTCTAACAAATGGGCGTCATAAGGGGAAATTATTCTGGATGAGGCCATCACTTCCTTCGTCGGACTAAATTGGATTTTTTAAATCCCTATATTTAAACTAATAATGTGATCATTGTTAGACGACAATATTATATACAGTCACAATTATTAATAGTATTTTAAAATCTAGAAACATAAAACCAATTAAGATTACATTTTACATAACCATAACATGACATTTATTTAGATCAAGAGTAATTTCTAATTAAAAATGTCTGGGTCGTTAAAATCTCCCCCCACCTTAATAAATTTCTCAATTTAAATTTCCATTTCCCACTCTAAAAAAGATGAGGGTAATATTGCTTCATCACTTCCTATAATTCCCACATTGATTCTTAAAACTTTTGGTTTCACCACAGCACCTTCACGAGGGGCATTTTTCTAATTTCGTAGGACTTTTTCTCTACAATATATGATCTTCACTGGTTTCTCCTCATAATTAAGATAATCCTATAATGGTAAAACCTCTAAAGAGAGTACATATGAAGGGTATGGTATGTACATCTTTACGAGACATACATTAAAGACATCATTTACTTTTTCCATGGAAGATGGGAGTTCTAGTCTATTGGCCACAACCCCGACACGATCAAAAAACATGAAGGGGCCGATGTACCTCGGACTTAACTTCCCTTTCATTCCAACCCTTATGACATTATTCCTTGGATATATGCATATGATTACCATTTCACCATCTTTAAACTCATGTTCTCATAGACGGTTATCAACCTAAATCTTCTGCCGACTCTGGGCTTCATTGATATGCTGTTGAATGGTTTTTACCATCTCCACCATTTCATCTACCATTTATGGTCATAGCAGCTTATGCTCACCAACTTCATCCCAACATGCTGGTGTTCTGAACCTCTTCCCATACATGGATTCATAAGGTTCCATTTGTATTCTCGAGTGGAAACTGTTATTATTGGATAATTCAACCTGAGGATGATATTGATCACATAATCTTTTAAAGTCTATTAAACATGATCTTAACATATCTTCCCATGTCTGAATAGTTCCCTCATATTGGCCATCAGTTTAAAGATCATAGGCCGTATTGAATTTCTATTAAGTATTCATAGGAACATGGAGACACTTACAATACATATAGAAGAATCATGGAACTCGATCAGATACAATAGATGTTGGTACTTCAAGTAGCCTTCCCAATTCCTTGATATATATCTGTGCTAGTTGATCCAATGAAAAGTCCTCCTAAATTTATATGAAGAGTGCAGACTTTGTAAGACGATCCATAACTACCCATATTTCATTATTTCCTTTGGATGTCTTCAGATGTTCAGTGACAATGTCTATGGTGATGTTCTCCCATTTTCATTCTGGTATGGGTAATGGTTTCATCATCACCTTAGACGTATTCCTCTTTACCTTCACTTTCTTACACACCAGACACATTGATGTATACTCGGCGATCTCCTTCTTCATATTATTCCACCCATAATGCTTTCAGATATCTTGATTCATAATTGTGTTTCCTTGGTTAATAGATAAATTTGAACTATGTGCATCATTAAAAATATCCTTCTTCACCTCTAGACTTAATGGAACACATATTCTTTTACCAATATGAAAATTCCTTCATCATTAACATTGAACTCTGAGGATTTCCATTTTCCGATAGATTCCACTTTCTTCCAAATTCCAGCATCATCATTTTGAGAATCTTTAATCCATTCCAAAAGTTATGGTTGAGCAATCATCTGTGAAAGGATTCATGATGTTCCATTCTTTATGATTCCCATGTCCATAATCGTCAAATCTCAGACATTTGGATCCTTATCAATTCATATTAACGATATAATCATTGTGTCCTTTCTATTTAGAGAATTCTCCACCATCTTCAATTTCTCATGGTGGTAATGGATTGAGAAATCATAGTCATTGATTAGCTCTAACCATCTTGGTTCGTGCATGTTCATCTCTATCTATGTGAATATATACTTGAGGATTTTGTGGTCTGTATATATTTCACACTTCTCCCCAAAGAGATAATTCTGCCAAATTTTTAAAGAATAGATCACCGAAGCCAACTCCAGATCATGAGTTGGATAATTCTTCCCATGGTCTTTCAATTTCCTTGAAGCATAGGCAATGATATTTTCATTGTTCTATAACACAAATCCCATGCCCCTCTTTGAAGCATCACTGAATACCATAAAAAGTTCTCTACTTGTGGGTAAAGTGAGAATGGGGGAAACGATAAGCCTTCTTTTCATCTCCTTCATGATTTCTACTCATTCATATATAAAAGAAAACTTTACTCCCTTCTGAGTTATCTAGGTAAGTAGATTGGAAATTCGTGAGAAATTTCTCACACAACGTCGATAATATCCAGCTAACCCCAAAAAGTTACGTATATCCATTTTCGATGTTGGAATCACCATCCCTCAATTGCAGATTTCATGGAGGTATTGATAGATATCCTATTTCTTGTAAACATATGGCCCAATAATGAGACCTCCTTCAACCATAAATCACACTTTATGTACATTGCACAAAGCTTATCCTTTCGCAAGGTCTCTAGTACAGATCTTAGTTGCTCCTCATGATCCTCCTTGGTTTGGGAGTATATTAGAATATCTTCTATAAAGACTACAAAAAATTTGTAGATGTAATATCTAAAGAATATATTAATCAAGTCCGTGAAGTTATCTAGAGAATTATTCAATCCGAAAGAAATTACTATTAATCTATATTTACTGTATCTTGTACGAAAATCAGTCTTGGGAATATTTACTTTCTTCAACCTTATTTGATAATATCCTGACCACACATCCACCTTGGAGAAGTATTTTTCTCGACACATATGATCAAACATGTCATTAATTCATTGGAGGAGATACTTCTTCCTTATCATGATTTTTTAACGCTCGTGATAATCGATAAAAAGGCGCATTGGCCCTTCCTTCTTCTTGATGAAGAGGACTGATGCACCCCATGGGGAAGCACTTGGGTGTATAAACACTTTATCCAGATTCTCCGTTAGTGGGTTATTTAGCTTTTCAAGCTCAAAAAATCCATTCTATATGGATTCGTGGATATTTGCAATTCTCCTGGTATATGATCAATTGTGAATTCAACATCTTTTCTAGGAGGAAGACCCGGATATTCCTTAGGAAACACTTCAGTGAATTCTCTCACAATAGACATGCTTTGATGGATGGTTACCTCCATTGACTCAATAATCTGAGCCAGATACGTGTGATCAAAGGGTAGTAATATTCACACTTGAGATGAAGGAGAAAAAAACGATTCTTCTTCATTCTTTCAATTGTACATAATCAGGGTTGATTCTCTACAAGGAGATTGATTTCCATCTCATGACAATTTATGTTGTCTCTATTTAAGGAATGAAAATCCATTCCATGAAATGAATCAAATTCTACTAGAGAGAGTACAATGAGGTTCACTGAGATGTTCAATCCACCAATAATGATAGTGGAGGAGTTATATTCATGGGATGCAATGATTTCCCAATTTTCCGTACTCACTGATATCTTTACTTCCATTAATTTTGGTGGTGTTGGAATTGTTCTACTATAATTTTGATATATAAAAGAATCCGTAGAACCTGAATCAAAATTTATGTTTGTTATTCTATAATGAATAACCAGTTTACCTATTACCCATTAATATTTGGGGTTCTCTTTGGAAGAAGTGATTGTAAAAGCTCATTTTTTTAGCCTTTGAGGTTGTTGGTTTCCACTGAAAACCCTTGGCTTAGAGAACTTGTTTGCAAAAAGCACCGATTCATTGATGTTGAAGAAAATAACACCACGTTGAGGGATGAGTAGAGTGTTCCTATCCTCTGTCATAGTCTCATGTATTTCTTTCCAATAGTTAATAGCAAAGATCTATTTTCTTCCACACCTAAATCATTTTCCTAATCCCCTTCAATAAATTTTTGGGGAGCTTTTTTCCACACCTTTGGCAAGTGGGGTTTTGGATTTTCCTAGCACCATTGGATTTATACATCAGACTTATAGAATTGAAGTCCACCTTATGCTTTTCCCCTTGATACTTAACAGATTCTCCCATATCCATTTCAACCTTGATGGCACATTGGACAGTTTCTTCATAGCTATCGAAGTCACATATTTCCAGAACTTCCCAAAGGATGGGTTTTATCATACCAAAGAAGTTGTCTACCTTTCATTCACGGGTATCATCAATTCCAGAGGCATATCATGCAAGCCTTGTGATGTTTTCCTTGAATTATCTTACTGATACATAGTCTTATTACATAAGTTCAAGGAAGTCTAATTCGATCTTAAGCCATCGGGTGCATGGAAAATATTTATCAAAAAACATATTGTGGAAATCCTTCCATTCCAATACCTCGATCTCATCCTTAGGCTTCGTATTTTTTTTATTAATGTACACAATTGATTAGCTTCACCATCATTACGATTAGTAGCAAGGAGAACCATCTCTTGTTTAGAACATTGAAGGATTGAGAAGATCATTTCAATGGAGATGATCTATTTTTCGGTGATTGATGGACTAGATGTTCCATTAAAAGTTGGAGACCGTAGTCTCATGAAGCTTTCGATATCAACTTTTTCTTTCTTAGGGGCTGCAGAATGTTCTTCTTGACCCATGTTTCTATTGAAATAGTTAGTTAACCAAGAGAGAAGTGTGGAGAAGTTCACGATTCACTCTCCCATAAGATTGGGCATCCTATTTGCATAGTCATCACATTGATATTCACATCGGATGTTATCCATAGTCCTCCTATTACCACCCCTTGGATATAATTGAAGGAATGATAATGGTAACACATAATGTGTAATATACGGAAAAACTGATGACTTATAAATAACTTTTATTTCCATAACTTATGAATATGTAGTCTTGAATCTATGTTATCAATGATCAAAAATATAAATATACACTTAGGGTAAATCCATTAATAATGGTTCATAATAGAATTTTGTATTTAACAATTCATATCCCCAAGGAGTTTCATAACGAAGATTGCAGTAAGGCCCTTTGTCGTGTACCAGGATGCGCTAGGTCAAGCCTGAAACTTCTTGTTAGGGTTTCCACCGCTAAGTACATATATGACAGAGCCACCTCTACCTTCTCGTATCCAGACAAGGATGTATTTGATAGATAAAACACTTATTCAATACCCATGAAAAATTAGGTATGTTTTTATTATACATAGTCTGGTCTCTAAGGATTTAATAGGGTCCTCTAATCCTAATCCAAAAAAATAACTAATCCAGTCCTCTGATACCAACTATAACAACCCATAACTTTTTAACAAACATAATCATGATTTATTACATAAAAATCACTTTATAAAACAGAGAAGTTTGATAGGACTTTTGTATTTTGGGCTTAGGATCATTACATAACATTTTTAATCCTTAAATACATCATCTTTATTGAAAACATCTTTTACATTGCCACTATCTTCCCTCATAGTTAGCATTGTATGTGATAACCTTAGGACATGCACAACAAAAGGGTGAGATATAAAGCCCAAAAAGAGAATAAACAAGGAATAACATGAGGAATAAAAAACATGTTATAAAATAGGCATATCAATGGAGAACAAGATAAACCTGAACATAAAGGAAATATAAAGAATGATATTCATAACATGGAAATGTGGAAATAATATTTAACATGAGTTTAGAATTTTCCAAGGCTTATTACAGACATAGTTTGAGTAAATCCTCTTTTATATTGAACTATAATTATTAAAACCTCTTTTCACTTTTTGTATCATGATATTGATCTTTACCCAAAGCATTGGAGTGCTATCTCGGCTCCTCCTTCTTAAACATATCATTTCATGCATAAGTGTGCCACATGGTTCCTATAACATGGAATCAATCAACAACATAAGTCATTACATGATTAACTAATGTGTAAGACATACATATATATACCATTCAATATGTATATGTTCATAGAGGTGAATACCTTTTATAGAGACATGGCAATGGTATTCACTACATAGTGATCATGGCTTGGAAAAATTTTGGGCAATTTTGGTAGCATAACTACGTGACATAAAGATTCATGAAAATGGTTGATGAGAGAAAAATGTGTTCCTCATAATATGTATATGAAATGAACAGTAAGGGGGTCATATAGATACATATTCCAACAAATGTAATGGAATTTTGATTAATAATACAAAATAATAACTTGTATGTAAAAGAGGAGAGAGAAATCCATTAGAGAACCTCGACATGGTAATGGGTATGCATTGGAGGAATTAATAAGAGATAAAGGGGGCTCCCATAATCTAAAAAAATAAGAGGGAATTATAGAGGTGGGGAGAAATCATACACTAATATTTTCAATTGAAATCAAAATAGCATAAAACAATTAATGAAAATTGGACAAAAATGAGAAATGAATAAATCCCTTACATGGAAGTGTGATCCCAAAGGCTTGAGAGAGGCTTGAGAGCGGCTTATATGGAGGATGGAGTACATTTAGAGGATTATAGTGAGAGGAGTGTCGGGGTTTCTCTAACTAAAAATGAATTTAGTGAATATATAATGGCAGATTGGGTTGGATTATTTAGGAATGGAGAGGTAATTGTTTATTATTTTTGCTTGGGACACCTCACATCAAACTAATCAAAACCACAATCTAGACCATGGTTATTGCCCATGGTTTTATCCAAATGGGAATGGAAACAAATATTTAACATGGACAATGGCCGAACGTCTTAAAATAAAGGGGTTGCTTTTGTGGAGGTGAGTCACACTCTTAAGGAAAATAATTTATAAAGACAAACTATTTTATAATCCATGAAGGTTCCACTAAATCTTCTTAAAATAATTCAAAGAAACCCAAAATCACATTATATTTATTTTAAAATATATATTAGCCGAATGTAATGTTTATATTGATTTATTCCTACACTATTGGGTCATTATAATGTCATAAAACACATTATATATTTAAACGGTATTTAATTTTTACCCAAAAAATAGACTATCTTAGAAAATTAAGAAAAACTCACCATGGATAATTTTAACATCCTGATTCAAAAAATAATATTATTTTTTGTCTAAATAATTTTATAAATATATAAATTATATCCTAAAAAACTAAAATTTACCAAAAATTCATTGGTTTTGGAAAAAACTGCTTTCAACCTTAATAAAAATTACAATTACGTTCATAAAATTATAGGATAATTTATATTTAATTAAAATAATTTATAATAATAATATTAATATTTTAGTAAAATATTATTTAATTCAAAAATTCATTATTTCATCAAAATAGATTTCTTAGTTGTATACATTCTAATAATATTATTTGTGTTTTTAAAATTATTTTCAAAGTTACAATAATAAAATTAATGAATATTATGTATAAATAAATAATATCCAAAGTCATAGTTCTAGGATCTTGTTACATAACCCCTTATAACACTTTCATAATACAAAATGTAAGGTGTGCGATGGTAACAGACTCTTCGGGTGGCTTGGATAAATCGCTCGGGTGGTAATCTCTATTAACATCCACTTCTCCTATTGTCAGTTCCGCTCAGGTATAAAATGTTCAGGCTCGGCTTGAGCTTGGTCAAGAGTGAATCCCAATAATGACACCTCATTTCCAATCTCTAAAAAATGAGCATCACACAGGGAAATTCTATTGGATGAGTCCATCACTTCTTCTTTCTGAGTAAATTGGATTTGTTAAATCCATATACTTATACGAATAATGTGATCATTATTCAAAGGCAATATAAGCAATAGTTACGATTTATAACCGTATTTAAAAAACGGGATGCATAAAACCAATGATGTTCAAATTTTACATAACCATAATAAGAAATTTAACTAGATTAATAGGAATTTTCATTAATGAATGTTTGGGTCATTACTGATACAACATGAAATTCTTCCACAAATGCACTATTCAATATGAAATGTTCTTTAAAAATACACATATGAACATCATTGATCTCAATGTACACATCCACTTCTATAATGATTTATTGAAGCTTTCTCGTTCTCTTCTGTTTAACAAATGGATTATTCACAATCATACATTTGGTGGAACGGTAGGATTCAACTCAAACATGATATAAATTTAAGAAAAGTTTGTTATTACAAGAATATCATTATGAGGTTTAACCCATTAAATACATTTTGTGAGAGGAAGTTGATATGCAATGAAAATTGTCAAATTTATTATTGTAATTTGAAGAGTGACCATAAAAATAAATGTTGGAAATTATTTGTAAAACAATGTGAAATAAATATATAATACACATATAAGGTATAATAATATGAAAATGTGATGTAGTATTGACCCATACCATAGTTCCATTCTATTGGCGTTGACCCACTTCAGCCCATTGCATAAAAGTCATGAGTTGTTCTATGTGACATCATGATAACATTCCTCGCACAATCCTACTTGAAGCCTTGTTATCTTCACCAAATACATTACCAAACACATCTATATTGGTTTTTGAAGAGATGATAATGGTGGATAAATTGATAATACTCTTTTTAGTGGAATTGTTTAGAACTATTATAAAAATCATGAAAATTTTTTCATACATAAATTCTTTTAGACTATAAATATTTTCATTTTAATTAAAACTTATTTAATGCACCATGTATTAATATATTATTGAAAATAGGATTACAATGGAATAATAGATCACTTAAATCAAAACACTAATGAAATTAATATTAATAATTATAAATTAATTTATAGATTTCATTTAATTAAACTAAATTTTCATATCTTTAAATAATTAGACATTATTATCATTTAAAACATTTTCATTCATTATAAGGATGTGGTATCATGTTTTTGATAATGGGATGTCTTCACCAATAAATATAATTTAATTTATTTTAATAAATAGATTAATGGATAATTACATTAATAAAATGGTTTTATTGATAAATTTTATAATTTTTTTTTTCATGGTAAAAAAATAATATAGGAATCCATGGATTTATATATGTTTGTAAATCCATTCAACCCATCAAACATAGTTGTTAAACAATTTTTAATTTGATTCATTATAAATTTGGAGTATGCATTATTTCATTATAACACATTGATGTCTGTTGACGCCCAACAATTTGACATAGTAAAATAGAGGCTTGATGAAACACTAAAAATAAGTATTTTTTCTCTAAATAAAATAATGATGATGCATACATACATGGATATTAATTTTATATAGCACAAAAATCACTTAACCATCAATAGGAATCATGATCGCATGACCTTATATGAATCAATGAAATAGATTATGTGCTTTATGTGAGACATATAATGATCACATGAAACCCAATTGATGATAAATCGTGATCCCATGAAGGATCAAGATGAGTTTAGATAGTCACCGAAACACTTTAAATAGATTCAATATGATCATGTGGTAGGAAGAATCACAAATTCAGGATAATCAACCAAGAAAGTATTACAATAAACGATGAAAATGATGGAACTCCTATGTGAATAAGGATTTTATAACATTCATGAATGTTCTTTTGATGTTTTTTTGATATGTTCAAATATGATGTTCTCTCTATAGAGACATGTTTCCCACAGAATTATATGTCTTTGTGTGAATGTCACCACTATCATGTAAATGTCCATGGACTAGTTCATTTAATAATGAGATTACCTAATGGAAAACAGATTGGAAAACACCACATGCTTCATACAATAAAATCTATAAAATGAAGGGTTCCTTATCTGATGAGGGATAATAATGTTATATGTGAAGGGATAATGTGATTCACATGGTTAGATCCTTGATTATTTTAATCCCAATAGATAGGTCACCCCATACCATGTCAATGTCTTTAGATATGTTTACTAATCTCAAAATGGTCTCCATACATGTCATCCTAATACCAATTTGGATCATTGAAATATTGGTTAAATAATAAAAAAGTTTTCTTCCATCCTCAATTGATCATTTGAAAGACCTTTTAAATGATTATGGTTCATGAAAATAGTTATTAGGTCATGATTATACAGTTGATGGTTATCATGAGACAGAAGGATGATTTAATTCAACTAGATCATGTAGAGTGCCTAATATAAAATCAGATCAGAGGACATTCTCTAGTGAATGAATTCAAGATATGATATTTAACCACCATGAAAAGTGATATAGATATGGGTTCGATATGGTAAAAAAATCAACACCTACAACAAAAAATCATAATCATATATATGATAGAAACAATTTCATGGGTGGATGAATTTGTAATCTCAAGAGTACTCCACCATGAAATAATAATGTAAAAACTTAAGGACTTATGTTGTATGAGAATGAATTTTTTGTGTTAATTTCAATGATCAAGTGAAGGATATTTTGTGTTTCATCTTGATGATTCAATTAGACATTGAAGATGAGATTATTTAAATAGTGACCAATTAATAGGGATGATTATGGGAGTATGATATAGATTAAACGTATCTATTGGTGGTGGCTCATAGATCACTATAAAAAATGAGTGTTGGAGGTGTAGGGATTGAGTTTCAAATTTCTATTTCAATTTCAAAATTTGTAGCTTTGATTTGGGTTACCTCAGTTTTAAGTTTAGAATTTGAATCCTCATAGTCTTGTAACATTTTAATATGCATATTTGGTTTTTGATATATAGAAAGTAAGGTTCCCACTAGAAATAAATTTGGATTTTTAGAAAATAAAAAAAAATGGATTATAGGAATACATTTAGATCAGATCCTAATCCAGTACTTGGAAATTTCGACATTATCATACGGAAACCCCCAAAAACATTGTTTGGTTCATGTAATAGTTATCTAACATATCGTAATCCTAAAATATGTTTCCCCATATATGTATGGATTAAATAGTCAACATGTCATTTGTAAAACATCAAACAGTTCATACTGACAACCATAGACATGATAGTTAAGTCAACTGGACACCCTCAGACATGTTATCCTTGTCATGTATAAATGAAGGGATATTTACCCTCAATCTATTTATTTAAAAACCACAAATATTTTGTTGAGAAATCTTCATTTTATGGTATGAGCTCATAATGAACTAGGGGGTTTCAACCATCCATCTATTGTCATTCCATGAGACCCAAATTCCATCAATTCATGTTCAGCAGACATCTCATAGTTCCCACTCTTCGTCCATCAAAGGATAAAGGATGAATAGGTGACATAAAAATCCACCTTGGTTTAAGTCCATTCATATTCCAAATATCAAATGAAATGGATCAAGATTTTATTATGAGTTTATAATTCATCCTCATCTATCAGTGGTTTATAAATGGGACTACACATGAGCATCCTCTTAAATTTAATCATAATCTATACCTCCAAGAAACCTAAACAGATCAATTGGTGGTGATGAATTTAACTATGAAAACCATTAATCCAATTAAGAATATTATATTTTGGATTCCTTTTCAAGGAATGTGATCGATTTCTAACATTCTATTTGGGATAATTCAATTCATATTTTGATCATCTACTAGTAGTTTGTCAGATCACTATCAAAATCATATTTTTCACATCAGTTGTGGATAAAGTGACATTATGGATTTTTGATGATCATATTGATAATATAATAAAACTCCCCCCAACCAGTGAAGAAATAATGTGTAATTACCACTAAAAAATATGATATAAATTACACTATGCATTGGAATTGACCTTAGTATATATCCCAAAAGTAGTCGCTTGTTTTTGAACTCTAGGGAAATAACTATAATAATAAAAAATTATGTTTTCATGCCCATCACATGAATGAGGAAAACTGTAAAATGTGGAATAATATTACAACCATTACAAGATACATTGGATTCCCACCTAATGTGTGATCAATATTAACGCTACTTAAATTTCCTTGTAAACATCCTGTCAACATGACAGTAAATTTCTTGTTTTTATCCTAAACGAACTATGTTGGTCTTGATACCTATTATTGTAGGATATGTAGGGATCCTCCAGTAGGTTCAAACCCAATTTTGATAAATTATTCCACTTCATGGATGGTAGTAAACATTGGAGTTCCATGTGGTATAGATTGATAACTCATGAAGTGCCTCATTTATAATCATTAATTGGAAATAGATGGAGATTCATTGATATATACGGGTGGTTACAATAATAGAACACACTTATTCATGTACATGGAGTCAGCATCCGATAATATATTTAGGGTAACAAGTCTAATTTTAGGATTTTGATATTATTGATGAAAATATCTTAAATCTATAAGATATTCTTAGATTAGAAAATAATTCCACCCAAAAGGGTGAGACAATCCGGACATCCCATCCTTAGGACGAATGTCAGTTCCTTAATGTCTTCTGGTATGAAACCAAAAATGATTTCCTTCTTTTTGAAATCATTCACATGGATTACTATCAATATGATATCCCTCGTGAGTTTCTATTGCATACAAAAAATAGTCAATTAGTAATATAATTATTCTAAAATTATATTGAACGACACACAAATGAATTATTATCATCTGACCATTGATAGAAACTAATTGATGAACCCAGTGTAAAATAATCATTTTATAAAATAAAAAACATCTCTATATGAATTACACATTTTGTTTCCTAATCCCAAATAAAAAATTACTATAACAATTTCACCAGAAACAAACATGTTGAAAATGACCTAATTATTTCAAAAATTAAAATTGATTAGTTTACAACATGTAGGTTTATTTTTTTCACCTCCAAAAAAATAAAATTTGTCCCAATTTGAATCTCATTAATAATAAAAATTATCGGTTGAATATACATTAGAAAATATTGTGCTCTATTATTTATGAAAAAAATAGATGTCATGAAATAAATATTTTTTATAATAAAAATGAACAGTTGATCAAAATTCAAGAAATTTTGATTTTTATGTAATGAAAAAAATTTCTAGACACCGAATGGAACATTAAAATATTAAAAATGAACGTTTAACCACACATTAATCCATTTTTTCAACACTTACAAATAAAGTGGAAAAAATATGTGTATCATTCAAATAAAAAAATGACCAGTTGACCACACAACTAAAAAATTTATTTTCTATCTCCTACAAAAACAATGTTGACCTTGATGTGAATATTTTATTAAAAAAATATTATTAAGCTACCCATGGGATGATTATTCTTCTATATCCCTTTAAAAAAATTCACAAACAAGAAATGATAATAAATAAAAGCATTTATCAGGAACAGATGATTTGGAAAATTTATTACTTTATATTCATTACTAAAAGATGACATTGTTTATTTTTTACCTCATGATTATAGATAACATACTCACAGAATTCAATCTAACATGAATCCATGGAATCATAAAGAAATCAAGTAATAACTTCAACTATGATAAAAATCTTTACATATCACAAAACAACTTCACCCACCTAATTCCCATAGTTTTGGGTCACAAACACAATGTTTCAAGAGTAAAACCAACATGGTACTATCCCAACCATCCCGGATACATGGAACTGTATCCCAAAACAGATTCCCACAATCCCACCATACACGAGGAAGGATGTAACACATTTTAAAATGACTATCACCACTAATAACTTCTTCCATATACTATCCCTAAAATGTAAAAATAAACACTATATTTATCATATAAAGGTGCATAATATTTTCAGATAAATATCCAGACAATTTTATTATATTCCTAGGGAGGTTTTAATAATCTTATATCTTCAACATCATCCAACCAGTACCCCAGTCACATGATGATGGAGCAACCTGACCGGTCACCATCATGTAAACATATATCCTAACTCCATGGATATCTCACTTTTAATAGAAATATAAAGATTAATGGGAGTGGTCATATATCACTACCTTCTCTAAAGAATCCCACTGATATATTTTGGTATTATATCGTCATTTTGATCACATCCCATATCAGCAAAATCAAGTTTGTTCATGTAATCTAATAGAAATCATGGGGGAAATAGTATCCCCTACCCCATGCATAAAACCCATTAGCATATCCTAATGAAAAACTATTTTTAAGAGGTGGATATATCCCCAAAATAAATATAATTCATCTATATTATGTATTGGAAACCATGGTCATGCAGGACAAAATTATTCCACATACTCTGCTAAAGAGACATTATATTATAGAAACAATAAATGTGCTCTACTTGATTATTCAATCACAGATATAGATTTTGGGATAAGAACACACTTCTATCCAAAATTCCATATAATCAATTCTCCTCGATCAATATGAATAAATTGAAACTCCATAGCAAGAACACATTATTTCTTCCATATAATAAGTTTATCGATATATCTCGATAAAGTGATAGGGACGAAACATTTTTATATACCCGTTATGAGTAGGGTCTTTTAATAAAGATATTTAATCACATCTAAATATGTTGTCAATCTAAAAAAATAAATACATTGTAATGTAACAAAGGACAATAATGATCATACCCATATCCCTTATATAACTGAGGTCTGTCAGTAAAATTTTTTGAACACCTTTGTATAGGTTTGTATACCTTGTAATGAAGTTACTTGATATATTCCAAAATATTTTATAAGATATGAATATATCCAAACTTATTCTAATGAATGATATAACTATAATTATATATAGGTATATAAGAGGAGGCTCATACATTTTCTTCCATTCCAATGGTCTGTTGTAACATTCCAATACCAAATGAATTTACGAAGTAGTACTATAATTCCACTTTAACCCAAATCGACCATGAAATACTATAAATCAAATATAGTATGCTCATATCCCTGCTGACAATACAAAAGACCCCTGGAATACTCCAGTGGCTTCCCAATATAAGGATCAAATAACCAAATCCATAGAAATTCTTCATTATGTTCTGGAAACCATCACACAGTAAGCTCATATTACTGTTGAACCACAGAAGGAATAATATAATATCATCTCCATGTTGGTTGATGATGGTCATATACTATATATTCCCAATTTTAGCATCCTCAAGGATGTTAAATCATGTCGATTGTACACCAATATCTAGATTACTTTTAAATCCAAGATAAAGGTAGAAACTACTATGAAAATTCGTTTCAAAGTAGAAAAGATATCTATTCCATGAACCCCAACCCTGATATCCACTATGGGAAACCGCCCCATTGTAATATCACCCACATAAATAAAAAGTTTACACCTTTTAAGAGTTCATCATATATAGAGTTTCTTAAATAACTAGTGTTACCAATATATAGTTCCCTACCAACTATTAGTATCCCCACAATGCTATTTATTAAATACCAAGAAAATTATCTATGTTGTTTAACTAGGTGGATAAATATCAACCTAATGATGATGGAGTTGACATGGATATATGAAAGTTTTTTTAGAAACAAAATCTCATCCATGTTCTAGCAAATCACTACTCCTGACACTGAGATCCTAGATAATAAATAATAAGAGTTCAATCCTTATATAAAATAGAATATGTGGGAGAACCCTCAATAATGGAAGGCTATACAACTAACATATCATTAATATGAGGGTCAACACCAATGAATAAAAACACTATATTGCCAGATACGCATTCCCATATTATATATGGCCCAAGACCCTTGTTTGGAAGATAATAAAAAATATATGTATTTTATTTATCTATAACATGAAAACACTCCATTTGATTATTTCTAATGTCCCGTCAGGGATTAATAACTAATTTTGGGTCATGTGTGCAAAAATTCATTCGTGATTGAAACCCACCTCAGATAATGAATCCTATAATTTCGTAGCCACACGAGAGATCGGGTGACTATGTAACGCGGATTATAGTTGGTAATTTCAACAAAACTCCTATACTTTGTGAACTAAAAGACACCATAAATATAGTGATATGGCTGATAGTAATCTCTTATGAGGGAACTCTCAAAAAAATGTAGACACATATCATACACAATATCTGAAATATCATACAACCCAATAGTTTCCCATATAATGTGATTCTGATTATAATAATCCCTTTTACCATATCCATTCATGAACTAGATTGTTACAAATTTGGTAGATCACCATAAAAAATACATTAAAATAAATTTATATGAAAAACTATCTATCATGGTTGGGGGGAATTTTATTAATAATCTATTTCACATGGTTCATAAAAACATATGATGGTCATGATGAAATTGGCAGTGGATCCGAATAAACAGAATCACACAATGGATAGAATATTTCTTATCTCAATTTCAATCTCAGGATTCATTAGATTTTAAATAATGGGATCATAAAGCATTAATAGTCTCACTAAATCAAACCTTGATTGTTGGAATAAGAGTTGTTATATCATTAAAATCACAGAAATATGAGTTGGTCATTTTTTCATAGAAGGATAAACCAATGGTTGGAATCCCCATGATTCCTCCAAATGCAAAAATAACCTCTTCCATTTAGGGTAGGTTGAATATGAAAAATTTGAAACTCCTCTATGGTTACCATTATATGATAATTATTGTGGGTTAATCTGAAAATGGAAATCAAACCTCACATGGTTCATAAGCTTGGATGGTCTAATAGAGCCAAAAGTATGTGAAATGACACAGATGAAACCCTCAATGGAAGAGAATATAGGAGAAAATATCACTACTACATAGAGAGTGAGATGGTTTCAAATACAACATGGTATGAATCCCTCTGGTGGTAGATAATTTGAATGAAAAACTGAAGAAGAACACAGAGAATTTGATATAGATCCATATCCTGGCACATCTGAATGATTAATTTCAACCTCTCAAGTATATTATTTCCATGGAAAAAGGACAAAAGTGGATATCTCCCACTCACAACTTGAAGCATAGTAATCCCCTCCAGTGAAGAAAAACTACAAAATTATAATGATTAGATATAGAACCATTGATAATTTAAAAAAGAACTACCCTGGCTTAATATTCCTGCTACATATCATCTTAAAAAATAATAGTATTTCTGGCCCACCATGCTTGATAATGATAATCCACCTCCAAGGTGACATGTTAGAATCAATACTTCTCTAGATCTAGGAATATGATCTTCATAAACAAGAATTTTGAGGTTTATTGTGACCTTCTTATATTCTAAAGACATCCACCTCCTTATCAAGATTATAATCTTTTATTAGAATGGAAGATGAATCCATGTGATGTTTATGCTAGAAGAACACATCCAACCTTAACCACTCCCATTGTATTTGTTCGGGTCCCATAAGTTATACCTCCAAATTTCATCAAACACAATCAAGTCCTCACCAACACGATTGTATTGAATGGACCTGAAATGTGACCCTGTTCTGCCTAAGATTAATACATATCTCAAATGGGTGTGAACAAATTTCCCCCCACCTAATTTTATTTGTCATATCTTATGAAAGATTAAACACATGGGAGACTCAAAACAATACCTCCTGAAATTCATATCCCAATGTAGCCAGATGATTGGCCCTCAAGACCAATTAGAGGAAAATATTATGATTTATGTTATAGATTCTTGATGGGACAAAATTTGTTTAGAACAACATCCTTAAAATAGGATATTACATAGGCCATTAGAACATTATTATCAATTATATTACTATTTCATCACTATACTATGTAAATCAATGATTTTTTACCTCAAAAATTTTGAACAGTGTTAAAAAGATATGGTATTTTACATTATCTCCTATTAAAATAATTTAAAATATTAAATCAATATCCTACAATCGTTGGAGGAATTGGTCGACAATGTATTGATAATCTATATGATGATCTGAAAATATCAATAGTACTGGTAAAATATATAGGATGATTCCATGAGTGCATAGAAACTTAACAACACATAGAATTTATCAATTCCAAAGACTTGGAATTAATCATTGATAATTTCCATGATGGTGGAAAAAAGGTCCTAATATATAATAGATTGATGATGTTAACAAAAAACATGTAATGGTTCCCATCATAACACCCAGGATGGTTCCAAATTACCTGGTACCTCCCACTGAGTAGAAATAGCAGCTAAAAATACCATGATCTAATATTAAGAGATAATACTGTGACATAGGAATTTAGAAACGGATGAACAATGTTTATTACAAATGAAATTAATATATTCCTATTAACTTCAATGAAGATATGGAAAATATTCTCTTAAATCTACTCGTTTTTATGAAAACTAATAAGTTCAACCATAGTGACTACCTGGAATAAATCACATTTAAAATGAGGTTTGGTCACACCATCATGGACTATATTTCCTTTAAATACATCGTGTAGAGAATGGTTGATACTGGATAGGTGATAAAGGAAAAATCATTGGAAAAGATGACTCATGTAACCACACCCAGCTAGAAGAAGTGGGCGATTGTATATAAATACTATATAGATGTGAATAACTATTCAACATATGGATAACATGAAAATGCTACACCGAGCTCACACCACCATAAAATAACAACATTCTAAAAAAGTTATATTTCTCACTATTATGGATAATCCATTGAATCTTCCTACCTAAGGATGATATAATCATCATATATATGAAAATACCTAAAACATTGATATATATATCATTCAAATAGACTGTAAAACATAAAGACTTATTTCCATTAGTATTGGGATAATGGGCTCACCCGACCAAATGGAATCCTCATTAGAGGAAGAGCTCATTTTTTGTTATAATATTAACTGAACTTACCCTTTCTCTAATGATTAATAATATCCTGAATATGAGTTCATTATACCTAATCAAGGTGGAAGAGGATGAAGCTAAAAAATTTGAGCGTACAGGGGATGACATCATCGTGGATGAAACCAAAATTCCAATTTTATCTCTATATAATCTATATTCGTATCTACGGGTAGTGGGTGAGAACATTATAACTCCCAAAATAATAATAGATATTGTTATACATAATATTATTACATGACAATTACAACATTTTTATGATAAAAAACATATTATAGATACTGGTATTATACCCATGACTTTATTATTCTGGGAAAACAATGTGAATACATAACATTTACTTTAAAAAATATAAAAAATATTTAAATTATTATTCTTTTTACTTATAGAATCTCAAATTTTCCTTATTACATGTAATCACCCATAGATATACATCAATTAATTGGGTGAGAAAAAGGTATAGTAGGAGGAGGAATAAGGGAGATAAATTTAATGTACATGGGTGATCATAATCATCATCATAATATCATATGAGTATGTTTATAATCAAAATTATGAGGGATACATTTTATAAAGGTATGAAATTTTTCGATGGATACAATTGAAACATAATGTCATAGTGGTCAAATACCACACATAGGTGCGAACAATTCTATTATCTTGTTCATGCTTAACATTTGTTAATTATCATAAAAACATTATTTCGAATATAACTAGAATCATATTCATTAATAACACGCATTATATCATGAGAGATATAAAATTAACCAGTGTATAAGAGTGATATATAATTCTGGACCCACCCATCAAATCAATGGGATATGGGACTCATATAAATATCATGAAGAATAATTTCATGAATAATATTACTGTTCTGAAATGAGATAGAGAGAAAAATTTAGGTTTAACATCATAATATAAGAGAATAGAAGAAAATTATAATGATGATTTAAGGATGTGTTATTGAAAAAAACTTCATTTTGATTAGAATGTATTTATTTTTCGAACAAATCATTTTCGAATGGTGAAAATATGTATATATCTGATAATAGAAGTGGTGATTATTATTAGTGTAATTTAGAGATATTAAGAGAGTATCCATAATTAAAATTATTAGAGTGGTGGATAACCAAATAAAAAGGATTTGGGTTTGAGAATTCCCTTACCTTAAATACTACCTTATTTCATACCTGTTATGCCACCCACTTCTTTGTGTGGCATACATTATACAAAACTATAATCCCCATATAAATAGAGATAATTTACTCCAGAATAATCCAACGGATTCTCAAAGGCTCAAGGGAGATGTTTTTTGTAGAGAATATTATATTTTAAGGGTGGTGGGAGTGGATTCCATAATGGAGGGAGTGGGGCTATTTATACTAAATTAGAGGGGTAAGTTTATATTAAAATATTGATTTAAACAATATCCACGTTAAAAAAATTCATATTGATATTTTGTAAATATATATCATATATCAATAAAATATAATGGCTTTAAGATACTAAACCCATATATAATTTCAATTCATTATTTTATTAAAAAGTAATGCGAAAAAGTGAAAAATTGTTATTTTGAGGGACTATTTAGAGTTTAATTATTGAAAATCATTTAATGAATGGTAAATTACGTTTATTTTATTCTAATGAATCATCTATGAAATTAAATATTTTTTGCCCAAACCTCTTGTTATAAAAACTGCATGTTCATTGTTTTCTCCTGAATGATGTCATTTAAGATACACAAGTAATGAGAAAATGTATATTTTTACTTTTCACCAACAAAATTAAAGTATTTCATAAAATTAAAAAAAGAGCCTAGGAAAATATCAATGGGATATTTTAAAAAATGATATTCATTTTACTAATATATGATTCTGAAATATTTAATTTTAATATTTAATATAAAAATTACTAATTTTATGAAATCATTTAAAATACAGTTTATTAAAAAATGTGCTTATATTTTCATTGAGGTTAACCATGATTTTTTTTTCATTTTAATATTAATAATTATAGAAATTGGTCCTAATAAAAAAAATTTATTAAATTTTATTACTTTAAGAAAAAATAATCATCCAGTTATCCTTTTACTATTCCCATTGTTCATGTTACTACTCTAATGGACACATTTCAATTCTAATGGTCACATTTCTTCTTGAAAATATTAATTCATTAATTTTTTAATTATTCACCTAAATACCTCTCAAGGTTCAGTATTTCAATTTTATATAATTTTGATTGGTTTACAAATATTTTGATTATTTTTTATATTTTTTCCATATGGGTGATAAATCATACAAAATGGGGAATTGTATATTTTTCTATTTAATTTTCAATATTTATATTTTTTCACTCAATATAATGTTTTTAATTTTCATTATTTTAGTGATTGATTAATATAATAGTATTTATTAATGATATAAATTCTATTCAGTTTCTTTATATGATCTATGTGTATAAAAATATATAATAGAATATCACACACTCATTTTTTAAGTGATAAATATCATTTATAATCTTTGGGTTGTAATATTATACCTTATTTATAAATTTCATCCTTAACGATTCAAGTCATGTTATCTAATGATAATAGGTTAGAGTAATATCTTTCATTGTTTGCTTCAGTTCCCAAGCCAATATATTATATATATGGTTAATCCACAAAAATATTACATTTTTATTTTCCTTGTTGTGTAGAACATTAGATCATAAATTCATGATCACCAATGGATACTCTTCACACGAGGGGTATTATACATTTTTACCACAATCAAAATTAGTACATGTGAGTGGTGAGGTATGTAATTCCATAAGAATGTTATGTGGATGATGATAAGAAAATGAACTATATTTTGAAAAATTGAATATCGATAGAATACTGATCTTATATGATTAAGGGACTCAAAGGGTCCAAATTTCTAAGGGCTGAACATTCCAATCACTCCAAAATTCACAACTCTCTTCCATGATGATATTAAAATGATATTTTTTCTCCAATTTCACACTCCAAAACCATTCTATAGTTTTACTGATAACAGTTTTTTCTAAACCTATAGGTATTTTATATGTTTTAGATTGCTTGGTCCTTCTCTATTTCCTCTTACACAAGATATGAATGAAGTAACATTAATTCTCTGTCATCATCCCATCATGTTGGATTTATATATCAATTTACATACACATATTAATATGGTCCATTATAATTCTTGAGTGGAATATATTTTTGAATGAGGACTCAACTACTGGTAGATACTGATCCCATACACAATTTAATTCAAATTTTTAGGAAATTAGGTTTTCTTAGAGTTTGTTAATAGTACTATTAGATTGGAAATTAGTTAGGGGGAGACAGTGTATACATAATTTCTATTTATTATATAATTCATGTTTTATACTTCTCCAAAAATTATTAGTGATCAAATGATCAATATAATCTATGATTTATTGTGGAAACCCTTGCATTCTCACCTATCCTTTATATATATATTTGAAATTTATTCAACTGTGAAATATTTTTGAATAGAAATGTGGTTGGAAGTCTTTGTGAGTTGATCCACCACTACCCATATTTAATTTCAAACTTTTGATGTATTATTGTGTCTATTACAAATGTTCTTTGGGGGTGTTCTCTTATTTCCTTACCTCTATAAAAATGGTCATGTCATCTCCTTTTACTTGTATCACAGTACATTAAATTGATGTCACAAAAATAAAATTGAGATATAATCCTTAATGTCCATCTTCATATTGTCAAACCAGATGTTTTCTCAATAATCATGGAACATTTTGGTACAACTAGTATGGATGGATAAATGAGAGATATACGAATAATCCAATAGACCATTATTTATCGCACGTGATGACGGCCCACAAAGTTATGTTCTTGAACCAAATTAACCTTCTTCAATGATTGGGAACATGTGTAGCATCTCTTTATTTCTAACATAAACCATATTTTAAATAAATATCTCATTTATTCTTCCCACCTTGATCTTATTTTTTATTAATGTTTGGAAAATAAAATTTTCATGGTTGGATTGATTACCTATTATTATGATTACAATATACATTCATTGCATAACCATGATGATATGGTCTTTAATAATCCATATCTTGCATAATGTTGAACGATATTTTCTTTTAAGAGAATTATATACTTTATTCCCCTTTCATAGTTGGTAGTGAATGAATAAATCATATTCTGTGTTTAGTTTTAACCACAATTTTTTATTCATTTTGAGGTCCTTTTATTTGAATATATATTTTTTACTATTAGGATTAGTATATATTTTACACTTCCCACCATAGAAGAAATGATGGCATATATTCATTACAAATATTTAAACATATTAATGGTGATCATTTTTTGAGTAGTTTTGCTCCTTGATCTCTATTTATCTTGAGCAATAAGATATCACTTGGTCAATCATCATGAGTACACCTCCCAAACCATTATTTTAAGAACCACTATATTTCACTAAATAATTTCTACTTGTTGGATGTATTAGTATATGTAGAGTTATTATTGATATATTGAGATTATTAATGATTTAATCACACTATTCTTCCAAACCATACTTTACAAAATTCCTTGTGGTCTTAGTTAATGGGATATAAAATCATTAAAGGCTTCCTTAAAATTTATGTTAGTAACCATTCATGATAAGAAAAAAAATTGACTTCTTTGAAACTAATAGGTTTTAAACTTTCTTAAATTTATATTACCTTTGATAGTGCAACATAACTTCTCACACATGTAATTGGGTTCCCCTTGGATGTTACATCCTAAATCCAAAGGTCCCAATTTTTTATCTTAGAATACATTTTATCCTTCCATAATTTCACCCGTACAATACATTGATTCTCTTTATGTACATCATTTAAATTAGTTTAAATCAAGATATCATTAATAATGACTATAAGAAATTTATTTAGGTAATCCCAAATTACTCTATTAATTTAATACATCGTTATTATAGTAGAATTAGTAAGTCCAATGGGAATCACTATGAACTCATAATGTCTATACCCTTTACTGAAAGTATTATTTTAATTATATTTTTTATTCACCTTTAGATGATGATATCCAATATGATGATCGACCTTTGAGAAGCTCATATAGCCTTGTATTTTATTAAAGAAGTCACAAATCATTATATGATGATTATTTTTCTTTATGGTGACCATGATAAGAACCCTGTAATTGATGCACAACCAAAATAAACCATCCTATTTCCTGAAAAATATTTTCCGTGAACTCCAACGGTATGAACTATGTCATATGAACCCTTAATGAATATTTTGTTAGAGATAAATTTTTAAATTCACCGGTTTCTTTGGGGCCATCATATATTAGAATTTAGTGATATGTGTTTCTCCATGTACCTATTATTTTGAGATCTCTTCATCACAATCCATGGTATGACTAGGTAACTCTTGGGAAATAAATAATTGTGTTCCCTCATAAGGTGCATTTCAACTTGGTTGCTATCTTACAATGAGTAACCCATTTTTCAATGATTTGATTATTCATAGGATATTCACTCCAACCTATTGGGGTATTTTTGAAATAATATTCATGGTCTTCATTGAAAATGTAGAGGAGTATGGGATGGTTTGAAAGATGAAACAAGATTTAATTATCCAAACATTTACTATTTTATCTATTTACCTAGTGCCTATAAATTCCCAATATAGAATCAAATTACTCAAATGGAAGGATTACATGATTAACTATAATTATCTTCCCACATATGTCAACAATAGAAGACTCCAATACATAGGTTTTAATGATTTCACCACATGGTATTTTCCTTGACTTTTATACTTCAAGATATTCGTTCATTGATTGAATAGTTCTAAAAAATATATATAATATAAAGTAATGTTCAAAACTAGAATAAAAAACATTTTCCATTATTGATTTAATATGAAGCTATCCTTGAATGAAATCATTTTCATGATATACATCAGTAGTAGTGATGGAATAATATTTCCCTTGATCCATTGTTATTGGAGGTTTCTGATGTTGATTACCCACAAGGATCAATGGTTTAGTGAACTTGCTTACATTGTTCCCTTTATCCTTATTATTGATGAATTTAACCATGGGTGAAACATCAAGAGCGTCCTTATTGTCCTCTATTATGTTTTTTGTATTATTCATGTCCCTTTGAAATTCAAGAGATTTATTAACTTCTCTTCCACACTAAATACTTTTCACCATTCCTTTGTATAAATTTTCCAGGATGTTACTTCACAGATTATTGATATGTGGGTAGATGGATGATCATTAATACTATTTTCATTTACCCAATAAAATGAAACTCAATTAAACACTTCTTCTCTAAAAAATCTTGGGAAAATACTATAAACATAATCTCTACTTTGAGATCACATTGACCTAGTTATTATTAACTCCCAATGTCATAGATAGCCAAAACGTTTTGAAGGTACATTTTAAAACCACAAAATAATGTATTTATTATTCCACCATTGGAGATAGAAAATCATCCGGAGTAAATTGAAATCCTTTTGATATTTTCATAATATGTCATGTCATATTTGAAATCATTTTTCATCATCTCTAAGAATTCTCTACCTCTATTTGTTTTATGTTTTTGAGTTAAATACCTCATGAGGAACATTTAAATAAATAATTATCACTATATTTATTAAATTTCACCCTTTATATTTGTATTATATATCATCTACCACCATTAATAAACTTCCCCATCTAAATGATTGAAATCCAGAGTGACTATATCATTATCATAGAAACATAGTTATTAAAAGATCTTCTCAATTGATTTAACAAAATGTTCCATGATATGTTGATTAATAGATAAAAACAATATCTATTTTCATTACTTCATAAAAGGATTCAGTATCCATTTGTTATTTCTTGGGATAAGGAATGAAATCCTCATTGTTCAGGTTCTTGTACATTACATGATACTAATTGGTATGAATCACTAATTTTTTAAATACACATACCATAGAAATAGATATTTCTTTCAGATATTTATTGTATTGTCACTCACATGTGTTTTTCATCTATTTTCTCCAAGCTCCCACTATTTTAAAAAATATAATTTTTTTGTAAAAAGAATCTATCAAAAATCAATGATTGCATAATATATTTTGATATGAAAATAAATTCAAAAATAATATCTTATGTGATCCATTTGTTTATAATTCTTCTAGAAAGGGATTTAATGATGTTTACCTATACTTATTCTTATTCTTATTAATTTCAATAACTTTTTATAATCTTAATTATTGAAATATAAAAAACTTTCTTCGATTCCATCTATACCATCACGAAATTTTCATACATGGCTAGTACACTATTTTTGTGAAAACAACATAATAGAGAGACAAATCTGGGATATATTGTTTTAATATCCTAGAATAAATAGACTCATATATAACATATACATAATAAAACCTAATAATATAGATAAATTTTTCTTGTTTATACTTCTAAAAAATTATTTACTTCATAGACCATTTAACCACCTTTGGATACATTAAAAAAATAAACATTTTAGGACATCATTTATTGGAGTTATAGATAGTATACACGGTTAGATAGACCAAACATACAATAGTGTAGAGATATTTCCATAAAAAATTAAAATACATGGTTAGTTGACAATGTCTTAGAGAATGTGTGCATATTGATGAAACATACTAAAGTTCATAAAATATTATTATATTTGAGTATTTTCATGTTTTTAAAATTATATATAAAATAAGGATAATTAGAGTGTCATAATAAAACATATTATAATGATTGTTAGGAATAAAAATCATAGGTGGAATTAATAATTAAAATAAAAAAACAAATTAAATAATCTATGAATTATAATTTCATAAGATATATAAAATTAATATATTTTAAAAAAAATAATAAATACATTTCAAAAATTGTATTACTTTTATAAATTTATTCTGGAATTGGTATATATCCCCATAATAAATTAATATGCATCAAATATATATAATGAAATCCAATAATTAATATTACATATTCATATAGAAACATCACACAATAATTAATCATTATAAAACTAATAAAGGAATTTTTTTCAATCCATGATAAAATTAAAAAACTATTATTATATTCAATAATATAAAATTAGAACAAATTCCCTTATAATATGCTTAAAATATGCATTAAATATTATTTTTTATAAATATAATCCAATAATATAAATTCCAATCTACTATAAAACCTCTATATTATATAAGATGCCACGTGTAAAAGAAAAATATAAAACAATTCCAAAATAAAATATCACTCTTTAATCATATAAAATTTCACCCAATAATGAAATATTATATTTTTCCTGTGAGTTCCAGGTTTTTTATAATCCTTTATGTTATGATTTCTAGATAACTGATGTGGTGGATATATAATTATAAGTAGTCTAGATATTATTGTTTTCTTATACTTGTTTAAAATAGGAAAATAAATATGATAATCATTCAATTATGTTGTAAGAAATCTTGTATTAGGCGTAGTTTTTGTGTGGGTGTCATAAGTGGGATATTCTTTATAGTGGTGTGTCTGGAACTGATTCAAGTGATTTTAAAATGAATTTATGTTGTGATAAAATGATATATAATATTATAGTATATTTTGGTTTTCATTGTGTTTTATAAAAATAAGTCTAAACAATTTAGAATGATGAATTTTTTTTAGAGGATATGAAATGATTATATCTGGTTCATGAGAACAATATGTTGTGCTCTTGTCTTCAGTGCTAAGATTGAGGTAGATGCATTTGGAGTTCATAATGAATTGCTATTCTATAGTTAAAAGGATATATATAGAGACTATTACATGTGCTACATGAAAATTATATTTAGGTTTTCAACAATACATTTACTAGCAGAGGAAAACCAGTAAAAATATGGGAGTATGTTTTTTATAGGTAATTGATCTCAGAAATGGGTCCATTGAGCTACACCTCAGTATGGTGAACAAAATTTTTGTAGTAACATATTTTTAATTTGAAATCAATAAGGTAAACAAAAATACAACACTACCTTTAAATGTATTATAATACCTTATCAATGTCTGACCAATGATTGTTATATACTATCATATCCAATCGATATAGTTATTATTTTTATTCATAGGAATTTATATCTAATTTAGAAAACATGAATACAATATTTTGGTCATTATTATGTCTGTAGTTTATAAATATAGACTTTGGTGACATTTCAAGGTGGTTTTGGGAATTTTTTTGGGTTGGTTGTTACATGACTCTTGTTCCATCACCTAATAATTATTTTAATGGTGTACTTGTGATGACTTTCATGAAATGTCTCCAACATATTATATGTGTTTATTACGTTTTTAAAAAATCATTCATGGTCATAGTTTCTTTATTTATTTCACGACACATTCTTCTCATAATGGAACAATTGTTTATTTCTTTTTTCATTGCAGAGTTTGTAACTTATGTGAATTTATTAATAATGGTTGGGAATTTCTTCTCTGGAATTTGCGATAGTGACTGTTTTCTCCTAAATTGAATATTTATAAGGAGTGATAAAAAGTTTTGTTATGTTGTTGTTAATTTTTGAGATAAATAGTGTAAAAATAAAGGATGATGTAGGTCATTTATGTCTTCAAGAGTTAGTTAGTGTAGTACCCTTTCATAATTGTCTTTAATGGAAGATATTGTTGGAGTTGGTATTCAAATTATGTTCTTATATACAAGTATTATTTTTATTTTTTGTTGTGTTGGTTTTTTCTAAGGATATTTAAATTAAAGGGTGAGTAAAAGAGTTTTTTTGTCATGAGATAAATATTCTTAGATATGACGTCATTTATTAATGTTGAGTGTCAAAAAATATAAACAACTAATATGTTACAAAAAAATATAAAATCCATATTTTAAACAATTGATCTTATATAATTATTTTTATTATTAATTATATCATTTAGAATTAATATATAAATATAGAGTGATATCAAAATTATTAACATGATACATCAATTGTATGATTAAATCCTAATAAGATACACTTGTCTCTAGATCGTTGTATCTCGTGGTATCAAACTGAGACCCCCTCTAAACCATAAACTAATTAACCATGACCTAAAAACCCAAATATAATATATTATTTGGATATAATGAGTTAATTGTGATTAATATAATAATATTACTATCATTATATGTTTAACTACTTGATAATGAAACTAGGATCAATCTATTTTTGACTTTTTATTGGTTTTCTATCGGTATAACTTGAGAGAATGATCAAGAGTAGAATGAATTATTCATATGAATTTCCTGAAATATTTTTTAATTTAATTTTTATATATAATCCAAATATTAACATCCATTAATTGTAGTTTTTATTAAATAGAATACTGAATGTAGACTAAAAAATTTCACTAACAAACAATTTCACATTACATAAATGTCCTCAAAATTTTATCAAAAGCATTTAAAACAATCATATATCTCATTATGTTATAACCAAAATTAATATGGACTATATTGTCCTTTTATATTTATCATAATTTAATATTATTTATTCATTAATAAAATTATTTATTTGTGAAACATCTTTAAACACATTTAACTATTGATTATATTAATATATTAATAAAATTTACATTATTATAAGGATGAATAAATATATTTAATATATTTATATTAAATTTAATACAGTTAGATTATATTTGACATGAATATATATTCCCCACTACATCCCAAAATTCAATTTATCTATATTAGTTATATTCATAAATACACATTGTATTTTTCCCAAAGGGACCTTATCTCAAAAGGGGTGAGTCCCACTCAAAGACCTGGAGTGGTTTTTTTATCAACAAATCATGACACCTAGTGAGATAAAGACAATTCATCATAAAAAATTTACATAGAAAATGTACTATATAATATAATTTACTTTTTTTGATAGCTTATATAATTTTATTTTTACAATATATCATCATCATTTAATTTGTAATTGTTCATTAGTTGACTATATTTAATTGGTATGCCTTCATATACCATGAACTTTGGATTTATTCAATGTTATAAAATATCAGTCAAATAGCCTATAATATATTCATAAAATATTCATAAGTGTGAAATCATGTCTTATATGATCACATAATTTCAACTTACCAATGAATCACTTAATTAAAACTATTTTATCAAGTACATAAACTAGAATGGTTTTCAACATTATTCAATTCACTTGATGAAATAAAACATATTGATAATAATCTTATAACTAAAGTCAAATATATATTCACATATATAAGAAAATCCATTGAAAGGAAAAAATATGATGTTTCTATTGGTGTTAAATTATATATGGTGATTCATACTATCAATGAATAATTATAATAATTATGGTAAGGTTTATCAATTCATGTTTTCCCCAACAATTACCTAATTTAACATTATTCTTATGATTTTAGTAATATGTATCATGACCAATTAATATTTTTCAAACATTCTCATCATATTTTGATAATATTCACTATATATATAGGTTCTTTAATAACTAGTTGATATAAAGAATTATTTATATATTATAAAATATAAATTTTTAATAGATAAGTATTAATGTTATGAACTTATGCACACATAAAATATAAATCTAATTTATTATTGAATTGTAATAAAAAATTGATGTTTTTTCTACAACCAATATGCCTGATAAACAAATTGTTTCACTCGAGGGTTTTTTCCATCAATTTCATAAATCTAATAGGATATACGTAATTTTGTAAAGGCATGTATTTAGTCCCCGAGGTAGAATAATATCACTACAAGTGTAAAAAAATTATTTTTTTACTAAATTTCCATTAAATCAATGATAATATTCCTTATAAGCCACATTGTACTAAAATACACAATGATTTATTAATGTATAATATTAGGATAGAAAAGGAATTACGTTTCATGGATAATAAGTGTACAAGAATAATTGAATTTACATATGGTATAAAACCACATGTAAATATAAACACATTAAATTTAAAATATTCAATATTCATTTAATTCGTAAGGACCGTAACATAGAAAATTAATACAGAGAGAATATCCAAATATATAAATATTATAAACAAATTATAATTTAAATTAGAAGCTGAGATTAATGAATTTCATGAAGTATGTAATGATACATATTGTAATGTAATTTGATAGTTTCGTACATGGTCCTTAGAATAATGTGTCCATTGAAACCATAATTTTTTATTACATGTTTTTAATGAGATAAATTCTATGTTTCTTCCACGTAGAATTGAATTAAAAGAATAACATTATAATATAATCATATAATTAGAAATTATAAAAACATACAATCTCAATTTAAAATATATCTAAATAAGAGAACAAATTCCAGTATGTAATATAATTCTCCATTTTGATGCTCATTCTTTTATTTTAAAAAATGAGGTTACATTACTACATTGACCAAAGAATTTCACAAATAATTATCACATATAATTACATGAATTTTAATTATATAAAATGAAGATCCATTTTAAAATTTTACTGGTCTTTAAGGGCCCGAAACCATCTATTATGACACTCTGTATATTTTTGGATTCTTGTGTTGCTTGAAGGAGGACTAAAGAAAGCTTTGAGGTTTTATTTGATAAAATATGGATGAATGGATAATTAAATATGTATAATGGTTTAATGTCATAAATAAGAGGTTCACATGTTTTGTAACTCTTGTTAACAAGTTTTTTCATGATGTAAAACAAATATGGACTAAATGATTTAAGGTCCCACATTTTTTCAACAAATAAGTTTCTATACATTCATTACATGAAATGGTTTCTTGTCGTGAAAATACACTATATAGCTCACCATTATAAATTGTAGTCCCTCATGATTTAATAGAACCTACAACCTCTAACCCAAACCCTAGGTAGAAAACAATTTCTCTCCTAGAATCTTGTAATCCCTTTGATGGGGATAAATTCATAGTCTCCAATGATCTATCTGTAATTGCTTGACCATAGTTACCCAAATTCAGTGCATTATTACATAAAATTTGCATGATCACAAGAGATTAAGTTCTGATAGACCGATTAGTTTTGTATCCATGGATGTACTTGATAAATATATAATTTTTACTTTACATCAGGAGATAAAAACAATAACAACATTTTGTACCCATTGAACACACTTATATCCAATAGTATATCCCAATAGGTTAACCGAAAAATACTACATCATGGCCTGGGAAAAATAAAACATTGAAATGGGTGAGCTCAGATGCTCAATAATGATAACATTATAGAATAAACATTCCGAAATAAGCATAATCATTTAAGGAAATGTATATGACTAAAACATATGAATTTTAACCATAAATGTCATCATAATATGGAAAATATAAATCAAATAATGTTGATTACATATTCATGTGGATATTCTACTCATCGTATAATCACATGAAATATCAAAAGAAAATTTCATAAGGATCGAATTCATAATTCTAGAAATGAAAATCACATAGTCAGGGACTCGTGCTAAGAGTACAAATAAGATTTAGTCATGGTGTTATTCCAAGACACTAGTTTGTCTCGTGATACCTACCAATGCATGGAGGAGCTATAGCGGGATCTACCTGTCATTTTCTATGTCCAATTCATTTCTCATATGAAAATATTAAAAAATAACATAATCATTTGTATTTAAACAAGAATACAAAATGTTAAAACATTATCCATAAACTATGAATGGTATAATAATAAAACAACCGCAGTGAAATAAATCACAATACCTTTAATAAAATATGGATGATTGTGTCATAATAAATCAACTTCAAACAAGTGTAAAATCATTTAAAAAATATTGAAATAGATGAAATCAAAAACACTTGAGGGAAATATCTCTTTCTATTTGAAATCATTTAAAAGTAACATAATTATAAATGAAAACATTTATTTTGTAAATAATCATGTAATCTTGTAATGGAATATTCAATGGTGTTATAACTTCATAAAATTGTAGCACCCACCGTATAATTTAAAAATACATTATTTCCTTAATTTTGACAAAAAGGTTGTAAAGGACCATATTAGTAAAGAAATAGAATGAATACATTACAAACAACTTATAATAATAAAACAAGGGTATAAATTACTTTCACCCATAGTCTATTAAATAATAAAAATGTTTTGAAATACATTGGTAACAAACACGGATGTGGATGATAAAGATGTCCCAATGGATATTCATATATAAACAACCTCAAATAACGAATATATTGTAGAATTAACCATTACCCTATAAATTTACTTGGTCTATGGTGTAACACCCCAATATTTCATGGTACGTTATCTCATTAAAGTAATTAAATAGCTTGTGCTACACGCAACACCGAGTTCGAGTACACCACAACATACCAAACTGCCGTTCAAAAATAGGTTATGAATAGTAATAACATCAATTTGAATGTTATATACACAATATAATTTTAGCATCCATAATATATGTTTCTTAAAAATAATATATGAACAAATTCAAATTTTAGATAAAAGAATTATTTTTCAAAAAATGAAATTTTAACACCTTTTAATTGTGAACCCATTTTAAAACAAATATTTGACACTTTTATATATTAAATTTAATGAAATTAAATTATTCGTCAGAATCAGGACATAAAAATTTAGTTTGGATAATATTTTGGTAGTTTTCTAAAAAAAAATTATTTTGACGTATAGTGAAAACTAATTAGTTTTAATTGAATACACATTTTTAGTATAAATATGTTATAGTGTTAAATTATTCATTTGAATGTGTTGGAAGTAAAATTAGATTATATTTTTATCATTTAATACTATTTTTTACATTATATGTAATTTCACATTTAAATTTGACAGAAACATGTGTCAATATTTTGATAGTTTTTACGTTTCAAAAACCCATTTTTTGGTTTTGATAATGGGAATTAATTTTAAATTAATAAATGCAACTTGTATGGTCTTAATTTGTTAAAGTAGACACCTTATTTGTATTTAAAATATCAAATTTATATTAAGATGAATTTTTTGTATTTTTCTGAAAACATTCGTCTTATGATGAATAGTGAAGAACACTACCTGGAAAGTTCAGTCTGAGGCAAGAACCTCCAACTATTTATTAAAGGTAAATAAAAGTTTCAACAAGAAAGGGTAGGGATGAGGGCATATATCTTGCCCAAACTCAATCCAAACTTCCAACCAAAATGAGAAAATTACATATCAAGTCAAAACAATAGCATCAAATACTTCATAAATCTCACAACTGAAGAGATCTACCATTTCCAACATTCCATGAGATTCACCAACATAGAATTCACCATCAAGGGAGTTCACCACATCACCATTTCACCATCACATCACCATCACCATATCACCATTTATCCATCACAAAACAACTGAAAAGGGTTCACATCCCTCAGCTATCAACACTGGAGACAATTCCAGAAGCACCTCATTTCAAGGGGTAGAGCCAAGGTGAACTCTCCCGCATCAAAAGCACAGGAAGACCGCTGGATGCCTAAAAGAAACATCGGAACCCAGAACATTTCCCCTCCAAGTCACACAGGAACCGTCACAAACTCACACCGACAACTCACCATAGACGCCACCTAGGTGTACTAGGCCGATCCGAGAGGCCAGATCCACATAAAGTGACATCGTCGCCGCAAAAGGGATGCTAAACCGCTCCAGATCCACTGAACCACATCGATGAAGATAGACCGAACCACGCCAGATCCTCACCGCGCAACGACGACTCCATGCAAGCTGATGCCGAGCTAAATGAATGGAGTCCTATACAAGACTAAGAGATACCAAAGGGGGAAGGGAATACAATAATGACGAGAAACCCTAGCCGCCACGATTCAGAGAGGATTAGACGCTCAGAGGCCTTTTCCCGAGAAACATCCATAGTGAATAACACTAAGTTATTATTTAAAACCAGTATTTTATTTAAATAATTATATATTTTAATTAAATTTATTTTATGTAAAAATAGATACATAATACCAATATATTTTATACATAACTCATTGAGGTCATTTTATAATAAGTTTCAGTATATAGAATTTTATCGAACATTTTACCATCATTTACCCACCATCTAGGAGCATTTACAAAATTGCATATAACATAATTTTACCGCTTATGGGATTTTTATTTCAAAAATATGAGAGTAAAGGTTTAAATCCATATGTAAAATGTGGTTCAATAAGATGAAAATATTTTTTAATGAATAGTATCTTTTGACTTTTATTTACCACAGTTAAAAGTAAATAGCGTAATTAAGGGTAAAAATGTTATTATAATTCTCCTAACACATGTCATAATTCTATTATATAAGTGGAATCTATATATATTCTAATGTCGGCATTTTCCTACTGACGTGCCACCACCATAGGAATCCACGTCTCCAAAAACATCTCTTCCACCCTCACAACCTCTGGCTATCCCGACTGCCACGATCCGCCGCTCGCATTTTCCATCAATTTCTTCTAGGGTTCCACCACTCACGTTATCCCGCTGCCGTTCGCGTTTTCCATCTACACCTTCCTCCACAAGCTTTACCTCTATCCCCCTCTCCTACTCCATCTTCTCCACCTCCGCCCCTCTCGCAACTTCCCTCTCCCTAATCTCCGGTATCTACTACTCCAATCTTATTTCGTCGTGGTCAAAACATCTCGCTCCACATGCTCAATATTTGGTTCCTCCGCATTCAGTTCCTCCACCTCCATCTCCTCCAACAAAGGCCCGATATTCCCGACTTTCCTTCTCCATAATCCGTAAATCCAACCCCAGACACTCTCACATAACCACTGCCCGACGCTTTTCTCCCGCGTATGCAGTGGTCGTCTTTTAGGGTTTCACCTCCTCAGCGGAAACCCGTCTCTTGAATTTTTACGACTACCACTGATCCTCCAAAATTTTCTACTCCACATTCCCCGACTCCAACCCCCAACACTCCCGCGTATCCACTCCCATTGGATTACCTCTGGCATATCCACTACACGACGAATAGGGTTTCAGATCCTCCAACAAAATTCAGCTGTTTCATATCCGCGGCTACCTCTGCCTCGACGGTATGATCTAAACTCTATCCCATCGGTTCTGATCATATGTTTCTACATGCGAAAGGTATATTCAAACAGTTGGTCATGGTTTTAGCAGGTGGGAAGGTACATCATTCATCGTCCTCCTGTACTACTCATAAGTGACGTATTCCGTATTCCGTTGTTGGTTAACCCGTTAAAAATCTACAGTTTGAATTTATTTTCTGTATCTCCATCTTCACTGCTTACAAAATCATCGGCCTAGCAGTTGATGCTGATAATTTCTATGTATACATCAGTATACACAACAGAACATTTAATTTATCCTATGAAATTCTTTATTAATTTAACCCTATTTAATTGTTTTCCAACTATTGTGAATTAATCTTGCCTAACCTTTCTGAAATATTCTATGTTTATGGAGTCATATTTCTCTACTGTAATTATTGTTATAATTTATGTGTAATTAGTTATTTATTGCACCATACATTTCTTCTTACCTTCACAGCAACACAACTAGAACATTAACTTTCTTTGTATGAAAATGAGGATACCAGTGCATTACTAATATTCTTACATTCATACATTTTCTAGAAGAAATTCATTCGGCTATGAATGTAATGGTAAGCCTGATAAAGTACTCTGATCTTTTTAACTGGTTAATCCTTTGGAATGTGTACTAATATGAATGGACAATTTACTCATGTTGTCCTTGCTTCAACAACTGTGGTACCTACTACAAGGTATGTTATCTAAGTCCATTAAGATATCTATCCTTTAAATACTATAATATATCGTTAACATATATACATTACTTTACTAAACTATCATAGTACTTAATCCTATACAATTGGATTAAGTCCCATTTTTTTGATGGCATCTATGTTCTTATATTCTAAGTATGTGAGTAAAATTGTACACCTAACTGTAGCACTTACTATAAGCACAATCTATGTACTACTTGGCTATTGATTTTTACATGATCTATGCTATATGCACATTAGAACAACTAATTATACATAAATAGTAGAACCGACGATTTTTACATTGACAAATTGTTACTATAATGGTTTACACTATATTCCTTGTATTACACTTATTCTGTTAGTGATGAAAACACTGTTTATCATGGTTATGTGGTCCTGTTCAGTTTCTTAACACGCAAATAAATAGATACACTGAACAAAGATGCACTCACTGTAAAGATATAAAGACGTGCGATTTCAAAGAAGATTACTATAGAAACAACGTCAATCAGGTTGTCTTCTAAATACTGTCCACTACTTAATTATTTTTTTTATTTAAGAATCAACAATATATATGTTTACTATTTTACCAAATCGATAGGTAGAAGGACCACTGAAAACATTACTGCACCAGAACCTCTGACGTCATATGGGCTTTGAAAAACATAAAGTGGTATGTCTTCATTTCCCATTACTTTTTCAACTCTAATCAATATAGCCAAACATTAAATTCGAACTGTTTAAAAAACTTCAATGATGTATGACAAGGTATAATCTAACAGTAATGAAAGTTTTACCTTAATAATTCCTATAAGAAATTTTTTTACACTGGAACTGGTCAGATCAGCTACTGACACTGTATTACGTCTCGGCATTCCATTATCATCTATATCAATAAACGGTTAGTACTACTTACTATCTCCCATTAAATTATTTATGATTACTATCTGAAAATATACTACCCATGTATTCATACAACTATGTCATTCCCTGTTCCACAGTCCCCCAAGAGTATTCAGAGCTATCAATGACATACGGCATCTCAAAGAACAAAAAAATGAACAAACGCCACGATACGACATGGTATTTCTTTCAGTAAACATTTCTGCATTTATACTTCTGTTACATTTATTTTGAATACTATACATTACAGTTTCACAACTTATAGTCCTCATTCCAATCTTACAAGGTACAGATTCTATTGGATGTACTATTAGGGGGTCTAATGATGCATCCTCATCATAGTACGCACCAAAAAACCCACTATGTGTAGTCTTCTATATGGTAAAATATTCACTCTTACGAATACTTCTTCTTTTTCAAATAGTGCCAATTATACTACAACTGAAAACTGTATAGATCTATCATCCATAGGTATGTTTCACATTACAACTATCGTCTCACATTTAATAAGTATAAATCCATTCATATATATACCCTTTTTTATATCATCTAACATCTTGACATATCGTTTCTTCCATAGGAGATATTACCAACCATGTAGGATTCACAGAAACAACTTATGAACAAGTTTCAATGATAGGTACATACATGGATACTACTCCTTCAACGACCTATGAGATATATCATACAATCAACAATGAAGTTATGTGAACTTGGACATAATATTACTAATATTCCACTTTTTAACTCTTTATAATAATACTAAATATCCACCAACAACAACTAACTAGATTATTAATGATGCATCTATGCCAATATATCATCAAACTGCTGAACAAACAGGTGGTTTAAATTAACTAAAATCATTAATTACTACACATATTCCTTGTGGGATTTAAAGTTAAACAGAATCTATATTTTTCATTTCTTATCATCTATTCCAATTCTTTTCCCTTCAGAATATTTCGACTGCGGAGACCCTTCGAACATATGTGAAAACTGCGGTTATAACTTCTGGATTGAAGAGAGGAATAAAAAATATATCCATAAACATGTCCCCCATTACTCAATATGTTTCTCACTGGGAAAAATATCTTTACAGCCTTTGCATGTATGTCCCCAATACCTTAGAAATTGTCTATTCAGTAAAAGTTGTCCAACTTCTAAATCATTCCATGATCACATGCACATATAGAACTCTATGATTGCATTCATGTCATTGGGAGGCAAAGTAAAAAAATATCTGAACTGTGGTGGGTCTCCAAATATTTTTAGATTAAACGGAAAAAACTACCATCACATTGGTAGTTTGTGTGCTTCCGATGGACAAACACCCATGTTTTCTCAACTCTATGTATATGATACTACAAATGAAGATCAAAATAAAGTATGGGAAATCAAGTATGTAATGTTTTATATGGTATTACATAAACATTTTCTCTTGAATTTCTCACCACTACATTACACTGTCTTATGCAATTTTGATGACAGAAACAAAGAGTCTATTATTGATGTCAGTATTGTTCAAAAGCCTCAAGAAAATGATTCATGAACAAAACAGTTTATCAAATCATTTCAGAGCTGCAAGGGATATTATTGAGACGCAGGTCATTACAAATTTAAAAATGTGACTACTTAGAAGATAAAGAAGGGATGCACATATATACAACTTACCAACTACTTCTGAGATTGCAATGCTCATTGTCGGCGACATTGATGAACTAAATAAGGAAAGTGATATCATCATTCAAGGAAAAGATAGAGGATATCAACGAATTGATGATAATAACCCACTATACCTTCCCCTTCAATATCCATTGGTTTTCATGGGTGGAGAGGACAAATATGTTGACAATATATCCCATCGCACTACACCGTTTAATGATAATGAAAAAGTCAAGAATGTTACAATGCGAGAATATTTCTCCGTTAACCTTCAATACCATTCCATTGATTCTTCCATCCTTCATTTCTCTAGGAGGATTCTTCAACAATTTATTGTAGATGCATACTCAATGATTGAGTCTCAGAGATTATCTTTTATTCGCTACAACCAGAAGCGCGTAAGGTAAGAACTATACAATGGGTTACAAGATACATTCCTTCAGGGTGATCAGAATGGTTCCTTATGTGGGAAGCGTATCATTTTAACTTCAACATTTATAGGAGGCCCAAGATATATGATTTAGAATTATCATGATTTAATGTCAATCTTTAATTGGGAAGGGTATCCCGATCTTTTTTTAAATTTTACATGAAATCCAATGTGGCCTGAAGTTTCTCGATATGTTAAAGTAAACAACATGCGCCCATCAGACTGTCCTCAAAAACTATCGTGAATTTTCAACATAAAGGACCAACAACTCATGAAAGATTTACGAGAATGATCCTTCTTCGGAAATTCTCGAGCAGGTGTGTAACTACGTCGCTATGCTATTCGTGTTTTTTAATTATTACCTCTACCAGAATTTTTTAAATGTTTTTTAAATTTTATTTTTCTGTTTGATTTTCAATGTAGTTGTTCGTATAGTAGAGTTTCAAAAAAGAGGACTGCCGCATGTGCACATTCTATTATTTCTTAGTCAAGAAATCAAGGTCGTCAATCCATCTGACATTAACATAATTTTTTCTTCAGAAATACCAAACAAATGTGACTTCTCAAGACGACATGCAGTGGTCGACAATTTTATGATCCATGGACCTTGTGGTGAATCCAACAGTCACTCACCTTGTATGAGTAGTGGAAAATTCTCAAAGAATTATCCAAAGAAATTTTTTCACCAGAAAAATTCAGATGATGACGGTTATGACGTCTATCAGAGAAGAAATACAGGTTGTACTATTATGAAAAATGGTTTAGCATTGGAAAATCAGTTTGTGGTGTCGTACAATCCTACTTTGTTGTTAATATATAAAGATCATCTCAATAACAAAGTTTCAAATCAATCTTCCTCTATCAAATACCTTTTTAGATATATTAGCAAGGGGAACGATCGTGTTACCGCAACACTCTTCCACAACAGCAATAAAGATCATTAGAACAAGGGCATCGATGAGATTAAAATGTATTATGACTGCCGGTACATCTACCCTTGTGATGCTTCTTGGAGGATTTTATCTTATAATATCCACTATAGATATCCTCCAGTTGATAGATTACAATTTCATTTACCAGGAGAAAACAATGTCACATTTGCAGACTGTGATAAAATTAAAGATATATTGAATGAGGCCATCATTTCTGATACAATGATCACTGCATGGTTTAATAAAAATAAATTGTATCCAGAGGGAAGAAATCTTACATATGTAGAATTTCCAACAAGGTTTGTCTACCATTTTCGTGAAAATAAATGGTACCCGTACAAACAGGGTTTCAGTATTGGGAGACTATACTATGTGGCACCCTCTTCTGGGGAACTACATTACTTGCATATTCTATTAATAAAGGACATAGGATCAACTTCATATGAATCTATCAGAATAGTGAACAACATTACTCATCTTACATTCAGAGAAACATGTTAAACAATGGGGCTTCTATCTGAAGACAATGAATTCATACAAGCACTACAAGATATATCAGCTTGGGGAATGGGATATTCTTTTCGAAGACTATTCTTCGAAATGTTATTCTCAAATTCCGTTTCCCGACCTGACATTGTTTGGTTTGCAACCTGGAAAATCCTATCAGAGGAAATTTTATATTCCCAACAACAGCGACAACAACTACAAGGTAAAAACATCTTACTTTCTTGACTGCAATATATTGAAATTTTTCCAGTTCTTCCCCACATTAATACACTATATTTTAGACGTGACATTGATAGATCATCAAAAACAAATGTATGAACTGTCTGAAATGGACAACATTCTTGCATCAATGGAAAATATTTGTTGTGTTATCCTCCAATTCCCCTTCCAGAGTATACAGTGTCTCCTCAACCGAATCGACTTATTGCGGAAGAGCTTAATTACGACAGGGAAAAGATGCATCTTGAATACACAACATTAGACAATATTTTTACTGATGAAAAGAGAAATCTAATCCAGGAAATTATGTATGTGTTATCTTGTCCTGATGGTGGCTCCTTTTTCTTGCATGGATTTGGAGGTACGGGTAAGACAATAATCTGGAGAGATTTACCATGTCTACTACGATCCAAATGAAAAATTGTTCTAGTAGTTTCCTCCAGTGGAATAGCATCATTACTCTTACTAGGAGGTAGAATAGCTAATTCAAAATTTACAATACCAATTTCTATAAATGACCAGTCAGTCTGTAACATTCAACAACAGAGTGATGTTGCACAACTACTACAACAAACCAAATTGATTATCTGGGATGAGGCTCCAATGATTCATAAACATTATTTTGAAGCTCATGATCGTACATTAAGAGATATTATGTCATTATATAATGAAAAATCTTCTAATCTAACTTTTGGTGGTCTGACAGTGGTCTTGGGTGGAGATTTCAGACAAATACTACAGGTGATCTCTGGAGGAGAGAGAAGTGACATTGTCTTTGCAAGTATACGATCATCATATCTATGGCAGCACTGTCATGCTTTAACATTGACTCAAAACATGAGGTCGAAATCACCGGATACTGTTCAAGATCCAAACAAAGTTCGAGATTTTGCAATGTGGATTTTGGACATTGGTGAGGGTCGCATTGGAGAGCATGCTAATGGGGGTGCGTTCATTGAATTACCATCCACCTACCTTCTTGCAATAAATAAATCCCCTGTAACAGCATCTGTTGAATTTTCTAACCCAGATTTCATTGAAATCTTTTCCGATGTTTCTTATTTGAATGTTCATGATATATTAGCACCAACACGTGACGTTGTGCAGGAAATAAATGGCTACATGTTATCTCTTACTACTTCAGAAGGAAAAGATTATTTCAGCTCTGATTCTGTTTTCAATGCCAGTTTTGATATAGATCAGCCAGAGAACATATATACAACTAATTTCCTAAATGGTATCACTGCCTCTGGGTTACCTGGACATAAAATTACTTTGAAAATTGGAGTACACATTATGTTGCTTCGAAATGTTGACCAATCAGTGGGGATATGCAATGGTACACGTCTTATTGTTAGACATTTGGGTACCCATGTCATTGGAGCAGAGATTTTAACTGGTTGTCTTTCAGCATATCTTGTATTCATCCCATGAATAAATATTACACACAGTGACATAATATGGCCTTTCAAATTACAGAGAAGACAATATCCTTTGACTATTTCTTATGGAATGACTATTAATAAAATTCAAGGCCAGTCTCTATCTTCTGTATGTTTGTATCTTCGCAAGCCTGTGTTTTGTCATGGACAACTTTGTGTTGCCTTATCTAGATTTAAGTCACTAGGGGGATTAAAAATTGTAGTTGATGATAGATTAAAAAACAACAGTAACTTTACAGAAAACGTTGTCTAAAGGGAAATTTTTGATAACCTATGATAGGTATCTTTTCATTTTAAATTAATATAATTCGATGCTTTGTTTATTTTCTTATATATCATCACAAAAAAATTACAATGGATACTTTATCTATCATATCTGTACAATATTTGTAATCATGCAGAACTGTAAGCATGTTACGTATAATTTGTCCTCTGAATGAGATTATTGTTGATGCTAACGAAACTTTGAAAATAGAAGTGCGGGTATTGAATTTGTTGTTGAACTCCTCACCCAAATACGGTGTTGCGGATGTCGATATGATTATATGTGATGCCCAAGTGAGTTTATCCATTTCAAAAATTACAGTTCATGTATGGTTTCCATAACACCAACTATAAGTATTTATTCTGTAGTATGTTTTTTCATCTCTCATAAATTTGACAACTAGTTTTTAAATATTCACCTTCAAATATTATTATTTTATGCAGGAGAAAAAAATATAGTGTACAATTAACAACCGCCATGCAATCAACAAGTACAAACGAGTCCTTTGCGAAGGCCTTTGCTATTTTTTACAAAACCTCCAGATTGCTCCTAATCAATGAAGTTACTTGGGGGGCAAGACATGCTTGCAGATTGTTTTTCACAACAACAATATTTCTTCGACCAATGGATGCTCAGTAACCATTCTTCTATTTCGACTTCATTAATTTTTATGATATCATTAACAAATCTGATCCAGAACATCATCTAATAGGTACATTAAATAACACAGACTTTGTATTAAAGTCAATGATTCAGAAAACATTAGTTCTTGCATGTTGAAATTATTTACTTTCTACAGAAACTTTTGTTTCTAATTCTATTCAATTTATTTAAATTCTATAGTCTTGATACATTACTTAACAGTAATGCACTCTTCTTGAAAAACTACTCCTTCAAAATAATTCATACCTGTTTTAGAAATTATTGTACATCTACGACAATCATACCCCACACATTCTGCTGGAACTACAAAACAGAAGCTTCATGTCATTTTAGAGGATGACAGGTTTGCATCCTGGTCTTCCCACTACAATTTACATGTATTATTGTTATTACCAAAACCTCTACAATGATTTCTTCCTAAGGATTGCAAATAAATTGTAGCTTGTGGGGGGATTTTGCGAACATCATGTCAGAGTACTTGGAGAACAACATGGAATCCTCTACAGTAGTGATCTTGTAGTTGGTCAGGGAAAAGATGTTGACATGTAAGAAATATATCTATGTGTTAAAAAAAATTCGTTACATGTTTAACTTAATGAACTATATTTTTCTTAATATGGAAACATGATTTCCGTCACATTTTGTTCTGCATGTCCCAACATATTTTTTTATCACCACATCAATTAATTCTTCAAATATACTACTCAACATTGAAAACCGAGTAGTCCATGAGTTTAAGAGAAGGGAAACTATCAACTGACATTATTTGTGAACCTATTCTTCCTTCAAATAAGTTCCATATGTCTAAAATTAACATTATTTCTGCTCCTGAATAATGGTTTTACTTCAATAATCAGAACTGGATTCATAAGTCATTCCCTGTTTCAAAGTCCTCCATCAACAATATCAAACAGATTCATTAGAATGATTCCTTATTGGAATAAAAAAAAATGCATTTCTGATGTTAAATAGATGTTGTAGGTAAGTATAGTATCCAGTTCCCATTATTTCAGGATGTGAACTATCATTCACTACATGTAATATCTTCTTTGATAACTGTATTAATATTACTAATTATTTCATAGCCAACAAGGTATCTGATTGATGCAACAATAGTAAAACTTCAAAGTACTCATCACTGGTATTTTGAATCATGCAACTCATGCACAAAAAAATACAAGTATCTGAGGGAAAGTTTTGGTGCCAAAGTAGTAAAAAACACCATCCTTCACTACTCCCAGGTATTCATCTACTTTCTACCATCTTTTCTAACTATTTATTCATTAGTATGGTTCTTATACGACATAAGTTGTAAAGAGAATACACAAATATAAATATATCAGTTTTAGAGTACAACTGCTGATTAATGATGACATAGACTCACTATCTGTTGTTCTCTTTGATAAGCAAGTCATGCAGTTTATAAGCAAATCAGATTCACCGTTGAGTGATGATATGATACAAGTATGATTATTCACCATTCAGTTTTTTTTCATGTAAATAATTTCATTTAACTCACTTTCCCATTTTATTATAACATAGGACCGTGATGAGTTTGGTTTCCCCCCTAAGATAAATGATTTCAAATCAAAGAATGTTCTGCTATCACATGACGTGACAGAGTACAACATTCAAAATCGAAAACGTAGTTCTGAATAGAACACATACACGGTGCTCTTTATTAGTGATAATGAAGATTATATCATGAACTATAATCAATGTTTTGTACACAACCAGTTATGCAGTCTCAAACATCCACAGGAATTTCGAGGCGGTATGCTGAAGATAACATAAAAACAATGTTTTTATAGTTACATCTTTACAATTCAATTTTTTAACAAAACATAGACCACATAATTGAAATATTCTATCCTCTTTTAAAAATATTTATTAGGAACATCAAAGCGCTTCTTCTTCAGGACTCAGCTTGAACATATGTGATGGTGTTGATATAAGTACTACTGTTGTCTCTTCATCCCAGGTATAAATTTTCAAAATTCTAACTTTGTAACAATGATGTTGTACATGTTTAATATAGTAAATTATTTTTCTTCGTATTTTTTCCCATTACCTATAATCTTCATAACACTCTATTTTTTGTGATTTTCTATCTGTTAAAAATAATATCATGTTACATTGGTATTATTAATAAATATTGGATTCTTATCATTCATTATAATTGAACCTTCATGTAGAAAAAATTGATGAATGACTTCGATGCTGAAGCTACTGTGGAAGGCTCCATGTCTCCAGACCCGAAGCCTGCATCATCTTTTTCCAATGAACATCATCTCCAAATAGTGGAAATGAGAAACAAAAAAAACAGCCAAAGTAGACTAAATTTATCTATTCTTAACCGAAGGTAGTTTTTACAACTAACTCTATCTAATTTTTTGAAATTTCCATTACAAATTTAACTCCGTACATAATTCCTGTGAAGTCTCTAAAATGTATTAAGGTTGTGTTTGTAAACCTTTTTTCAGTAAGTGTTCCTTTTCGGTTTGTTTACTTTTCATATCTCAAAAGTGCAGTAACTACTGTATTCTGTACTATATAATTTGTTTACTTATTTTTAGTTTGTATCATTCATTAGCATTGTTGTGTGATGTAAAATGTTGTCTGCTATATTAATTATGTTTTATTCATTCTTGAGTAATGAAGAATGTCGATTTTTTATTACTTTTTTTTCATTTCCAGCTATCTTTATTTAATTATATTTCAATGCTTGTGGTTTGTCATTGGTGATTAATTGGGTCTGTGCATTGTAGTGTGGATTTGCCTCTTCATATAAATGTCTACCTATGCCATTCAACAACTTCCCCCTGAAGCCTATTCAAGGATCTTTCTGTTCCGCATATTATTTTGAAAAATTACGATCTGGTCTTTTTCTGGATACATGACTATTTTGTAATCTAGATACGTTATCGTATCAGTTTTCAAGGATCATTATGGATATGTTTCCCTATTTATGTTTTTAATTGCTGTTTGGATTATAGTCAAAATTCATTATGGTTACTTTATTTTTCAAGGGGCATTCCATTGTATTCTTCTAAAGTCAAAATATGTTTTATGAATACAAAATCGTTTGGATACCTTGTCATTTGCCATTTTTTCAAAGGGATTCTGCATTGAGGTACCATAAACAATGGTATTTGGAGACAGCTATAATTTTTCCAGTTGAATAGTATGATCACTCATAAAATTTAGTATAAATATGGCTATTTGACTTTGATAAATTAGTAGTGTTTATTTCCCTTTGGTAATATTCACATTTTATAATTAAACCTTTTGACCTTCTCGTTTTGAACACAAATATTCTAGAGCAAACAACATTCATGTTTGGGGGTTTTCGATACTTAAATGACATGGTACTATTTACAATTCATTAGTTTAAAGTACACTAAATTAATAAATAGATCAATTTTTATTTCAGATCATCATTTTACTATGACTAACACTGTTTCAGCATGTGAATCATGCATTATTTTGGGGTATTGTATCATGTTATTTGTTCAAGCAGTGTTTATGTGTTTTATTAGATCAATGAATCATTTTATGAGAAAAATATGGTATTCCATGGGTGTTTGCATTATGTACAGATTCAACTCCTATGGAAGGAGAACACTTGCATGTGCCAGTAGGTGGAAGCATTGAGATGAGAGTTGAATGAAAGTTATGTACATATTCAACTATTCCGGTACAACTTATTCTAGATGATATTGCTCATTGTTCAAAGGCATGATTTCAGGTTTGATTATGTTTGGATTCATGAATGACTATATTTATTTCTATATGGGTTCATTTATGGTATTTCATGGGTGTTTTCATGCCTAAAGGTAAGCTTCCCTAAGTTGAATCTGTTGGGCTTCATTTGACAGTGAAACTTTTAACCTGGTTTCTATTTTCATGATATATGTCTAATTGGACCTTGTATTTTATAATTTTTTTTTATTTATCTTAGATCATCAAACGTCGGTGGATTTTCTTCATCTAATAGGTTTGTTGTTTCTTGAGTTAGATATGGTCCAGGTTCCTAGGTTTCTATTTACGTATTGGTTTATACATCAATTTATGATGGTACTATGAACGTCGGTCGTGCATCGTCAAACTGTAATCTCACTTACAGTTTCCATTTCAAGGTAAAAAACAGGACTAGAGGTACTGATTCTTATAATACCTTTCTTTCTTTTCCCTTCTTTTTAATTTTTCCTATGTAAATATGTGTTCCTCGAATCATTTTCAGCTCGTGTATGATTACAGGTATACTGTACACACTGAACTTTTAAAATTTTCATGTCTTCAACAGATTTATATAAATGATTTTTATGAATTTCTATAACTGCATAAAGTACATAGTGATTTATACACTGAACTTTTATAATTTTTGAAGTTATATAAATGAATACCGTACATATAGAAAGTTGTATGTGTCCTCATTGTATATATTATATATAGAGTGCTGTATACAATGAACTTTTGCAATTTTCATGTTTGCAATAGATTTATATAAATATAGCCATAAATTTCTATAAATACATACATTACACAGTGCTATATTCGCTGAACTTTAATAATTTTTAAATTTCTATAAATGCATAGAGTACATATAGCTGGTTGAATGTGACATGCTTGTATACATTACATATAGAGTGATGTATACTATTCATTTCATTTCAATTCTTTTTTTGAACCATCATTCAATGAATATTATGGTTGATAGAAGCAGGTTTCATAAAGAGCACACATTTTAGATTATCCGATTTCATCTCACTCTACTCAATTGCATTGCTTGGCTAAGATTAGCTAATTTGATATTTGAATGCCACCCTTGACTTTGACCAAGACACCGTCTTTTTATCCAAGTTGCAAGTGGTATTTTCAAATTTTTCCTCTTCATTTTATTTGTTAGTCCCCTTGAAGATGATGTAATTGGTTGTAGTTCGGAAAGGAGTCTGTTACTATGTGTACTTAGATGGAGTGTGAATGTTTTTTTGAAAGCTCTGATTGTCTTGCGTAAGCTACAAATTATTCAGAACCAATTTTGTCTTAAACATTTATTTTTTAGACCTAGTTAGCTGATTTCCTGGCAGAATCATGATAATAATGATGTGATTTCCTAGAAGAAACATTTCAATAATGATATCCATGTTTTTTATCGGATTCTATCGTTGCATCATTTATTGTCTTCGCTTTTGGCACGTGAGGTGCATTAGGTATCACTGGCCAGCGAGGTACATTATGTATCACTAGCACTCAACCAGCTGAGGGAATGCATGGAAGGAGCACACTGGTTATCATTGTAGGCTTCAAAAGGTAAATTGTGACTTATTTTATTTTGATTTCTAATTATTACAATTATGTAATCGTTTTTTTATTCTACAAATTCTGGTGTTCTTATTGTAAGGAATTTTTTCTATGCAGAAATGTTTTTCAGGAATTTGAAGTTGGATATTTGTACAAGGTTACATAGTTTCCCTATGACATAAAGACTTCTAATTTATGTCCGGAAATGTAATTATCCCTTTCAATTTTCTTTTCATTCATTTTCATTGGAATATTGTGTTGTTTATAGAATTAGTGTATAATAATTCTTTCATTTACTTGTCATAATATCTCAGTGACATTAATACTTATTTAATTTCATTCATGATCATTTTTTAGTTTACTTTTCTAATTACTGTGCAATTCTTCTTTTTATTCATGTATTTGAAAATTGATACTTATTTTTTTTTCTACATCGTGAGCTATTTACTTTTCCTTATTCTGTAATATTATCTTGCACGTTGATTTCATTTTTTTTTTCAGAAATGTTGTTTTTATTTTCAATTGATTGTTATCCACTATATTATCCATTATGTTCTATATGTTTTCAAATAATTTTACTATCCTTATATATTCTACTATATGATTTCCCTATATTCTCCATCATGAATTTGTATGGATGATTTTGTTAAGTGATGGTATACTTATGTTTTTATTATATATTATCATATATTATCTAAAATGTTTTCAATATTATCCTAAATATCCGTCTATGTAATTTTCTTTTTCTTGTTTTCTTATGTTTTCAATTCTATATATTTTATCCTATTACAGTTCAATATTCAGTATCCCTATTTTTTTCAATATCTACATTATTGATGTTCTTTATTAATATTGAAGTACAATTTTGTCTTCTTGAAATTAACCATTGAACGTATTGTCATGCGAATGCATGGGTAAGTACTAGTTCGACTAAAAACATACTTAAAAAAATATATGATCCTATTTGGTCCTCTTTGATTTGATTAGGACATTTGTTATTATTTTATTTAAAGTAGAGTTAAAAGTATTAAATTAAATGTTTAATAACTAAAACATTATTAATATAGAGAAATACATAAGATAAATTTGACTATATATATTCATTAGAAAGATAAAATGTCTTCTTACATAATAATATTTTATTTATAATTTTTAGACAATAAATAAATAAATTTATTTAAGACAGAATGATGATGCAGTAATTAACGTATTATTGAAATAATCAATTAAATGGAATTATAAAAATAAAAATAAATATAATTTCAACATTTTTATGACATTCATGATTTTTCTAGAAGAATATGGCATTTTAGTATTGAGTAATTGTATCTTTTTCTAATTAATGATGTCGTGATGACTTTCACCAAAACCAAATACTAAATAGTGTCAAAATGGACATAAATGTGTTTTTTTAAAAAAATTATATTATTAAATTTTATAATATTCATAAAAATATAAGGTTCCACCAGAGGGATTAAATAATATTTTATATTTCATTAATCAACCACTTTAGGTTATCTTGGTTGTTTATAGAATGTTTATTAACCATATAGGGTAAGAATACCAGAAGACACGGTAAAAGTTAAACTACTTAACTAAGAGATAAATCTATCTAATAAGGTTAAAATGGTAACCTAAACATGTTTAAAAACAATTGTTTGAAAGGATTTCGACCCATAACCAACTAGGGATATATATAAATTAATTTGGAGCCATTATGAACTAAATTTGATAGTATAATAAATTAATCTTTTAATCTTTTCCTAAAGTGACCCTCACCCCTCTTATATAAAGGAACTTTTCCTTCTCTCAAAATCACATCTCCAATGCCATTTGGATCACTGAATTCCTACCCAAAAAACCTCCCAACATCCATAAAATCAAACTATAGACCATACATTGATCATAAAGCCATCATTATGAAACCTTTTGATAAACTCAAAAGGAGACACCTAAAGAACAGGTAATAATTTCACCACCTCTTTCAAATTCTTTTCATCTTCCATTTCATCTTTCTTTAATGTTTCCTTAACAAAATAATAACTCAATTACCTCCTACATACTGTGATGTTATTATAAATATGTTACAACCATTTTAATTTTTATATCCATCCTATAAATGGAAAATTCACCATACATGTGTGTATGACTTACGGTCTCCACGTCGTGGTGTAGTTTGTTATTCAAGAACATCATTATTTAGATGGGTATAATAATGAGCATAAATGATGTAAAAAAAAACTATAAAATTTTAATGATTCTTTATATATGATATAATATCAAATTACATACGATTTCACAATTAATATATTGATATTGTTTCTTGTACATACGTACAGATTACCGTCTCCACAACAAGATTAGATTCATTCTCACGTTCACCATTCATCAAATATTATAAAACATTATACTAGTAATAAGTATTTAAAATATTACATAATAATACTAATTGAGATATATATATATATATATGTATTTATGTATGTATGTACTTACAAATATCTTATTCAATAACATTCCTTCAGAATGATATGAAAATAGAAACAACTTTTATGCATACGTACAACCTACCGTATCCATAAATGGTGACTTCCATTTCATATATCTATGTATAATAAATATTTAAATTCTAAATATATATGAAATATAATTCAAGGAATATATTCTGGATGTATTTAAATCATGATCTAAATGATATGATCAAGAATAAAAAGTTAAAACATGTACTATTAAGAAAGCGATTATTACCCAAAATGTTAATTTAACATCGAAATCATTATTAAATGGGTAGTATGAAGTAAAAACTGAAATCATGTATGATATAATAAGTTTGAATTTGGTTCTAGAATAATTTAATATCATACTATGGTCATTATACATGATGTTAAATTTACCCTCGACCGAATAAATGGTCAAGGTACGGGTTAATTTCACAATCTCTTTATTATCCGAGGTTGTTTTTAAAGTATGTATCTAATGGTACATATTTATTATCTATGTCCATGATTCATAAAATAGTTTTCAAATGGATTCATTTTAAGCAACATTTTACGAAAACATCTTTTTAAATGTTTTAATGATTTGTTTTACTTGATCGTTCTCATTAATGTCCATGTTTTCAAAATGGTTTTAAGGATTTATTTAATTGGATATGAATGTTTTAAAATATTAATACCTTTTAAAAATTTCAAAGTTGTATGAGACACATTTATTCAAAATTTCTTTAAATGAATTTCTTTTTTAAATTATGTGACTTTTAAATGTTTTAAAAATGAAGTAGATATATGTTTCTCAAAAATACTTTTGATTTCATCCATGTCAACATATTTTGATTGATTTTAGCCTTATTTGAAGTTGATTCATTATGATACAAATATTCAATATTTCATTGATGGTTCTTTTTATATGTTTGACTGTGGATGTGTTATTTTAATACCATTCATGGTTTGTGTCTTAAGTATTAACATTTCATAAGGTAGTTTTAATACGAATGTTTATGTTTTGATTAAAAATTTCATATGAGAAATGTATTGGACTTAGTAAGATATGGGTGGATCCTTCTATAGCTCCCCGATGCTTCGGTGGGTATTATTAAAAAAACTAGTGTCTTGGCACAAGGCCTTGAAAAAATCTCAATTGTAGTGTTGGAACAACGACTGGACTATGTGGTTATGAAGTCAGGAATTGCGCATTCCATCATTATGAAATTGGAAATTTATATAACATGTGATTATTCAAATAGTAGAATATCAATGTGAATAATAAAATGGAATTATTTGATTTATAATTATGATATTATAATGAAATTTATGTTTAAAAGCCTTGTGATTTAGTCTTATACATTTCCTTAAATGATTATTCTTATATTTGAATGTTTCCACTATATTTTTATCCTTACTATGTGTTTTATCTCACACCTTTCCTATGTTTTATTTTCCAATGATTCTAAGAAGGGTATTATGATTGATAAGAATGGTTAAGATAATGTATTGATGGTGTTCTCAAAGGATCATTTATGTTGTGTTTTATTTTCAAATGTGTAATATAATCTTCATGTAAGTAATCAATTTTCCCACACTACTAATCTGATTGGTATTTCGGGATGTGATTCCTTGTAATCATGAAAATGTATTAATATAATGCACAAACTCTGAGCTTATAGGGTTAGGGAATTACAATTGGTATTCGAGGAAGTTATGAATCATCCTTGGAAATAGAATTATATAAACATTGATTAGAGAACATTAACCTAAGAAAAACATTGAGGATTTTTATAGCAGAACTTCCTATAATTTTGGTAATGTATAGATTTTGTGAGTTTTCCAAGAAATAAATCCATGTTTGTATATGAGCAGATAGAGGAGGATCTGGCACAGATGTACCTTGGGATAAAACATGAAAACACTGATTTTATCTAGACTCAAACAAGCACGGTTGGATAACAACGAGCCTTGCTGCACTCTTGGTTATAACGCTCTTGGGGAATATATTTCGGATAATTGAAATTTTCACTACATGCCATTATGAAGAATATAAGAGTAAATACTTCCTCCATTAAAAATTTATACATTATATGCATAATATTTTCAAATTGAGTAAGGTATTTTTAAAGTTTATAATTATTCATTGTGATTCATAAAATAACCTTGTGTATAAAATTGTTTAGAAATGGAGCCTTGTAGAAGGAATGAAAATTCCAGTAATATGCATGATCGAATGATTAATAATGATCTTATCTTTCATATAATTAATCCAAAATTTAATAGAGGAATAGTATCCCATGTATTATGATCATATGAAGAAATAATATCATGTGTTAATAAGATAATTAAATAATTCTCTTAGTCCTATGGATTTCAAGGGAAGAAAGGGAATAAAATGTTAGAAAATATGAATAAGGATAAAGGGAGGAGGGGAAAGATGTATTTTCCCATATGTGAAAACTGTTGAAAGAATAAAATTGGTAATTCGTGATGGAAATGATAGATTGTTATAAGTGTGGAGAAAAAGGTCATTGAGTACATGATTTCAAGTGTAAGAAAAATGTTTTAAATGTACAATGATTCATCTACAAGTAATTGGGACACTATGTGAATCAATGTACAATTCATTAGAGTATACCGAAAATGATTTTGTTGGATAATTATCAATATATGATATTACCATTGATTAAGAGTAATTACTTGTGTTCTTATATTGACATTAATGAATTATGTCATTTGAGTATTGTATCAACGATATACAGGTTATAATAATTATAGAGTATATAAGGATTGTACTGCAGTACTATTTCATTTAGGATTTGAGATTGTGTGGTACCAAGAAAACTGACTCAATATAAAGTTAATGTTTTTGGAAACTACATGATTGAAGGAACGATAATAATTCAATATGGACCAGATTCTGATTTATTTATTTCGGAATAAGATACTATTGATTTGGATAAATTATATTTGATATTATTGACATCCATGGAACTGGTTAATGGGTTTTTATTCCATCATTGTTGGAATTTTAAACATTTTTGGATATATTGAGTATATCTAGTATTCTATAATAAATAGTGGATCATACATGTAATAAATAAGTTTTTATAGCAATTCAGGGTGTTTCCGTATTTTATATGAAGACATAATGATGTTATTTACACTTTATTACATGGAAAAGGATAAACATTGTGTTTACCTTCTTTATAAATTTGGACTGTGAGTTTGGACCAAAATATTTTGGATAAGTCAAAATGTTTGAATGGATAATGATTGAAATTGAATACTATTTTTACGGTTAAATAATTTCTTAAGATTATTTTTGGATTGTAATAAAAATGACAACCTAGAGGTCGGGAAACAACACATCATGTCTAGTAAGGCTGTGAGACTTAAACCCGCAACTGAAGAGTGACAAGGGTAGATCACCTAACACTGGCTTACGTGATGTCCTAGTTTGTATAATGTAGTTTTTTAAATAGTTTGATAAATGAATTATAAATTATTTATTATTGGAACCATATACGATTAGGATAAATAGAATATTTTTGAATTTTATTATCCTTTGGAGTGAAATATGAGTTTGTGGTAGGAATTAGTTGAGTGATGAAACAATAATTCTCTAGTATATTTTTTCTTATTCTATGAAGAAATTAATTCATAATCATTAGGGATGAGATCATTAAACCAAAAATGTGTTACCCTAATACATTATGTTTTTGTTGAACTGATGATATACTAAATCATCATAGATCGATGTCTTTGAGGCCCTCAACAGTACACTTGTTTGTGATTGATGACCTCAATCACTCACTACAAATATTTACATTTTCCTCCAATTATGTGTCTCTAATTTCCACCACTATTCTCCCAATCGAGTTCATAATTTTGTAGTGATGTTTTCATTCCATTTGCCTCTTATTAAGACTAAATTTGTTTAACCCAATTTCTGATGTGGGTTCTCTACGAAGGTATTTTTCTATTCTCAACATTTTATTTTTGGGAAATATTTCAAATTGTGAGGATGAAATTTATTTGATGAAGGGATAATGTTACACCCCAAGATTTCATAGTACGTTATCTCATTAATGTAATTCAATATCTTGTGCTACACACATCACAGAGTTCGAGTGCACCACAACTTACCAAAAAAGACGTCCAAAAGGAGGTAATGAATAGTATTCTCTTCATTTTGAATCTTATATTCTCTATATAATATTAACATCCATATTATGTGTTTTATAGACATAATATAAGAAGAAATTCATTTTTCAGATAAAAGAATTATTTTTCAACAAATGAAAATTAACCGACTTTTAATGGAGAACCAATTTTAAACCCAATATTTGAACCTTTTATAAATTAAATTTAATGAAATTAAATTCTTATATATAATAAGGACGCAATAATTTAGTTTGGATTAATTATTTAATATTTCTGATAACTTTTGTATTTTAACGAATAGTGAAAAATACTATGTTTTAATTGAAAACAATTTTTTTAATCAAAATAATTTATATTGTTAATTTATGAATTTTAATGGATTGAAAGTATAATTAATTATATTTTTATCATTTAATACAATATAGGTAATTATATGAAATATCACATTTAAATTTGTCATAAACACATGTCAATCATTTCATAATTTTTCTTTTTAAAAATCAGCTTTCTTATTTTGACAATGAGAATTAATTTTAAATTAATAAATGAAACTTTTATGTTTTTAATTTGGTAAAATATACTTCATTTATGATTTCATAATATTAAAATTATGTTAGAGTGAAGTTTTTGGTATTTTTCTGCAAACTTTCAATATTTTGATGAATATTGAAATACACTATGTTATTATTTCAATCTAACTTTTATTTAAATATTTATTTATTTAATTAATATTTATTTTAAGTCAAAATAGGTACAAAATACCTATATATTTTCAATATAATTCATTGGAGTCATTTTATAATAAATTTAGATATATTAAATTTTATCGAACATTTTACCATCTTTTACACACCATCATGGAGCATTTTCAAATTTGAATAGAAGATAATTTTACCGCTTCTTGTGAGTTGAATTTCAAAAATCCATGAGAAACTATTGACATCAATATGTAAAATTTGGTTCAATAAGATGAATATAATTTTTGGTGAATAATATATTTTGACTTTTATTTATCATGGTTCAAAGTAAATAATGTAATTAAGGAAAAAATTGATATTATAAATTCCCTAACACATATCCTAATTCTATTTAATGAGTGGAATTCAACAAAAAATATCATTAGTAATAAAATATTATCCTCTTTTTTCCCCTTAGATTAGATTAAGACATTTATTATTATTTTATTTAATGAAGAGTTATAAGTGTTAAATGTAATGTTTAATTACTAAACCATTATTAATATAAGGTTCTACATAAGATAAATTTAACTACTAATATTAATTATAAATATTAAATTACTTCCTACATCATGGTATTTTGTTACTAATTTTTAGACATTAAATAATTAAATTTATTTATGACAGAATGATGATGCGGTAATTACCTTATTAATGAAATAATCAATTAATCATAATCCATTCCATCAATAGTATCCAATATCAATCATAATCCATTCCATCCTTCAATAGTATCCAATATCAATCATAATCCATTCCATCAATAGTATCCAATATCAATCATAATTCATTCCAATATTAGATAGGTATAATAATCAGTATAAATGAGTTAAATAATAAATATAACATGGTAATGATTATGTATATATATTATATAACATCCAATTATGTATTATTTCACTATTGATATAATGATATTGTCTCTCGAGCGTACGTACTGATTACCGTCTCCACGATGCGATGAGATTCATTCCCACGTTCACCATTTAATTATTATTATAATATATATTTTATTAATATGTTTGTAATATATGACATAATAATTCTATTCTATATATGTATGTTTTTATATACTGACATATATCTTATTCACCTAGTTCCATTCAATATGATATGAAAACGGAAACAACATTTATGTGTACGTACGACATACTGTCTCCATAAACGGTCCCTTCCTTTTAATATGTCTATCTATTATAAATATTTATATTCTAAATATATATTATATATAAATCAAATATTATATTTTTGGAGTGTTTAGATCATGATCTAAATGATACGATCAAGAATAACAAGTTAAAACACGTACGATAAAGAAAGCGATTTTTACCCAAAATATTGATTTGACATCGAAATAATTGTTAAATGGATAGTATAAAGTAAAAAAATTAAATCATGTATGATATAAAAAATATCAATATAGTTATTTATAATATAATAACATACTATGGTCATTATAAAAGCGGTTAAACTTACCCTCGACAAAATTCAAGTGTAATGTAAGGGTTAATTTCACAATCTCTTTATTATCCGAGGTTGTTTTTATGTAACTATCTACTGAGAAATATTAATTATCCATGTCCATGTTTCATTAAATATATTTCAAATGGATTCTAATTAAGGAAAATTTTAATAAGACTTAATTTTAAATGTTTTAATGACTTATTCCTCTAATCCTTTCTCATTAATTTCCATGTTTTCAAAATGGTTTTAAGGATATATATTAATGGACATCAATGTTTTATAATTTTAATTCCTTTAAAAAATTTCGAAGTGGAATGTGAAACATTGATTCAAAATGTATTTAAATGTATTCCTTTCTAAATTATGTTACTTTTGAATGATTAAAAAAGGAAATTTATATTTCTCTAAAATAGTTTTGATTTCATCTATGTCAACATCCTTTGATGAATTTTACACTTGTTTAAAGTTGATTCATGATGATACAATTCTTCCATATTATATTGAAGGTTTTGTGATATGCATGACAATGGATGTGATATTTTTAAAGCCTTAAAGGTTTATGTATAATTTATTAACATTTTATATTATAGTTTTAATACTAATTTTTATGATATGTTTCAACCTTTCATATGAAGAATTAATCGGACTTAGTAATTGACGGGTGGAGCCCTCTATAGATCCTCGATGCATCAGTAGGTCTCATAAGACAAACTAGTGTCTTGGCACAAGTCCTTGAAAAAATCTTACTTTTAGTCTATCCACAAGGCCCTGACTATGTGGTTATGAAGTCCAGCATTAAGCATTATATAATTATGAAATTAGCTATTGATATTACATGTGATTATTCGACTAGGGGTAAATTATTGTGAATTAAAAAAATTATATTATTTGATTTATATTTTAAAAATTATGATGATATTTAAATTTAAATGTATTGTGTTTTAGTATTATACATTTCCTTAATTTTTTATGCTTATTTTTGAATGTTTTCGCTATATTTTTATCCTTACAGAGTGTTTGAGCTCACCGCTTTCTTAAGTTCTATTTTCCCTGGATTCCAAGAAGTGTATTATGATTGATAACAAGGGATAATCAAGGGGATTTATGGAATTCTCATAGGATAATTTTGTGTGTGTGTTGTTTTATAATGTGAAATGTAACGTTTATGTATATAATCTATTTTCCAAGACTGCTAAACTGATCAGCCTTTCAGGACTTGATTTCTAGTAATCATGACAATGTAATAAAATAATGCACCAACTCTGGGATTTTGGGGTCAGGGCGTCACAGAGGTTATGTTAAACACTAGTATAATAGTTAAATAATATCTATTAAATTATAAAATAACCACATAATAAAATTATATCATATATGATCTTCTAATATTGTATTGTTTATAATATTTAGTAGTATCATCATTTCAGGTTTTAACTGATTCATTTTCCTTTATATGTTCTGTTACGTAAGTAATGTTTGTTATATATAATATGTATTTTATTCATATCCTTAATAATATTAAGTTCTAAAACATTATTTTTTAATCATAAAATGAAATTTATTCTAGAATGGACACAATGGGAAAGGAATCGAATCGTGCTCGTGTTGACGACAATCCGTACGTATGCACGAGCGAAAATATCATTCTATTAATGGTGAAATAGTATGTAATTGGATGGTATATCATATATATACATAATCAAAGACATGATATATTAATTATTTACATCATTCATACTCATTACTATACCTATCCAAAAAAAATGAAGTGTTTGAATAACAAACTACACCCCGACGTGGAGATGGTAAGTCGTATTTACGCACATATAGAGATTTGTTATTCAAAGTATTTATAGAATAATGAATATCGTTGTAAAATATTTATAACAATATCAATCAATGTATAATTTACAGGAGTTATTATTTTGATATAGAAACATCCAAGAATGATGAAGAGGAATAAGAAAAGAACTTTGAAAGATGTGGCGAAATTATTACATCTTCTTCTGGTGTTTCATTTTGATTTGATGAAAAGAGATCCATAGGTTGGATTTTTGATCGATGAGAAGCCTCTAGGGAAATGTTAGGTTAGTTGGGAGGCTATTGGAGTAGGGTTTGGATGATCCAAATGCCTTTTAAGGTGTGATTTGGAGAGAAGGGGATGTACCTTTCTATAAGAGAGGTGAGGATCTGTTAAGGAAAAAACATGAAATATTATTTTATTATACAATCATATATTGTTAATAATGGATCCAAAATAATTAATTTCGAGTCTAAGGTGGGTATGGGACGAAAAAATATCCTCCAATTGGTTTTATATAGGATTATTTCACCATATTAACCATATATATTAAATTTAATTATTAGTTAAATATTTTAACTATTACTATGTATTATAGTATTGTTATAATAAATGGTTAATACGATTAATATAAAAGACCAAGAAAACTTCATTTGGTTTATTATTTATATATAAAACATTATTTAAGTAATATGGAGAAACAATATATTTTTATAAATAATTTATCAATTAATAATATAGTATTAGTTTTAAAAACTTATTTATGTCTATTTTGAAACTCCTTGGTATTTTGTTTTTGTGAAAGTCATAACAACTTTATCACCTGAAAAAAATTATTTAATAAACAATAAAATTTCATATTAACCTAGAAAATTAGTGTAATTCTTAAAAAGTCTTAATTTACATTTATTGGGATATTTATAATATCAATTATTTAAATCATTCATTAATAATGTAATTATAGAATCGTCATTCTATTATAAATAAATTTAATTATTTAATGTATAAATTTTGTAAATAAAATACCATTATATAGGAAATATATTTATCTTTCTAATTTGTATGCATAGTATAATTTATCATATGTATAACTCTATATTTAAAATTGTTTAATTATTAATCATAGAATTTATCACTTTTAACTCTTTTTGAAATACAAATAATAAATGTCCTAATATAATACAAGGGGAAAAAAAGGATAATATTTTTTCCTAGGGTCTATTTTGGTTGATAAAAACATATCTAATATAATTAGAACATTTTTTAGAGAATTTATAATATCATTTATGCCATTAATTACCCTATTTACTTTTAAATGTTGTAAATAAAAGTCAAATGTTTCAATTCACCAAAAAATTATTTATATCTCATTTAACCACATTCTAATTACTGATTTCAACCATGTCTCTCAAATTTTTTTAATTCAAATCACTGAAGTAGTAAAATTAAATTTATTTTAAACATGTGAATGTGCCTCAATAGTGGGTAGAAGATGGTAAAAATTTAAATAAAATATTTTATATATTACACTATTATAAATTGATTCCAGTTAATTATAGTGAAAATATATAGGTATTGTGTATCTATTTTTAAAAAATATAAATTTAAATATTATAACTGATTATTTAAATAAAAAGTCAGTTTTAAACAATAATAGAGTGTTATTCACTATTTATAAAAAATTGAATGTTTTCAGAAAATACCCAAAATTCACCCTACAATAATTTTGATATAATTAATTAAAAATTTAATTCTATTATACAAAATTAAAACCATTAAAGTTTCATTAATTAATTTAAAAGTAATTCTTGTTGTCTAAACCAAAATGTGGGGTTTTAAAAATATAAAACTATCAAAAGATTGACATGTGTTTTTGAAAAATTTAAAAGTGAAATTTCTTGTAACGACCTTAATTGTATTAAATGATAAACATATAATCTAATTATACATCCAAACCATTAAAATACATAATTTAACTCTAGAAATTATTTTTATTATATATGTTATTATGAATTAAAAATTAGTACTTTCACTATTTATAAAAATATGAAAGTAATAATAAATTTATCAAATATTTATCCAAAATAAAGATGAATTTAATATCACTAAATTGAATATATAAAAGTGTTAAATAGTTTTTTTATTAATGGGTTTCCATTAAAATGATGTAAAATATTATTTTTTGAAAAATAATTCTTTTATTTGAAGAAAATTAATTTGTTCTTATATTATGTCTAAGAAACACATAATATGTATTATAGAATTATTTGGAGTATATAAAATTTAAAATTCAAATAATACAATTCATATCCGCATTTTTAATGGAATGTTTTCTAATTCATTGTACCCTCGAACACTGTATTGAGTGTAGCGCATGTTATTGAATTACATTAAAGATATAACGTACTATTAAATCTTGGGGTGTAAAATTCTCCAATCCTTCAATAAATTTTGTCCCCGCAATTTCAAATTTTTCTTCAATTATTAAAGGTTTAGAATAGAAAAATACCTTTGTGGAAATCCCACATCAGAAATTGGTTTATTAATAATTAGTCTTATTAAGAGGAGAAAAATAAAAAATTCACCATCAATTATGATCTTGGTTAAAAGAACATTGGTGGAAATTAGAGACACATAATTGGAGGAAAGTGTAAATACTTATAGGGAGTGATTGAGGAAATCAATGAAAAACATGTGTAAAATTGAGGGCCTCAATGCCATCAATCTATGATGATTTTAAATATCATCGGTTCAACAAAACATAAGGTATTAGGATAACACATTTTTTTTAATATCTCTTCCCTAAAGATTGAGAATTAATTTATTTGTAGAATAATAGAAAAATTATACCTGACAAGTACAGTTTCGCCCTTCAACTAATATCTACCACAAACTCATCTTTCACCCCAAAAGATAATAGAAATAAAAAATATTCTATTTATATTAACCATGTTGGTTGCATAAAATAATGAATATATAATTCATTGGTCAAAATATATATAAAAAGAAAAATTATAAAAAACAGGACATCATGTGGGCTAGTGGTAGGTGATGCACTATTATAGCCCTTCTGTTGGCGGTTCAAGTCTCACCGCCTTACCGGACATCACAGGTTGTTTCCCGACATCTGAGTTTTTATTTTTATAACAATATAAAAATAATCATAATAATTGATTTAACCATAACAATAGTATCTTATATCAATCATAATCTATTCCATCCTTCATATTTGTCCAAATTATTTCTATCAAAACTCACAGTCTGAAATTTACTTGGACGGTAAAAACAAAGAAGATATTTTTTCCATGTAATAACATGTGTATACTTTCATCAAGTATTATTTTAAAACACGGTAACACCATGAATTACTATAAAATCTTATTGATAAAATTCATGATACCTTGTTCTTTATAGAATACTAGATAGACTCCTTCTATCCAAAAATGTTGTAAACTCACCAATAATTAAAAAAACAAACAAATATTTAGTTTCAAAGAAGTAATGAATTTTGAATATAAATCATGTAAATCAACAATATTCTATTCCTAAATCACTATCACATTATCAGAACCAAATTAAGGTTTATCATTCATTCATCCATGTGTTTTCCAAAGATTTTAACAACAAATTGAGTTACTTTTCATAGAACCATATAATATCCAATCCTTAATGAAATAGTACTACAGTATAATCCAAATTTATTTCGATATTTCATATAACCAATATATAATTGATACTACACTCAAATGAAATAATTTTTTAATAACACCATAAGAACAGTTGTCATTCCTCTTCATTAGTGGTAGTATCACAACATGATTATTATACAATATGATCATTTTGGGTATAAAATGTTGATTCAGACATTGATTCACACAGTGTCCCAAATCCTTTTAGACGAATCATTGCACATTTGAAATTTTTTTAAAACCCTTTCAATCACGTACTTGGTGTCCTTTTTATCCACAATTTTTACAAACTCCCATTCCCTTCAAACATTTAACAACATGATTATTTCCACAGTTATCAAACATGTGAAAATTTTTCTTTCCCCATATCCCTTTATCTATCATTCTATCTACCATAATTTTCATCTCTTTCATCCTTTCAATTTCATATGACTAAAGGAATTCTTTACTTATCTTATTAACATGGGATATTATTTCTTCATATGATGAGAATACATGGGAGACAATTTCCCTTCAAAATATTGGAATAGTACCATGAATGATGTGATCATTCTTGCTCTTGGGATCATGTGTATGGCTTGAGTCCTCATTACTTCTATTGGGTTCCATTTCTATACAATGACACACAGTAGGTTAGTTTATTAATATCAATTCATAATTCCAAACATGTAAAATACCTAATTTAATTTGAAATGATTATTCATATATTCTTTAATCATAAAAAAAAAATTTTCTTTAAAGAAGAATATAATATTAAATCCTTCATAATGGATTTTTAGGAAAATGTCAATTATCCTATGCATATCCCCCATGAGTGTCATAACCAATACTACATCACGACCTGTTGACTTGTAACAGGATACCATGGGTCAAGACCGAAACTCATTGTTTGAGTTTTCACTACTTGGTACATCTATTTTAGAGCCACCTCTATCTTCTTTAATCCATAATGGGATGTAATTCTTGAAAAATACACAAAATATCAACATTACCAATATTCTATAATTTCTTCAATACCAATCCTAAAAGTCTATCTTAGTGTAATGTTTCTATAATAAAGGATTTTCTAAATCTAGTTTCCAATGATTGTACTAAACATCCTCTGATACTAACTATAATGCCCCAACCCTAGTTACCTAGATTCGGTGCATTATTACATAACATTTTCATGATCACAAGGGATCCAGACCAAAATGACCGATCTATTTAATATCCTTATAAGTACTAGATACACACCGAAGTTTTACATGACATCTAGAGATAACAACAACAACCAAATTTTTCCCCTTTGTACACAATTATATCCCTTACCATATCCTTATATGTCAACCATAAAATAATTCTTCACATCATTAAAAAAATAAAACATTGAATGGGGTGATCTCGTATGCTCAGTATGGATTATAATATAGCTGAAACATGTAATAAATAAGAATAAAAATTTAAAAAAATGTATAAGACTAAAAAATATGCCTTTGAAACATAAACATCATTATAATATGGAAAATATAAATCAAATAATTCCATTTTATTATTCACATAGATATTCTACTATTAGAATAATCAAATGGAATATCAATAACCAATTTCAAAATGACGGAATTCCAAATTCCAGACATTATAACTACATAGTCAAGGCCTCATGAAAATACTAAAAGTAAGATTTATTCAAGGCCCTGTAATAGTACACTAGTTTGTCTCATGAGACCTACCAATTCATTGAGGAGCTATAGCAGGCTCCACCCATCACTTACTAAGACCAATGCATTCTTCATATGAAAAGATTGAAACATTACAGAACAATTATTATTATATCTATCATAAAAAATGTTAATACATTAACCAAAAATGATGAATGATATAAAAATAACACATCTATAGTAAAAAGTATCACAAAACTATAAATTCAATATGCATGATTGTATGATAATAAATCAACTTCAAACAACTGTAAAATCCATCAATGGAGGTTTACATAGATGAAATCAAAACTATTTGAGAGAAATATCTCTTTCTATTTTGAAATCATTTAAAAGACACATAATAATAAAAAACATTCATTTTAAAATTGTTCTTATAATATTTTATGGGAAGCTTTGAAGGTGTTATAATGGCGGAAAATAGCCACACCTTCCATATAAGTTAAAAAAACATTCTTCCCTTAATTATATCGAAAAGGTCGCAAAGAGACTTGTTTGGAAAAAGACTGAAAGATTCCTTTATAAAAAATTTTAAAAGATAAAAACAGTCTAATTGTCTTTAATGCATTATCTAGTAAATAGTAATATTTTTTAAAATATATTTTTCTGAAACACGAATCTGGAATAAAATGTGGTCCTAGTAGGTACAAACTTATAATAAACATCAGATAATGAAGAGATCTTTTGAATTAACCCTTACCTTGTACTTTTCCTAGGATGAGAGTATGTTAACATCTTTTATAATAGTAAAATAATCATTATTAAATTAGACAATAACCACATACATAAATATGATATCATATATGATCTTCTAATGATGCATTGTTGATAATATTTTAGTAGTATCATCATTTCGGGTGTTAACTGATTCATTTTCCTTTATATGTTCTGTTATGTATGTTGGGTTTTGAATGGATAAAATGTATTTGATTCCTATCTAGAATGATATAAAGTTCATAATCATTATTTTCTAATCATAAAATGAAATTTATTCTTGAAAGGTTACGATAGGGAATGAATCTCATCACGTTCATGGAGACTGTAATTCATTTGTGGCGTACCCCCTGTTTCTAGTATGTTACCCTTACTTGATGATTTTAATGGTTTTAACATTAAGGGTGTTGAATGGAAGAGTCGGGAGAACTTGGAATGATGTTTTGATACAAAATGGAAGTCACATGGGCGGCAAATGGTTTTTCTAAACAGTGCGGCCAAACCATGCGCAGTGGGGCTAGAGGCAGTAGCTCCCGCATGGTCGGCGCAGGGTTTGTCTAACCGTGCGGCCAAACCATGCGAGAAGGGCGGTCGAGGTAGTAGCTAATGCACAGTTAGCGCATGTTTTGTCAAAGTGGGTGAACTAACCATGGAGCCACTTAAATGAGATCCTTAAATTGTGGATCTCACAAGTTTTGCCTCTAAATAACTCATTTAAGCTTCTAAGAAGCCCCATCTTGGGATTTTTTATTCTCTTAAGGTGAAGGAAGGATCTCCCATCATTCTGGAAGCGATCCGAAGGCTTCTTATGGAAAATCGAAGCTGGATTCTTGAGGTATGTGATCGTTCTTGATCGGTTTCTTAGATCTACTTAGATATAATTCTCCTCTTCTCTCAGTTTCTTATATCTATGAAAGTTATGGGTAGATCTAAGTGTGTGGATGCCAAATATGATAATATTTAGACTTTTTTAGGAGAAAAGATATAAGGAAGTTTTTTGGAGAATCAACCAGGTTTTCTCGTGTGTTCTTCGTTTGTGGGGTTTTCTTCAAAACCTTTGAGGTAGGAGGCTTCTCTCTCGACTCATCATTTTGTAATTTATTGTATTAGTTTCAACATTTCTTATTAAATGGAATTTATTGTGAAAATCATGGAACAAATCTTCTTTAGTGATGATTTATGGTTTCAGTGAAATTTTGAAATCTTTGTGATTTATTGTGAAAAGTTATTTGGATTCATGAATTAAAAATGATGATTTTAAATTATTAATTTGATGGAATGGTAAATGGTTTTATGAATGATGGGTTTTCAATAAAAATGGTGTTTCCTTGAAATGATTTTCTATTGAATGAGATTTGATGAAATTGGTATATTATTTGGAATTCAATATAATTATAGTTTTATTGAAATGGTTTGAATTGGTTGAACACACTTGATTTTTATGGAAAATGTTTTAAATCAAATGTGTTTTATTGAAAGGGTGGTTTTGGTATGATTGTTGGGAATTTTTGGTGTGTGTCCCTATTGAATTCGGGATAGATAAGGGTTAGGGGTCTCCCCCATCATTCTGGGATTGATAAGGGTTAGGGCTCTCCCCCGTCAAAAATTCATATTTCATTCAGGACAGATATGGTTTAGGGGTCTCTCCCATCATTAGGGGATGGATAAGGGTAGGGCTCTCCCTCGTCAAACATTCAAATTTCATTCAAAACGGATAATGGTTAGGTGTCTCCCCCATCATTCTGGGATGGATAAGGGTTAGGGTTCTCCCCCGTCAGAAATTCATATTGCATTTGGGTTGGATAAGGGTAAGACGTATCCCCCATCATTTCTAGGATGGATAAGGCTTAGGGCTACCCCCTCTTCTAGGTAGCATGCATGGCTGGTTGCATGGGTTTCTGAAATGGTTTTTTATTCCAAAATAGATATTGAGAAATTGTTTTAATTCTTATTTAGATATTTTTATAAAAAATAACTTGCTGGAAAATTGGTTTCAATTTTACTGGTATGTTTTTTGTTATAAATGGTTTTGGGAAACTTGTTATATTTAGTTAGAAAATGTTTTTGAAAATTAATTTATATAAAAAAAATTATATAAGTGTTTCTAAATCATCTATCATAATGGCGTGAGTAGGAATGTCATTGGGGAAAAACTACTGAGTTTTATACTCAACCCTGCATTGGCACTTTGGTGCTTCTGTAAATTTTTTATTTCAGGACAATTGTAAAGGTAAAGAATGTTAGGGATAGTGGCTCGTGGGGATGCTTGGGAGATGTTGTGGTGTTTGGAGCTTGTGGATCACATATCCATGGTGTCTATGAGAGTCTTGAGTTGTTCATACCCTATGTACTTTGATGTTCGCTTCAGTCTTTTGTTGTGGGGAACATTGATTTCATTTGACATAAATGAAGTTGTATAAGTTTTATTTTATTTATTGATGAATCATATAGTGAATTTTGGTTATCCTTGGTTGGTTTTTGGATTATTTCTAAAAGGTTAAATCGTCCCCCACTTGTATCTTAAACCCTTCGGCATTTATTTCTCACCTTTGATGTCTTGGGGGTGTCGCGTTAGGCCTAGTAATGACTCATTGTGATTTCAAGCCAATGAGAATGGGCGGGTCATTACAATTGGTATCAACATCTTTGGACCTTTCCTAACAAATAGTCATCAATGTTCCTAGTCATGGAGTATAAGATCATTTTCGTCTATTTCATGGATTGGTATCATAAACAGAAGTACAATTGTCGGAACATGGAACCTATAGCATAAAAGGACGTAGCTAACCCGTTTATGACGAACGTCATGTTACTAGGGAGTTGGGTACATAAGTGTTTTGGATACACTTCTAGAATGTTATAAATAAAATTTTCATGGGTTTATCCAATGAGATTAGCATAACATTCATTATATTGGAGTGAATTCTCTAATGGATTACATATATCAATGTGAAAAATGAGTAATGATGTTGTGAAAGTTGCAAACTTATGAAAAATGCAGAAATCGTTTTCAAGTAAATGATTTTGAAAATAGGATAGTTGGTGTATTTGGAAAATTGGTTGATTTTAAAAAAGTATGTTGAATGTTTAAAAAAAGGTTGAACATGGAAAGAGGAAGTTTTGGAAAATAATTTTTTGTTAGATAATGTGATAGAATTTGAAATGCTAATCCATCTGTTGTTAGAAAGTGGGATTGATAGAGTTTGTTGTGGGTTTAGGAAATGGAACCCAGTAGGCCTTAGAGATACCAGTCAGAAGAGGTTCGTAATAATGTGATTGCAACTGAACCATAGGTGAATGAACAGTTGGTCCAATGCATCACTCAGACTTTTAAAATCATTGGGCTGGGATTGTAGCCAGATACTTTCATTACGATGTCTTTCACTGCTGAAAATCCATGTGGAGGAAGTACAGTTGTCTTCACTAGAAGAGCTGAGAACTCTAACACTAAGTGAAACAGGAAATTAGACACCTTTTCTCAAGGAGGATGAACACATAGTAATCAGACCACAAGAGAAATTAACCTTTCTCTAAGACCCATGATCATGATTGGATGTTTCTAGTGTGGCTCTATGAGCCACATTAAGAAGGAGTGTATAGAACAACCGAGAAGATGCCACAATTGCAACAAGTTGGGACACCTTAAGTGATTTTGTCGCATTTCTCCAAGATTGAGTTTCAGGGACACTTCTCTGTTGTCACAAACACCATAATCTTTGATGAAACGATTACAATCCAGCAACAAGGAGCAAATGAGAACAAAAAAAATGTTATGAAGATGTTTAGATGATTGTTGATAATCAGGATGGACCATCTATAGTTAGAGGTATGAACATTTTGTGTTCTACCTTTGGGAAATATTTGTTTGATATGAGTGCTCTGAATTATTTTCTTACTTCTCACTTCGTTGATCGATATGATTTACACGTACAATGATACCTTCTCTTATGAACCTAGAAACTAATCTGGGTAAAAGAGAGTGTCGAGCCTTCCTATGTCGACCGTGTCGTTTAGTTGTGGACACCATAGAATTGATGTGAGATTACTCAGTTCATGGTATGGATGATTATGACATAATCCCGGTATTGGATTGGTTGGAGGATTTTAAGGCCCACATCGATTTCCATGTGCGAACTGTGAGATTTGTGATAGAGGATAGCATTAAAGATTTATTTATAGAGAAGCAGAGTGGAAAGATGGGTACAATAATTTGGTTGGAACCAAATGTTAGCCTGATATCGTATCAGCTAGACATTTTTTCCTTAACATCAATGGAAGAGATCAATGAAAATAATTTTCCAGCTATTGTTGATCCATTTCTAGATGTATTTCATAAGAACTTCTCAGTGTGACCACCTCTAAGGGAAGTAGTGTTTATGATTGATCTTCTTCTAAGACCAGCCCTATTTCCCATTCGTGTTATAGGATGACACCAATGGAGTTAAGGGAATTGAAAGTGCATTTGGTGGAGCTAGAAAACAAGGGTTTCATTCGACCAAGTACGTCTCTATGGGCATCACATGTTTTTCTCATAAAGAATGCATATGGAACTCTTCGGCTATGTGTTTATTATCATAATTTTAACCAAGTTATGATAAAGAACATATATCCACTTCCATGAATTGATGACCTGTTCGATCAATTAATGGGAGCTCAATGGTTCTTCAAGATTTACTTGCGATCTGGATATCACTAATTGTGAGTTAGGAATGGGGATATTCTAAAGACATATTTGAAAAGTAGATATGGCCACTATGAATATGTAGTCATGAATTTTGGTCTAACGAATGCACCCGTGGTAATCATGGATTTGATGAATCAGATATTTCAACAATATCTTGATTCTTTTGTTATGGTGTATTTTTTTGCTTCAGGATCAGGGTTTGGTTGTACTCTGATGCAAAGGGATCATGTGGTTGCTTTCGGTTTAATGCAATTGAGGGTGCAAGAGATGAATTACCCAACACATGATTTAGAGTTTGCGGCAGTCATCCATGCCTTGAAAACATGGAGACATTATCTCTTCGGTGAAAAATTTATGGCGTTTACAGATAAAAAAAGCTTGAAAACATTTTCTCACAGTGAGATATGAAATTTTGGAAAAGTAGGGGGATATATTACCTCTAAATGTTTGACTTTGACTTGATTTACACACCCAGAAAGAGAAATTTAGTGGAGAATAGATTGAGTAGAAAGTCATATGCTCAGTTGGCGAAAGAAGCCTCAGACGAATGGTAGTTGATGTCGGTCTTAGCTAACATGCATGTGGAATGTGAAGAACAAGGTGATGTTTCTGTTTTCTTTTCAGATACACTTGTTCTTGATTTTTTAAAGATGATCAAATAAGCACAAACATATGACGTAGAATGTCTGGTATTATGTTCAAAACTCGATGGTGGGGAGACCATTGACAGCTAGAAACATGATGGGGGTTCAATTTTGTGTTTTTGAGATCAGATAGTGATATTGATGGTTTGTTAGGAACAACTCCTTCATGCTTATCACCGTTCATGATGGTTGTACACCCTAGTACACAGAAGATGTATAAAGCATTGAAGGAACCATTTTGGTAGAGTGGCATGAAAATGAAGGTGGATGGGTTTGTATCACAGTGGTTAACATGTCTGCAGGTTAAAGTAGGGCATTTGAGACCAGATGGTATGTTAAAATCTTTACATATCCCAGTATAGAAATTGGGTTAGATAGCAATGGTTTTTGTTATAGGTCTTCCATGAATGGTCCGAAAACACGATGCCATTTGGGTGATAGTGGATCGTTTAACCATGTCGGCCCATTTCATCCCTATTCGTGAATCCCATATAATGGATGATCATTCAAAAATATGAAACCGAGAAGTGATAAAGAGGCATGGAGTACCATTCTCTATTGTCACAGATAGAGATATGAGGTTCACATCTCGTTTCTGTAAATCATTACAGTAAGCCCTTGGGACTCATTCAACTATGAGCATGGCATATCATCCTCCGACGGATGTGTAATCTGAGCAGACAATACAAACTATGGATTATATGTTGTAGGCTTGTGTAATGGATTGTGGTGGCTCATGGGTGGATCATATACCCTTAGTGGAGTTCCCATACATTAATAGCTATCAAGCCATGATATGCATGGCTTCGTTTGAATCATAGTATTTGCGTCCTTTTCGTTCTCCACTATTCTTGGTGGAAATTGGTGAAACTTCACTAGTTGGGCTGAGCATTGTCCAAGAAATAATAGAGAATATTCAGTTGATTAGGAAGAGGATGGATACTGCTCAGAGTCAGCAGATATATTATGCAGATCACCGTCGAAGACCGTTGTCGTTCATTGTGGGCGATCAAGTCTTCTTGAGGATCTCTCCAAGGCATTGACAACGTCATTTTGGGAAGAAGGGAAAGTTATCTGCTAAATACATTGGCCCTTTTGAGATAATTGAATGGGTTGGAAAGGTGTAATATCAGTGGGCATTACCACCATGCCTTTGTTTAGTGCATAATGTCTTCCATGTATCTCAGATGAAAATGTATTAGCCTGATCCTGACCAGGTGATCAGATGGGATCACGTTGACCTGAAGACAGATGCTTCATTGATACATATCCTGGTACGGATTGTGGATAGTCAAGAGAAAGACATACATGGAAAAAGAATTGGTCTTGTAAGTGTATTATGGAAGCATGGTCAGATTCAGGAAGAGACTTGGGAAAGTGAAAAGGAAATGAAAGAGAAGTGGATATAACTCGTTCAGTTTGCTGAAGGTTTTTTAATTTCCTAGGACAAAAAGACCAATGGTTGGGAGAATGTAGTACCACTGGTTTTTTGTATGTAACCCTTACATGATCTTTTTCATGGTTTTAATGTTAAGGGTGTTGAATGGGAGAGTTGGAAGAACTTGGAATGATGTTTTGTGACAAAGGGGATGTCAAACAGGTGGCGAACGATTTTTCTAAACTGTGCAGAAAAACCGTGTGTAGTGGGTCTTGGAGGCAGTATCTCTCGCACGGTTGGTGCACTATTTTTCTAACCGTGCATGCACTTAAATGAGATCCTTAAATTTTGGATCTAACATATTTTTCCTCTAAATTCCTTGTTTAAGCTCCTAAGTGGACCTAACTCGAGATTTGTTTTCTCCTAAGGTCAGGAAAGGTTCTCCCATCATATTAGAAGCAATCGTGAGGCTTCTCTTGGAAAATCGAAGCTGGATTCTTGATGTATGTGATCGTTCATGAGTGGTTTGTTAGACCTACTTAGATCTACTTCTCCTCTTCTCTCGGTATCTTAGATATACACACGTTATGAGTAGATCATTGTGTTTGGATTCCAAATATGATAAGATTTTGTCTTGGTTTTTTTGGAGAACATAACTAATGATGATTTTTGGATAATCAAACCAGTTTTCTCGTGCGCTCTTTGTTTTTTGGGGTTTCCGTCAAAACTTTTGAGTTAGTATGATTCTATGTCAACTCCTCTTGTTAGAATTGGTAGGATTATTTTCAAATTGAGTTATTAAATAAAATGGATTGTGTAAATCATAGAATAAATCTTCTTTAGTAATGATTTATGGTTTTAGTGAAATTGTGAAATCTTGGTGATTTTTTGTGCAATGTGATTGGGATTCTTGAATTAAAAATGATGATTTTAAATTATTTATTTTCTTGAATGGTAAATGGTTTTGATGAAATATGGGATTTCAATAAAAAGTGTGTTTTATTAAAATGATTTGGTATTGAAATGTCTTTGATGAAATTGGTTTATTCTTTGGTTTTCAATAAAAGTACAGTTTTTTTGAAATGGTTTGAATTGGTTTAACACTCTTGGTTTTTATAGAAATTTTTTTCAATAAAAGGTGTTTTATTGGAAGGTTGGTTTTGTCATGATTGTAAAGAATGTGCGGTGAGTGTTCATATTTCATTCCGGACGGATAAGGGTTAGGGTATCCCCCATCATTCTGGGATGGATAAGGGTTAGGGCCATCCCCCGTCAAACATTCATGTTGCATTCAGGATGGATCAGGGTTAGGGGTCTCCCCCATCATTCTGGGATGAATAAGGGTTAGGGATATTCCTTGTCAATCATTCATGTTTCAGTTGGGTTTGATAAGGGTAAGAAGTCTCCCTCATCATTTCTGGGATGGATAATGGTTTGGACTTCCCCCTCTTCCAGGTATCATGCTTGGATGGTTGCATGGGTTTGTGAAATGGATGGGTATGCTAAGAATGGATCTTGAAAAATGGTTTTGAAGCTTATTTAGTTATTTTTCTGAAAATAAAATAACTTGGTGGAAACTTGGTTTAAATTTTACATCTATGGTTTTATTTATAAATGGTTTTGGGAAACTTGTTATATTTAGTTATAAAATGTTTTTGAGAAATTGTTTTATATAAACTATTTTATATAATTGTTTCTAACTCTTATATCTCAGTGGAATGAGTAGGGAAGTCATTGGGGAAAACATACAGAGATTTATACTCACCCCTGCTTTGGCACTTTGGTGCTTTAGCAGATTTTGTGTTTTGGTACATAGGTAAAGGTAAAACATCTTCTGTATAGTGGCTCGTGGTGATGCTTGGGAGATGTTGTGGAGTTTGGAGCATGTGGAGAATAGAGTCATTGTTTCTTTTAGAGTCTTTATTTGTTCATCTTCTATGTACATTGATGTTCGGTTTAGCCTTCTATTGTTGGGTACTTTGATGTGGTTTCACATAAATGAAGTTGTTTAAGTTGTCTTTCATTTATTCATGCATCATATAGTCAATGTTGGTTATGCTTGGTTGGTTTTTGGGTTATTTTTAAAAAGGGTAAATCTCCCCCCACTAGTATATTAAACCCTTCAACATTTATTTCCAGCCTTCGGCATCTTGTGGATGTCGCTTAAGTCCTAGTAATGACTCGTTGTACTCTCTAGGCAATGTGAATGGGTGGGTCATTACAGTACGTATGCACGTGAAAAAATACCATTCTATTGATGGTGAAACTGTATCTATTTGGATGGTATATCATTAATACAGAATACATAACATGTTTTAATTATTATTTACATCAGTTATACTCATTATTATACTGTTCCAAAGAATGATATGTTTGAATAATAGACTACACCATAACTTGGAGACGGTAAGCTGTACGTAGACAAGTTTGATGATTTATCGTTCATAGGATGGAAAAAATAATGAATATGGTTGTAAAGCATTTATAATTACATAACTATATGTATAATGTATTGTAGTTGTTATTTCGGTATAGAAACAACAAAGAAGATGATGGTGTAAGAAAAAAAAATTTGAAAGAGGTGGTGATATTATTACCTCATTTTCAATTGTTTCCTTCTGATTTGATCAAAAGTGCTCTTTAGGTTGGATTTCAGAACACTTTAAGGCCTCTATGTCATAGGGAGGTTAGTTATGTGGATATTTGTGTAGGTTTTCGCTGAGACAAATTGATTTGGAGGTCTGATTTTGAGAGAAGGGGAAGTACCTTTTTATAAGAGAGTAGATGGTCACTTTTGGAAAAGAAAGAAATAATATTTTATTATACAATCATATTCTGTTTATAATGGCTCCAAAAAATTTTATTACTAATATAAGGTGGGTATGGGTCGATAAAATTTCAACCAATTAGTTTTAAATAGGTTTACGTAACTATATTGACCATATCTTTTAGATTTTACTCTTGTTTAAATTGTTTAACTATTACCATGTATTCTATTATTATTATAATATATGGTTAATAATCAAACTATAAAAATCCAAGAAAACCCCATGTGGTTAATTATTGATATATCTAAAATTATCAATTTCATTTGGCTGAAACTTATATTTTCAGGAAGGTTATATCAATTAATAATATAGTATTAGTTTTAAAAAATAAATTATGTCAATGTTGACACTATAAGGTATTTAGTTTTTTGTGAAATGCATATAAACGTTATCAATTTGATTTTTTTAATGAAATATAACAAGTCAAATTACCCTAGAAATTTAGTGTAATTCATCATTCGTCACAATTTACAATTATTAGGATATTTATAATATCTATTATTTTAATCTTTCATTAGTATGGTAATTACTGTATCATCTTTGTATCATATATAAATTTAAATATTTAATGACTAAAAATGATAAATAAAATACTATTATGTAAGAAATTATTTTAGATTTCTGATTATTATTTATTGTCAAATTTATCTTATGTATAACCTTATATTATAAATTGTTTAGTTATTAATCCTTGAATTTAACACTTTTAACTCTATTTGAAATAACATAATAATAAATGTCATAATCTAATCCAAGTGAACCAAAAATATAATATTTTATCCCTGGGGTAGATTTTGGTATATGAAAACTTATCAAATAGATTTAATACATGTTTTAGGGTAATTATAATATCAGTTTTACCTTTAATTACACAATTTACTTTTACACATGGAAAATAAAAGTCAAAAGATACTATTAACCAAAATTTATTTTAATATTGTTGAGAAAAATTTTACATAATAATGTAAACTGTGTATCTTGGATTTTTGAAAATAAACTCATATATGTCGTAAAATTATGTTTTATTCAAATTTGCCTATGTGCATAGAAGGTGGGTAAGAGACGATAAAAAGTTTGACAGAATATAATATATCTAATCTCATTATAAAATGGCTCCAATGAATTACATTGAACATAGATAAGTATTATGTATCTATTTTAACCTAATATAAATTTAAATAAAATAACTATTTATTAAAATAAAATTTTGGTTTTAAACAATAATGCAGTATTTTTAACCATACATTAAAAATTGAATGTTTTCTGAAAAATAACAAAAAATCATCCTAAGGTAATTTTGATATTCCGAATTCAAAAATGAATTATATTTTACCAAATTCAAATAATATATGTTACATTAATTAATTTAAAATTAACTCCCATTGTCAAAAACAAACAGAGTGTTTTTAAAAAGAAAAAACTACCAAAATATTGACATGCGTTTATGTCAAGTTTTAAAAAAGAAACTACTTATAATGAATTACATTTTATTAAATGATAATAATAAAATCTAATTATATTTAAAACCCATTACACATCATAAATTAACACAATAAATTTTTTTAATTAAAAACGTTGTTTCCAAAAAAATTTAATATTTTCTACTATTCATCAAAATATGAAAATTCTCAAAAAAGTGCCAAAACATTCACCAAACTAAATTTGTATGTCCCGCATCAAATAAAAAATATATTTCATTAAATTTAATATATAAATGTTTCAAATATTGTTTCAAAAAAGGGATTCCATTAAAAGGTGGTAAAAATATATTTTTTAAAAAAAATTATTCTTTTATCTGAAATACTGAATTTGTTCTTATATTATTATTAGAAAAAATATAATATGGATTTCAAAATTTTATGGAATATATTAAATTCAAAATTCAGTTAATACTTTTCATACCCACGTTTTTAATGTCTAGTTTGGTAAGTCGTGGTGCGCTTGAACTCAGTGTGCGTGTAGCCCAAGTTATTGAATAACTTTGAAGAGGTAATGTATTATAAAATAATGCATTGTTACACTATCTATGGTGGAATGAGTTGTATTATAAAATATCCTCTCTCAATTCTTTGATCCATATCCTCCTTCTTCTTCTTTCGATGTGATTGATATCTATCATTCTAAAAAAAATTATTTGTTATTTGTTGGTGGGGTTGGGGAATGGCTTACTTGGAGGGATGTATCTCTTATAGGATGGGTGATCAAGATCTATGATGTTGTTATATTATCATGAAAGAAATTTTAATTCAAATATGTTATAGTATTATTAGGTTCTATAAATTTATATATGAATTCATACAGTTGGCATGGTTTATCCCTCTCAGTAGAAGAGGAAACAAATGATAATTATTAATGTTGATTTATAAATAATTGTTTGCAGAAATCACATATTGTTTACTTATACCATTATAAGGGGTTTCCTCATTATATTCTGTATAGTGTGCTATCTACATTATGTTTATTAGCATGTCTTGTCATGCAATGGGTTAACATGTTGTTGTTGGTGGAAATTAATAATGAAATAAATTGATAACTAATTACACATTGGTTAATAAATTAATAAACAAGACTTTTTAAATATTTTTTTCATATAATTTTATGATAATAAAATTAATGAAATTTCAAAATATAAGTAAATGTGTTATAACATTATAATTGAATCGGAAAAGAATATGATCCAATCTAATTCACATTGATAATGTTTTTAATAATTCAAAGGCCTGTTAATTGAGAATTATTCTTCACTATGTTCATTGAAACATTGTTTAATTATAGTTGAATAATCATATTTTAATATGTCATTACACTAATATTCCTTAATTTTCATAATGTTTGAACTTATGAATAATTAATCAGATAATTAAATATTTAATAAAAAACACGCTTTATAAAGGTAATTTTTAGGGACAATCTTTCCCATACTCTTGAGTAGGATGACAACATTATGTTTGGATCTCTAAGAGCTTGTTTGAGTGTGAAGGACAAGTTCCTTTTTTATGTCATATATATCCCTATGGAGTATTTTTTATTTCATATATAATTTTTTATGTGTTCTATAGGTGAGATTCACTAGGAATGTGATATGGGGTGGGATGCCATGCTTTTGATATGAGTCAGGGATGGAGATTATGTTGAGTGTGGGGAGGCCTGATTGATGAGGTAGTAGTTGACGCCTATATTAGAGATATGCATATGGATATATATGTGGGTGTCGATTGGGTAACTTGAGATGATAGACTCATTTCAATTTGGGCCGACCCATATGTATGGTGACGAGATATGAGATGGTCACTTTCAAATTAGTTTAATCACTAATGATTGATTTTATTATTTTATATTTACTCCATTACACACTGATTGAAGAAGATTTACGTGCATGGTTACAAGTATCTTCTTGGTGTAGAATATTATTGTTTTCCTAATGTTCTAAGACTATGGGATGATTCTGATAATTAATAATTAATTCATAACACATGGGGTTGTTAATGATCCAAAAAAATACAGATAAGATATTAATATTTAGAAATCGTTGAATCATTTGGGATAATTCATAGAGACACTTGATTATACATTGATGATTATTTTTTTTTTATCTTTATATATTTTTAATGTTACAATTAAGGTAAAATAAATTAATTAATGGAATCAATTGATAATATGGGATAAAGTTATTAATGTTTCAATTTTAAATTCTTTTGTCTTATAGGATATCAATTCCATATCAGTGGATGTCGAGTAACAAAGCAATGACTTCAGCAATTGTGATTGTGAATTGGTTAGGACTATAATGTGGTTGTGATATATATAATATATTATATATTATATAATTTCATACACTGCCCCACCAATGTATATTTGGAGGACCGACACCATGTGGATTCTGGGAGGGTATTTTCTCCAACATCCCAAAGGGAGGACGGATGGTTGACTAACCCATGTGGCCATAATCCCTTCAATTAGTAGTAACATGTTATAGTATGCATGATAGGTTTTTCCCATTTTAGTGTGTATAGGGATGTGAGGGATTTTGGTTATTTCAAATACATGAATCATTGGATATATTATATACAAGATTTTTATAGTTATGATTAGTATAAGTTATGATGGATTGAATAAGATACTTGGTATCAAGGCTATAACTGGTTGATATATAATAGTTGATTTTAGAGACATGTTGTAAAACTTTTGGTGTGTCCTAGAAACTAATAAGTTACAATATGAAACTTTTTCTATTCAATAAGGTGTTGCACAAGGATCTTCTTTTGATAACATTCTTAGTTGTCATTGGTCTGGTTTATTTTGGAGATAGATGATTGGGGACGCTCGATGATGGGGAAGAGAGGAAAACAATTGGGGAATCCAGAATGGGATACCCTTGATGTTTTATAAATATACTGTATATTATCATTTACGAGACGCAATTTGAGTGTTTTCCATGGTGATGATCATAACATATTATACGTAATTCGGTAATTTGTTATTTTCATAGTTTTCCACTATTCATTAAAATTATTTCATTATATTTTTTCTAAGTGGATACACTGAGGATACCTATATGTATTTTTTATTCACACCCTATGAATATTTAAACAATTTTAAGTTCATTCATGGATAGTTGTATATCTGCTGGGTATTACAATCTCATTGGGTTTCAAGAGCTTTTTGGGCTTTGTGTACAGTTTTCTCTTTAGAGTTTTGTAATTTTATTTTAACTTTTATTAGTAATAGTACTGTACTGAATGTATTATTTTCACATGGTATTTATTTATATATGTTTGAGTTGGTATTTATTGATATTTTCTTGTTATCCCCCTCTACATCGTGTTCTCATAGAGGGTAATACCAATCATATGAATATTTATTATACCATAATTGATTGTTCACAACCATTGGCCTACTAGAAGAGGGACATGGGTGTCACCTTTTCCCATAGCCTATTTCCATTATAGGAGGGGTATGCCTTTTGGGTAAGGGTCCTAGTAGAGTGGTATTGATGGCTTAGGTTGAGGGATATGAAGGATATTGTAGTTAGAGAATTGTGATATAGTTTTGGTTTCATAGGGAAAGTAATCGTCTATGTTTCATGAGTGATGAAATATTGAGATATGTAGGAAATGATTGTGATTCATTCATCATTACCTTTATGTTTGTAAATGGTAGACAATAGGAGAGGTTTAAAATCTAAAAAATATAACTAATAAATAAATTAATAATTTAATCTTATGTATTCTATATTATACAATTATGATCTCTTATAGTTTCACATTTTTTAAGGAATTGCTCTGGATGACTCCCTCGTCATGTTTGTGTTGAGTATGTGAAGAAATATATTAAATAAGATAACCATAGAGTGTAGTTCATCGACAAATACATGTATAGGAGGACATTCCATGAGTTTTATTGCCAACTATTGTAGATGTATAGGAACTCTATTTCCAATTAACACACAAAATTATTATTCGATTAGGTTAATATAACTTTTAGTTTGATCTATCATTCGATGGACTATTGTATTTCCTTATGTATGATGATTGTCCATGGATTAGTGAGGATGTAGTGGTTCTTATTCTATGGGGTCCATGATGAGTCGATTGTCTTGTATGATAATTTTCATGTCCATTTGTATATTTATTTTCTAGGACTATGAAGGTGGATAGTGGTCATGAGATAAGTACAATTTGACAGGGGAGTTCCAGTACGAGATATTTTGGGATCCATATTTCGACCTCTCTTTTATATGAATCAGAACTGTCTCTATGTAAGGAGGTAATCGAATTTAAATTCAAGGGGATTTTCATCAAAATATCCAGCGTTGAGTCATCCCTTTTATGATGAAGATGCATATTGAGGTGCTTGAAATAGTAGATTTTATTGAGGGGATTTCGGATAAAACAAAATTTTCATTATAGGTGAGTAATTAGGATTACTCAAAATATAGATATGTGATTTTTCAATAAAAATTAGAAGGAATAAAGAGATTTCAGTCCGTTTATGGAATCTGTGCCCTTATCTTCTCATTTCAGTAGGGGTGACGTATCTATGTCCAAATAAAATTGATTAGAAAATAAATTCTAATGTATGATGTTTTAATCAATAGTGAGGGTTCCCAAAATTTATGTGTAGTTAGAATGTGTTAGGTGTTTTGGATAATGTTATGCATTTGGGGTATTTTTAGTTGGGAAAGTACAGAACTTTATTTCTAGTTTGGGATTAGTAGAGAAGATTTGGGTTCGGCAGAGTACACAATTGTGATGCTCCACATCCTTTAAGAGTGGAGAATGACCATTTATGTGGTCAAAAACAATGTCAGATAGGCAAGGGAGCATATCGTAGTCAGCTTCATGATTTATAATTAGTAAGGATAGTTGATGAATACATCATTTCAAGTACCATTTTCATAAATTCCACAATGTTTCATGACTTTTTTGATTCACCATAATGAAATTATTTTATACCACGTAGACCCATCCATACTTTTAAACTTGAGTTAGAGAGGCATAATGTTCCCTTTTCATTTACTAATTTTTTTGGACGTCGAGATGACTTGTATAAAGTATTTATATATTTTAATCTTGTTATGTAGAATCACCATTCATAAAGATATTTCCAATATTTATAGATACAACCATATAAAACCCTCCTCATCATAGATCAGTTGTATTTTGTGTACGATATGGTTGATTCTGTCGGTATGCATGTTGGGTCCTATGATGTTGATGCAGATCCAGCAGTTTTTGTTGGCAAGAGATATCATAACATGGGTTGAAGGAATGTTTTTTCCTTTTCTCCATGATGGAAAAGTTGATACTAACTACGTTGTATGTTCAGTAGTTAGGGTTTCCTATGATTATAGAGGAATAAAATAATATTATTCCAATATATGATGTATCATCAGCCCCTCAATGGTAGATCAAGATTGGGGTTACGATGGAATATCCTCAATATTGAAATATTCATATATGATAGAACAATCTGAGCCAGACGAGTTATATGTACAACTAGATTATCTATTGCATGTATATTTTATTTTCCCGAGTGTGTCAAATTGTGGTTCACTAATTTTTTTCTTAAAGAGGGATGATTATAGTTTGAATCGTTATAATTATTTTCATTGATAGAAATTTGTGATAGTGAATAACTATTATCATATTCCACATATTGACTATTTATTTCATATGATGAATTGTAAAATATAGTTATTGAAACTTGATTTTCATCCATGTCACCATCCAATGTAGTTAACGGAAGAGGAAATTCAAAATACTTCCTTCCATTTTTATCTTGGGGAATTTGTTTTCATTATGATTTAATTAATTGTGATTAATTATCTAATCAAGTTCATGGATTTCATGAAAAACATGATTATCGAGTTCCTCGATAATTCATGGTGGTTTTCATTAATGATATTCTTCGATAATATGCATTTATAGATTAAAATTAAGGTATTTATATTACATTATGGGAGGTATTCATTGTGTGTATCTCTTCACGATGTTGTAGAAATTTGAGTTTTATACGTATGAAATACTTCTCATGTGGAATGTTTCATTATAGTAGGGAGTATCTATGGATATTTTTATGATACTGGTATTTTTTTCTTACTAATCCCCCGGGACAGTGTAAGAGGTGAAATGTTTTTTTGAGTATTATTAGAAATTATAGGATTTTTGTGGATTATTACTCTCGATATGTCAATCATCTAATATCCTAAACCTCGAAGGATCATGAACTATTTTTTATTGACTAGTGTCATGAAGAATTCGAGTATATAAAGGGAAATATGATCAGTCCTCCAATGATTTTTTCCAGAAGAGGGAGCACAATTTGTAGATTTATATGGCACATTAGGTTATATCATTACTTGTGTTTTAATATAATATATATCAATTTTTTTTATTATGAGTCACCAATGTAACATCCCCATTAGATTAGCTATAAAAAAATGATATCAAGTTGGAATATATTTTGTTTTCATTAATATTTTAGCATTATTATCTCATACGAAACTGTTTAGTGGGTTTTTCCAACCATAGTAGTCCAAGGTATGTTATATTATTGTGCGACTTGAACAGTAATTAGTATTACTGGAATATTTTTTTTTGAATTATGACATTGTGATTTCATATATTCTAGGAATGGGAAGTGTAGTTCTTTATTCATTGTGTACGATATATCATATTGTTTAACTTAATGAATATATGGATTCCCGAAGAGTCTTGAAAAAACTATTAGTAATGAAACTATATATTGTATAAGATAGAGGAAGAGGACATATTTTCCAATGGAAAATGTAGTTGTAACCTTTAGTGTAGTAGGACCAGAAGTCCCAACTAATGAATTCTGAGGTGGAGGTACGGAGGGACAATGTTTTTTTTGATTCCACTGATTGTTGGGCTAAGGATGGATTACAATTGGTGTTACTTTAAGGAATACATTTTTTCCTTTGGTGATGTGTTATATGGTTATATGTGTGTTACATAGATCAAATTTTATGTTGTATCCCAATTTAATAAGGATGCACTGATTTTTTATAGGTCAGTTTTCTAGTCTTGGGATATGTATTTTAGTTGTGGAATTTTTTCATGATGCTTGGTCTAACATATGCTAGTGGTCTATAACAATTTTCTATGGTGGTATTCCGCATCATTTATATGTTCAATAGTGGATTTCTAATGAAATCTTGATCATCATCATTACTAGTTTACCTCGAGTAGAGAGAGTCTATAATTTTATATGGTCTATTATGGATAATTTGGAAAATTAGTCAACATTATAGAAACTAAAGAGTCAATATTATTATAGGTTGTGTCGAGTATGTGCATAGATTATGTGATTTGACATCATAGAGGCCAGAGGATGATTATGTTTGATCATGATAATTGTTTTATCTTTTGGGTATTTTGAGGTATCCTACATGATTTTGGACCTCAGTTAAGTCTTAAAAATCCATTTAATCGATAGATGTGTGGTTAGAGATATCAGACCGTCCAACCTCTTGATTAAATATTACATTCATGAATATATTATTTTCGAGGTTTTATTATGAGGAACCTTCCCTAAATAAATTTTTATTATAATAATGGTTTCCAATCCCTATTGGAATAGAACCATGGGATACCTCGTACAAAAAAACATATAATTCACAATTTTCTTAGATCGATATCTAAGATAAAATAATTTTCTGTTCAGATCTACTACAATTTAAAACTGAGATGGTACTAGTAATTCCCATTAGAATGAAGTTATAGTATGATCATTAGAAATTATATGTCAAACATTGGAGTAAACCACATTTTTTATGATAGATATCACATTTTCTTGAATCGGAATCTTCATCATGCGATGTGACGTTTTCCATATAGTCGAAAGATTCTTCCCTAATTAGTTGAGATTTTTGAGGTGTTGTCTCATGTTGGAGTTTTGTAATATCATATAGCACATACCCACCAACTATTAGAATACATGACGTTTTTTACTTATTAAAACACAGTTGTAATCATCAGGATGACTATCATGTCATCAATTAGAGTAGGCATGTAAATGGTGACGAACCCCTTGGGAAGTAGCAAGGGGATACTCTGGATCACCAGGGAAAGGTGCTGCATTGAAATTATATTTCCTTGGTTCATCTCTTGTATTAAAATTGTGTCTTGGAGAATCATACCATGTAATTTGAGTCTCAAATATATAGGACGTACCCTGAGAGTTTTGATTTTTAACTCTTCATTTGTAACATTGTTCATTTTTGGATGTTTAACATTTTGGTTTATTATATTTTTTCTCTTGTTTTATCTAGGTAACCATAATCTACATTTATTTTTATCACCCCCATGATAGTGTTTAATAACTCATTGTTTTTTTTCGTGGTTCTGTGCAATTGTTTTGATGATGTAGCTATGCTCGTGTGATATTGAGATCACTAATAGGTATCTCATTGGGTTGTAGTTATGACCAAACCCATTTCTTCTCTCCCGGATTGGTTGGGGTTCTCGAGGATGAGAATTTTCTAATTGGTGTCAAATGTATGGGCCCATATACATCTAGTCAAAAATGTTGTGTGTTTCAATTACTGTGGTTCTCAACAGTTTCCACATGAAGATCTATAGGTTTTTGGGTTCTAAAAGATGGGTTTAGATATATTTCATGATGTGAATGGGATAGTAATCATGAATTGGTGGTTTACAGAATGCACGTGGATAGTTCATTATCTACTTCATGATTTTAAAAAAATATGGATTAAAAATCGTAGGATGACATGTTTTTTGGTGACACGTGAAATTGGATACATTCATGAAATGAAAAGGCTTCACATTAGTTTTCCTAAGAGATCCATTATAAATTAATTTTCCAATATATTTATCAAATCTATATCCTTTATTCCAAACTCCATGAAAATTTCAGCTCTCTCTCTAGGTATCATGGAATTCAATTTATAGGGGTCTATTATCAGATTCTTGTGTTCAATCAATGGTGGCCAAACATATGTTCTAAAATTTTCTATAATTTCTTTTAGATAGGGATCCTCTCATATATTCTATAAATGTTATGATATTTTATGTCCTTCACTACGATGTATTTAATATGGTTTTATAATAGTGTTCTTGTGGAAAAAATTCCATAGATGAATGCATCTCTTACAGAAGGGTTTAATATGATTTATATTTTTGGTCAATTCTCATGTAAAGAAAATTTATTCCTTACAGGTTGGTGATTGATTTTTTATCAAATTTATGTTTATGAAATAATAAAGTTATCATTGTTTTCATCATATAATGTAAATCAATCTAAACTAATAATTATTTAATAGAATTAATAAATAATTGTTTTTAGGGATTTCATGTTGTTTCATCGTACCATGATAACAGTGTACCTATTGATTTTATAGGTAGTGTGTTGTATACAGTATGAATGTAAACATGTATTTCAATTATATGTATTCACTTTTTGATCATGATTGAAATTGATAATGAATTTATGATATAATTAGTTGATTAATTTGAATTAGAATAAAAGAAGGGAAATTTAAGAATCTACAGTTTTTTATAATTTCATGATAATAAAATTGATGAAACCAATATAAACAATTAATAATTATCATCATGTATAATCGAACTGGTACGGAATATAATGTATGAAAATTCTTATTAAGAATGATGGTAATTTTAAAAAGGAATCTTAATTTAGAATGATTGTTATCAATATATTTTAAAATGATTTCAAGGAAAAACATATTTATATTTTGATTGCATGTAATTAAATTCAACCTTCTGTTTCCCATAGATGGAACTAGTAAATAGTGAATTGGTTAATTAATGTTAAAATAAAAACTTGTTCTGTGATAAGGAAATTTTTTAGTGGATGAGTTTTCTATCTTCTTCAGATATTTTAGTTCCTTTAGTTTCAAGAAATGTGATCATGTTTATGTATGAAGGATCACTATATTATTTTATTTCATATCTTTTCTTGTGGGATCTTCATGTTTGTTTCTTAATTCTTTTTTGATTTTATCCAATAGTGATCTTCGCTATGTGATGTGACTTGGGGTGGAAGGCCCAATTGGGATATGTTCCAATGATGGAAGAACCTAATATAGCTAATGTAATGTTGGTGGGGAGGCAAGCATGACGTGGAAGAGGATGAATCATATGATGGAAATATGAACCAAGATATGTGTATTGTTGTTGGGTATAACACTAGAGACGATGGATTGAGTTATAGTTGTTCTTACCCACTAACATGATGATGAGATCTAGGAATCTACTTGATGAATCGTTTTAATGGTTGATTGCTAGGTTTCTTGTTTTATCTACATTATTTCATAATGACATTAGGTGTCCAGAAGTTCATGGTTCAATGATACTTCATGTTCGTAGCTAGGGATGGTTTTCCCAATGAAATTAGATTATTGAACGATTCTATTATTCAATGATTGTTATTTAACCCATGGGGTTGGTAATGATGGAATAAAAATGAAAAAAATTAATCTTGGTAAATTATGCACATGTTTGGGATTATTTCTAGAGGTCATATATTTTACTATAATGATTGTTGAATGTATCTTGAAATAGTTGTAATCATTAATTTAATATCAAATAAATTAATTAATAGATGGAAAGGATAAAAAAGAAATAATTATTTAATATAGGTCCTTAAAAATCTTGCTCACTTATATGATATCTAGTCCCTATAAAAAACACATGTGGCCAAGTGGAGATCAAAAAATATAATATTTAGAAATGTTTATTCACATAGTCTTTATGTGAGTAATATTTTATAGTTTAATTCTTTGATTTCAAAAACATCCCCACACTTGTCGATTTGGGATACAAACACAAATTGCACACCAGAATTTTTTTTCCTTAACATCCCAGTGGGGTGATGAATAGATGAGTACCCCTATGGTCTGTATGTCATCTCTTGGTAGTTACTTATTCTAGTACACACATTGTTTAGTTTCACAATATGTGTTTGTAAAAAAATTTATGTCTTGTTTTCATTTCAAATATTTGTATATCATAATATTGTATCCAATTGATTATTTTATGTTTGACTATTATTGGTTGTGACAGATTGGGATAATTACATTCTATAGGGGATGTAATTTATTGTGGAATAATAATATATGTATGATACACATCATACAAGATGTGATGGATCTAATAAAATAATCAATTATTGTATATGGATATGTCGATGATATGATGTGATGAACAAGGTGAATTTTTGGAAATCACTTCCAAGTTCCTCTGTGATGGATGTTTTGGGGAGATATGACTCAAGAAATTTGATGTTGGGGTAAAGTGGAAACCGCAACTTGGACGAATGTGATGGGTGAATGTGATGGTTCATTAATTTATTATGTTATCAACTGTATATGATACTTGATGATAGTTTTCCATGGTGAGGATAAGAACATTGTATACATCTTTTGGTTATAAGGTAGTTTCACTATTTTTTAATGTAATTTTTCATGAATTCATTATCTTTTTTATGATATGTTCTGAGAAGGATCCTACCACATATACTATTATGCTCACCCTCAATATATAATCAATTTTTTGGTCTGAAAAATATGGTTATAGACTGTTCAAGATAATAATATCACATTGATTTTTAGGGAAATTTGGTCTTTATTGTAACATATATGATTTCCTTTTGGTACATATGGTTTTCCATTTATTGGTTATATGATTGTTCGAATATCAGTTTTACACATTATAATTCTTTATATATGTTTGATAAGGGTTTTAATACTACATATATCTAATATATATCTCCTGAGTTTCTTCATAAATGTTAATTCCACAAATATATATTTTTATTATACCCTCAGTTCCAGTCTCCTACCAAGGGACGACTTGGGGAAGGACAGAGGCAGTAACCATCTACCTTATCTCATTATCAGTCTATGAGTTGTGCACATTTAGGGGAGTGGATCATGTTAGGGCTAAATCCTTTTAAAATAAGAATAAATAACTTGATCACATGTAAACTACAACATCTACCACATATTTCTTCATTACTATGGCTCTTTATAGACATATTTTACATAATTAGAATTTCTATAATCCTGGAAGAGGGAAAACTAGTTAGTGAGATCTATTATAATAGATAATTTTGAACAAGGTAGATATAAATGATCACTGATAAAAAATATTACCATCAAGGTATTTGAATATGGGTTTAAAATTTCAGATACATGTCCTACATATCATAGATCATAATCTAGATTGTAGACATAAATCATGATAGTTTATAAGACATGAATCACAAAAAAATTAAATGAACTCAATGCATGAAATCATTAAATCTGAATTAGTCATGGAAATTTTGAATAAAAATATGAATACAAATACTTAGGTCAATACCACCGCAATGGCATTTATGAAATGATTGGCTTGTGATAACAACATGTTTACCTACTTATTCCTTGTGATATGTAACATCCCAAGTAATTAATGAATAATACATATTTTTTATCTATGTCTATTAATGAATTAGATAGTGTTTTAGAGGCTTAATATGAGAATAAATGCAATCTTAAGCATGGAATACACTAATATTTATAAAATATTATTTTACTTCCTTTTGATGGAAAACCACTTTTAAATCAAACATTTGACAACATTATAAGCTCTATTTTTCAAAATAAACTTATTTTTTATGATTGTAACATAGAAATTTACTTTGGTTAAATTTTTGGTATTTTTCCGATAATGTTCAATTTTTTAATGAATAGTGAAAAATGTTGTATTTTATTTCAAAAACTCTCTTTAATCTAATTTATTTATATGATTAGAATATATTTTGAATTGGTTTTAAAATTAAATTATAATATATTTTTACCATTAAATCCAATAGTGGTCGTTGGAATTAATTTCACTTTGAAATTGGACTTAAACTAGTGTCAATCTTTTGATACTTATTGTTTCATAAAAACACGGTATTTGTTCTGACAGCGGGAATTAATTATTAAATTAATTAATGTAACTTATATGTTTTGAATTTTGTAAAATAGACATCATTTTTTATTTCAGAATATCAAATATAGCTTAAGGCGATGTTTTGGTATTTTTCTGAAAAACATCAATTTTTGATGAATAGTGAAACCACTGAGTGGTACCTAAAAAACTGATTTTTCGTTTAAATGAAACTTTACCAAATTCTGTGTTTTGAATTTGAAAAATCCGAAATACATGGTGGACTTTAATAATTAAAATGTGGTTCAATGAGATCAAAATAATTTCATGTTAAATAGTAACATTTATGTTTTTAATCACGATTAGAGGTAATTAGTGTAATTTAAGGTAAAAATAATGTTTTAATAATATGAAATGACCTAGACACATGTACCACCCATATTGGATGTTTCATGGCCAACCAAGACAACCCATGGGTCTATTTTGGGGACCCCATGGAGCCACATGGGTAAGATAATGACATTAATGACTTTTATTTAATGTTCAAGTAAAAATGTCACAATCATGAGTTGTTTTACTAAAACAATTTTTAAATGGGGTTATAAAATTCATATTTTTGACTATAAATATTCACTAGAAATATAAAAAGATTTAATACATCATATTAGTTTTATTATAATTTTTAGACAATAAATAAATTAAATTAATTATGAAACCATGATGATGCAGCGATTACCTCATTATTTAACGATTTAAATAAAATGAAAAGATAATATAAAATATAATACTTAAACATGTCAAAAAAATATTGGATGGGTGGATTTAGAACTATTATCACATTATCCTCGAAATATATAATTTTGGGACCTTTTAAATCCGAAAAGCATTTTATAATAAAGTAACCTTTTATATCTTTCCAAGAGTGCCCCTCTTCTCCTCTTATAAAAGGCCCTCACCTCTACCACCATACCCACACTTACAAAGCCTTTTTCTCGGCCAAACCCGGACCATTTTGTCTCTACACATCTCTCTCTAACTCCTAGAATCATCACTTTTGGCAGAAGTCTTCCCAAGGAAGCCTTTGAGATCAAATCAAAAATAATTACCCGATTTAAAGGTAGTGTCTTCTATTGTGTTCTTATGTTTTATTTTGCTTCTCCAACCCCCTAAACTCTATTTATTCATTTCTTTTGTAACAAAACCAGTATGTTACATATACTAGGATGTTTTTATAAGAAGTATTCATGCTAAACATACACACACATAGATCTAATGGTTAAAGAACATACTGTTTCCGTGGATGGCGAATTTCTGCCTCACGAAATGATGATTGTTCAATATTCTTTTAACACCTTCAAAGGTGTAAATTAAGAAGACACTATATTTATATATGATATATAATATGTTTATGTTTTACTTAAGCTTCTGTATTTTTTATTTATGGAATACCATTATGGTTTCCATTATGTGTAAACACGATATCTTCATTTTAGGAAGTGCGGACTGCCGCCCCCTCAAAGTGATATGATTCGTTAATTCCATATGTGGGACGTATAAAGGATGTAATTAATGATATTATATATTATATTATAATGGAATTATAATATACTTTTATATCATTATGATTCCATTCCATAAAATACGAAATAGAAATGAAAGTAGTGTTCATGCGTACGTACGGCTTACCGTCTCCATGAACGGTGCATTTCATTTCTTACCTCTAAAAGTTATGTAATATTATAAATTAATGTATATACTAGATATATATGATATATATGATATATAAATCATGATTATAACTCTGGATATAATGGATACATGAAAAACATGAAATTATAAGAGTTTATTTTGCACTCAAGTAGCAATGATCGTTAAAACGACCGTTATTAACTTAAATAATTTAATAGTGTTCATGACATGGTAATAAGTGATATAAAAGGAATAATGAACATGAAAAAGGTTCTTAAACAAGTATAAATTTACTCAAGTTTATTACTCAGGAGGTTAAAGAACGATCGAGTCATGTCGGACCTGAGGTATGGGACATCGTCTCAATCTCCTTTCATTGAGGCATATTTTGTTTTATACACAACCTTATTTTATACGATGTATAAACCCCTTTTACTTTTATGTTTATCCAAAGGGATCCTTTTTTTATACGAAGTGTTTACTAAATGACAGAAGGGAATGTTTTTGTTGTACGTATGTGGCGACAACGACTTCTCCACCACCGTGACCATTATTTGAGTTTCGGCTTCCTCTACAAGTCATACCTTTTTTTAAATGAAAAATAAATACCATGTTTTACTTTTCTTTTATTTTGGTATTGAAAATGGTTTTCATAATGTTTTTATTATATCAATGTGTTGTATTGATATCTTGTGATTGAAATGTGGAAATTTTATGTTTCCTTTATGCATGTTTTATGTGATACGATTATGTTATGGTTCTTGGGAATTGTTATGAAGACGGGTGGTTCCATGATAAAATATGGGCGGGTGAGCCCGATATATCTCCCCAATGCATTGGGTAACATGAAGGAGTTAAACGTTAAGGTTTCTACGAAGTGATTTAGGGAATATATTGTGATGGGTATTCCAAACGTAACCAATAGGGTTACTCTCTACGTAAGAATGTTATGAATGTATCAAGTTACCTTTATGACTTATGATTTCTATGAATTATTCATGATTTGATGAGGTATGTTAAAGTGATTATGTTTTATGAGTAGAGTGTGATTTCATTGATTCTTATGTATACATGTACTCAGGTTTCCATTCCATATTTTTATATCCCTTACTGAGCTTTTTATGCTCATCCCATGTTTTTGAAATGTTTTTCAGAGGTAAAGGGAAGGGTACATGATATGATGATAGTGTCAAGGAAGTGTCAAGAAAGAATCCATGTTTTATTTTAAATATGGTTCCGTTGATGGGAAAAATGAATAATATATTTTATGTAACCACTTTGTTTAAATGTGTAATGTAATGCAGGTTTTATGATCTAATTCTCTAAAACTCTAAAATTGAAAAGATTCCCAATGTGTAATCTTCTAATAACTCAATATTAAGTAATGTTTAAGGATGGAGCCTTATAGTTGGTATCAAAGGTCGGTTTAGATAACATTAGGAGTTAGAATTTTATGAAATGATTATCCAAAAATATTTTTTTGTGGTAAAATTGAAATGATATAGCATTTGAAGATTACCATGTTGCTTCTTCTAAGACATGTTTGTTCAGAATCATTTTCTGCAGAGGAAAGAGGGAAGCAGTGCTAGGAAGGAATATAGAAGGAAATAACAATCTGAATCAGCAACCTGAGATGGTCCGAATTGGAACTGAGCATTTTTTTGGGTAATGGCGCAGTTGACTCAAGCGATAAATTTTGGTTGTATCCATGCAAGAGATCAGCCAGATCAACCACAGAGGAACATGTCAGTGGTTGAACATTTCATGAGGTAACATCCCCCATCATTCAGAGGATCATCTGACCATGTTCTAGATGAAGGGTGGATTAAAGTAGTAGAGAATATTTTTGATGTCATGCGGTGTTCAGACAATCAAAAGGTTAGTCTTGCTATTTACCGTTTGGAGGGTGAAGCAGATCAGTGGTGGTCGATGGTTAAAAATATCTGGGATGCTGATGAGATTTATGCTCTCAACTGGGATTAATTCAAAGGTATGTTTCCTGAGAAGTATTTTCCTAAGTCTGTTCGACATAGGATGGAAAATATATTCCTGGAATTGAAGCAAGGGTAAGACTCAGTGGCTTCCTATAAAGAACGGTTCACTCGATTGCCAAGGTATTCTCCAAATTTTATCTAAGACCTTGACAATAAAATCAATCGTTTTTACTCAGGATTAAAGCCAAAATATCGAAGGGAATTAGCTTCTCGGGAGTTCAAATGTTATGAAAAGCTTGTTCGATGTGCTGAGAAGGTGGAAATGTAGTTTTCCGATGATGAAGTGTTCTACAACAACCAACAGTAGAAGAGACCGTGGTGGCAGAAGAAATGAAATAATTCTTCAAAATGGTCTGATGGTAAGAAAACTAAGTCTCCAGTTTGTGATAAGTGTGGGAAAAGGCATGCTAGGGAATGCCTTCTAAATTCTAGAAAATGCTACTAATGTGGTAAGATGGGACATAAGGCTCATGATTTCACTAAAAAAGATCAAGGAGATGGTAAGTTCAATTTTTATTTACAGTTAGTGAAATTTTTTGAGTGTAATGAGATGGGTCACTATGCCTACGAGTGTCCGACAAAGAGCTTGAGTGATGGGAAGCAATTAGACTACAAGAAGAAAGGGGTGGTGAAATTCTTTGCAACTACTTCAGCAGATGTCGGGACATCGAATGAAGTTGTATCAGGAACTTTGTTTGTTTTTTCAAATTATGCCAGTGTGTTGTTTGATTCGTGGTCTACACATTCGTTCATCTCTGAAACCTTTTCTAGTAAAATGCGAATACCATCTCAATAAATGACTTCTGAACTTGTGGTAAAAACACATGGGGGAAATGTTGAGGCAAAAATAATTTATAGGAATCTTCCTATCCTTATCTGTGGAAAGAACCTACTTGAAAACCTTATTATTTTACCTCTAGTATAGTTTGATGTTATCTTGGGTATGGATTGGATCTCTTTTTACCATGCTAAGATTGACTGTAGAGCTAAAGAAGTTTCTTTTCAGAAATATTTTCAGTTTTTGTTCAAGAATAAACCATTACTGTTGATAACTTATCAAGTGGCCGAGAAACTTGTAAAAGATGGAAATGAATGTTACCTTGAACACATTGTTGAAAACAAAGGAACTGTTCAGATTAATGATGTGCCAGTGGTAAATGAGTATCCTGATGTTTTTTCCTGATGAGTTGTCTGGAATAATACCAGATCGAGATGTTGAATTTACTGTTGACTTAGTTCATGATGCTAAGCCAATTTCAAAACCCCCTTATCGATTGGCTAAAAATGAACTTTTAGAGTTGAAGGAGAAATTTCAAGATTTATTAGAGAATGGTTTCATTCGACCTAGCACATCACCATAGGGTGCTCCTGTTTTATTTGTTAAAAAGAAATATGGTTCTATGAAACTTGTCATTGATTATAGAGCCTTGAATAACATCACTGTTAAGAACAACTATCCTTTTCCTCATATCGATGATTTGTTTGATCAGCTCTAGGGAGCTCAGTATTTTTCAAAGATTGACCTGAGATCGGGGTACCGTCAGTTGAAGGTAAAGGAAGCAGATATTCCGAAGACTGCGTTTCGTACAAGATATGGACATTATGAATTTGTAGTAATGCCTTTTGGGCTAGCCAAAGCACCTGCTGTATTCATGGACTTAATGAATAGAATTTTCCATGTGTTCTTGGATAAGTTTGTGGTTGTTTTCATTGATGATATTTTGGTGTTTTCTAAATGTAAAGAGGAGCATGAAAGACATTTAAGGGTTATTTTGCAAACCTTGAAAGAAAAAAAATTGTATGGGAAATTAAGCTAGTGTGAGTTTTGGTTGCAACAAATATCTTTACTTGGTCATATTGTTTCTAAATATGGGATAACTATTGATCCTGAAAAAAAAAAGTTGTTGAAAAATGGACAAGACCCACAAATGTAACTAAGGCTCGTAGATTCCTTGGTTTGGAAGGCTATTACCGAAGGTTTGTTAGAAATTTTTCACGGTTATCTAGTCCAATGACTAAGCTAAATCAGAAGGGTGTAAAGTTTATCTGGACAAAATAATGTGATGATTGTTTTCAGGAATTGAAAATAAGATTGGTGAATGCTCCAGTTTTGGAACTTCCATCCAGGAATGGTGAGTTTGTTATCTAAACTGATGCTTCATTGAAAGTACTTGGTTGCATCCTAATGCAGAATGATCAGGTAAATGATTATGCTTCACGACAGTTTAAAATTCATGAGGTAAATTACCCTACATATGATTTGGAATTAGCTACTGTTGTTTTTGCTTTAAAAATTTGGAGGCATCATTTGTATGGAGTAAAGTGTTAAATATATACCGATCACAAAATTTTAAAGTATATATTCACTCAGAAATAATTAAACATGAGACAGAGGAGATGGCTAGAATTAATCAAGGATTATGATTGTATAATTCATTACCATCAAGGAAATGCAAATAATGTGGCTGATGCTTTGAGTCGAAAAAGTATTTCTTCATTAACAATGTTGCATTTGGAAAGTGATCCTTTGGTTAATAATTTTATGAACTTTGGCATAGATATTTTTGTATAGAATATTCTTCTATTTTGATTCAGGTATCAGTGAAATCTTCTCTATCAGACAGAATCAAGCAAGCATAGAAGGAAGACAATGAGTTACATAAAAAGGAAGGGTTGTTCAGAAGGGTAAGTTTCCTGAATTTAACATTGATAATGATTTTGTTTTGAGATTTGGGAGGAGATTGTGTGTGCCTTGTGATTCACAGTTGAAGAGATAGTTGCTATGTGAAGCTCATAGTTCTCCGTTTTCAGTTCATCCTGGCAGTACTACGATGTAAATAGATCTGGGGGAGTATTACTGGTGGGATGGAATGAAAAGGGATATTGCTGATTTTACTATGAAGTGTTTGACATGTGAACAGGTTAACGCGGAGCGGTAGTTACTGAAAGGGATGATTCATCCTTTACCAGTGATAGATTGTAAATGGGAGAATATATCCATAGACTTTTTTGTGGGATTACCGAAGACATCGTGAGGTAATAATGCAATCTGGGTTATTGTTGATCGCTTGACTAAATATGCACATTTCCTTGATATATGAGATAATTTTTCCCTAGTTAAAATTTCCCGTTTGTATCTTAAACAGATAGTCAGGTTACATGGAGTTCCCCTCTCTATTGTATCTGACCGTGATCCCAGGTTCACTTTTAAATTTTTTAAAGGCCTTAAGAACTCGTTGGGTACTGAATTAAATTTTAGTACAGCTTTTCATCCTCATTCAGATAGGCAGTCAGAATGAACAATTCAGACATTGGAGGATATGCTACGTGCTTGTACGATGGATTATGAGGGAAGTTGGGACCATCATCTTTCCTTGGTTAAATTTTCATAAAGCAACAGTTTTCATTCCAGTATATAGATGGCGCCATTTGAGGCGTTATATGGGAAGCGGTGTCAAACTCCAGCTTTTCGGGATGATGTGGGTGAAAGGATGCTAATGGGACCAGAATTGGTAGAAGAGTTGGCAGAAAAAGTTCAGCTGATACAGAAACACATGAGAACAGCTCAGAGCTGGCAGAAGAGTTATGCAGACAACAAAAGGAATGATCTCTCTTTTGAGGTAGGTGATCAAGTTTTTCTCAAAGCCTCACCATGGAAAAGTGTGATGCGATTTGGTAAGAAAGGAAAGATGAGTCCAAGGTTCATTGGACCATATGAAATTTTGGATAGAGTTGGATCATTTGCCTACCGAGTGGCTTTACCTCCGAATTTATCTCAGGTACACAATGTTTTTCATGTTTCAATGGTAAGGAAGTACCTCCCAGATCCATCTCATGTTTTGAGTCCAGAGGTAGTTTAGCTGGAAGAGAACCTATCTTATAAGGAACAACCAGTCCAGATTCTTGACCATAGGGAGAATGTTTTATGGAATAAAATGATTCATTAGGTAAAGGTTTTGAAGAAAAACCACATGGTTTAAGAGGAAACATGGGAATCTAAAAATGCAATTAGGGCTAAATACCCCCACTTATTTGATAAGTAAATAAATTGCGGGGACACAATTTTATAAAGGGGGGAAGGATGTAAAATCCCAAGAAGTAATGAATAATACATATTTTTTATCTATGTCTATTAATTAATTAGATAGTGTTTTAGAGGCTTTAAATGAGAATAAATCCAATCTTAAGCATGGAATACACTAATATTTTTAAAAGATTGTTTTACTGCATTTTGATGGAAACCCACATTTAAATCAATCTTTTGACAACTTTATAAGCACTATTTTTCAAAATATAATTATTATTTATTATTGGAATATTGAAATTTACTTTGGGTTAATTTTTGGTTTTTTTCCGATAACGTTCAATTTTTTAATGAATAGTGAAAAATGTTGTATTTTAATTCAAAACCTCTTTTTAATCTAATTTATTTGTATGATTAGATTATCTTTTTAATTTTTTTAAAAGTTAAATTATAATATATTTTTACCATTTAATCCAATTGTGGTCATTGGAATTTATTTCACTTCGAAATTGGACTTAAACTAGTGTCAATCTTTTGATACTTATTGTTTCATAAAAAGAAAATATTTGTTCTGACATCAGGAATTAATTATTAAATTAATTAATTTAACTTATATGGTTTTAATTTTGAAAAATAGACATGATTTTTTGTTTATCAATATCAAATACAGCTTAGGGTGAAGTTTTGGTATTTTTTTGAAAAACTCCAATTTTTCATGAATAGTGAAACCACTAAGTGGTACTTCAAAAACTGATTTTTCGTTTAAATGAAATTCTACCACCTCTATGTTTTGAATCTCAAAAATTTGACATACATGGTTGTCATTAAGAAGTAAAATGAGTTTCAATGGGATCAAAAAAAAAATTGGTGAATAGTACATTTTAAGTTTTTAATCGCGATTAGAGGTAATTAGTGTAATTCAAGGTAAAAATAATGTTTTAATAATATGAAATGAACTATACACATGTCCTACCCTTATTTGATGTGTAATTTCCGTCCCAGAAAACCCATGGGTCGATTTTGGGGACCCCATGGAGCCACTTGGGTAAGATAATGACATTAATGACTTTTATTTAATGTTAAAGTAAAAATGTCACAAACATGAGTTGTTTTACTAAAACATTTATTAAATGGGGTTATTCAAGTAATATTTTTTACTATAAATATTAATTAGAAATCTTTAATGATTTCCTACATCATAGTATTTTTTTATAGTGTTTAGACATTGAATAAATTAAATTATTTATGACACCGTGATGATGCAGTGATTACCTTGTTATTTAACGATTTAAATAAAATGAAAATATAATGTAAAATCTAAGACCTTAACATGTAAAAAACCTATTTGATGTGTGGATATCAATCTATTAGCACCTTATCCTCGAAATATATAATTTTGGGACCTTTTAAATCCGAAAAGCATTTTATAATAAAGTATCCTTTTATACCTTTCCAAGAGTACCCCTCCTCTCCTCTTATAAAAGGCCCCCACCTCTACCACCATACCCACAATTCCAAATCCTTTTAATCGGCCAAACCCTGTCAATTTTGACTCTCCAAATCCCTCTATAACTCCTAGAAGCCTCACTTTGGGAAGAAGTCTTCCCAAGGAAGCCTTTGAGCTCAAATCAAAAAGAGTTACCCGATTTAAAGGTAGTGTCTTCTATTGTGTTACTATGTTTTATTTTGCTTCTACAACCCCCTAAACTCCTTTTATTAATTTCTTTTGTAACAAAAACAGTATCTCCCATATAATAGGATTTTGTTATAAGAAGGATTAGAGCTACCCTTACACACACCTACATGTAATGGTTAAAGAACATACTGTTTCCGTGGATGACAAATTTCTGCCTCACGAAACGATGATTGTTCAATAATCTTTTAACACCTTTAAATGTGTCCATTAAGATGACACTATATTTATATATGATATATAATATGTTTATGTTTTACTTAAGCTTCTGTATTTTTCATTTATGGCATACCTTTATGGTTTCTATTATGGTTAAACGCGATATCTTCATTTTAGAAAGTGCGAACTACCGCCCCCCCCCCCCAAAGTGATATGATTCATTAATGTCATATGTGGGACATATAAATGATGTAATTAATGATATTATATATGATATTATAATGGAATTATAATATACCTTTATATCATTATTATTACACTCTATAAAATACAAAATAGAAATGAATGTAGCGTTCGTGCGTACGTAAGGCTTACCATCTCCATGAACGGTGCATTTCATTTCATACCTCTAAAAGTTATGTAATATTATAAATGAATGTATATACTATATATATATGATATATATTATATCTACATCATGATTATAACTCTGGATATAATGGATAGAAGATCAAATTGTAATTATAAAAAGTTTATTTTTGACTCAAGTACCAATGATCGTTAAAACGATCGTTATTATCTTAAATAATTACATAGTGTTCATTACATGGAAATAAGTGATATAAAAGGAATAATGAACTTGAAAAATGTTCTTAAACAAGTAAAAATTAACTCAAGTTTATTATTCATGAGGTTAATGAACGATCGAGTCAAGTCGGACCCGATGTATGGGATTTCGTCTCAATCTCCTTTCATTGAGGCATATTTTGTTTTATACACAACCTTCTTTTATACGGTGTATAAAACCCTTTGACTTTTATATTTATCCAAAAGTAATCATTTTTTTATAGGATTCATCTACTAAATGACAAAAGGGAATGTTTTTTTCATACGTATGTGGCGACAATGACTTCTCCACTGTCGTGACCATTATTTGAGTTTATGCTTCCTCTACAAGCCATAACTTTTTTTAAATGAAAAAATACCATGTTTTACTTTTCGTTTATTTTGGTATTGAAAACGGTTTTCATAATTTATTTATTATATCAATGTGTTGTATTGATATCTTGTGATTGAAATGTGTAAATTTTATGTTTCCTTTATGCATGTTTTATGTGATATGATTATGTTATGGTTCTTGGGAATTGTTATGAAGATGGGTGGTTTCATGATAAAATAAGGGCGGGTGAGCCCGATATAGCTCTCCAATGCATTGGGTAACGCAAAGGAGTTAAATTTTAAGGTTTCTCCAAAGAGATTTTGGGAATATTCTGTGATGGGTATTCCAAACGTAACCAAGAGGGTTACTCCCTACGTAAGAATGTTATGAATTCCTCAAGTTACCTTTATGCATTATGATTTATATGGTTTATTCATGATTTGATGATGTATGTTAAAGTGTTTATGTTTTGTGAGTAGAGTATGATTTCATTGATTCTTATGTATACATGTACTCATGTTTCCTTTCCATATTTTTATATCCCTTACTGAGGTTTTTATTCTCATCCCATGTTTTTGAAATGTTTTTCACGGGTCAAGGGAAGGGTACATGATATGATGATAGTGTCAAGGAAGTGTCAAAAAAGAATCCATGATTTATTTTAAATATGTTTACGTTGATGGGAAAAATGAATAATATATTTTATGTAACCACTTTGTTTAAGTGTGGAATGTAATGCATGTTTTATGATCTAATTCACTAAAATTCTAAACCTGAAAAGATCCTCAATGGGTAATCTTGTAATAACTGAAGATTAAGTAATGTTTATGGCTAGGGCCTTATAGGATAAATTCCAAAATACATTATTTTGGGATTCATATTGCCTCCAATGTACCCCTCAAGATAATATAATATTAATCATTATCCCATGAATTATATGATGTTATAGGTCCCACTTATCAGATAATTAATATCATACTTATGACTTCCACTATATCATTAAACAATATTTATAACAATATCCTTGAAAAGAAATTTGTTTCACAAACTTTTCATCATTACGTAATGCATAGAAAAAAGAATTGTTTTTATTAAAAATATTTTCATCACAATACTAAACCATCAACAGTAATAATAAGAATATAAATATTGGATTATAAATCATTTATGGATTAATAATCATGAAAAGATGTTATCTTTGATAGAAAATGATTTGTAAAGATCCCATTTAACATATCTGGAAGAAAATAACATTTCCATTTTAAAATAAATTCTTCAAAATATGAAAAATATTTTTAAAATTTGTTAATTATAATATAACATTATAAAATTTTAAAATATTATATAAAAAATTTACTGGACATGATGATGTGAAATTATATCGGTGTCATATATGTTAAAATAAAAAAATGCAATTTTTTTTGTAAAAAAATCATATAATACCATTCCTGAAAAATGGAAAGATGCTTTTTTAATCATTTTTTAAACATTCATACATTGGAAAACATGAATTTAAAATATAAAAGTATAATAGTAAAAAAGATAATTAAAATAATTTTTTAAAATCATAGATATGAAAGAAAATGGGTTTTCTTTTAAATAGAGAAAGAATGTCAATTTAACTTAAAAAGATATTTTCATTTTTTTAGAATTTAAGGGGAGGAAAATGAAATGAAGATTTTATTATCTATAAATAATAAATTTAGATGATAATTCTTGATTTTATTTCGAGTTATATTATAATATTTCATCATCAGAAACATAATCACCAAATAAATAAGGAGAGAATAATATTGTTATATAAATCTCATAGCACATTGGTAACATTTGAAGCATATATAACATGACTGAAATACCCATTTGTGGTTTTTATTAGCAATAAATGTTCCCGATATTAGTCATAAAATATATTATTTAAATGTATATAAACCACATAAATGAAACATGTGTTGTATAAATCATTTCCCCCTAAAATAAATCTCATATGATAATCATATACATTGTGTTTCTGCGTCTTTAAATGTGTTCTATCATCCGGTATACTACATTTAAATTTATAATAATTATTGAAAATATGAACATAAATTATTATTATTTCATGTATATTCATTATATAAATATATTCTATTTCATAATAAAATTTAGAAATAGATAAATCAACTACACTGTTCGTGGAGATGGTATGACATACATATGTATAAACAATGTTTCCATATTTCTGTGGATGGAGATAAAGAAAAGAAACTAATAATTAAAATATATAGAATAAAAATTATATCCTATAAATCATATATATTCGTCAAATACATCCTACTTACCATTCAATTAAAATATAAATAAAAAACAGATCATATCGCTTAGTGGAGGTAGTATTCCACACATACGAACAAGAGAAGTTATTGTTTTCCATCAGTTTGGAAGGCCTGATAATAGATAATATACTATCATCATTTAAGAAGAAAAAAATCATATATATAATATATATGTATATATATATATGTGTGTTAATCCCATCCTAATTACCATTCATGATATATAGTAATATAAAATTTGTTGTACCGCTATTGGGAGTGGGAGAGGTGTATATACACACGAGCGATAGTTAAACATTCCATTTGATTAAAAGAGGGAGTATAATTGTAGTTTCATAATCATAAAGAAATTTCTTCATATTTATGATTTTAATGATTTTATTTTTTGACAAATAAAATATAATTATATTATTTATAAGAAGAAACGAATTGAAAGATGTTAGGTAATCCAACTAAAACTTTTATTGGAGGCTTCCTTTAAACAGTTTCTTAATGAAATTATGGTTGGTCTCTTTTGGATATGATGACCCTATAAAATTTTATAAGTATATCTAAAATAAATAATTTAGAGTATGTATTTTCAATATGGATCAATGTGGTGTGAATAATAGAAATATGGGGTGTCCTTTTAAAAGGGAGTGACTTGTCATAAGTGGAATTTATTAAAAGAATAAATTATAATTATGTCACTCTCCATCCAGATGAACCAAATGGGAAATAAATTGAAATGTTATAACATTTTTAACAAATATTATTCCACTTTTCCACATTAAATAGTTATATGGGTTTTAAATAAATTAGTAAAATATTATTTTGATAAAATATCATTATTCTCAATTTTGTAACTATTCATTTAATTTCTATTAATGAACATAAATCAAAAGTATAAATTACAATATAATTCATTAACATGATACTAATATATCATAATCATATAAAAAAATTGAAACACATTAACTCAATAATATTATATTACATTTAATATTTTCAAAACAATTTATTATTTTTTTAATCAAATGGAAAAGTAATGCATTGATGTTTCATAAGAATTTAATATTATTATATAATTACTAAAAATTTGAGAAAAATTTATAAAATGGGAAATTTCTTAAAATTCTCAAAATTTTTATCAATATTAGTACATAACTGTTGTTTTTTATTTATTTGAGGACATAAATTATTTTTAAAACTATGATTGTGACAGTTTGAAACTGTATTTGTTTTAAATATTTTAAGATCTATTTTAATTTAAAAGTTTCCATTAAATAAATAAATTTCAATACTAAGGTGATAATGGTGAAATGAAATTTATTTAATAAATATTATGGACTTATCACATAATTATAACTTAGATTAAGAAGATATATCTATTATTGAGTCATAAATTTTATAATGTTTACAATTCATTTTTACAAAAAATAAAGCAGAAAATTGCCTAAATTATTATCCACCAATTTCTAATAATTGTCGTAATTTTATAATAATTACTTCGTAAATTGGTAGAAATTAAATTTAGTAAAATTACCAATAACAGGACAAAACCCTTTTTAAAAAACAAATTTGAATGATAAAATTAGTTTATTTTTATATCATGCCTACCAAAATATTACATATCTTTATATATATTTTATTGAAAATAATATAAAAATATTTAATTAAAATCATTCTCCAATAGATGTACATTTAACTTATTAGTATTAAAATAATATATGTGCATCAACATTTTTTTTAGAAATAAAATCCTTTTCTCTAAAATGAAATTTATTTAAATTTATAATTAATTGATAACAAATGAATTAATTTTATTAATGTGTAAACATATTGCTGTATTAAATTATAGAACAATTAGAATGAATTTTTTCATGAATTTACCCACATTGACATATAAATATGTGGATATATCTATTCCATTATATCATCAGGTTCCCACATAGCTTCCCTATATTATTGTTTTATCCAAAAAAGTAGACCAACATAGCATTTTATTCATATAACTCTCGCATTACATAAAAAAATATTTAAATAATGTTCCTCACAATGTAGTTATTAATCATGTGGTATGACCTGGGATTTTTATTCAATTAATGGATCATGTATGTACTACTTGATGATTGATATGTGAAACACATCATGACCATGGAAAATATTATTTTGGATGAATCGATCTATAATATTCTATTCAAAAAAGATATAGAATTTTTAAGGGACCGATTACCAAGTGTTTAAAATTACCATCATTAAAATTAAAATAAACATATCTTAGGGAGCTGTTCATAGGAACACATTATCTCTGACATCAAACTCCAAATATTTCTGACTATTGTTGACATAACTCCTTTTCCAACTATGAGTTTCTCTTTTATGTTGCTTAATGTCATTAACTTGGCTATAATTTCCTCAAATTGGTATGATTGTAAATATTTCATTCCAAAAAATTATTCTAGATCATTGGTTTTGGGATGTTTCAACCATTTAGGGAATCAAAAAGATCCACCTAATTATTAAATAGAGAACAATTTGAATTCATGAATTCCACCAAAGAATGATATTTATCTAAACCACACATAAATTCCATAGAGAAAGTTCTCATGATGACATATAGAGTTTGAATATATCTCTTATATTAACTAAATGTATGAATAAAATATTCTCAACTAGAAAAAAATCTTTTATCTAGATCATATAGATGACTTAAGAAAAATGCTGAGGTAAATGTAAGATCATTATCATATACATTAGAATCGGGTACTCCATGAAACCATACCAATTCCTTAATATATATCCAAGAAATTTTTTCATGAGTAAAATATTCTCTATTGGAAATGAGTTTTGATTAATTTTGTAAGTTGATAGGCTACTAACCATATAGAATATTTCCCTTTAGTCGATTTGGTGATTCCAATGGAAAAATCCACTAGGATGTTTTATCATTTCCACAATTGTATGGGTAATGGATGTAACACCCCATTAGTCTTTTTTCATTTCATCATAATATTATGAATTACCATGTACCCTGATAAAATAAAATCAATTTATGTCTTTATAATGTCTCACCAGAAACACACTATTAAATCTACATTCATCATTGTGCATCCAATATGAATAGTGAACTAAGAACTATGATTTTCACTTAGTTGAACCTTTTTCACGAGTGGTATAGTGGGGGTAAAAACAACGTTCATTAGCCATATAACTCCATCACATTCAAGTTTGAAATAAAGTAAATTTCGAACCTTATTATGAAAATATAAAACTATTTAAATCATACATGTATAAAAACATTAACAATCCTTTGATCAAGATAATATTTCCTCCTTAAATTAATATTCATACCTCTAAAAATATAAAATTTAATAATTTTAGATCATTTATAACCCACATCCTAGATATTCATTCCTAGTCCTTTTTTCTGGAATAATTGACCCCCTTTTTAATTTCATGTGTTGGTAATATACTGATAAATGATCATTTTTAATCATCTATAACTATATTTTATCTAATGTGTTCATCATTTTTTCAGAGATTATATACATTACACTTATTTTATCATTATATATACGAAAAAATTCAACATAAATATAATCCTACCATATCGTTAAGGTAATTAATACTGGTGTAGAATATAAATTTTGAGTTTCTTAATTTTCATCATCATGAAAAAAATTTTCTTTAGAAATATGATATCACTTATTCATTTTTAAAGAGGAAACAAACCAATTAAATTTTCAATGAATTTCTAAAGATTTTAAATCCATATCCACAAGAGGGTAATGTATGAACATGTTCATATAATTGTCTTCTAACCAGTTCCTATAAATTTTTTGACCATAAATATATCCAAAAAACTTATATCCATTCAATGTTATCCTTGTTAGTGAGTTTAAAATCCGTCAATAATTTTACAAATAGTGTTTATAATATCTATCCAAACCAAGGATGCTACAAATAATAGTAATTTTTTTCAGACATGACCAACGTTCAACAACACCCTTCATTGATGGATCCACATATATACACTCTCTTATGATTATATAACACTATAATAAAACATTATAATTGTAACATTCAAATATTTTAAATATTTTTCCTAAAAATTATCGTTCAGGTATTTTTCAAAATACTCAAGTGATTATCATTCACACCATGCTTTTCATATATAAAATAATATCACCTATAAAGACTACTACAAACTAATCAATGTATTTTCTGAATAATAAATTCATTATATTTGGGAAGATAACAAGTTATTTATTATGAAAAAAATGGATCACTATATATACATTGTTACCATACTTTGTTCATAATGAATTCATAGGTCTATCATTCTTCTTGATGAATGATTTTTAATATCTCGAATGAAGTTCAATGTTATAAAATTATAGTTCTTCATAGAGTTGATAAAACATGTTCAAAATATGGGGTATATGATCCTTGTTTTTGATAGTGGTCATGCAACATTACAGATAATCAATACAGAGTCAAATTTTTCAATAATATTACTACAAAAAAAAATTCTATGATAACCCTATGGTGTTAGATTAGGCTAAAATAATCCAATGTAAATATTCTTAGAGTGTTGTTTTTTAAATCATGAATATCAACTAAGGATACTCTATTTGGGTTATATGAAATACTAAAATAACCATTCATGAATTTTTTTGAGAAATCAAATTAAATATTTGGTTGGAAACCAAAACAGAATTTTGGAAATACATTGAAACAATCATCAAAAAAATGGAATATAATTGATGCTTTTTTTCTCTCCAAACAAATGAGATAAATACCCATTTTCAATAAAAATTAAGGCCCATATGTGGGATTGTATTTAACTTATATGATAATATTTATCATTATAATGATATATGATAATTTTCTAGTTATGAATACAAAACTAGACTTGCCATACTTGGTAATTGATGCATGATTTATTTTAAGAAATGAAATCCATTGTACAACTAACATCAAACACAACCAAAAAGAGTATCACATGATTTACAACTAGCACATAACCAAAAAATTTAAATAGATTGTAATCATGGACCTGATATGTAATAATTTTAAAATTAGGTTTTTTCACTTCAAATTAAACTTCTAAAACTTTTATGGGTTATTGTAATATTCCAAGAGATTTACATAAAATAGACGAGTGAGAAGATGAAGATTCATCCACAAAATTGGCAGTTCTAGAGTAGATTATATGTGTTAGTTTGACGATTTAATACTGAAAACCTTCATCATGAATAGTGATTTAGTGATACATCCTTTTTTTCTAGGATTAATAGGTTAATTATGATGATCTTTGTTATTAACAATAGGATTTGGGAAGCAGTTATCATAATTCTGATACACGTGGAATTTCAATCATTGGATTACAGGTTATTATTTCTGTAAATATTTATATTAATTCTCATAATTATATAACATATTCCCATCAATTTAGCATTAATTTTCTTGATATCCTTCCTTTTCAGCATTAAAATATTTATTAGTCCACTTAAGTCAATTTTCTCAATGTTTCATTCAAGACAATTAGTATATATGAAGCCTCATATTCTTCAATCCATATTTAGGATTTTTATTTGAATTCTTTATTCCCTTTCTAATGAATGAATTAGTTTGTTATGAAACACTAATCACTATTTCAACTTTGATAATACATCATGAAATTTTCTCAAAAGTACTAGTGTTCCTTAGGAATAACACCGTTCAAACACATGGATTTACCCATTTAATGAATGGATCAACATTACATTCAGGATGGATGATAATACTAGAAATATACATGGTAAGTCTTGTTTTATGTAAATTATATGTACCAAAAGATTTATTATACCTACGAATTTAATCAATAAGTTGCTTTTTTATTTTTTTGGATAATACTATATTAGTACACTTTGAGAAACATGCACTTAAAACCATCCCACTCTATGGATTCAATCTTATCTAGTTCCATCATGTTAATGATAAGATGACACTATTGATCAACATTTCATTACAAATGATATATTTCCATAAATAAATTATCCACGATCCATACATTGTATAATAAAAAATATCTTTCGACGGTACCGATCCATTTATAAATAATTAAAGGATTATCAGACCCAATAAATGAAAATTACATTACCTCATGACTAACATGGTAGATTTATGTTTATTGCTTCACTCGTATGGAATTTCAACATTATTCATAGCTTTAGAATTTTAGTTGAGGTTATAATAATTATTTACCATTAAAACTCAGGAAAAAATTTATTTATCAAGAGAATATTCATTTTGTTTTCAAATTAAATAAAATTTAAAATCATTCTTTTTGGGTAAAATCCATCAACTAAAATAAAATTTATTGTGTGAGAAATATTAATTATAGAGGGAAACCAAATAAAAATAAATTTAATTTACATGAATCTTAAATAAATAATATTTTATTTTCAATATATTAATCTGTAGTTTAAACACCGATCATTCATGACATTTAACAAAATGATTGTATTTTAACTAATAAAAAATCATATCCCTAGGGTTACCATTAAATATTTCAGATCATGTTTAAAAGAGGTTAAGAACACATTAATTTGATACCAACTATTGTTACCCATACGTTTGATAGATAAATATCCCATATTATTATATGAATCTTCCATATATAAAATGATGATACATGTATGAATCAAATAGGACATGTGGCCGTAGAAGATTTGATAAATAAATAATAAGTAAAAAAGTGAAACTCGTCATCCCCACTTATTAATTCATAACTAGAACACTTTTTAGCCATATCATATATAATACCTTTCTTTATCCCAACTTAAAATACACGCCATAATTCTCCGATATCATAATCTTCTCAAATGGAATAAATCTAGTATGTTCATAATATATGAATAAAAAAGAATCAAATATTATTCTCCATGAGATAATGAAAATGGAAAAAGTCCCAGAATTATTGAAAAAAGATAGGAATAAAAATATATGTTTTCATAGCCCCATGACATTCCTAAGCTGATAGACCTAGGATATCCCCTCATATAACCCCATCAAGATTAGTATAACCTTCGATGTAATCGTATTTTGTCCATGTATAACCTATAATATTGTATTTACCCATGTTTCCCATACAAGGATATTACATCATTTAAGATGGATATTTAATACATTACAAAAAACCTGTCATAAGACCATAATAGTTTAGTTCCATTGGAAACCTCTAACACAATATTCTTTAATCGTTAATGATCTTCAATTACACCCATAATGAATATCCCAATTTTTACTCATACATAAACTACATTCTTGGGAACCTAAAAAAGGGAAGAATAATAATGGGTTAGAATAAATGCTCAATAAATGAAAACAAGGTATATTCATAAGCATAAATGAGAATAGGGGTATGAGAACATTATAATAAATTTTCAATTCCATTTCTCACATAAAAAAGATCATAATGAGTGTCGTGGTATAAATATTGAAATCTAATAAGATATGAATCATATGGAAATCAACAACATGGTCCTTCAGAGCAATAAATTATCAAGTGACCTACATTTGTGGAATACAAATCAACTTATAACATTGTAAACTTATATAAAAGGATAACATATGATTAATTACGTCAATGACATGAATGTTAAACCATATATAAACTAATGGACATGAAACATGGACGTTGTAAAAGATTTTGAACATGTAATCCAATTCACAAATAACATTTCAAACATGTAACCAGATTCACACATAACAATGTGAACATGTAATCAGTATCATGCATTAGATTCTGAATGAGTTATTAGGCCCATGAATATCCTATTTACTCATAAGTTATTCACCCTCACCCAATTCAATAGAAGTTGATATTAGTCCTAGACATCTCATAATGAAAACCTTATTTATCTGTTCTATAGGATCCCAAAACATCAACAACATCATAATATTTGAAATTAAATTCTTTTCCTAAACATTTAATCATATCATAACACATGGTAGGTTATATAATCATTTCATCATTATATAATATCATTACACATTAATATAAGTGGGTTTCATAACAATATCATCATGGTATAACATGTTGTATAGAAATATTTTTATTAGAAATATTTTAATAATAAATTAAAAACATTTAGACAGACATGAAAAATGATATCCTTAGATGATATACCTAGAAAAGAATAAGTAACATCAAACAGTGGAATCGTAGATAATGAATTATTTTGAAAATTTATTTATAATTTTTTATTATAGATAATTTATTTTTGAAAACATATTTTTAAAGCATAATAAATTTTCGAAAAAAAATCATTGAAAATAAACATGAAAACTTATAAAGAATGCTTTAAAACTAATTTATAAAATTTCATGATGAAAATATCCTTTATTATTTAAAAATACATATCGAGAAATTTTTATTAATATTAATTTATTTGAATATAAAATATAACACATATAGAGGATAAATCAAGGAAAACAATTGTCTTGATGATAGGAAGTTTAACTCATTTTGTACATGTTAAAAAATATATTCATTTAATATTTATTATAAAACAAAAATTGTAATTATTTTAAAAAATAATATGAAGATTCATGTTTTTTTAAAAATAGTCTTTCATGAGTAAAATATTATTTAATAAATCATATTATGAAATTTAAAAAACCTTTTTAAAATGTATTTTGAATTTTTTTTGAAGAAATAGGGTTTTCAATTGAAAAGGGATATGAATACAATTTCTCTCAAAAAAATTAATTTCAAAAATTGATTATATAAAAACAAGATAAATTTGGGAAAAAAGTTTTAATTAAAATTAACTACATTATAATAAATTTCATGAGTTTTTTGAGATATATATCATATGATTTTATCATTAAGAAACATGATCATAAAAAATCCAAATAAAACAGGGGATTATAAAAAAGAATTATTACTACCTTGGTAACTATGAATTGTAATTCCCAACAATGAATAATGTTAAATTAAAAATAAAATATCATAAGTACAAATAAATTCATTTTATTAAATTTATAATGAGATTTATATTCACATCATACCAAAATATTGGTATATATCATAATCATATGTCTCCAAGAAGGAAAATTGAGACAAAAGTTCATTACTAATATGGTAACTGTAAGAATATAAAACCCATTAATGAGAGAATATAAAATGGAAATTAATAAAAAAAATATTTTTATTTATAATCATCATAAAATAAATTAATATTAGTTATATAGCCCGTATAAATGAAACATGTGCTGAACATATAATGTGTATAATAGAAAATAATGTAAACGTGAGATAACAATCCATTACCTTAAGTATTGAAAATAGTTTTACAATAGAAATTCTCATATATATTAATTATGATTTTATTAAAAATCTATTATACTCGAATATTAATATTATTATTACAATATAATATTCTTTTATGATATTTTATTACCCATACATTTACTATTTCATGAAAATGTTATTTTCGTGTAATAATCACTTTCATTATCACATATTTTCTGATTTGTTTTATTTTTTGTCTTATAATATTGATAATGATTCAATAATAAATAAATGTATAACCATGAAATATATATATCATATATGCTCAGTATATATATATATATAGTAATCCATAAAATATTATGATTGAAAATGAAATATACTATTCATGATGATATATGGTGGAACAAAATGATGAACATTATTTCCATTTTTCTATTAGACTAAAATAAATAATTTTAAATTTTATATTATAATTCCATGATCATTTTACATCATATAAATCACCAATTTTCACTAAAGCCATCCATAATAAATTCCTAGAAAAAAACTGAACAAATTACATTGCTTCATAAGGTGTAGTCTGTAGAAGATATGAACAATGTAATGATATTCCTAAAAAATTCAACAAATGTTGTTATGTGTATGTTTATATATAAACAATACATATTATATATTAAATATAATAAATAGACAATAAATATATCATGTTTTCAATCGTATTATATGGTAATTTAGGAATGACCAACAATAATTGGCGAGGCGTTATTGCCCCTTACACAGGAATGATTACCTCAAAACCCAATTTTATGATTTGGAGGTAGTTTTAAGTAACTATATTATCATAATAAAATATATTAATAGGTAATATAGTGAGGTTTATTTATCATCGTGGTTTCATATTAATTTATAGTGGTGGAAGAAAACATAAAACAAATACACTCATTGAGGAATGTTAACTTTTCAAGTCTATCTTACAAAGGTTTTTAGTAAAATCCATCATTGGTTGTATTTGACTCCAAAATAAGGTTATAGGGTGATATGGGGTATGTTTTTAGAATTTAATCTATGAATATAATCAGATATTGGGTATCCTTTTATATGATATGTGTATCGAACAATTTTAATTTTTTTTGAAAGATAGAATTCCACCCATTATATTTTCATGTCACCTAAAGCCAATAATGGAACAAGCATATACCTAGATAATATAATGTCAAATATGGATTAATAATATATTTTTCATATGTTTTGGGTCATATTTTGTCCTTATATTTTTATTTTTACAATTGATATTACCTTTTTTACTATAACTACAAAAAATTATTCTTACTAATTTTAATATTCTATATGATTAAAAATTAATATCATCTTATTATATATGATACATTATGCTAATTAAAAATAAGGAATCCATTTTTTAAAATTAAATTCATTTATATGCAGAATTTATTCTTGACACATCCCCTAGAGTCTATGTCGTAACTACCCCAAGCCTGCCACCCAATGGCCACAATCTAGAGTATATCACAAACGACATTATACTATATGTGAGAGATATTTTATGAATACCTGTACACATGTACACACACATCCAATACCCAAAATGTTAAAAGGGAATACATGAATGCTCCTAAAACAACCACAAAGATTAAACAATACAATATGAATGTAATGGGGCTAGGATACAAGAAAAACTAAAACGGAAATGTAAAAGTAAAAGTATTTAGAACCTCCACAGAAAACCCTATATGATGGGTGGGTATAGATATTGTTTTTTGATGTTGGAGAATTACATCTCATCAATCGGGCCACACTTATAACCACAAGGCCCTAGTCCACCATTGACTCTGTCAAAGAATCAATCGTCTGCCCAAGACATAACACATGAGGGAAAATCCTGTGAGAGGGTGAGTAAAACAATACTAAATAGGTTCCAAAAACCACAAAGGTATTCCACAACGAAATATACAAAGAATACTACCATATAGGTACATTGAGTCTATCCTCTATTAATTACAATCCAGAGAGTCACTAGAGTCAGCTCACACATGTATAACCTATAGTACGGAAATAAAGACTTATAGTAGTAACACATAACATCGTATATGGTAGAGAACTCACTCTTGATGAGTTCTTAGGGATGTTGGGAAACCTAGACCTGCTCGTCACATGGGCCAGCTGGATCACTTAGACCCACTCCTCTCATAGGCTAGCTAGATCACATAGAGTGACTCATCTCAACAGCTAACGAGATCACATAGACCCACTCGACTATTCAATAAGCTGGATCTCATAGCCCCACTTATATATTGGTCCATCCAGATCATTCTGGCCCAATTGACTCTTGGAACAATAGGATCACATAGACCCACTAATAATATTCTTCTCTATAATCCAGTCATTTGATTCCTTCTCAGAACATGATTGTTTATGATAGGTTCTACTCCTCAATCAATCATTCACATATCAAATTTCAAAAAAATAGTATATTCCAAAATGAAATCATAATAATAAGGGTCCCAACTCCACAAATGAATCATCAATTGGATATACGGTTTATATGTAATTCTTTTTTAGTAAAATGAGCTTAGTCGTGTCTGGGTGCAGTCTGACCAAGCCAGACCGACTCGACCAAAACAGGGTTCTCCGACCTGACCTGGCACGGATTAGACCCGACCCTGAATGATGGGAGGCCGACCTACATAACCGGGCCCGCTCACTAAGGGCTATCCCAATCCACCAATGATATGGAAGATGTTACATCCCACCTCGTGTCATGTGTACGGCTTAACTGTCTTCCATTACGCTTGCACCCTGCAGTTTGAGCCATGAGTCCAAGTCACCTTTCCATGGTGCGATGTCATGGCCCACCATCGATGTGGATGCTATTTCCAATGCCACAACACACCACCTCCTCTGTCTTCAATGCTTTCGCTGATAGTGCGGGTGCACTGGAAGGGCCTTCCGCAGACGTCTAGATCCACTCAAGTGGTCTCTTGTTCAAACCGAATGATGTTTCTGGATCATCCAGTCATGCCCTTCGTCTCGTGCAGTCCAAATCCATGTTGAGACCCCTTTTTTCTAGAGTATGTCTGAATGAAGGTATCTCATGCACTGTGTCAATCTATTTTCCACAGTCGTCATCACAACTATGTTGATTTGTGTCAGTCTCAGATATATAATACTTGATCGTTACACCAAGGATTGATTGTTAAATGACCATTTGATCACCAAAACTAGAGTCATAAGACAACATATGAAATTATCATGAAGAAGATATCTTGGATAGAGGAATGGAATGATTCAACAAAATTATGGCGGGCCTCAGTCAATGATAGTGTCAATCGTGGCTCATATATTTTATACTAGAAATCATAAACCAAAATAAAATATAAGGTTTTTCTCCCATAATAATCCCATAAGAGTTATCCCATACTACAGAACATCGACCCAAGGAAATTTTTTTAATTGGTAGAAATTCATCATTTATAATGGAATAATGGGGAATTTTTAATAACCTAGAAATGAATCAAATTCATGGAAAACTATATCGGTCAGTGTCAGGGTTCAATCATCATTGGTGATTTGTTGAGAGATTTGAAGTTCAATTTTTCATTTTTGATGTGTTGAGATTCCTCAATATCCATTATTCATTGGATATCTGTCATTCATCAATATTCGTCACTCAGAAATATAATGTCATGGTGGATCAGAGTGAACTCTCTATTCATCCCATACTTTCATAAATCTGATTATCCATTAATGGGGGAGCATGTTTCAGCATTTATCTTATGCTATGGAACTTCTTCATTATAAATTTTTATTTATGAAATGAAATAGATGACACATAATTGGTTTAATTTTAAAATGTTTTCAATAAAATAATATATCAAATTTTTATTTTATTTTCCTTTAGAACTCCAAAAATATTAAATTTTACCCCCAACTCGCGTCGATCAATGTTTGGCCACCGCTAAAGAAAGAACACTCTCATGACCCCAACAACATTCTTTTACATCAAATTGAAGTAACCATTTATGAGTTATAAATATATGAAAACTAAAAAAATAATTGATTAATAATTTTATTTATGGTTATTCAATTTTCATATTTTCTCATTCTTGGATCATGCCAGGAAAAATTAAGGCACAACTAGGGTAAACCTACAATCCTGAACACAATGGATCTTTCAAATTTAGGATATGGACACCAGTTTAAGAGTCATTCTACATTTTTATTAAGACAACACACGCAATCTATTTAAAACGTAACATTTTTTGATAAACCATTCCATGAATACCGAGCCTTAGAATCACACACTGTCTCAGAACCTACTCTTTTAATTTTCTAGGAAATTTTCTATAAAAACCCGGGAAAATATATTTCATTACATCTTCTCCACCTTATGTCTTTACATCCCCAAAATATATATTATAGAATTCCAAAAATGATTATGGTACAAGCATGAAACTGAGCCTTCTAATCCCACGTGCTCTCTCATAGATTTTCTATGATGCCACTGAACGTGAACTAGAGGAATTGATCTCTCATAGAGGGTCCTCTCTTTTTGATCCCCATTCTCTATTAGAAACACTTCAAATGTATCCAAGTTTCTAATGTCCATATCTCTATATTCAATGACATGTGATGGGTTGTGTACATTTCTCCTGATCTATGATATCTTGAAGGCATCATGCACCTGATCTAGCTATGTATGTAAATCAAAGAGGTACAATATGGCACCGACTCTACTCAGTATCAGAAATTGTCTGATAAACCTCAAAGAAAATGTGTAACCCCATCCAAATATATGCATTCCACATCGAGGAGAGTGACAAATAAACACATGGTCTCCCTCCTCTAACTCCATGGGTCTCCATTGCCTATTATAATTGGAATTTTGGATGGTTGGAGCAGTCTTTATCCCCTCCATGATGTCCTAATCTTTCTCTATATTAGCATGCACCATCTTCGGGCCCATGAGCCTAACTCTTTGGGGTTAGTCCAACAATGCGGTGACCTGTAGGATCACCCATACCAGTCATCGAACATTTCCATACCAATGGAAGAGTGGTAAATGTTTTTGAACACAAACTACACAAGACGTAGGTAATACTATCAAATACAACATTACTTGAGGATGCAAGCATGTAGGATGTCCATTAGGAACTGAATGGTCTACTCTCTATTTCCATCTACTTGTAGCATAAAAGAAATTCCCAAGTGTTTCAGAGTCATAAACTCCCCCAGTAATCTCTTGCACAAACGGTATGTATAGTGTTTATCCCGATCAAATACTATCATCGATGGGATGTCATGGAGTCGAACAATCTCATGCATGTAACGATGTCCCAAGCTCTCTATGAGACATTGTTCCCAAAAGATGAAAAGTGACTGACATCATGAGTTGATCAACTATCACCCAAATTGTACCATGTCCCCTATATGTACATGATAAATCCATATTAAAGAACATTAGTATCATTGTAACTACTATATTGGAATCCCAAGGAAGAAATGTGAAACCCCTTCAGAGCACAGGGGGTGGAATTTTGTGTTGACAACCCACAAAACGGATTAAAGAAGCACTCAAATTTTATATCAATTAGTATTCCCTACTTCAACCGGATATGTCACCACCAGAGTCCACCTTGACACCTACATGAATATCCCAATTCATCTCTTCACTCTAGGAATCCAACACTACTTTTGTGCGCCCATATAATGTAATTATATGTTTCCCACCTTTCAAATATCTATCAATGGAATTCCCTATGGAAAATTATGCATGTAATGTTTCTTTTTCAGTATCATATAGTTGTGCCTCCCTGGATTAGATTAAGAGTTGAGTGGTAACAATGACCAAATAAAGGGAAGTTGCATCATATTAAATCCTGCAGGAATACTGTGATGAGGCCAACTACTATGTTTTTTCATTCAGCAACTCTGAAGTAGATATCCGATGAAGATCATCTGCTACCACATTTCCCTTAGCATAAGAATATAATATTTGGATTTCATAGTCATAGAGGATCTCTATCCATTTTATTTATCTCTTGTTTTAATCTTTTTGAGATAATATATAATTGAGACTCTTGTGGTTACACAAGTCAATAAATTGGTCTACCAAAAGGTAGTTTCTCCACACTTTATGTGTGAAGAAAACCACTGGCTACTCAAGGTTATGGGTCAGATAGTTCTACTCATGTGGTCTCAAATTCCAAGAACAATCTCTCTCCCTCCAACTAATTGAATATATCATCTATACTTATTATATGATACATATTCTTCATGGGCACCTGATTCAGGAGTTCAAAATCCACACATAACCTTAGTCTCCCATATATCATCTTGGAAAACAATACTGGCACTACCCATGGTGACAGACGGGTCTCAAGAATCCATTTATTCTTCAATTACTCCTGTTGTACCTCCAATTCACCAAACTCTATAGGAGCCACCCAAAATTTTGGTGTAATTATAAGAGAATTTCCAGGGAATAGGTCAATGTAGAAGTATTACTAACTAAGAAGAGGAAGTCCAAAAACATCTTCTGGGATGATGTTCATGTAATAATCCACCACTATAGGAAACCAATGACTATTCTCTACCACAACACTGACTGTCATTATATCTAATAGAAAAGTGGCTGGTTGCACCCTCTTATGCATGCATCTATCTTGTACTACTTGGGTTTCCTTTTGGCCAACCATAGAAATCCTCATTCCATTGATGTCGACATACCACATCTCTGATTGCCTAAAACAGCAAATCGAGGAATAGAAATTCAATAACCAATCCATAACCGGAATGGCATTGTATGGACTCGAGGCTGTATCCTAGATGTTTCAACTGAATTTCTAACATCATGGGTCAGATCACACTATCAGTATAAGTGTGATTTTCAAGTCTTGCCCAAAAATCATCTATAGATGTAATGGTAAATTCAACATTTTAACAAGAAATTACTAGGTCTCAAAACATTCAATGACAATAATGAGTGATTTTTTACTTTTGTTTATTAGTATTAATGGTTATAAATAGATAGAAACCATACCTTGAATTATTCCAAGAGACCTAGGGTCGTATTCCATGACATCATGAATTTATTGCATTCCCATTTCTCCCAGATCCATTAGCCTAGTATGGAGCACATTGTGGAGGTTTATATTATATATCAATATGAATTACACTTCCTGCTACCCTCCAAGATCCTCTTCTATATGCCACCCTACAGTTTCATCTGTTACTCTCACTATATCTCCCCTGATAGCCCATACAACATTTCACATTCAGCAAAACGGTATGGACAATCTCTAGAGAGATCTCCCCTTTCATCATTTGAAAAGAGTTTCCTCTTTCTATTATGACCGGACTAACCCTAGGAGTCATGAGATGTTGATAACATATCCTAGGACCTCAAGGAATGTTTCACATATCTGAGTCCTTGAGACTAACATAGTCATCCTTCTTCTGATGTCTATACTCCTAATACGCCACTACTGATATCTAGTGGATGTATCCTCTTATCCAAGTATATTTTTACTACAATGTTTCCCTCTATCAACCTAGAATAATAAGTAGTACATAGAGTAATAGCACTAGCACAGATGTCCCTAAACACACCTCACATAGAGGTCTGAGAACTAATGTGCTGGTCGAATTGTATTCATTGATTACCTAGAATGGTTGGTATGCCCCAATGAAAACTCTTCTACTAACACGTACTCCTGTTGATGTTATAGAATCACATGGCCATGGATATCCTCTAGCTTTTTTGGAGAGATAACCTTTGATGAGGAATGTTCTGAAGCTATATTTATGAAAGAGTTACCTCATTATAAGATTGTGTAATCTAAACACTACCATCGCCCAACTAAGACACATAGAAGGATCAATACCATGTCCAATATCTGATTTAATGTATTCATGAATAGATAGAAAACTATGTCACCACCTCATGCCAGTCCTTATCCACTGTTGAGTTGAGATCACCTCGGAACCTAAGTGGTCTCTGTCACTGAAACTCAAGAAGTGTGTTTAGTACGTTCAACTAATCCACTTGTAATATGAGTACATTGTGAAACTCCATAATTAGTGGTATAGAAGGCACACCACATAATGGTGATGTATCTAGAACGGACCCATGTACCCATCTCCTCACCCAATAGATCAACCATCTGATCACATGGTGGAATTGTGGCTCACTATCTACGAGGAAACATATTGAAACAGAACAAGATATCCATCGATCAATAGAGTATATTTTTTGTAATAAACCAAGAAGGACATGTAAAAATCAACCCATTCATATATGGTTCAAGTACCATCATTGTTTTCCCTACAACTAGTTTTTTCACTTACAGGGTTGAAAATAATAATTCAGGGTCCTCGTGTATGGATACGTCATCCTCCGCACCTATACCAGATTCCTTGGCCTAAAAGATGATCATGGTACAGTTTACACTATTTCCCCAATCCCAAATTATAGGTACTAGGTTCTTAAGGTCAAATCGACCCAATCTGATGCCACTCAGTCAGGACCCGTCCCTCATGGCCCGGTCCATGACTACCCCTTGCCTGCCTCCCAAAGACAAGGTTCAGCGACTATCATAGAAGGAATAATCATGAATGTGGAAGGTACTTTTTAGGTACCTATACACACAAAAACTCACAACCCCATCCCACAATGCTGAATAGAAAGACTTGATTGCTACTAAGAAAACATCTAAGAGTAAATAATACAAGAGGAATGTAACGAGGCCAGAATAAAAGGCCAACAGAAATAGAAATGTGAAAGTAAAAATATCTAGATCTCCTCCGTAGAAAACCCTAAAAGAAGTGTAGGTATTAATATCGATGCATGATGTTAGAGAATCACATCTAGTCTGTCAGGTCACTATAAGCACCACCAGGTGCCAGTATACCATGGACTTCATCAAAGCATCAATCATCTTCAAAAGACCAGACATAGGAAGGCATAGCCCATGTAGGGGTGAGTAAAACAATACTTAGTAAGGACCCCAAACCACAAAGTTATACCATAAATCAATACAACATTCATAATACCAAAGTGTTATATAGACTGTATCCTCTAAGAATTAAAATCAACAGAGTCACTAGAGTCAGTTGACATATTTATAAGCTAATGTATGGAATGAATGACTTATAGTCATAAGTTTTAAAACATTTTACTGATGAAGCACTTACCCCCAATGAGTTATTCGGGATGCTGGATCACCAAATCCCTCTCTTTACATTGAATAGCTGGATTACATTGACCTGCTCATCTATTGGGAAAGCTGGATAACATAGACCCACTCGTCTCTTATGCCAGCTTTATTATATAGACCAATTCCTCTCTTGTCCTAGCTCAATCAATTCAGAATGCTCATCTCTTGGGCCAGTTGGATCACTTAGACCCTCTCATCTCAAGGTCTAGTTGGATCTCATTGACCTTCATGTCCCTTATGATAGCTAGAACACATAGACATTCTTATCATATTATTCTTGATACAACCTGCAATATGATTCTTCGTCAGAGTGTTCTTGATTTAGAGAGAGTCTACTACTCAACCCATCAGTCTCAAATCCTCTTCCATGACTGTCTAGTTTGTTTATACCAAATGAACTACTCGGTGATGAGGGTAATAACTTAATAAACAGATCATCAATAGAATGTATGATTTGGATTTTATGCACGTTTTAGTATAACGGGGATAGTCTGGTCCTGGTTCGGCCGGACCTAAGGCCTCCAACCCGACCAAGCCTTGATATGACTCGGTCAACTGGTCCTGATCATGAAGGAAGGTCTTTCCCACGAGGGCTTTGTATTTTCTCAACATGAACGTCTCACTACATCTCTTCACTGACATGCGGACTATTGTATCCATCGCAGTTCTCCTCTGAAGCGTGTCATCCAGCACATGACCCCCTTCACTGCGTGTCTCCACCGGTACTAGTGTACCGACATATTCTTCCACGGCCAACTAGATATGATCTAGTGGTCTATTCTTCAAACTGGATGAGGTTCCAGAATCTTCGGTTTGTTCCCTTCATTTACTTGTGTCGAAATCCATGTTGCGACCCCTATCACCGGAAAACATCCGAATAGAGGTATCTCCCATACCACATAGATTTATTATCCACCGTCGTTGTAACACCTCCACCATGTCGTTTCTATGCTAGATTTGTGATACCATATCGTTTCTCTAATGATCGATTTCACAATGATTTGGAGATCGATTAATGTCGAGTCGTGGGACAAAGGGAGAATGAATGTGACGAATGTAAAAATAATAAAGGAAAGGAATGATTCAATGAAATAGGGACGAGCCTCAATCGATGATAATGTTGATCGTGTCTGGTCACTATTATATTGGTAGTCATATACAAGACTAAAACCCAATGTTGTTCTCCCATAATCACCCTACAAGAGGTATCCCATACCACAACATGATCGACCAGGGGGACAATTTTGTTTAATTGTTCTGTGTTCATATTTTATAATGGAATAATACGGAAAGGATAATAATATATAAACAAACCCATTAAATAGAAAATAGAATCAGTCTACATCAGGGTTTGATCATTTTTAGCAATCCATTGAGCGATTCCATGATCCATAATTTATTGGTGATCTATTGAGAGACCACATGATCAATCTTTCAAGGAGGATTCGTCATTCATCACCAATAATTTCCTTCCTTTTGATTTTATCAGAGGGTCAGAGAAAACTACCAGGTTGCCCCTAGATTTCACAACTATGACTATCTTTTAGAAGATGAATCATATTTCAGTTTCAGTTACTCTATGTCACCAAGTTGTTACATTGTTTCATTTATGAAATGAAAAAAAATCCTTATCATTGTGTTAGGACAAAATATTTTTTTGAAAAAAAATATATCGTAAGATTATTCAATTTGTCTTTAGAATAACCAAAAAATTATCTCTTTCCCTCAAACTGCATCGATTGAGGTTAGGACCCACCTATAAGAGTCACACCCTCACGAGCTCATTGGAATTCTCGTACTTCTAATATGAGTTACAATTTATGTGTTATAAGGATTTGAAAAATAAGATAATCCTTATTTTATTATTTAATTTATGATTATTCCATTTTCATGTTCTATCACTGGAGACCCACACCGACTAAAATTAAGTTGCGCGTAGGGTAAAATTGCCATATTGAATGAACTAGGTCCCTCATATTTTTGAACATGGAACTCATTTAAAAAATATTCATATTTTAAGGAAAACAGCTCCTGCAGGGTTTTTTAAACATAAAATTTTTCGATGGAATATTTTGGCCAGACCGAGCCTCGGAATTGCACGCCATATTAATGCCTGGTCACAAAATTCTTATAGAAATGATCAAAAAATAAAACTAGGAAAATTTGATTCACATAAAAATTTAATTTAATATTAATTCAAAATACACGATGAGAGTGGAGCTTTTAAAATATAAAATGATTAATTGTTTAAAAAGATATGATATCCAAATTGGATATGAAATTGATTACAATGAAAAAAAATGTTTTAATTGATGTATAATTAAATTAATGAGATATTAAATTATTTTTAAAATATAAATAATCTTCATAAATAAATTATTCAAAAATGATTTTTTTTATTTAAAATTTTATATTATTCACTACTAATAAGAAAATGAACCTTTTTGGAAAATTGCATAAAATTCACAGCAAGATAAATTTAAAATTAATATTTCCAAATTTATATATATTTTATCGAAATAATATTATAAATGATGCATGAAATATTCTTTATAGTGTTCAATAATAATATAAAAATCAATTTTTTTGGGAAAATAGTGTTTTTGAATGATTTTAATGAATATTAAGTACCTTTCTATCAATATGTTTTACATAAATATAACCAATATAATTAATTTTTAGCAACTATTCATTAATATTGAATATTATATTTTTAATGGATATGTTGTACTTGTATGATTTAAATAACATTATATTGATATATCATGGTTTTGATAAAACGCAGTGTTGTGCACAAAACCTGCTAACCTAGTGTAGCATGTGTCCATTGATTAACATAGAAATTCATGTAACAAAATTCAAACATATTGTTTTAGGTAAAAAACCAAAACGACTGATTGTTGTAGATAAAATTTAATTCTATTTTGAGTTTAATGAAAAATATATAAAATATTAAATTTATTTGAAAAAATATCACAAAATTATATGGTGCTAAAATACACCCCAATTAAAATGAATTATTTAATTGAAACCGATCTATTTGTAAACAAAAAATAAGAATTATTATAAATCATCAAATCCACATGTTCTCTGTTAGCTCATGCATGTGGTTTTTTAACCATATATTACTGATCGGGTTAGTGGTCTTATTTTGTATCACTTTCTCAGTATGATCCAAAATATCAATTGACTTCTCCTTATATAAATATCACAATCTTGAAATAAAACTATTGAGTCATGTACATTTGATGACTTTGATACATTATTATTCATGATAGATACATGTAAAACATCATAAACCCTATATTGGTTTAATGGGAGCATCAAAAGTCAAGCTACCGTCCGGATACTATCATGTATTTTTGTGGAATCTATATAGTTAGGAAATTATTATACACCCATTATTCAATGATTAATTTTTTAGAAGAACCTTTTCAGTAACATAAAATTCTATACACAATAGATAATGTTCAACGTAGCTTAAATATAAAAAAATTAAAATCATTTCCTATTTTTGAATGGTGCTAACCTTATCGATCATCTCACTTTCATATCATTATTTTTACAAATTCATTCTAGTATGATACATTTATTCAATTTATTCTATAATGGTATTCATAAGGATTGATATCAATTATCATATGAATAATAGAATTGTATGAAAATTCAACATGAGTATGTTGTTTATCCAAATCATCATTGAAATTCATATGATAATATCATAGAGTATATTTTAATCATATGTCCATAATTTTTAGTGGAATTTCTATACAACCCCAGGTGTTCGAGAAACAATCATTTAATATTTGATAAATTTAATTGATTTGATACAATTAATTAAAAAATAATACAAAACTACATTATATACTACACCAATGTAAGCATTCCCAACAAGTAACACAAACATTGTTTGTGTTACACGAATCACTGAGTTTCTATGAAACATTACTTTATTATTATAATTATTTAATTGATATAGTTATAAAATAGATGTTAAAATAGTTTTAAAAACAGTAATAATAATTATTATATATTTCTTATAATAGTTTCATATAAAGAAAACATAAATATGATAAAATATTTAAATTTGTGTTGTTCATTATATGTTGTAAAATAACAATTTCTTAAAGGTAATGCTATTTATATACTTATGTGAACAATAGTAAAGTTAATTTTAGACCCCCAAATTAATTTAATATGATCAAAAAAATCATTTTTAATACAGAATGTCTAAAATAGTGTTGTAAATTTTTTTTTGATTTTTTTCAGTAAAAACATCATTTTTCGATTATTAGTAAAAAATATTTTATTTTAATTAAAAATGGATTTTCCTTAGAATTTATTTCTATAGTTAAATTAAAAATTAATTTTTTTAATGTTTAATTATTTTAATTTTACATTAATTGATATAATGTATTTTTGTGTAACAAACATGACATTGAAAATATATACAAAAACATCAATAACTTTTAAACCTTTATGCTAAAAAACCCCATGGCATGAAAAATATATGAGATTACTTTTAAATTATATTCTTCCACTTATGTGATTATAATTTTGAAATATGGATTATATATTTGGAATAACCATAATTTATAATTTCTAAAATGGTCATCATTGTTTTTTAAAAAAGTTATAAGTTAATTTGATTAAAATTAAATATATTGATTACGAATAAATTATCAATATCAAAGAATAGAACCAAATAATTATGGTCTAAAATGACATAGAAAATTTTCTAAGATCCATTTGATGTTTTCATTTCAGTTCAGTTGTCCCATTTCTATGAGTTGGTCCATTATCAAAGCCACATGTCATGGGAAAAATGGTGGTGTAATTCCATTTCCAAAACTATACAAGAATCCCACTCCTCATCCACTAGAAAAAGGAAGTCACCCATTCCCCTAATTCAAAAGTCTCTAGCCCTTATGATTTAGAAAACTATATAAAATATGATCCCAAACTTACTAACCTCAATCTATAATTCTCACATTTTATATAATGTTATCCAAAAATTCATTTTTTTTAAAATAGAAGGAGTTACTCGAAAAAGAGGTAATCTTATTCATTAAACTCCTTAATATTATTTATTTTCCCACTCATTCAATTATCCTTTTTATAATATCGTATAATATCACCATTATCCACAATATTATTAATTTTTTATGGGTTTTACATTAATATATAAACACTTCCATATAATAGGTAATTAATTTACTGTTCTTGTGTATGGTGAACTACTGCCTCACAAAATGTGGTTGTTAATTTTTTACTTTACCACTAATGATTGTTGATAACTATGATTGAAACAATATTTTTATGTGATTTATGTGATATTTATGATAAATTTACACTTATGTAATTATTATATAACAAATACCTTCATAATTTACATTTTTTATAAATATGACAATTTCGTTTGGGGATATGTGGAACACCGCCTCTTCAAAAAGATGTTATTTGTTCAAAAACAACATTGAATATTGTAAAGATGGGCTAAAAAGAACATATATGATATACATTAAATAATAATTCTGATATAATTAATATATATATGTGTGTGTAATTTACTCTCTTCATTGCATTATGATAACTAAATGGAAACAACATTCTTGCATACATACGACCTTCGATCTCAATGAAATGTGAATTAAATTTTATATTTATAAATTTATTTGATTATTATAAATATAAATACATTTAATATAATTGATATTTAATTCATTCTTCAAATTATATAAATAATTATATAACAATTAAGCAAAAATTTCCAATTAAGATATGTGCGAAGAATAATGAAAATATTACCTGAAACGTAACGTTAACATGTAAGGGATAATAATTGGGTGATATATAGACATATATGTTATTATATATGATAATATGGTTCATTGGTAGATATATAATAATCATAAATATATTATATAGGATTTTTTCATGAGTATGCCGATATTGAACACATAATTTTAGAGGATTTATAGTGTCACTTTTATTTCTGTGAAATTTATACCTTCTTCACCACTCATTTATTTTCTATGGTGTATATACTACCTAATAATATACTATATGATTAAAATCATTAAATATATTGGTATTTAAATAAAAATATTTGATTAATATTTCATGGTTGTATCATTCAAATATTAACAAACTAGTAATTCTTTTTGTCTCAAATTTGCAACTTTAAAAAAATGCCACAAATTTCAAAAAAAAATTCAAAAATGTTTTTAAAATGATATTTTAAGCTCATTATCATTTTAAAATGATTTTAATGTTTATTATGGTTTTTGATTAATTCCCTATTTTTTTATTTTTTTCAAATAATTTATTGACAATGGTTTCCACGAATTTTTTATATGTTTTCAATTTTTTTGAATGAAATTGTTTTCAAAACATTTTAAATATTTAATTATATGTTTTCAATGTGTATAAAATGAAAATTTTTCAATTCATTTTCATGATGTATTTATAATTTTTCACATTTATTTACAAATAAAATGTTTTCCAAAAGGTTTTATGTCTTAAAAACATTCAAATAATAAATCATGTTTTATTTAATAAATATTTTTAAAATTAATTTTAAAATTAATTTCTATCTTTGTTAAAATCCAGTGGTGATACTCATTCCTTTATCTGTAAACAGTTCAATGTTTCCCTTAAAAATATATATCTAAATGGTTTATGTTTTTATGGATGAATTTTTTTTTGTAAAACATGTTTCTCATTTTTAGGTTATATTCAATAGAAACTTGTTTCATTTCACATATTATATGATTATAAAAAACTCTTATTTTAAAGGGTTATTACATAATTATTATGCAACATTTATTCTTCCATGGGTTAATATATAAATACATTTTTAGGAAAATGATTCAATTTCATGGTTTCGGTTAATTTTTTTTATTAATTTTTGGATCATATATGTATGATTTCATTACGATATTGGTGAGACTGATATGTCCCTCAAATTCATTGGTTATAAAATTATATATTGTGAGATAACGATTAGAATAAATTTAACATGCTTATTCCACTGTACAAGATGGGGAACCTGATCTACAATGGGATGATGGGGACACATTATCAATTATAGGAATATGTGCATACCTGGTGCACTATTAGAAGATATGGATACATGATCTGTAATGGTAAGATAGGGAACCCTATCCACTATGGGAAGATGGGGAAGCCCAATCAAATATGAAGATATAAAAAATAGGATCCCCTTTGGTAATATGGGGAAATGAGATCCATTTAATGGAATTTAATATGATTTGGGATGGTGGTGTGTCCCACCCAATATGTGCATTCCCCATGAAGTGTTCAGTTTTTTTTCGCAATGCACCTTGAATTATAGGGAATGGTTTAAAATGTATATGTATTTTCCAAATATTCATTGTCATATGTTGATTTTATTTTCAAATGGTTCATGTTCAACTTTATCTTATGACAAATGACTAATGAAATACAATTCTATATTTCATGATTTATGTTTATGATATTTTATATGTTTTGTATGATCTTCTGAGGTTATTATCATGTTCTTCTACAATTATTATAATTTTTAGGATTTCATATCTCCCTTTTTTACCCTTAATGGATATATAAGTTCACAACATTTCATATTTCCTTCCCAGTGATAAGAAGAAATTTGTTAAATATTTTTTTGTCTAAAATGGGTTATATTTATGAAGATCTATGTGGGAGATAAATTAGATAAATTATGTACCAGTGCTAATGCTTCTATGTTCCCGAATGGAATTGGCTATTATAGTCTTGAGATTCTTTTTTTTCAATATATTTAGTTTTCCAAAAAAGTTATGTAATTATTATGTATGAAAATTGAGGGTCACAATAGTTAGTATAAAAAAAATTAGATAATTTTTCCAATTTAGGATTATAAAACCATAGTTATAAATCAAAGGAAATGTCTACGAATAATCCTAAGGATAAAGAAATTAATAGTAAAATGTCCTATTATTTTGGTAAAGAATTTTACAATTGGTTTCCTTGAAATAAATCACTTTCTAGATACTACATGTTTTGGTTGTTCTATAATAGATTTACATAAGAGTAACAATTATGAAAAGGTGCGTCGAGCCCGACTCGAGGATAACATGGTACACAACAAGGGGCCATAATGTGCCCTGGGTTTGACACACCTATGGTCTATAATTTGTGAATTCATAAAATTTTCATGAACCATCATGATGTATTTAAAAATAAATTTTTTATAAATAAGAAACGATAAAGCAATATATTCATTGGTTAACAATGGTTTCAAAATTTAGACATCATGTAATTTGTTTTTCAACATTATGTAGTTGTTTAATAAGTAAAATGATTATAAGTTAATGCATTTTGGTATTAGTTAATGGATGGTAACCAAATTAACAACATTAGTAGTGGATATTATGAACAATTAAATTATTTTTCTCCTGATTATCTAAATTCTATGTGAGCTGTAATGAAAAACCAGATTATATTCCCACCTAGAATTATCATGTTAAGAATCGTGGTGATCTTCCAGACAAGAAAAGGGGTTAAAAATGTTCAATTGATTCCATCTGGAGGAAAGTTCCACCTTATTTTAGAGAGAATTTTGATACACATTATTTTTTAACATTATATCAATAACACTAAATTGATAATTTATATTCCCTAGTGTTTAGATCATGTGAAATTTATTCTAGATGCTTATCAGTTATAAGTTCAGTAGACTATAATTGTAAACTAATATTGAATACAAGGAATGTAGATGAAGATGAATTCATTTATTGGAAGTAGTTCAAGACCTTTTTCTTCGATAAGTACATTCCATATTATCTTCTTACAAAGATGGGATATGAGTTCATTGAGTTGAATAGAAAGGTTGATTAATCCATTCGTACATATGAGGATAATTTCCCAAGACTTGTGAGGTATGTTTCTAGAAGTATCATCTGAACCAAAAGTAATTTTGATTGGTTCTATAGTGTATTAAATCCATGTATCAAAATGGAATTGGACATAAGATAATTTAGTATCTATTCTGAGGTTATTTGTTGTGAAATAAAATTCGCAATGAACGTTTTAGTTATATATCAATTTAATGGTGTAAATAAGGAAATAATGATTGAGTAGAGAGGAAAATATAATAAATTTAAATAGAATAAGATGAACCCTTCATTTTAAAAATGTTTGTGCCATTCCCCTTGAATTGAGGCAACGAACTCTTAAAAATGGTTAAGATAAACCCATTATAATAACAGAAAAGGCCAAGATAGACAAGCCAAAATGATCCTATAAGCCTAAAATGGAAACAACCATGCAGGTGTATGAAATAAGTAAGGGGGAAATTTTATTATGGGGTATAATACATGTATTATGTGTGAAAAAATGGACATTTGAAAATTTATTTTCACACTGATGGGAATTTGGCCAATGATAAAAAAGAGAAAAAGATACACAAAATTCACCTCCCATAGTTCAATGATTCATGTGAAAGGAGGAGGTGAATTATTCTAACTAGTTCCCAAACCCAATGTTTAGGGATTATGATAAACGTTAGTGATCTCTTCAACTAATTGATAATAGGAAATCACATGCTATCTATATTTCTCTTAATGGGTGTCATAAAAAAGTGGTGAAAGGTTTATTTACTATCCCCACTTGAATTTCTAATGTAACACATGATTCTAGATATACCCACTAAATTATATCTAAATAATTATCTAATGGTATTACTATTCAACCAAAACTATTAGATGTGGAATTATTAGTGAAGCCCCCTAATGGTAAGATGATTGTATCTAAAGTGTATGATTCATCATTGATTGAAATTTGAGGGAACATAATTTTTATTAATAAATTCATTATTCCCTTGGATTAATTTGATGTTATATTAAAGAATAATTGTATTTCTATTCATACATCCAACATTCATTTTCAATGAAATTTTGTTGGGTTACATTTTTCAAACCAACACAATATCGAATATCAATGTGATGATATATATGAAATTCCTATGGAGCTTATATCTGGTGTATGTGTATTAATTCCAATTCGTATGGTGTGTTTTACCAAAATGGTTGGGGAGAAACAAGGAATCAATGATATTCTTATTGATCAAGACGTTGTTCATGACATACTAGAAGATATTCAAACACTTCCATTAAAACACGTAGTTGATTTCTCGATATACATTATTTTTTGTTCCACCCAAATTTAAAAAACTACATATACAATAGCCACTTTTGAGTTATAATAATTTAAGAAAAATCTCCGTGAAAACCTTGATAAGGGGATTATGTAGAAAATTGTGTCACCATTGTGGGGACCTGTTTCTCTTAGGAAAAATTATGATAGATCAGTGTGAATCTGCATTGATTATCAAGAGTTGAACAATATCAATATAAATAACAAGTATCATCTCCCCATATTGATGAATTATTTGATCAACTGCACAGAGCTCAATACATTCCCCTGATTGAACTTCATTTTGGATATCAAAAATTGATGGTTTATAAGTAGGATATAATCAATATGGCATTCCATATAAGCTGTATACATTATGAATATATAGTGATTACTTTTTGTCTCACTATTGCGCCTCATATCATCATGGATTTGGTTAATATAGACTTTATATATTACATCGATCTGATTTTTTTAGTCTTTATAGATGATATTATTATTTATTTAAAAAGAAATTAAAAGAATTAATACCATTTTAGAATTATAATGAAGACCCTAATGATGGTTAAGCTATATGAAAAACTTATAAATTTTAAATTATATGTTAAAAAGGATTTATTTTTTTTGTCACTTAATCCCAATAGATGCTATAGTATAGCATCAATTGAAGATGGATGCTATTAAATGTTGTCTTATAACTACCATGGTGATAGAGATCTGTAGTTTTCATGGATATTTGGATATGATTAATGGTTTGTGGAGAATTACTCATGACTATAGAATCCTCTGACAGATTAAACTCGGAAGGGTTCAATGTTCATCTAGATAGATGAATGTGAATACAATTTCCACGACCTAAATAAAAGGTTATCCAGTGCACCTATGATAAAAATAACATTTTGTGTAGAAGGGTTTGTAATCTATAGTGATTCACCCATGAAATTATTGGGATGTTTTATCATGAAAAATCGTAATGTTGTCTATTACTTATCCGAACAATTGAAAACCCTTGAGAAAAATATGAATATCATTATTTAGGTCAGGTGTGATGATTTTTTAATTATTGATATAGAGGCATTATAATTATAGGGATCTATGTGATATATATACTATTAATAAATTTATAATATATAAAATCATATATAAGGATTTTAGAATGTCCCATAAAATTTTTTTAGATTTAATAGTGGATTATGACTACCTAACACATTACCACCCTGGATAAGAGAACAAGGTAGCTGATGCTTTGAGTTGATGGGATCACATTATCTTATCCATGGTGAGGATAAAAAAATATCCATTATTTCTATATTTGTTATGTATGGATATAGAAATCCTAATGGAATTAAAGAAATATAATCATTCTCAATCAAATGTTAATCCCTATATAAAATTTAATATTAAAGTGGATGAGAAGGGAGATGTAGTTATACAAAAGAAGGTTATAAATGATCCTGAGTTTATCCTTGATTTTGATTAAAAGATATGGATTACGAACAATGTATTTTTTCCCTATATACTAGATTTTATGAAGGAACCATTACTATAATCATATTATTATTCATCATCCATTAATACTGTAAGTACGAACTTTTATAGAGATGTGATATGCAATTGTTGGTGGGATGAAAAGAAGAGTTATATTGCTGATTATATAGATTTGTACATAGAATTTCTAGAAATATAAGTTTAAAAGTAAAATGTCTCAATGGATTTTTTATTGATTACGCATACCATAATGTGAATAAGGGAAATCACTAATGATTTTATTGTTGGACTCCCAAAAACCTGTAAATAGATTAATTATTTATGGGTGTAATTAGTTGTCTTTATTTAGTAATCACACTTTATTACTATCAGAGAATACATATATATATATATGATTTATAAGATATACATTAATGAGTTGGTAAGGTTTTATGGAGTACCACATTAGATTTTATGTGACTGAGATCTGAGGATTTCCTCATTGTTATGGATTAGTTTTCATTAATGACTTGATACATTATTAATTATCATCACTACTTATCATCCTAATATATATTGATAGTTTGATATAATAATTCAATACCTATAGGATATATTTATTTATTTTTCACTATATTGCAATGGTTTTTGGGGTCAAAATATTTCTCTACTTGAGTATTCTTACAATAATAGATTTCACCCAAGAATTACAATTTATCCTTATTAATCACATTGAGGGAAGAAATATGGATTTCCAACGTGATGGTATGAAGCTGGAGAATGAAATATGTTTTGACCAAAGATATCAGATGTAATTTCGTAGATGTTTATAACTATTTAGTAGATTACCAATTTAGGACAATAATGATAGAAAATATATGTTCACAACCAACAGGGCGGTAAAGAATTCGATGTTAGTGGGTTGGTGTTTCAGTCTATCATTAAAGGGAACATTGTTATGAAGTTTTCAAATAGAGTAAAAATAATCCCTCGGTATATATATCACATTGTCATTCTTGATCATATCGGGACAATATCGTATGTCATTGCACTTCCTCACAATATATCTAAAGTCTATGATGTTTTCCAAGTATCTCTAGTGAGGTAGTATAAACCAAACCCTTCACATATACTATGCTCATAAGTTATACTACTGCAACATTATCATTCAAATGAGGAAAAAAGAGTCGAAATTATGGATTGTGTATAAAAAGATATATAAAACAAGACCATTAATATAGTCAATGTTTTGTATAGATATCCCCAATCAAGGGATTCTATGTGGTAATATGAGGTTATGATGAGGTAGAAATATCCACATTTTTTGTATTAGAATAATGAATATCAAGGGACAAATTATTTTTAATGGGGGAAGAATGTAACAACATAACTTTTTTAACATTTTTTGGAAAAATTATTTTTCATTGATTTTAAATATAACATGATACACTAATTAAATTTTTTTATATTCTACACTGAGGTATGCTTGGGCTAAATGAAAATTTGTGTTGGCTAGCCTTTCATGCTACAATATGTTTCTACGAAACATCATTTTATTGTTATAATTAAAAAAAAATATAGATATAAACAAGGCATTAATAGTAGTAATATTAATAGCAATGAATACATTTAAAATATAATTATAATTATTTCATATAAATAAAAAATATTAAAAAATAGTTAATTAATTTTTTAGGTAATTCTATATTTAGACAAACAATATTCTTAAAGGAAATTATTTTTATGTCCTTAAATTAAAAATAATAAAATTAATTGTAGATATGCGTTGAAATTTAATTTCATAATACAAATATCTTTTTTCAATTCTTTATTTACAAATTATCATAGAATTATTTAATGATATTTCAAGAAAATATTCTTTTGATGGAAAGTGAAGAATTCTGAATTTTAATTCAATGCTTTATTTTCAAATTAAATGCTTTTATAGATAAATGATATTATAATTATCTTTTGAAAAATAATTAGTTAAATTGAAAATAATTTGAACCAATTTATTTCATTTTAAAAAATTTCACATTGAAAAAAGCTATAAAATCATCCCATGCTTTCAATAGTTTTTGTAAAAAATAACTCGGTGTCGCGACACGTCTACAGAATTAATTTTAAATTTATTTCGACATATAATTTTTTTATTATTTGGGATAATTTATTCAATATTTTGAAAAATAATTATTTAGTAATTCTTATGTGGTCAAATTAGTTTTTGAACAAAAATAGTAGTGGATGTGCTTTAAATTAATTGCAACGATTAAGAGAAAAATATGCTTAACAAGGATGTAACCCTGAAACATAATGCCTAAATCAACATAGAAACTTTTCTAAATACGATTTTATTTACATATTAATTCCATATTAACCATTTTTATGAAATTTCCAATATTTTATCCAATATTCATAGGATAATTGTTGGTGTAATTCCCATTCTAAAATTTTATATGAATGCAAATTCTTCTCAACTAAAAAAATTCTCACAACCCTCCCTCTTATTCACAACCATAAATCCATTTTCCTAAACCAAAATAAACTCTAATAATATACCAAAATACTTCCTCTAATCATTTTATCCTCATTTTTATGATAAATTTATCCAATGGTTTCATTTAGTGAAATCAATAATGAGTTACCTGAAAAAGAGGTAAGCTTCTTCAACGACTACCTCAGTTTTATTCCTTCTTCAAGTACATAAATTATCTTTATTATTAGATCATACTATAAAAATATAATCCTAAATAGATTTATATTTTCTAATTTTATGGTTTCCAAATGATATTTCACACATCAATCAAATCAGCAATGATCTTAACCTTTTTGTGTATGGAGAACTATCTCCAAACAAAATGATGTTGTCCTTTTTTTTCTTTACATCCTATCATGGGTGGTAATGATGATTGAAATATATTTGTTTATTTTTTATGTTATGTTTATGATACATTTATATTTATATTTATTTACTATATAACACACACCTTTATGTTATCTATTTTGTGTAAATAAGGTTATTTTTGTTGGGAAGTCTGGACTGGTATCTCTTCCATGCGATTTGATTTCATCACACACTAAATTGAATATTTTAAGGATGGTTTCAGTATATATATATATGATATATATGAAATAAAAAGTCTATTTAAATTATTATATATAAAAATATATACATATATTTCATTTACCATATTTCTTTAAATGTGTTAACTAAACGTGAATATTGTTCATTATTATGTATGATATACCATCTCCAAGAATGGTGCATACAATTCCATATTTATGTCATTCATATATTATTATTAAAACATATATAATGATTTTAAATTATATTTATATCAATTTTTACAATATATAAACTCGTAAATAAGTTTGAGGAAATTATTTTCCTTCAATATGTGGAATGTAAAAAATTAATTTTAGGAGATCTCTTTTATGGGGTTTAGTTTTCAAAAGGTATGAAATCAGTAATGTTGTTTTGTCTAAATTTTCTTTCTTAGAGACACATTCCATGATATTCAAAGAAAAATCATACAAAAAATGTTTTCAAAATTTTTTTATAGATTTTATTTTTGGATAATCTTCATGGGAAAAGAAATATAATTTTTAAAATGTTTTCCAAATAATTCATTGTAATTTTTCAAACCCTATTCGATGAAATTGATTTCCAAACATTTTCACAATTTTTATAAGTATTCAATGTGTTTTCAATGAAACAATTTTCAAAATGATTTCAATATTCCATTATAATTATTTAATATGTATTCAATGAAGTGTTTTTCCAATCATTCCAATCATTCATTATATATTTTTAGGTCTGTTTTCAGAGATTATGGTTTTAAAAAGGTTTTATGTTTTAAAAATAATTTTTCAAAATTAATTACGAAACATTCACCATTAAATTTATTCTGAAGATACGTCATAATTAATTTCCATCTAAGATAAAATTAAATGTGGCAAATCATTTCTTAATGTCAAAATTATTCAATGGTTCCATTAATATTCTTTATCAATATAGTTTTTGTTTCAATAGAATGATTATTTATAAAAACAATTTCTCTGTCGTGGGTTATATGATTATTATACACATTTATTTTAAAAATATATATGCCAATGTATCCCACATTATTTCACGGGTGATGATTTGATGATTATTAAAAATTTAATCTTCTATATGTTAATATATTTTTATATTTTTATGACATTGATTCCATGTCACTTGTTATAATATGATATATTATGATTTTTTGGCCCTTGTTTGTATAATTTAACTATGACATCGGTGGGACCAATATATCACTCCAATGAATTGGGTAATGATTGATATCTCATGTGATAATTATTGGAATCGAGTAGAAGAGCATTATTCAACATGGAATATGGGGAAACATCATCCACTATGAGAATATTAGTGAACCTGATCTATTATTGTAAGATGGGGAAACCCAACCTGAAATGGGATGATGGGAAACCTGATACAAAATGGTGATATGGAGAAACTGAATCTACAATGTGAAGATGGGGATACCCAATCTCCTGTAGGAAGATGGGGAAACCTGGTACCTAATATGGAAATGACATCAACTAGCTATAGTGGTGTGTCCTTCCAAGTAAGTTGTATTCCCAATGAAATTTCATGTTATGTTTTGTGAATGCACCATGAATTATAGGTAATGAAGTAATGTTTTTACATTTTCTCCAAAAATTCTATATCTATTCCCTATGATATTCTAATGAGGTTAAATTTTATTATTATATTATGATTCATGTATTATAAACTTTCAATATTTATGTTATGATTTATATTTATGATCATTGATATGTAGGTTATGATATCCTAATGTTTGGATCACATTATTATACCCTTATTCTCATATTTAGACATTCATATCACCATCTCGTATGCATAATTATTATATGAGATCACCCCTTTTCATGTTTCCTTCCCAATGATATTAATTTTTTATTAACTATTACATGTATTGACACGAGTCTATTCATGGTTAATATAGTTAAATATATTTTAGTAGACTTGTGTAATAGTGTTTATATATCCATATTTCCAAATATAGTACACTAATAAGTTTTTTTGGTGTCTAATGGAGTAATGTATTTTGTATTATGATAAACGGTTTTATTTTTATTGTATAAAAATTGAGGATCACTATAGTTCATCATAAAAATATTTTTTCACTATATATAAAAACAAAATGTTTCATTTTCATAAATGACTCTTAAAATATAATTAATCATAATAAACTAAAATCACATAAATCCTCCATATGGGTTTCATTGACTTTGAACTATTTATCAACCTTAAACTAATAAAAACCTCATATTATTCATACCTGTTGAGTTATTTAAAAAAAATACTTCATATATACTTCAAAAATATAAATAACCATTCATTTTTAAATAAGCAGTTATACTGGACAAAAACAATTCCATTGGATGAATGAATTTTATAATGTACCAAAGGAATATCAAATGTGAAATCATTATTTTATTATCAGAATAGAAGGAGATTATCACATGAAATTTCACAAAAGGGTGAACAATCAAATTATTATAAGGCTCAGTCAAAAAATATCAAACATGGAATTTCCAAGTAATGAATAAAAGAGAAGTCCCCCGTAATTATCAAGATTTAATTCATCAATTTCGATTTCAAAATAGTTGACATTGTTATATTTTGTTAGAGGTTGTTATGGATTTGAATATATAATATCCCTCAGATTTGGGAAATGATTTTCATAATTCCCAATCTAACTGAACATGGAACACTAATGTGTTAGGGATTCATTATTTATAGATATATCTCTGGTAATTTCATTTAATGGGTTTTTCACTTCACTTATGCATTATTTTTTATGAATACAAGGATTCCCACAAATAAACAACTTCTGGTCCCATTCAGTCAGTTCCCAATATTCTTCTAACCATAGTTTTGGTAATTATGAGATTTAAAAATTTATTACCCTCAATGTGAAATATCATTTAATTTTTTATGGAACCTAATTTTCATTTACTTTTACCAGGAACCAAGAAGGCTTCCAATTATAATTTAACGTTTTAGTGCACATAAAACAACTACATCATATCATTCATAGTCATTTCTATATTTCTCCCTTTAGAGAGTTGGTTTAATGAAACTAGATGATTTTTAATCCTAAAATTAATGAATAATTATAATTCCCATATAGTACATCAAAATTCTTATAAAATATTCTTCATATGTACAATTATATTTATCATCACTCATCTAATGCAAGGGGAATTACTTCTCAATTATTTTATGAATACTACATGAAAAGTGCATATTGAAAAACATGATTTTAAACTCATCCTAAATAATAGAATCAATTTATTGTATTGACCACATATTATTAATAAGAGTCACTCATTGATCAGAATATCATTCCAAATGGTAGAAAACAACATGAACATTTCATGATCTTAGAAATGGAGAACCAGAAAATAACTTTTTGATAGTACTAATAATTTTCTTCAGTTACTAGTGGATTACCAGTACAACTGATAGAAGGTGGATATAACCTCATATATGACTCAATATATTTTTATTCCCCCCATTTCATATATATAATTCTATATTGAGTAATATAATTATAATTTTTTTTGAAAATATCTACAATGTTTTTCATTTCTTCTCTGAAAACTATTGGTTTCCCTGGAGGAAAATCATTTAATTTTTTGTTACACTCAGCATTAAAATAGTCACTTTAATATCTATCCCTTGACTAAATCCATAAATTTGGGTCTACGAAACAATTATCATAACTGGGAACCATACCTTCATGATGAATCATTTTATGGGTTCTAAATCAAAAAACGATATTGTTAATTTATTGAACATTATTTTTTTCCTTGGACATTTAGTTTCATTAACTATTAACATAATTAATATTAGTTATTAATTTTTTATAATTTAAAAATCCTATCCCCTAGGAGTGTCAAACCATTTTTTCAATTGCGCAAATTATTGTGCACCAGGTCATGATCAAGATCATCTCTATTCACTATTTTCATAGTTATTTCTACTAGGTACTTCTGTTCCACATCCATATACACTTTTATTAGTACAACATGGATGTAATTTCATGGAAACCCCTCACATTATACTTTATCCATATTTTTGAATGTTTTTCAATAATTGTAATAATTATATGACTAATTTTTAGATATATCCCAATATATATCAGTAGAAATATCACTACGGTTCTCACTAATGTTTCCCATATAAGATTCCAATAGTTTTCTAAACCATTCCTTTGATTTCATCTAGAGAGAACCATGCTTTTCATACATGGATAGTACATATTTTTAGATGAAACTAATATTCATAACATAATCACACCCCTGAGAACAATAATACATTTTTTCCTTTGAAAACATGGATGAAAATATTCTTAATTCTTGTATGATCTTGAATATATCCCATATATATCATGCCCATTAGTAATTCTACATAAAAAATATTTCTTTGTAACATGGGAAAATTAATCACAAGGGTGGGATGATATTATAATTAAGCGTAAACAAGGGAGACAAATAAGAATATCATGATAATAGGGGTATGGGAATATGAGAATAACATTTTAATAACATACAATGCATATAAAATATCATTGTATTGAGTCCTTCCATAATGGTGGGAAGATCACAAGGCAGGAATTATAAGAAAATTCTGATTATAAAGGAAAAGATCTTAGAATGGATACTAAAATAGATGTTTGGAAGACACTTTAGCTCATAATAATGTGAACATTTATAAATAGATACAAGATCACTAATAAAGTTAAGTATAAGAAATAAGGATCTTTTAAAAACATATATGAATGAAAATACTCCCATTAATATCTTTTTTAAAATGTAATTAGCTTTATAAGTAACATTATTAACATGTAATTAGGTTTACAACTGACATAATGAGCTTACAATCAGGATTACCCATAACATTGTGAACATGTAATCCAGCTCACACACAACCAAAGTACGCATGATTTATCCACAATTTTCCAATTCATTAGAGGGTGATATAGGTTCCAACAACCTCATAATAAATACTATATTCTTGTGTGTGTAAATGTCATAAAACATCGACCATATCAAAACCAATGAAATGATATTGATTTCAAAATAATTTCAACATATCATAACCCGTGGAAACGTGACAAAACATTCATAGTCATATGGTCGTTTAATCATATACTAATGAGTGTAAATAATATTGGATAATAAGAATTTAATCATTTTAAAACCCATGAATTGGAAATGGGTTTTACAGACATCTTTTCACCATAAGCATAAACTAATTACAGAAATGAGAAAAAATGTATCCATAGATCATATCTCCAATAAATCACAATTAATATCTAAGGGTGAAATTTTATATCATGATTTTTATTCAAATTTAATTTGGAGGATTCTTGAGGAAGATACATTTTCGTTTTCAATTACCTTCTAAAAAAATTAACATTTTTTAAATCATTTTCATTTAAAATGATGTTGAAAACATGTAAAGTACTCTTTGTAAATCATTTAAAACTTTTCATGAGGACAATTTAAATTATAATTTTAAAAAAACATTATAAAACATGAATTTTTTTACAATACAATTATTTGAAAATAACTGTGAAAATATAAAAATTAATCTTCTAAGAAAATAATATTCATGTTGATGGAAATTTTTTTTCATGAAACACATGTTATAATATTTTTCCTTCACATTTTTCTTTAAAGACAAATGAGCCTTATTTTATAAAAATATATGGGTATTACATTTACAAAAACATAAAAGAAAATTAAATAATGTATTGAAATTTAATTAATAAATCATATGAATTATGATAAATAATTATTTTTTTATAGAACATTTTTTGGAAGAAATTGTTCTTCCACCCAAAAAAATAAATATAGACAGTTTTTCTAAAAAAATTACTTTGATCACATAAGTAAATTATGAGTGATAAATGAAAAGAAGAAATTTAATCTCCAGAAATAACATTATGTGAAAAAATGAATGAGATTATGTAACGATGAGACATAACATTCTATCAAATTAAAATGTCCTCATGAATGATCTTGATTAATAAATACGTTGTTACACAAATTATTCCACTTTGGTAACATTGAAATGTAATATCCATGAAGGAATGCCATTAAATGTAAACAATATATAAGGAGGATATATAATATAATGATTTCTCATTTCAGATAAGCTTTATATACACATGATAATTGAATATTGGTGTATATCATATTCAAATGTCGAAAAGAATCAAAACTGAGACAAAAATTCATTACTGATTTGGTAACTTTTGACTACTAAACCACATAAAATATAGATACTATAATTTATATGTAATGAAAATAACCATTTTATGTATAAAAATAGAAACACACATTCATGGGTATTATTTACATCACATAAGGTAAACATGTGTTGAACATGGCATGTGTCTCACAACAAAATAATAGTGACATAGAAATCCCTTACATTGTATATTTAAATAAACAATTCACCTCCAACCCCACATTATATTTAAGAAAATTATTTTTTATAAAAATTATAGATAAATATAAATATATATTACTATATATTTTATTTTATTATGACATTTTATTACTATATTCTTATCAATTCTGTCTACATGTTCTGTTTTATGTAATGATGTCTTTTTTGGTTTGTTTTGATTTCTTATATTATTTGTCCTCTAAATTTGATAATAAACCCATTATATCAATAATTATTACCATTACATATATATTATTTTAGTTGGATATTTATTTAATTATAGTAATCTATAAAATCTAGTAGTTGAAAATGAAACACAACATTCAAAAAGATGGAAGACTGTTCATATTCACAAATTCTATTTCAATTTTATTATTAGATGTAAATAAAGAGAAATAAATTATATATTATCATTAAAAAATTATAATATAAAATATTTCACTTATTTTCATTAAAAAATACTTTATTACTTCTATTTTTATCACGAACGAATAAATACACTTCGTGAGGCAGTAGTCTGTCGTACACACAAGAAGCATTATCGTATTATCCAAAAATGTAAATCATGATGTTATGTGTAATAAAATTATATTAGAAGCGTAATATAATTATTCAAATAATAAATAATACATAAATACATCATGATTCTCTATCTTGGAAGGTTGTAAAGGAAAAATGAATGATATTGGTTTGTGATGTTGTTGTTCATTGTACCCACTAAAGATGATTTTGAAAACCATTTGATGGAAGTAGAGATATATATAGGTAATGACCATATAATAACAAAATATTAGTAAATTTATGATAGGGAGGTTATTATATTATTATGTTATAATGAAAATTAATGGAGTTGGATGATGAAATAAATCAAAAAACGTTCTTTGACGTACATTACCTCTTCTTCAGGTACCCTCCTTAGTATTGCCCCAAAATCCGTAATTTTATTGATTTCAATCCAAAATAAAGATTAATGTATTAGTATGGGGAATACGAAAAATTAATTTTTCATGTCTTGGAAAAACCAAAATTTTTTCCATATAAAGACGATAGGATAAGAGGATTCCTTATATATGTGAGGAGAGTGGTAAACATGTAATTTTAATGAATGATAGAATTCAAAAAATGACTTTATACGTTAAAAAGAATGAAATAATAGTACAAAATATATATAATATAAGGAATATGGTTAAAATATTGAAATAAAATGTCAACAAAACAATTTTTTGTTCATTGTTTTCTCTTATCATTTTATTTTTACCCACAACAAATAAAAAATCCCTTAACCACAGTAAATTACTTTTTCCGATTTTATTATAAAATTTTCACTTAAATTAATTTTATTTTATTTGACAATATAAATAATTATTTTTAAAAATATGAAATTAATTTTTAATGAATTTCATTCATATAATCATATATTTTTAATTTAAAAATATTCTTGTATATAGGTTTAGAGGGAAGGTTTTTATAGTGAAAATATGTAAAAGCTTAAAAAGTATTCATATCATGATAAAATATGAAATTGATTCAACAAAACATAATTTAATTAATGGAGGTGTAATTAAACTATTTTTGCCTTAAAATAGTATAAAATATTATTTAAATATTTTAAATAACTTAAATTAGAAGGTATTTTTTAATTAAAATTTATTTTTTTTACATTCATCAAAAAATGAATCCTTTCAATGAAAAATCCAACAGATTAAACAAAAAAATACATAGTAATTTATAAAAAAAATTATTTTTTAAAAATATTTTTCAAAAAAATTATAATTAAATTATATATTGATGAATAAAATAATCAAAATTAATTTTTAAAAATTATTTTTAGAGGATTTTTACAACAATTATATACCTATGTATCAATATGTTTTTTTTATTTAAAACTAATATAAATAATATATAAAAATTCATTTTTATAATAATCCTCTTAAGTTTAATAGCTTGGTTACAGTGGTCAGGTTTATATAACAATGTTAAAAATATATAGGGTTTTAGTTAGAACTGGGTGTTGTGTGTAATATAGATTGTCTCATTATTGAATTTCTTTAAAATAGAACATGGATTTGAATATACCAAATTCTAGAATTTGATTTTTTATAACACAAAAAAAATTATTGCTTCTGTCATTCAAACTAAACATTATATTGTGTTTAAATAAAAAATAATAATTAATTAAATTTATATGAAAAAAAAATTTCTAAATCTCAAGTTGTTACACATATACCATTTAAACTCAAAGAACATTAATAAAAACATAATTAATATGAGTTAGATATATTTCCTATCCATCACATAATTTAAATCATATATTTTTGTCCCACAACAGACAATAATTTCTTCGTATCAAAACAATTGAAGAGAAATAGGTCGCACAAACCCATCATCATATCATAACCCATGGAAAATAGACTGGGTTTCTTAAACACATTGACATCATAAACATAAAACATAGAGTGAAATATTTATGGAGTTGTAATTTGACCATAATCCTATTAATTATTCTATGACATCAAATTTTGATGCCTTATATGGAAAATTACATAGTCAGATCAATATGAACAAATTTTTAAAGAGAATAACCATTTCATTTTTAAATTAGTTTCTAATAATTAAAATATATTCCAAACATTTATGGAATAAGTTTTATTTCAAAATATACATAGGTATATTTTATTTAAAATTAAAATAACATAGAACATATAGTTCCATGAAATTTTATTCAAGTTGTATTGGTTAATAGAAAACAATCATTTTATAATTTTTAATATATAATGTAACCCATTTGGAAAATGAAAAGAAGAATTTTTATTAAAATATCTTTTAAAAAGTAAAAAATTGGTTATATGTAAATTTGTGTATAACAGTTTTATAGTTAAAACCTTTTTCATGTTTTTTCAAAAATATTTACGAAGAGGAAAAATTTATTTGATAGAAGAGTGAAAGAAATTAAATGTTTCATAAAATAATATTTTGTATTCTTTTTAAATCTAGGTTAAGTAAATGAATGGAAATCATTTATATTCAATAAATAAATAGAGAGATAAATTTCAAGTGTTTCTTGAGAATAAAATTAAAATATTTATTTATAAGAAAAATAGAAATTATTAATGCTGAAAATCAATAGGATTGTAACATAAAACCCATTCAGGTATGTCACCTTTTGAATCCTATGTCAATTGAATGAAATAAAATTTGTTGAATATTTTTATCCAATAATTTTTTAATATTAATAATAATATAAATACATTAATAATATATAAAAAACAAAAAATAATAATTTGGTGTATATGTGTCACACATGTACTTTAGAAATAATAATATTTTTTATTATTTTTTCTGGAATTAAAATATTTTATTGAGGTGCGGGGAGATCCCGATTTGAATTTTTATACTGATAAATGAATTTTCTAGCCTTGACATCCTCAAGGATAAGGACATGGCAAAGATCAACAACACTACATCATCGAGATAATTGTGGAGCCTTCCAGATGTTCAGGACAAATAAATAAATTGAAATTAATACTACAATGAGTATAATGTAAAGTAATATATATATATATATATAGATTTAATGGATTTTAATAATAATAATAATAATAATAATATTGATGATATTTTTATTATAAATATTGAAATTGTAATTATTATAAATATATTAATTATTATTATTATTAACAACATCATAATTATTTAATTATTAATATAATTAATATAATTAATATTATTAATATTATTAATATTAAAAATTTTATTAATATTAGTAATATTGATAATATTATTATTGTTTTTTTTGTTTTTTAGGTTTTATTTTCATTTCCATCGCTTTTTTTCTTTCTCACTATATGTCCTTCTTTTTTTCACTTTTGAACCCTCATCCTCTCCTTACCCTCCTCTTCACTCATCGCACCTCTCCTTCCCACATAAGGCGTGAATGATGCCCTACCCTCAAACTAGAACCCTCTTTCTAGTGCCCCTTCCTCACTCTTGAACCCTACTCTTGCGACCCTCGCACTGCCCGTCCTCCCTTGTACAACCTCCCCACTCTTCTTGGCCGGATCTTGGATGACCCCTTGCACGATGGTCACTTATGGAAACCACCTCCTTGCACGTCCAGTCTCTGAGAACTCTATTCTCCACCCTCTCCATTTTTCATAGGTGAAAACCAATTGTTATCTCCTTCCACTTTGTTTGGATTTTGTTTAGGGTTTCGTTTGGTTCAGAGATTAATGATGAGTTTTTTTTTTGTTTGATCTCTTGGACTATGGTTTGAGCATGCCTTTTAGATGTCCTAATTTGGTGTGGTTGTTGTTTCACAAAATATTCCTGAAATATATTCATAAGTGGTAGTTTAATACATGTATAATCATAAATATATGATTTTTATAGTCTATCTTGGTCATTTATATGTTATCTATGGTAAATTTTGTTGTGAGAAACATTTTTTGGAAATATTTTGGCATGTTTATATAATAAAATATTATTTTCAAAGTAAAATGGTGAAAATATTTAGGTCTTTTATTGGAGAGAATCTTGAATTTTTTTCATAGTTGTGTGAACGTGGGGAGTCAGTTTTTAAAGGCACTTGATGTGTGATTGAGTTAGAAAGTTATTTATTAAAAGAAAATGGAATACTATGAAAATTAGAATTTTTTGGGAATAATTAATTCATTTTTTGAATAGTATAATTTATGGGAAGCATGATTTAATGTGAAATTTTTTTATGCGAGGATTTGAAGGGGCTTGACCATTGGAATCAAATAAATTTATTATATGTTTTCATATATTATTTCCAAATGGGTTTTATTAGTTATGATTGTAGTGTGAAATGTATTTTAAAATTGGATTAGCATGCGTTTGAATTTAAAAGAATAATTTGAGTATGTTTTCTGGTTATTGTCTTGTTATACATATTGAAAATGATTTATTAAGAGTTTTATTGATTTCGTAAATTATATGGATAGTCTGTGGTCCCAGATTTTTGGTCTCATCTCCCTTTTTCCAGAGCGACTCTCCTGTCTGTGCATAAGTATGTATATTTATATGTTTGGGTTCCCCCAATACATGTATAGTCATTCAATTAAATGAATATACATATATGTTTCATGGTGTGCCCATATTTGTGTGTGTGTATATATATATATATATGAAAATGAATTCATAGGTGTGTGGAGACAAGTATGTGCATAAAAGCATATATGAAATGATCCCATTACACTTGTTCATAAATATACGGGTCTGTGCATAGGGCCTTGTTTTCCATAAATGTGTGCAAAAGGGCCTATTTTGAGTGGAGGAGTAGCTACTTCTCGTTAGAATGAACTGAGAGATAAAAGATATATTTTGATCCACCGTGCGGTTAGTTCCAAATGACATGATCATTAATTAGTATTTTCATTATTTCTTGGTGATCTTTAAATATATTATGTATTCTCTTATATGAAATACACATTCTATATATATATACATACATAAATGGAAATCCTTGTTGAAATGAGTTATCCTATATATTTTTAATGTGAAATCAGTATTGCCAAATACATGTGGAATTTTGGCCTATTTTGTTTTAAATGTGTAAATTTATGCTTGAAGTTGCTCCAATGGGTTCCAAAGATAATTGCAAAATGGTTTTTTCTATGAATAGAAGATCAAAGAGTGATTTAACATTCATAAAAAGTATTTCGTCATTTAATGCATTGTTTTACACTTGTTTAAAAATATATTATACCTTGGTGGATTATTTGAATATTAAAATGGTTTTTGAGACATAAAATTGTATGATGATTATGTGTTCTAAAATGAATAGTGTTTCTTCAAAGTAATTACACTTGTTTGGAAATTATATAATGGTGTGAAAATGTGAAAAACCACAATTAAGGAATTCTCCCATGTTTAAGAAATGTGATGTAGGTGTAAATATGTTATTTGTGATATGTGACTAGTGTTGGTCATTTTTCATTGATATGTTCCATAAAAGAGAGGAATGTGATTAAATAGTGAGAACTATGGTGAGAGGTTGAATGGGTTTTAAAAAAATTGTTTTTTTTCACACGTTTTTTCTTAAAAAACCTCAACACCATTGAAATAGAGCACATTTGAAAAAATACAAACAAAGGTTAGATGACTAGGACTAGTACTCTAGACGATTCAGAAGTGCTTCTTCACATATTCGTCTACAAGTAATGACTCTACATCACTAACTAGACATTTGTGATGATTATAGACAACATGACCATTGAGATTTCACATCCTAGTAGAACGTGCACAAGAATGCTGGTGGTTTTTGTTGTTATACCTTGTTTCACTAGGGTACATATATCCTAGGTCCCCAATTACAACTAGATGCTTAATAATTTCCAATGGTTCTTGTGATATGATTTTTAATTTAGTGGTTTCATGCTTGTTCCCTCATTTTTGATAACAATATTTTTTTAATTATAAACTTGTCTCTAATCATTTGAAATAATAAGTCATGCTTGGAACGTATTTTAAAATAATATGCGATGAGAAATTCTTTTCATGAAAATGAATAATTTTTACTGGAATTTGAAAAACTAAAAAACAACATTTTATTATATCTTATTTTAAAAATATCATTTATTGGGATTCTTTCAAAATGTAATGAAATTGGGAATTTTATATCCTTGGATTTCCTACTAAGAATCCTAGTGCTCTTAACTACTCCATATTTTCAGTATCATGTCCCTCTCATATTAGATCACTCTTTGAGTGGGCATGGTTCCATGTTTAGTGGTGACACATGACGTTACATGGAGTTATGTTTAGCAGTTGAACATTACTTTACATCGTCGTCCATTATTTATCTATTTTGTTATATATATATTTATTTATATTTCAGCTATTTATGAGTCAAAACATTCCTAATTTTTTAATTTTGATTCCTTACACTAGTTTCTTATCCATAAGGATTGGGAATTCCCTTTGGCCTATGGTGTTGATCGATTAAGGCTACATTTCAGATCATGAAACGTCTTGGTTCATGAAAAATGATATCAGAGAAGGTAATTATATTTTTCATCATGTTCCTCAGGGAATATTCTTGGGAGACATGAGCTAGTATTGTCAAGACTAGACATTTTTCTTGCAAGAAAGGTTCCTAGCCAGAACACCTCATGATGGTATCCAAGTCCACAAGGGATATTGGGTTTCATATGATACTTCTGATCTATATGGATGGATATTTCTTGGGAAATGAAATCGGTGGTAGGAAAATGGTTCCAGTGAGCTCGTAGGGACTAAAAAGCCTTATGGTGAAGAGGATGTGGTCCTAGAACACTATATATGATGGTAGTGTGACTGGGATATGGTCACCAGTCATATCGCTAGGTTACCCATAGACACTAGTTTCCTCTTTTATTATCTTGTGTCTTATTATATTCTTGGGAATATTGTGGTGGGATTTAATGAGTTTGAAACCCATTTGTATGAATGATGTTCCTGATTTTTGTATAGTTAATACGTTGGTTACCAATAATAGTTCATGGTGTCTTTTGAGAAGTGTTTAATAATGATTTTTTTGTGCTCCCATTATTTTTTTGGTTTTGGTGTATGGAATGTTATGGCCAATAGAACTATTTGATTGTGTCCTTGTGATTTTTCCACACCAACAAGATTACACCCCCATATAGAATTAATAAACGGTTTAAGTAAGACCATGAGTGAATTATCATTAGTTGGACCTTTATTTGATCAATGTATGGAATATATTATTGGGTGGAAGGGTTGATTTTATCTCTCTTATCTTTTAGATTATGTAAAATTACTCTCATTGGAGGAGTAGATGATGAAGGAGTTGAATGGAATTACTCTTTCCTGAGTTTCTTGAATCATAAAAGTATAAATCTATAATTTTTATTACTAATTTTCTTTCCTGGGAGTGGTGATTGAAATTAATGTGAAGAAAGTGGAATTCAATCTAGTATTTTGGTGTATGCAATTATATTAAAGGGCTTTCTTCCATTTCACTTGTTTTAATTAAGAAGGGATCATGCTAGGATATTGTTGGGTCATGTTTGGATGTAAGAGCCTATTATGTCGATATGTAGGAAGCAAATGCATTTTGGGACAAGGAATAAGGTCCCTCTCTATGTATTGTTTCTATCGGTTTCAAGGTTCATGTTAAAAGACACATTTCAGTGTCATGTTCTTATTCTACGGCAAGGGTGAAGGATTTGAAATCTTATGAACTAATCTATTTTTAGATAAGTGTGTCTTCCCTTAAGAAATATTGAATTTATCCATTTTAAAATAAGGTGTCTATTCTGTTCCATTCATCCAAATGTTTATCATTAAATGTTGAAAGGGGTGACCATTATGATATCCCCATGATGAAGTATCTTGTTGAATCTAATTATGTTTTTGGATGTGTGTTTTGTATTGGTGATATCTGATTGCGGTGTTGTTGCATGTGGTTCCATATGGAGAATTTTTTTCATCAGTATACATGACATGACACCAAAACAGGAGGTGTTTCAAATATCATGGCTCCATCCATAGACACTATAGCGAAGTAGGCGTGTAGTCAAAGACACCCTTGGGGTGACATGGGTCTTAGTATCATTTCCATATTTAGTATGGGAAAAGGAAACAACATACACATCATATGTATTGGTATAATTATGAGTGGAAATGTTTGGTGGAAAGGAGGTGCAAGGACCTTGCTTCTATGTTGTGAACTGCATGGGAGGAAGAATTTTTTCGTGGTGAAAAAGTTGAGGCCATCATGTTTCCATAGAATTCCAGGAGTTGGGTCTCAGTAGGTTTGAGTTAATTTTTGGTTGACCGTGTAGACCCATCGATGTGAATTAACAATATTTTAATATAGGCTCATATAAAGAAGATAATACCCCCATGGGAATATAGAATCATGTTCTGTGATTCCATCAGACCTAGAGTCTTCTTTTTCAAATTCCTTTGTGATATGAGATCTAGTCAGTGTGGAATCATTTTCAGGTAGACCTGTGAGATTATCGTGTCTACCTATACCGATCAGTTTTCCTAGAAAGCCATTATTGTAGGGTGACCCACGAGGGTTCTCATAGATAAAACTGAAATGTAAATCAATGTAAACTTTTTTCTTCATGATAGGGAGTCTGTTTCGTCCTCCATTGGTTGGTCCACTAGCCCATCTTGGGTGTTCATTGTTCCTTTTATGGGGAGTTTGTTTGGGATCCCCATGTCATTAATACATTTATATTATTTGTGTCAATTGGAAAATGTGTCCTTACTCAGAGCTATCTAGGCTCAAGACCCACTCTTGAGTAAAACGTCTGTGTCGAAGCATTCCCAATATAGTTGTTAATAAATGTTGTGACATCATTATTTGAATTCATCAAATGATTCTCAAAAAGTTCATGAGGCTCTTAAATGGTGTTTGTGAAAAATTTTATTGGGGTTTTTAAATTTAACTTTGTGAGTGTTCCAATAATTTTATTACCAATTAGAGGTTTCATAGCTTTTGGGGATGACCAAAATTGGCTGGGAGTCTTTTACTTTTCTCTTGAGTTTATCTTGTAATTAATTTCTACATGTTAATAGTGTCCTTTATTCTCTCGTTCTTTTTATTTGCCGAAAAACATCTTTGGTAAAAGTTGGAATACAGGTTCTGGACATCCAACAATCTTTGGGGGATTTAATGGGGTAAAATTTATTATAGTGGGCAGAATTGTCACCCCCAGACTTTCGAAATAATTTTTATATTAGATTAAATTGATTTGAAATATATCATTGAAGTGTGGGCCAAGAAGAATTAAAATTTTGGTGTTTTTTTCTGATTAATGAATGTTTTCACCTTGAGAGGATGTCGTGTATAGGTAGGGAACGTTCAAAGACACACAGGTTCACAAAGATCTCCATGAGGCATTCCTGATGTTGAATACAAGTAAATAAAATTAATGAATACAAAAATGTGAATAACGTAATGTGAGAAATATATATTTATATATATATATATTTATAATTATTTTTAATGGATTTTTCTAATAATAATAATGATGATGAATATATTATTATCATGAATATTACAGACTTTATAATATTAATAATAATTACTACTATTAAAATGAATTTTTTTTATTAAAATAATAAAATTAATATTAATTTTAATAATATTACTAATATCATGTTTTTTAGGTTTTTTATGTTTTGATTATTTTCAATTATTTTCCTCTATATTTAATTCCATTCTTTTTGTTCTACATTATTCCTCTTTTTCTTATCCCCTACTCTCATCATGCCTCTCCTTCTAACATGTGACCTGTGTGTAGCCCTACCCAGATCATTGCCCTCATTACACTGCCCATTCTTCACTCTTGTGAAAATATTTTGTGACCATTGCACAAGATGATCTCCCTTGAGACACCTCCTCCCTCTATATGACTATTTCTCTAGAGAACCCCCTTGCTTGTGAATCACTTTCAGAAACCTCCTCCTTGCATGACCAGCCTCTAAGAAATATCACTACTCCCCCTATACAATCTCCATTGACTTAAACCACTTCTTCATGTCCTTGTTCTTTTCAAGGTTTCTTTTTTGGGTTCCATTTGGATTAGAGTATAGTTTTGGGTGTTTTGTTTCAATATATTGGACTAGTTTTTGATCTTGCCTCTAGGAGGTGCAAGTGAGTTGCAGTTGATGTTTGAAAAAATATCAAAGAAATTTCCAATAAGTGGTACGAGAATCGATATTTTATCATTAATTAATTATTTCATTTTTATTTCATGGTTATTTATATGTGTTCTATAGTTTAATTGTGTTGTGTGAAATATATTTTTGAGGTGTTTTGGAATGTGTATATGATAAAATGATATTTTAAAAGGAAAACTATGATCATTTGTTAGTGTTTTGTTTTCATACATCAAGAAATTATTTTCATGGTTTTAAGAAAGGTGGATATTGGGATTTCAAAGGAACTTGGTGTTTGATTGAGTTTGAAAGGGGGTTTTAAATTAAAATGGATTACATTGTATATTGGTTTTTGTTGGTCGCATTTATTATATATTGTGAGTTATGTAAATTATGGGAAGCATGATTTAAAGTAAAATTGGTTTATATGAAGATTTTAACAGGGATAGGCAACTAATATAAATTAAATTAATTGTGTGATTTTTTAATATTTCCAAATGTGTTTTATGAGTTATGTAATTAGTTTGAAATGAATTTTTAAATAGTTTTTGTGTGATTTTTATTATAAATATATGTGCTTAAGTGTGTTCTTGGGAAAAGTATTATTAGGAATCGTGGAAGAGTTTTATTAAGTGTTTGATTGATTCATTAAATAATAAGTGTAGTGTTTGGTCCCTATATTGTGGTTTCATGTCGCTCGGTCTAGGGAGACTCGCCTTCTAATGCATAGATATATATATATATATATGGGTTCCCCTGTTACATGTAAAGTCAACCATGGCAGTCAATAAACATGTATGGATCTATTTGTTCCCATGTATATATATATATCAATATGCATATGTAGGTGAGTTTAGATTAGTATGTGTATATAATCATATATGTATGGATCACCTTTCTCATGTTCAAGGACATGACGTTGTGTGAATATATTCTAGGATTCCTTATATTTATGTGAATGTTCATATAGTTAGTTTGGGAGAAATAACTACTTTTGAGAAAGCACCAAGACATAATATTTCAGTTTGGTTCCACCCAAATGTTGGATCCCTGTGCAATGATCATTAATTAGAATTTCCATAATATCTTAGTGTTCTTTAAATGGGATTCATCTGCTTTTATATGAGATTAACATTATATATATATATATGTGTGTGTAGGTATATATATATTTTTAATTACATAAATGGTCATGGTTCGTGAATGTCTTATCCTCGATGTTTTGAATATGAAATGGATATTTCAAAAATGTGTGGCATTTCAGTCCATTTTTTTTAAATGTGTAATGAAATGATTGAATTTTTTTCAAATTCATCCAAGAAGATTTAAAAAAGGATTTTTTTTGAACACAAGATAAAGGTTGATTTGATATTCTTAAAACGGATTTCATCATTATAAGAATTGTTTAAATAAGGGTTTTCAATATATGTTACCATTTTTGTTAAGTTTAATGATAAAACTATTTGGGAAAATTAATATAGTTCGGTGATTATTTATTCAAAAATGAAATCTGTTTCATGTTATTAATTTTGTTTTTTTATCCTTGATAATGGTTTATGAAATTGAGGACCCCTCTTGATGCATTGCACTATGCTTGAGAAATCTGATGATTATGTTAATATGTGATTTGTGATATGTGTATACTGTTTAGGGTCTTGAATTATTATGTAATGTAAAATAAGGGACTGCATATAAGGAGTGGGAAATGTGGTGAGATGTTGAATGGATTTTTGGAAAAATATGGTGTTATGTTTTTATGGGTGTCCTGATAAATCCACACCACCATTGAAATTGGGTACATGGGAAACCCTAGGAACAAGGGTGGAAGACTAGTACCAATATGCATGATGATTCAGAAGTGGCTCATATCAGTTTTTTGGCTAGATTGATGATACTGCAATAACTATACCTTTATAATTATTGCAGACCACTAGTCCATAGGGATGTCCCATCGTAGTGGCTCATGTATGGGAATTTTAATGGTTCTGGTTTATCTACAACATTTTCACTATGTTATGAGGATCCTAGGTCACCAACTAACACTATCTACTTTGGGATTTCCAATGGTTATTGTGATCTGGTTTTCAAATAATCTATTTCAAACTAGTTCCCTCTTTTTTAGAAAAAAAAATTTTAATATGAATTGGTGTTCTTTCATTTTTTAATGTTAATGCATGTCTAGATCATATTTTAAAAATGATGTAGAAGATAAATATAATCCGTGAAAATGAAAACATGACTCTTGAATTTGAATGTAATGAAAAAAATTATTTTATTATATATTATTATCAAACTATCAAATTTTTGGATTCCATTTAATGGTATGGGAAAAATAGTTGTTGATCCTTGGCTTCCCTATTGTGAATCTTGGTTTTCACGCACACTCCATCATTAAAGTTTCATGTCCCTCTAGTTTTGTTTCTCTCTTTGAAGGAGCATGGTTCTGCATTTGGTGGTGAACACTAAGGTGACATAGAGGTATGTATATTGGTTTAACATTATTATAATTATTCTTCTAGTGTTTATCAATATATTATTTTTGTAGTTATATATTTGTCCATCGTTTATGGGGTAAATCATTCCCATATATTTTATTTGTTTTCCCAAAACTAGCTGACATGTTGTTGGGATCGAGAACGCCCTTCTATCCAATCCAAAGACTAAGATGGGCACCGGTTTGGAGAACATATTGACATGGTTCATTAGAATAATGTATGTGTCCAATATTAATAAAATAAAAATTAATTTCCCTCACATTGAGATCCAATTTATTATAAACTATTCAAACATTATCTATAATAATATGTAATGTATTAAAATTATATACCATAAAAAATGATCATTATATAAATATATTTAGAGTCATTCATAATATAAAAAATAGTAAGTGAATTAAAAAAATCATGAAGATGATTTATTATACATTTTCATGAAAATGTTTTTCTTTTTTTTCCTAAGAGAAAAAAGAAAGGTAAAAAATAATTCCCTATTATAGGATAATTACTACATCATATAACTAAAATATATTCATCATATCAATCATTCATACCATCCAAATAAATTATGAATATAAAACTAATCACATCGCTTCATAGAGGTGTTATTCCACACATACGCATGAGAAATGATATCGTTTCCATTTTTTTGGAAGGTAAGATAGTAAATATGATATAATAATTACAAATGAGGAATTATATTATAAATAATAATTTTAAAAATTAAACCCATCATAATAACCGTCCATTAAATTTGGCGATGTAAAATAATCTATACCAATACGTGGATATGGTATGCCATATGTACACATGAGAAAAACTATCACATACCATTTGACAAAAATAATGTTGATAATGGTAGTTTCATAATCATAATAAAACATAATAACAATAATAATTCCAATTTTATTATTTAATGATAAAAATATAAATTTTGAAGAGTTATATGATTAATTAAATTGAATGGATTCATATATGTCAACAATGTATCCTTCAGGAGACCTCCTTAAGATTATTTCTTATAGAACATTGGTTTAGGCTTTGAGGGAGATCATCTCCTCCAAAACATTTATAATTTTTTTCAAAGATAATTTGTTTTGTATGGTCGACCTAGATTTCATAAACATGTTTTAATAATAGAAATATTGAGATCCCACATATATGGTAGGGAGAAGACACATTTGGAATTTCTTAAATGATTAAATTATAATAACGAAATTACCAATACAAATGGTTCCAAATTGCATATAAATTGATATGGGAGAAAACCTTTTCCCATATATTATCCCCTCTATTATATTTTAATATTTTTATGAAATTTCATGTAATTTAATACTTTTTTGTTATCATATCATTCATTTAAATTGTTATAATATTCATTTAATTTGAATTAATTTCATAAATACCATGTGGAAATTAGAATATAATTACATAAAATAACACAAATGTGTAATATTAATCTAATTTTTTGGAAGACATAAACTCCCTAAAAATATATTAAAATTAATATTTTTATAATAATTAATTATTAATAATTATTAATTTTATAAATATTGGACCGTGGTTGCATAATAATTCAACGAATTTATATGGTTAATAAAAATTATAAATAAATTTATATCATAAAATAATTTATTTAACATAAAAATTACTATAAATACTCATTGATTACTATTTTTCCCCTATCTGAATACCGAATAGATATTTTAAACTAATACTGTTACACTATGAAATTTTTTTATATTTATTATAAGTGTTATTTCATGTAATTGTTACCATTAATTAAATAAATTTCAATTTTAATGTGTTAGTGTTGTAATTAAAATCCTTAAATTATAATTTAAATGAAAATTGTTTCCCATTCATTATGTTTTAATCTTGATATGCCTGATTTACACATTTCTGAGGTGGTAAATTTTAACATGGTTACTATTTATTATGATGAAAAATAAAAGGGGACGATTAACCAAATATGATCATCTAGATTATTGTATTTTAATTAAATTTATCAAATTAAATTTATGTAAGTGGATGAACAATATTTTAATTTATTTTTTTGACTGAAACAAAAAAAAATCTTTTTTAAAAAATACATTTCTTTTGTAAAAAACATAATTTCTTTTTATACCATTTTTAGAAAAATATTCGAGGAATGAAAAAATTGATGAAATATATTAAATTTAAATTATTTCAAAATAATTATATTTTAGTGATAACTATTATTTATTGGGATATAAATGTGTTTAATTCATAAAAATTGTTTGTTTGAAAAAAACTATTTTATTTTCAAATGAATTTTATTTTCATTTCTAAATAAAAAAATGAATTAAATTTATAAATTTTTATTCCATAAATTTTAATAATTTATTTATTAATATTCCTAAATTATAATCTATAATAATGGTGATATAATGTAATAATATTCTAATATAATATCATGATTCTTTTAGGAATGATATTCCATGTAACCAAAGCTATCAAAGAAATAAATCAATTTGAAAAAACTTATTTAAAAAATTAAATGTCTATAAAATTTAGTTATTTTTTATAAACCAAGACCAATATAAAATTAAACATGTATAAATTAGGTGAAATAATTTATGTGATATGTTCTTTCTCATGGAAATCACATTGAGATCTATGGTAGATGACTCATCACCTACGACAATCACTAGTACTTATCGTACTATAAGTAATTATAAAGAGATATCATGATTTTTATATTGATTATAAAAAAATATTATGGAAAAATTGTATATGTTATATATTTTAATAAATATATGTCAATTATTAAAAATATTCTTAATCATTTTTCATTTTTAAAAAATTTTCATCTGATGAATGATTTTTATTAAATAAGACTTATTTTTTTTTAAAAAAGGCGTTAAAAATAAATTAATTTAAAGTATATAAATAATTAATAAATAATATTTACGAATGAAATAATTTGATGATAAATGATGGATATTAGAAATAATTATTTTCTATATGTTTTATATTTTATATTTTAGAAATTAAACTACTCAGGAAATAGCTCTAAGACATCACTTTTTTGGGAACCTCGTCTTGCTGGTGACACTCATGGTGCATGTTATTGATTTAAAGATATATGAAACAGGGTTTAGTGAATCTAAAAATAACACATGTGAATGATTTTTGAATATAATTTTACTTTAATAAGAAGATAAAATTCTCCAAAAATTCAAGAAGGCTCTATCCGTAAGATGAATACCCCATAGAGTGTATAATTAACAAAAATTTATTATTAAGATGGGCTAAATGAATCATATAAAAAATATTGGTAAAAAATGATACATATCCTTATAAGTAAATAATAGTTTGATATTCAAGTGGAAAACATGGAATATAAAAAAATAATTATAAATGGAGAATATAAATATAACAAAACCAGTCTAAATGTGACATCAAGTTCACCATAAGATATAAATCCATAAATTATTAATGATCTATCAAAGACTAATCCTGATGTTGAATTTTTTTTCCAAAATGATCCATAAATTCCCATAGGAATAACATATAAACAAGCCATTAGTGGTTGATATTAAAATAAAAGATATATTTCAATATAGTTTGAAATACAACAAATAATAATTGTCTCTATTTTACTCAAACAATAATCACAAAACAACAATATTTATATGCAATTATTTTAATATGTGTATGTTGTGAGATTCAATAAAAAATATTTTATTTCATTAAAAATGAAACTAATTAGTCCTTCAACAAGAAATAAATTATAATACAATGCTAATTTATTTTACTTTAAATAATTAATAGAAATAACCATGTCTTATTAAACATGGGTTTACATTAGAGAAAAAGGTGGAAATATATAACAATATTAAAAAAGCTCCATCATATTGATGATGAAGATGAAATGTAATGACAATTTTCTCTTCCATACACTATGTAGCTTAATTATGGGGATAAATGAAAGTACATATTTTATCATTAATTATTAACTTCTTATAGGATAATTTTAGTCTAGAGAAATATGTGTATATAAAAACCCCTATTATAAATCAAGCATTTACATTGAACAAAAACTTTACTATGAAAAATATAGTGTAGAAGGTATACATATATAGTAACCTATTTTTATATACATATGTTGATACATTCAAACATACATACATCCACATACGTGTATATAGATTCATAGTTATATTTATATAATAGAAACCACATCCACACCCTAGAAAAAAAATGTAGTTCTTTGATTGATCTAATTAATTATATAAAAACATGTATCCTATAGTGAGAACGTAGTACCATTCCATAAGAGTAATTCTTTTAAATCAATTTTTTTCGAAAATTAAATTGGAAAGTGGAAAATATGACCCCATGTCATGCATCAAATTTTATATTTTAAAAAAAACTAAAATCATGTCTAAATAATTATAAATATTTAAACCATAGATTATATTATAAAAAATACATCAAAAAATAAATAATGTCAATATTATAATTTATTTAAGACCAAATCACCCGTTAACGATTCATCATAAACATGGAAAAAACTTTCTATATATTTTTTATGCACATGGTGTGCATGGATGTTTATGAACAACATAAATCTATATATTTTAGTTATGAAACCATTTTATTTTCCAAAAAACATATTATAAATATATTCTTTTGATTATGAATTTTATAAACACATTCAATAATATAATAAAGGGTTCACAACATGAATTTAATGATCTTGTAGTGATAATTTTTTTTGTAATATATCTTCTAAATCATGTGAAACCCAAACTCAGTCAAAATATAAATAGTTTAATACTCTCAACAAGGTTCTAAGGTAACCCTACAAAAAAAGTTTACCCTAAATGTAACGCCCCGACCCCAGTTACCAAGAATCGGTACATTATTACATAACATTGGTATGATCACAAGAAAGATCAAATCTCGAAAGACCGATTGGTTTAGTAGTCTTGGAAACACTAGATATATTCATAAGTCTTACATTACATCATTAATTGAAAAACTACTACAAAAACATATTGTATCCATAATCCACACTCATATCCCCACATAATATCCCTGCAGGTCATTCATAATTTACTTCTTCACTTCCTGAAAAAATAAAACATAGAAAAGGGGTGAGCTCAAATGCCCAGTAAGGATAACAATATAGCGGAAACTTTCATAAATAAGAACAAACATTTAAGGCAATGTATAACTAAAACAAAAGCCTTTTAAACTTGAACATTTAACATAGTATGGCATAAATAAAATGAAATAATTCCATTTACTTATTCACTTGGTTATTCTACTAATCGAATAATCACATGCAAAATCAATAACCACTTTTATAATGTTGGAATGCATAATGCCAGACTATCATAACCACATAGTCAAGGCCTCGTGCCAAGACTACAAATAAGATTTTGTCAAGGCCTTGTGCCAAGACACTAGTTTGTCTCATGAGACCTACCAATGCATCGAGGAGCTATAGCGGGCTCCACCCGTCACATATTAAGTCCAATGCATTCCCATATGAAAAGGTTTAAACATAACATAAACATTCGTATTAAAACTAGAATACGAAATGTCAATAATTTCACCATAAACTATGAATGGTATAAAAATAGCACATCCACAGTCAAACATATCAAAAAACCTTCTATACAATATAGAAGTTTTGTATCATAATAAATCAACTTCAAATAAGCGTAAAATCCATCGAAAGATGTTGACAAAGATGAAATCAAAACTCTTTTTAGAGAAATATCTCTTTCTATTTTTGAAATCATTTAAGATCCATATAAAATAAAACATTTTCTTTGAAAATATTCTTATATTCTTGTAAGGAAAGCTTTGAAGATTGTATAACGGCGGAAAATAGCCGCACCCGCCGTATAAGTTAAAAAAACATTCTTACCTTAATTCTGTCGAAAAGGTTAAAAAGGACCTTGTTTTGAAAACGACAGAAAGATTCCTTTATAAACCACTTATAAAAAGTCAAACAAGTGTATAAATGACTTTAACCCATATTCTTGTAAATAATAAATATGTTTTGAAATACATTTCGAAGAAACATGGATGTGGATGATAAAGAAATCCCAGTAGATTATTACATGTAAACAATCTCGGATAATGAAGAGATTGTGAAATAACCCTTACCTTGTACTTTTCCTTGGTTGGGGTAGGTTAACCTCCTGAATAATGGTTAAATAATTGTTATTAAATTATACAAGAATCATATACATTAATATGATATTATATATGATCTTTTAATATTGATTTTATAATAATATCTTAGTATTATCCTTGTTTCGGGTGTTAACTTACTTGTTTTCTTTCATATGTTTTGTTACGTAAGACATGTTTGTAAAGGATAGGATGTATATTATTTATATACATAATGATATGAATTCCTTAAACATCATTTTTAAATCATCAAATGATAATTATACTTTAATGGTTACGATGGAGAATGAATCTCATCGCGTTCGTGGAGACGGTAGTCCGTACGTACGCACGAGCGACAATATCATTATTTTGATATTAAAATAACATATAAATGGATGGTATATAATATATAAAGAATCATTAACATGATATATTTATTATTTAAATTAGTTACACATCATTATTATACCCATCCAAATAATATTAAATTGAATAACAATTACACCACGACGTGGAGACGGTAAGTCGTACGTACGCACGTATGGTGACATGTTATTCAAAGGGTGGATAGAATACTGAATATGGTTGTACCATATTTATAATACCTCAAAGTATTTGTGAGATACTGGAGTTATTATTTTAGAATGGTAAGAACAAAGGAAGAAGAAGTGGAAGAAGAAATGAACTTGGAGAAGGGTGGTGAAATCATTACCTCTTCTTCGGGTTCTTCCTTTTGATTTGATCAAAAGGGCTCCATAGGTTGGCTTTCTGATCAAACTAAGGCCCCTAGGTTGTAGTGAGGGAAGTTGGGAGAGTATTTGGGCAGATTTTGGTCGAACCAAAAGGCTTTGAAGGTGTGAAGAAATGAGAAGAGGGAGTGCCCTTTTATAAGAGGGGTGAGGGGCACCTTTGGAAAAGCTAGAGATATTAGTTTATAATAAATTCATAATCGGTTTCCAATGGCTCCAAAGTTTACTATTCAAAGGTTAAGGTGGGTATGGGTAGAAAACAACTCAACCAATAGAATTTAGACAGGTTTGGGTACTTATATTAACCTTATAATTAAGTATTAACTCTAAATTAATTAGTTTCACTTTTACAACGTCTCTTTGTATTTTTATATAATATGGTTAATAAACTTACTAAATACATCCAAGAGACCCCCAAGTGGTCCATTAATGATGAACCTATCATGATATAAGTCCCGTGGCCGAACCTTAGATTTTTAGGAATTTAATATCAATTAATAATTTAATATTTGTTTTAAGAACTCTTTTATGTCAATTTTGACACTATTCAATAGTTGATTTTTGTGAAACTCATAACAGATTTATTACTTCGAAAAAAGTCAATTAAATCAATTCTAATATATCATATTATCCTATAAAATTAGTTTAATTCATTAAAAGTTTCATATTATATTTATTTGGGTATTTATAATATCAATTATTTTAATTTTTCACTATTATAGTAATTACTGCATCATCATTGTGTCATAAATAAAATAAATTATTTAATGTCTAAAAATTATAAATAAAATATAAATATGTAGAAAACCTTTTTAGCTTTCTAATGAATATTTATAATCTAAAATAGAACATATATATCCCTATGTACCAATTGTTTTTCTAAAAGATATATGCTTGTGTCATTTTTGTATTCATTTTAACTTAATTAAAATAATGTGTCATTATCACTTACAAGTGGATCCATGGGGTCCCAAAATCGACCCAAATATGCCCATGGTCGACCATGTATCAACCAATAGAGTTAAGACACGTTTTAGGGTAATTTAGTATTATTATAATATTATTTTTTAACCCTTATTTACCGGATTTACCCTTAACCATGGTAAATAAAATATTTACCGCAGTAATTATTCAAAATGTCTAAAAATAAAAGTTACCAATTTACACAATTTGAACATCCTGATTCCAAATATGGAATCCATTTTCCTAAATTCAAAACACAGAAGTGGCAGAAATTAATTTAAAATTAATTCCCGCTGTCAAAACAAAAAGCGTGTTTTTAAGAGATAACAACTATCAAAATATTGACACTTGTTTATGTTCGGTTTAATTGTAAAATTATGTCCAATGACCAACATTATATTAAATGGTAAAAATTTGTTCTAAATATACTTTAAAACCACTAAAATTCATAATTTATCACTAATAATTATTTTGATTTAAAAAGTTGTTTTTAATTAAAATTTAGTAATTTTCACTATTCATCAAAATATGAAAGTTATCCGAAAAGTACCAAAATTTCACCTTAGGCTAAATTCGATATTCCAAATCCAGAATTGAAGTCCGTTTTAAAATATAAAATATATATAATTTCGAAAAGTAGGTATTACTATTCATAACGGCTAGTTTGATCGGTTGTGGTGTGTGTTAAAACTTGAAGTTGCGTACAACACACGCTACTGTATTATTCAAAGGAAAGCGTACCGTGGAAGCTTGGGATGTTTAATTTTAAATATTTTGATGTCCCCATTTAGTCAAAAAGTTTAAAATATTTTATTTAAAAAGGGTTCACTATAAAAGTTGATAAAAGTGAAATACTGAAAATGAATTTTTTCTTGCATTATATCTAAGAAACTCATAATATGGATTCTAAAATTATAAAGATTATATAAAGTTTAAAATTTAGATAATACTAATCATAACCTCTTTTGAATGGATTTTTTTTATGTCATGGTGTGATTGAACTCGGTGTTGCGTGTAGTGCAAGTTATTGAATTATTTTGAAGAAATAACAGACTATGAAATCTTGGGGTATTACATTCTCCTCTCCTTAAATAAATTGCGTCCTCGCAATTTGAAATTGTTCTTCGAAAATAAAAGGTTGAAAATAGAAAATATATTTGTGGGAAAACCCACATCGGAAATTGGGTTACTAAAATTTAGTCTTAATATGAGGAAAATAGAAATGAAAGGGTCACCACCAAATTATGATCTCGATTAGGATAACATTGGTGGCAATTAGAGACATATAATTGGAGGAAAAACGTAAATATTTATAGGCAGTGATTGAGGTCATCAATCAAAAACAAGTATAAAATTTGGGTCCTTAAATTCATCAATCTTTGATGATATGAAATACCATCGGTTCAAAAAAACATAGGGTATTAGGATAACACATTTTTGACGTTTCAAAATATCTTAGTTGAAATCCCACATCGAAAAATGAATTAACGAGGCCTCTATTTAAAATAAAGAGTGGAAAGTATGAAGATTACCGAAAATAACACATACTAGGGTTCCATGTAGGAAAATATGGATATGGAAGAGTAATCTAACCATCAATTATCTGATGGAGAGTGGTAGAGAACATGGCTATGAAAAGGCCAAAAATCCCAAAGCCATAAATTAGTGATGATTTAAGGTACCATCTAGGACAAAATTTTTGTTCTAAGTTCCTTTTATTAATGTTGAGGAATTTATTTATGAGATTGGATAAGATCATAAGGAGATATACTTACTTTATTATTAGAGTTTTATCCATTAATAAATTTCTACCACAAACTCATATTTCACTCTAAAAGATAATAGAATGTAATTTTTTTTCTATTTATACTATTCGTACAGGTTTCCGAAACAAATGAATTTATAATTCATCTACCAGATCTTTTAAAAAAACTACATTATTTAATCCAGGACATCTCGTGGGCCAGTGGTAGGTGATACACCCGTGTCGCCCTTCGGTTGCGGGTTCAAGTCTCGCAGCCCTGCCGGACGCGACGGGTTGCCGCCCGACCTCCGGGTTGTCCTTTTATGGAAATCCAAAATAATCCAAACGAGAACTATCCAAAATACTTCTGTCCAAACTCACAGTCCAACATTTATAAGGAAGGTAAACATAATGTAGATCCTTTTTACCCCGTAATAGCATATGAATACCTTCATCATGTATTCTTTTAATACACTGAAACATCCTGATTTACCATAATCTTTATTGATTAAATTCATGCTCCCTTATTCCATATAGAATGCTAGATATACTTCATCAATCCAAAAATGTTTTAAACCCCAACAATGATGAAATATACAAATAATTAATCAGCTTTAAGGTAGTCAAGAATATTCAATATAATTTATCCAAATCAATCATGTATTATTCTAAAATCACTACCTCGGTATCAGAACCATATTATGGTTTATCTTCCTCTCAACCATATATTTTCCAAAAATTTAACCTGCTATTGAGTCACTTTTCTTTGTTCCATAAAATCTCAATTCCTTAATAAAAAAGTACGGCAGTACAATCCTTATATACTCCATAATTACTATAACAAGTACATTGTTGATACAACACTCGAATGACATAATCAACATAAGAACTCTAATCATTCCTCTTCATCTGTGGTAGTATCATAACATGATTATTATCTGTAAAGACCCGTAAAATTCAAGGGAAATTTTTTCTTAATTTTCTTTAGAATTTTACAAGAGCGCGGTTTCAGACGGCACCTGATTCCGAGGCCCGGAGTGCCCGGAATCAATTTCTGAAGTTTGGCTCGGGTACGTTCAGTAAACGAATGAGCGGGAATTTCTAACTTTTGATCCGGTGCTCGGAATTGAAATCCGAGAGCACCGATGAACTCGCAGCGCCGATATTCGCTTAAAGGGACCTTTTTGGAAGTTGCGTTTATTACGGGTTGAAAGTTATTTTTTGGGTTTTTAGTTTAAGTTAAATAAAATTTGTGAAGAAAAAATTTTATTTTAACTTGATAAATCCTACCAAAGGGAGTTGGGAGTGGGACCCACATCCCCTTAACCTCCCTTGGGAGGATTAAGTGTGGTGGGGCCCACACAAACCCCAACTCCTCAAATTCTCTCAAAACCTCCCCTTTAACCCATTTCAATTAATGTTGACAACTTGACATAATTAATTGAAGAGGGTTAATTTAAATTTCAAACCTTTGAAATTCTAAGAGGAGGGTTGTGTAATAAAATAAGCTTAAGCTTTTTTTATTTTGTTGGGTTGGTTTCCTTTGTTCTTGAGAGGATTTTGAGAGCTTCTCCTTCATCTTCAAGCTTTGACGAAGAACGCTCAACTTGACGAAGAACGCTCAAGTTCCGACGAAGAACGCCGCTCCGCTCTTCTTCGTCTTCCGTGTCAACGAGAGGGAAGGCCGCTTCCTCCTCGGATTCCCTTCGTCGGCATACGAAGATTCGCCAACGACCTATCACATCAGACGCACCTCTTCGTCATCGGATTTGACGAACGACGACCATGACGCCCGACCTCCGCGACGTCGTCTTCCGCGGAACGTTGACAAATCATCGAACCTTATACCAAGGTAGGGGTTGTTGATTTTTTATTTAGTTATTTTATTCTTGTTCGTGGATCTAGCAAGTCTAACGTGTGGCTTTTTGAATATTTTAAGTTGCGTTATAATTTAACGTGAGGGGGGCCGGACCGCATGAACACGGCCGAACCCCCTCCATCGTTCTTGTTGATTTGATTTGCGGGTGGAAACAAGATGGCGTGGTGCCGTCGCACCACGCGGTTAATCGTGCGTTTATTTTACGCAAAACAGTCGCGCGCGCACCATGGAAGAAACATCTTGAACGTGACGCCCTCGCGCCGCGTTGAAAGAAATCAAGGCACGGCGGAGGGGCGCGGTCCCGTCGCACCGCGCTAGACGACGTACACAGCGGCCGGTTCTGGGCCGCGGCGGAAAGAGAAGACAGGCGGCCGAGCCGCCGTCGTCAGAAGCCGAAGAGGGGACCGGATTTTCCGGTCCCGTTGGAGAAAACCGGCCGGCCAGCTGGCCGGCCGGATGGCAATAAACCGGGGGAAATTAATCCCCCGGCCAGCACAAAAAACTCCCCTCTTAATGAGGGGGGCGGTTTCCTTGAGGGGGGCAGGAGGCCCCCAGTTTCCTTCCAATCAAGCCCCCCACGATGGGGGGGCGGTTTTGCAACAGGCACGGCTAAAAAGCCGCGCCGCCTCCAAGAAAGCGGGGGCTTTGCCCCCCGCGTGCCGCCTCCATGCGGTGCCAGGCCTCCGCAGCCGCCGCGCCGCCGCGCTGGGTCGGACCCGGGTCGGGTCGACCCAGGGGGGGTCGGGTCGGGTCGGCCCGGACCCGGACCCCCCGTTTCGAGACAGTTTCGGTCTTTTTGCCATAACATGAGCCACGGACCTCCGATCGACGAACCGTCTGCGGCAACGCAATCCTTGGATCGAGATGGTCGTTTCGGTATATCGCACTCAAGGTTTCGGTTTACATTGAGTTCGGCCGGGTTGGTTCGTTCACGAAACCAACCGGGCCTTCGGAGCGAAAACGCTCATATCTTGAGCTACGGACGTCCGATTGACGTGCCGTCAGCTGTGTTGTGTTCCTCTTAGTGAGACAAATCTTTTGGCATACTCCGCCTGAGGTTTGGACGCAGGTGCAGTACGGTCGGGTTGGTTTTGCCTTAAAAACCAACCGGGCCCCGGGGACGAAAATGCCAATAACTCTCAGACCGGGCATCCGATTGACGCGCCGTCTGTTGCGTTGAGTTCCTGTTGACGATACGGAACTTTTGGATACATCAACTCTGGACTTTGAGACAGTTGATGTATCAGACTCTCGGCTTGTGGAGCGGACCCTCCGAACGAGCTTGCTGTGTGCGGGAACCCTAGTGCTGGCTGCGACTGTTACTGTGACTACTACTGCTACTACTGCTACTATGACTGCGACGACGACTACATCACTCATCTATCCTACGTGGATCAGTGCTACAGGTCCTGTGTGGGCCCGATCCTGTGTGTATTTGATGACGACGACTACAGCACTCAGCGATCCTACGTGGATCAGTGCTACAGGTCCTGTGTGGGCCCGATCCTGTGTGGGCCCGATCCTGTGTGGGTCCTTGTGCTCAGCGGTCCTGTGTGAACCAGCGCCTACATGTCCTATGTGGGCCCGATCCTGTGTGGGTCTTTTGCAGGGGTTAGTTACCTATCGATCCTTCGTGGGTCCGACGACTTAGATGGATCAGTTATCATCTTTATCATCTTTTGAAGAAGTATACATGTGTGAGCTGAAACCTATTGCTTTCCTGTGTGGATTGTGTTGTGCAATCCTGTGTGGATTACGTTTTTCTTTCCTGTGTGGATTGTGTTGTGCAATCCTGTGTGGATTACGTTTTGCTTTCCTGTGTGGAATACGTTTACTTTCCTGTGTGGAATGAGTTGTACTTGGGCTCGGAGGTTGGAGCGTATTTGAAATTCATGACTTAGGTATATGTATGGGCATATACCTAAGCAGTGTCGGTTGTTACTTCGTGATTGTACCTTTCTTCGTGGTTTATCCTTTGTGGATTTGAGAAACCTTCAGGGGTCTCGGGGTCCCTACTGAGTAGCTTATACTCACCCCTGCACGGGCTTTGCCCGCACTACGTTGTGTTGGTTGCAGACGACGGACATGGTTGACCTTAGCTGAGGCTTGCAGAGCGGAACGGTACCCGGAGGTGGACCACTGGGCGGGACGTGCACGGAGCGAACGGCGGGACCCATGGAGCAGAGGAGCTATCTGTACCCACCCTTTAGGTTGGATTTCCTGTGGACAACTCGGTGTAGCAGCTATTACTTTTCAGTTGTTGTTTTCCCTTTCGAGTTGTACTTTACTTTCAGTTTGGGTTTGTATACTGGCCCATTCACATTTCCGCACTTTCAGTTGTACCCTGCTTTTGTTTAGTGTTTACATTCTGCTTGCTTACTCTGTGGTGTTTGTTTACCTTTCAAAGGCAATGCCTTCCCTTTTTACCGGGATTTACGCCTTGGTGCTAGTCGCCAGCCCCTGGCCTATGGAAGGCGGGCTTGGGGTAGTCACGGCACGGACCCCGAGGGTGGGTCGTGACAAATTGGTATCAGAGGAGTTCGGTTCTACCGTGAACTCTGATCTTTTCTATGTGAAGCAATAATTATTAGCGTGTTGAGTGTGGTTATCAGTCCAGGGAGTCCAGTGTTGGTGCGGCGGCCGACGTATCCGTACACCAGGACCCTGACTTTTGATTTCCGACTTAATGCACGAAAACATTGATTGCGTGTGTGTTTCAAAGTTTTCTTTGTGATTTCTTTGTGTCAGCTCACCAGTTATACTGTTTGACCTTGGCGCACCTGTTTTCTATTCAGGATGGCCCCACGACGGCAGCCAGCTAGGGTTCCGAGAGTCGAGCGTGACGACAGCCCACCGAGCAATGAGGCCTCGGTGCAGGGCCCTTTGTCAGCAGTGGCACCGGCGGTAGCACTACCCGCCGAGCCCTCGATACTTCCAGCACCAGCTGCTGACGATGCACGTCGCCTCAGTGCACTTCATGAGTTTCAGCGCCAGCGACCACCCAGGTTTCGCGGGGAGACGGATCCCCAGGCAGCAGAGGACTGGATGGAGGCAGTGGTTCGAGTGTTTAGGCTAGTGAGGACACCAGCAGACCTCATGGTGATCCTCGCTGCGAGCCTACTACACGCAGCAGCAGGACGATGGTGGAGCTTGATGCTCCAGGTGCACGATGAGGCTTCTCTACTTTGGACGGACTTTGAGAGCCTCTTCCGCTCGGAGTTCGTCCCAGCCACCCTTCGTGCGGTGCGTATCCAGGAGCTTCTACAACTGCGGCAGGGTAGCATGACGGTCGCTCAGTACTCGGTGAGATTTACCGATCTCTCGCGCTACTCGACCGACATGGTACGGGACCCATTCTTCCGGGCCCGGACCTTCGAGCAGGGATTGAGACACGAGATTAGGGCATCACTGATCTCCCTCTGCATCCCGACCCATGCAGGAGTGCTGGAGCGGGCCCTTCTGATCGAGAGCTTCCTTGCTGAGTCTAAACCAGCACAGCGACCCACCGCAGGGCGGCACGTGGCAGAGTCATCTGGAGCAGGCAGTCGACGGATGACTCAGGGGTCCAAGAAGACCAGATCTTCAGGCGGACGACCTCAGGGCACTGGCTCAGTAGTGCAGGGCACACATCGCGGAGCCAGTCTTTCCAGTGGAAGACAGTGCTATGCATGCGGCGGGCAAGGCCACATAGCTCGTGACTGCCCGACCCGCCACGCAGAGGAGCAGCAGACGGTTGAGGAACCACCTAGGCAGAGGCAGAGGTTCGACCGTGGTGGTCCGCAGGGAGGAGGCGGACGAGGCAGAGGATCTGGACGAGCAGCCGGTGGTGGGAGACGCTTTGAGGCTCTTCCACCACCAACACCAGGAGGTCCACCCCGACCACAGGGAGGAGGTGAACATGCGAGAGCTTAGCTTCAGGTAGCCGAGGCCTTCGATCATGGAGCTTTGGGACCAGATGGACAGGAGCAGAACTAGTGGATACATCCTTTGTACTTCTGGTTCCTTGTTGCATTTGTGTAGCGTCTTGTATTATGAGCTGCAATAATAAAAGATGCATACCTTTGTGATATTTTCGTTCCTGTCCTCTTTCGTGATGTTACTAAGAGGTTCCAGTTTTGGCTGTTGACTTGACGCTCACTTGTGAGACATCTACTGGAGGAGACCCAGTTACCACACAATAATGCCGACAGGGTGACTCAACCCTTGGAGGCGTGAGTAACGGTTGGATCTCTTAGTAGTAGCGTCGAGGCCTTACGACGTCATCCTTGGTATGGATTAGTATCATCCATGTTAGGATGGACTGTATTAGGCGAAGAATGTGGTTCATCCAGGGGATGAGACCAGATTTCTCTTATCAGCAAAGAAGAAATCTTGCAGCTCTTGTGGGACCTGAGATGGTCCAGGTCATCCAGGGGCGGATGAGTACAGCTCAGAGCCGGCAGAAGCCTTATGCTGACAGGAGGCGGAGGCCACTGGAGTTCGAGGGTGGTGACCACGTCTTCTTGCGGGTCTCACCTCGACGTGGTATTCGGAGATTTGGGCAATGCGGCAGGATATCTCCGCGCTTCATCGGACCCTTCCAGGTCCTCAGCAGGATTGGCGAGGTGGCTTATCTCCTGGCTCTACCACCTCAGTTGCACCGGGTGCACGACGTCTTCCACGTATCACAGCTGAGGAGATACGTGCACGACCCGACGCACATCATTGACCATGGGGAGCTTGACGTTGACGATGGGGAGACATATACGGAGGTCCCGGTGGAGATAGAGGATCGACAGGAGCGGGTCCTGCGTGGGCGATCGATTCCTCTTGTGCGCATCAGATGGAAGCACGGGAATCTCCAGGAGAGCACATGGGAGCGGGAGGCTCAGATGCGTGCTCAGTACCCTCATTTGTTTCCCTAGTTTATCTTTACGGGGACGTAAAGCCCTGAGGTGGGAGTAATGTAAAGAACCGTAAAATTAAAGGGAAATTTTTTCATAATTTTCTTTAGAATTTTACAAGATCGCGGTTTCAGACGGCACCTGATTCTGAGGCCCGGAGTGCCCGGAATCAATTTCTGAAGTTTGGCTTGGGTACGTTCAGTGAACGAACGAGCGGAAATTTCTAACTTTTGATCCGGTGTTCGGAATTGAAATCCGAGAGCACCGATGAACTCGCAGCGCCGATATTCGCTTAAAGAGACCTTTTCGGAAGTTGCGTTTGTTGCGGGTTGAAAGTTAGTTTTTGGGTTTTTAGTTTAAGTTAAATAAAATTTGTGAAGAACAAATTTTATTTTAACTTGATAAATCCTACAAAAGGGAGTTGGGAGTGGGACCCATATCCACTTAACCTCCCTTGGGAGGATTAAGTGTGGTGGGGCCCACACGAACCCCAACTCCTCAAATTCTCTCAAAACCTCCCCTTTAACCCATTTCAATTAATGTTGACAACATGACTTAATTAATTGAAGAGGGTTAATTTAAATTTCAAACCTTTGATATTCTAAGAGGAGGGTTGTGTAATAAAATAAGCTTAAGCTTATTTTATTTTTTTGGGTTGGTTTCCTTTGTTCTTGAGAGGATTTTGAGAGCTTCTCCTTCATCTTCAAGCTTTGACGAAGAACGCTCAACTTGACGAAGAACGCTCAAGTTCCGACGAAGAACGCCGCTCCGATCTTCTTCGTCTTTCATGTCAACGAGAGGGAACGCCACTTCCTCCTCGGATTCCCTTCGTCGGCATACGAAGATTCTCCAATGACGTATCACATCAGACGCACCTCTTCGTCATCGGATTTGACGAACGACGACCGCGACGCCCGACCTACGCGACGTCGTCTTCCGCGGAACGTTGACAAATCTTAGAACCTTATACCAAGGTCGGGGTTGTTGATTTTTTGTTTAATTATTTTATTCTTGATCGTGGATCTAGCAATTCTAACGTGTGGCTTTTTGAATATTTTAAGTTGCGTTATAATTTAACGTGAGGGGGGCCGGACCGCATGAACACGGCCGAACCCCCTCCATCGTTCTTGTTGATTTGCTTTGCGGGTGGAAACAAGATGGCGTGGTGCAATCGCACCACGCGGTTAATCGTGCGTTTATTTTACACCACACCGTCGCGTGCGCACCATGGAAGAAACATCTTGAACGCGACGCCGTCGCACCGCGTTGAAAGAAATCAAGGCACGACGGAGGGGCGCGGTGCCGTCGCACCGCGCCGGACGATGAACACCGCGGCCGGTTCCAGGCCACGGCGGAAAGAGAAGACCGGAGGCCGAGCCGCCGGCGTCGGAAGCCGAAGAGGGGACCAGATTTTCCGGTCCCGTTGGAGAAAACCAGCCGGCCAGCTGGCTGGCCGGATGGAAATAAACTGGGGGAAATTAATCCCCCGGCCAGCACACAAAACCCCCCTCTTAATGAGGGGGCAGTTTCCTTGAGGGGGGCAGGAGGCCCCCCGTTTCCTGCCAATCAAGCCCCCCACGATGGGGGGCGGTTTTGCAACAGGCGCGGCTAAAAAGCCGCACCGCCCCCAAGAAAGCGGGGGCTTTTCCCCTTGCGTGCCGCCTCCATGCGGCGCCAGTCCACCGCGGCCACCGCGCCGCCGTCCGGCCGGCCGGCCGGGCCGGGTCGGCCCGGACCCGGACCCCCCGTTTCGAGACAGTTTCGGTCTTTTTTCCATAACATGAGCCACGGACCTCCGATCGACGAACCGTCTGCGGCAACGCGATCCTTGGATCGAGATGGTCGTTTCGGTATATCGCACTGAAGGTTTCGGTTTACTTTGAGTTCAGCCGGGTTGGTTCGTCCACGAAACCAACCGGGCCTTCGGAGCGAAAACGCTCATATCTTGAGCTACGGACGTCCGATTGACGTGCCGTTAGCTGTGTTGTGTTCCTCTTAGTGAGACGAATCTTTTGGCATACTCCTCCCGAGGATTGGACGCAGGTGGAGTACGGTCGGGTTGGTTTTTCCTTAAAAACCAACCGGGCCCCGGGGAGGAAAATGCCAATAACTCTCAGACCGGGCGTCCGATCGACGAGTCATCTATTGCGTTGAGTTCCTGTTGACGATACAGAACTTTTGGATACATCAACTCTGGACTTTGAGACAGTTGATGTATCAGCCTCTCCGCTCGTGGAGCGGACCCTCCGAACGAGCTTGTTGTGTGCGAGAACCCTAGTGTTGGCTGCGACTGTTACTGTGACTACTACTGCTACTACTGCTACTGTGACAGCGACGACGACTACATCACTCAGCGATCCTACGTGGATCAGTGCTACAGGTCCTGTGTGGGCCCGATCCAGTGTGGATTCGACGACGACGACTACAACACTCAGCGATCCTACGTGGATCAGTGCTACAGGTCCTGTGTGGGCCCGATCCAGTGTGTGTCTGATCCTGTGTGGGTCCTTGCGCTCAGCGGTCCTGTGTGAACCAGCGCCTACAGGTCCTGTGTGGGCCCGATCCTGTGTGGGTCTTTTGCGGGGGTTAGTTACCTATCGATCCTTCATGGATCCGACGACTTAGATGGATCAGTGATCATCTTTATCATCTTTTGAAGAAGTATACCTGTGTGAGCTGAAACCTATTGCTTTCCTGTGTGGATTTAGTTGTGCAATCCTATGTGGATTACGTTTTGCTTTCCTGTGTGGATTGTGTTGTGCAATCCTGTGTGGATTACTTTTTGCTTTCCTGTGTGGATTGTGTTGTGCAATCCTGTGTGGATTACGTTTTGCTTTCCTGTGTGGAATACGTTTACTTTCATGTGTGGACTGAGTTGTACTTCGGCTCGGAGGTTGGAGCGTATTTGAAATTCATGACTTAGGTATATGTATGGGCATATACCTAAGCAGTGTCGGTTGTTACTTCATGATTGTACCTTTCTTCGTGGTTTATCCTTTGTGGATTTGAGAGACCTTCAGGGGTCTTGGGGTCCCTACTGAGTAGCTTATACTCACCCCTGCACGGGCTTTTCCCGCACTACGTTGTGTTGGTTGCAGACGATGGACAGCGTTGACCTTAGCTGAGGCTTGCAGAGCGGAACGGTACCCGGAGGTGGAACACTGGGCGGGACGTGCACGGAGCGGACGGCGGGACTCGTGGAGTAGAGGAGCTATCTGTACCCACCCTTCAGGTGGGATTTCCAGTGGACAACTCGGTGTAGCGGCTTTTACTTTTCAGTTGTTGTTTTCCCTTTCGAGTTTTACTTTACTTTCAGTTTGGGTTTGTATACTGGCCCATTCACTTTTCCGCACTTTCAGTTGTACCCTGATTTTGTTTAGTGTTTACTTTCCGCTTGCTTACTCTGTGGTGTTTGTTTACTTTTCAAAGGCAATGCCTTCCCTTTTTACCAGGATTTATGCCTTGGTGCTAGTCGCCAGCCCTTGGCCTATGGAAGGCGGGCTTGGGGTAGTCACGGCACGGACCCCGAGGGCGGGTCGTGACATTATTCAATCGCATCATTTGCGGCATAGTCTGATTACTGGGACATAGGTTCGCGTAGTGTCCAAACTCCTTGCAAATGAAGCATTGAACATTTGAAACCATTTTCGTACCCTTGCAGTCACGTACTTTGTGCCCTTTTCCTCCACACTTATAACAAACTCCCATTCCTTTCAGACAAGTTCCAGGGTGTTTCTTCCCACAGTTATCACATATGGGAAAATTCTTATTTTCCCTCTTCCCTTTATCCATCGTTCTCTCTTCCATCCTTTTCTTCTCTTGCTTCCCTTCAAAGCCATAGGACTTAGTAAAATCTTTATTTATCTTATCAACACATGATATTATTTCTTCATATGATGATAATACATGGGATACTATTTCTCTTATAAATTCTGGCTTAAGACCATGAAAGATTTGATCCTTCATTCTCTTTGGATCATGTGCATTGTTGGAGTTCTCATTCCTTCTATTGGGCGCCATTTCTAAACGATGTCATACACTAATTAGTTTATGAATAACAATACCTAATCCCAAACTTGTAAAACACATAACATAAATTATATAGTTTATGGATATAATCCATAATCATAAAAATGTTTTCTTTGAGGACATATATACTAATAAACCCTTCATAATGATTTGTAAAGAAAATGAGAGTTATCCTAAGCATATCCCCCAGGAGTGTCGTAACCAAGAGTGCAGCAAGGCCCGTTGTCGTGCACCAGTTCCCGTTCGAGTCTAGCTCAAAGCGGTGTTTTCGGGTTTTACCCCTAGGTACATCTGTGCCAGAGCCGCCTCTACCTGCTCATATCCAGACAGGGATATATTGCTCGGAAAACTCACAAAATCTCTACAATACCAAAATTTTAGGAATTTCTTCTATACTAATCCTCAAAGTTCATCTTAGGTCTACGTGCTCTAATCAGAGTTTATCTAAATCTAGCTTCCAAGGATTGTACTAAACTTCCTCTAATACCAACTGTAACGCCCCGACCCCAGTTACCTAGAGTCGGTACATTATTACATAACATTGGTATGATCACAAGAAAGATCAAATCTCGAAAGACCGATTGGTTTAGTAGTCTTGGAAACACTAGATATATTCATAAGTCTTACATTACATCATAAAATGAAAAACTACTACAAAAACATATTGTCTCCATAATCCACACTCATATCCCCACATAATATCCCAGCAGGTCATTCATAATTTACTTCTTCACTTCCTGGGAAAAATAAAACATAGAAAAGGTGTGAGCTCAAATGCCCAGTAAGGATAACAATATAGCGGAAACTTTCATAAATAAGAACAAACATTTAAGGCAATGTATAACGAAAACAAAAGACTTTTAAACTTGAACATTTAACCTAGTATGGCATAAATAAAATGAAATAATTCCATTTACATATTCACATGGTTATTCTACTAATCGAATAATCACATGCAAAATCAATAACCACATTCATAATGTTGGAATGCATAATGCCAGACTATCATAACCACATAGTCAAGGCCTCGAGCCAAGACTACAAATAAGATTTTTTCAAGGCCTTGTGCCAAGACACTAGTTTGTCTCATGAGACCTACCGATGCATCGAGGAGCTATAGCGGGCTCCACCCGTCACATATTAAGTCCAATGCATTCCCATATGAAAAGGTCTAAACATAACATAAACATTCGTATTAAAACTAGCATACGGAATGTCAATAATTTCACCATAAACTATGAATGGTATAAAAATAGAACATCCACAGTCAAACATATCACAAAACCTTCAATACAATATAGAAGTTTTGTATCATAATAAGTCAACTTCAAATAAGCGTATGATCCATCAAAAGGTGTTGACATAGATGAAATCAAAACTCTTTTTAGAGAAATATCTCTTTCTATTTTTGAAATAATTTAAGATCCATATAAAATAAAACATTTTCTTTGAAAATATTCTTATATGCTTGTAAGGAAAGCTTTGAAGATTTTATAACGGTGGAAAATAGCCGCACCCTCCGTATAAGTTAAAAAAACATTCTTACCTTAATTCTGTCGAAAAGGTTAAAAAGGACCTTGTTTTGAAAACGACGGAAAGATTCCTTTATAAACCTCTTATAAAAAGTAAAACAAGGTTATAAATGACTTTAACCCATATTCTTGTAAATAATAAATATGTTTTGAAATACATTTCGAAGAAACATGGATGTGGATGATAAAGAAATCCCAGTAGATTATTACATGTAAACAACCTCGAATAATGAAGACATTGTGAAATATCCCTTACCATGTACTTTTCCTTGGTTGGGGTAGGTTAACCTCCTGAATAATGGTGAAATAATTGTTATTAAATTATAAAATAATCATATACATTAATATGATATCATATATGATCTTTTAATATTGATTTGATAATAATATCTTAGTATTATCGTTGTTTCGTGTGTTAACTTACTTGTTTTCTTTCAAATGTTTTGTTACGTAAGACAAGTTTGTAAAGGATAGGTTGTATATTATTCATATCCAGAATGATATCAAGTCCTTAAAAATCATTTTTAAATCATCAAATGATAATTATACTTTAATGGTTACGATGGAGAATGAATCTCATCGCGTTCGTGGAGACGGTAGTTCGTACGTACGCAAGAGCGACAATATCATTCTTTTGATATTAAAATAATATATAAATGGATGGTATATAATATATACAGAATAATTAACATGTTATATTTATTATTTACATGAGTTACACATCATTATTATACCCATCCAAATAATATTAAATTGAATAACAATTACACCACGACGTGGAGACGGTAAGCCGTACGTACGCACGTATGGTGACATGTTATTCAAAGGGTGGATAGAATACTGAATATGGTTGTACCATATTTATAATAACATCACAGTATATGTGAGATACTGGAGTTATAATTTTAGAATGGTAAGAACAAAGGAAGAAGAAGTGGAAGAAGAAATGAACTTGGAGAAGGGTGGTGAAATCATTACCTCTTCTTCGGGTTCTTCCTTTTGATTTGATCAAAAGGGCTCCATAAGTTGGCTTTCAGATCAAACTAATGAACCTAGGTTGTAGTGAGGGAATTTGGGAGAGTATTTGGGAAGAGTTTGGTCGAACCAAAAGGCTTTGAAGGTGTGAAGAAATGAGAAGGAGGAGTGCCCTTTTATAAGAGGGGTGAGGGGCACCTTTGGAAAAGCTAGAAATATTAGTTTATAATATATTCATAATCGGTTTCCAATGGCTCCAAAGTTGACTATTAAAATGTTAAGGTTGGGATGGGTCGAAAACAACTCAACCAATATAATTTAGACAGGTTTGGGTACTTATATTAACCTTATCTTTAAGTATTAACTCTAAATTAATTAGTTTCACTTTTACAATGTCTCTTTGTATTTTTATATAATATGGTTAATAAACTTACTAAATACATCCAAGAGACCCCCAAGTGGTCCATTAATGATGGAACTATCATGATATAAGTCTCTTGGCAGAACCTTAGATTTTTAGGAATTTAATATCAATTAATAATATAATATTTGTTTTAAGAACTCTTTTATGTCAATTTTGACACTATTCAATATTTGATTTTTGTGAAACTCATAACAGATTGATTACTTCGAAAAAAGTCAATTAAATCAATCCTAATATATCATATTATCCATGAAAATTAGTTTAATTCATTAAAAGTTTTATATTATATTTATTTGGGTATTTATAATATCAAATATTTTAATTTTTCACTATTATAGTAATTACTGCATCATCATTGTGTCATAAATAAAATAAATTATTTAATTTCTAAAAATTATAAATAAAATATCATTATGTAGGAAATCGTTTTATATTTCTAATGAATATTTATAATCTTAAGTCCAACATATATAACCCTATGTAACAATTGTTTTTATAAAAGATATATTCTTGTGTCATTTTTGTATTCATTTTAACTTAATTAATATAAAGTGTCATTATCACTTACAAGTGGATCCATGGGGTCCCAAAATAGACCCAAATATTCCCATGGTAGACCATGTATCAACCAATAGGTTTAAGACACGTTTTAGGGTAATTTAGTGTTATTATAATATTATTTTTTAACCCTTATTTACCGGATTTACCCTTAACCGTGGTAAATAAAATATTTACCGCAGTAATTATTTAAAATGTCTAAAAATAAAATTTACCTATTTACACAATTTTAACATCCTGATTCCAAATATGGAATCCATTTTCCTAAATTCAAAACACAGAAGTGGCAGAAATGAATTTAAAATTAATTCCCGCTGTCAAAACAAAAAGCGTGTTTTTAAGAGATAATAACTATCAAAAGATTGACACTTGTTTATGTTCGGTTTATTTGTAAAATTATGTCCAATGACCAAAATTATATTAAATGGTAAAAATATATTCTAAATATACTTTAAAACCACTCAAATTCATAATTTATCCCTATTAATTATTTTGATTAAAAAAGTTGTTTTTAATTAAAATTTAGTAATTTTCACTATTCATCAAAATATGAAAGTTATCCGAAAAGTACCAAAATTTCACCTTAGGCAAAATTCGATATTACGAATCCAGAAATGAAGTCCATTTTAAAATATAAAATATATATAATTTCGAAAATTAGGTATTACTATTCATAACGGCTAGTTTGATCGGTTGTGGTGTGTGTTAAAACTCGAAGTTGCGTACAACACACGCTACTGTATTATTCAAAGGAAAGCGTACTGTGGAAGTTTGGGATGTTTCATTTTAAATTTTTTGATGTCCCCATTTAGTCAAAAAGTTTAAAATATTTTATTTAAAAAGGGTTCACTATAAAAGTTGATAAAAGTGCAATACTGAAAATGAATTTGTTCTTGCATTATATCTAAGAAACTCATAATATGGATTCTAAAATTATAAGGATTATATAAAGTTTAAAATTTAGATAATACTATTCATAACCTCTTTTGAATGGCTTTTTTTTAAGTCATGGTGTGATTGAACTCGGTGTTGCGTGTAGTGAAAGTTATTGAATTACTTTGAAGAAATAAAAGACTATGAAATCTTGGGGTGTTACAATAAACAAGAATAAAAAATAGGGTTTTTATCAAAATCCCACCATTGGATTCATCCAATGAGACAAACCACTAAGGGTGAAGAGGGATAAATGATAAAATGATATGATAATAGCCAATGAGACCTCACATTGAAGTACTATAATAAAATCAAGACTAAAATCATTGGAATCACTATGAAAGGGTGAGGAAATGAGGCTGATGGGTTGTAGAAACATTTTAAATGAAGTTGGCCATAGAAGAGGTGTTTGAGATTATAATATTGCAATATTGTAATGAAAAAATCCAATGATTTTAATTTATCAATTTTTTGAATGGTTTTTCCAAATTGTTAATTAAATCAAGCTCTAACTATTTTCCCTCAATGGCCACATCTAGAATAATACATGGCTTGTGTGCAAGAATTTGGAAACTAGGAACAATTCATGAAAAATTCTATTTTAAACTACATAATCATATGTATTCTTTCAACACTGTTTGTAATAGTAATACCCTATCTAAGTGTCTATTCATGATATTCCATTAATTTAAAAAATAGCATGAAATCGACTAAAAACTTATGGAAATGGTAAAGATAATAAAATATATAAAATAACACTGGAAAATAATTATTACAAGAAATTTATTTATTTATTTATATATATCTAAATTAATTACCAATCGTATGAGGATTATTTGATAATAAATTTAAATAATAAAATCATTTTGATACATAAAAAATAATTTTCAAATTTTATTTTACATTAGGCATTTTTTTTGAAGATGTTTTTCGGAATTGTATAAATTGAATCCAATAAAATTTATTTAACATTTTTCTGCATAATGTACAAATTGGGTAATATGATTAATTACATTTTTAAGAAAAATAATATGTCTCTAAGTTATTAATTCAGTTACAATGGTGATCTTATAATGAAGAATATCGATTATTATATCACTAAAGATAAAAAATATTTGAAAATATTATCTCCAAATATGTGTTTAAGATAGTTATAAACCTCCTATAATCTCAGAAAATTTAATTTTTCACTTTGAATATTCAATACATGATAATTTTTTATGTAATGTGTAATTAAAAAAATGAAATTTCTTCACACATATTAAAATGTTGTTCCTCTACACACGTAATCCCACCCCATTTAATTTATTTAATCTTCAATCCCAAACCATCATTTTTTCCTATGAATCATATTTCAGATTTCATTTACTATGGTCCCAATAATGATTCTCAAATATTTCTATTTTATTGGGATCTATAAGATAATATTCAATTCGTCAAAGTATATATTGCCCTCTCTATAATAATTTATATTTATCATTTCTATTAACCTCTCCTTAAATATTACTATCCATTTTAAAAATTATTTTTAACTAATTTTACATTTTTTATGGTGATATTATATTTATACAATCAGTTTCAAAATCATTCATTAATTATAATGTGTTTGTGTTTGGGTTGGTTATACCAACTTTATAAACATTGATATAATAGTAATATCACTATTGATTGGGAAATCATATATACATATTGATAATTTTGTTCCATATTTATTGAATGTATATATATATATTAGATTTACTATTACAAATATATGTTATTGAATTGAATCAATATTTTTAAAAATAATATTTAAACATCTTTTTAAAGACCATAAACATGTCATTAATTTAATAAATTACACATTGATTTTTCATTCCATGAACTCATATTTGTTATCTTGAACTGAAAAAATATTCTTCATTATAAATCATTCATTTCATGATTCCATTTTTGAGACTTATTTGAAGGTTATAAATGTCATCAGCCCAACCTATTGGAGGAAAAAAATTACAGGTGACCTAATATCATTATTATTAGAATAATATTTTTATGGTTTTAATAAAATTATTTACACATGTTTTCTTCCATTTAAAAATCTATATCCATATGGAAGATATTATACCGACGTAGTTTTAAATAAAAATCATTTAAATTCCATTATAATATATTTTTTGGGTGATGGAAATTTTTGAATCATCCAAATTAGTTCATGATTTCATCTTATGTGTAATTATTTGAAAATTTAATAGAACTTATTTAATTTCTATTTGATTATGATAATATGATTTAAAAATGGGTTTTTAATAGAACACGTATATTTTATTTGTCATTTTTGATAGGTTTTCATATACATTTCTAAAATGATTTGGGAAGAGGTTTAAATCTCATAAGAAGACAATGAGTGAAAGAGATTGATGTTTGATGTACTTTGTTTAGAGACATATGCGAGAGATCCTGATATTCTTTTTTACAAAGGACTTTTCTATAAAACTTTACATATTATATGATTTATATATTTATGCTTGTTTGAAATCATTATATTATTTTTCTCTATTTTATTATTATACCATGATATTATTCAATTATAAATGTGTTATGTTTCGATGAAACTCATCCAGTGGTACTAAGTTCCCATAAAAGGATTAATATTTTTATAATGAAATATGATTTTATCTCATTATCTAATGGTTATTAATTAGGTTTTAATAACATTATAATTTTTTCAAAAATAATTACGGTCAAATACTCTATTTGTGGGTTGTGTGATGGATGTTCATGTAAAATAGTTGATATTCAGTGACAACAGATGAGTGGGAATTTTTTTGTAAGACTGATGAGATGTTATATTGTTGAATATTTGATAGATTCGTAGTAGCTATATAATAATACACATAATGATAAATATTTTATATCATAGGTTGAATTTAATTGTGAGAGAATTTATTAATGAATCAAATGTAAATTATGGGTAGAAATTTATTAATAAAATATTAAATTAAAAATTGATTGTTACTCCAAGTATTTTGTCCTCAAAATTAAAACATAATACTTAAATAAGTGTAACATGGTTGATTACAAGTTAATAATGATTGAAAATTAGGTAAATGAAGGAGAAACTATATTTGGTGTGTGGATATTTCTTATAGTAATGTTTAATTTTTGTGTGGCTTTAGTTAGTTGAAGATGTCATGTGATAAGTTTATAGTATCGTAGAAAATTATTGCAGAGATGGATGTGAACCCTTATGATTGGTATTATGTTACATCTTATACCCCTCAATTTTTAATTTGTATCTATATGAACACCAAACATATATATTAATACAAAATTACATCCAATTTATTTGATGGTGTATTCTCTATTATTTAGTCTATTGAGGGAATAAGATGTTTATTTCCCCCATTTCCAAGCTGTTGTATGATTTGTCGTGTCATTTTATAATAAATTCATCATTGTATCATATACATTAATGATGATTCATTTGGGGGTTATTCTTAATGGTGATATAATAGTATGTAGTGGGGAATGTGTGTTTTTATATGATGGAACCAAGATAAATTTCATCACATTCATGATTCCATAATACAATGGAAATTATTATTTAATCTAGATGAGTGATGATGTATGTGGGTAGGGATTACCATATAAGATTTAGGTCACTACTGGTGGTTGTGGTTTGTCATGTTTCAACACAAAAAAACATCATTCTCATCATGACATGTGATTAATTGTATATCAAGAAGGTATACGAGTATATGAAATTTTTCAATGGGGTCAAGTGTTGAAAATTAGTGGGTATGTGGATGGAGTGTGCCTTAATATATGTTTCATATATAATATTTCATTACTATGTATTTTTTGAGTATTCATTGGTAATGGTAATATTCCTAGTTGAGTTATTTATGTCTATACTCGTAATTCTATTTATAGACTGGTGAAATTGTATTTTATTTTTATATTTTGAAGAGGGAATTTTTTTTTAATTGTAGTGAGTATATATGTTATGATAACTAAAAATTTATGAAAAACTCTTTTTTTGTAATTCATGATGGTTTAAAAGAATTTGATGTTAATTGAAAACATGGATTTTGGGGATGTCATGGAGCCTCTACAATAATATATTTCTTTTGGCATTGTATTTTTTGAAATTTATTTTAATGCAAGAAAAAAATTCTGGGATGGTTTGAATTGATTTATAATATTTGATAGTGTATTTAGGGGTTGTGTCATGACCCGTCCTCAGGGCCCATGCCGTGACTACCCCAATCCCGCCTTCCATAGGCCAGGGGCTGGCGACTAGCACCAAGGCGTAAATCCTGGTAAAAAGGGAAGGCATTGTCTTTGTAAAGTAAACAAGAACCACAGAGTAAGAAAGAAAAAGAAGTAAACACTAAGTAAAAATTGAGTACAACAGTAAGTGCAGAAAATTAAGGGGGTCAGAATATGAACCCAAACTGAAAGTAAAGTACAACTTGAAAGGGAAAACAACAACTGAAAAGTAAAGCTGCAACGTCGAGCTGTCCACAGGAAATCCCACATGAAAGGTGGGTACAGATATCCTCCTCAGCTCCTCGGGTCCAGCCGACCGCTCCGAGTACGTCCCACCTAGTGGTCCACCTCCAGGTATTGTCCTTTTTCGCAAGACTCAACCACGATCATCGTTGTCCATCGTTTGCAACCAACACAACGTAGTGTGGGCATAGCCCATGTAGGGGTGAGTATAAGCTACTTAGTAGGGACCCCGAGACCCCCAATGGTCTCCCAGAATACACAAAGGATAAACCACAAGGGAAAGATACAATCCCGAAGTAACATTCGACACTTCTTAGATATATGCCCATACATATACCTAAGTCATCAATTTTGTTCGGCTCCAACAACCGAGCCCAAGTACAACCCAGTCCACACAGGAAAGAAAAACGTAAATCCACACAGGATAACACATCACAATCCCCAAAGAAAAGAAAAACAGGATTTCAGCTCACACATTTATACTTCTTTGTATGACGATAGAGATGATAAGATATTTCCACTGAATCATCTAAGCCGTCGGACCCACAAAGGATCGATAGGTACTAACCCCCGCAATGACCCACAAAAGAACGATCGGTAACTAACCCCCGAAATGACCCACGAAGGATCTGACCCACACAGGATCGATAGGTAACTAACCCCCGCAATGACCCACACATGATCGATAGGTAACTAACCCCCGCAAATACCCACACAGGATCAGACCCACATAGGATCTCTAGTTGTTGGCCCACACAGGACCACTGAGCGCTGACCCACACTGGATCGATAGCACTAATCCACAAAGGATCGCTGGTTGATGTATTCGTCGTCGAATCCACTGAGGATCTTTGCACAGTCGTCGTCGAATCCACTAAGGATCTCTGCATAGTCATCGTCGTCGTCGCAGCCGCAGCCAGCTCTAGGGTTCCCGCACACAACAAGCTCGTTCGGGAGGGTCCTCTCCACGAGCCGAGAGGCTGATACATCAACTGACACATAGTCCAGCCCTCGGGCGGAGTATTCCAAAAGATCTGTCTCACTTAGAGGAATCCAACCAAGTCGACGACACATCAATCGGATGTTCGGAGCTCAAGTTATGGGCATTTCAGCTCCGAGGGACCGGTTGGTTTCGTGTACGAACCAACCCGGCCGAACCCAAAGTATTTGGAAACCTTGAGTGTAATATACCTAAAATACCGTCTCGATCCAAGGATTGCATCGTCACTGGCGGCACGTCGATCGGAAGCCCGTAGCTCACGATACGGACAAAAGACAGAAAAGGTGCTGAAAACGGGGGGTGTGGGCCCGGGCCGACCCGGCAGGCGCTGGCTAGACGCCGCTCGAGGCAGCCGTGGCCCCCCGTAAGGGGGCCTCTCTGTGAAACCCGGACGCGGCCTAAGCCGCATCCCTCCTCCGCGGTCCCGCGTGGCGGCGGGACCAGACAGTGCCGCCGCGGCGGGTCTTCCCGGCGGCGCGCCGGGCACCGCCGCATCCTGGCGGCCGGCCGCTACCGGTGGCCTCCTCCGGACACTGGTAGGGGTTTCCGCAGACCACCTGACACGCTCTGGTGGTCTGATTTGCGCGCGGTCTTCACCAGTGCTCCCCCTGGGACTCGTTCTTCACTGCAAAGCCTTCAAAATTAACTTGCGGCCCCTTTTGTTGTCGTCCGCCAATCTGCGCATAACAAAAAAAAGGGCAGTGGGTTTGGACTTGTTCGTTGGTCCGCACCCACCACGTTAGCAGTTTTTAAAGTCTCACAACAAACATATTTAACAACCGGGGATATACATCACAACGATTTAAAATGAAACAACCCCTACCTCGAAGTAGTCGTTGGACGTGAGTTCTTCGCGGGATTGACCGTCGCAGAAGAAGAGGATCGTCGCGTCGCGGAAGGGGCATCGCGTCATCGTGGTACAAGGCGTCGTGTCGATGATCTCCGAGGGTTAAAGAAAAACACACAAATTTAATTTCACGAATTAAATCCATGTTGAGGATAAAATCCACAAAGGAGATTTAAAAGATCCGAAATCTCCTACCTCATACAGTTGATCAAATATTTGTTGCGGGAGGAGAATCGTCGCAGAAGAACCACGGGGGAGGAGATTCGTCAGCGTCACGGTACACGGAATCGCGTCATCGATCTCCGGGGGTTCAGCGTTCTTCGTCGCCTTTCGTCGAAGGCCGGCGTTCTTCACGTTCTTCGCGTTCTTTGTGTTCTTTGCGATGAAAGATGAAGATCTTCTAGATTCAGAGATTTATCCAAATCCTCTAAACAAGAAATCCTCTAGAAGACATGCGTTGGTATTATTTTATTATTATGCCAACAGTTTGAAAAACAGGTTAAGAAACGAACAATTAATTTGGTGAATTAATGGTAATGACTTAACTGACCATTTAATAGGAGCATTTAAGAGTTTTAGAAAACCCTCCAGTTGACTTTCATTAAAGAGGAGTTTTCGCGGGTGCGTTGCTTAGGGGAAAAGAAACGGTGGGGCTCGTGCGGGCCCCACCTCACAAATATCCTACCAAGCGGGTAGGATATTTTGGGTTCCACCCTATCCACTTCAACTTAGATTAAGCAGCTTAAAGTGGCTTTTAGTGGCTTTAAGTGAAAAAAAATAAAGTTGTCGCACCACTTTATTTTATTTTCTTCACTTAACCCCAAAAATTAAAAACCACACCCGAGAAAACACAACTCTGGAAGGGGCCTTTCTAAGCAATTACAGGTTTTGTGATTCCATCGGTGCCCTCGGAATTCGATTCCAAGCACCGGTTCAAATGTTATAAAAACCCGCTCGTTCGTTCACTAAACGTACCCGAGCCGAACTATGGAAAATGATTCCGGGCACACCGGGCCTCAGAATCACGTGCCGTCAGAAACTGCGTTCTTGTAAAATTCAAAAGAAAATTACGAAAAAAATTTCCTTTAATTTTACTGGTCATTAAATCACTCACACCTCATGGAATTATGTCACCGTAAAGATACATCAAAAACTAGGGAAACAAATGTGGGTACTGAGGACGCATCTGAGCTTCCCACTCCCAAGTGCTCTCCTAGAGGTTCCCGTGCTGCCATCTGATGCGGACTAGAGGAATCGACCGTCCACATAGGACCCGCTCCTATTGATCCTCAATCTCCACCGGGACCTTTGCAAAACTCGCCCCATCATCAACGTCCACCTCTCCATGGTCAATGATGTGTGTCGGGTCGTGCACATATCTCCTCAGCTGAGATACGTGGAAGACGTCGTGCACCCGGTGCAACTGAGGTGGTAGAACCAAGCGATAAGCCACCTCGGAAATCCTGGTGAGGACCTGGAAGGGTCCGATGAAGCGTGGAGACAACTTGTCTCCTCGACCAAATCATCGTAATCCACGTTGAGGCGAGACACGCAAGAAGATGTGGTCGCCATCATCGGACTCTAGTGGCCTCTGCCTCCTATCATCATAAGACTTCTGTCAGCTCTGAGCTGTCCTCATCCGCTCCTGGATGACTTGGACCTTCTCTATCGTGGCCCGGACCATCTCTGGTCCCACAAGTGCTGACTCCCCAGGGTCTGTCCAGCACAATGAAGATATGCAAGGTCGGCCGTACAACTCCTCGTATGGTGCCATACCTATGGTGGAGTGGTTACTGTTGTTGTACAAAAACTCCACTAAGGGTAGGTGGTCCTCCCAGCTGTGACCAAAGTCGAGGACACATGCGCAGAGCATGTCCTCGATAGTCTGAATGGTCCTCTCCGTCTGACCATCCCTCTGAGGGTGAAAGGCGTTGCTCAGACATAGCTGCGTCCCGAACACCTCCTACAACCCCTTCCAAAGCAGGGAAGTAAAGCGAGCATCTCGATCAAATACAATAGATGATGGCACACCGTGAAGCCGTACATTCTCATGAATGTAGAGATTTCACAAGCTCTCCACTGAGCCATGCTCTCCGATTGGTAAGAAATGTGCCGACTTGGTGAGTCGGTCGACAATCACCCAAATGGAGTCGTGACCTCTGGAAGTGTGTGGAAGTCTAGTCACGAAGTCTATAGATATCACGTCCCACTCCCACTCCGGGACCTCTAAGGGATCTACCAAGCTTTCTGGTACCTGATGCTCTGCCTTCACCTACTGGCTGGTGAGGCATCGTGAAACAAACTCTGCCACAGCCTTCTTAATGCCCGGCCACTACTGATGTTGTCTAAGGTCCTGGTACTTCTTCCACACTCCAGGATGTACCTCCAAAAGAGAAGTGTAAAACTCTCTCAGCACCTCCTCCCGTAATACAACTGCTACCAAGGTACATCCTCCGAAAAGGACGTCGTGCTCTGTACCAAAGGAGAAACCATCATGTGACTGACCTAAGGATTTCTATGAACGCCGCGTCTCACAGTCAGCGTCCCCACGATGTGCCTCTCTGACCCACTACTGTAGTGGATGAGTGACTATGAGTGACTGATGGAAGGCTGCTCTATCTCTATCAACGAAGAATATCTGCAAAGCGGCTAGCTGCTCTATCGCATCCTCAGGCAGCTGAATGCTCGTCCTCCTGCAGAGAGCATTGTCTACTATGTTCCCCTTCCCAGAGGTATAGACTATCTCAAATTCATAGTCCTAGAGGAACTCAAGCCACCATCACTGTCTCAGGTTCAGGTCCTTCTGAGAGAAGATGTACCTGATACTCTGATGGTTAGAAATGACTGTAAAGCGCTCTCCCATCAGGTAGTGTCTCCATGTCTTCAGAGTGAAGACCACTGCTGCTAACTCCAGGTCATGGGTAGCGTAGTTCTTCTCATGCAGCCTCAACTGACGTGATCCATAGGCGATCACCACCCGCTCCTGCATCAGGACACATCCGAGTCCGGTCCTAGATGCATCGTAGAAGAATACGTACCCTAATCCCTCCTCAGGAAACCTCAAGATAGGGGAGCTGATCAATATCTGTCTCATCTCCTGGAAGCTCTGCTGACATCTGTCTATCCACACAAAGGTTTCCCCTTCTTTGTCAAAGCTGAGAGAGGTGCGACAACTCTGGAGAAGTCTGGCCCAAATCTCTGATAGTATCTGTCTAGTCCCAAGAAACTTTGCACCTCCGTCATGCTCCTGGGTGGCTCCCAAGCTAGCTCTGCCTCGATCTTCGCAGGATCCACTGCAACTCCCGCCTCAAAGATGAAATGACCCATGAATTGGACCTCACGTATCCAGAACTGACACTTCAAGAGATTACAATAAAGATGGTGCTCTCAGAGTGTGTCCAGTACAACTCGCAAGTGGTAGGCATTCTCCTCCTCAGTCGTCGAGTAAATCAAAATGTCGTCGATGAATACCATTAAAAATCAATCGAGGTATGGCTGAAAGATCCTATTCATGATGCCCATGAACACTGCTGGAGCATTCATTACGCCAAATGTCATAACCAAGAACTCATAGTGGCCATACCGACATCTGAAGTCCGTCTTCTGCACGTCCTCTTCCCGAACTCTAAGCAGATGATAGCCTGACCTGAGGTTTATCTTCGAGAACCACTGTGCTCCCTTGAGCTGATCAAAGAGGTCATCAATCCTCGGTAGTGGATACTTATTCCTCACTGTCACCTGGTTCAGGCGACGATAGTCAACACAAAGTCGCAAACTCCCATCTGCCATCTTGGCGAACAATATCAGGGAAGCCCAGGGTGAAACGTTGGGTCAGATGAATCCCTTGCCCTGAATGTCCTCCAAATGTACCCGTAGCTCTCGAAGCTCAGCGGGGGCCAACCGATATGCTGGAGTTGATATCGAGGATGTCCCGGGGTACAGTTCAATATAAAAGTCTACCTCTCTGTGGGGAGGTAGCCCTGAAACGTTGTCGGAAAAAGATGTTCGCGCACTGATCCACCACTGCAGGAAAACTAGGACTCCGCACTTCAACTAATCCTAGGATGAGGCTAGCCATCTGATGAGTAATGGGATGTCCTCTCCTCTGCGAGAGTCCATTATGTGTTGCAAAGGCTCCCTTCTCACCGGTGAAGGTGAACTTGCTCATGTCGGTGCGTACACATCGCACCTTGCGCCTAATACAGTCAATCTGGGCATGGACTGTAGATAAATAATCCATGCCCAAGATGACGTCGTAAGGCCTCGACACCGCTACAAGAAGATCCCAGCCAAAACTCTATCCTCCTAGACTTAGCTCACACTGCCGGCAACAGTGCGTAATCGTCAAGTCTGCTCTCGTAGGAGTCTCTAGCCGTAAGGATCGAGCCAACGACTCTGTCGGAATCGCCGAGGTCCGAACAAGGGAAGCGACTATGAAAGAGTGACTCACTCCTGTGTCTATAAGAACTGCAGAAAAGGTAGAATAGACACAGATAGTACCTCAAATCATCTCAGGCACGCCGTGTTCGTAGGCCTTTGCTGCCTGGATCTGTGCCTGTCTCTGCCCGCCAGCTCCCTGTGGCCGGGGTGGACCTCCTGGTGGTGGTTGTGGTAGAGCCTCAAAGCGTCACCCACCACATGCTACTCGGCCAGCTCCTCTGCCTCGTCCGCCTGCTCCCTACGGATGGCCACGGTCGACCCTCTTCCTCTGCCTGGGTGGCCCCTCAACCGTCTGCTACTTCTCGGCACAGTGGGTCGGGCAGTCACGATCCATGTGGCCCTGTCCGCCGTATGTGTAGCACTGCCTGCCTCTCGAAAGACTGGCTCCATGCTGTGTGCCCCGCACTACTGAGCCAGTGTCCTGAGGTTGTCTACGTGAGGGTCTGGTCTGCCTGGACCCCTGAGTCATCCGTCGGCTACCTACTGTGGAAGACTCTACTACCTTCCACCCTGTGGTAGGTCTCACTGCTGAAAAAGACTCAGCAAGAAATCTCTTGATCAAATGGGCTTGCTCCAGTACTCCTGCCTAGGTAGGAATGCTAAGGGATATCAGCGATGCCCTGATCTCATGTCTCAATCCCTGCTCAAAGGTCTGGGCCTGGAAGAACAGGTCCCAAACCATGTCTGTCGAGTAGCGCGAGAGGTCAGTAAATCACGCCGAGTACTGGGCGACCGTCAATCTGCCCTGCCGCAGATGAATAATCTCCTGGATGCGCACCGTATAGAGGGTGGCTAGGACATACTCCGAGCGGAAGAGGCTCTCAAAGTCCTCCTAGAGAAGAGATGCCTCATCGTGCACCTGGAGCATCAAGATCCAACATCGGCCTTCTGCCGCATGCAGTAGGCTCGCAGCGAGGATCACCATGAGGTCTGCTGGTGTCCTCACTAACCGGAAAACTCGTACCACTGCCTCTAGCCAGTCCTCGGCTGCCTGGGGGTCCGTATCCCCGCGGAACATGGGCGGTCGCTGGAGCTGGAACTCATGCAGTGCACTAAGGCGACGTGCATCGTCAGCAGCTGGGGCTGGAAGCATCGGTGACTCGGTGGGTAGAGGTATCACTGGTGACTCAGCAGTCAAAGGGCACTGTACCGAGGCCTCGTCACTCGGCGGGCTGTCGTCATGCTCAACTCTCGGAACCCTAGCTGGCTGCCTTCATGGGGAAATCCTGAAAAGAAACTGGTGCGCCACAGTCAGAACAGTATACCTGGTGAGCTGACACAAAGTAATCACAAATTAATCTTGAAAACACATGCAATCAATGTTTTTGTGCATTAAGTCGGAACTCAGAAGTAAGGGTCCCGAAGTACGGATACATCGGCCACCGCACCAACACTGGACTCCCTGGACTGATAACCACACCCAATACACTTAACTCTATTGCTTCACATAGAAGAAAGATCAGAGTCTGCGGTTGAACCGAACTCCTTTGATACCAATATGTCACGACCCATCCACAGGGCCTGTGTCGTGACTACCCCAAGCCCGCCTTCCATAGGCCAGGGGCTGGCGACTACCACCAAGGCATAAATCCCGGTAAAAATGGAAGGAATTTACTTTGTAAAGTAAAAAAACACCATAGAGTAAGCAAGCAGAAGAAGTAAACACTAAGTAAAAACTGAGTACAACAGTAAGTGTGGAAATGTTTGTAGGTCAGAATACAAACCCAAACTGAATGTAAAGTACATATCGAAAGAGAAAACAACAACTGAAAAGTAAAGCCACAACGTCGAGCTATCCACTGGAAATCCCACATGTAGGGTGGGTACAGATAGCCTCCTCAGCTCCTCAGGTCCAGCCGACCACTCCGAGTACGTCCCATGCAGTGTTCCCCCTCCAGGTACCATCCTGCTCCGCAAGCCTGAACCACGATCAGTGTTGTCCTTCGTCTGCAACCAAAACAATGTAGTGCGGGCATAGCCAATGCAGGGGTGAGTATAAGCTACTCAGTAGTGACCCCGAGACCCCCGAAGGTCTCCCAGAATCCACAAAGGATAAACCACAAGGGAAAGATACAATCATGAAGTAACATTCGACACCTCTTAGATATATGCCCATACATATACCTAAGTCTTCAATTCTAATTCGGCTCCAACATCCGAGCCCAAGTACAACCCAGTCTACACAGGAAAGCAAAACGTAAATCCACACAGGATAACACAACACAATCCACAATGGAAATCAAAACAGGATTTCAGCTCACATAAGTATACTTCTTTGTATGACGATAGAGATGATCAGATATTTCCACTGAATCATCTAATCCGTCGGACCCACAATGGATCGATAGATATAACACCCGCAATGACCCACAAAGGATCTGACCCACAAAGGATTGATAGGTATCTAACCCCCGCAATGACCCGACAAGGATCTGACCCACACCGGATCGATAGGTAACTAACCCCCGCAATGACCCACAAAGGATCTGACCCACACAGGATCGATAGGTAACTAACCCCCGCAAAGACCCACATAGGATCGGACCCACACAGGATCTGTAGGCACTGGCCCACACAAGACCGCTGAGTGCTGACCCACACAGGATCGGACCCACACCGGATCGATAGGTAACTAACCCCCGCAATGACCCACAAAGGATCTGACCCACACAGGATCGATAGGTAACTAACCCCCGCAAAGACCCACATAGGATCGGACCCACACAGGATCTGTAGGCACTGGCCCACACAAGACCGATGAGTGCTGACCCACACAGGATCGGACCCACACAGGATCGGTATCACTGATCCACAAAAGATCGCTGAGTGTTGTAGTCGTCATCGAATCCACTGAGGATCTCTGCACAGTCGTCGTCGTCGTCGTCGCAGTCACAGCCAGCTCTAGGGTTCCCGCACACAGCAAGCTCGTTCGGGAGGGTCCGCTCCACGAGCCGAGAGGCTGATACATCAACTAACACATATTCCAGAGTTGATGTATCCAAAAGTTTTGTATCGTCAACAGGAACTCAACGTCCCAGATGGCGTGTCAATCGGACGCCCGGTCTAAGAGTTATTGGCTTTTTCGTCCCAGGGGCCCGGTGGGTTTTTTAAAGTCAAAACCAGCCCAAACATACTCCACCTGCGTCCAAACCCCGTGCGGAGTAATCCAAAAGATCCGTCTCACTTATAAGAATCCATCCAAGTCGACGACACGTCAATCGGACGTCCGGAGCTCATGTTATGAGTGTTTCCGCTCCGAGGGCCCAGTTGGTTTAGTGTACGACCCAACTCGGCCGAACCCAAAGTATTCCGAAACCTTGGTCTATAATATCTTGAAACGATCGTCCTGATCCAAGGATCGCATCGCCACTGACGGCGCGCCGATCAGAGGCCCGCAGCTCAAGATACAAAAAAACGAACGAAAAGGTGCCGAAAACGGGGGGTCTGGCCCCAGGACAACCCCCCCCCCCCCCCGGGTCGGCCCGAACCGGGATGACCCAACCCGGGTCCGGGTCCAGCCCGGCGGTCCAGCCGGGCGGCACAGCCGGCGTGCTGGCGCTGGCCAGACGCCGCGCAAGGAAGCCACGACCCCACGCGCGGGGGCAGCTCCGTGACACCTGGAAGCGGCATAAGCCACGTCCCTCCTCCGTGGTCCGGCGCGGCCGCGGGACCAGCCAGCGCCACCGTGGTTGAAGCCCCGTCAGGTTGTCCCAGCGGCGCGCCGATGGGGGTTTCTGCGGGCCACCGAACTCGCTCTGGTGGTCCGATTTGCGCACAGTCTTCGCCAGTGCTCCCCTCAGGACTCGTTCTTCACTACAATGCCTTCAAAATAAACTTTAAGCCTCATTTGTCGTCTCCCGCCAATCCTCACATAACAAAAAAGGGGCGGTGGGTTTGGACTTGTTCGTTTGTCCGCACCCACCGCGTTAGTGGTTTTTAAAGTCTCATAACAATCATTTTTAACAACCAGAGATATAAATCACAAAGATTTAAAATGAAACAACACATACCTCATAGTAGTTTTCGGATGTGAGCTCTTTGCGGGATTGACCGTCGCTGAAGAAGAGGACCGTCGCGTCGCAGAAGGGGCGTCGCATCGTCGCGGTACATGGCGTCGCGTCAACGATCTCCGAGGGTTAAAGAAAACACAGAGATTTAATTTCACAAATTAAATCCATGTTGAGGATAAAATCAACAAAGGAAATTTAAAAGATCCACAATCTTCTACCTCAAGCAGTTGATCGAAGATTTGTTGCGAGAGGAGAATCGTCGCAGAAGAACATTGGGGGAGGAGATTCGTCGGCGTCGTGGTACACGGCGTTGCGTCGTCAATCTCCAGGGGTTCGATGTTCTTCGTCGCCTTTCGTCGAAGGCCGACATTCTTCGCGTTTTTCACGTTCTTTGCGTTTTTCACGTTCTTCTTGAAGAAAGATGAAGATCTTCTAGCTTCAGAGATTTCTCCAAATCCTCTAAACAAGTAATCCTCAAGAAGACATGCATTGGTCTAATTTTATTATTATGCCAACAGTTTGAAAAACAGGTTAAGAAACAAACGATTAATTCAATGAATTAATGGTAATGACTTAACTGACCATTTAATAGGATCGTTTAAGAGTTTTAGAAAACTCTCTAGTTGAATTTCATTAAAGAGGAGTTTTCTCAGGTGCATTACTTAGGGGAAAAGATAAGGTGGGGCTCGTGCGGGCCCCACCTCACAAATATCCTACCAAGAGGGTAGGATATTTTGGGTTCCTCCCTATCAGCTTCAACTTAGATTAAGCAGCTTTAAGTGGCTTTAAGTGGATTTAAATGAAATAAAATAAATTTGTCGCACCACTTTATTTTATTTTCTTCACTTAACCCCAAAAATTAAAAACCACACCCGAGAAAACGCAACTCCAGTAGAGACGTTTCTAAGAAAATACCGGTGCTGCGATTCCATCGGGGCCCTCAGAATTCGATTCCGAGCACCGGTTCAAAAGTTAGAAAAACCCACTCATTCGTTCACTGAACGTACCCGAGCCAAACTTCGGAAAATGATTTCAGGCACATCGGGCCTCGGAATCACGTGCCGTCAGAAACTGCATTCTTTTAAAATTAAAAAGAAAATTAAGAAAAAAATTTCCTTGAATTTTATGGGTCTTTACAGGTTTATTGTCCAATCTATTTATCATATATATCTATTTTTTTGTGTTAAATTATTCACAAGCTCATGATTTATAGATTTTCAGTGACAGTAACTACCCCATGTTTCGTTTTAGGTGGGATTTTTCGGGAAAATTATATCTTCACAATTGGATTAGGTGTTGTAATAGTGAATGGAGGTTGTGATATAATTGTATTAAAATATTTTGTTTAGGGATGGGATTTAACTTTATTTGAGGACAATATTATTAATTCATGGATTTGTAGATAAATAGATAAATTTTACATTATTCATGTTGTTGGTAATGGATACCGGCTCATATAAATGAATTATATCACTGAATGATCTAACAAAAGAACCATAATATAACAACCATACTCTGTATTACTCATTAAAACATGATTTAATATATAAAATTACACTTATTGAAACCTCAATTATTTATAACTATTGTGTCTTTTATAATTAGTAACATATAATAACATCATGAATAAGGGTTATAATAACATTATTTTTAACATCCTAAACTTGATTAAAAAATATATGTATTTTTTTAAAAAAAATCACGGGGGAACCTAGGGAAAACATAAAAAATTGGTGAACTGTGATTTCTAGTTATAAAAAAACATGGAATAACATTAAGAGAATTAAAATAGCCTCCAAATAGTTATATTAATGGTGAATAAAAAATTTAGGGATCATAAACATGACAATAAGACATGATATATTCTTATACTAATAACATAAGAAATGTGGAAATAACATCAAACACTGAATCTTAAAATTAGGTTAAAGATAAAACCAACAATACAACATGGTGAAAAAATTCCGATAATTGAATCAGGTTCACTGCATGTCCTAACGTGACATATCAAGTTACTAACTGTTACTCAGTTCCTTAGAGCTCTATCTGGGAACCCTAATTATATTCATTTCATTATCTTGACTATGTTTGACATAAATATTACACAACATGAATTCATTCATCATAATGATTTATTCCATGATTAAAGAGTTTTGATTACAAATATGTATGTACCTAATCAAAATGTACATGTTCATAAATTTCAACACCATTAATAATAAATTAGTATTTTATTCACTTCACAAATGATTTTTTCATGGAAAATCCAGGTGAAATTTCGGTGGAAAAATGTCATCACATAAACATTCATAAAATACATTGATGACAGATAAATCGGTATATCATAACATAGATGTAAATTATAATGTAATTTTTAAATGGAAAATAATTTCACAACATCATTAATTTTGAAATGAAAGGAACAATGTAACAAAGAATCATGAATAAGTAAAAGAATACAAACTATATTTTTACAGGGTAATGAGTTTACATAAAAGATTATGGGAGTATTGATGATAGTGAATTGGAATACATAATTTATAAATTAAATTTATTTTAAGGGGAATATTCAAGGACATATTAAAAAACAAATTGGATTTATGATACATAACATAATATAAGTTCATGGATGGAAACAATAATAGAGTAATTCCTTATGAAATATCAGCATTGTAACACTTGTCTAAAAAAAATCAATGGTGGATTAATGAATAATAAAGGTGTCTAAAATTATGTATACAATATATGGAATAAATTTTGGATAGTTAAGAACATATCCCTTCCCTAAAAATGGTAATTGAGAATCATAACATTATATTTTTTCCTGAAAAAAATTGAGAGTTGAAGATCCCTTAAAAAAATCTCTGCATTATAACGTGTGCACATAAAAAATCATTAAAGGATTGATGGTAGGGAAAAAATATATAACTATTTATAAATAAAATTTACTGTTAATATTAATAGATTATAACATATCCCAACATAATAAAATGTTCATTTATAGACAAAACAAAATGATCTGTTTGATAAAAAGAGGAGAGTGGAAGATCCCTTACTAAATTTCTGCACGGTAATGGGTGTACAAAAAGGTTCAAGGGATGATTAATGTGATTGAAAATGGGATGTAATAATATATAAATAAAATTTAAAGTATTTGGGATGTTAAAGAACATTTTCCCACTTATTAAAAAGGATTTTATAAGAGAAATATCAAAATAATTGCTTGGATAGAAATGAGAAGAAAGAAATCCCTTTCAATTCTTCAACATATTAACGACATAGTTAAAGATAAAAAAGTGAATGTATAAAGGTTATATAAAAAAATAACATAAATATGAAATATTTTATTTTTTTTAAATAAATTAATTCTTAACCAATTTAAATTATGAAGGATAAGTCCAAAGAAGGTGCTTTAATTGAAATGATGAGAGGAAGGTGTGGGTCCCTTACTTGATTGTGTGACTTCAAAAGCATGGTTGGAGATTTTTTAAAGCTGGGAGGAGTATTTTTAGGACTATATATAGTATTGGTAAGAGTATTTATGACCTATAAATATTTATTGTGAATGTTAATGTGATCTTGGATCGGTTTATACAGGAACAGTGGGAGATTTTTGTATTATTTTGGATTTCGAATCTACATTATAAAATATGAAAACCCATAAACCATCACATGGTTTTCCAAGGATTTATTCTAAATTGTATAGTTTTTTATTAATTCATATAGTAATGGTCCATAATTATTAAAATAATTACAGTAATTAAGTGTACGTGAGTCACACTCTTAAGGAGATGCTTTGAAAACCTTAAAATATATCATATGTGGTTGGATTCATAATTGATTTATAAAATAAAAAAAATAAATATATAAATGAAATTATTTTAAGTGAAAATATTTCCTTGTGCTTGGATAATTTTTTTAGAAATTATTAAATCAATTTTTTTCATTATAACACCATCAAAAACAATGAATAAATATAAAATATATAATTATTACTAGAAACATCAATTTTATAAGAAAAATATGAAAAATTCACCATTTGATAAATCAACCATTATGATTCAAAAATTAATATTAATTTTATATAAATTATATTTAAAATATTTGAATTATCACTTTTAAAATCAAGTCTATATTTATTTAATTATTCTATGTTTTTTTTATGATGACAGTTTTTGAACCCTTGAAAAATTATATATCACTTCATAAAAATTATATTTTAATTTTTAATTGATTAGAAATATTTACTAATATTATTTTTCAATAATATTCAAAATTTAATTAATTTTTTAAAATAAATTTCTTAACTGATTCTAATATTAAACATAAATATTTTTTGTGTGTTTTATATAAACATATAATTCATTTCAAACTGATTACGTAATCATTTATATATTTTAATCAATATTAAATAAATATAATAATACTAATAATGAAAATGAATTATAATATTCTTAAAATTATGGTTACATTGTTTGAAATATTTGATAAATTTTTTACACCATCAATCAAGATATTTTCTTCTATTGTAATAAATATTTACTAGAGAATCTTTTTAAATCGCTCATAAATTAGGTAGAAAATATTACATAATATTAACTATGATGATTAAAAATATGAATATAATTTTATAACAATAATTTTAAAAAGGGGGAGTAATTCAATAGAACATAAAACCCTCATGAATTATTAGATTTTTTTCCTAACAAAATTTTAGTGAAAAGATTGTTTTACTATACCTCTATGACTAGAAATATTTATTATTTGAATTTTTATTTCTAATACTAATATATAATGTAGTTATTTTATTATTTCTATTTCTAATTAGGGGTTATTTTTCTTAATTACATCACTATAAATTTAAAATTAGTTTTTGAACAAATGTTTTTTTAATCTGTAAAATAATCATACACAAAAATCTATTATAAATATGATTTAAATGAATTAAATTTAATTAAATATAACAAAAGTGTATTTATTTTACATATGAATCATTTGAAATGATAAATTATAATTTTATGTTAATTAATTGATCAATGAAATTATTTTTTTTCATAAAAATGGTATTTTGACTATTCACTGAAAAATCAATATGTTATAAAAACCCAAAATTTCACTATATGATAATATTATTATAATGTTATAACTATTTTTTCATATTTTATCAATTTAATTTCATATATTTTCTAGAAAATAATTATAATACTATATTTATATGAAAAAATATTTTTAAAGACATCAAATTATGATGCAAATAAACTCATTACCAAAATTGATTGCTTATTTACTACTCATTTATCAATATATTTACAAAATCTAAAAAAATCACAAATCCTTGTTATATATAAAAAGTTAATCTAACATTGAAATTTTTATATTCAAATAATCATTGTTCTTATTAAAGTCTCTATTGGAAATTTTTTTTCTTTTTTAAAAATGTAGGATTTTAAATTCTTACCCCCTTGAATAAATTATATCCTATCGATTTAAATTTGAAATCTGTATGAAATTTTTTGATACATCAAAATAAAATTATTGCAAACCCAATTTATAAATTGGAAAAAATAACATCCTCTTGAAAAGTAAGAAAGGGATAATTGATGGGTATCACATAACGAGGTTTCAAAGTATGAGACCATTAACATGAAGTGTAAACATGGATATAAAAAAGAAAACTCACATCAAAAGAACTGGATGACAGTAATAGAGAATACAATCAACAGATGTTCAATGATCAAAATACCATATATCTAAAATAGACAAAATGAACATCAATTTATTCTAAATATCATAAATATGAAAAATTTTGATTATTTTATGATAGTTAAGGAATTTATTTATCAACTAGAATTGGAATATAATAAAAAATAAATTCTTGAAACTTATAATCAATATACACTACAGTATCATCCTTTTGTCTAATTAATGAGAAGTTTAGATTATTTTTTTAATGCATAAATCACTATAAACATATAACATATAACATAATACACAAAATAATAACAATATTTTATTCTATTATTTCACTTAATCCAAAATGTAAAGTGTTATGTATTATAATAACATAATATATTGATCACGAAAATTGAAAAAATATTCCGAAAGGTTTAATATAACCCTTTAATTAAATAAATACCCAAAGTAATATCCTCAAAATTAAATAGTGTTTTAAAGCTAATGGCTTGCTCATACCCTTCATATTAGACTATTAACCCCATAATATCATTCATCAAGTTAATCTTTATTGATATATATACATATACCATAGAAAAATAAAAAATCTCTGGAATAATCATTAATTATCCCAAAATAAATAGATTTTTTCATCTAATATGATTCAAAACATAAAATACTAATCTTTTTCATATAAATCATAAAATGTTTATTCAATAATTTTAATCATAAGATTATACATAGACAAATAATTCTAGAATCATTATTTTTTCCCAAAATCAATCATCTATTAAGGGTTATTGATCCACCAATCATGGTTTTTCTAAAATATCACATTATCCCTATATAGTTTTTATACATAATATATACCATTAAATGTACATTTCAAGTTTAAAAAAACAATGGAACAATCCTTATATTTTTTAGGATTCTTATGTCCACACAGTCATTGATATAACACTTCTACAACACAACTCTCAAATACCCATACATAAATATATTAATATTTTCACATCCATGGTTTCTATTGCATAGGTACTCAATATTCCACAAAATTTGATGTAGTTACACTTTTTTATTGTTAATTAATTTCATTTCTAAATATGATTTCTCATATTTCATATTATTTTCTAATGTTATGTGATAATTATGGGTGAGTATTTTTAAAATATTAAACAAATAAATGGAGAATCTGATGAAATTAAAGGGACACCAGAAATTATAAATTAATTTCATTAACTTATGAATTTTAAGTCTTCAATCAATGTCATTCATGATACATATAAAAAAAAATCAGTCATTTGAGTATTTAGTTTTCCCTTAATTGTATTTTATAAATATATTTTGAATTTTCAAAACCACATCCCCCATGAGAGTTAATCGAGCTATTCCATAAGGCCCATTGTCATGTACCAAGTTACACTATGTTTAACCCGAAACACAATGTTGGTGTTATTAACCCTATGTACATCAGTTTTAGAACCACATCCACATTTAGTGTCTGAAAATAGAATTATTTTCTTGAAAACACTTATTCTCTACATACAAATATGTAGGGATGTTTCATTTTACGTAGTATTATCCATATTATTTTTCTCAAGTGTTTGGTAATCATAATCCCAAAAAGATCAAAAACATCAATTTGATATCAAATTTGAAAACCATTATATTTATTAAATATTAATGAATTATTTAATACATAAAATTACTATTAATAGATCCCAAAATATTGATAAATATAATTAATTTCAAAATTGGAAACATATCATAACATCCTGAACATGGGACATATGAACATTATTTAACACTTCCTTAACATGATTCTAAAATTCCATAGAGTTTTCTAAACTACATGTGATAACCTAGGGACAATCATAATAAAACAGGGGAGATATGATTCTTAACATGGGATTAAAAATGGACTATGATGTATATAATGTTAAATGTTACACAATATGAATATTAATGAAGAATACCAAGAGTAAGAAACCTAAAAATTCTATGAGACATGATATAACATGATTGTAAAATCATGGGTATTCACATGGAAAAAGATTATTTTATAGTGGGAATTTCTAGTTCTGAGCAAAACAATGAACATCAAGTGCCTGCGTTTTTAAAAAAAAATTAATGGTACTCCCCGGACTGCTCACCCTAAATAGGAAGATGTGGAAAAAAACCTTCAAAATCGGCTCCAGCCTCAACATTTATGGTTGTCTACTAACATGGGTACCTTTTAGTTCTCATTCATGCCTCTGATGGTCTATTGTCTCTTTAATGGATGTGATTTATGGATCTCTTCACAGATCATAGATCTAAAACTTCATAGAGGCTCCCCAAATGGGTCTGAGGTTTTTGAGGGTAGGTGCTAGCCTATCCTTGGTTGTATTTTTAGAGGATTTCTATGTTGTTATTTCTAGATTGAAATGGACTCTCATGGCTAGATTTGGAGTCGGAATACCACCTCTACTAGCCTTCAAATGCTATGTGGACACATGGGGGCTACAGGATTTAGTTTTCATCTCTACATTCCATCATCTCTATAATTTTTAGGTATTCTCCTCAGAATCATATTTCATTAATCTATTTTGTAGAGCTCTATGGCATATGGTGAGGTGGCACTTTAGTCTGGTGTGGGGGTCGGTGGACAGTCATAATGGGGAGGAGAGTTAAAACATTGTGGTGTCGATAGGTCTTATAGGGATGTCATTTCCCTTTAAGAATGGATCTTTACATAAAGTGATCATAGACACACTAAGAGGTATCTCTAGGTGGATGATTATACCCAGTGTTGTGTGGATCTATTAGTCAGCTGAATGTGTGTCGAGATCGATCTGTACTCTCTGATTACTGATAAACTCTCCCCAATGGTCCAAAGATTAGAGATGAGGAACCAAGACATTGTTAATATAAGGATTCATGTGTTTTTTACATCCTATAACCTCTAAGGGAACTCCCAGTATATGTGAATGTGGTATTGATAGGAAACCATCAGTGTCTAGGTCTGTCAGTTCCTGGGTGTGCCTCTTCCCCTTGTGGGTCAGCTGGTACCTACTTCGGAAAGGAGGATCCTCAGGCAGATTCCTCACCTACATCACCACCTAATCCAACATTCGTCCTCTATTTCTTGAATTCGGTGGTCAATGTTTAATTTCCCAATCGATCTCTGGTACCAAATTTTAAGAGGTAGCATCCTTATTAATAGACAATGTTTGTAGGTTGGGAATTTGGTCCCCACCAGATCCTCTCTTTGGGCGAAGTATTAGATCACTTTGTCTGGATCCCTTCTGGCCATCAAGAACCCATTTCTTTTCCTTCACATTTTTAGGATGTGTCTCTTTAAGCTATAGGGTTGATCAATTATAGAGGTAAGAACTCTACTCCCCTATCCTTGTCACGATTTGTTGACTTAAAGGATGTGTTTGGGACGTACAGAAATGTGAATATTATAACTTAGGCATCCCGAGTGAAGGGTAAAGACCCAATGGACTTGTCACTCTAAGGAAATGTGAGAGGTAGTACAATCATTATTTATACTCACTTTTAATTATCACCCCCAAACCCCTGAAACACTAGTATCAGTGTTTTCACTTGTTCGAAATTCAAAAATCAAAGGTCACAAAGTAGGGAGTTCCTTTCCTACATTTAGCTTGAGTCCACTCCCCCTAAGGCCAAATCCATGAAAAAGGTTATCCAATGATACCCATCATTATATGGATCACTCATGGACATGGATTGTGGTTCAAGTATCATTTTATAGACTGAGATATTAAGAAAAACAAAAGCCTCATTGTTTTTTTATTGAACCGAAGAAGGTCCCAGCCAAGCTTCATGAGTTCACCCACATGATCAAAATGCATGCGTCCTTGTAGGCGTCTACAACTAATAGGAATATATGTATCTTTTTGAGTAGGGAAATTTTTATGGACATGATATTGGTGGGGGACCCGTCCATCGTGATGATGGCGAATTAGGATTCTCTCACAATCTTTTTATCCAGCATATGTGGAAGTTGTAATAGTGGAATAAGGGAATATCTCTAGAACAATCATAGAATGTATGAACCAGGAAGTGAACCATGGATATTAGGCGGTGACATCAACATCATAATTTAACCCTCAGAGAAAAAGAAAATAGGGAATTACCACATTTTTTTATCATGTATTTTGTACATTTCATGGAAGGAATGGTCTTAATGGATCTGGGGTACAGTGGTGACTGCACCACATGGTGTAATAACAAAATAGGGAATACGAGATGGATGATCTAACTTGACCACTGGCTCGTCAACATGCATGTCATTACCATGTTCCCAAATTCTACAATGTATTCATTAATTCGTGGTATCTATGATCACTCACCATTTATAGTATATCTTTCCTCAAGGAATATCCACCAAGGATGGATTAGGTTCTATAGCCAATGGACTCATAATTCAGAGTCATTACATTTGGTGATGGATTCATGGTGGAAAACGGTACACAGAAATTCATTGGGAGTCTTGCCATAATAAACTATGGCACTATAAATGGTGGTTACCAGCATTGGAAGGGGATCTTACTCCGATCGAATAGGAGATGGAGGTTCTAAAACTATATGTCGAGATCCTTGAAACAAGTATGGAGGAAGACTAAAATGATGTTAATTTAGATGATATTTATGTCAAGAAGAGAATCTGTAGTAACTGATCCTCAGATATAAATGAATGGCTCAGGATGAATCAAGGATAATGTGGGTGAATGATGGTTCGAGAACATCACATACTATCATGCTTGAATCTAGGAAAATATACACCCCGTCAATCCTAAAATCATGATTGATGATGAGACATACAGAAATGGATGAGATGTTTAGAGTGGAATGGAATATTAATTCTTTAATGACCTTATTGTAGGACCAAAAACAATGATGGACAGTGGGTACATGAGTGGAAGTGTAGAGATCTGCATCGAAATTCCCAATAGTGTATCATCTATGGACAATACGTGATTGGAAGGGGTCCCAGATGAGATATAGTTCTCTACCTCCATGATGAATCTCATCCCAAAGAGTGCCCTAGGGCCTAACAGTTTTCTTGGTTTATTTTTCAGATCCTTGTGAGAATATGTAAAAAACAATATAGCTACAGTAGTTCAGGAATTCTCCTGAGGAGGAAGCCTTCCACATGTTGCAAGGACCACAGTTCTTGTGCTTATAACAATGTTAATGGACCCATAATCCATTTTCCACTACCAACATGTGATCATTTTCAAAATCACCTACTATATCATTATGAGTATCATCAACCCAAGGATTTCGATGAATCTAACCTTCTAATGTTCCATGGAGAAATACCGTTTCAATAAGGGAGATAAAATTTGGGGATCAATTTTTCTACCAATGTAGATATTGATGGAATTAAACACCAAGACTCATGGATCCATCACATTCATAAAATTGGACATGAACAAGGGGAAAGATATATTGGAATTGGGATTCTTAAATAGTTTCCTCGCATGAATGGGGTTTTCTCCCAAAGCCTCAGATATACCATTAATATTATTTACCTCTCCCTGGATTGTAGTCTCATTTTGGAGTATATCCCATGGTTTCTTCAATTCCACTTGTGGTTTACACTAAGGTGAACTATTATCATCGACCATTTTTATTCTCAAGCTGGATACACTGAGTCGACTCTTGAAGACAATAATATTCCTTTGTAGAATATGATAATGTTAAAATAAAATGAACCTTCCTCCTGCATCACACTTTATTTTTTCATATGACACTATAATATTCTCGAATGTAGGGAATAGATCTATACATGGCATTAAGAGGACACATGATGAATACTGCTACTAGAGTGGTCAGGTGATCAACAACTCCAAAATAAATGTATATATATATATAAATGAAATGCATAGTAAGACAAGATAATATTCTATAAAAAAGAAGGGGAATGCATCCTAGACACTTTCTGATGGAGTATCATTCCACACATTAATAATAAGGATGAATGCATATTTAGGACTTTGCTTAAGTGGTGTGCAGTATAACGGGTCATGACCATAACTGAAAGTGACCCTTCTTATCCTTTAGAGGGCTTATTGGACTAGTTAATGATTTATGGTCTACTATACATGTGCATGTGATGGATTTATCATCTGCGCCATAGGGTGTGATCAAAGCTATTAACAACATCCTGGATAGAAATTTATGGGATGTACTAGTAGAATGTAAGAGGAACTGGGTTTAATGGGATAGAATGGATAACCCCTTTCATGCGGGGGTGTATTAATTTTTTTAACATGGTGGACATGCTCCAGGTCCTGAAAAATAAATCTTGATTGGGAGATCGTGAAGAACTGATCTATCTATGGAAGGATTATGTACCACTACTATTGTATAAACATTGAAGAAGACGGCCTACAAAGACACCCATTAGGGAAATTGATATGTTCCCTCATCTCGAGTCTCCATCATCACTCCTTGTGGGTAGTGGGAGAAGGAAATACACTCTTCTCAAAACATAATAGGGTGGTATCAGTGCTTCGCATCCCAGGGTGTTTAACCACAATGATTAACATCAAGGAGGAATGAATTTTTATGGAAATCGCCAAGGCAGTGCTTGAAATGAAAAAGCATGACATCCTCGATTTTATCCACATCAACCTAGAACCAGGGCAATGTGTGTTCAGACCCTCTCAATCATGGATGTCTAATTATATGGACTTTAAATGGATCTCAACCCCCCAGTCACATAAGGTAATCTATAATGATATTATGTGGTGTTACAAACTCCGAACCAAATATAGCTTCCTCGTGTGGTGAATTAGGAACTCTATGTTCCCATTAGAATAAGTCATAACGAAAATTAGTATTAATCATGAATCATATTATCAGTGCTACAACAAAAATCGGGAAGAAAGAACTAATCACATATTCCTTGAATGACTGTGGGAAGAAGACATGTGTATGTTCTTTGGAGATTTCATGACGATCTCATCGATTGACCTTTGAGGTCCTTTTTTCTTGGAGAGGAGGTTCTCGAAGATAACAACCAAAGGCCCAATATGGGTAGCAAATACTATTATCCATTGTGAAGGCAATTTTTCCTCTTTATAGACCATAAACGTCTATATTTTATGGTTATACCTCTACAAGAAGGCCGATTATTATTATAAATAGATGCTTGATGATTTATTTGGTTACCCTTTTTTAGAACTAACATGAAGCCCCCTCCCTGTGTATCTTACAGGATTGCTCCTCGTCGGCCACATCACCCATGACAGATCAAGGGGTCGCTATATAAAAAGGATCGCATAAAATATCATTTCAAAATAAATACATATGGATCATGATTCGTGTGGGGGGGTCGATGTGGTAGAGTGGTATGTACCTTAGGAGGGAGAATATTCCATTCATTCCCATCACACTTCACTGTTGGCAGTTCACTTAAAGAAGAGGATAATTTATTCATCACATGGATCATTCTATGAAAAAATACAAACATTTATCTCTCCTAGGTGGATATAGACATGCGAATTAAACATGAATCATTACTAGTTAGAGGGTCCACTCCTTGGACAACTTAGAACATTATCGAGTAATGAAAATAGATCCTTAACAACATGATTTGGTTCACCCACACTAGGAGAGAGGGGATCAAATATGAATATCACCTCACCTCCCTAGTATCATCGGTCTCCAATGTCACTTTCCTCACTAATATCACCTTAATCAAGCCCAAATAAGATAATCTAATTTAAGCGGATTCCTTTGATCTCCAAAATTTTGAACCCCATAATCCTAGATCTACTTTTTCTCCAACCTCTTGTAACATGTAATTTATATTCTAAATTAAATTATAATTACGATGATGATTATTATAATGACATGGGAACTATGTAAACAACTTAAATCATTTAATCATAAACATAGGTCAAGACTAAACCCATAATGTAATACTAGTGGGAAAAAGTCCCATAATGGAATCAAGTTTTCCCATATCACAATGTGACATAACAAGACACAAAAAATTACCCAATTCATTAGAGCACTATATGGGTTCACCCATCATATTAATTTCAATCTCAAGATTATGTGTTCCATATTGATCCTACAACATGGATCCATTCATTATCATAATTTATACCATGATTTAGGAGTTTGGAATAAATATATGTAAGTACCCAATCAAAAAGTTTATGTGCATAAATGTGAACACCCATGACATGAAATGGTTATGGAATTCACCATACAATTTTTTCAGATTACAAATCATGGTGAAAAATTTAGAGTATAATGGTGTCACATAATGAAACAAAAAATGGTTTGATAGGAGAGAAATTGGTATCTCATCACATAAAAAACCAAATGGAAAATAATATAGTCATGTAAACTCATATCACAAAATTAGAAATATTGAAATTGAAGGTCTGACGTTATTAAAAAAAATTGAATTATGAAATGAATCCTATATATATTTTGTCTTTGTAATAGGTGTACATAATGAATTGTGGGATTATTTATGAGGGTGAATGGGGGTATCATCATTTATACATTAAATGTAAAGTATTTGTAAAATGGAAGAATGTATTCCATTAAAAATTGATTTTAGTCTAAATAGCATTAAATAACATCTCGAATTGAAATTTGAAAAGAGTGGTCCATTACAAATGTTCAACATAGTCACAACGTTAAATGATGGATCGTGAGAGTGAAATGGGTTTCTAGTCCTGTATACCCCAAAAGGAATGTACATTGGATATGAAATTACATATCCCAGCATGAATAAATTGGAATTATATTTATAACATAAAATATTCTCTTGAATAAAAAGTAGTGTGGAAGATCTGTTATAAAAATTCAGGCATCGTAACAGGTTTATATAATGGATCATAGAAGGATTAATGTGAGTTAAAAATATCACATTATAGATGCATAAAATGAATAATAAAGTGAATATTTAAGAAAATATATCATTATAATAAAATGTTAATATAGATACATAACAAAAAGAAGAACTTGATAACAAGTTCAGAGTTGATGATAATTGCTAAATTTCAGCTTTGTAATGGGTGAACATAAAATATCTTTGGAGGTTTAATGCCTGTTAAAAAGGTATCTCATAATTTATAAATAATATTTTTTGTGAGGGGGTCTATAATAACATATCCGACACATAATAAAAATCCAATTATGTGGAATATCATAATATAATTAACTGAATGGAAATGAGAAGAGAATACCCCTTAACAAATATCGAAATAATTATGGCCAAGATAAAGGTTGAAATGTGATAAAATAAACGATAAATAATTACAATAAAATAACCTTGGGAATTAAGGTATTTTTATATATAAATTAAAATTTAAACAATTAATATGGAGATGATAAATTCTAAATAAGGTTTTGAATTTAATAGAGATGTGGAATGAGATGATCCATTACTTGGGTGTATAACTCCAAAAATATTGTTGGGACATATAGAAACAATGGGTGCACCATGGGAGGACTCAATATAGTATAACAATGATTATAGATTTGATCCACTATTTTAGAGTGAAGTAAAATGTAATAATTGGTGGCATTATACATGGTAAGAGGGGGATTTCATTAAATTTAATGTTTTAGACTCTACATAATAATATATCCCAAACCAAAAATCATATCATTGTTTTTTCAAATGACTTATACTATATGTGAGTGTTTTTATTATTTTATAAGGTAAATATATTATCATATTAAAATAATTCCAATTCTCATATGGTGTTGATCGACACTATAAAATATATGATTCTAAAACATTAAAATATATTATAGGTTTTGGAAGATTCATAATGGAAGGGAATATTACAAAAAATAGAAATAAAATCAAATTATTTTAAATGGATGAAAAATTTAAGTCATGGATCCCATTTATAGAAACTATTAATTTTCATTTGGTTGATTATTATGTCATAAAACAATATGTATATTTATATTTTATTTTATTTTAACATAAAAGTTCAACTCCCTCATAAAAATATGGAGAAAACAGCATTGTATAGTTTAAATGGTATAATTCAAAAAAATAATATTATTTTTATTAAAATAATTCCTAAATATTTGATTTTTTATTTTTAAAATAAAATAGACATTTATTAAAAAAAACTTTGTTTTTTCACGATAAGCATTTTCGAAGAATTACAAAAATTATAGTTGAATTCATAAAAATTATACGATAATTTATAATTAATAAAAATTATTCACTAATAATATTTTTTAATATATTAAAAAATTCAATAAATACTCAAAATAAATTCTTTAATTAAATTCAAATATTATCCAAAATTTTTATTTAGGTTTATTGAATCAAAATTTAATTTTTATCAAACTAATTACTTTAGAATTTATAAATTAAAAGAAAAATTTGAAATATTATAATAATTTAAATTTAAATTAAATATAAACAATCATAATATTAGGGGTAATTTTTTTCTTGTATTTCTAATATTATATTTATACACAATCTTATTAATTTCTTTTTACCGTGGTAAAAATTGTTTCTACATTTACTATTCATATTTCTCAAAAATTAAGATGAAATTATTACCAAATATTAATTATGATGATTAAAATTATGGAATCTATTATATCATAATCAATTGTTTTAGTTTGAATAATTTAATTTAATATAAAACCCTAAAACATGATAAAATTTATTTTAAAAAAATACATTTTTAAGGAAATGATGATTTTACTTTAACAATATATCTATAATTTTTTTTATATGAATTTTGATTCATGAATATTGATATAAAATAAAAAAATACAATTTATACCATTTATAAAAAGGGGATATTTTAATTATTTATAACATTATTCATTTTAAAATAGATTTCATATAAAATTCATTTTTATACATAAAAATATTAATATATATATAAAACTAGTATAAAAACGATTTAAATTTAATTAATTTAAATAAATAAATCTAATGATTATTTATTATAAATTTTAATATAACTTAAAGAATAATTATATTTTTAGGTAAATTGAATTGTCAAATAAATTATAATTTTACATGAAATCAGTATCTTTCTTTATTCATTGAAAAATCAGTATTTTCTAAAAATATAAAAATCTAAGTATATGATAATAATAATATATCGATATAAAAAATCACATTTTATCAAATAAATTTACAAAATGATGTAGATAATTATTATAATATTATTTTAAAAAAATAAATAGAAATCATATCTGAAGAAATCATATTTGTAAGAACATAAAAGAATTACTGAAATTGATTGATTTTTTATCAGTAATTTATCGATTTATTTATAATATTTATACATATATATATATATATATAATAAATTAGAAAATACTAATTATATCCTCAAAAGTAATTTATATTTAAAATGATCATATTCAAATAATCATTGTTTGGTTTTCATTTTCTATTGAACATTGTTTTATTGTTTAAATACATATGGGGTTAGACATAAGTATTATAAAAATTCAATATGAATTAGTGATACTTGTGGGTATATTATTGGCATAAGTATATTCATAATTATTTTCTCTGATTGAAATGGAATTTTGTGTTTTTGAAAAAATTTATTGAACATAAAAATTGGGAATCTAAAAAAATTCCATCATAGATAAAATTGGGTTTTTCTTGATCAGTTTTTTTAGAGATTGATCATGGTCAAAATTTTAATGTATGTCATGGAGGATACGTTCAACATGATAATCCAATAAAACCTTGAATGATTGATCCAATAATATATTATGAGTTTTTGGAAAATAAGTTTCATGATTTCTACATTCATAGTTTGAAAAATTTCGAGAGGGAGATTTTTTAATAGGAATGTAGGGAATTTTATATAGGGTTCTAAGATCACATTAGATTTTATTTATATATATATATTAGTTCTTGATTACATTTATTATTAGTTAGATTTGAGCTCTATCACAACAATCGTTGATGTAGTATCATGAAGAGGATGTGGAGGAAGTTTTATCCTTTTATTATTTCTATAAGGATTTCATTTTTAGTTATTCTCATTAATGATAATGTTGTAAAATATGTAGGATATAATATCCCTTATACAAGGATTCCATAATGTGAAAGATCTCTAGGATAAATTCAATGATATACTGTATTTCACTTTATATCTATATCGAGTGATGGGTCTTTATGGTGGATTAATGAAGTCATGTTTCATTCAGTATTAAAATATATAGTAACATCAAAAGTGTTTTTAATGAATAGGGATGTGAAATAGAATGTGAAAGTGATCATGTAGATTCACTTATAGGGATCATTATGGTGATATGGATGTTAGTAGTGTTTCATTGGGAGTAGATACATATAAAATTTATAGAGGATGCTACGGTAGTTGTGGTTTCATTCAGTAGACAGTCAATCACAACAATAAAAATTTTGTTTAATTGGGGATATGATTTTTTACCATCAAATTAGATAACTAATTTGGTTTTATTTTCATATACATTCAAAATAAATGATCAATATTAGTGGAAGAAATCATAGTGAGGATAGTTTAGAATGGTAGGTATTCCCTTCTTTAGGATGCAACAAACGTAGGTTCTCTCTATGCCATTTCAATAGTAGGTCCACCCATGTTTATGTAATATTATGATCATAAGTCATAAACTTTGATACTGTATGCTAGAAATGGTAGACTCTATACCCATGATAATCTTCTTCATCATGTACAGAAACATAAACAAGGACCTAGAGGTTTTCACAAGAGATGTATATGATATTGGTAGGTCAAAATGATTGAAATTTAAATTACAAGAATAAAATATCTATTTTATGTATCTGGAATTAATAATTTATCATCAACCATAGTCTCATAATTGTGGTACTGCTAAGTCTCATATTTATTTACTTCACTCTCCTAGATCATCACATTATGAGTGTATTTAGAGATAAATCTAGTTCCTCTATCATTATCCATGTTATTGGGATGTTAGGTTGTGTTTTTTGATGTGTTCTATTAATGTAAACTGATGATAGGATTGATCTAATTGACTGGAGTCTTTATCCTATTATAGATACATCAATAATATTTCCTCTTTGACATGGAATTTTATATGTTGCGTAAGTGTAATTTTCAATTTCTTCCATATGTAATTCTTGTTTTTTAATTATTAATGTTATCAAATAGTTTCTTTTAGGGAGGTGGTTTATAGTATTTATGTGATGATTTATATTCATATATTATCTATGTTGGTAGAGTATTTATCAGAATATCATGTATTAATGCCCCCATATTAAGTGATGAAATTTTTGATGTATTTCTAGTTGGGTGTGAAAAAATATGTCCTTATCATGATATCATGTTTGGGATGAACATATAACTAGGATATTTTATGATTTTTACCATTATTAATCAAATTACACCCATAGAGGTGTGGGTGTTGAGGGTAGCAATTTCTGTTATATAATAAAATGGAATATTATACCTAGTGTGTATCATTTTGTTATCAGGTGTTATTCACAATGAATGAAGATAATAGTATGAGGATGTATGTGGAAAATTGGAGGTTGAACATAGATATGGTCAAGAACCAATACCATCTTCATATGATATATGATCAGTTTGAAAAGATTAAGGGAGGTAGTTTCTTTTCCAAAATCATTTTGTGGTCGAGATATCAAGAGATTAGTTTATAGGAGGGGGATATTCCAATTAAATGTATTTTATGAAGGTATGGAAACATGATTTGTATATCTATATATTTTGGTTTTAGGAATGCACCAAATGTGACTATAAAAATCAAAAAAAAATCAACAAGATCCTAATTTTTTTGTAATCATGTTCATCGAAAAAATACTGAAAACTCAATGATAGATGAAGAACATTATGATCCAATTAAAACCTTTATATATATTTATTACATAATCATCTCTATGAAAATGTATCCAAGTATTAGTTTTCTACATGAGAGGTAAATATTATTTGTAATGTTGTGTCATACTATGGTGTCTTCAGGTACTCATAAATGATCAAGGAATTGTTTTTAGGTGGAACTCAAAAAGGTGGTATAGTCTTATAGCATCCTCGGTTTTGTATGTTTCACCCCTAGACCCCTGCTCCATGATATAGTGCCACAAACAAAAAAACACTCAAATTGGTAAATATCATATATGATAATATCATTCAAAAACTTACAATCCAATATATGTTTAGTTTATAGCATTTAAAATTTAGATCAAATCACTACGTATTAATAATATCTCAAGTCTTCTTAGAAAATAGGCACTAATTTTTTACTATATAAGAAGCTAATAAATAAAAAAAGAAGTATTGAATATCAATAATACATTATACACATATGATACTCAACTAATAAAATCAATCCTAATTATTTAAATAAAAGAATATAAAAATAGATACTTAAAATGTGGTGATAAAAAACACACAGTAATGGTAAACATAACAAAAAAGCATAACAAGAGTCACATGAGGATTGAAATGATATTATAATGAAGACGATAAAAATATTCTATGAATGGAATAAAAAGATTATATAATATAAAAATGGATTAAAAATAATCATAACATAAGAGTATAACATCATAATAATGTCATGATAAAATAAAAATGGCGTCATAAATATATTGCATAGCTCCCTCTCGTTTTAACATAACATAGTTGGGTAGGAAAAAAACTGACACACCATAGTAGGCTAGTATAACTACCCAAACAATATGATATCTCATGATATATAAACATTTCTAAATGCATTGGTCCCCTATCTAGGAACACCCATTATAATAAAATGTTATATATATATATATATATATATTTTCCATATGATTTCAATCATATATCATTGTATACAAATGATACAGAAAGGGATTATATATGTTTACAGTGGTTCTCAAATGATAGATTCACAACTCCATCAATATACATATAATGAAAAACACAAGGAAGATAAATTCATATAATTTTAAATTAAGAATCAGTATAGGTATATGCCACTCAATAATTATGATTACAAAAATATTATTCACACCGTATAGAAAATGGAAATATGTTTTAGGTAACATATTTCTCAATCGATCAATGGATTTGAAATAGAGTAAAATGTAATGACCCTTGATTTTAACAATATAAATTCACCATATAAAATGATTTCATATTATATAAATCTCAAACAACATATAGGAAAACCAATAAATATTATCCTAAAAAATGAATGATTATAATTTTCTTAAAAAACCCAATAAGAATTTATAGTGTCACATTGTGAAAATAAATTGAAAATAATATAATAAGAATAGTAAAATTTTGATATGAATGATCCAAATGAATTACAACCCTCGTGAATAAATGTATAGAAATAAAACATAACGTTTATAATAACACATTCATTTTAAAAATGAATGTCCATATAAACTTGGATGAAAATATAATTTAATGATTATTTTAATAAGAAGTATTTATAAGAAATAGTAAATCCTTATGACTATTAGAAATATTACCATTTAAATAGTAACCTGACAGTTAGAAAAGAAATGTGACCATTATGAATAGTAATATGGATGATAGAATATTAATATCAAGTATGAATTGTAATTATATAATATGAATCTTATAAATGAAAATATTATATAATTAAATCATGAAATATGTAAATAATGTTTTTTGAAATAATAAGTTAAGTGCCTATATTTTTATAAAAATAAAATATGTATTTAATGTTTTTTATTTAATATATTTATATCATTTATAATTAACTTCATAATATATATTCATAAATTAAAAATTTTAAGTCTTGTAGTTAGACGATAATTTAATTATACTTTAATTAATGTTTCAATGTGTCATAAATCAGTAATATTATTTAAATATGTATTTTTTTGAATAAATGGTGATCTATTGAAAATTATATATAAAATATTTTAAAAATTAATTTCAAAAAACTGTATCCATTTTTGAAAACAATATGTCAAAAAAATAATGGTGAATTTTTGGTATTTTTTTAAAAATAGTTTATATTTGTGTCAGTAGTAAAATATAATAATATACTATACGAGCTAATGAAATGAGTTCTTGAGTCGTGGTTTATGTATGTTTGTCGTTAAAACTATTATGTTGAACTATCAATCATTATTTAATTTACGTAATGACAGTGATTAACAATATTTATCTTCTTTATCCAAAAACAATAAAATAGTGAATAAAATAATAATAAAACATCACACTCCACCTCTATAAATACCACCCCTCACCACCTCTTCTACTCAAATATTCATAGGCATGTTTCGTGTATAAATTAAATCTATTTAACTCAAATCTTAATACCTACGTCAATGGGAATCTACTCTTAACAAAATACCATTCCCATGATCCTTAATGATATTGTTGAGTATGAAACAATCATTTGGAAAAATCCAACACCATTGTTTTTTAAATTTTTTTATTATTCTATATATTAGTTTCATCCACTATACAAATAATCATGATATCTATAATATCATATATACAATTTATGTTTATTTTTTTAATTTAATATCCATCATCAAATATTTTTTCTTCTAATACTATTCTAAAAATGAAAACATCGCTCGTGAGGTGTTTATTCACCACCTTTGTGGGCGATGGGGTTTCATTTTACATAACATCTTTCAATTAGTGTCATTAAATCATTTTTTTGTTAAATAATATTTAAATATTTATTATATATATTTTTTAATTTTTTTAACATAGATATATATATTATTAAATATCAAAACAATCATGTCCATCATTATCGAAATATCCCCAAAAATAAACTAAACATTTTTCATTTACGTTCTATCAAATTAATAATCCACATAAAAAATAGATATATTATACAATTTAAAATTATTTTAGAGAACAAATATCATATAATTCCACTTATATTGTTTTTCTTCTATTTTTCAAGAACACCCTTAATTATACTATTGGGAACTATAAAAAAGAATTAAAGGAATAATCTGAGAACAAAAAATTCAAACGTTCAAACTATTTTAAATAAACATAAATGAACATAATAAATATATTATAAATAAATATATGTATAATATGTTATTATTTAATTAATTAAGGGATATAATTTTATTCTTTAGGATATTACTTATAAGTGCGAACACATTCATACAAAAGGTAAGAGATCTCTAAAAAAATTCAATTTTCATTCGAGTTACCTATCACAATAATTTCACCATGGTATTTATTACTAATTAGTATGTATCCTAAAAATTATATTCATATGTTTTATTATTTTTTATCTTTGTAAATTAAATCCACTTTTATGGGGAAATACATATTTTCAAAGGTTCCCTTCTCAATTTCTCTCGATATCCAAGCCAAATTAAGGGGAATGTTCTTATTTCAAATCCATTGTAAATAAAAATAAATAATCTATTTTAAAACACAATTATGATTCTAAAATCAATCATTTTTTTATTTAAAATAAAACTTCATTCATTTTTTGTTTTATTAAAAACATAATATTCGTTTTCTCATTGAATATTCATTAAAATGCTATTTAAACTGCACTAAAGTTTCTCATATCAATAGATTGTCAAAAACACCTTGAAAATATTTTTACTTCTGTTAGACATAATTTATCATGATCAATTACTATTTTTATTCATTAAGTCCCTATTATTATATGAATATATTATTTTATGGATTCCATTAAGTTATTCCCTTTAGATTTTCATTATTATTTGATTATGAATCCCATTCCATCCATCGTTAACCTTTACATTTTTCCCTTATATTTGATTCTTCATGTGGAAAAAATACTAATGGAAATGTCATGATTAGTGCATCTAGATAAGACTCTAATGAACTGTGTAATTTTTAGTCTCATGGGACATCATGTATGGAATTAGATAATAATAAAATTCTATTAGAAGACTTTTTTTTCCTTGTGATATAGTCATTCCAGTTATCCTAGGATAATGGTTATGTCACGTGGTATATTTTTATCACATTCCATGGTTTCCCTGATCACATGATTTCATGGACAAGGTTCGATGACTGTATATAATTCATCATGATTCATTACTTTTATGTTATCATTTCATGCATTATAACTCATGTGTTATGATTTATTCCCATATTTATTCACTTATTTGGATTTTTAGTTCATCCCTTTTGCCTATGTTTTCTACCGGTTATCCTGTATTTATATACATTCTCAAAACGAGTTAGTGTCTTAATATAGAAGATTAATAAATATAAATTTCATAATTTTTCCATGTTTCATGTTTAATGTACTAAATTTTCCAATGATAGTTGATGTTATGATCCGTGGTATGTATTTTATGGTTATTTATACATAAAATACGGTAATAATATGTGTTAAAGGATTGGGTTGATATTGTTGGTATCAGAGAATGGTCTTGTTATTTTGGGAGATTATGATGAATTAAATTTTTTAAGAAGCCTATAGACAATTATATCACCTTGCATAACCTAATATGACTCTTAAGGAATCACAAGTTATGGTTTACTATTCACTTTCATGGATATACAACTATGTTCAATGTTTACTTTCATATGATTTTTAGATAAGTATTCAATAGCCCCGAATTGTACATTAATTTTATTAGTTAATGTATTCAAATATGATAACCCATATAATAATAAAATGTGATATGAAATGTGATGATTTCCCAAATGAGATACCAAATCTAACGGTAATGAGATCTCAAAAAATCATGTCAGAATAAGATCAATTAGATCATGTGATGAGAAATTACCTAAATATCATGGAATTACATTATTCTCTTATATAATATAATTTTTTTGTAAAATACATTATGAAACAACTACATCTTATATTTATTTGACCTTATTCTCCCCTTATCGATGAAAAACTGATTAACTCCCATGAGAATACATTCTCTATCATTCAGTGATCAAAAGAGGAGAATGTCATGTAGGAGTTTAATTATTTATTGGGAATAATTTTCATTAGTGGAAACTGAATAGAAAAGAAAATTTTAAGAATGATATTTATTCCATGGATTTGGAATTAGTTATGAAATTTTTTTTTCAATAAATATTTTACCATAACTCTCCATATTAATTTGCAAAGGGAGTTCCCTAGACTAACAAATTTCGAAGATGAGTCTATCATGTATTGTAGATAAAACATAAAAATAAAATCACTATTCCCCACCAATGTATTCATAAACACTAAAAGAAATGTAGATCACTTTAATAGTAGAATAAATTGAAAGTTATGAAAATAACTACAGATTCATGTTTTTGACATCTATCATGAGATTGTATATTGTACCCTTAATGTTGGGATGTATATTGAAGGATCTCAGTTATCACATGGTTTTGATGATAAAAAGAAGAAAATGAAGATTAATATTTTTTGATAAATAGATAAATCCCAACATAGAATGAAAACTCAACATCCCAATTTTAAAAATTGTGGTAATAAACTTCCCGAGAACTATTTAAATAGAATGAAAAGATACATAAAATGAAGATGAAAGGGGATTCTGGTTAATTATTTCTGAAGGGGATTAAAGGAGCCTAGAGATAGACAAATAATTAACGGTAGATTTCAATACTTATACATTAGTGTAGTGTTTCAAAAAAAGAGAACATGTGGATTATGTGATCCAACTCCCTAAGCTATTGTTTTCTTCAGAGGAAATCAACAACAAAAACGTCCATATAAAAACTGAATTTTAGAAGATTTTACTGCTGATTATTTGGATCCTGACAATGATGTGGTGATAAGAACACTTGTTATTTATTCAATAATACAATAAATACTTTTTGATTATATTTCAACACATTATTTTATTTTTCTCATGATTGGTCGAGCTATTCAAACACCATCATAATATATTAATGTATAGTCATTTTACAGAATGATAAATGGGGAAAATATTTCATAAAATTCATATTTATCCACCGTACTTAATGTTTTGGGACTGAACTATCCAGGAAATCTTGTTTAATATCATTTTTTAGAGTTTCATGCTATATTGGACATGGATTGACTATCTATATATATATTAAAAATCAATTTTTTTGAATATAATATAACTCTTATCATCATGAGGAATATTCTAATTATGTACATGTTTAAGGGGGATATTTAATATCCTTAATAATCATGATCTAAAATGTGGATATTATTTCATAATTCGAAATCATTTTTGGCACCAGTGATCGAGACAATCGAGTAGACCATGCTCGATGATAAACCAATTATGGGAGACTAAACTGATTGGTTCCCTATAAACTTTCATGGTTATCCTCTAAACGATATATTTATTTAAAAATTGATCTTATACCTAAATATAGTCTAATATAAAATACACTATATAAAATGGCCCATGTTGAGTTGATAGAGATGAAGAATAAGTTAATATTGAATATTGTCAAGGGTTTTATAGGCCTTAATGCTGCACAATATGGTAAACCATACCTCATTGTCAAAATGAAGGATTAATTCACCTCTACATTGATTATCATGATAAAAAAAATCACAATAATGAACAAGTGACACCTACCGTATACATTGGCTTATTAGATCAGTATCATGGGGAAATGTATATCTATATGGTGAAGCATCAGTCAATATATCGCTAATTAATGGTGTGGAATGATAATATCCCCAAGAATTCCTTTTGAATGATGTACGAAATGTATGAGTTCCTATTAATTCCCATTAGAAACACAAAATATCTAGATATATTAAGGGACATATTGAATATATTCGTTATATATTAACTTGATTTTTTTTTGGAATCATTATCAATCAAATTCGCATATACACCATGATTATGAAGGAACATGAGCTGCATTTGAATAATTTGTTAACAATGTTGCGAATTGGGAAACATTATGCAAAGAATAGTAAATGTGAGTTATAGATGGGGCATGTACCATTATAGGGGAATGTTATCACATGAAAAGAAATATCTATAGCTTCTTCCAAGATAATAGAAATCAAATATTTTCCTAGGACAATATCTGTAATGGAGATCTATAGCTTCATTGGACTTCATGGATATTACTGATAAATTTTTATTAACATTTCATGATTAAAAAACACATAAACCATCATGACTCGAAAGGGTGTAATGTTATTCTTGACCGGTGAATGTGAAAATATCTTTAAAGAGATAAAAAAACTGTTTTATCAATGCACTTTTACTTACACTACTGACAGGTGGGAATGTAGTTATAATTTACAGTGACACATGAAAAATAAATTTGATTTTTTAATGATGAAAATTGATGATGTTGTAGCCACTTATACATCGTAGTTGGATATTTATGAGAAAAATCATCCCACACATGATTTTAAGATGGTGTTTGTATTTTTTTCATTACAAAGACTATAAAATTATCTCTATGAAAAGAATTGTGAGATATATATTGATTATAAGAGTATGAAATATATAATATCCCAAAAGGATATTAATATTTTTCTTGTGAATATGATTTAAAATATTTATGGGTTATCATTTTACTATCCAATACCATCGTACTAATTAAAATAAAATTCCATATTCTATAAATGAAGATGATCATAAAACCTTATTAATGAGAATAAATAAGAAGGATGCAACATTTTTATATTTTCAATGGATATAAATAGAAATAATTAATAATGGAATGTAATCAATCCATTCACAAATTATTTCTCAACCATCCCTAATAGTGAATATAAATAATAAACAAATATATAATGTGGAAATTGAAAAAATTGTTGAATATATAATAAAGTGGTAATCCTAAAAGTTTAAAATTGATGAGGAATATGTTGTAAGATTTTGATAAAAACTATATTTTTCCTCAAATATTGAAATAATGAAAGGTATTTTGAAAGATTCACATTGATCAACCGTATCTATTATCCAAAGGATTACAGAAATGTATTGAGTTGCCTAAGATAATGATCGGTGGACCAATATGAATAAGCATATAACTATATATACATTAATGATCCTTATTTTATTGAAACTAAAGGCTGGAGGGATAATTAAAAACTGGATGATGCAATCATTAACCATATGAACAAGGATATGAGAAAACATCACCATGGCCATTTTCACCAAACATACAAAGGCAACCAATGGAAACAGGGTTATAGTGGTTGTTAGGGATTTCATTATAAATATATCTAACTTTAGAATAATTTTAGAGGACTTATCGGTTGACCAACATTCAGGGATATGCATCATAGAAGTTGTTATGATATATTTAGTACTATTTTCTACTATAACCTATCATAATCTGAGATTTACATCCATTTTTTGGAAAAGTCTCCAACATGATCTAAATAATAAGATAAAAATTATTAGGGTTTAAAATCCACCAATTGATGGAAAATATTAGTGGAAAATTCATAAATTTGAAGACATGTTGAGATCAATTTTTATGGAGTTCAAAATTGTATGGGATCAACATCTTCCTCTAATAATGTTATCAAAAAACAATTGTTCCAAATCAAGAATTATAATGGCCCCATATGAAGCCTTTTATGGGAATGGATGAAAAAAACTCACCTTCTAGGATGATTAAGGTGAAAATAATCATCATGAACCTAAAATTGATGAACAAATAGAAGAAAAGGTGAATAACATTCATCATCAAATAACGAAATATCGAAGTTGAAAAAATCATCATATTGATAATCAACGATGAGATTAGATTTTGAGGTTATTGAAAAGGTATTCTTGTATATATATCTATATATGGGAGTCACAATAATTTTGGATGAAATTAATTCTTATCCCTAGCTTATTAGTCCCCTTCATGATACCTGATAATTATAGATTGTTGGCCTATCGACATGCACATCCACAAAACATGACTCAAGTGAATTGTGTATTCCATCTCTCCCTCAATAGATTGTACGTACTAGATAGCTCACATTTAATAAATCTAGATTTAGTATAACTAAAGACCGATATCTCTTGTGTGTAGTATTTCATGAAGATCATAGACTATTGAGATAACGTTTTATACAACCAAACTACTCACCTGGTCAATATACTATGTAGGAATCCCAATTACAGATAGGGGAGATTGTAATCAAATGAACCGATGAATGAGAAGTACCCACAATATTTTTCACCATAGTACGTAAAAGAATCTGTGGGAGGATTTTTATAAGGGTGGAAGGATGTGATGACCCAAAACTCTATCACTGGAAATTCCCTTCTAACAATTATGTCATAAAGAATAAATAATAAACATCCCAAAGAGAAATTGAAAAACATTTATAGTCAGAAACAAATAATGATAAATTATCTAAAAAAAATTGATAATAATTGTGAATATTACAAAAAGAAAATAAATATAATATAATTTATTATGAATAGAAAAATATGGATTTTCTCAATATACCAGTATTATAGTGCTCACAAAAAATATAATGATATAAAACATAATATAAAGAATTGAAAATTTTGTTCATAAATAATGAATGTATAAATTTTTAATAAAATATAATTAAACCTTGAAGGGAAAAAGAATTATTTATTTAAAGTAGTAAACCCATATGATTGTTACAAATCTAACCGTTGAAATGGTAACCCGACTGTAGGAATAGTAAAATGACTCTTTGGAATAGTTATATGGATGAATGAATAGTAACATCAACAAAAAAATTATAATTAATATTTTATCATCTTATAAAAAAATTATAAAATATTTATATCATTGAATGAGTAAATAATATTTTTTTAATGATAACTAAAATGTCAACATTTTGGTAAAAATTAATCTTTTTTAAAATTTTATAATTAATATAATTATTAAAAATAAATATTATTTTCATAAAATAGAATCATAATTTAATATTTATTATCATTATAGTTATAAAATTATTTTACGAGACTATAATTAATTTTTCAATGTTTCATAAAATCAATTATAATATTAAAATCAATATTTTTTCAATAAATGATGATTTTAATGAAAAAATAATAATTTTTCATATTTATAAAAATTTTATCATAAAGTGGAGTCCACTTTTCAAATATAAATGTAGAGATATGGTTATATTTAATTTCAGTTATTTCTATAAATAGCTTAAAATTTCTTGAATAATGATATATGATTATTTATGGTATATGCTAAATACACGAATTTCTGAGCCATGGTTGATGTATGGATGATATTTGAACAATTATATCAATAGCTCCATAAAAAAATATTTTATTAATTGATAACTATAAAAACTACTTATAGTATTTATCCAAAATAAAAATATAATGAATAAAATACACCACCACCTATCCTCACACCTTTTATGCCTTCTATGTTGTCTATATATGACCCAACTATCTTTAAAGGACTCATACAAATGTCTAAGATCTTCATTTCTCAATGAACTATAAAAATCATTTTCTTATGGTCATTCTCAACGAGAGAATATTCATGAGGTAAAATCCACCACCTTTCTCTTTTAAAATAATTCACTCCTCTAAATCATCCCTTACTTTATTATAAAAAGATAAATGGTATCTAATATATGATATATATACTATAATTTTTTGTGTGAATTTAATATTTTTCATCAATACTATTTTCTCCATTTTTTATTCTAAATGTTAAAATATCATCAATTAGTTGTCGATTCACTACCTTCATGCCTGGTGAGTTTTTATTTTCCATGACCATTGTAAAGGATTTTCCTAGAACAATTATTATTTTAAATCTTACTAAAATATTTATATTTTATATTTTATTATTTTATGGAACTAATATTTTAATATACATTATATTAGATAAATTAAAATCTAGTTCACGATGTTTAAAAATCCATTAAAATTAACATGACCTTTAACATCAACATTATATCTAATGAATCATTCTCATACCAAAAAGAAATATGTTATATGGAACCATAAAAAATTATGTAGCTAAATCAATATCATATAAACTCATTTTCTAGGTTTTTATTCCATTTTTAATGATCCCAATTAATTAATGTTATGTGAACTGATCATAAATTCCTAAAATGAATGCTCCTATAATGATAGGATTAAACATCATAACTCATAAAATTGACCAATAATGAACTAAAAAAGATTTTAATAAATAAAATAAAAGAATATGGGGTTATTCATTATGTATTTTATGGAACTAATTTTATTATCCTGGATATTAAGTAAATTTATAGAACACATTCAAACCACATATTAAAGAATCTATCCAAACATCCATGTATTCTTTGGGTTATGATTTTATTATTTGTAACTATAGTATTTACTCATTACTCTTATCAGAAAAATAAAAACTATTTTTATATGCTCCAACATTATCTATCCTAATCAATTTATTCTTATTTTATGGGAAAAATAGAAATTCAAAAGGACTCCTTCCATATTCATCTTGAAAAGGAACCCCAATTGAAGGGAAATTTTTTTAACCTACCTTTTCTCAAGAACAACCCATAATATGAGTAAAAAAAATTAAATTTCTATAATAAATCATTTTATCATGAAAAATAATCTTATTTCCATTATACATATACAAAAATATTTATATCATTTTTAGCATTAAGGATTCCTTAATATTTTAATTACACCTTACTAATGTTTCTAAATTATAATGTTTCTTAAAAACTATTTTTAATTATTTTCCCTTATAATAGACATATATTCTCATATTTTATGAATATATATCCCTATTGAGGTAAAAGTATGTTTTAAATAAATTATTTTAGGGAAACTATTATTATATTCCCAGGGGTTAGGCCTTATGAACTATTTACATGACCTATTTTAATAAATGAGTATCTCTTATGTTTGTCCCTTATGATCGATGTGTAGTTGGGAAAATATATGAATGGAAACATTATGATGGGTGTTACTAGATAACAATCTAATTAATTGGGTAATTTTTATTCTCATGAGACATAATGTATTGGATTATGGAGTAAAACTGATCCATTATGTGACATTTTCACTATGTGATATAATATTTCTAGTTAACCTTTACTCATGTTAATGTTATATTAAATATTATTACCACATTCCTATGTTTCCATGATCATATTATTCAATGCACATTGATATGTGATTACAAAAAATTATTCATGTGAATTTCCTTTAATGTAATACTTTACTTCCATATAACTCATGTGTTATGATTTATTCCCAAATTTATGTCCTTATTTTGATTTTTGGCTCACCACTATTACATATGATTTCCTTAGGTTCTTATATATATATATATAGGTTCTAAATTAGAGTTATGTTCTCCATATGGAATATTAATAAATATAAGTTTCTTTTAAGTTCAATATTTTCAATTTAATGTACATATTCATCAAAAGTCAATACATTTTACGACACATGGTTTATAAATGATGGTTTTTATGCCTAAAAGCATGTTATAATATATTTAATAGTCTATGATTTCTAAAGTTAACACACATAAATCCTGTAATATAACATATATAATTCATAGAGTAATGTTTATTAATTAAATAAAACCTATAAATATTTATGATTAGGAAAGAAAAAAATTCATTATATAATATATATATATTAGAATTTCATAATCCATCTATATAAATAATGTGTATGACATCATTTGATGAATACCATTAATATATTAAATAAAATAGTTGAATAACACTCATATATGAATTAAATAAATTTATTTGAAAATAATAATTATCATTTTCCTTCAAAATCAATTAAAGAGGATGTTATTTTAATCAATGATAATTTTTTTTCAAAACAATAAATCATATAGATGAAGTCAGTTACAAAAAAATGTGGTTGAAAGATACATCTATAAAAAGTTTAAAAAAGATATCCAATTTCAATTCGTACAACACATGGCATGTTATGAGATATGAACATTACCCAATTCATTGTAGAGCTATCTAGAAATACCCATCATAATGAAAAATCATGCATATATGTGCCATATTATTTCTATAAACATATTATAGAAAATTAGGAAAATTAGTTTTATATCCTTTTCATATTGTTCCATATGGAAACATTCATATATATATATATATATATATATTAATAGTTTTATCATGGAAGACCAGGGAAAATAAAGGGTTATGTAATGATACTAATTATAAATGATGGTAAATAAAAAAAGGTGATAAATAATATGGTATATATATATATCTTCTAATTTAATAATATATCATAAAAATAAGTTATAAGGTGCCATTTAAATAATTCTTATCATCAAGTTTATGTAATATAATAAATATTATCATAAAATCATTATGAAAATATATTTGAAAATAATAATTTAAATTATCCTTTGAGAAACATTAAAATGGATGAGTTTGATATACAATGAGAATAATAATTTCATTATTGGAACACATGATATAATAAATGTTAATGATCATAAAATTATTTAAAGGTGGAAGAAAAATATGTTAATTAAAAAAGAATATAAAATAAAATCATTTTATTTATAAAAAAACATATGTGAAAAAAATTAAAATATATTCCATTAATTTTTTTTAAATAATGGTTCATAAAAATTACTTATTTAATAGTTTGTGATGAATTAATTTTAGAACATTTCAAAACATTAAATAGAGAAATCATTAATACAAAAATCTTTCTACGTTAAAAAAGATTAAAATCTATTAAAAATAATCAATAAAATTGAAATTAAAAAAATGGTAATAAATATATCCATTCGTATGATGTGAATATGTGAATGGATTTTTATAAAAACATTATTCAAAACAAATTTTTCTTCTTAAACAAATGTATGGAAGAAAATATTGATGTGTATTGGCACATGGTCATTTATTTATGTAAAACGTGATCAAATATATTTTGATCTACTAAAGAGGAACATTTTAATGATGATTATGAATTTCATCATACACAAATCTGAAAATAAATATTTTACACCAAATTAAATAATCAATAAACTATGTATTATCAATTTCAATTAGTGATGTCAGGACTCATGTAAAACTAACTTGAGTAGAAAATATTTACGACTTCAGTTACATTTGTATCAAAATATATTACTAAAAAATTGCATGAAAATGAACCTTAAATTACATAAATATATTATATCTCATGATAATAACAAAATTTAAGACCATATAGATTATATAAAAGGGAATTGGTGTAATGTAAAATATGTATCAATGAAGGGAGTTTGAGACACAAATCTATTACCATGTTTTCCTACATAGTTGGTCACATTATTACATCATATAATGACATAAAAAAGTAAATTAAAAATATATTTAATACCCTTATTCATCTCTATAACCCTTTTATATAATTTATTTATCATTATTTACAATGAATTTGTAGGTTTCGTATATCATATTATTTATATTATTTTAACACTCATAACTATCTCCACATTCTTTAAATTGTTAATGTTGTTCCATGATCTTTTATAACATGTTAATAATTCCAATATTCGTAATGGTTGGTTAATACATATATATAACGAATATTTATTAATTTCATCTTTCATCCCATGGTATTTTTATTCGGACTCGTAGAGATAATGATAGAGAGAAACTAATTTCATCGGTTTTAATAAAGGCGGATGATATATTATTAACATTTATAAATATTAATATTTATAATATATAAAAATCAAAAAATATTTTATAATTTATTATTTCATATAATAAATACTATATAAATTTCTCTAATCATTTATTATATAACTATTTTAAGCCTCGATCATGTATGAGGCAAAATGATAAGAAAACATGTTGTAATGATTAATGTTGTAAAAAAGTTAATTTATGTTGTGTTAAAATAATATTAACACAATATTATACATTTAATATATATCATATATATTCCTAAAATATATTGATTAACATATTATTAGTGGCTGGTGTTTATAAATTAAATTCATCATTGATGGTTGCGGTAGTTCACATGTAGCATGATAAAAAATTCCATTACTCAATGATTGGATGAAGTAATGGAATATTAAAATATATAAATCAATAATTATAAAAATTTAGTGAAATAAATATTATTATAATAATAAAAACCTGATGCACATTCATGCATGTTGTTATGTTGAATAAGACACATCATTAATGAGGGCGCTAGAACCCACATATACTTTATTAATGATCACATTCTTTAATGAATGTTTGGGAACATGTTAAATTAAATTTTTTTCCATTTAATAAATATATATTTGAAATTAAATACATAATTATTCATAAAACATTTCTCTAATATCATCTAAAACATGAGGTGATGAAAAAATGAACATAATTGTGACATAATGGTTTTTGTTTGTACAGATACATAATCAATGCATTTATTTTTCATAGATTATGATATGTAATGAATAAATAATGGTTTTTATACTTATATAATGAAAAAATAGTATATATTTTATAGTAAATTAAATATATTAATAATATTCAAAAAATTTAGTGATATTGAATATTATAAATAAAGACTATGTACTGAGTAATACTCACATCATGAACGTTGATATTTCTTGGAATTTTATTTTGAATTAAATGGAATACAACAATTAATTGTAGAAAATGAAATCGGGTCATGTGATATGGTTTGAGGATAAAAAAATTATATAGTTTCACAAGGAAATTCGAATATACGGGTTCATAAAGGAGGGGCATAAATGTATTATTTTATATGTGTAGTTGAGGAAAGGTTTGGATTTAAATTATTTTACTAATTTATTTAATTATATAAGTCAAGTTCAATGAACCATATTCCAAGTAATTATGAAGTATCTACAATGATATTTTTGAACCATATCACATCCACAAATGTTTTAGATACCATTGAGTGATTTTGGGGTTTCCACATTAAATTATAACTTTACTCAAGTGTAATTTTCCCTATTGTAACTATTACATTTAACCATGTTAATATATTATGTATTTATTATTAATATTGATCAATTAAAAAAATAATATAAATTATATATTTTAATATTTAAAATGGATGATCTTAATTGATAACAATTATTTTTTTGATAATATATTATAAGCATATAGTTTATGATTGAGTTAAAAATGTTAATGTCAATAAATTTTATGTACTGAGTTCTTTTACTATTAATGAAATGAATGTTATGTGACATTAAAATTAATACATAAATAATGATTCCTAATATATATATTTATTTAATAAATATGAAAAATTGATTTCTTAATTAATGTAACCTTTTACAATAGTTATAAAAAAGATGGAAATGTGTCCACTACATTGAAATAGTTATAAAAAATTGTAGAATGTTATTAAATTATTTAATATTGGATCACATAAACTGTTTTCTAACCGTCTAGCTCATTCTTATATTCTGATATGTTTAAGAAAGTTATAACTCTAAAAAAACTATATATGAGTAAAATTTGATATATTTTGAAAATGATAAAAAATGAACTATGTTTTTATATTATAAAATCACAAATAAATTTTATTCTATATGATTATATATCAAAAAATTTATATCTATATTTTAATAGAAAATATTAATATAATGATAAATTTAATTATTTTAAAATCTTTCTTAAACATTAAACATTTATATTATTACTTTATATAAGTTTTCAAATTTAAATAGGTTCAATATTTTATATCCTATATATATATATTATATTTTATAGAAATGAAAATTGAAATATTAATTTTCTTAATATACAAGTGTATCATGACCATCATTTTATTATGTGTGAAAAATGATTTCAGACCTTGTATTATTAAAATAAAAAATAATAAAATCACTAAATGTTTCATTATATTCATTTATTGGATGTTTGTTTTCCAGCTATTTGGGATTTAAGACCTTTTGATTGAATGGACTATGAAGGAACTATCATTCATCATGATGGTTCTTTTTTAAGAATCCTTTTTGTTCATGAAATAGATGTAAATCAGTGCATCAATACATTATTTACAAGAACAAATAGTGATATTCAACATCTACTGGGAAACTTATTATTCAAGTTTGAGATGTTTATTTGATGTAAAATAAGTTATTGATATCATATTCTTATAGAATGTATTGTCCTTATCTATAAATCTAATTCACCTATTATCCAGAGTTGGTGATAATAGTGCTTTCTTCATTGTGTGAAGAAATTACATAATCGATGAATGCTTAATCATATTCAAGTACAATTAAATCATAATATCTTTTTTTGACATTCATGTATCTAAATTATTTTCAATATTAATGGATAGGGCATTTCATATGATCGTGACTCTTTTATTTCTTATTCCCAAGTTATGGGGAATCTTGTGGCTAGCGTTCTATATACGTTATCTGGAAGAGAGTTCATTTGACAGTCTAATGATATTTTGAAACATACTGTAGTGACAGAGAAGATGCATATTGATAAAAAATTAGTTAGTGGCTATGGTTTGATTTTTCATTTGAGATTGTAGTAAAACTTTTTAATGAAGGTGGTAGAGTCTCATTATTGATTCATAGTGGATTAGGTGATGTGAGGTTGTGTTAGCCATAACGATACTCAATAGGGGTAGTCATAGGATCTCTTAACATAAATTTTTTTTGGGAAACATGTTTATTTTGAATATCATGAGTTAGGGTGTTCCTCATGAGATCAACATATCAACATTAGTAGTTTTTACTTGTGTGAAAAATAATTATTGCCTGTAGATGTGGAGACACTAGTGTCACAGAGGATAATACCTTATAGTGTGATGAAAAGATGTGTGATTTGTACCTTGAGTTGTTTTTAATATTTTTTCCTTTTTTTGGTGGTCAATTTATATTATTATTAATTTAAAAGACCTTTTATTTTATTTTATCCCTTTAATTTTTATCATGTTTCAAATTTGGATATAATAAGATTGTTGATAGGTATCTAACATGATTTTTTATTGGACATATCAATTTTAACATTATTTACATTCTCAAAACATTTCATATTTCTATTTTCATTTTAGTGGTATAAAAAGGTATTTTAACAACAATATGGGTGAGTTCAACATGAAATCAAAGATGGAAGAAAATATTAGGGCTTGAAGCTAAGGTTTGTTGCAATGTGATGTCCTTTGAGACCAAATATAGTTCTTAAAACATATAAAACAAGTGATAATGGGTTTTAGTGGATTTTATCACTCTCTCAGGGCAATAATATAGTGGTGAGTCCTTATATGGAGACCTACAATAGTTGGTTTTGGTGCATCTCAATATATATGGGGAGTTATAACATTTTATATTATTAGGGAATAATAAGCCATAAGATTTAAAAAAATTATATTAATGGATCCCTTATATTGAGGATTCTACAATGGCTAGTTTTTTATGAATTTGGAGTATTGGGGATATTTATCGCATACTGTATGGAATATTCCATAGAAATAACCATAGATTAAGGTTATCAACATATTTTACGTTGTTTATTCATGTGTATAGTTGGGACAAGGGTGATTATAGGGTGGCACAAATACATTCACCATGGATTGAGGCCAAAACCCACTCTCTTTGACATGGTTAGGGGTGTTATTTCATAGTCATATAATTAATATATATTATATAAAATCTAATGATTCTTGGAAACTCATTATTCCAAAAACATGGATATTGATTTTTAGGTTAACTATGGTATCTTTTTGGAAATCTTTATCCCACATTGAGGAATTGGTTCCCAATGTTGCAAGATTTCTGCACATAATTCCAATGAGATTTCACCTTATTTAGAAACTCTTTTACTTCTTCTTATAATTTTAGTAGAGAATATGGATCTAAAAACCATTTATTGGGGCATTATGGAAATATGTGATGTAGAGGATTTTTTAATTGGGCTGAACCACATTACTAATATTTCCACCATCTATTTTCTACATTATTATCACATCATTTCATAGAGAATTGCGTTGGATTTTTTGATGAAGGTGATCCCCTTTGTATCATTTTTTTATAATAAATCATAACATTATATTCTGTTGTTTTTATTTTGGTTTTTTATGGTGATTAAATTTACTAGATAATGAATTGTGAGAACACAAAATGAAGGGGAAGATAAATCTCAAATATGTTTACAAGGAGTTTTATATATCTATATGAAATTATTCTCCATGTTTCTATTTTTATTGATCAGTGATAATGTTAATCCATATATATTATGTAGATTCTAGTATATATAAACCAATTTCAATTTTTTGCCATAAAATAACCCTTAATAAATGATTAATGGTATATATATATATTCATTAAAAATTTCATTTGGGTGAAACTGAGATTTTTTCAAATCAACAGTGGAAGTGATGATGATATTTTTTTCTGAAATCCCTCATTCATCTAATTTATTGAAAACTGTGGAAGATGGAATCAAATGTTATGTGATTTATTGTTATTTTTGTGTTATTAATTTTTTGAGTACACCTTGAAGTGAATGTGTTATGTTGGTAATGACTCAATCGAGTGAAGGATGTGTTAGGGATGTATGGCTATGGTTTCTTATCCTAATATTCATTTTGGGATGAGTTTTTTTGGATGAGTGATGATCATTATTATATGATGGTCAAGCTGTGTTCATGACTGGGGGTGATATGTTGTTTTACAATTGAGAGAATGACGGGATGTTATGTTATTACCCTTATGTATGTTTCCATGTATCACCTGATAGTGATATTTATAATTAATGGATTATATCATTGAAAACAATTAATTTTTTGCAATTAATTAATTAAATTAATGAAAAAGTATTGGTTGTAATGAATACAGAAATGGATAAATTAAATAAGAGTTTTTATATATATTGGATTTTCATTAAATATTCAACCGAATAGATAAAAAATTATAAATGTATTGATAACATGGGAATAATTATTTTTATAATCTTTATATTAATGTTGAATTATTGGTTTTGTGTGTATGGTTATTTCTTACGTTAATGATTCATTTAGTTGTAGTAATTGTTCATCAAGGATGTTTTGTAACAATGTGGTATTGTTTTGTAGCATGATATTAAAGTTAAATGTTAACATATAGCCTATGAATTACTTCTATTTATCATCCATATATTTTTAGGTTATTTATATACGAACCGCATACATGTTAAGAACAATAAACCGGTTCAAAAATGTTTTGGGAATTGTTTTCTAGAATTTCTATGATGGACATGGAATAAATGGATGATTTCTCTCCTTCACCACTCTCTTATTGAATGTTGCGTCTGATGATAGAATTTTAAGTGCAAGATAATATACACTATTGGTTAGAAATTTTGTGGATATTATTATTAATAATATTCTTATATATATATGTGGTAATACATGGATTGTTTAGTCAAAAGTTTCATTCTGACATTTCTCATTATATTATGTTTCGAAAATTACAAAAACATTTTCTTAATAACTCTATTTATTTTAATGAATATTTATATGAAGTTCGTTTGTAATTATTTCTATCTATATCAACATTTAAATGCATTTTATTTAACCTTGATAGATAATTATAACATTATTTTTATTACGATAGAAAAATTGGATCCATAATAAAACAAGGAATCCTTTAATTTCTCAATTTCAAATCATCCAGAATTGTGATTCAGTTTTTCTCAATTTTGTGAATCCAATTTTCTTCCACAATTATGAATCCTCAAATATTAGGAATTCAATTAACACATCTTTATATTCTGTTTGAAGAAAAAATATGAACCCTATTCATGGCTCCCCAATTCCAAAATATCAAAATTTTGAAGTCTGACTATCTCTTTCTAAATTTTGATTCTCAATAATTTCCTTACCTAATTTTATATATTCCATAATGTTACTATATTTTCTCAATGAAATTTTTTGATAACATTTTTAATGTTACTATATTCCAATAATGTAATGTTTCATATAATTGGATTCAAGAATAATTACTATGTCTCAATATATTTTAATTTAATAAATGATGTCCTCGAATCTATTATTATATGACTATTGTTTGTTCCAGTTGTACATGTCCCTCCAAATTTTCTAGAAAAATATGACCACTGGAGGAAAATCTGATTGTTGGATATCTTGCTAATAAATACCCATTCATTTGAAGGTGTTCTATGAGGTGAATGTTTGGGAGAACTGATACTCTGGGAGAGCTCTAACAAAATTTCTTTCTGTTAAAGCCTTGAAAATATTATGTTTTGATCTACTTTTTTGACATAATTATGATCTTCAAAAATATTAGTTCTGCTAGGTTTGGCATTTATTTTTTCAAAACACAATAAAGGTCTTCCAATTTGATGGAAGATATATGTTTAGATTACCATCTTAATTGAGAGCTTCCTTGTTTAAGGAAGATAAAGGTGATGATCACCTTATAGATCGTGGACTTGTGGGAATAAGATGAGAGATACCAATAATTGATTTGAGTGCCTACCATTATTTTAGAAAGATTTAATTTAATGAAATTGTAAATAAAGGGAAATTTATCCAAGGATTTTTGGATACACTACTCTTTGGGTTAAATTTTTTGTACTCATTTATATGAAAATTGATTTTCACCTGAAATTAGTAATAATAAGAAACTATTTCTAATACATTATCATTAGATGTACAGATTAAGATAAAATTATTCTTATGTATACCTATGTACATAATTAATTTCAATAATTATCTTTATCAGGCCCAATGTGGTATTAATAAAAATTATAGAAGAGGGTTAATGTGAATCCAATTTGTTTAACCTTCTTAAAAAATAATTTCATATGGTTAAAAATGAATGTTTTTAAACTCAATATTTACCCCTATATGATTGAGTATCTATATTCAGATTTTGATCCTACAATTGGTATCTGATTAGGACTCTAAGATATAGATACATACACTAATTATGAAAAGGATGATTTTTACTAGTGAGTTTAGTTACGCATTTTTTTTAATTTTCTAGGTTTTAATTTTTATAATATTTATTTTATAAACAGTTCATACACTAACATGTGTTGTGGAAATAAAATCTTGTAATATTTCATAAGAAAATGTAGATCCCTAGAGATTTTGTACAATAAAAGACCACCTCTTTATTGTATGAATGATATGGAATATTGGAGTGATGGAATGAAGTCTTTTTTCTTTCAAATCTTTTGTGGGTATTTTTTAATGCTTTCTGGAGACTATAAAATTTCTAATAAGTAAGTAAAAACATTTACTAATCAAATAAAATCAACAATATCAACTAAAATATAAGGTGTACAATACAAATATTTATTCAATTACTATGAATACTTATATCTAAATTTTATCTTATGAAGTAGATAACAATAAATATAAGAAAATATATGATACAAATTTTGGTACATCTAAATTCATTTAAACTAGATTAGCCATGAATAAAGTCTAATGGAGAACCAGTAGCTATAGTTCAACATAGATTTATGATTATTTTTAACATCCTACGTTTAATTGAAAAAAAGGTATATATGATGTGATTATTAAAGATAAATTTATATACCATATTTATAATTAATATGGATCAATGTGAACTGATATTGATGAGTCATGGAATGTCAAACCTATAACTCTTGATAAATTATTTAGAACTATCATACAACATTAGAATAGATATATCATATATTCTAATAATATAAATAAGAAGAATCTAAGTGTTGATTTTTCTACTCTTTGAAATCATATGAATGAAAAAACACAAATGAAATTTGTTAAGTTAATAGAGTCTAGGAATGTTGTTTTTCTGACAGGCTCATGAGAATGTGAATAGTCAGAGCATGAGATATATAATCTTTCATAAATAATGAACAATATTGTTCATAGGATGTATTTAAAATATAGTTTAAAAAAAGATATGATATATTAGAATGAATCTGAAGTCACATGTTATAATTTCAAGAAAGCATGATATATAAGACATGATTTTCCTAATGTCAAAATAAATGACCAGAAAGATAAAATTTATGAGGGGAATCATAAATGACATTACAAGAATAATGGAAATAATGTTTTGAAGAAAATGATTCTTGGAGTGCAAGTGGGGGGAGACTCATCTACTTAATATATAGACGATTAATATTTTGAGAAAAAACATTGGACTTATTTCTAGAATGGTGATTTGAAAACCAATGTTTCATCGATATAGTACACACTTATGAATCCTTAACTAACATATCATTATATTGTAATTATCCAAAGGAAGAACATTAAACAGCCTCTAATGATGAATCATCCACTAAAGAAGATATTTTACCCTCTTTTGAAGAAGTATCTATGTTTTCCAAGTCACTTTAATTTGAAAATATTATGTTATAAATAAACATGAATAGGAAAATTCCAGAATAAAAATTATAAAAAAATAACTATTAAGCCATTCTAAAGATCTTGAGGAAAAATATTTTGAGATTGTTTCTATTTCTAAAAACCGTGATGAATTCAATTCTGTAAAGGATAAACATTCGAAGTATTTCAAATAAATTTTCACCAGGAAATTTTTTTATGGAAATATCAAATTATTATTTTTTCCAATATGAGGATGATAATATAGTCATTAGGCAAAAGTCTGAAATTTTTTTCTTTAAATAAACTTTTTTCATAATTTACATTTGGTAATAGAAGTTTTGATAACATGTATTCAAAACTTTAACCTCATATGAATAGTTCTATAATGGGTTATACTAACTCAAAAATTGATTTTAGTCACAATAGTTTTGTACCTCATAGTGTATATTTTTCCCCAAGTATAAAAGTAGTATAAATGGGGGGAAACATTTTAATTTAAGTAAAATTTAATCATTAGGATATCATAAATCGTCATTTTTTATGAAAATGTAGATATATAAGAAACTACATTTTATCATTTTCATATCTAGGAAAGATTGGATTTCGATAAACTAATTGTTTAATTTCCATGAAAACATAGGGTGTGACAACAAAAACTCATTGTACATTATTAATGGATATTCCAAAAACATGAATTCAAAAAAACATATTAGAAAATATTATTAAGATAGAAGCTAGAAGAGTCACTTTTGGAATAATTCTCATGGAGAAATTGTTGGTATAGGTAACCTTATAGCTTTTGGAAAAACCATAATTTCAAATGTTTTATTTGTGAATGGTCTAAACCACAACCTTAAATGTATAAATTAATTAGGTTATAAAGGTAATATTCTGAAATTTATGAATGATAAGTTATTAGTATAAAATTACAAGTATGATTTCATTCTATCTACCCATAGGCCTAATAATGATTATAAAATTAACGGAGAAGACCTCATAGGCCATGAATTTCTTTTATTAATTAAAATCAAAGAACAATCATGGTTATGGAATAGAATATTGGGACATTTTATCTAAAGGAACTTATGTAAACTATATATAAAAATACATTCAAAGGATTTACTAGATCTTAGGTTTGATTCATCAAAAATATGTGACCCACGTCAATATGGAATGAAACATAATCCAAGCATTAAATCTATAACTTATGTGTCATCATCTGATGCATTAGATCTACTTCACATGGCATTTTTCAGTATGAAACATACTAGATGTATAAGTGGAAGATATAATGTATTTTTTTAGTTCATGATTACACTTGATTACATTGGTAAATTTACTAGTAAAAAACATTGATTCATTTTTTTGTTTTTAATAATTTTTAGAAAAAGATAAAAATGAGAAAAAAATTCACTGATAACTATTTATCATAATCATGGATGAGAGTATGAAAATACAGATTTTAAAACATTTTTTAGTAGGAATGGAATTTTACAAAACATATTTTCTCCTATAACTTCTCCGAAAAATGGAATTGTTTTCAGAAGAATCTAAATTCTATATGAGATAACAATATACATTTTGAGTGAATACACAATAGCTAAACATTTATAGTCTGAAGATATATATACTTCTGGTTATTATATAAATCAATTTTTTATATGTTCATTAATTAATAAAACATCTTTTGGGTTGGAGAAATGTTGAAACCCCAAAGGTTTATACTTCAGAGTAACTGGATGAAAAATATTCATTTTTAATAAAAAAATATATCTTACAAAAAAACACACCCGAATGTGATGATAGAATTTTTAAGCCTATTCCACAACTTCAATGGCTTACTGTGTTTTCAAAAAATATTTCATTTACTAATGAAGAAATAGTACTTGTTATATTTGATGAAACTGGTCCATTTTATTTTAAATAACCTCAACCAACATCATCATATGTGTTTGAAAAAACTGATTTTCATCCCTTGATAAATGACTCTTCTAATCATTATAATACATAGTTAAATGTTTCTAATGTATTCACACCAGATGATTTTATACCATATGTTGATGAACGGTTATTAAAAAACAAAATGCAGTTATTTCTAAGGAATCATCCATGTAATACTACCATTGGTGATGTAAATAAATGAGTAAGGACATGAAGTTCTTTATGAAATGATGTACAACATCTTGAATTTCTTTACCAAAATAGAACCAAAAATACTATTGATGATTTAAATGATTAATATTTTATTAATACTACTGAATATCAGAACAATGAATTCCAAAAGAATAATGTCAAGTCCTTTGTTGAAATATCTAAAGAATCTTTTTTAATTAGGGTAATAAGGGTTTTCAAAAATAAATGTGATGAAAATGGAAGAACTGTAAGATATAATGAAATATTACATGTAAAATTATATAATAAACATTAAGTGATAGACTATGAAGAGACCTATGATCTGGTCGCATTACATGAATATATTTGAATTATCATAGAATTTTTAGTATTCTATAATTAAAAACTTTTTCATACCTGTGTGATGTGTGATTTACATAATGGATATATTTATGAGGAATATTATGATAAAAACCCCATTGGTTTTGAAGAAACATAACATCATAAAAATTTATCTAAAACTAAAAAATAATTATATGGCCTTAAACATGCCCCTTGAGCCTAATATGATAGACTTATAAGATTTTTGTTACAAAAAAATTATGTTAAAGAAATATTGAACCAAACATTTTTATAAATTAAGAAAATAAATATGTTTTAATTTTACAAATCTATGTGGATGGAATTATATTTTAATTAAAATATAAAATCTTAAATATTTCATTTTCATATCTTATGAAATCCGAGTTTGAAATGCGTTTGATGGTTGAGTTAACATTTCTCCTTGGATTTCTAATTTACTAAAAACTAGAAGGAAATTTTATATCCCAACATTAGTTTATTAAATATATTCTTAAAATATATGTATAAGAAAACTCTAAAAGTATAAGTTCTCTAATCGGTACCTCACATATCCTTAATCGTGAGGAAGATACAAAATAAGTAGATCAAGAATATTTTAGATGTATGATGGGATGTTTTCATTCTTAATATCTATTCATCCAAACATTATTATTTCAATTTCAATAATTGAATGATATCAATATAATACAAAAAAATATCATTTAAAAGAAGTTAAAAAATCTTCAACAATGTAAAGGGAACTATGGATTTTTGAATATTCAATTCATCTAGAAATGATTTTTTTAAATACATTGTTGGATACTGATTATGATGATTATAGAATGTATAGGAAAATTACATATAGATCATTTTATTTCATAGTGGATTCATTAGTCTATTTTTCATGTAAGAATCAACACTCTATAGAACATTCCACTGGTGAATAAAATATGTGGCACCTGGAAGACATTGTACTAATGTGTTGCTGATGCAACACACAATCAAAATATTATGGCATAAGTTTTACTAAAACATGGATACTATGTGATAGAAATACTTCCATATAATTAATATAAAACTCTTTACAGTTTATCATGCAATGAATATAAATGTAGGCATCACATTTTTTAGGATCACTCACTTAAAAGAGATGAAATTTTATAATATATTAGAATCTATGAAAAAATTTGTTGATATTGTTACAATATAATTACCTTCTGATATGTTTTAATACATTAAATAAATTTGAGAAACGATAAATTTATGTTAATAAATCATATCTACTTATTGTTAAAATATTCTACTATCATTAATATACTCTTTTTCATAGGGATATTACACATTATTTTCTTAAATTTTTCCATTTTTCTGATCCTAATAATTTTTTTCAGAAGAAAATAAATTTTTTTAAACCAAATAAATATTTTGGAATGTAAAACAATTTTCATTACATATTATATTTTTTAAAAAACTAAAAAAAAATTTAGATCCAAATAAATTTTCCGGATCCTAATAAATTTATTATAACCTAACTAAACATTTTTTATTCTAACAAATATTTTCAAAACCTATAAAAAGTTTTCAAACACTAATAAAAAATTTGGAATCAAAGATTTCTAGTAAAAATATTATCAAACACTAATAAACCTACAAAGAACTCTGAAATTCGCATCTCTTTAACTATTATATCACTTTTTTGAATTCTATATATTTTTATTTCAATCATGTTTTTAATAAATGTTTTATCAAATTTACAATTAATTAATTACGATTTTTTCAAATTAACCCTCAAATGATCATAACATATATACCTTCGTTGGCTTAATATCTTCCATGAGATATGATCTATTTATTCCCAATAATGGGATTAATTTTGGAAGCAGAATTGTAACCGTAATTCCAATATACAAGAGTGAACCCTCTGTAACCCACCTCATTTTCTATAGTTCTCCACCTGAGTTGATGTGGCCCTTAAATATATCTATTATATACTCTAGACCGATTTCTTATGTTTCAAATCCCTTTATTATGCATCAGATGCCTCTATCAATATTTTCTCAAACATCAATACCATCCAAATTATTCAAGGATAGGTTTATTTTCGAATAAATGTTAGTTGATCTGAATTTCTAAATTAGAAATGATTCTTTAATACATAATATCATAATGAATCAAGGTTGGGAAAAATTGTGTTTCCAAAAAAATGGAGAACACGATCCAGTATAAGAAGACTTATTGTTTGAATTTAATGAATCTGTTGAATTCTTCAATGAATGTGGAAATGATATGTTTCATTTTAAGAGTTATGGGAAAAACATTCAATGTAATATAAGAAATATGTCGTCGACCTTATTATATATTATGATTTTGAATCATAATATCTATCTCATAATATTCTAGATTCAGAAGGCTCTTTTGATAGAGAAAAATCTATTAATTTCTTAAGTACTCAATGATTAAAGAAGAAAAATATTTCCATCCTTTTAGTTGACTACATGATTGTAGAATTATAGATGTAAAGAGTTTTAATAACATGGTATAGAGAGATTAACAACTTAATAATAATAGATATCATCATGGTGGATTTTCTTTTTAATCTATGGACGACGAACCTAGTTAAGTGCATCTTTCTTTCAATTCGTAAAATAAAAAATGGCTCTATCAAGTCATAGATTTATGTCATTATAGAAACATTTCCCAATCTTATAATAGTTTTTTGAACCTTTTCAATAACCCTTTCATGTCAAATCCAAAAAATATAATGATTTTCCATTCATGCGATGCGGGAATTAATGGATTGTAATTTTCATCTACAGATAAGAAAAATTAGTTTGTTGAATTATCAATAAAATCCTGAGATGTTGGAAAATGCGCCATGATTTTTTTTTGAGAAAATAAATTATGATGTTATATAACCACATAAAACCTTTCGAGCTATCGAACCCCCTTTATGAAGAAATATATGACCTAACCAAATGATGTTATAGGAATGTGGAGATAAGACATAGATATAAGTAATGAAGGAGATCTATTAGTTGGGTTAGATCTAGATTAAGATAAAGCCTTAAAGTATTATAAAGGATACTAATATGATAAAAAATGAAACAAATCTTAAGAATATGAAAATGAAAGGAGATATCAATAAATACCAATTAAAACATATAGAAAATCATTTAAATACATTCATATTCCAGAGTCCTTTTTTCATTAATCTAAATGTCCTCAACAATCACAAAAAGTGGCAGTTGAGGCTGTCCAAATAGAAAAAGGGAATTAAGTTGTTACAGACACAGTCTAGATACTTCATGAATAGTCCCATGAAGAAAAATAAGATTAAAATATTTATGATAAATAAATTTACTCTGAAATTCCCAAAATTTAAGAAAATAAGATGCAGTGTCAGTCTGGTATGTTATCTATGATATCCTCTACATCCTCCTTATTCAATCATACTTCATTAGAAATGTCAATTCATAAAACATCTCATTTATGAAAGATGATGATGTTGGTACTGATGTGCATCAAATTCCTTCTACTGGTGATGTTAATTATGGTGGTAATTTTGATAATGAATATGATGAAAATTATAATGATGCAAATATTTTTCATATTTTTGATGAAATATAATAAAACCATATAATAGATAAATTATTCATAGTGAAATAGATAGGGATAAAATAATATGTCTTAAAATATATGAAATATGAATTGAATTCAGATAGATCTTCCTTCTCTGTAGGGGAAGATATTATTTGTTCAATCCATAAAGAATATGGTGAAAACCATTACTTATTTGTTGAATCGTGATTCATGATTTTATCTTATTCATGAACTCATTAATCATAAATAAGAATCAACAACACTTTTAAGGGAAAATATCATAAACCATGACGTTGATTTCAAATCCTTTGTGCAGAATTATGATTCTTAGAGGATGACATATTGATATATAAAAAACTGCCAAATCAGATTACATGTTATCTTCAAACTCTCAATGATATGCATAAGATAGTAAATGGATCCTTAGAAGAGTTGAATGTTAAATTCAACACTCTTTCAAATAACTTATCATAAAGGATAGAGGAAGGAAATGATATTCAGTTTTAATAAGTCATGTATTAGTATGGGAAACTGAATTCTCTTTCTCAATATGTAAAAATAGTCAAAAATAAAAAATATAATGTATATGAAATGATTATGTCCTATGAATAAATTATTAATAGCCATAATGAAAATATTTAGATACTTGAGAAATATATTCATCATCATCAAGTGGTGTAAGAGTAGTTTCAAGATGATCAAAAGGGTATCAAGAAGTTGATGGCTCTTATATGGCCCTTAATACTAAAGTATGATTTATTTTAAATATATTTTTTGATCTCTTGTTGATTTTTTATGTGATAATAAATTTTAATCTTCTTTGTTTTGTAAATAATTTTTTCATACTTTTAAATTATATTTTTCCTCAAACCATTTATTTGTTAGAAAACAAAAAGGGGAGAATAATTTTTAAAAAATAATATCAGTCTAAATAATATAATGTATAAGTAAGGAGGATAACTCTTAAAGAATAGGTAAATAAGTAAGGGAGAGATATTTTATCAATAAAGGATGAAAAATATATAATTTCATAATATGATCCATAGGGGGATTTCACAACCTATGGGGGTGTTAGTCATATTCATCTTATTGAATAATCTATGTTGAAGATATGTTTTTATTTTATGTTAAAATATGAATACTTATGGTTTTTTAATATTCTTTTCATAAATATGTTATTTGAGGTTCCCAAAAATGGGGAGATTGTTGACACAAATGTTTCCTTTTGACTTTTATCAATCCATTATATTTTAGAAATAAAAAAAAGTTTCATAATAATACTTTTAATCTATATGAAAATTTAAATGTATTACTTTATATTTTTTTCTACCTATTAGGAAATCAATAGGAATGTTATTTAAACTTTTCAAGAAAGTATAAAATTATTTTCCTTAATTATTAACAAATTAAATCCATAATAAAAATCAGAAAAATTCTATTTTTCTATTCCGAAAAATCCAAAATTGTGATTTTGATTCCCTCATTTTCTCATGTCTCCTTCCCTTCCTCTGTTCTGAGTCATCCAAACTTTTAAATATGATTTAAACATACTAAAATTATTATTCACTCAATAATTAAAATATGATTCACTATTTCTCAATTATTAAATATTTAAAAAAATATACTGATTCTATTATCCCCATTAGAATTATCAACAATTTTGAGATCTGATTTTATATCATTTTTAGTGAAACTATATTTACTTAATGAAATATTTTCATAAAATTATAAAGGTTACTTTATTACTTTAATATAGTGTTTTTAAATAATAAAATTCATACATACATCATTTTTTCATCATATTTTTATATACTAAATGATGTTGTTAAATCTATTATTATATGACTATTGTATGTGCTTGTTGTACTGGTCCCTCCAATGTTTTAGCAAAAATATGATCGTTGGGGGAAGATCTGACATATGATGATCTTGCCTATATATACCAAGTACTTTTTAGGAGTTCAATGCTATGAACGTTTTGGATAATTAATATTCTTAGAAGAGCTCTTCCAAATTTTTTTTTGTGAATGGCTTGAATAGATTATGTTTTCGAAAACTTGTTCGACATACTTTAGAACATCAAAAAGTTTATTTTTCATAGAATGAAATTGATTGTAGATATATATATCTGACATATTTGAATTTGAAGGAAGATAGAGGTGTCTATTACAAACTTAATCAATAGATTCCATGTTGAAGGATTACGTAGGTGTCGATCACCATATTAATCAAGGGGTTAAAGGGATAGAAAGAAAAATATTGATCATCGTATTGAGTTCCAACCCTTTTGTGGGTATGAAATTATTCCATGAAATTATAAATCATGTTATATTTATCAAAGGTTTTTTGGATACACTACTCTCTGGATTAAAAGACTTGTATTGTTTTATAAGTACTATAAATTTTTGTATCAATTTTTTATAATAGGAATGTGTTATTTGTACTTTCTAGTTTTTTTTATTCTAATTAAAAACATTGTACTCTTTAAAATAGAATCATGTTTATGTATACATGTGTACTTATTTCATTTCAACAATCTATATTATTGTGCCAAAATTGTTTTTTCTATAAACACACTGAAGAGGATTTATGTGAATATTATTTGTATAATCACGTTAAACTAATTTTTTTAAGGTGAAAACACATGTTTTAAAACATAAAATTCACCCCTCTATGTATTTGAGTTTCTATATTTACATATATCCTATATTGTTATAGAAGTTCAAGATGTGGATTTCCTTCAATTTTTTGATAGCCTAATTCTATTTTTATTAGTTTGTGAATGGACACATGTTAGAATGAATAATTATTGATTCTATTACATGATGACTGGACTTGATAGATGCTATAGTAGGTTGGGTTTTTTCTATTACCACATTAAATACACATAATATATAATTACTTGTTTATAAGGAAGGGGTCAGAGAACATGACATTCATTGTTGTGGAATAAGAATATCAACTTACATGGGAAGTCGATTCCATGTTATGATATTTATATTATGTTGATATTTTTTTACTACAATTTATTCATTAATTAGAATGTGAGAATTTCTGGGTAAAAGTTGAAATTTTGACCTATTGGGTGCATGTTTGGTACATAGGATATTTTTTCATGAATTTGTATGCTCCTTTCACATTTCAAAAAGACCATGTTTTGATGATAATACTTAGTATATAATATATTATCATAAAATGTATATACCAACTATATTTCGTGTTTCTAGGATAGTTTCAATGACTGAGATGGTAATAAATGGTTTAGATAGTGGTGTTTTTGCTGAAACACATCTATAACAAAATAAATTTTGGTACATTATTATGTAGAATTTTATTGTATTTCATGACATGCAATGTCAGATGGTTTTGATATTTATATTAAATGAGGTAGAGTATAGAGTGGTTCTATCCTATATCACGATGATATTTATCAATATTTTAGGTCAATTCATTACATTTGTGTAATTTCTATACCATCAATTATAGTCTCTTACCCATTGACTACTTGAGGAATAATTTAGTGGATATTGTATCTCTTTACTACTATCCCCATAGGTGTACTAGTGGGAGAGGGTTATGAAAAATAAACTAATTATTTTCCAATAAAATTTATATACATTAATTTTATATCATCTCATAATTTTCCATATATGTATCAGAATGTAAATTTTATTTGGGAAATCGTCCATACCTCTTATTTGCAGTCTAGAATAATTATCTTACATGTAAAATTTTTTAATTATATTTTTTCAGTTATTCTACATTATTTATTTCGTAGTGCCTTTTTCAAAGGAATTAAATTTCAATAGAAAAATGAATCTTTCTAAAAAAAATGGAATTGTAGTCATTTTAAACAAATATTTACCATATATGAAAGGACCGAATGAAACATTATTTTTAATTATTATCTGAACAAACACATTATCTTGGATTCCTTTTGAATTTTCATTATTAAAAATTGTATATTTGTTTTTATGTGTTTGCAAAAGATTATTATATTCCATTTTTTCTATAATATTTCATTTTAAAATTATCCATTTTATAAATATAGATGGTAGTACTTATTATTTTTTAATTTAAGCTTTAATGGTACTATATATTTTCTTTTAATCTATTTAGACATCAATTATTATTATATATGTATTTTCAGAAATATAATCTAATTATATTTTCACCATCATTACCTAGATGGATTACTAAAATGTCTTATTATTGTTCACATTAAACATGCTTCTCTCCAATGGGTGAATGAATCCATGAGGTTTTTAATAATGTTTTCAAGTTCATGTATCATGAATATGCATTGTTTTTTATAGGTATAGTAGGAATTAAAAAAACCTATAATTAATTATAAAAATTATTAAATCACATGATAACTATTGATGTAGTGTAATCCTTGACACATAATAGACATTATCCAGAAATTGATTGGTTGGCTGGAAATTTTATCTAGATCCAATTAAGTGTGTAAGGACATATAATCATCGATCAAAAAGCATAAGGATTGATAAGAAAAATCAACATCAATATGAAAATCTATTAATAATGTGATGATAGTCATTGTATTGATACTTGGAAAAAGTCATGATTTTCATTTCATTTCTATACGTCAAATTCTTACGTGTATGTTATATTAGCATTGATAATTATTAATGACTCATGTTTCCATACTATTATTTCAAAATTCGTCTGTTATACTAGAATTCATATTACATTAAAAATGTTTTTTTATCAATAAATTATTTTTTTAATATTTTATGTCTCGTATATGAACCCTGATTATGTTCTCATATCCACATTATTATTGATTTAAAAAATATCATCATTTATTTAAATATATTATCTTTACATTTACAAAGAATTTGATCTCACCCATTCTTATGTAACCATTTCACATATTATGAAGAATATTATTACATTTGATGTGTCAAAAATAGTATTTTGTGAGAGGAAATTTAATTAGATATATTTATTATCATGAATAATAAATTTTTATTTATATAGTTCACAATGACACAAACCCTAGAGGTTATAGGGTGTAATTTCATATATTATATAATTAGTTCATACATAATATGATAAAATTTGATTGCATGTTAAGCTCGAGTATCCTGAGTTTTTATCTGAGTATTTTATAGTTTTAATTATTGGTTACAATAAAAAGAAATAAATTAAAAAAAATTTGATGAACCAAAAGTGATGTAGGAGCAACCTAAAATTAATCATGATGAACAAATGGTGGTATATGTTATACAATTTTTGGATTGATATTCTACATAATATGTAATATTTCCATTATTAGTTTTTTTAATACTGATGTTATCCATGTTGAATTTTGAAACATATGAAATGTATAATCATAAATTGGGGTGGATATATGCACACTCAACAATGAATGTTTGATATTTTATTCCAATTATATGAATTATTTCATATATTGAAAGCCATACTTAACTATAATTACATACCCTAAATGGTTTGATATTAAAACGTCATTGTGAATATATAGTGGTATAATGATTGTGTACCATGTATATAATCCCTCAAAGATAGAAGATTGTGGGAATATACTTCTTGTAAATTGTATTATTAATTCTAGTATTTAATTGTTTACAATTTAGGTATTTTATTTTCTCTCTCAAAATGAATCCCATGTCAATTTTATAGATAAGGAAATCATATTTTCTATCCCGTATTAACCCACAAACATCTACCATTGAGAATCAGTCCATAAAATCCTTATCTAAAATACATCCAATACATATATCTTCAAATGAAACCTTCAATTATTTTTAGAATAATTTTTTTCTAGAAAACATGAGGTTTTTTATATTATCATTATGATGGAATATTTCAATTTATATCTAGAAAAATTGTTGTCTCTTCCACCAAATCACATTGTTTTTTCAATAGTTATCACACATTATCCTCTTCCTATATAAAAGGAATCATATAAAATTGCTAAATTTCAATTATGGGGTTTGAAAAATATAATAAAGGATAATATGTACAAGGTTTTCATAAGCATATGTTCTTTTCTATGGGGTCCTCCCATCCACTTTATTATAAAGAGTATTAGATTGATCGATTTGTGTGTTGATTATAATAAACATAAAAATCATAATTAAGAACAAGTGTTACCAATCCTATATTTATTTTTTATTCAAAAATCTATGTGGGGATAAATATTTATCAACGATTCAATGTGATTATAGATATCATAAATTCCATATAAATTGATAATATTTACCTATGACAACCATCCATAGGACAAATCTAAATTATATTATTTCTATTTGGTCTCAAAAATCCCAACATTATTTTCATATATATGATTAATCGATTCATTTTCTGAATAACTTAATAACAATAAAATCCAAAAGAATTATATCTAAATTGTATCATATGCTTCATTACATATGAATTCTATACTAATTTCATGGATCTAAATAGATGGTTGTAACATAAACATGTACAAATAATATAATATGGTAAATAGGGGTTTATAATATATATTAATAAATAGATGTATTTATTTGGACGTATCATTTTAAATAAATTTCATATATGAAGTCTATGTACCACATCAATTAATGATTCATGAGAACAGTTTTTGTTCACATGATTTGGCGCAACAAATGGTTGGTTTCTCAAGGATGATATGGTGGAATTATCATCATATTGTAAATCATGAATGATATAATTATAATGTTATCATAATGAATATGTTCTTAGATTTTGATTTTATCGTGTTCCAAATGGGATGGATGGATTCTCTCAAAGACTCATACAGAGTAATGCCTTAACACCATCGGATGGAAAACAAGTTGGATGATGCACTTCGTTTTAAGAGAAAAAACACTATCATCAATTGGATTGAAAGACATCAAATATAATAGGATTATAATTGGATGTACACTAAAATAATAAATGGATGGGAGCAATTGATTCCTTCAATAATTTATGCTAAAAAATCTGACCATATAAAGGTCATAGAGTCACAAAACTTGGATATGGTACTATATAAGAAGTTATAGAATACTATATAATTAAAATTACAAGATATGGAATTATATGATCTATGAAATGAATATGTCTTTAAAAAATACCATATATGAAGAAATAACTATTGGATGGTGCATGTATTTCATCATTATCTATCCATATTAGAATCAAAAATATATATTTATAAATTAACATGTCATGAATCAAATATATTTTCACAACATATAAGGGATTATTGTAGATTATGTATCATGTTTATTTTTTCCCAATAAGGTATAATATAATTATATAATCCTTATGGGATTATGGAACATTTAACCAATATTGTATGAAAAAGGCTAATCATCATGACTAATTTTGTTTTTCACAATTAACTCATCAAAAATTAATTTAAAATAAATTTCTTTCAGAAATTAATCGATTATTTGTGAATATATATATATAGTGTATTATTTATATTTTTTAAAGTTACTATTGAATTTAATTTTGATGAAAATAATAAATGGGAGATGGAATTCCTAATGAAAATGAGGCTCTATGATGTAGAATGAGTCAAGGTGAAAATATAAATCTCATGACTGATTATTTATATAGATATGTGACCGAATATAGTTTGAAACAAAAATTATGTTCATACCTTTGATATTCACAATTTTATATTTAATATAGATTCATTATGGGATGAATAATGAAGAAAAAAATATCTGAGTAAGGATCGCAAAAAATCACAGTGTGAAACCCAATAACAAACCATAAACCTTTGAGATGTGAATTTATATCTTTTGAACATTGATAATTTTGATACATCTATACCTATTATTTCTTTATATACTATTGAGTTTAACTGAAAAAATAAAATATATATATCCGTTAAATTTATTCAACCCAAGGAATTATTTTCATGTATATATTCACAGCAAAGGAGGATCCACAAATAATTACCAATCTATCTCTCTTACATTAATAGCAGGACCATTCAATTTTATTTTATGGGGTTTATATATGGAAAATTCTAGAACCCAGAATTCATCATGAGAATTTGGTGGGTTGAATTATATGTTTATAAATATTTTAATGTAATCTATTGTTCTAATTAATTTTAGTGAATGAAAATTTGAAAAGGGGAATTTTTAAAGGGATTGTAATTAAAAACTACATTGTAATTTATTAGAAATAATACAGAACACAAAAAAAATTAGGTTATTTAATATTAAAAAAAATATTTATACATGAAGATACTTATTATATTAACAGTATTATTGTTTTTATTTTCTCCTCATTTATTATAAAAAAATTGTCTTCTTTGGTAGGTCAAAAGTATTTTCTGAAAAAATATAATCGTATATGTATATTTAACAGATTATTTTTCATTCTCCAATATCTCATATTTGTAGAAACATCAAACATTAAATATCATATATAAAGTAATTATATATTTAGATAATTTTTATTTGTAAAAACAATAATGTTCTGAAATCATTATCCCCATTTAGAATAATGTCATCCTCATGGGGTACCAATTTATGGTCCTATATCCAAATATTGGTATAGAGATTATTTTATGTTTTCAATTCTGACCATGATTTTTATAATCTCATTATATTTCTTTATTTTAGAATATATTTATCATTTATAATTTTATTTATTTTATATCACTTTGGATGGATTGGTTGTAATGGAAGGATTAAACTTTTTTGACAAAAAAATATATGTTCTCCATAATTCATTGGGAACATAGATAATATGGGATTGATAAACAATAAAACATAAAAGTGACCATAACCAGACATGTGTAAGGATGAGGTTTCACTATAATGCTCAGAATTATAAATCTAATAGGAATATATAGATCTTGAATGCATTTTTAAGGAATTTTAGGAACGTTTCAATACTGAATTTTTATATAGCCTATCATAAAAATAAAAGATTAAAGAAGAATGAAAATTAATAACATGATGATAATGAAGGGTCCCGAATTATTGAATTTTTATAAAAATTCTCAATAATCAGGCAGAATAACATGAACAAGAGGATAAATAAGACTAATCAACTATAATCTACACTAGCTAGAATAGAGATATTGAAGTGTTATAAAAATTAATGAGAATATAAACTAGATATATAAGATAATGTAATCAGTGAAGATGATGGGAAAATATATTAAATAGTTTAAAATTAATAATTTCACAAAGTTTATATATATTATGAAATATTTTATGTTACATTCAAATTGTCTTGATTTTGGGGGAATCCTCTAATTTCAATTCTGATTAAAAAAATGAGTTGAAGAGTTAATCCTGATGAGATTAAAAGTAAAAATTATGTTAACATGATAAGGTTATCCAATAATCCAACTCTTATCAGTTAAGATAGATATTTTTTAGTAGAACAACCATAAAAAAAGATCATATTCAAAGAGGCAACAATTTTTGATGTCTTCAAAATAATAAAACATTTATTATTTTTATAGATATTAGTATTATATTAGGGTTTTATTTTCAATTCCATTATCCTTTTGATCATTAATTAATATAACATGTACATTTATGTGTTTATAAGTTATTTATTTTTTAAATCGATGAATAGTTAGATAAAAAAGTGTATCCACAAACCAAAGAACATAAATTAAGAAGGGGGTTATGATTTCCGTTTTTTCAATAATTTTCTACTATCAAACATTTCTCCTTAAAAACAATTATTTAAAAATAATTTTCCCACATGAAAATTTCTATTCAATTTTTAATATACGTAATACGATATTAAAATAATTACCATCATGCCACATTTATAAATTTTTCTTTCAGTTATTTTAATTTAATAAAATGGAATTCAATATTAAAAATAAACATGGGGATTCATATTCGATGTTTCAAGATTTCATTATATTTATTGATTATTATAAATTAATTTATATATTAGATTATAAATTTTTATAGTTTAATAAATATGCCTTGTTTGAAATTTTTAATTTGAATTTATCGGAGAAATTATCCCAAAAAATTATCTCATTCTAAAGAGGTTTTCTTCGAATAAAATTTCTATACAATCTAGATTATATTTATATACACAGTGGTTTTTCATCTCATAGACCATTCATTTCATCATTCTAATGAAATTATGATAAAAAATATTTTATCATTGGGGTCGAGTATTTGATTTAAATATTATCAAAAATATAACTTTAAAATAATAATGAATAAAAGAAAATGGTAAAATCCTCAAGAAGGTACACCATACATTATATATCATTTATTAAAGAACATGGAATGAATTTTTAGAAATTTGAGATGAAAAATATAAAAGAATAATTTTTTTTAGATCTACTTTTTATTGTAAAGGACTACCTCACATATTTTAGCCTATATTTCAATGTTGACATGTTTTTACATAATTGACCCACCTACAATTAATTCAAAGATTATTTTGATCCTAATTGTGAAATGTATGATTATTTTTTAATTTTTTTATTGGAGTGGAGAAAGTAGATACATCTAAATCATATTGTATGGAACAAGATTCAAGGTATAAGAAAAAATATTTTACATCTATTACCATAATGATGAGTGAAAAAATTATTTTGAGGTAAATTTAATTTGTAATTCCCATTGAATAAGAGTTAAAAAAATTATTCAATGAATTTATAGTGATATTCATTTAAAAAAACTGACCAAATGGTTGACATGTTTCACTGAAAATGAGTAGATGATGAATTTTTTATGTAGTTCTAGGATATTTATTTCTACATTTAATAGACAATTTTTTGGAATATATTTTTTTATTTTTTTCCATGTGATGATCCGTTGTAATATTTTTATATTTCATTCAAGATAATAATAATTATTTAATGTTTGTTTTGATTTGTTGTAAAAATATTATATTTACATTTAAATATAATGTACATGGATTTTGGTAATTATATTTAAAACTCATTAAAATATATTTAATCTTTTGTTTACATGGTGTTCAAAATTATTTTATATATATTTGGAAGAATATTATTAAAATTATTAGAATTCATGAAAAAATATATTCTTCGTACTGAAATATAAATCGATTCTCAAATATGATGCCCATAATTGGTTATTCAAGAAGAAATTATGGTCAATATAATGGAAAACAACAATTCAAATCATGAATCCCCTTATTTATGATGTGACATACATCATAAATACATTATGGAAGTATATATGATGAAAATATGTTCCTATAGAAGGATATTAAAAAATCGGGGCATGAATCCAAATGTACCATCATAAACTATGGGAATGAGAGTTTATCTCCTCTAAGAGTTGATGTATTTTTTACATGTCCCCACATATTATGGTCCTTTAACCTTAAGAGATCAATTTTCTACATTATGCGTATAAATCGAGTGAATTTTTTATGCATGTGGGTCTATTTTCTATTAAATATTAATTTCATGGAAAGAGCATCATGGAATTTGAGACAAGAGCCAACTAAAATATATTATGAATGATAGAGTCCCTCAATAGTCCTACTAATAATTCCTTTTATTGATTTATTAATTTCTACAACCCTCACATAGAAGAAATGAGGGTGTGATTTATTTTCTATTTTCTTATACATGGAATTGGTCGTATATTAATTTAATTATAGTTTTATTTTCAATTCATGTACTAAAATTGAATAAAACACTATTCTATCTATTTTTATATTACATTGATAGAATTTTTCATTTATATTAATAAAGGTGAATTTACTTAAAGCAATCACGCTAATAAGAAAATATATAAAACCATTAGTTGGGATGAATTCAATGATTAAAAATTGGTGTAGGTAACCAATATAACTAATAATAAATTATAAATTACCATTATAAATGAAGAATTTGTGAAAGAGATAATAATTAAATAAATATTTTAATTTCATAAGAAAAATTCAAATAACTATTATATTAATTAGTTGAATATTACCAACATTAATACATGGAAATTTATATGATATGATTGATATACGAATTTTTCTTTTTTCTTCAATCGTTTTCAATAAATCTTAATACTTGATAGTTTATAAATTTTTTTAGAAAATCATAAAATTACTTAGATCTATTTCGTTAAATTAATTTCCATGATGCAACCATTCCTTGTGGGATCATCTTTGGACATGAAATATACTATAATAATTACTTTATATCTAGTTAATTTTAATTCATGCACATTAAAAATTTCTAAATTTTATATCTTCATTCGTATCAATAAAGCCTTCAGGTGGAACCAATATTCAATGATGTTTACTAGGATAGGTGAAAATATAATTTTATATTGTAATTTTTGGAAAATAATTTTTTTCAACAATTTCTTTTTCCATATTTTAACATATATTACATTTTTATGATTTTACTTATTTTATAGAATTTTGATATTTTTTGAATTTATGATAGGATAACAATTAGTTTTTAATAAAAAAATACCCCTTCCATATTATGAATCTTTGTCATCATATAATTCAGGTTTTAATATTAATTTTTAAAGTATAAAAACACCTACTATATGACCTATATATAGAAGATATTACAATCCATGTGATGCAATCATACATTGAAGATGAGTTGTGAGATCTTGAATTCACAACCAAAGAAGTGATGTAATGTTCCAAAAAAATTTGTTCATATAAAGGATTACTAGAAAAATTAATTTTTATTGGTTCAAAAAGGATAAGAATAAGAAGAACAAGGCGAATTTGGGACCTCAACTGGTGCATTTTTTAATAAATTGTATTGAAAATCTAGGATCCTAGAACGGGGGTGATGAAGAATAAGAATAAACAATTATATTATGCACTGGGTATATAGAATATATAGATGAGAAATTAGATAAATAATAATAGGAGTATGTTTTATTTAAGTAACTTTATGATTTAGATACATAAAATGAACAAACTCAATCAAAATATCAAAATGGATAATTTCATCAATAATGTATAGATTTTGAATTGTTCCAAATTTTATTTAAAAACTATTAAATTTATTCAAATCATTTAAATATATTTTAAATTTCATTGAGTATGAGAATATAAGATTTAGATAGGCTTCAATTTAAAAATTGGGTTTACTTAGGAATAACAAACGTATATAACACCTTTACTGGCTAATATTGGTATGGTTTAGATAAAAGAATATAAAATAACATCATCCAAGAGGCTACTGATTATTTTATTTAATTTTAGTGCATTATTTTTTGTGGTTTCAGTTTAAAATAAATTTATATTAGGGTTTTTTGGTTCATATCCATTATCCTTTGGATCATTACTAAAATCCCATGTGGTTTTATGTTCAGTTTAGTTGTTCAAATCCAAAATTTTGGCAAAGAACATACAATATGAATATTTAAACAAGTATATCACTTCAATTCAATAATGGATACTTATTTATAATTTTATAAATCTTATACTACTCTAATATATTTCCCCATAAATTCATTTAATTGAAAATTCATTCCCTAAGCCTCACATTTTTTGCTTCAATATCAAATTGATGAGACAAACACATCTAAGGATAAACATAATTTAATGTGTTAAATTAATTTTCAATTATTTAAATTTTGAATATTTGGATAATTAATTATTATAAATAAATATGGGGATTTAAATTTAAAATATAAAATTCAGTGAGATTATATGATAATTGTGTGCGATATTTTTTATTTTACATGAATTGTATTTATGAAATTGTAAGGATTTATTTTTCTTATAACAACCTGAATTTAAGATTTCTCAAGTCACATTTTCTCATTCCTAACATATTTCAGAAGGAAAATATTTCCATTTATAACAGATAATATTTCATGACAGACTAAGTAATGTTTTCTAGTTGATGTTTTTTTGTGACATAGAAAATTTATGATTTAAAAAATTCTCATTTAATATGATTGAGGTATAACTTAATTATTTTTTTAATAGAGATAAAACATTGGATTAATCATTATTGAATCTTGTAGAATCAAGGAAGATAAAAATTTTTTATGATCCATATTACATGCATGTCATATCTTAAACACCCATTAAATATTTATTTTGAAAAAAATAAAAAAAATTGTTTGGGGGAGACAATGTCATGATGGCATGGATGCATATTATTATATAGATCTGTTTTGGTAGATTTTAAAGGAAGCTTAGGAAGGTTAATGATTTTCATTTATTTAATTTTATTTAGTACACCTTAGAAATATAAAAAATTAAAAAAATAGAAACAAATATAAATAAATGGGTTCTATATGGGAGCATATTAAATAACCATTTATATTTAATGTGTTTTTTTCATATGTGGATGAGTTATGGTAGTGATAATTTTCTAAAAAGATCTCTTGAAAACTATAAATTATGTAGAAATTTAAAAAACAATCAGATGTTTCATGTTTTTTCTTATTTTCTTGATTCATAAAATTTCATTTAGATTTTTGAAAATTGATATGGTAAATGTAAATATAGGATTTCTTATTGTGTTGAAATTATTTCAATGTAATGTTCCTCATATATTTTTCATGTTTTTTTAATTAATTTGTTTTCAAATTATTTACCCATATACCCTTGTTCCTCATTGTCATTGGATCATAATAGTGAAGCCCAAATGATTATTTTTGGAATTTTGTCTCTATATGTAGAGAAATTATTTGAATTGTAATCCTATTATATGGAACTTGATTATAGGTATGAATTAATAGTATTTAAAATTTATTAAACTTGATTATGAGTGATAAAATTATTATTTTTTAAATATTAGGTTACATTAAAATTGAGTTTGAATTAAAAAATAAGAATGTATGAATGAATCAGACTATATATTATGAAAGAGAAAATGTAAAATATTATGTCAACATGTTTCCATGAAAATTAAGAGTTTATGAAATTTTCATATGTTATATTGAATTCAACATTAAAAGGATTCTCAATGATGTAAGATAAGTCGAATCTCAAATCAAAATATTGAGACGTGTGACACTTCTGAGCCATGTGATGACCTCAAAACCTACAAAAGTTGGATTAAAAAAATGCTACGACATAATGTTTAGTCCTTAATACACACAATGTACATTAATTTTAAATTCATTATATGGGATAGTGTCGGGTTGCATGTTAGAAAACATCTCCATCTTCCACATTTTTTGGATGGTGATGCACCGAGAGAAGGAGAACACTTCTTCTCATATATTCTTTATCTGACGTATGTTTTTTAAACTATTAGTGGATACTATATCACATATCGAAGGATAAAAATATTCACCATATTTTGTGCTTCTTCCTTTCCTAACATGCCGTAGTTTCCACCCAAGAAGAATTTCCAGAATTATATGGAATCATATATATATATGATGATAGGCTTCAAATTGTGGCTCGATATCAAACTATCATACATCTATATGTCTAAGGTAGGTGGTTCATACCAGGGTGTTTGTTTTCATTGATTTATTGGGGTTTTATTTTATAGCACTACATTTGTTATTGAACGAGACCCATGTTACTTTATATTGTATTGATCGTATGACTTATGGATTTCTTTCTTCATTACCTTATCTTGTTTTCCTTGGCTGAGGACGGGTTAGAGGTTGTTGTTAAACATATATTTAATGTAATAATAGTCATTTTTTGTTTGACAATTTTCTATGTTGGACAACACATAGGATTATTTAATAATTAATTATTGTAATAAGGGATTATTTTTATGTTATTAAACCATATGATATCCTTAAATAATTATTGGATGAATGGAATGTCGAAAAAATGGGAATATGATATTAATAAAAATAATATAAATTCTATTATGGGTGGTTTGAAAACAGATTAATTCAATTGAGTATCTTAATGACCTACTATATATGAGATGTGATATAATATTGTTGTTTCCTATAAAGGAAATGAAAATATTGGGAAATTATTTTATGATAATATGAAAAAAATGTTTTAGGCATTTGGGATTTATGAGGAATATTCTATCATTGAAATGACTGGAGTATTGATAAGACAGTATAAATAATTTTTTTGATTTGGGAAAAACCATATCACAATAATATCATGAATTAATATTACTCATTTCACTACCCTTCCTATGGAATTTAATTTCTACGGTTATAAAAAATCTAAAAATAAAAAATATTCTATGAAAGTGTTTATTAGAACATTAATGATGTATGGATCTCATATACATTATGAAGTTGAAAATAATATAAAACATAAATAATCATCTCTAAAAATTACAATGAATGGATATTAAAGTCAAATTCATCTGGATTTTGATAAATACATATCATATATCGATAATAAATTTTAAAAGATATGTAGACATAAAAAAAGGATTGAAGAAGTGTTATGCTATGAAGACAAGGAAAAACTGCATACAATGTATTACTATCATTTACTCTAAGAACAATGGAAATCCAATTATAATATAAATGAATGGATTTTATAAAATGCTACATAGATTAATAACTCTATATTGGATGATGAATCTTCTATTGATCCTTATTCATAGAATAAAAAGTGAACGGTATATCTAATGGCCCATACTGATCATGAGGTACAATAGTATCACACACAAAACTATTATTGTGAGAATATTGTTTATAAATAAATAAATAATATTTCATTTATTATGAAAGAAATATAATAATATTTTAAGAAATAGAATAGAAATAAAATCTTACCATACTTTTCTTTTAGATAAATAAAATTTTTAACGATTCTTAAATATTTAAAGGCTAATTTTTAAAAAATTATTATTATTTTAATGAAACTAAGATTAATGAATTTTTTAAAGAAATTGATAATTTAAAACAAGCATCAAGAATGCTAATAAAAGGAGAAAAATATTTAAATCAAATTAATAGAAAAAATAAAATAGAAAAAGATCATTTTTGGAAAATAAATTATTATTAAAAAGATAAACTATATAAAAATATTTATTCCATAGAATAAAATAAAAAAAATATAATATAAAAGTTATTTATTGTGATATAACTGGAAATAATGAAAATTATTTCTATTTTATATATTATAAATGTTCTAGAGATAAAATTTTTTATTTATCAATCGAAATGTTTGAGTTTTACTGTAGAATATTTACTCAATATAAACAAGTTTGGTTACCTAAAAAGATATCTTATGATAATAACAGACCCAAAATAATTTTGGTACCAAAAAAATAATTTCTTCTGATGATTTTGAATAATATGACACTTAGATGCATCATTAAATTTCATTTAGTTGATCAATTGGAATATTATATTCTCTACCGAAAAAATTATCAATTATGAAGTAGATCGTTATAAATAATATTTTTTACATAGATCACTAATACATGATGTATTTCTGTATCATATTTATTTGATTTTGTCATAATAAATGATTTATAAAGTGGGAGATAGATATATCTCAAAATATGGTAAAGAAACTTCTATTTTAATCATGTTCTAATCTATTTAGATCATATAACTGTAATGCACCGACCCAAGCTACCCAGAGACAGTGCATTATTTTAACACATTGGAATTATTTCAAGGAATCAAGTCCTGATGGACCGGTCAGTTTTGAAGTCTTAGAAAATAGATTAAATAAATGAAGATCAACATTAGAAATTGTAATGAAAAACAACAGTAATTTATTCCATTAGAAATGTAACTGGACTCCAACCTAGAGAGCCTCTGTAAGTAGACTCCAACTCAGAGAGCCTCTATAACCGGACTCCAACTCGGCGGGTCTGATATAACAGGACCCCAACCTAGGAGGATTACTTTTACCGGTCCCCAACCTGGAACATACTATTATAATTCATCCTTGTTAAGAAAAGGTTGAAATATAACATAATCATTCGTATTAAAACTAGCATATTAAATGTCAATACGTTATCCATAAACAATTAATGGCATAAAAATAACTCATCCATAATCAAACATATCACTAATAAATAAATAAAATATGGATGGTTTTTATCAAAATAAATCAACCTTGATCAAGAATAATATTCTATAAAGGATGATGACATATTTCAAAATGATCAGTAAAAATATTTGGGAGAAATATCCCTTTTTCATGAAATCATTAAAAAGTCACATAATTTATAATATAAGACATTTAAACGATAGTTTTGAAAAAAAGTGTCACATAACAATTTGAATCTTTTGAATGTAAATAACATTTTAAAACATTAATGTCCATACAAATACATCCTTAAACCGATTTAAAAAACATGGACATTTTTGGGAGTGGTTTAGAAGAATAAATATTTAAAAATTTTAAAATGATGTTTTTGTAAAAGGGACCTCTAAAAATAATCCATTTGATAATTATTTTATGAAACATGGACATGGATAATAAATATGACTTTGTAACAACTTAAACATAAACAATCTCGAATAATAATGAGATTGAGGAATTAACCCTTACCAATTTGGTAAGTTAGGAAAAATACACCCCATAAATGAAGTATAATACAATAAAGATGTAAATACATATAAATTAATGTTTATTAAACAAATAATATAATTATGGGTAGTATATATTCCACATGAATGAAATAGGTGAAATATATCATGAATCTCACGTGAATAAAGAGTGAGATGAAAACCCATTACCACGTTGTAATAAATCGATTCATCGGACCAAATGTTAATAAGCACCAAATGATTAAAATAATAACATAAATATAAAGAGGATAATGATAATATATATCAAATGGTAGTACACAATACATCACATGCAATAAATTAGTGTTGAACAATGGAAATCTCACGGAATTAAAAGTGAGATAAGAAACCTCATACCATGAACTTTTCATTGGTCGGGGGTACATTAAACCTCTTTTATAATTACAATTGTTTGTTACTAGATTATACCAGAACCATATTTATATTTATTATATCATACATGACTCATTTAAGACTTTATACTACCCATTTAATAATGATTTTCATGTTAAATTAACATTTCCGGTAATAACCGTTTTTTTATCATACTTATTTTAACTTGTTATTCTTGATCATATCATTTAGATCATGATTTAAGTACTTCCAGAATATAAATATTGATTCATATAAAATATAAATATTTATAATATAAATGTTTAAAATAGATATATATATGAAATGGAAAACACCGTTTATGGAGACAGTAGGTCGTACGTACGCATAAACGTTGTTTCTGTTTTAATATTGTATTGAACGGAAGTTAGTGAATAAGATATATGTAATTACATTAATACAAAAATATATATATATAAACATATATATCTCCAGTATCATTATTTTTTATTACATTACATACTTATTAAAAATATATATTTTTATAATCGTCGATGAATTGTGAACGTGGAAATTAATCACATCGCGTCGTGGAGACAGTAATCTGTACGTACGCACGAGAAACCATATCATTTCATTAAAATTGTTGAATTGGATGGAATATTTATTTTACAGAGACATTATCATGTTATTTTCATAATTTATATACATATTAATCATCATTATATCATTCCAAATAACATAGTGTTTAATAACAAATTTCACCACGGCGTGGAGATGGTAAGTCGTACGTAGGCACGCATGGTGACATTATTATTCATAGGATGTATAGAATAATGAATATGGTTGATCCAAATTCATAAAAAAATTCACATTATATATAAGTCAATGGAGTTATTATATTGTTATGGAAATAACAAAAGAAAGAGTAAGTTGAAAAATAAAAGAACTTGAAAGAGGGCGGAAAAATCATTTCCTCTTCTTTGGGGTCTTCTTTTTTATTTGATCAAAGGGGCTTCTTATTTTGGAATTATGATAAAAATAAGTCCTCTAGGATTATTGGAGGATAGTTTTGAGGATATTTGGGGAGGTAATGGTGAATTCAAATAGCATTGGTGTTGTGAATTTGAGAGAAGGTGAAGTTCTGTTTTATAAGAGGTGTGAGGGGCACCTTAAGAAAAACATAAAATAGTATTTTATAATCAATTCATTTTATGTTTCTAATGGATCCAAAAATGAAATATTTAATGTATAATGTGGTTATGGGTCTAAAACCACTCAAAAAATAATTTTTATACAGGTTTGCATCACTATATTAATATTATCATGTAGATTTAACTCTTAGTTAAATAGTTTGACATTTATCATGTCTCTTTGTATTTTTATATTATATAGTTAATAAACACAATATAAACATCCAAGAGAACCCCATGTGGTTCATTGATGACATATATAATATTATTTGAGCCTTTTGACAAAAAAATTTATTTTTAAGAATAGAATACTAATTTATAATATAATATTTGTTTTAAAAACTATTTTATGACAATTTTGACATTATTTGGTATTTTGATTTTTCTAATTTCATAACATGACTATTACTTAGAAAAAAATTCATTTACTCAACCCTAATATGTCATATTAATGTATTAAAATAGTTTAAAACATAAACACTCTAAAATTACATTTATTTGGGTATTTATAATATTAATTATTTTAATATATCATTAATAAGGTAATTACGTTATCATCATTGTGTAATAAATAAATTAATTTATTTAATGTCCTAAAATTATTAATAAAATACAATTATGTTGGAAATATTTTTATCTTTATAATTAATATTTATAGTATAATTTATCTAATGTGTTACCCTTTATTAAAAATGGTTTAGTTATTAAACATTGTATTTAACTCTTTTAACTCATCTTTGAATTAAATAATAATAAATATCCTAATCTAATAAAAGTGGATCTAAAGGACCATATTTTAATCCTAAGTTTGTTTTTGATCTATTTACACTTGTATAATAGAATTAGGACACGTGTTAGGGTAAAAATAATATCATTTTTACCTTTAATTACGCTATTTACTCTTACCCGTGGTAATAAATGTCAAAAGTTACTATTCCACAAAAATATTTTTTATCTAATTGAACCAAATTTTACATACTGATATCAACTTTGTCTCATTGATTTTTGAAATTCAATTCACAGAAGCATTAATATTATGTTTTATGCAAATATGCAAATGCTCCTAAGCGGTGGTTAAAGGACGGTAAAATATCAATAAATTTTTATATATCTAAATATATTATAAAATGAATCCAATGAATTACATTGAAATTATATACGTATTATCTATCTATTTTTACATAAAATAAATTTAAATGAAATAAATAATTTTTTAAATGAAAATTCGATTTTAACCAATAACACAATGTTTTCCCTATTTATAAAAAATTTAATGTTTTCATAAACATACAAAAAATTCAGCCTATGATAATTTAGATTTTCCGAATTCAAAAATGAAGTCTACTTTAAAAAATTCAAAACATTGAAATTGCATTTATTAATTTAAACAAAATTATCATTGTAAAAACCAAAAAGCGTATTTTTAAGAAATAATAACTATCAAAAGATTGACGCTTGTTTATGTTCAATTTCAATGTGAAATTACATACAATGACAAGCATTGGTTTAAATGGTAAAAATATAATCAATTTATAATTCCAAAGCATTAAAATGATTAATTTAACACTAAAAATTATTTTTATTTAAAAAGAAGTTTTTAGTAAAAATATATTATTTTTCACTATTCACCAAAATATGAATGTTTTCAGAAAACACCAAGAATTTATTGAAGCTAAACGCTTATATCCCGATTCTAAAGAAGAAGATTGTTTTTTCAATTTGAATACATAAAAGATTCAAATACTGGATTTAAAAAGTGTTCTCCATTAAAATATGGTAAAATTGTATTTTTTTGAAAAATACTACTTTTATCTTGAAAAAATGAATTTGTTCTTACATTATGTCTAAGAAACACATAATATGAATTCTAAAATTATAAATATTATATAACGTTCAAAATTTAGTTAATACTATTCATGTTATTGGATTACATTGAATAAATTACGTACTATGAAATTTTGGGGTGTTACATTCTTCCCTCTTTCGAAAAACTTTGCCCTCGCAAATTGAAATTGATTTTTTAAGGTTGAAAATAGAAAATACCTTTGTGGGAAAACCCACATAAAAAATTTGGTTAATATAATTTAGTCTTATTAAGAGGAAAACAAAAATTAAAGGGTCACCACCAAATTATGATCTCGATTAGTAGAACATTGGTGGAAATTAGAGACACATAATTGGAGGAAAAACATAAATATTTATAAAATATGATTGAGTTCATAAATCACAAACAATTGTAAAATTTATGTCCTTAAATCCATCATATATGATGATTTTAAATACCATAAATTCGACAAAACATAAGTTATTAGGATAAAAAAATATTGGTTTTAAGATCCCTTACCTAAAGATTAAGAATTAATTTACCCATTGAATAAGAGGGAAAAAATTATATATATATATATACACTTGTCAAGTAGAGTTTCATCCTTTAATTAATTCTTACCACAAACTCATTATTCACTCCAAAAGATTTAAAAAAATTATTCTATTTATCTTAATAGTATAGGGTTCCAAAAATAATGAATTTATAATTCACATATAAGAACAGTTAAAAAAACTGGATTATACAACACAAGGACTTCATGTAGTCCAGTGGTAGGCGATAAATCCCAATAGCACTATGGTTGTGTGTTCAATTCCTGCATCTTTTTCATACGTGACCGATTTCCACACAATATGTGTGTTTTCCGTTTTATAACAATCCAAAACTAACATTGAAAAAAAATCTAAAATTACAATCTTAATCCATTCCAACCGTTAGACTTACCCAAAATACATCTATCCAAACTCACAGTCCAAAATTTATAAGGAAGATAAAGACAATTAAGATCATTTTTTCCATGTAATAACATGCGAACAACTTCATCGTGTATTATTTTAAAACATTGTAACAAAATGAATTACCATTAAAACTTATTGATTACATTAATTATCCCTTATAATATATATAATTCTAGATATATTTATTATATTCAAAAAAATTTAATTTTCCTACAATGATGAAATAAACAAACCATCAATCAGTATCATGATAGTCAAGAATATCCCAGGTAATTTATCGAAATCAATCATCTCTTATTACAAAATTACTACCTTAGTATCAAGACCATATTAAGGTTTATCTTTCCTACAACCATGTATTTTCCAAAAAGATTAAATTTTTGTTGATTCAGTCTTCATAAAACCATATAATCTCAAATCCTTAATTAAATAGTACTATAGTACAATCCTTATTTATTCCAATAATTCATATAACTGGTATATCATCATTACAACAATGAAATATAATAATCTTTTAACAACAACATAAGAACACTAGTCATTCCTCTTCATCTTTGGTGGTATCATTACCTTATTATTATCCAATAGCATCATTTCGGGCATATTTAGATGTTTTGGAGATTGATTTTCATAGTGACCCAACTCCTTGCAGATGAATCACTGTACACATGAAACCTTTTTCTTATCCTTGCAATCACGTACATTGTGTCTTTTTTATCCACACTCATAATAAACTATCATTCCCTTAAAGAATTTACCATGGTGATTATTTCCAAAATTATCACATATGTAAAAATCCTTCATTCCCATCTTCCCTTTATCCATCATTCTCTCTCCAATTATATTCTTCTCAGGACTCCCTTCAAAGCCTTATGGCTGAACTAATTCTTTACTTATCTTATTAACACATGATACTATTTCTTCATATGTTGAGAATACATGGGATACTATTTCCCTACTAAATGTTGGATTAATACTATGAAAGATATGATCCTTCTTACACTTTGGATCATACGTATTGATGTAGTTCACATTCCTTCTTCATGGTGCCATTTCTAAAAAAATGGCATAAAATAGGTCAGTTTATGAATCCTAATTCATAATTAAAAACTTCTATAACAGTTCACATAAATTGATTAGTTTATGCATAAAATAAATAATCATAAAAATGTTTTCTTTGGGAATGTATATAATCATAAAACCTTACTAATGGTTTGTAAGTAAAATCATTATTTTCCTAAGAATATCCCACGAGAGTTTCGTAACCAAGAGTGCAGAATGGCCAGCTATCATGCACCAGTTCCCAATCGAGTCTAGCTCAAAGAGGTGTTTTCGAGTTTTACTCCTAGGTACATCTATGCCATAGCCACCTCTACTAGCTCGTATCTAGACAGGGATGTATTGGATAGAAAATACACAAAATCATTACATTACAACAATTCTAGAAATTTAATCTATAATAAACCTCAAAATAAATTTTAGGTTAATGTGCTCAAATCCGAGTTTATCAAAATATAGGTTTCATGGTTTGTACGAAAATTCCTCTGATACCAACTTTAATACCCCGGCCCCAGTTACCAAGATTTCGTGCAATATATTATTACATTGGAACTATTACAAGGAATAAAGTCCCTAAGGATATTTCAATTTAGTAGTCTTGGAAAATATATTACATACATGGAGTTAAACATTTAAACATGAAATGAAAAAACAATAATAATTTATTCCATTAGAAATGTCAAAGCCTCAATGATTTTTCCTACAAGTCACTCGTAACTAATTTATTCATATCCTTGGAAAATAATACATAAGAATGGGGTGAGCTCAGATTCTCAGTAAGGGTAAATAATTTATTGGAAGCTATAAACATTTAAGGTAAGATGTGTAATAAAAACAACAGCCTTTAGAACTTAAACATGAACATAATATAGAATAAATAAATCAATTATTACCAAATAAACATGCACATGGATATTATACTAGTCGAATAATCAAATGTAATAACTAATTTCATAATGAGGGAATATATAGTACAAAACATTAATTTCCCTATCAAGGCCATCTTCCAGGATGTAGGGGATAGCTATAACCAAACCCCAACTCAGTTAGGCTCTGTAACTAGAATCCAACCCGGAGATCCGGTGTAACCGGACTCCAACCCTGAGAGCCTCTGTAACTGGACTCTAACCCGGAGGATCTGTTGTAACCCGACCCCAACCTAGAGGTCTTACTTTTACCGGTACCCAACCCAAAACATACTAGTCCAATACATTCATCTTTGGAAAAGGTTATAATATAACATAAACATTCGTATTAAAACTTGTATAGGAAATATCAACACATTATCCATAATTCATGAATGGAATAAAAATAACTCATCTAAAATAAAACGTATCCCAGATCCATAAATACAATATGGAAGATTTCTGTCATAATAAATCAACCACGATCAAGAATAATATTCTGTAAATGATGTTGACATAGATGAAAATGATCGGTAAAAATCGTTGAGAGAAATAACCATTTTTCATGAAATCATTTAAAAGTCACATAATTTAAAAAGGATGTCATATAAAATATATGTTTTAATCAAAGTTTCCCATACAATATTAGAACATTTTAATGTAATTAACATTTTAAAACATTCATGTATATATAAATAAATCATTAAAACCAATTTAAAAACATGGACATTATTGAGGATGATTTAGAATAATAAATCATTAAAACATTTAAAATGATTTTTTTTGTAAAAGTGTGCCTTAAAAATAATCCCCTTGAAAATTATTTTATGAAACTTGGACATGGATAATAAATATTTCCCAGTATAAACATACACAAAAACAAACTCAAATAATAATGAGATTGAGGAATTAACCCTTACTAATTTGGTAACTTATGAAACATACCCCCCATGAAAAAAGTATCATATAGTGAATATTTAAATACAAATAAATTAATGTTTATTACTCAAAGAATTCAATTATTGATAGTACATACAACACAAAATGTTAATTGTTTCAATATAGCATGAATGTCACGGGAATGAGGAGTGAGATGAAAACCCCTTACCACATTATAATCAATCAATTCATTAGAAAAAATGTTAATAACAACCAAAGGAATCACATAATAACATGAAATTAAAGAGGATATTGATAATATATATCACATGGTAGTACACAATTCACCACATGCAATAAATTAGTAGAGAACAATGGAAATCTCATAGAATTAAAAGTGAGATAAAAAACCCCTCACCTTGCACATCCTTTGGTCGGGGGTACGTTTAACCTTTTTTATAATGACCGATGTGTGTTATTAGATTATACAAGAACTATATTTATATTTACTAAATCATACATGATTCATTTATTACTTTTCACTACCCATTTAATAATGATTTTCATGTTAAATTAACATTTCGGGTAATAACTGCTTCTTTATCGTACATATTTTAACTTGTAATTCTTGATCGTATCATTTAGATAATGAATTAAAAACTTAAAGAAAATAGATATTGATTTATATATCTTATATATATTTATAATAAAAATATTTTTAATAGATATATATATGTAATGAAAAACACCAATTATGGACATTGTAGGCCGTACGTATGCATAAACACTGTTTATATTTTCATATCGCATTGAACGGAAGTATGTGAATACGATATATGTAATTACATAAATAAACAAACACAAACATATATATATATAAATATATATATCTATAGTATAATTATTATGTCTTATATTACATAATTATTATTAATATATATTTTTATAATCGTCCTTGAATGGTAAACGTCGAAATGAATCTCATCGCGTCATGGAGTTGGTAATCTGTATGTATGCACGAGTGACAATATCATTTCCATAATGGTGTGGAATTGGATGGAATATTAATTTTACAGTTATGGTATCATGTTATTTTCAGTATTTATATAAATATTACTCATCATTATATCCATCCAAATAACATAGTGTTGAATAACAAATTATATGATGGCATAGAGACGGTAAGTCACACATAAGCACACATGGTGACATTATTATTCATAGGATGTATAGAATAATTAATATGGTTCTTCCATATTCATAATAACATCACAGTATATAAAATTTACTAGATTTTATATTTTGGTATTCTAATAACAATGAAAGAGTAACTGGAAGAACAAAAGAACTTGAAAGAGGGTGGCGAAATTATTACCTCTTCTTTGGGATCTTCGTTTTGATTTGATCAAAAGGGCACAATAGGATGGATTTTTGATCGAAATAAGTTCAATAGAATGAAGGTAGGATAGTTGGGAGGATATTTGTTTAGGGTTTGGTCGAGCCAAATGAATTTGGAGGTGTGTATTTGAGAGAAGGGAATGTCCCCTTTAATAAGAATGGTGAGTGGCAACTTAGGAATGTCATAAAATAATATTTTATAATCAATTAATTTTCTATTTATAATGGATCCAAAATAAATTATTTAAATTATAAAGTGGGTATGGGTCGAAAACCACTCAACCAATAGGTTTTAGATAGGCTGGGGTCCCTATATTATCCTTATCTTTTAGATTTAACTCTTTGATAAATAGTTTGACATTTACAAGGTCTCTTTGTTTTTTTATATTATATGGTTAATAAAAATACTATAAACTTTCAAGAGAACACAAAGTGGTTCATTGATGAATTATATAATAGTAATTAATCCCTTTGTCTGAACATTAGTTTTTTAGGAATAGAATACCAATTAATAATATAATATTTCTTTTGAAAACACTTTTATTTCAATTTTGACGCAATTTGGTATTTTGGTTTTTTTAATTTATAAAATAATTTTTACTTGGAAAATCAACCCTAATTATTCATATTAAGCATGAAAATTAGTTGAATTCATAAAAAGTATCAAATTATATTTATTTGGGTATTTATAATATCAATTATATTAAGATTTCATTAATAAGGTAATTACTGCAACATCATTCTGTAATAAATAAATTAAATTATTTCATGTCTAAAAATTATAAATAAACTACAACTATATAGGAAATATTTTTTTCATTCTAATCTATATTTATAGTCGAATTTATCTCATGTGTAACCCAATATTAAAAATGATTTAGTTATTAAACATTAAATTTTACACTTTTAACTTTTCTTTTAATTAAATAATAAAAATTGTCCTAATCCAATCCATGTAAATCTAAAGGATCATATTTTATTCATAAGGTTGTCATTGGACGAATTAAACATATCCAAAAGAATTAGGACATGTTTTAGGGTAATAGTAATATCATTTTTACTTTTAATTACCCTATTTAAATTTAATCGTGATAGTAAAAGTCAAAAGTAAATATTCACCAAAAATTATTTGTATCTTATTAAACCACATTTTACTTTTTGATATCAACCATGGATGTCATATTTCAGAAATTAAAATCATAAAAGTTGTAAAATTATGTTTTATTCAAATTCTCAAATGCTCATAAGAGATGGGTAAAAGACGGTAAAATATCAATAAAATTATTATATATCAAAACTTATTATAAAATAACTCCAATGGATTACATTGAAATTATATAGGTATTATGTATATATTTTTTCTTAAAATAAATTTAAATGAAACAAATATTTATTTAAATGAAACATCAGTTTTAACCAATGACACAATGTTTTTAACTATTTTTCCAAAATTGAATGTTTTCCAAAACATACCAAAGATTCACCCAAAGATAACTTTAATATTCTGAATTCAAAAATAAATTATATATTACCAAATTAAAAACACTAAAAATCAATTTATTAGCTTACAATGAATTCTCGTTGTCAAAAAAAAAGCGTATTTTTAAGAAATATTAACTATCAAAATATTGACAATTGTTTTTGTCAAATTTCAATGTGAGTATACTTATAATGACCCCCGTTCGATAAAATGGTAAAAAATATAATCTATTTATACTTACAACCCATTAAAATGTATAATTTAACATTATAAATTATTTTTATTAAAAATTTTGTTTTTAGTTAAAATATATTATTTTTCACTATTCACCCAAATATGAAAGTTTTCAGAAAACACCGAAAATTTATTGAATCTAAACTCTTTTGTCCCAATTACAAAGAAATTTTTTATTTTGTAAAATTGACTATATAAATGTTTCAAATATTGGATTTAAAAAGGGTTCACTATTAAAAGGCTATAAAATTAAATATTTTGAAAAATACTACTTTTATCTGAAAAAAATGAATTTGTCTTAACATTAGGTCTAAGAAACTCATAATATGGATTCTAAAATTATAACAATTATATAATGTTAAAAATTCAGTTAATACTATTAATAAAAACTTTCCAAAGGCTAGTTTGTTAAATCATGGTGCACTAGAACTCAGTGTTCTGTGTAGTGAAAATATTGGATTTCTTTGACGAAATAACATACTTTGAAATCATGTGGTGTCAAAATAACTGATTTTTAAATAAAATTATTAAACACAATTTTTTCTTTCTATAAAACGCATTACATAGCATAATTCCTAATTGAAATATATTTTTTTCTCATCAGAAACCTATTGAAATCTTTATATTTTATAATGTATCCCTAATTTTTTTAAAAAACAATTTTGTTCATATGTAATATTTAATGATTGTTCAAAATTTTTCAGTTAAAGAAAATGAATCATCCATGGTATTTCCTTCGAACCAAATATTTTATATTATTTTTATTAATATAAATTCTGATATCATATTCCCTAACATATGTTGTTTAAAAGGATTTATAAAAACCAGTCATAGCGTAACGATGAAGTCATGTAATTCACATTCAAAAGAACATATTATTCAAAATAAGGATTAAAGGTAATACATCTGATTTGAAAAAAAAATATTCGGTCACATATGTTTTTGATTCACTTGAAAATTCTTTTGAAAAAAATGGAATATCAGGTTCAGGATGAACATGAAGTCTCTTATATTAAAATATCATTTGAAATGATTGTATTTAAATTCAACGCTTTAAATGAAGAAAAAGTGAAGTTAAAATCTTGTAAGGTGAATATAAAAAGTCTAATGGAGATCTATATAAATAATCTGTAATGAATGTGTTTTTTTATTAAAAAAGGAGTATCCGAATATAAAATATAGTTCAAATCGAAATGCATACATTGAATCCTTAAATTTATAATGGTTACGGCTGTTGGAGATTCTTAAAAGAGAAGAAACTACGAAGATATATTATGACTATTTGAAGAATTTTCTTCATGTATAGTGGTTATCTACTTCATATCAAATAATAGATTATTGAAAACAAAAATTAGAAGAACTATCATGATTTTTATCTTCCATAAGATAAAGTATTAGAAGATATGAACATTATAATGATATTTCTTATCATTTCTAACTATTTTATTGTATTTTCTATTTATATAGATTCAATATTTTATGTATTGTATTTATTATATATTTTTTTTTGTAAAAATATGTGTGGTTATTTAATTAAAATTTTCTTTTTCAGTTATGTTACATAATAATTAACATAACATTTAAATATTCTAAAAATAAGATTATTTCTGAAAATAGTAACATAATATTTTATTACCTGGAAAAAAATTTAATTCATTGAATCACCCAAATGCTATGACTCGGGGAGAGTTTTATGAAATGAATAATTTTTTAAAAATAATTTATTATGTCCCTTTCAAACATATCATTTTAAGTACTAAATTTAGGGAGATTTTATTTCAAATAATCTATACTCTTATCTTTTTTATGTCACAAAAGGTGGAGAATTTTATATTGAAGTTTTAATGATTATTGTTTTAATGATATGGTTAAAGGTTATTATAACATTATTATCATGATTATAACCCTTATAATATGGGATAATATTTATAATTAATAAATTTAATATAATAGGCTAATGGGGGTGAATTTCACTTTTATTGTATCCTCTATTAATAAAATTGTATACCATATCAATAGGAAGATAAATTTGTTGTTTAAATCCTATTCATTTTGATATGGGTTTTATAACAATAAAAATTGGGTGATTAGTTATAATATATTTATTTAAAAATAATATATTTTTTTGTTTTTTATTCTAACAAAGAACCACATTTATGATACTACAGAAATTAATTTTAAGTGAATTTAATGGAATTATTTTTCATCTGAATAATTATTATATAATTATTCTCAAGTAATTGATTCACTAGAAATATTATTTGAGGTGTGTGGTATTTTTTAAATGAATGATGGAAATTAAATTAATATCATATGTCATAAAGTGTAATGTAAGGAATGTAAACCCTATATTTGGAACAAAATGTGTGAATTATATATTCCATGCTTTCAGAAATGTACAGTTCAAAAACCCTTTGTTTATAAAGAAACCAAAATTAGAGGAAGAAAATATATTTTACATTAAAAAAACTTTTTTATTAACGGTAAATTTATAACCCTTAATTTGGAGTTTCTTCCTAACATGATGGAACTATATATTTATCTATTTAACAATGGTGTTTTAAATATGTGATATTTTCCACGATTTATTGAATAGTCTTAGAGACATAATTATATATTCAATTCTTTCTTATGACTGATTCAATGGTTCATTGTGATTTTTTCTAATGATCATATTCAATTTATTAAATATTTCATATCTATAAGAAAAATTATTACCTCTATAGAATTATTTTGAATTCAAATATTCCATATTTTTTAAGCAATATTACTGTTGTTGTTTGACCTATGATTTGGTCAACAAATAATATAAATATCAAGACACACTACATAACAACATAAAGGATATACAAGAAATTACCATATACATAGGAAATGATATATATAAATTCAAGTTTCATAGTATTTAGAGGTATAAATTGGAGATATATTTGTTTTTGATCTATCGAGTCAATATTATTTCTGTTTATGCTAAAACATTTTATTATTACATCTTCGTCAACAATACAGATGATGTATTAGTCATTGATACACATTAGAGACATACCTATTTAATCATATATCTGTTTTTTATTTATATTTATGTTTGGTGGAAGCCTACATGACGTTGAATATCTATCAATTTTTGTTCATTAATAACGATCAGAATATGTAGAACCCCGAGCATCCACGGTACGCTTCTCTTTGAATAATACAGCAGTGTGTGTTGTATACAACTTCGAGTTCTAACACACACCACGACCAATCAAAGTAGCCGTTATGAATATTAATAAATACTTTTTAAAATTTTATAAATTTTATCTCTCAAAATGGAATTCATTTTTGGATTCGGAGTATCTATTTTATCCTAAGGTGAAATTTTGGTACTTTTCAGATAACTTTAATATTTTGATGAATAATGAAAATTACTAAATTTAAATTAAAAACAAATTTTTTAATAAAAATATTAATTAGTTATATATTATGATTTTGAGTGGTTTTAAAGTATATTTATAATATTTTCTTACCATTTAATACAATTTTGGTCATTGGACATAATTTCACAATTAAACTGGACATCAAAAAGTATCAATCTTTTCATAGTTATTATATCTTAAAAACACACTTTTTGTTTTGACAGCAGGAATTAATTTTAAATTAATTTCTTCCACTTCTGTATTTTGTATTTTAAAAAATGTATTCCATCTTTTAAATCATGATGTCCAAATTATGTAAATATTTAACTTTTATTTGTATACATTTTTAATAATTACATCGGTAAATATTTTATTTACCATGGTTAAAGGTTAAATCTGGTAAATAAGGTTTAAAAAATAATATTATAATAATAATAAATTACTATAAAACTTGTACTAACATTATTGGTGGATACAGGTCCGACCATGGGCATCTTTGGGTCGATTTTGGAACCCATGGAGCCACTTTTAGGTGATAGGGACACTTTATTTTAATTAAGATAAAATAAATACAAAAATGACATAAACATATATCTTTTAGCAAAAAAATTTTTTACATAAGGTTATATATGTAGGATATTCAACAATAAATATTCATTAGAAATCTAAAAATATTTCCTAAATAAATATATTTTATTTATAATTTTTATACATTAAATAAGTTAATTTATTTATGACACAAAGATGATGCAGTAATTACCATTATAGTGAAAAATTATAATAATTCATATTATAAATACCAAAATAAATATAATTTGATACTTTTAATGAATTTAAAAAATTTTCTAGGATAATATGACATATTAGGATTGATTTAATTAACTTTTTTCGAAGTAATCATTTTGTTATGATTTTTACAAAAGTCAATTACTGAATAGTGTCAAAATTGACATAAAATTTTTTTAAAACAAATATTATATTATTAAATGATATTAAATTCCTAAAAATCTAAGGATCATAAAAAGGACTTATATCATGATATTTGTATCTTTAATGTACCAATTTTGGGTCTCTTAGATGTATATAGTATGTTTATTAACTATAAAATATAAAAATACAACGTGACAAGGTAAGTGTCAAACTAACTTACTAAGAGTTAAAATTAAAAGATAAGGTTAATATAATGACCCAAACCTATCTAAATTATATTATTTGAGTGGTTTTCGTCCCATCCCCAACTTAAACTCTAAATAATCCACTTTTGAGACATTTTAAACTGAATATGAATTTATTATAAAATAATATTTCTAGCTTTTCCAAAGGTGCCAGTCACCCCTCTTATAAAAGGACACTCCCACATATCATTAATTCACACCGTAAAAGCCTTTTGGTTCGGCCAAACCCTGCCCAAATAATCTCTAAACATCTTTCAATTTATTCTATAGGCCTTCCTATAGTAATAAAGCCATCCTATGGAGCCCTTTTGATCAAATCAAAAGGAAGAACCCAAAGAAGAGGTAATGATTTCACCACCCTTTTTCATGTTCCTTTCTTCTTCCACTTCATCTTTATTTGTTATTAACATTATAAAATAATGAATCCAGAATCTCTTATATACTATTATATTATTATAAATATGGTACAACCATATTCTATATTATATCCATCCTTTTAATTACATGTCACCATACATGCGTACGTACGGCTTACCGCCTCCACGTCGTGGTGTAGTTGTTATTAAATATATTATTATTTGGATGGTTATAATAATGATTTGAAATTCAGATAAATAATAAATATAACATGATAATTATTCTTTATATATCATATAATTTCCAATTATATATTATTTTAATATAAAATAATGATATTTTCGCTCGTGCGTACGTACGGATTACCGTCTCCACGACGCAATGAGATTCATTTCCAAGTTCCCCATTCATCGTCGATTATAAAAATATATATTACTAATAAGTATGGAATATATGAAATAATAATGCTACTGGAGATATATATATATATAAGGATTTATGTACTTACATATATCTTATTCACTGACTTTCGTTCGATAATATATGAAAACAGAAACATCGTTTATGCGAACGTACGGACTACTGTCTCCATAAACGGTGTTTTCCATTTCATATATATATCTAATATACATATTAATATTTTAAATATATATGATATATTTATCATTTTTATATTCTGTAAGTATTTAAATCATGATCTATGTGATACAATCAAGATCGACAAGTTAAAACACATACGATAAAGAAAGTAATTATTAACCGAAATGTTAACGTAACATGAAAATTATTATAAATGGGTAATATAAAGTAATAAATGAGTCATGTATTATTTCATTAATATTAATATGGTTCTGGTATAATTTAATAACATACTATGATCTTCGTACATGATGCTAAACTTACCCTTGACTAAAGGAAAGTGCAAGGTAAGGGGTTTTCTTCTCACTCATTATTCCTTTGAGATTCATGTCATATTGCCACTATTACCATTTGTGTGGTGTATGTACTTACCATAATTGTATTTTTTGTGTAATAAAATTTAATTTATGTGTATTTACATATTCATTGTATGATTCCTCTTTCATGGGTTGTATGTTTCGTAAGATACAAAATTGGTAAGGGTTAATTCCTCAATCTCATCATTATTTGATATTGTTTATGTGTAAGTATTTATTGGGAAATTTTTATCATCCATGTCGTTTTTTAATAAAAATGATTTCAAAATGAAGATTTTATGGATTTTGAAAGGTACTCTTTTTCAAGAACAAAATTTAAAATGTTTTAATGATTTATCATTCTAAATCTTTTCAATTAATGTCCATGTTTTCAAAATGATTTTAAAGATTTATTTATATAGACCTGAATGTTTTGAAATGATATTTATTTTCAAAAGTTTCAAAGTGGAATGGGACACTTTGATTCAAAAATATCTTTTAAATTACTTCATTTATAAATGTGTGACTTTTCAATGATTTCGAGAAAAGAGATATTTCACTCAAATTGTTTTGATTTAATCTATGTCAACATCTTTTGATGGATTTTAAGCTTAGATGAGGTTGAATTATTATGATACAAAACTTTTGTATTTTTTGGCGCCAAAATAATATGTCACGAAAGGAAGGAATGAAAAAGAAGGCTGCACGCTACCTCGTGAAGCACCGCCGCGAAGCACCGTCGTGACGGACCGACGTGAGGAACCTCGATCCTCACAGCCTCATGAAGCTACAGAGGCGGTAACTCTCTGCGAATGCATTTTGACATTCGCGAGCCCGCCGCGAAGCTCCAGAGGTGGTAACTCTCCGCGAACGCATTTGACGTTCGCGAGACCGCCGCGAAGCTCCAGAGGAGGTAACTCTCCGCGAACGCATTTGACGTTCGCAAGACCGCCACGAAGCTCCAGAGGCAGTAAACCTCCGCGAACGCATTTTGACGTTCGCGAGCCCGCCATGAAGCTCCATAGGCGGTAACTCTTCGCGAACGCATTTTGACGTTCGTGAGCCCGCCGCGAAGCTCCAGAGGAAGTAACTCTCCGCGAACGCATTTGACGTTCGCGAGACCGCCGCGAAGCTCCAGAGGCGGTAACTCTCCACGAACAAATTTGACATTCGCGAGACCGCCGTGAAGCTCCAGAGGCGGTAACTCTCCGCAAATGAATTTGACGTTCGCGAGCCCACCGCGAACCTCCAGAGGCTATAACGCTCCGCAAACGCCGTTGACGTTCGCGAGTGCGTCGCGAAGCACCCGAGGCGGCGCGCGAGTTCTGCTTCGTGTTGCCCCTGCCTATAAATACTGGACTCCCCATGAGTCCCGAAGACGGACAATCCGACCCTTCGGCTTCTCCTCTCCCGAATTGCGAAGCACTCTTTGCCCCGGGAATCATTAGCTCCGCGAGGTACTTCTACTTCACGAGACGCCTCTGCTTTGTCTCGTTTTGAGCCCCTCTTCTGAGAGGGATTCCCTTCGCGAAGCTCAAGGGAATTCGCGATGGAAGGGGATTCCCAAGGGAACCCGGGCAGCCGCAGAGTGTTTATGCTTCGCGAAACACCCAACCTGCACTAGTGATCCCTATGCTAAGGCAGGATCGCTTCACCTCGCGAAGCACACTGCTTCGCAGGACCCTGCTTCGCGAGGCACCTATTCTTCGTGAGGAAGTTCTCCACGAACACTGTTCCACTTCGCGAAGCACCTTCCACTCACACCTACGCCCCATACCAAGGCCAAGGCACTCCACTTCGCAAAGCACACTCCTTTTCTTAGAGATTCCTCTTCACGTGCGACCCTCCAGGTTTGCACGATCTGATTTCAAAGTCCCATGGATAATACCACCCGTAGAGTTGCTTCGCCTAATGCTTCTTCACATAGGCACGCTAACGGCTATTGCTTCTTCGTATAGCCACGCTAAAGTGGACCCCTTGATGGTTCGTTCCACAACCCCCCTTAACCATGGACTTACTGGTACCTTCCCTTCCCCAAGGACCAGAGGGTATCAATTATGTAAGTCGTAGCAGTGTGGAGTGAACTCACCTCGTCCGAGCTGCAGGACGTTAAACTGCCAAGCACCACGTCCTCAACACATGACGTTAAACTGTGATCCGACCTCGTCTCTCACATGAAGGGTCCCCACAACTCGAACATTTTTTACACCACTCGTCTCCAAAGGAATGGAATCACCCGCCCACAAGGGATGATATCCTCCTTATTGGAGCGGCGTATGTTCTTAGGAGAAGGGCGGCCCTAGTTCCCCAACGGATGGCTGCACCTCTGCATCTCTGTACTTCCCCACTACCAAGGTCAGTGGAGGGTGTGATAGGGAACGAGGCACCCATCCATTCGGGCCTCCATCCTAGAGTAAGTCCCAGCACCATGGGCCGCCTAACACGTAAGCCCCTCTTCGCTTCTCACAGACGCATCCTTCACGACATGATCGTCAGGTCCTTGCAACCTCTTGCTTCTCACACCGAGCATGACTCGCGTGGGCTTAGAGTGAGCACCGACCCTGACCCCAACCCATTTTCTAGCGAACTACGAGGACTTTGATCCGTGTCAAGGCATGGTACGTAGGAAGCCTCCATGAGGTTCAAGCACATTGCTCGGTCGTTCATTCATGTCGTGTTTCTCCCTCGTCCATCATGACGTTAAACTATAATCCCCTCCCTTTGTCCTGCATGACATTAAACTGCACACCCATTTTCCAGCGAACTACGAGGACTTTGATCCCTGTCAAGGCATGGTACGTAGGAAGCCTCCCAGAGGTTCAAGCCCACCACTCATCGGACTAAGGTCCACCTTCACGTCAGTTTACCGGCACCATTTTCTAGCGAACTACGAGGACATTGATCCGTGTCAAGGCATGGTACATAGGAAGCCTCCATGAGGTTCAAGACACATTGCTCGGTCATTCATTCATGTCGAGTTTTTCCCTCACCCAGCATGACGTTAAACTGTATTCCCCTCCCTTTGTCCTGCATGACAATAAACTACACACCCATTCCCACCTGAACTACAAGGTCTTTGATCCATGTCAAGGCAGGGAACGTAGGACGCCTTCCAGAGGATTATGCCCACCACTCATCGGAACAAGGTCCAACTTCACGTCAGTTTACCGGCACCATTTTATAGCGAACTACGAGGACTTTGATCCATGTCAAGGCATGGTACGTAGGAAGCCTCCCAAAGGTTCAATCCCACCACTCATCGGACCAAGTTCCACCGTCACGTCAGTTTACCGGCACCATTTTCTAGCGAACTATGAGGAATTTGATCCGTGTCAAGGCATGGTACGTAGGAAAGCTCAATGAGGTTCACGCCACATTGCTCGGTCGTTCATTCACGTTGAGTTTCTCCCTCGTCTAGCATGACGTTAAACTATATGCCCCTCCCTTTGTCCTGCATGAAATTAAACTGCACACCCATTCCCACCTGAACTACGAGGTCTTTGATCCATGTCAAGGAATGGTACGTAGGAAGCCTCCCAGAGGTTCAAGACCACCACTCATTGGACCAAGGTCCACTTTCACGTCAGTTCGCCGACAAAGCCCCATTTGAACTACGAGGTCTTTGATCCATGTCAAGGCGTGGTACGTAGGAAGCCTCCACGAGGTTCAAGCCCACCCAAAATCCAATTCGCGTCGAGTTCTGCCTACGTCCAGCATGACGTTAAACTGCAATTCCAGTCTGACGGCAAGCCGTTGTGACTAACCCGAACTACGAGGTCATTGATCCATGTCAAGGCATGGTACGTAGGAAGCCTCTACGAGGTTCAAACCCATCATCTAGTCGTTCCGACCTCATTCACATCGGTTCACCCCGTCCCGCATGACGTTAAACTGTATTCCCCAATCCGAACTACGAGGACTTTGATCTGTGTCAAGGCATGGTATGTAGGAAGCCTCCCTGAGGTTCAAGCCCAACAATCATTGGCCAAAACCATCTCCTAGTCGGTGTGCCAGGCCCCCCATTTTCAAGCCCATTTTACATTGTACCAAGGTCCCTCAGTTACGTCGGTTCACTGACATCCCGCATGACATTAAACTGTATTCCATAAATCCTTTGAACTACGAGGACTTTGATCCATGTCAAGGAATGGTACATAGGAAACATTCCCAAGGTTCAAGCCCACCACCAGTGGACCCATGGGTCTACTTTCACGTCGGTACGCTGACGATACCCATCGGACCAAGGTCCACCTTCACGTCGGTATGCAGACGATGTCCATCGGACCAAGGTCCACCTTTACGTTGGTTCGCTGACGACATTCAATGGGCCAAGGTCCACATTCACGTCGGTTTACCGGCACCATCCCGAACTACGCGGACTTTGATTCCCTGCCACAGGGATACGTAGGAAGCCTCCTCAAGGCTCAAGCCCAACTTCACCGTCGCCCCTGCGATGGTCCCATTTCACTCCACCTCGACTCCATTCATCCATCTACTGCCCATCCCGATTCTCTCCCGGACAACTATATCTCGGTGAAACCATGTCGGTACGCTCCTCTTCACAGCCACCCATGGGCTTGCCCCGGCATCGGCATCCCTTCAATAGAAATCCCTCAATCTGATCTATCCTAGCTAATGCTCTGATCGGGTTGATCCGTCTCCGCTAGACGTTAAACTCGCAGCATACCCTGTGTTAAACACGGAAAGCTGAGGAAAACCTTAGATATGTGTCTATGGCATATAATTCCCCGCGTTCGATGTGGGATGCCTCGGGCTTCCACGCCCTCGAGAAGCCCTGTGACCAGGGATAACAGACAGATATGCCAGGTTCCCCAGCATCCAGACACGCTATTGATGCATCAACGTGACTACTCCCCCGACTAAAGGTTGCTGCCCGGACCGGACCCTTTGGAATGTCCCGACAGAAGCACTGTAATTAACCGGCATCCATGGAAACATAGCACTAGGAAGAGTGTTATGAACTACGTATTAAATCAATGAGGGAGACCCGGACTAGGTGATGAGTTATGAGGAGGAATCCACAAGAGGAGGAACCGACATCCCATCATCCCATTTCGATCAAGGAGAAGACATCCCTGAATACGGAGCGAATGTCGCCTGCCTTTTGAAAGCGAGAATGCGGGGCAACAAAGCGCTGTGCATCCTCCTCCACGGACAGATGCGCGCGCGCCCCGACGAAAGCGTCGGAAACAGAAATGGTGAACCCGACCTGAAATTCTTCTCCTAAATATGGAGATTAGTAGTGTTCGAGACACTAGTAGATTGACGTGTCACCGGATCCAGATATCCGGCGCCTGGTCCCGCCAAGCAAATAGCAGGCCTGTCGTGAAACTCACCCGATGTCGGGGCAGTAGAATGTGGGGCACTCCGTTCTGCAGCGTGTTGGCGTGGATCCTTCTTACAGACTTGTAGAATGGAAGGACGCTGGGGCACTGGTGGTCAATTCTTTTCCTCTTAGTACTGATGAGTTGATCCCTTTGTTTCTCAGGAACCAGGTTGCTGTTATAGAGACGCGATCACCTCCCGCTCCTCACCCACGTAGAGGCAGGGGAAACACCACTACAACCACCCCACATGGCACCGCTACCGCCACTATGGCTGCCACATCACGGAATATGGGGATCCCACGTCCCATTTCTTCATCAGAGGTCATCCAGCGAAGGGTGATCAACAACCTCATGCGCAGGTACGAGGAGGAAGGGGTCATCCCATCTCAAGATATGGCCTGACTGGACCTGGAGGCCTCCAGGCCCCGCTGTCAATGCCGCCCTAAGAGGCCGCATAGGGAGCCCCTTCTCCCCCCCCAACGTTCAACCGTTTCAGGAGCCTATCCCCGGAACGCCTTGATGACTCCTCGCCTTACGCTGAAGAGGCGGGCGCCATCCGCCTCAGCCCGCTCAGGGTCCCGACCCAAGGGCTTCACGAGAGAGCTCCCGACCGGCCGCGTCAGCGCCGCCGTCCGACTCCGTAGGAGGAGCAGGTAGGCTACGTCCCTGCACCACCTGTACCAGCCCGCCTGACCCGACGTCAGTGCCGGGCCCGGGATGAGAACGCTCACCCAGGCGCGTCGACGTCGACATCTATAGTGGCCCGATCCATCACCGACGTGCATCATGAAGCCCCTGTATACACTGAGTAGGGGAACTCCTTCACCCAACCAGGATCGAGACCCCAACCGCCCCACTGGGAGGCTGGGTTGACTCTCCGGGTAGCAGGCCCAAGTGGTGATCGCCGCGAACTATCCCGCGGTAATGTCACCCCATACGGAGGTCCTCCCCATACCACTACTCCACAGAGTGTGGGCCTTCCCCACTCCGAAGTTCGTCATGGAGGTATGCCTCGTGCTACCCCCATCCCGAAGGAAGACCTGCCCCGCAGCAGTGATGCTCAGCATGGAAACCTTTCCCGCGCCCACTATACAGGGTATGGAGTCCATCATCCTGCCCCTGACTGCCGATTTGAAGGCACCATCCATCCGGTCCTTCATCAACGTGGGGGCCCTCCCTACGTCCTCTCTGAGACCAGCGAAGGTCCTCCTTGCCCCAGCAACTCGAGGAGTGAAGGTCAACCTCGTTCCGCCCGCATCGACCATGGAGGTCCTCCCCATGCTCCTGCCGATTCCAACAGAGGCTCTGCCCACATGGGTGTTGTTCATGGAGGTCCTCCCCATGTTCCCTTCGACATTTTCCCCAGTTCCCCTCGCACCCCGGCTATCTCGGGTGGGGGTCCTCTCCGCCACGATGCCACCACCACCCTGAGACTGCTTGGTAGGGATCAACCATGTCCCGAAGAGCCACCTCGGGGCAGGAAAGTGGGTCGTCGCCGCCCCATGAAGAATCCTGGGAAGGCCCGAGTGGAGATCAAACCAGCCCGCTTCTCCGACTCTGAAGCAGAATGTGATTCCGCGATAGAACCTTCTCCCCGCTCCTCTTTATCAAGGAATGGGGAAGGAACCAGATGCGTTAGCCTCATTCTCCTGGAATACGAGGTCCACAAGATTCCCATCTCTCTCTGCAGGTACATCCAGGAGGAAGAAATCTTGGGAATTCCAAAGGTCTCGACCGTGCAATCACCGCCATTGTCACCAGAAGCACCCTCTAACTCTAACAGAGATCACAGAGAGCTATTTTGGGGGACAAGGGCAGTAGAGCGATTACACGACCTGTCGCCGGTAGCCGCTACTCCTGTTACGGAAGCTGTGGCTATCATCCCATCATATCGTGACATCGTGGCCAGGTCACCTCAGTCTTCGGAGGATGGACCAGAATTCGGTGACCAGTTAGCTCGCTCGCCCTACTCTCCGCCGCCGATTTTACTATAACAGAGGTCCACCTCGGTACCGCCACCGGTCCATCAGCCGCCCCCGGTTGACGAGTGGGGCAACACAGGGCCAAACCCTGAGTCCGAGCCCAGGAGCTTCTGGAGTATTCTCGCATCGGATTACTTCCCGGAGAAGTTCTGGCCGACGGCATTGCTGATTTTTTGCGTACCAGAGTCTCTTACCCCTAAAGAAGTGTGGTGCTTTTGTCAAAACCTATGGGCCACACACTTACGCCTTCGTTAAGAACGGGTGGCGTACCGTAGAAGTCGAGATCACTTCGAAGAAATCGGCGAGCAGTGCCGCCTGATCGATGCGGCTTCACTCCTTGTGGCCCAGTACCCTGAGTCGCCAGGCCGCCAGAGCGCCCTTCAACGGAAATGAATTCATAGTTTTAAAGAACTCCGCAGAATCGTCAGGGAAGCCACCCCTCATGTGCTAGTCCGTGGTTGGTGACACTATGTCGCTCTCCTCTTCGACCATATCCGACGGTAGCCCGATTCGTTATGCAACATCGAGGACATGCCCTCAAGAGGGGCCGCAGTCCACATGGCTGACATCATGGACAAAAAAGACGATCTTGAATTCCTTGACGGAGACTTAACCCCCGAGGGCGTACCGCCACTACTGGCCCCATCAGGTAGAGTTACCCGTCAACAAAGGAAACTACTAGGCCTCCTCGTACCCACCGAGTCGCTGGTACTCGGTCGAAACACCGACAAGGGTAAGGAGCACGTCGGAACTGTTAAGCACTCTGACCCGTCCGCCTCTGTGCAAAAAACAGACGAAGATCCCGAGAAGGCCACGTTACGCCAACAGATTGCATAGCAGAAGAGGCTAGTTGACGAACTTTTGGCTGAGTGCGCCGCAGAGCGGTGATCCGACTATGGTAATCCCAGGCCGGGGCAGCAGGTGCAGGAACAATTCCCCCTGGTGAGATGCCTCTGGGCAGACCTGATCATGCAACTTCCGTAGATACGGCAGAAGCCGGAACGTATGACAAGAGGGCGCGATACATCTCGCCAAACCCCCCCCCCCCCCCGAACGACTGGGCAATCTGACGAATCCATCCCGGGTTCCCCCAGTCGCCCCGCAGGTCGTTCCGCCATTTGATCCACGAGATGACGAAGCCATCTACCATGTTGAGGAACCTGGAAACAGACTTTTGGTTAGGGATCCCCTTCAAGGCAGGGACCCCAACCCGGATGATCTTATCGCGGCACTCACAGCCCGCCTCGAAGCGTTGGAAACGCGACAGGTGGCGGTCCCACCGGATGGCTAGACTTATCCCGTGTGGGTGGATGATATTCCCGCACCTCCGGGTTTTGGGAACCCCACTTTCTCGCCTTTCAACGGGACAGGGGACCCGCCGCAGCACTTGGAACATTTTTCTTCCATGTGTGGCCCCATGCTGGGGACCCCGGCTCAGCAAGAAGCCGCCAAGCTCCGATGTTTCGTATAAACATTGGAAGGTCCGACATTCGTCTGGTACAGCCAGCTCCCTATCGGATTGGTGACCGGTTGGGAGGATCTTCACCGGAAGTTCTTATACAAGTTCAGCTCCACCACGTGGAAGACCAGCATTGCAGACATCTTCAAGTGCAAGCAAAGGCCTGATGAGCGAGTCACATATTTCATCGCCCGGTGGAAGGGACTTACGTATTCCCTCAATATGCCACTAACTCAGGAGAAATTACTTACTATGTGTGTGGGGAATGTCAAGACAGAGCTGGTTCCCTCCCTGGTTACCTAGAACTACCCTGGAGGGTTCATAGATTTCTTGGATAAGGCTCAATGCCTTGAGGAAGACCTGCAACAGGCTAGTCAGGCACGTTTGTTGCCCCCCATGATCCCGGCCAGGAGGACCTCCAGGGCTGAACCCACCGCGGTGGCCCAAATAGAAGCCCCGAGGCAGCTGGAATTACTACCGGTGGCACCACCCCCGCAACCCCGTAGAGGTCCCCCACATCCAGCATAGGCTCCTGCCCAGCAGCGACCGCCTCAGAACTGAAAGGTTCCCCCGCGCAATGCGCCACCGCCACATAGGCGAGACAATCAGGCGCCGCCTCTTCGGCAGGCCCCTCCGGCCCCTCGTTAGGGCCAGGCCCCCAGGGCCCCATGTCCAGAAATAAGGTACCAGACTTATTCGTTCAACGTAAATCAGGTCCCTGGCTACTTCCGAAGTGCTCTAGAACAAGGGATTGTGCACCTGCCCGAGGGCAGAAGGCCGGCGGAGGCGAATCTCACCGATCACCCCAACTACTTCCCTTATCATTGGATTCTGGGGCACACCCTCAAGAAATGATATGTGTTTAAAGACTGGATTCAAGATCAGGTCAAAAAAAAAACATAGTCAAGCTAGGCCCAGCACCAGCGCAAGTGGCGGGTGTCTTTGCAGGGTCAGAGATCGGCAGCGACAGCGAAGGCGAGTGGCAGCAGGTCCCCAATCGCGGATCCCGGAAATATGACGACAGGATGGCTTGAAAGACCATCATCTGTTCCCATGGTATCATCCGGGCGCGCCTGAAGTAGCCGGAACCTTCAGAAGAAGTAGCTGGTACCCCCGCATCGTCTTCACAGTCGACCTCTTCCCAAAAGGTAAAGCAGCGGAGACGCAAGAAGAAGCAACGCACACCGCTGGTGCCGTCGTCATCCCGCACTCTCGGCGACTTTATGCCCCCTGAAATGGGGATTCCTCCCAGAATCAACCCAGCGGTGGATGACTCCTCGAGCGACAGCCAAGGGTACGCTTCGGTTAACACCGTGGAGCTGGTAAAGCCCTATATGACTCCCGACGGGGGGGAGTCCCAGGCGAACCTCCCCAACGTTTCCAGTCAACGTCAACATTAGTGGAATCGCAACCGCACTAGTCATCGAGGTACGTCAGTAGGCACTTTCAGCCAAGTCGTGCATGCTACTGAGACTAGACAGCAGGCTCAGCGTAGAGATCGGCACGCGCAACCGCATCTAACGCACTCGGCTCTACCTCCACCGTCGTTCGTGCTATTAGATCTGGGAGAGATGCCTTTTTCGTATCATAGTTAGTCTTTCCCGGCTACAGGCTAGCCTCTGCTGCCCAATCCTAGTCCGGCGACTACTCTCCAGACTTCTACTAGTAGGCAGCAAGATGTGCCCAGTACTAGTCGATCGCTGGTTCAACCAGCAGAACCCGCTATGCCTCCAAATGTCGAACGACCTCCTGTAAGCAGAGGTTCACGTTTGGCACGAAAGTATGATGTCTTGAAGCACCTGGCCGACATTCCCGTGAGGATTTCTATCCTTGAGGCCCTTCGCCTATTATCCGAAATGCGCGAGGCACTTCCCGAGGCCCTAAGGAGCCCCCTCCAGTTTGAGACGGAGGTAGCAGCTGCATATGCCTTCCATACCGAGACAATTGAAAACACCGAATGTCAGGTCGTTATCTCGTTCTCCGGTGAAGATGATGACCCTCCTATACAGGGGCACATTCGCCCGTTGTACATCACTGGCCACTTCAATGGCGTGGGAGTCCGCCGCAGCCTCGTTGACACGGGTTCCAGAATCAATCTAATTCCGACCCGGATGTTGCGAAAGCTAGATCTGTCTGAAGGTGATTTAACTCCCTCTGACCTCAGGATCCAGGGGTACGACAGGACCAAGAAAACCCCAGTAGGCATGATCCGCCTGAAGACTCAGTTCAGTGGCTTAATTGTCGGCACCGTGTTCATGGTCATCTCTCAGGACACCGCCTACAACTTATTGATGGGTAGTCCATGGCTCCATATACATGCAGCGGTCCTTTCGTCGTATCACCAGTGCCTCAAGTACTTTCTCAACGGTCGAGTAGGCGTGCTCCAAGGAGACATGTCCCCTTTCGCTTCTTTTGAGTCCCGCTATCGGGATGCGGGTTATTATAAATGTAAAGATAAGCAAATCCTAGTAAGTGAGGATGAACCCGCCCCGGTCACAAGTGATCCTCGGGATAACATGGATGACGCCTACATCCTCCCGATCCACCGGTTGGAGGCCACGACCCCCGACATGGGGCAATGTTTTATTGTTTCGGGTACGCAAGGAAGGCAAGTTCCCATGTACATGCGACGACGGAAAATCACCTCATACTCCTACATCAACCAAGCTCAGGTCATCCCAGAATATCCTACCCCTTTATGGTACCAGAGTGTCAAGATTATGACGACGGTGGTACGCCATACGTGTCTCTTCTGCTGGGCTGGAATCCACCGACTCAGGCCGACACGTCGCCACTGCTTTGATATTATCAAACGTGGCCCCTTAGGCCGAAGGCCAGATGGGATAGGATCATCTGCCTTCATTGCTATGGTATCAATGGCGAGTGAGTCTCCCGATGTGATGACCGCTGTTTCCCAAGACGACACCAGCTGCCCCTCGGGTTTTGACAGCCCAGAAGCATCTCCTGTCGTTTGAAGTCCCCCCACGGGTGGGGAGGAAGACCTGGAGGATGCTCCCCCCACCTTTGAAGAAGGAGTCTCTACCACGGTTGATGAACTGGTACAAGTGAACCTTGGTAGCGAGGAAGATCTGAAACCCACATTGATCAATGCAGCCATGTCCCCCGAGGAGTGGCAACAGTATGTAGACTTCCTCAAACAGCACTGTGATGTGTTTTCCTGGAGTTACAACGAGATGCCAGGACTGGATCCCTAGGTAGCCGTTCACCATCTGGGCCTCCCGGCAAAACATCGTGGGTTTAAGAAGCCTCCCAGGAAGATGCACCCTTCTCATGGTGATATGGTTGAGGATGAAGTTGACAAGCTTATCAAAGCCTACTTGATTAAAGAAGTTCAGTACCCCAAGTGGCATGCAAACATTGTGCCAGTCAGGAAGAAGAATGGGCATATCTGGGTTTGCATCAACTTCTGTGATCTTAATCACCACTGCCCAAAGGATGACTTCCAACTCCCGGTGATGGAGTTATTGATTGACGCCACGGACGGGTTCCAAGCCCTCTCATTTATGGATGGGTATTCCGGGTACAACCATATCCGGATGGCCCCCGAAGACGAGGAGTCAACTTCCTTCAGAGCTCCCCAAGGTACCTTTTGCTACCAAGTTATGCCATTTGGTTTGAAGAATGCAGGTGCCACTTATCAGAGGGCCATGCATCGCATATTCAAACCGATTCTCAGGACGTTGGTGGAATGCTACGTGGATGACCTCGTAGTCAAATCATGTCAGCGCCAGGACCATCTCAAAGACCTTGAAAAAGTGTTTGGTTTCCTCCGTTCCCGTCACCTGAAGATGAACCCGTTGAAGTGTGCCTTCGGGGACACCTCTGGGACGTTTCTGGGCTTTGTTGTCAGATACCGAGGTATCGAGATCGACCCAGAGAAGATCAAGGCCATCATCCAAATTCCTCCCTCGAGCAACATTCGGGAGCTTCGAGGACTTCAAGGCCACATAGCCTATATACGCCAATTCATCGCCAATCTGGCTGGCAAGTGTAATCTCTTTTCCCGGCTCATGAAGAAGGGTTCCACCTATGAATGGGATGAGGAGTGTCGGACCGCCTTCGAGGAAATCAAGAAGTATCTTCTCCAACCTCTGGTCTTGATGCCACCCATCTCCGGAAAGCTGATGGTCCTTTATGTGACAGCCCTGGAAAGATCCCTCGGTTCGCTGCTAGCCCAGAAGAATAAGGAGGGTACTGAGAACAGTCTCTACTATCTTAGTTGCATACTTCTCGATACGGAGGTCAGATACTCCCCTGTCAAAAAGAGTTGCCTTGTGCTCATCTTCGCCATGCAGAAGTTGTGACATTACCTACAACACCATGAGGTGCAATTGGTCTCCCAGGTAAACCCCCTGAAGTACATCCTAAACTGCCCCATGCTGACTGGCCGACTAGCACGGTGGGCAGTGATTCTCCAGCAGTTTTATATCAGGTTTGTACCTCAGAAGGCCATTAAGGGACAGGTGTTGGCAGAATTTTTAGCTGCCCATCCAACCTCCACGGATCAATCCATGGACCTTGATTTCCCTAATTAGACGATCCACTCAGTCAACCATGCTGTCCTGTGTTGGAAAATGCATTTCGACGGCGCCTCCCGGAGCCCCACCGGTAGGAGGCTCAACGATCTCAAGCTTAACAGAGTGGACCTGGGTATTGTATTCCTTACACCGGTGCAAGTTGTCCTACCATACTCATTCCTGTTGTCAGAAGGCTGTACGAACCACAAGGCAGAATACCAGGCTCTCATCACCGGCCTCGAGTTGGCCCTTGAGATCCATGTGCCCCATCTACATGTGAAGGGAGATTCTGATCTGGTAATCAAACAGGTTAATGGCGACTACGTCGTCAGGATGCTGGAGCTTGCACCGTTGCTGGAGTACACCCTCTGCCTAATGGCCCAGTTCTCTACTCGACCAGAGGATACCCATGTCCCACAGTCACAGAACGATCAACCAGACGCCTTGGCTGGCTTGGCCGCATCGCTCGAAGAACCCAAGCATGATGATTTGATCATATATGTGGCACACCGGAGAGTCATTTCCCCCGTCACCCAAGAGGACAATGATGGCCTGCTGGTAGGTCATCTCACTGCCGGACCATCTATGTCAGGGGTCCCAGGTTCGTCAGACGTAGTGGTTGAAGCCACTCCCGACTGGAGGGAACCTTTTTTCGAGTATCTCCAAAATGGTCGCCACCCGAACGACCGGGCCGAGCGCAAGCGAATTCGACGCCGTGCGCTGCAATTTACCCTCCAGAGCGGCCCCAGTCTTGAACAGATCCTTTACAAGTGGAGTTTCAATTGTTTCCTCCTCCATTGCATCCAAGGAGAAGAGATACCTCAGGTTATGCAAGAGCTTCACGATAGTTCCTATGGTGCCCATCAAGCTGGGCTGAAGATGTCCCATCAAATCTGTAGGTTGGGGTACTTTTAGCCCTCTATGATCCATGATTGTATTAGATATGCCAAGATATGCCACGTGTGCCAAGTACCCGCGAACTTCTTGCATCGGCCGCCGGAGCCCCTCCACCCCACCAAGTACTCTTCACCATTTGCGGTATGGGGACTTGATGTAGTGCGACCGTATCCACCGGAAACAGCCCGCCAGTGTAGGTTCAACCTGACTGCTACGGATTTCTTCTCCAAGTGGGCAGAGGCAGTTCTGCTCAAAGAGGTCAAGGCCTGTTCCATCTTTGACATTGTGAGCTCCAACATTAACCACCGGTTTTGGGTCCCTCACGCCGTCCTCACCGATAACGGCACCAACTTCTGAGTGGATGAACTAAAGAAATTGTACGCCAAGTATGACATCTGGTCGAACCATACCTCCCGCTACCACGCATAGGCGAACGGAAAGATAGAGGCGTTCAACAAAACCCTCTCCAACATTCTGTAGAAGATGGTTGGACAGAACAAGAAAAGATGGCCAGACAAGCTCCCCAACACCCTCTGGGCTTACCAGATGACGACTCGCAACTCTACCCAGGTGACCCCATATTCCCTGGTGTATGGAGCTGAGGCCGTCCTACCCATTGAGATCCAGCTGCCATCGTTACACACTACAGTTTATGAACACCACACATCAGATGAGGTAGCCGAGATCCATCTAGCCGAATTAGAAGCACTGTATGAGAACCGGCTTCGTGCCCTGCACAATCTGGAAAGGCATCAGGATAAGATATCGAGGGCGTTCAACAAGAAGGTTCGTCTCCGCTCTTTTCTACAGGGTGACCTGGTACTAGCCCTTCGAGCGCCAATGATTCCCGGTAGGATACCGCCCAAATTAGAACCCAAATGGGAAGGGCCTTAAATCATCCATAAGGTTTACCCCAATGGAGTATACTCCTTGGTGACTGCGGATGGAGAGTGTATAACCCCTCCCACCAATTCCAAGTTCCTTAAACGATACTTTGCCTAGGGAAAAAGGGTCATGTACGACCCTAAACTGCAAGATGGTCCCGCACGACCTTAAACTGCATCTCCGTCCTTACTGCAAGACGTTAAACTGGAAGCCAGTAAGGCCTTCCTGACCGAGGCTCAGCCTCAGGCCCCTTGGCCACCTTGGGCCCCTGGCCCCCCATCCTTACTGCAAGACGTTAAACTACAAGTCAGTCAGGACTTCCTGACCGAGGCTCAGCCTCAGGCCCCTTGGCCTCCTCGGGCCGATGGCCCCCCGTTTTCACAGCGAGACGTTAAACCAAAAGCTGGTTTTCCCCGACATACCCTCCCGCGGTATTGTATGGTATAGTGTAGGATTATGTCCTCACTCATGCCGGATTACTCGTCATACCGTACATATCCCAAAATGAGATTCTCCTCATCCCGCATGACGTTAAACTGCATTTCAAGAACTACGTATGGCTTGATTCTCATCCTCATGAGATACTTAGGAACGCCCGGACATTTCGTCCGTTGGCCCAGCCCAAAAGCCAAAATCTTCCCCTCGGGTCATGACATGGAGGGGTGCACACTTTTGCCCCAACTCATATCGAGCAAGCCTCGACCCGGCTGCACATCCCCCTAGAGATGTTTTCCTCTTTCGTGGATGAATACAGCTATGCTTCACCCACTCCATGAATGGGATTCCATCATTTTTCACACCCAGAGGGACCCCCATGAACGGCCTGGATACAATGCCCAAGGGCTCTCCTACTGTTACGGGCCAACGCCCCCGAGGGTTTTCAAGAAACAAGCCGATACAAGTCCCGCGTTGCGAATTTGGTCAGCGGTCGATGATCATTTGTTTCTCCCATATCAGGTTACCATAGGAACACTGTGTTTCGAACATGGTCAACAGTGTCCTGGATCTTCGGGTCCACCCCGAGATGTCCCAGACATCGAGTGTAGTGATTCGTTCTGCCCCATACCGAGGTGAAAAACTCTCCCCCGGGTGGTGCTAGCGATTTGGCCCACGACCCCGATTCCCCATAGGGGTGTACGGTGTGTCGTGAGGCTGTGTTCTCATTCACGTCGGCTTATTCGCCATACAATACACCTTCCCTTACGAGGCCCAACCTCAGGCCCCTTGGCCTCCTCGGGTCCCCGACCCCCGTCCTCATGTAAGACGTTAAACTAAAAACTCGCCAGGCCTTCCTGACTGATACCTGACCTTTGGCCCTTCTGACCGTGTCGGGCCCCTTCGCCCAACCTCTTACCCGGGGTGTACGGCGCGGTGTAGGACTCCGTCCTCATTCACGTAGGGACCATGTAACATGTCGTACGCCTCCCTTTACAAGGCCCAGCCTCAGGCCCCTTGGCCTCCTCGGGTCCCCGTCCCTCATCCTCATTGCAAGACGTTAAACTACAAGTAGGTCAGTCCTTCCTGATCAATGCCTAACCATCAGGCCCCTTGGACTTTTTGGGCCACACCCAGGTCCTCTCTTATAGATGTGTACGGTGTGGTGTGAGACTATGTCCTTATTCACGTCGGCTTCTTCGCCATACTTCACACCTCCCTTATTTAGGGGTATATTACTCCCCTTTTCGTCCCGTATGACGTTAAACTACATTTGGAGAACTATGTGTGGCTTGATTACCATCAACATGGGATACGTAGGACCACCTGAATGTCCAAGATTCGGGTCCATCCCCATCTCTCGTGAATCTTCATCCCATCTTGGCCCCTTGGCCTATCCTTCCTCCATGAGGGGATTATATGGTGTGGTGTGGGATTATGTCCTCATTCATGTCGGTCTCGTAATGACCACGCCATGTACCTCCCCCTACTGAGCTGTTTCATCGATCCCTTTTTGGCGGTTCACCAATCTGCTTAAGAGTACTCTGGTTTAATACCTGGAATGCCTAGCTTTACTCGGACACGTCTGCACTCGCTTTCTAGGCTTTGTGTATCCCTGCATCAGGGCTTTCATCATCTTTCATGCTTGGAGGGACCCCCAAGAACTGCCTGGATACTACCCCAAAGGGATCTCCTACCATTACGGGCCAACGACCCCGAGGGTTTCGGACAGCGAATCGATAAAATCCCGCATTGCGAATATGGTCAGTAGTTGATGCTCGTTTGTTGTTCCCACATCAGGCTAACGCGAAATGGACGCTGTGTTTCCACCATGGTTAACAGTTTTCCTCTATCGCCATGCCAACCCATTATGCCCAAAATGTTGGGTACATGATTCACACCCTTCATCACTCGCATGTCCAAGTAGAGTCTCGGAACTCTTGGTACTTTTCATCCGTGCACGTCCGTGCGTTGGGGGAACAAGCTACGTCAAACGTATCCTTCGGGGCTCTCTGCCGACTACCCTTTGATGGATGCCCCAAGTATCGCGATGAGGATACCCCCCTTGTTTCCCACACCGAGTTTAACTCACTGGGGCTTAGGTTGACATCTTTGCTTACTCGGGAAGTTGTCACCATCCACAGTCCGAGCTCTAAGACCATAAACTAAGATTCTCATCTGGAACTACATTCAGCTTGATTCCCGTCCTAATGGGATACGTAGGAATTCCCAGACCTCCTGTCTTTGGGTCCAGCTTGAGTTCAGCTCATTTGCCTCTCGGGTCCTGCCTTTGGGACCCCGCGTAAGGGACGCGTGGCATAGTGTAGGACTACGTCCTCATTCACGTCGGGTTTGAAATAGCTTCACCACGTGCACCCCGTTCAGAGAGATATCCCTACTATTCCTTGTCCCACATGACATTAAAAGGCACCCTTCAGAACTACGTGTGGCTTGATTCCCATCCTCATGGGATACATAAGACCACCTGAATGTCTAGAATTCAGGTCTAGCCCCACCTCTTGGTGATCTCCTGATCTCCCGGTCACCTAGGCCACTTGGTCTATCCCTATCCAGGAGGGGGATATGTAGGTATGATACAAGGTTTTGGGCACCGTGCCCCCTTCCCCCAGGAACCCGCCATATCTTGGTTACCCTCATGTTGAGTCTCTTGACCCCTTGCAGTGGTTCACCCATGTGTTAAGAGTACTCTGGTCTAGGACCAAGAGTGTCAGATTCAGCTTGATCAAGTCCCTTCCACTTGTCAAGCTTCGTGTTCCCCACCATTCGGGCTTCCATCACCTTTCACACCCGGAGGGACCCCCAAGAATGGCCTGGATACATCTCCCAAGGGCTCTCCTACCATTACGGGCCAACGCCCCCGAGAGTTTTGGACAACAAATCGATAAAATCCCGCGTTGCGAATACGGTCAACGGTCGATGATCATTTGTTTGTCCCCATTCCAGGCTAACGCGACAGGATGCTGTGTTGCGAACATGGTCAGCAGTAATCCTCTATCGTCATGCTAGCCCCTTCAGTCCTCCAATGTTGGTTGCATGATTCACATCATTTTCCACCCCATCATGTCCAGGTGGAATCTCGACACTTTTGGCGCTATCCCTCAGTGCACATTTGCATGTCAGGAGGACAAAGCTGCAATATGGCGTCCTTCGGGGCTACCATGGTCCGAGCTCTAAGACCATAAACTAAGATCCATCAGGGACTACGTTCAACTTGATTCCCATCCTCGTGGGATACATAGGACCGCCCGAATGCCCTATCTTCGTGTATAGCCCATTTAGGGAGCAAGTCTCTCCCCGGTTTCACCTCTTAAGGCCCCTTGTCCTAAGGTCTCCCTCTCCGATTGGCGTACAATTTTATGTGGGATCATGTCTCCGTCAATTGTGTTTTATAACACTACGCACGTTTCCTGCCTAGAATCGTCTTTTCTACGTCTGCGCTGCATGATGATAAAATGCATGCTTGGTCTTATCATACGACCCTAAACTGTGACATTATCGTCCTGGACGCACGACGAAAAACGGCACTACATTGTGGTGACCTCGTTGTAGAGGAAATCATGTTGGGTATTGGTCACGTGCCATGCCATTTGTCAACTCCCATCACGGCTTGATCCTTGTGGTGACATCACTGCCTACTATTCTAGTCCTGTCGCTTCACAAAAAAAAACCATTCACCTTAAAGAACAAGCAAGATACATCAAATTCTGCTTCTTTTAGTGCAAGGGGCATGCCCGCACTCCCCTTTTCCCCTGGCACTGGTATCTTACCATGTCACCTTTCAGAACTACGTATGGTTTGATTCTCATCCTCATGAGATACGTAGGAGCGCCCTGTCACTTCCCTCGGGTCCAGTCTAACCTTTGTGTTCGGTCCCTCGACTCGACCTTTTCCTCAGAGAATGCATGGTAAGTAGGGCTTAGGTCCTCCTTCCTATCGGATTTTGTTGCCATGTGTCCCCTGCCCCCTTTACCCATTTATGGTCTAAGGCCCGTCAAGAACTACGTGAGGCTTGATTCTCATCCTTATGAGATACGTAGGAGCGCCCGGGTTCTTCCCCGCGGGCCCAACCTAACTTTTGCTTTCGGTCCTTTGACCAAAAACATCTCCTAAGGAGGTTGTGCGGTGTGGTATGGGATTACGTCCTCTTTCACGTCAGGTTGTTCATTTCACCACACACACCCACTATTCCCATTCATGCCAGGTGTTTGAGTTACTCCAATGTGTGCCTCTTATGTCTCTTCCCATCCATGGTCTGAATTCTACGACCCTAAACTAATATCTCCCTATGGTAAAGGAATCTGCTCCTTCTATCTAATACGTCTCGTTGTCATATTCACATGTGTTTTGACAAAGAACCCGAGGTGTGGGATTTTCACAGGGACATCCCCCTCATCCCATGACCATGCTTCGTGAGCTCTCTATTTGGATCCTCATCCTCTTCCACATCCAAAAGGACCCTCGGACGACATGGATACTAGGCTTAAGGGCTCTCCATGAATGCTGAACCTAAGGGCCCTCCAATCGTTTTGGTCCAACGTCCCTACGGATATTTGACAACATTTGTGACATGGTCCCGTGTTTCGAACATGGTCAACGGTCGACCCTCATTTGTCTGTCCCATTTCTAGGCTAACGCGACAGGATGTTGTGTTGCGAATACGGTCAGCATTTATCCTCCATCGTCACGCAACCATCATCATGATCTGAATCTCGAGCACCATGATTCACACATTTCCACTTCCTCATGCTCAGGTGGAATTCCATCATACTCGGCTCTTTCTCTTCACGCATCTAGGTGCGCTAAATGATCGTGTTAGTGTCACTGGGCCGGTATTCACCGAGCATCCCTTTGCCCTAACCTGCCCCTTTTTTTCGGGAAATTCCCACCACTACTGCTTGTTTCCCACACCGAGCAGGACTCATGTGGGATTAGTGGTTTTGGAAGGATCTGTACCAACATAGTCGGGCTGCTCCTCGTCCCGCATGACATTAAACTGCGCTTCCAGAACTACGTATGGCTTGATTCCCATCTTCATGGGGTATGTAGGAACGCCCGACCACTCTGCTTCGGGCCCAGCCCAATCCTCACTCTTGGTCCATCGACTTGAAGAGTTTCCTCCGGGGTTATGTGGTATGATTTGGACTCCAAGTCCTCATTCACTTCAGTTTCATATCAACCGCGCCACATGCTCCCCGAGATCATCCCTTTTCTTCCACGTCCTATCGTATGACGTTAAACTACAGGAGCCCATGTGTCCACAACGAATGACACTAAGCTACAGTTCTACCCTGAACAAGTTCAGGATGCCCCAAGATCCCATTGTGAAGTGACAGGTCCCCTCGCCAGAGAGGCCCTGTCTGAAAGAAGGAATGATCCATGATCAAACCGATGCGCCCATCTGGAGTACTCCCACCACGGTGGTGTAACTACCTAAGTGTTGGATTCTGTTCGGACAAACCATCACTCCATATTCCACGCTTTTCGTGCCCCTGATTCAGACCCTCGTCCCCTTTCATGTCTCATGAGACCCACTAACGGCCTGGTCTCATGCCACATCGGCTCACCTACCGCCCTGGACCAACATTCCGGAAGATGTGTCATGTCTGGAAGGTCCCCCTAATAGTACGGATTTTCGATCTATGGTCCGCCAACTTTACTGGGTCAATGTCCCGAAAGATTGACCGACAACATTTGTGACATGTTCCCGTGTTTCGAACACGGTCAGCGGTCGACCCTCATTTGTTGTCCCCATTGCAGGCAAACGCAGTAAGGATACCGTTTCTCCGCCATGGTTAACGGTTGTCCCTTATTTCCACGCCATCCCCACAGTGTTCCAAATCTTGGGTATGGTGATTCACGCTTCCCATTTTCATCTGTTTGGACCGATTTCAGCGCCCCTGGCGTTGCCCCGTTCGTGCATAAGAGCACGCTGAAGAAACGGTAATTCGGCTATCCTGAATGTTCCTTCTCCGATCAAGCCTCTCCCGTATCTCAGAAATCCGGACTGGTAATCCGAATCCCGGATGCCCGGAGAATGATCCCCACTCCCATGTTAGATGGGATGAGAGGGAGACTATCTCCTATTTCTCACATCGGGCTCAACCCACCTGGGCTTGGGGAATTGTCGCCGAACGTCCCGGAAACATTGTAGGGATGTAACAAGGCAATCCAACAGTGGAAATCGTGCGCACTACGACATTCAAAACAAAGAAAAAAATTTGAAGCACGAAAGTTCCAATAAAAGGTTTTTGGGTTTGTTACAATACCCGGTGGTTGACTCCCCCCATGGACGGGTTGACCCCGTAAAAAGAACGTTGCAGCTCCGCCTCCCGTTGGCTTGTGGCATCAAAGGCTTGCTGCCGCTGACTTATCTCCCGCTCCTCCTTAGCAGCGGCGAGGCGCAGTTCATCACTCCTAGCTTTGGCCCTCTCTACGCCAGCTTGAACGGCAGCCATCCTTCAAAAGGTTTGCCTTATATGCTCTTCTTCCTCTACTAGTTGGGCCTTCAACCGTGAGACCAGCTCAGATTGTGCATCAAGAGAGGCTGAAAACTCGTTTGCCTGGGTCTGCATCTATTGGACCTCGCCTTCAGCCTCCTGGAGCTTCTTGATGCTGGTCACCTTCATCCGCTGCCAGCCCATGCTGAGCCCACGATCATGCTCCCGGATCTTCTCAGCCATAATATCACGGATGAGTGCTTGAGGACATTGGGAATCCACTCCCCCAGCGCACAGTTCGCGCAACCGCGAGTGGAGACTATCCATTTTGGCCATCCATTGCTCTTGGGGGTGTCCTTCATAGAGCATGTGATCATCTTCCATGACCGGTGGCAGACTATGCTGCTGTCTTCCTCATTGGAGTTCGTTTCGTCCCAGTCTGCGCAATTGGCAGGCTCGTACGCGGGATACGCCCGCAGGAAATCCTCGGCAGGATCAACATCTGGTGTTGAATCCAGTATGAAACCTGGTGCAAAAGCAGGCGCGACAGAACTGGGACTGACCGGTTGATCCTCTTCCTTGGAGTCCACCTCAATGACTTCGGGAACGGCCCTGCTGGTGGTCCCTCCAGTGATGATGTGTGTCGCAGCTTGAGGAGATGGGGGGACTATCACCACCATCACCGGCCTGCCCCTAGGAGGGGCGCCACCAGACATCCCAACCAGTCTTGCTGTAGCAGCCCACGCCAGTCGGAGAACTGTACAACGGAGAGGGACATAAACGATAGTTGGCGAGAATGGTCTATATGTGATGATGAGGAAACCGGTAGAGGAGACTTACGGAGATCGACCTCCTGGAGCTGCTCTTGAGCGGGTATTGATGGGACCCCGAGACGAGGCCCTCTTTATACTGTTGGAAGGTCTAGAGATTTCGGAGGAGCCACCTCGGGCGCCCTGGTCCAACCATATGCTGAACTGGACGCAGCCATAGGCGCGGGTTCTGAAGGTCCCGCATCATCACCCGCCAAGGAGCGAGAATGAGGCATGCAAGCAAGTTCCTTTTGCATGGATCAAACATCGGTAAGAAGTCCATAGTGGCCGAAGAACAGATCGTAGGGATGGAAGTTCGGAATGCTACCTCGAGAGCCTCCATGAAATCATCGGACTCTAAGCCTCGGTCTCCGACCTCGTCCTACTCCAACGGGCTCCCTCCTCCAGCCTCATCCTTTCGAGAGGAGTCCTCTGATTCTTCCGGCAAGGGGAAGCGCTCCCTCAGATCGGCAACCGATAACTGTGGGGGGACCGTCTGATTCAACAACGCCCTCACCCGGTCTGTCATTGGGCGAGGGACACCACTGGAGTGGACGTAATCCTCTAGCTCGTCCAGGTACTATTCCGCCTCCGCCGGAGACGCCATGAATCCAGCCCGAACTGGGACTATGCCCGGTAATTCCATCCCGAGGCTATTCAGGTGGGCCCATATCTTGGGTGTGTTGAGGAATTTCCGATTGACATCCCAAATTTCCCAAGATTCCGGGAAGACAAAATCCTATGCCATGTCGATATGACGCAGGCGCTTCCCCAGAGCCTGAGTGGATATCCTACAAAATCCCCTTTGTGGCCGCCCCTCCGGATTGCCGTGCTCTTCTGGAATCACCAGATCCACCGCTGTTGCCATACCCTCAGCCGGTGCGGGTCTCGCCGCCCTGGAAGCCCAGCTACCGCGAGCGGCCCTAGCTGCCCTCCGACCCTGACCTTGGGATAGGGGAGGCCCACCATCACCAACCCGGATAGTTGGTTGCTTCAGCATCTCCCCTGGGTTAGCAACTTCCCAACTGATGGCATACTCCCTCACCAATCCGAAAGCGGTGGTGGATGGAGGCAATGCAATATGAATCTCCCATCTTTCCGTGTGAACATGAGCCACAGCTGCCTCATCACACACGGGTGCTCCTCGTAACGCATCTCATAGTAGACCTGCGGGGTCAGCAGCTGGAGGCACCAGAACTGGCTCTCAAACCGATGCGGGTTGTACGGTTCGCAGAGTGGCTCACGATCTATCCGTGCCACCAAAACTCCACCTCGAAAGGCCAGTAGGTAAGCCCGATGTTCTTCCGTTCCCCGCCTGTCATCAGTAAGTATCCCCGTCGGCCATGGGAATGGGTGGAATTTAACTCATCGGCCCTCCACACCCAAAACAGCACCATCGGAACGACCAGTTTGAACGGGAAGCCCCCGGCCGCGTTCAGGATGGAGGGGCGGAAGTTCGATCCCGGCGGCGAAATGGGGTTTGGATACTCGTAAATCCCCCTGATATGCACTGCGATCCACCCATATAAGAGGTGGAAGGGCCCACATATCCTTGGCTGCTCCTTGCCCTAGCTAATATGACGCAACATTCTGTATAGTTTGGTGAGCATCGGAATCCTCAAATTGATCCGCTACCCCATGTCCAACATCGACGCCATAATAAACGAGTTGGGCCGCACCCCCATGCTTGTATCCCTCACCGGTAGGATCCAACCAGCGATGAGAGCCGCGATGAACGCCACCAGCCTGACTATCGGATGTTGTTCAGTGCTGAAACTGAAACCCCAAGTCTTCCATTGGCTGTCCTCCAAGACCCGCCAATACGAGTGCCCCTTTCCCCATTGGGCCGCCCTCGGACAAGTTCGAGGCCTCGGAGGGAACTCTCGATTCTCTGGGAAATTCAGGAAGCATTTGAACCATCTCCTAAAGTGGACATCCCTCACTGCCTCCTTGTCCTCCCCAGGGACACGTGCCATCAGCACCGACGCTAGTCGCGGCATTTGATCTGTATCCTCCCACGTGCTAATGACGGGGATGAACTCATCATACATGGCCCCCAAGATCAGGACCCTAGAAATCTGGTGGACATCCCACAGGCTGATGCCCTCCTCCCCGTGATGCAGGTGAAAGATATTGGTCCTAGACGACCATCTGCTCAGCAATTCCGGCATCAGCTTCTTGGGTTGGTAAATGTGGAATTGGGAGGCCCATACCACCTCATACAACCCCACTCTCCTCATCTTGGTCCCAAACTCCTCGCATGAAGCACCTACCCAGTAGGCCTAGGCCCAATCATTAGTAATGATGTCGCCCTGGCACAGGTCCCACTCATCGGACCATCCCTTCTTCGAATCCTGCAAATCCGCCTTCAGCATGGTACGGTAGAGAGGAGGGGACGTCTCCGGCTGCAATGGCTTCCCGTCAATGATGTTCAAATGGTTGTAGAGACAGTCAGCGGTGACGGGTGTGAAGTTATCTTGTTTGTGACCACCGTCCGCCCTGAACCATTGGTGCTGGCATGGTATGCTCCTGAACCAGCAAGCTGGTTCGTCCCTACTCACCTCAGGGATAAAGACGACATCCCTCAGCCCGAAGCCATACAATGGCAGTTTCTTGCACTATGGATAATCCTTCTGAACCTCCGATAGAAGATCTATCAAAGAAGTGTGGTCCGAGTGGCTTCGGACCATCTCCCCCAGGCATGGTCAGTTGTCCATCTCATCCTGATGAGCAGCATCTTCATGCACCCCCAATACAGCCTCTTGATGGGCCATTTTAACTATGGCCCTCAGAAAAGAATTTTTTCAGCTAGATCGCGAAGCTCGACCGCGAAGCTGAATTGCGAAGCCGGATGGCAAAGATCGGTCGTGAGATGAAGCTGTGAAGTCTGGCCAAGGCCGACAAGCAGAGGTTCGCTTGGCGCGGACGTGGAGTCGGAGACCCGCGGTTCGCCGCGAAGCTTGATTCACAGAGGGCTGTCGCGGAGTACGCGGAGATTCGCGAAGTCGAGAGAGAAAAAAGACAAGGAAGTCACGCGAAGACAAAATAGGTCGACCTCATATTTATAGGCGACATCTCCGGAGCATCTTGGCATGCCTCACCCGCGCGGAGCATTGTGGCGCGTCCGAATCCGAGGCCCCGGTCAGCACCGCATGCCCCCTTAGCGTAGCCGCATCGCGAACCACCGACAATTTTGGAGATTTTCCCACAGACTTCGACCCTTCACACTCCGCGGCTCCAAGTCTGAGGGGAGTCATTTTTTGGCGCCAAAATAATATGGCACGAAAGGAAGGAACAAAAAAGAAGGTTGCACGCTGCCTCGCGAAGCACCGCCGCGAAGCACCGTCGCGAAGGACCGATGCAAAGAACCCCGATCCTCGCGGCCTCACGATGCTCCAGAGGCGGTAACTCTCCGCGAACGCATTTTGACGTTCGAGAGCCCTCCGCGAAGATCCAGAGGCGGTAACTCTCCGCAAACGCATTTGACGTTCGCGAGACCGCCGCGAAGCTCTAGAGGCGGTAACTCTACGCGAACACATTTGACGTTCGTGAGACCGCCACAAAGCTCCAGAGGCGGTAACCCTCCGCGAACGCATTTTGACGTTATCAAGCCCGCCGCGAAGCTCCAGATGCGGTAACTCTCTACGAATGCATTTTGACGTTCACGAGCCAGCCGCGAAGCTCCAGAGGCAGTAACTCTCCGCGAACGCATTTGACGTTCACGAGACCGCCGTGAAGCTCCAGAGGTGGTAACTCTCTGTGAACGCATTTGACGTTCGCGAGACCGCCTTGAAGCTCTAGAGGCGGTAACTCTCCGTGAACTCATGTGACGTTTGCGAGCCCGCCGCGAACCTCCAGAGGCGGTAACGCTCCGCGGACGCCGTTGACGTTCGCGAGCGCGCAACGAAGCACCCAAGGCGGCGCGCGAGTTCTGCTTCGCGGCGCCCCTTGCCTATAAATACTGGACTCCCCTTGAGTCCCGAAGACGGACAATCTGACCCTTCGGCTTCTCCTCTCCCAAATCACGAAGCACCCTTTTCCCCGAGAATCATGAGCTCCGTGAGGTACTTCTACATCGCGAGACGCCTCTGCTTTGTCTCGTTTTGATCCCCTCTTCTGAGAGGGATTCCCATCGCGAAGCTCAAGGGAATTCGCAAAGGAAGGGGATTCCCAAGGGAACACGGGCACCCGCGGAGCGTTTATGCTTCGTGAAACACCCAACCTGCACTAGTGATCCCTATGTTAAGGCAGGATCGCTTCACCTCACGAGGCACACTGCTTCGCAGGACCCTGCTTCGTGAGGCACCTCTTCTTCGCGAGGCAGTGCTCCGAGAACACTGTTCCACTTCGCGAAGCACCTTCCACTCACACATATGACCCATGCCAAGGCCAAGGCACTCCAATTCACGAAGCACACTCCTTTGCTTAGCGATTCCTCTTCCCATGCGACCCTCCATGTTTGCACGATGTGATTTCAAAGTCCCACGGACAATACCACCCGTAGCATTGCTTCGCCTAATGCTTCTTCACATAAGAACGCTAACTGCTCTTTCTTCTTCGTAGAGCCACGCTAACGTGGAACCCTTGATGGTTCATTCCACAACCCCCCTTAACCATGGCCTTACTGGTACCTTCCCTTCCCCAAGGACCAGAGGGTACCGGTTATGTAAGTCCTAGGGGTGTGGAGTGAACCCATCTCGTCCGAGCTGCAGGACGTTAAACTGCCAAGCACCACGTCCTCAACACATGACGTTAAACTGTGATCCGACCTCGTCTCTCACATGAAGGGTCCCCCCAGCTCGAAAATTTTTTATGCCACTCATCTCCACAGGAATGGAATCACCTGTCCACAAGGGATGATATCCTCTTTATTGGAGCGGAATATGTTCTTAGGAGAAAGGAGACCCTAGTTCCCCAACAGATGGCTGCACCCCTACATCTTCGTACTACCCCACTACCAATGTCAGTGGAGGGTGTGATAGGGAACGAGGAACCCCTCCATTCGGGCCTCTATCCTGGAGTAAGTCCCAGCACCATGGGCCGCCTAACGCCTAAGCCCATCTTCGCTTCTCACGGACGCATCCTTCGCGACGTGATCGTCAGGTCCTTGCAACCTCTTGTTTCTCACACCGAGCATGACTCACGTGGGCTTAGAGTGAGCACCGACCCTAACCCCTACCCATTTTCTAGCGAACTACGAGGACTTTGATCCGTGTCAAGGCATGGTACGTAGGAAGCCTCCATGAGGTTCATTCCACATTGCTCAGTCGTTCATTCACGTCGAGTTTCGCCCTCGTCCAGCATGATGTTAAACTGTAGGCCCCTCCCTTTGTCCTGCATGACATTAAACTGCACACCCATTTTCCAGCGAACTACATGGACTTTGATCCATGTCAAGGGATGGTACGTAGGAAACCTCTCAGAGGTTCACGCCCATCACTCATCGGACCATGGTCCACCTTCACGTCGATTTACCGGCACCATTTTCTAGAGAACTACGAGGACTTTGATCTGTGTCAAGGCATGGTACGTAGGAAGCCTCCATGTGGTTCAAGCCACATTGCTCGGTCGTTCATTCACATCGAGTTTCGCCCTCGTCCAGCATGACGTTAAACTGTATGCCCCTCCCTTTGTCCTGCATGACATTAAACTGGACACCCATTCCCACCTGATCTACAAGGTCTTTGATCCATGTCAAGGCATGGTACGTAGGAATCCTTCCATAGTTTCAAGCCCACCACTCATCGTGCTAAGGTCCACCTTCACGTCAGTTTACCAGCACCATTTTCTAGCGAACTACGAGGACTTTGATCCATTTCAAGGCATGGTACGTAGGAAGCCTCCCATAGGTTCAAGCCCACCACTCATCAGACCAAATTCCACCTTCACATCGGCTTACCAGCACCACTTTCTAGCGAAATACGAGGACTTTGATCTGTGTCAAGGCATGGTACGTAGGAAGCCTCCATGAGGTTCAAGCCAAATTGCTCGGTTGTTCATTCACGTCGAGTTTCGCCCTCGTCCAGCATGACGTTAAACTGTATGCCCCTCCCTTTTTCTTGCATGACATTAAACTGCACACCCATTCCCACCTGAACTACGAGGTCTTTGATCCATGTCAAGGCATGGTACGTAGGAAGCCTCCCAGAGGTTCAAGCCCACCACTCATTGGACCAAGGTCCACTTTCACGTCGGTTCTCCGACAACGCCCCATTTGAACTACGAGGACTCTGATCCATGTCAAGGCGTGGTACATAGGAAGCCTCCACGAGGTTCAAGCCCACCCATCATCCAATTCACGTCGAGTTCTACCTACGTCTAGCACAACGTTAAACTGCATTTCCTGTCCGACGGCAAGCCGTTGTGACTAACCCGAACTACGAGGTCTTTGATCCATGTCAAGGCATGGTACGTAAGAAGCCTCTATGAGGTTCAATCCCACCATCCGGTCATTCCGACCTCATTCACGCCGGTTCACCCCCATCCCGCATGACGTTAAACTGTATTCCCTAATTCGAACTACGAGGACTTTGATCCGTGCCAAGGCATGGTACATAGGAAGCCTCCCTGAGGATCAAGCCCAAAAATCATTAGCCCAAACCGTCTCCTAGTTGGTGTGCCAGTCCCCCCATTTTCATGCCCATTTCCCATTGGACCCAGTTCCCTCAGTTACGTCAGTTCACCGACACGCAATGCTCGTCGTTTATTCACGTTAGGGTTCGATACCGTCCCACATGACGTTAAATTGTATTCCATCAATCCTTTGAACTATGAGGACTTTGATCCATGTCAAGGCATGGTACGTAGGAAACCTTCCCAAGGTTCAATCCCACCACCAGTGGACCCATGGGTCTACTTTCACGTCGGTACGATGACGATACCCATCGGACCAAGGTCCACCTTCACATCGGTACGCTTACGATATCCATCATACCAAGGTCCACCTTTACGTTGGTTCGCTGACGACATTCATCGGGCCAAGGTCCACATTCACGTCGGTTTACCGTCACCATCCTGAACTACGAGGAATTTGATTCCCTGCCACGAGGATACGTAGGAAGCCTCCTCAAGGCTCAAGACCAACTTCATCGTCGCCCCTGCGATGGTCCCATTTCACTCCCCATCCACTCCATTCATCCATCTACCGCCCATCCCGATTCTCACCAGGACCTCTATATCTCGGTGAAACCATGTCGGTACGCTCCTCTTCACAGCCGCCCATGGGCTGGCCCCGACATCGGAATCCATTCAAGGGAAATCCCTCAATCCGATCTATCCTAGCTAATGCCCTGATCGGGTTGATCCGTCTCCACTAGATGTTAAACTCGCAGCGTACCCTGTGTTAAACACGAGAAGCTGAGGAAAACCTCAGATATGTTTCTATGGAATATAATTCCCCACGTTCGATGTGGGATGCCTCGGGTTTCCAGGCCCTCGAGAAGCCCTGTGACCAGGGATAACAGACAGACATGCCAGGTTCCCCAACATCCAGACACGCTACTGATGCATCAACTTGACTACTCCCCCGACTGAAGGTTGCTGCCCTGACCGGACCCTTTGGAATGTCCCGACAGAAGCAGTGTAATTAACTGGCGTCCATGGAAACATGGCACTGGGAAGAGTTTCACGACCTACGTATTAAATCTATGAGGGAGACCTGGACTAGGTGACGAGTTCTGAGGAGGAATCCACAGAAGGAGGAACTGACATCCCATCATCCCATTTCAATCAAGGAGCAGACGTCCCTAAATAAGGAGCGAATGCCGCCCGCCTTTGGCAAGTGGGAATGCGGGGCAACACAGCGTCACACGTCCTCCTCCACGGACGGATGTGTGCGCACCCCGGCGAAAGCGTCGGAAATAGTATTGTATTGAAGTTTTTGTGATATGTTTTACTGTGGATGTTTTATTTTTATACCATTCATGGTTTATAGAGAAATTATTGACACTTCATATGCTAGTTTTTATACGAATTTTTATGTTATGTTTAAACCTTTTCATATGGGAATGCATTGGACTTAGTAAGTGATGAGTGGAGCCCGCTATAGATCCTCGATGCATCGGTAGGTCTAATGAGACAAACTAGTGTCTTGGTACAAGGATTTGACAAAATATTATTTGTAGTCTTGCCACGAGGACTTGGATATGTAGTAATGATAGTCTAGCAGTATGCATTCCATCATTATGAATGTGGTTAGCGATATTGCATGTGAATATTCGATTAGTAGAATATCCATGTGAATAAGTAAATGGCAATATTTCATTTTATTTCTTCCAAATTATGATGATATTAAAGTTTAAAATAATTTTGTATTAGTTTTATACATTTCCTTAAATGTTTATGCTTATTTTTGAAAATTTATGATGTATTGCTTACCCTTACTGAGCATTTGAGCTCAACCCTTTCTATGTTTTATTTCTCCCAGGATTCCAAGAAGTGTAATGTGATTGATATGCAGGGTTAAACCAAGGGAATAATGGAATTAATAAAGATTATTTATGTTGTTTTTTACGTCTTAAAGTGAAAATGTAACATTTATGTATGTGATCTATTTTTCCAAAATTGCTAATCTGATCGGTCCTTCGGGACATGATTCCTTGTAATCATGCCAATGTATTAAAATAATTCACTGACTCTGGGTAACTAGGGTCGGGGCATTACAGTTGGTATCATAGGATGTTTAGCAATGACCTTGGAAACTAGATTTAGATAAACACTGATTAGAGCAAATATCCCTAAGATAGACATTGAGGATTAGTATAGAAGAAATTCTTAGAATTTTGGTATTGTAGAGATTTTGTGAGTTTTCCAAGAAATACATCCCTGTCTAGATACGAGCAGGTTGAGGCGGCTCTGGCACAAATGTACCTAGGAGTAAAACCAGAAAAAACTGCTTTGAGCTAGACTAGAATGGGAACTGGTGCGTGACAACAGGCCTTGCTGCACTCTTGGTGAAGACACTCCCGGGGGATATGCTTAGGATAATTCTCATTTTCATTACAAACCGTTATGAAGGGCTTATGAGTATATAATTACTCAAGGAAAAAAAATTTATGATTATGGATTATATCCATAAACTGTTCAATTTTTTTTAGGTATTTTAAATGTTTGGTAATTATTCATTTCAATTCATAAACCGAACTAGTTTATGCTATTGTATAGAAATGGTGCCCAGTAGAAGGAATGTGAACTCCTGTAATACGTATGATCCAAAGAGTAAGTAGGATCATATCTTTTGTGGTTCTAATCCAGAATTTAAAAGGGAAATAATTTCCCCCGTATTATTATCATATGAAGATATAATATCATGTGTTGATAAGATGAGTAAATAATTCTCATAGTCCTATGGATTTGATGGGAAGAAAGAGAAGAAAAGGATAGAAGAGATAAATATGGATAAAGGGAAGAGGGAGAAGAATAATTTTCCTGTATGTGATTACTATGGGAAGAAACACCCTAAAACTTTCCTAAAAGGAATGAGAGTTTGTTATAAGTGTGGAGGAAAAGGGAACAATGTACGTGACTAGAAGGGTATGAAAATGGTTTCAAATGTACAATACTTCATTTTCAAGGGGTTTGGACACTACCAGAACCAATGTACCATTCATTAGACTATGACACAAATGATGCTATAGGATAATAATCAAGTTGTGATACTACCACAGATGAAGAGGAATGACTAGTGTTCCTATGTTGTCATTTTAGAATTATTTCATTTAAGATTTGTATCAATGATGTTCTAGAAATAAATAAGGATTGTACTGCAGTATTATTTAATTAAGGATTTGAGATTTTATGGTACTAAGAAAAGTGACTCTACAACGAGTTATATTGTATTTGGAAATTACATGGTTGAAGGAAGGATAAACCTTAATATGGTCATAATATTGAGGTAGTGATTTTGGAATAAGAGATGATTGGTTTTTGTAATTCAGGATGATGCGGTGTTTTAAAAGAATATATGAGGAAGGCGTTCACGTGTTATTACCTGGAAAAAAGGATCCTCATTGTGTTTAACTTCCTTTTAAATTTTGGACTGTGAGTTTGGATAATAGTATTTTGGATAAGTCTAATGGTTCGAATGGATTAAGTTTGAAAGGTTATTTTTTGGATTTTTATCAAAGGACAACACGCAAACCGTGTGACGACTCGTCGTGTCAGACAAAGCTGCAGGAATCGAACCAACAATCATAGTGCAGTTAGGATTTATCACCTACCATTATGCTACATGAAGTTCTTGGATGGTATAATGTAGTTTCTTTACATAAAGATTCTAATATGTGAATTATAAGTACATTATATTTGTAACCCTATACGATTAGGATAAATAGAGTATTTTGGAGTTGTATTATGTTTTGGGGTGAAAGATGAGTTTGTGGTAGAAATTTATTAATGGATAAAACTCTAATTATAAAGTAATTATATCTCTTTATGATCTTATCCAATCTCATAAATAAATTCCTCAACATTAAGAAAAGGAACATAGAACAAAAATGTTTTCATAGATGGTACATTATATCATCACTAATTTATGGATTTGGGATTGTTGGCCTTTTCATAGCCATGTTCTCTACCACTCTCCATCAGATAATTGATGGTCAGATTTCTCTTCCATATCAAAATTTTCCTACATGGAACCCTAGTATGTGGTATTTTCGGTAATCTTCATACTTTCCACTCTTTATTTTAAATAGAGGCCTCTTTAATTCATTTTTTGATGTGGGATTTCAACTAAGATATTTTGAAATGACAAAAATGTGTTATCCTAATAACTTATGTCTGGTTGAACCGATGGTATTTTAAATCATCATAGATTGATGAATTTAAGGACCACAATTTTAAACTTGTTTGTGATTGATGACCTCAATCACTACCTATAAATATTTTAGTTTTTCCTCCAATTATATTTCTATAATTTCAATCAATATCCTCTTAATCGAGATCATAATTTTTTGGTGACCCTTTCATTTCTTTTTTCATCTTGTTAAGACTAAATTATATTAACCAAATTTCCGATGTGGGTTTTTCCACAAAGATATTTTCTATTTTCAACCATTATTTCCAAAAAACAATATCAAATTGCGAGGAAAAAATTTATTGAAGGAGGGGAGAATGTAACACCCCGAGCATCCACGGTACACTTCTCTTTGAATAATACAGTAGCATGTGTTGTACGCAACTTCGAGTTCTAACACACACCACGACCAATCAAAGTAGCTGTTATGAATAGTAATACCTAATTTTTAAAATTATATAGATTTTATCTCTCAAAATGGACTTCATTTTTGGATTCTGAGTATCGAATTTAGCCTAAGGTGAAATTTTTTTACTTTTCAGATTACTTTAATATTTTGATGAATAGTGAAAATTACTAAATTTTAATTAAAAACTACTTTTTAAATCAAAATAATTAATAGTGATAAATTATTAATATGAGTGGTTTTAAAGTATATTTAGAATATATTTTTACCATTTAATACAATTTTTGTCATTGGACATAATTTTCACAATTAATCCAGACTTAAACAAATATGAATCTTTTGATAGTTATTATATCTTAAAAACACGCTTTTTGTTTTGACAGCGAGAATTAAATTTAAATTAATTTCTGCCACTTCTGTGTTTTTAATCTGGAATAATGGATTCCATATTTTAAATCAGGATGTCCAAATTGTGTAAATAGGTAACTTTTATTTTTTGAAATTTTGAATAATTACGTCAGTAAATATTTTATTTACCATTGTTAAAGGGTAAATCTGGTAATAAGGGTTAAAAAATAATATTATAATAATACTAAATTATCATAAAACGTGTACTAACATTATTGGTGAATACATGTCCGACCATTGGCATATTTGGGTCGATTTTAGGACCCATGGAGCCACTTTTCGGTGATAGGGACACTTTATTTTAATTAAGTTAAAATAAATACAAAAATGACAAAAGCATATATCATTTAGCAAAACAATTTTTACATAGGGATATATATGTTGGATTTTCGGCTATAAATATTCATTATAAATATAAATTATTTCCCACATAATTATAGTTTATTTATTATTTTTAGAACGTAAATAATTTAATTTATTTCTGACACAATGATGATGCAGTAATTACCATAATATTGAAAAATTGTAATAATTGATATTATAAATACCAAAATAAATATAATTTGATACTTTTAATGAATTAAACTAATTTTATAGGATAATATGACATATTATGATTTATTTAATTAATTTTTTTTGAAGAAATCATTTTGTTATGAATTTTACAAATGTCAATTATTGAATAGTGTCAAAATTGACAAAAAAGAGTTTTTAAAAAAATATTATATTATTAATTGATATTAAATTCCTAAAAATCTTTGGATTGGCCAAGAGACATATATCATGATATTTGTATCATCAATGGACCACTTGGGGGTCGCTTGGATGTATATAGTAAGTTTATTAACTATAAAATATAAAAATACAAAGTGACATGGTAAGTATCAAACTAATTAACTAAGAGTTAAAACTAAAATATATGGTTAATATAATGACCCAAACCGGTATAAATTCTATTTGATTCATTTTTTTGACCCATCCCCACCTTAACCTTTAAATAATTAACTTTGGATCCATTTGAAACCGAATATAAATTTATTATAAAAAAATATTTCTTGCTTTTCCAAAGGTGCCCCTCACCCCCTTTATAAAAGGACACTCCCACTTCTCATTAATTCACACCATCAAAGCCTATTGGTTCGGCCAACCCCTGCCCAAATTCTCTCTCAACTTCCCTCACTTCATCCTAGAGGCCTTTCTTTAGTTAGAAAGACATACTAATTAGCCATTTTGATCAAATCAAAAGGAAGAACCTGAAGAAGAGGTAATGATTTCACCACCCTTTTTCAAGTTCCTTTCATCTTCCTCTTCTTCTTTCATTGTTATTACCATTATAAAATAATGAATAGATTATCTACTATATACTTTAATATTATTATAAATATGGTACAACCATATTCAGTATTCTATCCATCCTTTGAATTACATGTCACCAAACATGCGTACGTACGGCTTACCGTCTTCACATCGTGGTGTAATTGTTATTCAATATATTATTATTTGGATGGGTATAATAATGATTTGTAATTCATGTAAATAATAAATATAAAATTATAATGATTCTGTATATATGATATATACCAACCAATTATATATTATTTTAATATCAAAAGAATGATATTTTCGCTCGTGCCTACGTACGGATTACCGTCTCCACGACGCGATGATATTCATTTCCAAATTCACCATTCATCGACGATTATAAAAATATAAATTACTAATAAGTATGTAATATATGACATAATAATGATATTGGATATATATATATATATATATATAAGGATTTATATACTTACATATATCTTATTCACTTACTTCCGTTCAATACTATATGAAAACAGAAATAGCGTTTATGCGTACATACGGACTACCGTCTCCATAAATGGTGTTTTCCATTTCATATATATATCTATTATACATATTTATATTCTAAATATATATGATATATTTATCATGTTTTATATTCTGGAAGTATTTAAATCACGATCTATGTGATACAACCAAGAGTGACAATTTAAAACACGTACGATAAAGAAAGTGATTATTACCCGAAATGTTAACTTAACATGGAAATTATTATTAAATGGGTAATATAAAGTCATAAATGAATCATGTATGATATCATAAATATTAATAAGGTTCTGGTATAATTTAATAACATATTGCGATTTTCTTACAATAGGTTAAACGTACCCTCGACTAAAGGAAAGTGCAAGGTAAGGGGTTGCATCTCACTCTTTATTCCGGTGAGATTCAAGTCATATTGCCACTTTTACCTTTTGTGTGGTGTATTTACTACCCATAATTGTATTCTTTGTGTAATAAAATTTAATTTATGTGTATTTACATATTCATTTTATGATACCTCTTTCATAAGTTGTATGTTTCATAAGTTACCAAATTGGTAAGGGTTAATTCCTCAATCGCATCATTATCCGAGATTATTTATGTGTAAGTATTTACTGGGGCATTTTTATCATCCATGTACATTTTTCATAAAAATGATTTCAAAATGAAGATTTTAAGGATTTTGAAAGGTACTCTTTATCAAGATCAAAATTTCAAATGTTTTAATGATTTATCATTCTAAATTTTTTCAATTAATGTCCATGTTTTCAAAATGATTTTAAGGATTTATTTATATGGACATGAATGTTTTGAAAAGATATTTCTTTTGAAAAGTTTCAAAGTGGTATGGGACAATTTGTTTCAAAAATATATTTTAAATTAATCCCTTTATAAATGTGTGACTTTTCAATGATTTCGAGAAAAGAGATATTTCTCTCAAATAGTTTTGATTTCATCTATGTCAACATCCTTTGATTGATTTTAAGCTTATTTGAAGTTTATTTATTATGATACAAAACTATTGTATTGTATTGAAGGTTTTGTGATATGTTTTACTATGGATGTGTTTTATTTATACCATCCATGGTTTATGGAGAAAGTATTGAAATTTCGTATGCTATTTTTAATACGAATGTTTATGTTATGTTTAAACATTTTCATACGGGAATGCATTGGACTTTGTAAGTGACGGGTGGAGCCCGCTATAGCTCCTCGATACATCGGTAGGTATCATTAGACAAACTAGTGTCTTGGCACAAGGCCTTGATAAATTATTATTTGAAGTCTTGGCACAAGGCCTTGGATATGTGGTTATGATAGTCTGGCATTATGCAATCCATCATTATGAAAGTGGTTAGGGATATTGCATGTGATTATTCGATTAGTAGAATATCCATGTAAATAAGTAAATGGAATTATTTCATTTTATTTCTTCTATATTATGATAAATTTCAATTTTAAAAGGCTTCTGTTTTAGTTTTATACATTGCCTTAAATGTTTATGCTTATTTTGGAATGTTTCCGCTGTATTGCTTACCCTTAATAAGCATTTGAGCTCACCCCATTCTATGTTTTATTTTTCCCAGGATTCCAAGAAGTGTAATGTGATTTATTTGAGGGGCTAAGACAAGGGAATAATGGCATTCATAAAGATTATTTATATTGTTTTGTACGTATTAAAGTGAAAATGTTACATTCATGTATGTGATCTACTTTTCCAAGTCTGCTAAACTGATCGGTCATTCGAGTCTTGATTCCTTGTAATCATGCCAATGTATTAAAATAATGCACCGACTATGGGTAATTGGGGTTAGGGAGTTACAGAATACATCTTTCAGTTGTTACTAAAAATGTTAATTTTGAAATGAAATATCAATAGAATCAATCTATTTATTTTGGTGGAGTTTTGGGTTTCTTAGACAAAGTTAGTATTATGATTGACCTTCAATCACTATGATCTAGATTTAATGTTCCTGGTAATAGAACCAAAAGTCTCATTAAATATAGTTTTGTAAATGTGTTAAATTGCTACACTCAGTTAGTTACAAGTCTCGAGATTATAGAACATAGTGAAAATCCCAAGGATCACATAGTTATGTGTTGGTGGTTTTAATTAAGGTATATATGATATATATAACATTATAATTATTCATTAATTTTGAAATATTGTTTTCCTTTCCTTCATTACTACCTTTTAAAACTAAAACATCATTAATGCTTACGCGTGACATACCATCCACTTGGCCAATGTTATTCAAATTTATATCTATAATATCTATAGATTATTATAAATAAAAATGTAATGAAAATATAAGATATTTATCACATAGAAAAAATAATTCGTAGGATTTCACCATGATCACTATACATGTACCAGAAAAATAAAATAAAAATTTTCTTGAAAATGAAATTGTTAACACTCGGAAATAAATATTTTAATAATAAATTTTTAATTAAATTGTTTTTAATGGTTTAATATAGATCATATATGATATTATATGTATTTACGTAATTTTTTTATATAATAATAATTTTTAGATTTTTATAGAGAAGGTTTAATATCATTTAAAGGATGTTGAACTTGACATAAGTGATTTATATGACAGCCTCATTATTGTTTCATATTTCATTTATGATTATGTTATAAATTACGAATTATAATGATATATCTCCCAAGGAACACATTAATTTTCATCTCATAATATCATTGATATATATATATATATAGTTTTTTCTTTCATTTTACCGCCATTTAGAAGTCCTCAGACCTAAATAATTCTTAATAAAAAACTGACTCTCATTCTCTCTTTGATTGAAAATTATTTTTTCTTACAAATCCAAGTTTTTAAATAAAAAATGTAAATACAATTTTTAATATCCTATAATTTTACTTTCATTTAATTTTGACCAATTATTTAATTTTAAAAAAACTAAATAGAATTTTCTTGTAATTTTACAAATGATTAAATTTATGAAATTTTTTACAAAAGTGTGAGATAATAGTTTTCATTTAAATTATATAAAAATAATTTAAAACCCCAAAAATTATGAAATCTAATTAAATTGAATGTTATTTTACATGTATAATAATTATTTTCAGAATAAAATTTTTGTTTAATATTTTTTTAATCATTACATGTTAATTTTTGATCAAAAATAAAAGGGAAAAATTCCTTAAGAAATATTCTAGTTACCTTTAAAATGAAAATTTAACCATTGATAACTTCCATTGAGGTTACTTATGATTTAATATATTTATGATCTAATGATACCATATTTATTATTTATCTTGATGGAATATGTGTATGATGATGATCTATTAGTGAAAACTATTATCTTTTCTACTGTTTCAGTTATGATGAATTATTTTATGATCTTGTGGAAAAGAGATGAACTGGTTTATGATAATGATAGGGTTGCATACAAAATAATATATCTATAAAAATAATTTTGTAATGATTAATGTTAAATGAGATTAAAGGGTAAAAAAGTGGTTATCCTGTGCATGAAACAAGACACAACAATGGAGGTTATCCCAATCCCTAAACTAGAGTGTATACGAGTGGTTATCTGAAACCCAATGTAGATAAAAAAGTGGTTATAGAAATCTAATAATGTTATGAATGACTTGGTGGGTAGCCTTGATATTATATTTATATGATTATTCTTATTCTTATCTTATCGTAATCTTTTATAAAAATATCTTATGCCAATAATATCTTATCATGGATCATTTTCTTTGGCCCCTTTATGATTACTGTCCGATGAACTACCATGATATATTCCCTAACTCATCTTCACAATATAATAATTGATCATTGAAATATAAAAATTCTAATATCATGTTGTCATACCAGTTATTATCAGGTTATATTTAAATAATCAATTATATCTCCCTCATTTTACCTTACTGAGTAAATCATCTCAACCTTTTTAATGATTCTTTTCCTTATGTAACAAAAAATCATTTTTGATATGATATATCAAAGAACATATCTATTATTGAAGAAATAAGTGGGACATAACTGTTATTTATTATGAAAAATGTTTTTTATCTGTCCAATTTTTTAATGGTGATAGACCTAAATGATTCTACAAAGGATCACAGTGTATTGTAATGAATATTAATATAATAAAATTTAATTTTTATGAATGAAAATTATGGTCCATTATATATTTCATCATAGAAATAATTTGTGACCATTAGAAACCGGGATATGAAAAATATAGTTAGAACACATAGGATAATCCTATGTATAGAATAATGACCTTTGTTATAGTAAATAATGGAGTGTGGTTTTCCAAAAAATATATTATTGATTGGATACTACATGTGGACATAGTATTGGAATAGAAGCATCATGGGGATATAACCATTAAAATTTTCCTTCAAGTATATCTTGGTCATCAATCCAATGGATTGTGATTTTTCCCTTTTGTTACACCATGTTGGACACTCCTATGTGGATTCAATTTTTAATTTGGATTTTAATTCGGTACCATCTGGATGTATTTGAGTAGATGTTGATCATGGATGGTGTAGGTTAGTCCTATGGAATCCTAGATTGGGAATGGGTCATTTTTTAGAAATCCCCATAATTATGATTCATGATTGATCACATTAATTATTTCTTCATGATGATCATGGATACCATTTTGGTTTTATAATATTTGAAGAGAAAATGAAACATTTTAGGTGGTAATAGGTAAGCTAAAATATTTAATGATCATAATTGAAATTAGTTATATAAACTATTGAACATTATGAAATCTCTAAATGAATTTTAATTTATATATTCAATTATTAGTTGTATAATTAGTAACAAAACACCATAATTCTGTAATAATCACATATCATGTATGTGATATATCCGCGATTGAAGTTTGTGGGATTTTCCTTCATCATCATCTTGTAATTTTCTTTGTAGTATAATTTTATATTATATTTTTCATGAATTTTCATTCTTTAATTTAATACCTTATTAGTTGTTGAAGATGGAATATCATACTTGATATTCATAACAAATTTTTGATCATATATTATTGAGATGAGGAATACGAACATCTGATTGAATGTTTCAAAACAATTATGGGTTATTATCATTATATTTTTTTTGATTATCCTATATTCCGGGGAATAAACTATGTAAAAAAGTTAAATTTTATTACAAATAATTTTAAAAAAATTAATATATTAAACATATTTTATTATATTCAACATAAATATTTATCAAATCACATTATATTTTCAATTTTATTTATTAATTTTTACTGCTCTAACATAAATATTATACATATCTAGTTTTATATTAGTTTTGAAAAAAAAATTATCTGTAAATTTTTATAGAGAAAATATATAGTTAATGTTAAGAGATTTTTTATATTTTATTAAAATACTATTTTCTAAAAAAAAATTCTATTTTATTTTGATAAAATATAATGAACTTAAATTCTACCACATATATAATATTTATTTCAATGGATAAAATTCATTTTTAAAAATTAAATTTATTAATTACAATTGATTGAATTATTGAGTGTTTAGTGAAATGTTTTATCTTTCAGTAAATTGTGAAAAATTGTAGTTTTTATTAACAATTTTATTTCATTTACATCATTTAAAAAAATATTATTGTGGTTTTAAAAGTAAAACTAGTTCATTTATTTATTTATTAATTGAATTTAGTTTATTAGAATAATTTTCATGTAACGCCCCGACCCTAAAAGCCTAGAGTCAGTGCCTTATTTTAATACATTGGCATAATTACAAGGAATAAAGTCCCGAATGACAAATAAATTTAGCAGTCTTGGAAAATAGATTACATAAATGAATATTACATTACACATTATAAAATAAAAACCAACTTCAATGATCCATTAATAATTCAATTATCAAATAGTTTAACAATTCTATTTAATCATAATACACTTCCTGGAATTTGGGAAAATAAAACATAAGAAATGGGTGACCTCAAACGCTCTGTAAGGATAAGAATATAGTAGAAACATCCAAAAATAAGTATAAACATTTATGGATATTTATAAAACTATTAAAAAATCATTTGAAACATAAACTTCAGGATAATATGTCTATGATAAATGAAATAACGCCATTTACTCTTTCATATTGATATTCTACTAGTTGAATAAACACATGCAATATCCATAGCCATTTTCTTAATGAAGGAATGCATAATACTAGACATGATAACCACGTAGTCAATTCTGTGTGCCAATAGAACAAATAAGATTTTGTCAAGGCCTTACGCCAAGACACTAGTTCGTCTAATGAGACCTATCAATGCATCAGGGAGCTATAGTGGGGTCCACCCTTCGCTTACAATGTCCAATGTATTCTTCATATGAAGGGTTGAAACAAAAAATAATCATTTGTATTAAAACAACTATACGAAATGTTAATAAATTAACCTAAAAAAATTAATGGTATAAAGATAACACATCCACTATCCAACATATCACAAAACCTTCAATATTATATGAAGGGTTTGTATCGAAATGAATCAACTTCAAACTACTATAAAATACATCAAAGGATGTTGAAATAGATGAAATAAAAACTATTTGAGAGAAATATCTATTTTTATGAATCATTTAAAAGTTTAATAATATTGAAAGGGTGAAATTTAAAGAATTTTTTTAATAAAAGTGTCTCATACAACTTTGAATCATAGAATTGACTTAAAATTTTAAAACATTATTGTTCATATAAATAAATCCTTAAAATCATTTTGTAAACATGGAAATTAATTATAATGAGTAAGAAGAATAAATATTTAAATCATTTAAACTGATGATATAGTTAAATAAACACTTCCATAAAACCATAAAAGATTCCTTTTGAAAACATTTTAATGAAATATGGACAATAATGATAAATATGTCCCATTATATACTAACTCATAAACAATCTCAGATAATAATGAGATTGATGAATTAACCATTTCTTTGTACATTTCCTTAGTAAAGGGTAAGTTAAAATCCTATATAATAGTTAAATCAGTGTTATTTAATTATTCATGAACCATATACATAAATATGATATCATATATGATATTCTAATATTGCTCTATTAATAATATTTTTGTAGTATCATCACATCGGCTGTTAACTAATATGTTTTCCATTATATGATTTTTACCAAAGAAATGTTTATTTATGGATTAGATGTATTTTATTACTATGCAGAATGATATTATGTTCTTAATCATTATTTTTAATCAAAAAATGAAAATTATTCGTGAATGATTATGATGGGGAATGAATCTCATCGTGTGCGTGGTGATGGTAGTCCCTACGTATGCACGAGTGACAATATCATTATATAGATGGTGAAATAATATATAATTGGATGGTATGTCATATATATATACTAATTAACATGAAATATTTATTATTTAAATCAGTTATTCTCATTAATATACCCATCAAAATAATGACGTGTTTGAATAACAAACTACACCACGACGTGGAGACAGTAAGCCGTATGTACACATGTATGGTGACTTTTTTTATTTATAGGATGGATACAATAACCAATATGGTTGTACCATATTTATAATTACATGACAATATGTAGGAGGTACTTGAGTATTTATTTTTTATGTAAACAACAATGAAATATGATGTGGAAAAAGATATGAACTTCAAAGAGGTTGGTGAAATTATTACCACTTTTCTAGGTGTTTTCTTTTGAGTTGTTCAAAAGGGATCATTAAGTTGTCTTTCTGATCAATGTAAGTACTATTGGTTAATATTAGGGAAGTTAGTAGGATATTTTTTGGGGCTTTCCGGAGCCAAATGTCTTTTGATGTGTGATTTTTACAGAAGCAGAAGTGCCCTTTTATAAGAGGGTTTATTGTCACTTTGGGAAAATATTAAAATATTAGTTTATTATACAATCATATTCGGTTTATATTGGCTTGAAATAAATTTATTTCTAGACATAGGTGGTTATGGGTCAGAATCTTCTAAACCAATAGGTTTTATACATGTTTATTTTACCATTTAAACTTTATCATTTAGATTTATCTCTTGGATAAATAGTTTATCTTTTTTCATGTCTTCTTGAATTCTTACACTATATGTTTCATAAAACTACTCTAAACTTTCAAAATAACTTCAAGTGGTTCATTAATGACATATATAAAGTTATTTAATAATTTTTCCCGAACATTATATTTTTTGGACTATTATATCCACCATTAATATAGTATTGTTTTATAAACTATTTTTTGTCAATTTTGACACTGTTGGGTATTTTGTCTTTTTAAAAGTCATAAAATCCTTATGAATTTGAAAAAAATATATCTAATTAACCCAAATATTTCATAATAACATATAAAATTAGTGGAATTCATAAAAAGTATCTAAATATATTTATTTGGATATTTATAATATCCATTATTTTACTATTTTATTAAGAAGGAAATTACGACATAATTATTGTGTCATAACTAAATTTAATTATCTAATCTCTAAAAATTATAAATAAAATACCATTATGTAGTAAATATATTAATATTTCTAATTAATATTTATAGTCAAATTTATCTTATGTACAACCTTATATTGAATGTGATTTAGATATTAAACATTAAATTTAACACTTTTAACTCTTCTTTAAATCGAATAATAATAAATGTCCTTACCTAATCCAAGTTGACCTAAAAGATAATATTTTATTCTTAAGGTGATTTCTCTTCGAATTACACTTATCCAAAAGAATTATAACATGTGTTAGGGTAATTATAACAAATTTTTTACCTTTAATAACCCTATTTACTTTTAACTGATGTAAATAAAAGTCACAAGTTTCTATTCACCAAAAATTATTTTCATCTTATTGAATCACATTTTACTTACCGATGTCAACTTTTCCTCTTATATTTTTGATATTCAACTCACAAAATCGATAAAATTATGTATTAATCAAATTTTCTAACATGCCTAGAAGGTGGGTTATAGACGTTGAAAAAGTCTATAAAATTTTATACATCTAATTTTATTATAAAATGAATCCAATAAATTATGTTGATCTAATATAGGTATTATTTATCTACACTATAACGAAATAAATTTAAATAAAATAAATAATTTTTTAAATAAAATTAGAATTAAATAAATGTATTGTTTTTCAGTATTCATAAAAAAATTTATATTTTATGTTAAATACATAAAATTTACCCTAAGATAATTTTGATATTATGAATTTATAAATGAAGTCTATTTTAAAAAATTCAAAACATAGAAGTTGAATTTATTAATATAATGTTAATTCCCATTTTCAAAACCAAATAGTGGGGTTTTTAAAAGTAAAAACTATCAAAAGATTGACATGTGTATATGTAAATTTAAATTTAAAATTATTTATAATGACATAAATTGTATTAAATTATAAAAATATAATATAATAATAATTAATAACCATTCAAATGTATAATTTAACACTATAAATTATTTTAATAAAAAAAGTTGTTTTCAAATAAAATTTAGCATCTTTCACTATTCATCAAAATATAAAAGATATCAAAAAAACACCAAGAATTTATCCAAATTAATTTTTATTTCCCACTTCTATATAAGAAGTTTTTTTTCATAATTTTAATATAAAATATCCATATAGTTCATTTAAAAAAATCACCATTAGTACGCGGTAAAATTGAATTTTTGAAAAATCCTTTCTTTATCTGAAAGATTGAATTTGTTCTTATATTATATCTAAGAAACACATAATATGGGTTTTAAAATTATATTGAGTATATAATAGTCAAAATAATGTTAATACTATTCATACCAGCTTTTTGAAAGGATAGTTTGTTATGTTGTGGTGCGCTCGGAATCGGTGTTGTGTGTAGCGCAAGCTATTGATGTAATTTAATGAGATAACATACTATGAAATCTTGTGGTGTTACAATATCCTCTCCTTCAATAAATTGAGTCCTTGCAATTTGAAATTGTTCTTTGAAAAAAATTGTTAAAAATTGAAAAATACTTTTGTGGAAAACCCAAATCGAAAATTGGGTTATTTAATTTCTTCTTAATAAGAGGGAATGAGAAATGAAAAAGTCACCAACAAACTATGTTCTCTATTAGGACAACATTTATGGAAATTAAAGAAACATAATTAGAGGAAAATAGAAATATTTATAGGGAGTGACTGCGGACATCAATATAAAACAAGTGTAAAATTGACGGCCTCAAAGCCATCAATCTAAGATGATGTAAAATACCCTTGATTAAACAAAGCTTAAGGTATTAGGATAACACATTATTGGTTTTAAGGTCCTTTCCATAAATTTTAATAAATAATTAATTCATAGAATATGAGGTAATATATATATATATATACTACATAAGAAGAATTTCATCCTTCAACTAATTCCTACCTCAAACTCATCTTTCACTCCAAAAGATAATATTATTCCAAAATATTCTATTTAACCTGATCATATAGGGTTCGAAAAAAAGGAATTTATAATTTATCTATCGGACCATTTAAAAAAACAATATTATACAAACAAGGAAATCATGTTGGCTAGTGGTAGGTGATTCACCCTCATCGCCCTTCAGTTGTGGGTTCAAGTCATGTGGCCTTTCAGGACATGAATGGTTGTCGCCCGATCTCCGGGTTTTCCTTTTTATGACAATCCAAAAAAAATCATGAAATGTTTAACATTAAGAATAGTATCCATTTTCAATTTTAATCTATTCCAACATTTATAATTATATAAAATACCTTTGTCCAATCTCAATGTACTAAATTTATAAGGAAGGTAAAAAAAATAAAGATCTATTTTTCCACATAATAACATGTGAATACCTTCACCATGTATTCTCTTAAATCATGGTAACACCCTGATTTACCATAAAACATTATTGAATATTTTCATGCTCTATTATTCCTTATAGAATACAAAATATACTCTTTAATTCCAAAAATTTTGTAAACTCCAAAAATGATTGTAATAAAAAAATCAATTTATTAGTTCCATGTTAGTAAATAATATCCATTAAAATTTATCCAACTCAATTATATAATTTTCCAAAATATTTATATATATTTCAGAAAAATATTAAGGGTTATATTTCCCCCAAAAATATATTTTCCAAAATTATTAACAAGATACTACGTAACTTTTATTGGTACCATAAAATCTAAAATCCTTAATGAAAAAGTATTGTATTACAATCCTTATATACTTATAATACATATAAATTGTTCTCAAATGACACAATTCATTAATAACAACTTAAGAACACTAATCATTCATCTTTAGTTGTGGTTGTATCTTAACAGGATTATTATCTAATAGCAACATTTAGGGTATACTTTGAGGATTGGAACACTGATTCTTATAGTGTCTCGACTCCTTGAAGATTAAGGATTGTACATTTGAAACGTTTTTATTACCATTAGAATCATGTAATTGGTGACATTTTTCTCCAAAAATATAACAAACTCTAATTTCATTCAATCATTTAAAAAGTTGATTTTTTCCATAGTTATCACTTATGGGAAAATCCTTCTTTCCCCTATTTCGTTCATCTATCATTCTCTCTAACGTAAGTTTAAAAGATTTTTCATATAATATATAATCATAAAATATTTTCTTTGAGAATGTATTTATACAGAATTCCATCATAATGGAATGTAATGAAAATTTGAGTTATCCTAAACATATCCCATGGAGGTGTCTTAACCAATAGTGAAGAAAGGCTCGTTGTTGTGTACAAGGATACCCCAGGTCAAGTGTGAAACTCCTTGTATGAGTTTTTGCTCCTAGGTACATCTGTGACAGAGCTACCACTAGCTACTTGTACCCATACATGTACGTATTTCATGAAAAATACAAAAAATATCTATATTACCAATATTCTAGGAAGTTCATTTATACAAATCTTCAAATTCAATCTTAGGGTAATATTTTTATCAGAGATTTTCTAATTCTAGTTTCCATGGTATGTACGAAACATCTTCTGATACAAAATGTAATGCCCCAAACCTTGAAGTCCAGAGTCAGTGCATTATTATAATATATTTCCATGATTACTTGTAATCAAGTCTTGAAGGCCGATCAGTTTAGCAGTCTTGGAATACAGATTGCATACATGAACATTATATTACACATTAGAAAATAAAGCTCAACATAAATGATCCATTGATAATTCCATTAATCCCATAGCTTATCCCAGATTATCAATCATAATACACTTCTTAGAATCCTAGTAAAATAAAACAGAAGAAAGGGGTGATCTCAAACGCTCCATAAGGATAATAATATAGCAGAAACATTCACACATAAGCATAATAATTTAAGGTAATGTATAAAACTAAAACAAAAGCCTTTTAAACATAAACTTCAGCATAATATGGCACTGATAATTCAAATAATTCCATTTACATATTCACATAGATATTCCACAAGTCAAATAATCACCTGCAATATACATAGCCATATTCATAATGATGGAATGCATAATAACAGACTTCATAATAATGTATTCAAGTTCTTGTGCCAAGACTAAAAATGAGATTTTATCAAGGCCTTGAGTGAATAAACTAGTTTGTCTAAGGAGACCTACTAATTCATCGAGGAGCTATAGCGGGCTCCACCCATCACTTACTAAGTATAATTCATTCCTCATATGAACGGTTGAAACATAATATAAACATTCATGTTAAAACTAATATACGTTATATTAATACATTAACAAAAAATCATTAATGGTATAAAAATAACACATCCACAGTCAAACATACCACTAAACTATAAATACAATATGGATGATTTGTGTGATAATGATTCTACATCAAACATGTGTAATATACATCAAATGATGTTTACATAGATGTAATCATCACTATTTTGAGAGAAATATCTCTTTCTTAAAATCATTTCAAAGTATCATAATTTTGAAAGGAATACATTTAAAAACAATTTTGAATCAATGTTTCCCATACCACATTGAAACATTGACAATAATTTACATTTTCAAAAAATGATATCTATATAAATAAATCCTTAATTTTTTTTGAAAACATGGACATTAATTAAAAAGAATTAGAAAAATAAATATTTAAAAAAAATTGATTGATGATATTGTAAAATATATCCTTCCATAAAACCTTAAAAGATTACTTTTGATAATTTTATTTTATGAAATATGGATATTAATGATAAATATGTCTCAGTAAATACTTAGTCATAAACAATGTCGGATAATAAGTAGATTGATTAATTAACCCTTACCTTGTACTTTTACATGGATAAAGGTTTGTTAAACTCATATATAATAGTTAAATAATTGTTATTAAATTATACAAGAACTGCATAGATAAATATGATATCAAATATGATCTTCTAATATTGCTTTGTTTATAATATTTTAGGAGTATCATCGTTTCAGGTGTTAACTGATCTGTTTAATTTTAAATGTTTGGTTACATAAGCCATGTTTGTTATGTTAATGATGTATTTGATTCATATCCATAATTATATTAAGTTCTTAAACATTATTTTTCATCATAAAATTAAATTTATTCTTAAATGATTATGATGGGGAATGAATCTCATCCCGTTCATGGAAATGGTAATCCATACGTACACATGAGCTACTATATCATTATATTGATGGTGAAATAATATTTATATGGATGATATATCATATATACAGAATCATTAACATATTAAATTTATTATTTACATCAGTTATACTCATTATTATACCCATCCATATAATTAAGTAATTGAATAAAAAATTACACCACAATTTGGAGACTGTAAGCCGTACATACGCACGTTTAGTGACTTTGTCATTTATAGGATGGATAGAATAACAAATATGGTTGTACCGTATTTATAATAACATAATTGTATGTACAAGGTACTTGAGTTATTATTTTGATATGGAAACAACAAAGAAAGAGTAAGTGGAAGAAGAAAATAACATGAAAGAGTGTGGTGAAATTATTACTTCTTTTTCAGGTGTTTTCTTTTACGTTGACCAAAATGGATACTTAGGATGGATTTATGAAAAAATTAAGGACACTAGGTTTATGTGAGGGATGTTATTAGGATATTAGGGAAAGTTTTGGCTGAGACAAAATGCTTTGTAGGTGTGATTTGAAGAGATGAGGAAGTTCCCTTTTATAAGAGGCGTGAGAGACACTTTTGGATAAAATTAAAATATTAATTTATTATACAACAATTATAGGTATATAATCGCTAAAAATGAATTTATTTAGACCCTTAGGTGGTTATGGGTCGAAAACCTCTCAACATATTGGTTCTAGATAGGTTTCGTTTACCATTTGAACCTTATCCATTTGATTTATCTCTTAGTTAAGTAGCTTATCTTTTACCATGTATTATTTTATTTTTACACTATATGGTAAATAATCTTAATATAATATTCTGAGAGAACCTAAAGTGGTTCATTAATTATATATATAATATTATATAATCCCTTTGTTGGACAGTAGATTTTTAGGAATATTATATCAACCAATAATATAGTTTTTGTTTTATAAACAAATTTATTACAATTTTGACACTATTTGGTATTTTGTCATTGTAAAAGTCATAAAAAACTAATCATGTCGAAAACCTTTTATCTAAGCAACCCTAAATTTTCATATTAAAATATAAAATTAGTGTAATTATTCAAAAGTTCCAAATTATATTTATCTGGATATCTATAATATCAATTATGTTAATATTTCATTAATAAGGTACTTACTGCATCACCACTATGTCATAAATAAATTCTATTATTTAAACTCTAAAAATTATAAATAAAATATCATTATATAGGAAATATTATATTTATTTCTAATGAATATTTAAAGTCGAATTTATCTTATGTGTAACCCAATATAAAAATTCTTTAGTTAAAAAAAATTGAACTTAACACGTTTTAGTCTTCTTTAAATAAAATAATAAGAAATGTCCTAATCTAATCCAAGTGTACCTAAAAGATCATATTTTATTACTAAGGTTTATTTGGTCGAATTAAACATATCCAATATGATTAGAACATAAGTTACAGTTATTAAAATATGATTTTTACCTGTAATTACCGTATTTACTTTTTAACCATGGTAAATAAAAGTCAAAAGTTACTAATCAACAAAATTTATTTTCATCCTATTTAATCACATTTTACTTTTTGATTTCAACCTTGTCTCATGAATTTATGAAATTTAACTCGCAGAAGAAGTAAAATTATGTTTTATGCAAATTTGCAAACGTGCCTAGAAGGTGGATAAAAGAAGTAAAAATTTTCAATTAACTTTTATACATATAATTTGATTATAAAATGATTCCAATATGTTACATTGAAGTAATATGGGTACAATTTATCTATTATGAGTTGAAACAAATTTATAAATTTAATAATTATATAAATAAAATGTTGATATTAAACAATAATGCAGTGTCTTTCACTATTCATAAAAAATTGAATGTTTTCTAAAAAATACCAAATATTCACCCTAAGAGAATTTTTATATTCCAAATTAAAAAACGAGGTCCATTTCAAAAAATTCAAAACATATATGTTTCATTTATTAATTTAAAATTAATTTCCATTGTCAAAACCAAATAAATGTTTCATAAAAATTAAAAACTATCAAAAGATTGACATGTGATTATGTCAAATTTTAATGTAAAATTACTTATAAATACCTAAATTGTATTAAATGATAAAAATATAATATAATTACACTTAAAAACCATTAATTTTTATAATTTAATATTATAAATTATTTGGATTAAAAAATTTGTTTTAAATTAAAATTTATTATCTTTCATTATTCAACAAAATATGAAAGTTATCATAAAATCATCAAAAATTTATCCAAACTAAATTTTTATGGGCCAATTATAAATAAAAACTTTATTTTTTCATAATTAATATAAACGTGTCTGATATTTCTTTTTAAAAAAATTCACCACTTGTAGACGCTAAAATTTTATTTTAAAAAAATATTGCTTTTAACTGAAAAATAGAATTTGCTCTTATATTATGTCAAAAACCACATAATATGTGTGTTAAAATTATATATAGTATAAAAGATTCAAAATGCAATTAATACTATTCATAACTTCTTTTTTCATGGCTAGTTTGGAATGTTGTGGTGTGCTCGAACTCGGTGTTGCATTTAGCACAAGCTATTGTATTACTTTAATGAGATAACGTACTAAGAAATCTTGGGGTGATAAATTTCAAATTGAATTTTAATTTTAAATTGTTCTATACTTATGAAAATGATTCCCTTCAAAAACTCATGTTCTCGTCACATCTATGGGTTAATCTTCAATTAAATTATTAAAATTCATTGAGTATAATTTGGGAAAAATGGATTCAATATTTTTACTATCAATAATATATATAATCGACAAATTTAAATTTATTTTTGGGAATAATATATTTAAAAATAAAAATTTCGTTTTTTTAACCACGGTTAATGTAAAATCGGTATACCGTGTGTTAAAATAAAATATTAATGGTTAAAAATGACCAAGAACACATCTAAAAACAATTATTTAGACAAATAATTACCTTATCATGTATAATATTTATTAATTTTATTTTTCTGAGACATGAGGCATAAGAACAATGTGGCTACACCACGATATTTCTATAATTGTATAGTAAGAAACACATCGAACTTATAAAGGCCCACCCCTTATAGAAATATATTCCAAAATAATTCATGATGGAAGAACCTAATAAAATGAAAATAATTTTATTTTGACTTCCACCATAGAGGCGGTGAATGAAATTATTTTCAAAACTGGTCTTAAAACTTCTCAAACGAGAGAGATAAACCATCACGATCTGGGGGAAATAATAATCACAATTTACAAATATCCAAATGAAGTATTTTAATGAACAAATAAACCCATTAACATGTCTATATTATGATCAATTAAAGTCATTATCAACCCCCAATAACTAATTCTCCATCACTGAGTCTGAAATGGATCACCTATACTTATTTTGACATATCTGGTGAAATTATTGTAGTGCCCTACTCCGAGTGTTTTCCTTATCAACCTGTACTCTATGAAGATTTTTTCACATCCATATAAAAATATTTTGAAAACCCACAATGAAAACATCAAACTAGTGCTGTGACTACAATAGAAAAAACTATTACGGATTACGAAACTTGAAATATTGACTTATTAATATTGTTTTAGTTAATTAATTAATTTACAACCAAATCCAATGGTATATACATTTCAAACATGGGTTAAATAAGAATATTTCATTATCATTTCCTAGGTCTATAAACTATAAACAATATAATTTTTCATCAGATTCATAGGAAATGTAATGGTTCATACATCAAATCAAATAGTTCCCTCAATACCCATGTATCAATTCAGTGGTGAAATTTTTTCTTTATCGAACCATGTAGTTTTCAACAATTCTAACCAAAAAAACTCTGTCATATCCATCAAACTAAACTATTGATAAAACTCTATTATGAGACCCTGCCGCTAATGGTACCCCTTCTAGTTTGAAAATGATTATGGGGAGATAATGATTCCCAAATCCCACCTCCAACAAGTAATTATATGGAATCAGGCACAACGTTTATATCGTAGTCATAGATCCTAGGAACCACCCTATAAAAAAATAGGAAATATTGATAATATGTAAACAAAAAATAACATATCTTTAAGATAAATGTAAAATATCTCTAATATAAACATGTATTATTGTAAATTTCAACTATTATAATAAAAAAAATTCCAAAAGGTAATCTAATGAAATGACCAGAAAAGATGAAAAATCTCTTGAATAACACATGAGATAGTAATATAAAGCTTGATCACCATACTACTTATTATTACACTAAAAGATGTTCATATATATAGTGTGATTATAACATGTATACTCAATTTTATCATCTATAATAACTCTCAGGAAAATGATTACAAAATAATTATAATGCCTAGTGAAAAAATTGTGGAAATAGTTCATCAGAGAAAAATGAATTTAAGGTTCATATCCATACAATGTATATCACTTGTCAAGTATCACATATAATTAAAAATATAATATAATCTTAAAATATGGTACCTGGATAAAACATTCCTGCTAGTTTATCGCTCTTCCTCAACATCACATATCTTGTGAAAAGTCAATCTAAATGAAATTTTCATACAGACACACATGATAATGTTACCTTATAAGAATCACATGTGTCTCATAGTCTCATGACATATAATTATACTTGTGCATCGTATCATCTCATAATTTCATTCCACATCTCTATATAGTAACTGAGTAGTTTTTTGGAACCACAATTACCTCTATATAATTTATTATTCCAAATCATGTCACATACCATAAGCATTATAAATATTGTAGTCTAGGAGATTATATATATGGATGTAAATTTGTATAAAATATGAACATTCCATTGTATACCTATAAAAACATATATGGTAAATGAAACCATTGTGTGTACCAGCATATAATACTACAATGGGGAGATAGTGTTGTTAGAGGGGGAAATAAACCATCAATTCCATCTCATCTTGCATATAATGATTACCACACTCCTTGTGTCCATTTGGTGTTAGATACCATATCATAATCTATGGAGTACTATATGAAATCTCATAACAAACAAGATATAATATATATTAAAACCACACTATGGGAATTAACCTAGTCTTAACATCAACTCCTATAATCATATCTCAAAAACTGGGATTTCACTGATATGAACTCGATTAATTATAATAACAAAAGGATTCAAGGAGGTTAATGTAATTAATAAATTCGTTTATATATATAAAATTTAATTACATAATTCTTGTGAGATTAATTAATGTTACTCTAATCTCGTTTAATTTACCAACAAAGAATTTCTATATTATCGTGAAATAATTCAACTAATTCCACGGTCTAACAAGATCACCAACAATTTCATTACATTAATAAAAACACTATGTTTTAATAATTTTTTTATCATTATCACTCAATAATTATTGTTTTTTGGAAATATATTATTATACCATAAAATAGATACATAAATCTTGAAGACTAAAATACTTAATGTAGTTTGGAAGGGAATAAATAATGTGAAAGCCCATACATATAGCCTTTATATTATAATAATAAAATTAATTTATAGAAAATTGTTCCACAATAATTAGAAAGTGTAATTCTATCAAATTACATTAATCCCATTTATATCCCTAAAAACACTAAGAATATCATTGTGCATCTCGCTATATTAGGAATCAATTTATACAAAAAACATGGATCACCCCAACCACATCTCTCCAAACCATTATCCATCCTTTCCCGCATCACATCACATGGGAAGGATTACATGCTTATATACAAGTAAGGTAGGAAAAAAACTAGTGTAAAAAGGAAATCTAGGCCCTATAAACATGTTACCAAGACATCACATAAAAATGATTTTTCTAGACCCCAAAATTTTTCTTTTATAAGATAACCAATTAATTATCATATTGGATCAATATAATAATTTTTTCACAGGTTATAACTATTGGTATCTTATGTAATCAACAAATAAAACATTTTTTTTATAATATTCCATGAATAAAATATATTTTAATAAAACATTAAGCTAGATTATTTCCATTATCATACCGATTTTTTATTAACATCAAAAATAATTTCTTGGTTCATTCCAATTGTCTTATTCCATTAATTTATAGATTACAAATTTCACATAAATATGAATTATTAATCTTTTTATTTCCGTAAATTATATGAATATGTAGATCAAATAATGAAAACTTTTATATTTTTTATCCAACCATTTGTTACCATATTTTGGTTCATTAAAAAATTCTATCAAATTAAAATTTCTATCCTAATGCATAAAATATATCTAAATAGTTAATAGAAATACATGGCACTATATTTATAAAATCATGAGTAATATAACAGTCTTGGTTTAAAAATACATGAAATCAATACAAGCATATACAATTTCTTTTCATTGATACAGTATTTTTTTTTATTGAAACTATGTGATCACACAAAGTGATAAAGGACAATTACGTTAGAATTTTACAAAAAATAAAAGGATAAGTAATGGATCCGAAAAATCATAAATAAAATATCTTTAAAATTAATAGGTGAAATTAATTTATATTACTTTTCCTATAAGGAAACTATATTCCTCTAAGATTATCTTACCTCACCCAGGACAAAAAAACATCAAAATAATTCTATATGAAAAATGGATATCAAACATCGTATAATTGAAGGAGAGAATAAGAGGAACAAAAATGATCAAATAACAACCACACTAAAAGAGATTAAAATATCATATAAGATCACTATATATCATACACATGAATCTATGAATAAATACCCATTAAATTTCTTCAATATTGTATAAAATAAATCCTTTTTCTACTTGGGGTTAGTAAGTAATTGAAGTATTTATGAGAAAATAAGGTCTTGATATGATTTATAGAAATTAATCCCATTATATTTTCATGAATTCAATGGGTTATTCACATGATTATTGTTCGAAATATAACCCATATAATGACCTGACCCTAGATACCCAAAGATAGTACCTTACTATGTTAAAATGGAATTATTACATTGAATAAAATCCCAAAGGATAGATCATTTTTTAAAATTCTGAAAACTATAATACATACACGATGCCAATTTTGAAATTGTAAATATAAAATAAAATATAATACATAAAAAATACTAATATATCGTATCCTTAAAACAGATTCCATGAATTCTTTTTCGTATCCTGAGGGAATGAATCATGATAATAGGGAGCTCAAATTCTTAGTAAAGGTATGAATATTGTATAAGTAATCATTAATCATTCATAAAATGATATTTAAAGGTATATAATTGAACAAAAATACCATTTAATGTATATATATATGGTATAATCAATTTTTAATGGTATATATCTAAATATGTGTTTAATTTAATAAAATAACTGATAATGAAATGCATCCATATATAATGTCAATGTATGACATCTCAATGATAATAATAATAAAAACTAAATTCAATAATTATTAATTATTGTACTTCATGTTTTCTAGGTACATTGTACATTTACCATCAATGCATTTCACAAGATAGTTTATCATATCAAGTTGAAAACCATTTGATTAAGCCAAATTATTAAACTCATGAGACTACTGATTCGTCAAGGGGGTACAATATATATCCCCCAACCCATGTCATACTATTACTAATAATTAATTATATATCAAAAATTATATTCAATTAATAAAAAAATTCCACAAAACCAAATATCAAAATTGAATAAAAGATACATATTTATAAAAATGTCACCAATTAGTCAAAAAAATGTCAATGAAAAAACCTAATCTAAAAATGGAATTAAATTTTATAAATATTAAAATCAATGAAAAAATTATATATATATTTGATATAATGGTAATTTATAATAAAAAATGATCATTAGAATGTAATTTATTCAAGAGACAGATAATAATCAAAATAAAAGTGATATTGTTTTGATAAATTTTACAACTTTTAAACATTCATGAATAATCTCATTAGATGATTTAATTCAAATAGTAACCCAAAACAACATGATTTATAGTAGAATCATGAAATTATGTGACATATTTAAGGTATATAATCAACACAAAAAAAATTAAGTTGTGAATTTGACCTTTATCTCACATATGTAAAATGTGAGATGAAAATCTCATACCATATACTTAATTTTGGAGTAACACTATTTAAACAATGTATAAATGGAATTATGATTTTTAATAAAATAATATAGAACATATTATTATCTATGATGTCATTTATTTTTCTTCCATAACATATTATATCAAATTAATTAATAATCATTTATTATTTGGGGTGTCAATTTCCTTTTATTTTGAGTATGTTTTGGACGATTGTTTTCCTTCCAATTAAATAGATCAATAGTTCATAATATCTATAATTAAAAAAATGATCTAAATATCATATATATTCATTGAATATTTATTTAAAATAATCCAAAAAAAATTAGTCATTAAATTAAATGCATCAGCCATGGAGATGATTGGTCGTACATATATGTAGACACCAATTCCATTTCTAAATAGTATGTTAAAAATAATAATTAAACCAAATAAGTGTATTTTATTATTACATTATCATTTTATTTCATATATGTAACATATTTCTATTTAAATATTTTTTAATACCATCCATGTAATGTGGGAATGAATCACATCACTTTGAGGAGGTGGTAGTCCGCACATCCACACATGATGTTATCATATTCCTAAAAAAATGTACTAATGGAGGTATGTGTTGTATAAAAATTAATTAATTATGAAGAAAAAAATTAAAATCAATTGAATCAAATAAAATGTATATTTCCATCAAAATCCCAATCCATGAGAGGAGGTAAAAAAACAAACAACATCATTTTGCGAGGATTTAGTCTGTCGTACACTCGAAAAATAAATTTGTTACCAATGTGAAGGAAGTGTGTTTAAGACTTGGCCAAAAAATTATCCTAAAAAATATCAGTATATTTTGGATAATTTTGTATTTATATATCAATTGAATATGAAAATTTAATTGTGTGAGAATGAAATAAAATAAAACATTTCATTGAATATTGTTACCTCCCTTCCGAGTAACTCTGTTTTTTATCCCCAAGAATATTATTGGATTTCATTATTCCAAATTTGAGTCTCATAGATTGAGGGTATGGATATTAGAATATTATTGGTGTAATTTTTTGATGTTCTAATTACATTATAAGTGTGAATATGTTATTCGGCTTCATGCCATTTTATAGTGGAGGAGAGTGATAATATTTTAAATATAAAAAGGTAAAAACTATTAAAATGTCTTACTTATAGAATGTGCCGCCATAATGAAAAAAAATTAAATAAAATGGAGTATATGGTCTTAATATATCTATAACGTAGTTTTTGGACATTTTTATTGGTCATTATTCATTAATTTTAATTTTTCATCCATTGATCAATTAATTTTATCTTAATTGTTTTAATTAATTTTTTCTACATTGAGTAGTAATTTCTGTAAAAAAACTAATATTACAAAAATAGAAATTATAAATTATTATAAATCAAAATATTGATTCCATTTTTAAAAATATATATAATATACATGGAAGAATGTAATTGAAAATTTATTTTGTAAACAACATGAAGAAGTGGGTTTTTAAATTATACATGATTTAATGATTGAAATGTTTTTATGCCCAATATCATTGTGAAAATGATAAAAATTAACTAAATTGGAATAATATAATTAAATTTTCTCTAAAAATACTTAAAAAACAATCAAATATAAAATTTAACCATATAAATAAATTTGATGAAATTGCATTTTTCAATTAAATTTATACGTTTTTTCAACTATTCATCAAAAAATTGAAATACTTTCAAAAAAATATTCAAAAAGTAACACTATTCATATTTAATTGTAAATATTTAAGAAATAAAGATTATTTTTTTAAAGAAAATATATTAGTGTAAAATTTTATTTATAAAATATGTGCGCCATTATAAGGTGGATAAGAAACCATTATAAAACTATAGCTTTTTTATGAATGAAATTATATTTATTCATATCATATGCCTCTAAAATCTATTGGATGAATGTTTAAAAATTGATTAAAAAATATCATAAATACATGATATTTTTTACACACTTCTATGCTTGGTATTGCGTGTCTAATATGATATCAAAGGAAATCTATATAATTTGTAAGACAAGCCAAATTAGTTTTATGTGTACCATAAACTAATACCAGTTATATTTATATAATATTATCAAACAAAATTCACATATTGAAATATAAAAATTAATAATTTATTCTAAAAGGAAAATATTTTACTATCTTGGGGACTTAAAATCAACCCAAAATAAACAAATTGTGTCATTACTATTAGAACGTGATCTTGTTAAATAATGGATTGATATTTAAGAACAATGTCTTTAAAATCCCACATCATAAACTCTTTTAAAAAGATAACTTATTAATAACATGGAAATGTAAATTAGAATGTCACTGTCGAACATGGATTTGTAATAGAATAAAATTATTGAAAAGATTACCATAGAAGATAAATATAACTATCAAGTTCTCATGGAGTGTGATAGAGAACATTTTCATGATAAAAATGATGAAAAAATAACAAAGAACAAGAGTTGTAAAAATGATTGTTAATATTATATAAATGATGATAAAAAAAATAAAAAAATTCAGGGACGTTGTAAAAGACTTGAGGAATGTATTCACTCACAAAGGATGTAAGTAAATATAAATTTATATTTTATAAACACACTCTTATCCTTTAGGTGTGCCTTGAATAATTTATAAAACATTTCTTAGAAATAGTTACCTCATATGGTGAATTGATACATAATCCTCTAAAACATCATCCAAAGATCAATTTAAATCATTTTATAATTAGTTAGTCTTTAAAATATTATAATCCAACACCTTATAATAATTTTTATTATATTTAGTAGTATCTAATGTTCATTAACCATATCATTGATCTCATTATTCCAAAATAATTTTTAGAAAATAAAAAACATGTTATGGATTATCTTACACTCACCGATTTGTTTTCCAAAAATATTTTCATTCTAAAAAATCGCATGTCTTATTTATCAGTACGGATTAAAAAAATTAAATACTTGATGAAAAAGTATTGTAGTACAATAATTATATATTACCCAATATTTAGTGTTAGGATATAATCAAAACATAAATTTAAAAAATTATTTAATTATCAAAATATTTGATAAAATTAATTATTCTACTTCATATATATCCAAAAAATAACGTTGACCTCGATCCATTAGCTTCTTATATGTTATATACCATTTAATATTGCGGAAATCATTTTAATAGTTCCCCATATCATTTCTGTAGTAACACTAAATCACATCATTATTATTTTTCCATTGGAATTCTTTTGCATCCACACACTTATCTTCCCACTTATAACAACCTCCTAATCCTTCCAAGAATTTCCCATGGTGATTCGTTCAACATTCTTCACATGTTGTAAAAACCTTATTTCACTTCATACCTCTATCTCTTAGTTATTGATTTATCATGCTCTCCTACTAATTAACATTGAATCAATAAGACTTGGAGTATTAATTCTCTTTCATGATATGACATATAAATGTTTCATCCAATCATGAAATTATTTGAGACACCAGCAACCTTCAACGACATGGATTAATCCCTTTAAATAAGTTATAAATTTTTTCCTCGATGTGGAAAAGGAAATACATAGAATAATAGGAAAACTTGTAATGATACATTCACGATATACAATACATTATTCGTTATTTTTATTTAAAATAAGGACTTTTGTCCTTATCTATGTATGTTTCTCAAAAAAGAAATGTTTTTTGAATAATGAGTCTTAATATTTCATCCATTCATTGATTTATATTTTCTCTCCTCCCTAGTATTTCATATAAATTACCACCATTTATCAAAAAATAAATTGAAACAATTCATTGTAATTTAAACCTTTTTTCACCACAACCCAATTTCATGAATATTTTTCCCAAAGACTAAATCCATTGATCAACCTCCATTGGGTCAGTATTCCCACTAAATGTTGGGGTCGATTTTCTCATAATGTTATCTAGAATCAGAGATTCATTTTTTCATATTGTTTTCTCCATTCGGTAATGTTATTTGTGTTTTCTTGGTTAAGCTTACCAAATAAATCAATACCTATCTCACTTACAATGAAATGTCTATCTAAATTCTCAATAAGTAAACCTATATATTATATAGGAGTATTAATATTGTTTTCCTTTCAATGATTTATTTTTAGACAATGGAATATACAAGATTACATCAAAACATTATGTAAAAAAATTATAATACCAAAACTAGTCAAACATTTACCAAATATTGATGAATGGTTCCATATCTAATATCATAATAATAAATATTTTTTTATGGATATCATTACATTTAAATCCATTAAAATGGTTTATAAATACATTATGAATTATCTTAATAATATATCATGGGAGTGTCAAACAAGGTGTTTAGTAAGGACAAGTTTTGTGTACTAGGTTACACTCAAGTTAGGTCATACACACCATTTAGCAGTTCGTATCCTAAGGTACATTTATACTAGAACCATCACAAATTTTATTATCTAGAAAAAAATGTATTTCTAAGAATACACACATAATATATACCATACAAAATTCATTGATTTTATTCTATATTTATTATCAAATATTATATAATGGTTATCTTCCATAAAATATGTTTTCCTAAATATTATTTATAAATTTTCTGATTAACTTCATCTAATACCAATTATAACACCCCACCACCATAATATTTGAGCAACATCCTTACTTTAAAATTTTAGCATGATTTAAATTAATAATGTCCTAAAGGACTTATCAGTTTAGTAGTTTTAGAAAACCAGATAAAATTATTTATTCCCATTTTATATAGTAAGAATGACAACAAAACATTATACATTAATTGAATAATAAGCTACATATAAGAAACTCCATCACATAATTTATCATCATATCTTGGGAAAAGAAATCAAAATAAAGGTGAGATCAAATAATCAGTATGACTTTGTTTACAATAGAAGTAGTCATTAATCATTAATAATAAAAAATATGGGAAGGTAAATAATTTAACACACATTCAATTTAATCTAACTAGATAATGGATAATCAATATATAAATTTAAATAACTGAGTTCAAATTATATTTACTCAATTAAGTAAGCGTGAAATGAATATATAGATAAATTTTATTTTGAAAAAATATAAACGATAATAATAATAATAATAGAATTCTAATTAATGTAAATTATAAATTATTATACACAATTTTTTATAGATAAATGATACCTTTACAGTAAAGGCCTTTCACAATATGGTTTAGTGTATTGTGTATAAACCCATCTCATTTGGTAAATTGATTCATCTCAACAGACTACCATTGTATTGATTGTCTTACTATACAAAGTCCCCAACCTATGTTGTACCATTTTAAATCATTCCATATATATTGAATAATAACATTCATTAATAAACAATATTTCATATCATCAAATAACCTTATTGAATAATATATATGGATTTATCAAAATTCCACTAGTTTATCAAATTGCATTCAACTAAAACACCAAATGTAAAATTGAGTATGGTTTAGGATGTAATAATATCCAACACAGAAAAATATTTATACTTGAAATAAATTTACAATAAAATAAGAAAAATGATCATAAGTATGTGACCATTTCAAGAAAATGACATTAATCACAAATGTAAGTGAGATTGTAATGAATTTTTTTTCCACTTTTTAACAATCTTGTCAAAACCCTATGGATGAGAAAGTTGAAATTTAAATTAAATATATCTTGATTTATGATTATATCCTAATATTAAACTAATACAGGGAAGTTCATAAAACACTCAAAAAGTAGTATCTTATTAATATGACATTTATCTCATAGATGAATAATGTTAAAAAAAAGTTATTACTTTATCCTTATTTTTATTTAAAACTATTTAAAATAATGTATCATGGTTTTAATAATGTAATTAAAATAATAATGAAACATATTTACATAAATTATATCTTATATATTAATTTTATAAACAATTATAACTCATTAACTATTAATCTTTTAGCATTTCAGGTATTAATTGCATTGTTTGGTAATTATGTTTTTATTTATTATGTTTGTTACTATTAATTAGATCATGATTTAATAATATAAATTTATTTATAAAATTATTTAAATATAAAATAAATTTGGTAGATATTTATTTATAACAAAAATTCAAATTTTGTGATGAGAAATGAAAATCACTATTCCTAAAGATGGAAGGCTTTGCGATCGCATGAAAACTGCATTAATTTCAATATTGTATTAAGATATTCAAAATTTCAAAATATATTTGTTATAATTAATGAATAATATTTATGTCATATATGTCACATATTTTTCTTCAAACCATATTTAATACATTACATGTATATTGTAAATGAATCACATCACTTTGTGGAGGCGGTAGTCCACAACACCAAAAATGATGTTATAATATTCCCATAGATTGGAAAACATGAAGGTATGTGTTATATAAGAATAAAAAAAGTATTTAGAAAACATAAAATGAAAATATATCATATAAAATAGATTTTACAAAATTATTACCATCCATGTGTGGTGGAAAACAAGATAAAGCAACATAATTGTTTCACGACGTGGTAGTCCAATGTACACACAAATAGTAACCATATTATCCATTTGATGTAAACGTGTGTATGTATAGGTGGAGACCTTAACATAAAAAATTTCAGTATATTTAGGATAATTATGCTATTATATAATCATCCATTAACATGAATAATATGGTTTGATAATTAAATAAAAAATGTGATCGTTGAATAATGTTACGTCTTTTTCGGCAATCTCATTTTAGTTTTCATCCAAAGGGATCTGTTGATTATATTATAAACAATGTTATTATTATATTATTGGGGGAAGGATTTTGGGAGATTTGTTTTTGTGGAGGTTTGGGATGATAAAAGTAGATTGATATATGTGATGTAGTTAGGGTTGTATTCCTTTTCATAGTGGATAAGGAGTGACATTTGTGTAAATATAGAAATTAAAATACCATTGAGAGGTATCCATTATATAATATGCCAATAATAATGAAATAACATAGATTCTATGGAGGATATTGTCTAAATATAGAAATAAAATAGTATATAGACATGCTTATAATTGGTTTTTCGTTTAAATACATGATTTAGTCCCTGGTAAGGATTAATTTACATTAAGGGTTGTCGTTAGTTGTATCTTAATTCACAAATTTTTTGAGTCAAAAACTAATATTAACTAAATATAAATTAAATATTATGTTTATTAAATATTTTTATCAATTTTTCCAAATTCTAATCAAATAATTTTCAAAAAGTTAATTTAAAATTAATCCTGCATTTGGGATGACGAAGCATGTTTTTATTGTAAAACTTTTCAAAAAATTGAAATATTTTTATCTCAACAATCAATCATAAATTTATACCAACAATATAAATTGGATTAATAAATTTACATGTGATCTAAATAAACATTGAAACTAATCATAAATATAATTTATGCATACAAATAAATTAATCGAAAAAATATTCATTTAATTAAAATCCAATATTTTTCATTATTCATAAAAAATAGAAATATTTTTAAAAGAATTAAAAAACATCACCCTAATATAATATTTTCATCGCTAAATAAAAAAAGATATTTTTTATGAAATTGTAAATTATTAGTTTTAAAATATAATCACCATTAAATGGTAGGCAAAATGAATTTATAAAACTATTTCTTTATATGCATAAAATTGGAATTATTTTTATGTTATGATGATAAAATATATTATATGAATTCAAAATAACAATATATAATATTGGAAAAATATCATAATTTCCTAAAATGTTATATACACTTCTATGATTGATATTGTGTGTCTTATAATCTATTGAGGGAAATCGATACTGTGTGTATCACAATCGAACATAATTTTGCATGTACATAAATATAATATCAGTGTTATTAGTATAATTAGATTAAATAGGGTTTTAACATTAAAACATTTTGTAAAAAAATAAATTTATTGAAACTGTTAAATAGTTTATAGTCTTTTGTTGTAATTAACCATTCGGTAAAAGGAATTTCTGAAAACCAGCAAACCTGGGTGTAATTTATAATTTTAAATAAGAATTTACATCATTTATTTGCATATATAGATTGGAAAAACAATAATAATAGATCATTTATATTATTTATATAAAATAAATTTCGTGAATTATACACTATAATCCCCTCTTATGCAAGATACAAGAATCTACTTTAGGTGCAAACTATCACTCGGGTCACTATCTTTGATTCCCATCATGAAATAATCATGCTATATAATTCATCCCTTAAATATCCTCTAAACATTCTATAGTATTCAAATAAATAATATAAGTTTCAAAAAATATAGACAGATGGGATACAAGTATATGATACATTACATGATATATCTCCCAAACAATTCCCTTCTTCGAGATATTTATCTATACCTAGAGGGATTGAAAAAAACTAGGGTTTCTTGAATAGCTTCCCCTAGAGATACTTCTGTATAATATCCCCATAACTTGATAACATCCACCTAAATTTTCTTAATAAAGAAAATTACATTAAAACACTAATAACTAGTTCTAAAACACTGTCCTAGTATAGATACATCTCAAATAGGATAAAGACACCAAATGATGCATCAAATAAGATAAAAATGTATCATAAACTAGATAAATTAAGATAATGATAAAATTGAGTATCAATTCAAGAGAAGATTTAATGAAATATGATTATGGGATACTATGTTACTATGTATCAATCACATTTTGATGTACACTCCTCCATGCCATTATTTATTCATAAGAAACAAATAAAATGAATAACATGCCAAACTAACCTTATCTCTAGGTAGTATTAGGTATCCACATGTCAGTACCTAATGATCATATCATAAAAAAATTAAACTATACCCAATTGATTATGTATGAGTCATCATGAATATAATTAAAAGGATATGACACATTTAATACATGAAACACCCTAATATATTTAGAAATTTTTTATTCCAACTTATTGTAATATTCATGATATTTAACATTTCACACAACACATAATATAGCACCTGTTATATGAATTCACTAAGTGTGTCTTGAAAGATAAACAAAACCAAGTAAAACATTATGTACATGAAACACATATATTAAATTTAAAAAAACAAAACACTGTGTTTGTCATGTATTAACACAACACAATGTCCATTTGATTGCTTGTGTTACAAAAAATGTTGAGTATTACAAGACTGTAATATAGTATTAATATTATTAATAAAATATTTTGTTAGTCAAAACCCTTCCATTTGAATTTAATTTATTAATAATATTAACAAAATGTGAAAATATGATCCACGAATTTATATAAAATTAATCCATTATTTTTCAACTAGTCTGAATGAAAATAAGAAGTATTTTATTAATATGTAATTCATTTTCTAGGAGAATATTTTTCCTATATAAAAACCCAGTTTTTTGGCAATAAATAAAACAAAACAAATTTGATTAATGTTTTAAATAAAATATATATTATATATAACATTAATATTTTTGATAGATACCCACTGTATTTGAATGGATTAAGATACCTATAAATCTAATTTTTTGAAAAAATAAATGTATTTTTCTTAAAGTTGATATTTCAACCTTTTAATAGAAAACCCATTATTAATTTTCTTTTTTGGGAATTTATGGATTTTTATAAGGAAGAAAATATACTTCATTTTTAGAATTGTAATATCAAAATTTATTTTGGGTTTTTTTTAAATTTTTATTGGATGATTCATTTTTGATGAATTGTAAAAAAATTAAATTTTAATTCAAATAACAATTTCATTTAATGTCGTTATATAGTTAAATTTAATTTTTTATGGGTAATAATTTTTAATTAAAACATATTTATATAAATTAGTCCAATTTAGGTAATTTGATTCAATTTAAAATTGAAATTGGATATATTAAAATAAAATCATTTAAAAACATTAAAAACCCTCTTTTCCACCCCACATGTGAGAATAAATTCATAATAATTTATAACTATTGTGTTAAAATAAGTTGAATAAATTGATAATATATTTATAATAATCAAAATCTATAATTTCTAATATGATCATCCTTGTTTTTTGACAAAAAATATTAGAGAAATTGAATAAAATTAATTAAAACGATTAAGGGAGAAAATAGCATGTCATTGGACTAATCCTTAAACCTAATGTCCAAGATGACCTATAATCATTCCCACAATCCATTTTGTGGATATATTTAGATCATATAATCTAATGGAGCTAATTTTATTCATTATTGGTGCCACATTATATGGTAAAAATATTTGGGGAATTTACTTTTAAAAAAATTCATGAATTCCATCTTCCACATTAAAAATTGAACTCACCCCTACAACTAATTTACATCATTATATAACCTTGTCTCTCTCAAAATATAATCGAATAATCTTCCAAAATATTTAAAATAACCGTAGAAGATTCATTGTGGGAATAAATCAATCAAATGAATCCATAGGGTGCAAACAAAATATAGATACCAAGAGAAGAGGTCGCATCCTTCCTCAAGCTCTATATTTTTATTTTCATTCCCCACAACATAAAATATTATTATTTAATTATAATAAAATCACATAATTATATAATATATATTGATATGTTTTTATTATAGGGGTTTTACCTAAACATACGCACATATCCAACTAATGTTAAATGAACATACCGTTTTTGGTGTACAGTGAACTACCACCTCCCGAAACAATATTGTGACTTTTTACCCCAATCATAATTTTGAATCATGGTGGAAACAATATTCTTGTAAGAGATATATTTAATTTATTATTCCTTTATTATTCGGAAATTATATTTTTAATCATACATTAATTCCTTCCATTTGTTTAAATATGATAACTTCATTTGTGGAGGTGTCGACTACAACATCAATAAAGAGATATGGTTTGTTCGTACTATACAAGGAATGTAATAATGATGGATCTATTTAAATTATATGGTATATGGGAAATTATAATTCTATTTTAATTACAATATATATATATATATATTATTTACATTTTTTGATTCAATACGATAATAAAATGGAAACAACAATCATGCATGTGTATGACCTACCATCTCCATGAATGGTGTATTCCATTTCATTATATCTTATTTCAAATATTATTAAAAATACATATATATTAAATATATATAAAAATTTTATCATTACATACATTATTTAAATAATTAAATCATCATATTAGTAAGAGGATCATGAATAACATGCCAAAACATATGTGAAAAACAAAGCATATATTACTCGATATGTACCATTAACCAGGAGTTGTTAATAAGAAAGTATTATAAAGTAATAAAAAATTCATTACATGGTGTGAGAAAAAATATTTTTTTGGTAGATTTATAATTAACATATATTTATTATAGAGGTGGTTTGAATGTGTATAAATAATGTTATGAATTATGGTAAATGATTTATCATTTTACTTTTATTTTTCATGAGACACAAGCCATGTTCACCCCCATATATTTTATATGTGGTGTGTATAATGAAAATTTATGTATTATTTTATTATTATACATAAATATATGTAAATTTAGGTATCAATTTTATGATTCTCCTTTCATGATGACTATGATTCAAAACATACTAAACAAGTAAAGTAATTTTGTATAGATTTTCTAATTTGAGACCCATGCCATGTATTAAACCTATATTATACAATAATGTGTATAAACTAATATTTGACATTTTATATCATTAGTATCATTACTCAATGTATATTTTATGATTTTTTTTAAAAAACGTTCTTCTATGAGAAGAGTGATTGAACATTACCCAGTTGTATAATTTTATATCAACAATCTAATCATTTATCAAGATTGTATATGATTTTGAATTCATTGACGAAAACATGTAATAAGTCCTTCATAAACACTGATGAATATTTGTCCCATACTTTCAATCATGATATATTCAATTTTTAATACTATTTTCCAACATTTTAGTACGTACGATAAATATGGATGTGTTTTTCCAAAAATATGACATTATCTCCCTCTACGGTCGGAAATATATGTTCCATAAAAATAATGTATTCCAAAATGTTTTCTAAAAGTTCCAAAAATGTTCTTTAATATTAAATTTTACCTATGGTTTACCACGTTAATATTTTTTTTATAAATTTAATCTTCATTTCATTTTATGATCGAGATACATTTCTAACATTTTTATTGTGCAAAAGGAATATTTTTAAGGAATGGATTTATGAACTATCATGATAATACATCCATTGAAGATTTCTTTGGATGTTTAAAATAATTCTTCTTATAAAAAATATTTTCCTTAGTACTCTATAAATTCATTATTTTTAAATTTATATCTAATGAAACACGTTTTAAAAAAAATATGAGTAAAAATTGTTTTAATTTAATTTAAAAGTTAGATATATTTGTTTTTAAATTGTTTTTTCCAAATAATATGATTTCCAATATTTCAAAACTTCTTTTTTATTATTTTTAATTTTTTTCAATGAAACTTCTATGAATTTCTTTTCAATATTCATATTCAATGAAATGGTTTTCAAGAATTTTTTCATAAAACTATTATAATAAATTGGTCTTAATTTGTTTATGTGATTTACTTATATGTTTTTAAATAATTGATTTTATAAATGTTCACAATTTATTTTTAAATGAATATAGATTTCAAAATATTTTTTGTTTCCTTTTATATGGCTATTAATAAAATTGTTTTATATTTTACATAATTAGTTTTTAGGTTTATTTTCAAAGAAAATGGATTTAAAAAAGGATTTATTCATTAAAATAAAATGAAATAAGATTAGGTATATTACTCATGAAATGTTTTTAAATAAAATTTCAAAATTATTTCCATCTATGATGACATTCGTTAGTGTTACTCATGCCTCAATAGGGAAATTGTGTGAAGGTTCCATTCATATTTTTTCTTTGATTAGATAATGTTGTGATGAAATAATTCTTATGAAATCAATTTTTATTTTATGGTTTATATGATTATGGTACCAGTTCCTCTTTCAGGGTTATTTTTTTAGTAAACAATCTTATTTTTCATTAATTATTCTAGGATGAAATGATATTTAAGGAAGTATATTTTCCAAAATTGGGATTTGATAACTTGTTTATGATATACATATTATATAATAGGTTATGATATATTGAATTTATATGATCTAGTGTAACACATTTGTATGATTGAATTATGAGATAGGTGGTACCTATATCTCCCTTTAATTAATATGGTAATGATTTATACCTAGTCATCTAGTCATGGGTAGAATAGGGGAGTGAAGTTGATTTTGTAATGATATTTGTATTCTAAAATAGTCTTTGGAGTGAACCTTGACAACTAATATGGTCTTGGGAGTGATCCTAGACTACTAAAATGGATATGGAAGTGAAAAATGGCTACCATGATGGTATGGGGAGTGAACCAATAAAAATAATTTGACCTTAGATGCGATAAATCGATTACTATATAAATCACATTATTTACTTATGTGCATCAAATATTTCGCTGACATATTCAAATTTTATTCATTTGTGGATTAGGATCTGGATTTTTTTATGATTTATGTCTTGGGAGTAGCCAAAATTTATTCCACTTATCATTTTTCCGATCATTGATATGCATGGTATGATCTTTCAATTATATTATCATATTCTCTTAATCTTTTATCCATACTATTATTATGTATTTCCAATATATAACCTTAACGAGAATTAGATCTCAACCGTTTCTTTTGATTAATTTACTTATATTATTAATATTGGTATATGTATGTGTATTAATGAGGAAATTTTCTTATGGGAAACATTAATGTCATTTCACCAAGTTAAAATATTTTTTTGGGAAGATTCCAAATACATTAAACAATTACTGTCCTCAGGAATGTACTTTTTTAATGTAATTAATACTCATATAAAGAGATGTAATTTCTTTGTATGTTATGCTTGGATCTCTATAGTTGGTTAAAAAAGAATTTTATAGTGATCCTTTAGAATCTTGGATGAGAAAAAATGAGTTATATACATTGGGATATTTTTAAGGACATATATTGGGATGTCTCTAAGAATAAGTCTAAGAATGAGTTAAAGTATATTAAAATTTCATGGAATTTTGGTAATGATTAGTAAGATTGTTTTCATGGAAATATATCTTAATCTAGATTCAAAAAGTTGATGTGTATCTAGAAGAGATATACATATAGGTGCAAACCACCAAAACCCAATATAATGATACAATCGATTGTGAACTAATGTAATATAACGGGCATTGATGCACACCTAGATTAAAACTCTAAGGGGATATGATATTTGAATTCACAAACTCTATAACAACCATCATAAAAAATTTGAATATAATATGACTAAAAATAACCTAGGAGAAACCAAATGTGCCATAGATTAAAAAATTTAGTTAAATTATTAATAAATACTATATTATATTATTAATTATTATTGGGGTTTCAAATATGATTAGTGTTTTTAAACCAATATTTTCTAGTTTAAAAAAAACAATAACAAGAAGGGGCACGGTTTAGACTATTTATTTTTTAATTGGGTAGTATGGGAATGGTTATAATTGATTTCCTATGTTGGAATCTCGTTATAAGAATAATAAATTTCCATGAGTAGTGGTTATACTATTGAATATAGAGTGATAGAGAACGAAATGTGAATGGTATTGGATGGTATTATAGTGTTATTTACATTAAATATAGGATTCATGATCAGACTGAGGTTAATTAACCTTAATAAATGATTCATTTTTAATATTCTGTGAATGGTTTAGTATGGGATAAGATAATGAATCACGAGTAATTGTTTAATAATAAGGTTTGATGATTGAAGTGTATTTGAATAATAATTCAAAAATTATGTTATATGAATCATGAAGTATGTGTTTTCCATTAAGTATTTATAGAATTATTTGGAATGGTGAAGATGATCATGAAATTGGATTTAATGGAAACATTACATTTTGATTATGGTATGGTAACCCATAATCTATACCAATTGTCTAGAAAATTTTGTTTATCTTGGATAAAGAGATGATTGATATGTATGAAGTTATTTTAATAGTAATGATTACCCATTAATTTATTATTGGTTTTTTGGAAAAATGGTTTGTGTCCTCAGGGATTAATATTACAACATTATATATTTATGGAATATATCTAATAATCCTTTGACGATGGAGGAATTCATGTATTCAAAATTATTTATAGTAATTCACTTCATTACATTATTACTAGTTATTAGACGATGAGTTTATCCAGAAGATTAGAATGTGAAAACAAAGAGATACCTTCTAATATATGGGATACATTTTTTAATCAGATTTCATGATCGTATTCATGAAATATTTCGGATATTCATATTTTGGAAGGGTAATATGGTTATCCATTTATCGAAGCATTATGTTAAACATTAGATTATATTTTTTAGATTAATATATTATATCACCACATAAGGACATATAAATATTGGATATCATGTTATATCATATTTTTGTTGATAGTATCTAAAGACATATGTGATTTCCTTACAATGATCTCATGACCTGTTACTTCCCAAGAATGAATAATTTGTCAGCCGATTTGGAGAAAGAGTTGATGTGAAAATTTTTCAAGACACGACCAAATGGTGTGATTTATTTAGGAAATTGAATGAGTAACATATATATATATATATATATTCTAGTGAAAAATATATTAACTTTTATAAAAAGGGTCTTCAAATAAATTTTTTACCTATTATCATCTTTTTTGAATATTACAATGACTTAAACAATGTTTATGGACTTTATGGTTATGTGATAGTTATCTTTTATAGGATCATCAACATTTATATGATGAGTAACCTTTATCAATATCTATGATTACAGACTCTTTTCATTTAGTTAAATTATTCAACATATCAATATATGTTCTACTATGGTGAGACATAGTGATGTGTTTCATTGGGAAGCCATTATGATTCCAAAATTCCATCATTATATTAAGTTTTAGAATTCATTTTTAAGATGTCAGTTTATATGAATGGGAAATTCAAGTATTAACACATTGATGACCCAAAAAACATTTGGGGAGAAATTATTTTTAATGAGGTAGAATGTAACATCCAAATATTGATTGAAATGATTTATCGATTTAATTTAAACGTTAGGATATTTTTCATTTCACACAACACTCAAAATAGCTTTTATTATATTAATTGACTAATTGTAGGTTTTGTTATACACAACACCAATTCAAGATTGAGCTACAAAGAACACATAGATTATATTGAGGTCAATATGACAAAATATTTTGGCTTCTATTAAACTAAATAATGATTCTAATCGATTGCTTGTGTTATACTCAAAATCGAGTATTACCAAACTATAATATATAATTAAAAATATAAATAAAATATTATAATAGTTACCCACAATACATTAGAATGTATCTTTTGAATATCATTAACTATAATATGAAAATATGATCCAAAAATTTATATAAAGTTGATCCTTATATTTTCAGTTAGTTACAAATGAAAGTGATAACTATTTGATAATGATGAGCTTAATTTTCTAAGAAAAATAATTTTCTATTCCCAAAACTAATTTTATCTAAATCATTTAATGAAACCATGTTTGATTAAAATTATCAATAAAATTTATATATTAAGTAATAAATAAATAATTTTGATACCCATCCAATATATTTTATATGTATAAGATTATAATAAGTCTAATTTTATGATTGAAAATATATATTTTATCTCAAGGGTAATTTGAAATTCTTTTAATGGTGAACCCATTTTAAATATGAGTTTTGAAACATTTATAATTTTTATTTTTTAAAATTAATTTTATTTTTAATGTACAATATAAAAACATACTTTTTATTAATTTGTTTTCTTTTTTAATGATGTCTCGTTTTTTGATGAATATTAAAAACGGTGAATTTGAATTCAAAACAGTTTTTTCTTTAGATTTATTATATTGTTATAATTTAAATTCAATTTCATTTTAAGATAAATTATATAAGTTATACCTCAATTAGTCCAATTCAGTTCATATTAATAAATATCTCTTTAAAATTTTATATAATGAAATTTAAATCCTTTTCACAATTCCAAATACAAAACTATATTGTCCACTCAACTGTGGGATTACATTTAAATTAATTTCTACACATTAATTATTATAATTTTGAGAAATATATTCCCTAACTATATTAATCAAAATATATAATTTATAACATAGAAAAAAAATTAAATAAAAAAATATAATGAATGTGATTAAAAATATTTACAATGATTAGAGAAAAATTAGTTTAACAAAGGACTAAACCATTGTCATAAAAGACAAAGTGACATATAAACATGTCCAAAAGTCATTTTATATCCATATTTATATTATATACTCCAATTTATATACATTATACCATTATTGGATATAGTTATCATGGGAAAAACATGGGTGGAATTCCCATTTGAAAAATTATAAGAATGGAACTTATCCATCACTATAAAAAGGAACTCTCTCCTACAAACTATTCACACCTCTCAACCCCTATATATCTCCCAAAAATGTAAAATAAACCCCATTTATACATAAATTCATTCTATAAGACTATATTTGGGTAAACATCTATCCATGGAAACCCTTTTGTTCAAACAAAAACGTGTTACCCAATGAAGAGATCACATCCTTCCTCAAGATCATTTATTTTATTTTCTTTATACACCATAAATATAATTATTCCATTATTATTTAATAATATCAGTATACAAAATATAATGATATTATTTTGATTAGATTACCCCCACACTTACACACACATCCATCTAATTGTTAATAAACATACCACTCTTTTGTACGACGAACTACCACCTTACAAAACGATGTTTTTCGTTTTTCCTTTATAACATATCAAGGTTAGAAATTAGGGTAGAAACAATATTTTTATATGATATATATTATTTTTATGATTTATTTATGTTTTTTAATTATTATATAAAATATAACTTCAAGATTTCCATTTTTTGTATAAACGATAACATCATTTGTGGACATGTGGACTACTGCCTTTTCAAAGGGATCTAATTTGTTAACATTCTATAAGGAATGCATAAAGATGGGTTTAGAGAAATTATATGATGAATATGATATAATAATGAAAATCCAATGAATATATATATATATATATATCAATTCCTATCAACCATTCAATATGATAATAAAGTAGAAACAAAATTTATGAATACGTATGACATACCTTCTCCCTGAAAGGTGTATTCCTTTTCATATTTATATTTCTCATTGATTTTTATAATATATATATATAATAAATATATGTGATATTTATATCATTGTATATATCCAGGAATTAATTAAATCATAATTTAAGTAAAAGAATCGAGAATAACAAGTAAAACATCTAGAAAAAAGGATATATTACCCGAAAAGTTACATTATTATGGATTTGTTAATGAAGTAGTTATATAATGTAATGTCCCTGCACTTTTTCTTAATTTTAATTAATTTACATAGCATTTTTTGAGACAACACAATTTGACGACGCATGATTCTGAGGCCCGAAGTGCCTGGAATGATCCATTGATGTTTTGTTATACTTTAAATAGCACGCGTAGGAAATTTTTGGAAAAAGTGGATTTTTTTGTGAATAGATACCTAGATCAGAATTTGGAGGGCACTGTTGCGCTTAGGATGGTGGGTTTACCCTAGCCGTGACTTATTTTTAGGTTGTGCTGGCCTCCTTTAGAATACCCAAAAATGTAATAACCATAAAAAAATAATTAATTAACATTATTTTAATTTCTCTAAATTCTTATAACTCACAAAAGGTTACTATGATTAATAATATGAGACAATCATTGAACTCCAGATGGTATACACTTTATAGGAAAATACTAACATTGGCCAGTGCGGGCCACCAGTGAATGTTAGTTTCTGACCGTAAATAAAATAATTAAGTGATGGTTATTTTAATGTAAAGTCCATAACATCTAAAATGTATCTCTAATTGGATATCTAATAGTACCACTGGGTTCGTTGGGGACTGTTTCACTTTGACAGATCCTAACCGTGACCGTCACGGGTTGGGGGTGATAATCAATAATTTTATGGATTTTTTTAGGTAAATACAGCAAACGCGTGAGCGACATTTCCTAACTTTTGAACTGGTTCTCAGATTAAAAATGTAAAGGCAATGATGAATCCAAACACTAGGATTCTTTTAAGGTAGACTTTACTTTGAATGAAGTAGGTTTGAAGAAAATTTCATGTTTTGTGCATTTTTAATATAAATAAAATAAAATAACTTTATTCTTTTATTTTCATTCTTATACTCCAACGGAAAAGAGGATCATGGGACCAGCGACGTTTGAAGCCATTAAATGGCTTGACCCTTAAATATAAGTAACTGAAATGTTGGGGAAATTAGGAAGATTCATAATTAATGATCCCCATTAATTCCCAACATCATTACATACCCTCCCATGTACTATTAATATCGAGTTTTGTGGGAGGTGACAGAGGGCTTCACCAAGCAGCGAGGTGCTGTTAAATTGCCAAGATGCCAAACCCGTGGATAATGGATCTTGTTTCGGCATGCGATGAATAATGACACCGAAACTCCAAACATGAGATCGACCATCGAGTGACGTCATTGTAGGAGAGTTTTAGTGGACGACGTGCATCGACCCACTTCATTAATCATGGGATTTTCTCCATCATTCTTGTGGTAGTGTTTGATCATTGTTTTTAATTCATGTTAACCTATTGAACCCATTTTTCCTCCTTCTTGATTATATGCTAACACAGAAGGCCTAATGAACCCGGCCATGACCCTCGTTTAACTTGCTAATCCCTTTCATTCTCTATGAAAAAACCACTAACGTGGTGGTACCAGTGATCGGTGGCTACAGGGACCATGGCGGTGTCCGGCACACCAGCCTGCCGCAATAGTGGTGGTGGCTCAACCACACCGCCCGAGGAGGCCACGACCCATCTGCTGCAGTGGGGGAGGGTGGTGGCTGCCATGCCAACCGTCTATGTGGAAGTTGGGGCGGCGCACGTCTATAGATCCAGAGTTGGAGGCCGCGGTCACTGAGCCATCACAGCGTGCCTAGACGGCTGCTGACATGTGGACAGCCATGGAGGTAGCATCAGCACACGCCGGCGCCGCTAGAAGGGGAGCCAACTACGGCACGCTAAGCAGGACCTGCTCGTGCGCGTCCAGCCTTCTAGCAGGTGGCACCATATGGAGCTACCTAGTTGTTCAATGCCGAATAGTCCAAATAGACTGTTCGGAAATTCTGGGTGCGCCTCCCCTGGGTGGCATCTAGGGTGGGCCCTAGCACGGCGGACCACACATAGTTGAGCAGGCAGCACCGATAAGGCATAACATTGCGGGCCACGCCCAGTGTAGGCCGGAGTACACCCAACGAGCAGGGCCACACACATTGGGCCGGTTCGGGATACCCAAACAAGTTTGGTCGGCCTAGAGGGGGTAGAACTAGGTCGGACCAGACCCGGAACCATCTGGACCCATATATGACTTTTTGTTCGTATCATTAAAACCGAGTGTCCATTTGAAAATCCTTCTATGGCACCAGAATCCTTGGATCGAGACGTTCCTTTTGGAATACTCCACATGTGTTTTGGATAGAGTTAGATTACATTCGGGTTGGATCAAACACGAATCCAACCCATCCCTTAGAACGTAAATGCTAATAACATACAGGACTGACGTCTGATTGAAACATCTTCAGTCAAATTGGGACCCTTATGACATAAAAGAACATTATTATACATCTTAGTGGGACATCATGGTAGTTGATCTATCGACTGATGTCTTGGAAATAAAATCCTCCGAGAATTATGAGTTCTTAGTTCAGGGAACTTGTGGGTGGCTGTAACATGATGAAATAACATCGGTCCTGTGTGGTTTAGCATCTATCAAATCTTGTGTGGTTAAGGTCTCAATGATCCTATGGAGTTCAGAACTCAACGATTCGGTGTGGGTCACCACAAACCAATCTTGTGTGGGATAGATCCAATATGGGTCAGCGAGGGGATAGTTACCTATCGTTTCTGTGTGGGTCAGAACCTGTGGGGGTCGATGGGGGTGAGTTCTCTATCGATCTTGTGTGAGTCAGAAGTAGTCTATGTAATATAATACGAATATATATCTTATGACTAATCATCTGTACTTATTTACTTATGTAATACCTAGTTTTTTCTAAGTCTTCTACCTTTGTAGTGTAACCTGTCTGGTACTTCAATCTTCGTGGTGTTACCTGTGTGGTACTTCTATCTTCGTTGTGTTAAGTGTGTGGTACATCTATCTTGATGGTGTTACTTGTGTGTTACTTCTCTCTTAGTGGTGTTACCTATGTGGTACTTATATATTTGTGGTGTTTACTATGTGGTACTTTTATCTTTGTGGGGTTACCTAAGTGGTACTTCTATCATCGTGGTGTTAACTGTGTGGTACTTGAATCTTCATGGTGTTACCTATGTGGTACTTCAATTATCACGGTGTTACCTGTGTAGTACATCTATCTTCGTGGTGTTACCTGAGTTGTACTTCTATCATTGTGGTGTTACCGTTTTAGTACATCAGTCATCATGGTGTTACATGTGTGGTGCTTCTTCCTTCGGGGTGTTACCATTGTTGCATTCATCCATCATTTATGATATGAGTTTATCATGATATCATCAGTATATGTACTATCATATACTTTTTTTGTGTTGTTGTATATCACTTTGTACATAGATTTTGTTGTATTTTATTGTGGATTTACCATTGTGGAACTCTGGGAGACCTATGGGGTTCTTGGGGTCCCAACTGAGTATCGTTATACAAACCCCTGCACGGGCTACGCCCGCAACTTGTTGTGTCTTGTGCAGATGACGTACAATGTTTATCGAGGAAGAGGGAGCGAGGAATGGACTATACTTGGAGGTGGACAATTTGGCATGATGTGACTCATAGAATACTGATCAGGATCTGAACCTACCCTTCATGTAGGGTCCTCGATGGACGAGCTTGGATCTATTTTTTCGCTTTTTAGTTATATCGTACGTCTCATCTATACTTGTACTTTTATAGTTGGGATTGTATTTTAGCCCCATAACATTTAGTACACCTTTTACTAAATCGTTTTTCATATTGGTTGATTCTTGTTTTGTTCAGGACTGTTTGTTTGTACAAATTAAAATTCAATGCATTCTTTTTTTAGGGATACACATTTCTTAATCTAGTCGACAGCCCCTAGCCTATGGAAGGCGGGAATGTGGTAGTCATGTCACAGACCCCGAGGGACGGGTCACGAAAATGTGTTATTAGAGGATTTAGGTTCTTATAAAGAAATAATGCTCTAGTATTTTCTATGTGGAAATATTTTTAATTGTAATGAGTGTGGTTTTCAGTTTTGGGAATCCAATGTTAGTGCGACGGCCGACGTATCCCTACAAGAGGACCCTGAGTTCTGATTTCAGACACAATGCACAAAACACTGATTTTGTGTATTTTGAAAATTTTTTCTTGTGTTTTCTTGATTCAACTAACTATGTATAACATATTGACCATGGAACACCTATTTCTTTCAGGATTCCACCACATAGATAGCCAGTCAGGATTCTTGAGAGAGTACATGATAATAACCCACCGTGTAATGAGGCTTCAGTGAATGGACCTATTACGGTTTTACACCTTTGGGTGGTGCAACAGAAGAAACACCACCCGTTGGGAAGTATATGCCACCAACCCCACTATTCGATAGTGCATGTCATTTGATAAGATTACACGAGCTTCAGCAATTGAGAGCTCTGAGGTTCCGAGGTGAGACAGATCCCCAGGCAGCTGAGAACTAGATGAAGGTTGTGGCTAGAATTTTTCAAACTAGATGGTACACTATCAGATCAGATAGTGATCATAGATGATATCCTTTATTAGTTAATGACCATGAGGATGGTCCGCGTAGTGATGATTCTTCATTACGTGGACCATTTACCGATATGGTACCTTTTGGATAGTGTGCCAGCTATATCACTGCTCGTTGGAATGTAGTTAAAATGGGTGGTTCTTGTAGATGACACATGTAGGCCTAGATCTTTATATGTGTTTTAGCATCAGATACCCCTTAGGTTCATAGGTGATCCCAAACCATATGTGGCTATGTACTGGCATGAGGTGGAGGTTGATATTCCATATAGTTATGGAACCATTCGATCAGATTGTAGTCCTAGTAGAGAGCATTTTTCATGGCTCAGTAAAAAGATGACATGGTTTAGATTACCCTGATCTTGTGAATAGGTGACTCTTATATGGACATGCTTGAGAACCTACTTTAGAGAAGCAGGTATATTTCCATAAAAATATAATGGGGGAGTGTTCCCAAGATCTTTTACAGCTTCCGCAGGACGACTTGTCAGTGGCTGAGTATTCATCGAGGCTTACCGACCATACTAGGTACTCGATGATTACAGTAAGATGAGTTCTTTAGGGATTGGACCATCGAAGAAGGGGGAATTACGGATATCCAATCCAAAACTATTCCTCTATGAATTCTTACTTCTGTTAGGTTTCTAGAGAGAGACTATGTGGTTGAATATTCTTTGGTTGAGCGAATACATCCTGTGAGTGATAGTAGTCTGAATGCAAGAAACTGACGCCAGTCTTAGAGACATGGGTGTGTTAATTTTTTTTGGGAAGATGAACTGATAGGGATAAATAAAACTACAGGGCATCATACATTGAAGTGGGGCTAGTGGAGCAGTATGAGGTGGAGTACACTTCGACATGTTACAATCACCATCTCAATGTGTTCCCCACCAGGCTAAGCGAGCTAGAGCACTGGGGAAGGGAGTAGCTACATGCGGTCAAGGATTATAACCCAATGACTCTAGGAATGATTGACGTTACAGTAAATTTCTAATACTAGATATAGTATCAGTTGACATAGGTAAAAATCATTCCTTCCCTAGATGAATCATTTCCAATACCTAGAGTTTTTGGTTAACCCATTGACATAACCCTCACATCTGGAGATACCTTTGTGGTGAGACTTGAAAATCATAGTTACACAGATGGTGTGATCTGTCCCATGACATAGGTGTTTTTGAGGGAACCTATTGGTGGAAGCATCAAGGCCTAATGATGTTAGTTTGGGTGTGGAATGTGAATCCACAGTTCATACAAAGATTGACTGTATTAGGAAAAAAGGATGTGTTTTATCAACCATGTTTGAATATGGTTTTCCTTGGTCCACAAAAAAAATCCATGTTGCACATGATAAAATCATGCATAGGATGGTGTAGTTGATCACTCTTGAGTCGTCCATCCTTACCCTCATGATAGTAGGAGTTTTCAGTTCAAAATAGGATTGACTGACCATGGAGAAATCTTTTCAGATGATGTTTCTAGGATTACATCCTCGAAGGGAGTGGGGTGTCTGCTTTGGAAAGGTACTACCAGATATCTGTACCAGACATCTCCTGGGTAGAGACACCCCTATCAACTTTGATGAAAAGGGGAATCCATTCTTGTGGATGGAGAACTGTCAACCTATATTTCAAGAGATAAGATAGATATTGACAAATAGAACAACAATTCCCATTTCATGGATTTACTAGTAGTGGTAATTGCACTGAAGATGTGGTGGAACTACATGATGGATGAACAGTTTACTATTTACTCTGATCAGAAGAGGATCAGAGGTATCTTCTATCAGAAGGGCCAGAACCAAAGATGTCGATGATGATTGGAGATCATCCATGACTATGACCTTGAGATAGTATATTCTTCTGTGAAAGGGAATATGGTAGCATACACACTCAGAAAATGGCCTCGTCTACAAATACTGAGTGATGCATCAGAGCAGCTATTCGCGCTGTGGATATCCATTGCTGATAAAGATGGATCATCTACCTCCAGTCTATGATTGTTACTCCACCCAATTAATTAAAAAATCACGGGGGGGGGGCACCACTTGATAGGTGGATTTTTAGTCCCAACATGCTTAGATATAATCAGGATGGTCTCCTGATGGATTTTCCGAATGTGGGGAGTAAATCATGTTCTTCAAAGGACGCACCATGGTACGAGTGACACTTCAGAATGAATTTTTGAAGGAGATCCATACAACTCCATTAATGGTACATCTTGGAGTGTTTAAGATGTACCCAGACCTCTGGAATTAGTACGGATGGCCCGAGATGGAGGAAGATATGGAAGAGTTTATATCACATTTCCTCACTTGTAAGCAACTGAAAACTGCTCAGAGCTAGAAGAAGTCTTATGAATACAGGAGGAGGGAGACCATGTCTTCCTACGGGTCTCACTTGGACGAGGTTTACAAAGATTTGGCTGGGGTGGCATGTTATATCTGATGTTCATCTAAACATTCATGATTCTTTTTAGGGAGGGTGAGGTGGTTTACCATATATCTCCTACGCCACAGATGCATTGGTTGTATATGATTTTCCTTGTTTAGAATCTAAGGAGATGCGTGAATGATAGATCACATGTTATCAACTTGGGCGAGTTGTACATTGATGATGGGGTGACTTTTATAGAGTTCCCAATGGGGTCCTTCATGGTCAGTTGATACCTCGAGTGTGGGTTTAGTGGCAGCATGCGTACCTACAGGAGAGGACATAAGAGCGATAGTCTTATATTCATGCTCACTAACCCCATTTGCTTACTTAGTATATGTTTTGTATTTCAGGGATGAAAATCCCAATGGTGGGGAGAAGGTAATGTCCAAGAATTTTAAAAAAAATTATTATTTATATAGAATTTATTTAGAGACCACAAAATATGACAGATCATGATTCAAAGGCACAATGTTCCTGGAATGATCCGTCAAAGTGTTGTTAAACATAAAATAGCGCTCCTAAGTAGTTTTCCTGAAAATGTGGAAGAAATCTTGAATGGTTTCCTGTATCAAAAATTTGAAGGCACCATTGTGCTCAGGATAGAGGGTTTACCCAAGGCGCGACTTAAGATTAGTCAGTGCATGCCTCCTTTGAAAAAACCTGAAAATGAAAAAAATAGATAATGAAATAATTAAATAAAGTTATTTTAATTGTCAAATTCCTATATCTCACAAACAGTAACTCATATAAAAAATCTTATACTTCCACTGAACTAGTGACGATATTCTCTCTTTAAGAAGATACTAACATTGGATGGCGTGGGCCACTAATGAATGTTAGTTTTTCGCCATAAATAAAATTATTAAGGAACAATTATTTTAATATAAAATACATATCATCTAAATGGTAACTCCAATTAGAAATCTGAGAGTACAATTGGGATTTTTGGGGCATGTTTCACTTAGGTAGAGACTTACCAGGACTAGCATAGGTCGAGAATGACTGTGAATAATTTTCCGAAAATTATTTTGGTTACGTTTAGTAAATGCGTGAGCGGAAATTCCTAACTTTTGAACTTGTGGTCAGATTAAAAATATATGGTCAGCTTTGAATATGTAGCACCAACATTCCCTTCAGGGAGACTTTACTCTGACCATAGTAGGTCTGGATAAAAAGTTATGTTTTGTGACATTTAAAATAAAATAAAATAAAATAACTTTATTATTTTATTTTCATTATTATCCTCCAACATTCAAGAAGAACGTGGGACTCGTGATGTGTCAAACCACTAATTGGATTAACCCTTCAATACAAGTGACTACAATGTTGGTTAAGTTAGGGATCTTCCTAATTAATGAGCCCCATTAATTCACAACCTCATTGCATACCCTCCTCTCCATCTATATATATGGAGCTTGGGGGGAGGTGACAGAGGTCTTCACCAAGTAGTGAAATGATGAACAATTTCCATGATGCCAAACCCATGGGGAATGGAGCCAGTTTCGGTGAGCGATGAAGAATGACACAGAAACCCCTATCTAAAGATCGACGATCGAGCAACGTTTTTGGAGGATATTTATAGGGGACAGTGGGAATCGACCAATTTCCTTTATCATGGGTGTTTCTTCATCATTATTGAGAGAGGGTTTTGATCATGGGTTTTAATTCAAGTGAACATATTGATCCACTTTATCCTCTTTCTTGATTATATGCTAACGCGGAGGGCGCATGCCTATCGACCCCGGCCCGAACCTCCCAGTACATTGGTACTCCATTTCGTTCTCCATGTAAGAACCAACTATACAGTGGTATCAGAGACAGGCCCCAATAGCGTCCAAGGCAGCGGTCAACACACCGGCCGTCCACAACGGTGGTGACGACTCAACCACGCATCAAGAGGAGGCCAGGGCCCGTCGGTCGCAATAGAGGAGGGCAGTGGTCGGCATGCCAACCAGCCATGTGGATTCCAGGGCGGTGTGCATATATACCCACAGAGTTTGAGGTCGCGGCCACTGAGCCATCGCAGTGTGTGCCTGGAGGGCATCTGGCACCTAGACGGCAGGAGAGGTAGAAGCAGCGCACTTCGGCACGGCAAGAAGTGGAGTGGACCGCGACACGTCGAGAAAGACCTGCATGGGCTAGTCTGACCTACCAGAAGGAGGCTCCATGTTGGATAGAATTGTTTGTCAAAGCCGAACAATTCAACTGGACCATTTGGAAATCACGATGGGGGGGGGGGTTCCCCGGGTGGTAGCTAGGGTGGGCCCTGGAAGGGCGGACCACACCCAACCGAGCGGGCCGCACACAGCATGCAGAACATAGTGGGCCATGCCCAGCGCAGGTTGGGCCACGTCCAACATGCCCAGATATGCCCAATGGGCTGGTTCGGGGTGACCCAAACTGGTTTGGGTCAGCCAGGGAGGGTTGGACCAGGTCAAACTGCACCCGGGCCCATCTGACATAGATACGACTTTTTGGCCATATCTTTAGAACTAGGTGTCTATTTGATGATCCGTCTACGTCATCAGAATCCTTGGATCGATAAATTATTTCTGGAATAATCAAAATCTATTTTTGATGGAGTTGGATTATATCCGGGTTGGATCGAACACGAATCCAATCGGGCCCTTGGAACGGAAATACCAATAACTTACAGAATAGACGTCTTATAGACATGCCTTCAATCACGTTGTGTCACTTATGACATAACAGAACATCATGATACTTCATAGTGTGACATTATGGTAGTTTAAGTATAAACCAATGGATTTAGGAGTAGATCATCCCTGAATCAAGAGTGCTTAGTTTAGGGATCAGGTGGTTGGCTGTAACGTGAAGAAAAAACATCAGTCTTGTGTGGGTCAGAATCTATCGAATCCTGTGTGGGTCAGGGTTCAATGATCCATTGTGGGTCTTCACTCAGTGATCTTGTGTGGGTAAGTACATACCCTTCTTGTGTTTGATAGATCCTATATAGGTTAGCGGGACGTTAGATACCTATCGATCCTATGTGGGTCAGATCATGTGGGGTCAACGGGGGATAGTTATCTATCAATATTGTGTGAGTCAGAAGTAGTTATACTTAATAGAATACAATGATCTAGATTATGAATAATCATCTATAATTCTTTAATTATGTTATACCTATTGTGAGATGAGTCTTCTACCTTTGTGGTGTAAACATTGTGGAACTTCTATCTTTCCAGTGTTACATAAGTGGTAGATTTATCTTCACGGTGTTACGTGTGTGGTACGTCTATCATCCCGGTGTTACTTGAGTGGTACTTCTATCTTCTTGGTGCTACCTATGTGGTACTTGTATGTTCTTTCATGTTACCTGAGTGGTACTTCTATCTTTGTGGTGTTTGAAGTGTTGTACTTCAATCTTTGTTGTGTTACCTATTTTTTACTTCAATCTTTGAGGTGTTACCTATGTATTACTTATATATTTGTGGTGTTACCTCTGTGGTAATTCAATCATTGTGGTGTTAACTTTTTAGAACATCAATCATCATGGTGTTACATGTGTGGTACATATTCCTTCATGGTGTTACCATTGTGGTATTCTTCCATCATGTATGATATGAGTTTATCATGATAACTTCAGTATATTTATGGTCATATACTTAAGTACTGTTGATTTATAACGCTTCATACATTGAGTTTGAGGTATATCATTGCGGATTTTACTTTGTGAAACTATGGAAAACCTACGGGGGTCTCGGGGTCCCTAGTGAGTGTTGTTATACTCAACCATGCACGAGATACGCCCGTAACATGTTGTGTCTTGTGCAGATGACGTATAGTGTTGACAGAGGATGAGGGAGCTTGGACTGGATGGTACTGAGAGGTGGGATATTTGGTATGACGTGATGTATGGTCTACTGATCATGATCTGAACCAAGCCTTCACTTTGGATCCCAAATGGATGATCCAGGAGCTGTTTTCCCCTTTTCTGTCATATCGTACTTCTCAGTGGTACTTTTATATTTACATTTGGGCTTGTATTCTAGCACCATTACTTTCAGTACACCGTTTACTATAGCATTTTACATAGTGGTGGATTCTAGTTGTGTTCTTGGACTGTGTGTTTGTACAGGTTAAAAGGAAATGCCTTCCCCTTTTTGGGATACTCCTTTCTGGTGCTAGTCGCCAGCCCCTAGACTATGGAAGGTGGGCATGGTGAAGTAACGACATGGGCCCAGAGATACGGGCCATGACAAAGTGGTATTAGAGGAGTTTAGTTTTACTGAATAACAAGGATATATGACTATTCTTTGTGGAAATATTTTTTATGTTTTATGAGTGTGGTTTTCAGTTTGGGGAATCCAATGTTGTGGCTATGGCCGACATATCCATACACGGGGAACATGAGTTCTGATTTCAGACTCTGTGCACGAAAACATTGATTTTGAATATTTTGAAAAGTCATTCATGTGTTTTCTTGAGTCAAATAACCAGGTATAACTTATTGACTAAGGAACACCTGTTTCATTCATAATAAAACCACATCGATTGCCATTCAGGATTACTAAGAGAGTACATGAAAATAGAACGCTGAGTAATGAGTCTTTGGTGCATATACATCTTACGGTGTTAGCACCTTTAGGTGGTGCACCAGTAGCACCACCACTCATTGGGAAGTTGATTCCACCAACCCCACCAGTAGAGGGTGACCTCCATTTGAGCACATTCCCTGAGTTTCAGTAGTAGAGAGTTCTAAGGTTCTTAGGCAATACATATCCTCAGGTAGCTATGAACAAGATGGAGGTTGTGGCTATAATTTTTTCATCAAGTACGGACACCTACAGATTTGATGGTGAATGTATCTTGTAGTCATTACTTATGAGTGACAATGAGGATGGTCCTCATAGTTATGATGGTTTGGTAGCTGGACTATTTCCCAAGATGGTACCTTTTAGATATTATGCCAGCTATATCACTACACACGAGTCAACATTTACAACTGGTGGTACCGGGAGAGGACACATGTTGGCTAAGATCCTTATACATGTTTCAGCACCAGATACCCATCAGGTTCCTAGGCGAGCCCAACCAACATGTAGCTAATAAATAGCATAATGAGGTGGTCGAGATTCCATCTAGTTATGGAACCAATCGATCATATGGTGGTCCTAGTAGAGGGCCTTTTTCATTTCATAGTAGGAAGATGACATGGTATAGATTAATCTGATCTAGTGAAGATTGACTCTCTTATATACATTCTTGAGAAACTTCCTCAGAGAAGGGGGTATGTTGCCATAAAAATTTAAGGGGTGAATATTCCGAAGATCTATTACATATTTGGAAAAATGACATTTTGGTAGATGAGTATTCATCGAGGCGTACCGACCATCCTAGGTACTCTATGATTATAGTATGGTCAGTTCATCAGGGTTGGGACCTATGAACTAGCGGTGTTTAGGATTATCCAACACAACACTATTCTCACTATGAATTCATGCATCTATTAGGGTGCTAGAGATAACCCTTCTGGTTGAATATTCATTTCCTGAGAGAATATAGCTAGTGAATGTTAGTGGTATGAATGGAGAAAACTGGATCCAGACTCAGAGACTTGGATGTGTTAAATGTTCTGGTAAGTGGAAGTGAAAGGGATAAATGAATCTACCAAGTAGCAGACATAGAAGTGGAGCCAGTGGATCATTATTAGGTGTTGTACACATCGACATGTTACAATCGCCATCTCAATGTGGTCCCCACCAGGATCATGGAGCTGGAGGACTGGGGAAGGGTGTAGCTACATGTGGTCAAGGATTCTGACCCATGGAATCCAATAATGACTAAAGGTATGGTCTATGTCTACTACTAGCTGTTGTATCATTAACCATATATAATGATAATTCCTTCCTTCCATGAATCTTGTCCAAGACCTATATTTTTCATTTGATCCTCTGACTTGACCCTCACGTCTGGAGATACCTTTGGGGTGTGACTCGATAATCACAGTTACGCCGATGGTGTGATCTGACCCATGAGTTATGTTTTTCAGTGGCAAAATCTTGGTGTCAATGTCAAGGACTAATGAAGTTATTTTTGGTATGGACTGGGCATCCATAATTCATACTCAGATTGACTATATTATGAAAAATTTCATGGTTTATCAACCACGTTGGAATTTGGGATTCCTTGGTAGGAAAAAAAGGAAATATATGTTGCGCAGGATGAACTCAGCAAAGGAGGGTGTAGCTGATCACTCATGAGTCGGCTAGCCTTACCCAAGTGATAGTAAGAGTTTTCAGTTTTCAGTTCCAAACAAGAGTGACAGATCCTAGAGACATCTTTTCAAATGTTGTTTCTAGGATTACCTCTCATAGTGAGAGGGATTTCGGCATTGGATAGGTACTACCAATGATTTGTAACTCACTTCTACAGTGTAGCGACTCCAATCTCAACTATGACAAGAAATGGGGGTCCATTCTTGTGGATGGAGAAGTGTCAGCAGAGCTTTCAAGAGAAAATACAAGGACTAATAAGTAGAACTACAATACTCATTTCATGGAGTTACCAGTAGTTTAAATTGAACTGAAAATGTGGGGGTACTACTTGAAGTGTGAACATTTTACTATTTACATTGATGACAAGAGTCCTATGTGTATATTCTATTATAAGTTCCTGAACCGAAGACATCAACAATGTTTAGAGTTCATCCATGAATATTTCCTTGAGATTGTCTACTATTTTGTCACGGGCAATATGGTAGCATACACACTCAGAAGGAGGTCTCCTCTACAACTGGTGAGTTATGCATCAAAGAAGATATTCACACTGCGAATATCCATTGTTTATAAAGATTGAGTAGCTACCTCCAGTCTATGACTCTTAATCCCCCAATTCTTCAAAAATTCAGGGGGGCACAACATGAGAGGTGGATTGCAAGGCTAGGTGTGCTTAGCTATAATCCGGACGGTATGCTGAAGGATCTTCTAAATGTGGGAAGCATGTCATCCTCTTCAATGGATGCACCATTGTACAAGTGACTCTTTGGATGTAGGTGTTGAGGGAGATCCATACAACACCTTTAATTGTACATCATGGAGTGTCAAAGATATACCGGGACCTCTGGCGTCAGTACTGATGGCCAGAGATGAAGGAATCCATAGAAGAGTTTGAATCAGATTTCCACACTTATAAGCAACAAAAAACTGCTCGGAGCTAGCAGAAGTCTTATGCAGATAGGAGGAGGGAGACCATGTCTTCTTACTGGTCTCACTTTGACGATGTTTGTGGAGATTGGGATAATGTGGCCTGTTATATCTGAGGTTCATTGAAACTTTTAGATTCTCACCATAGTGGGTGTGGTGGTGTACCATCAATCTCTTTCCCCACAGATGCACTGGGTGCATAATATTTTCCTTGTTTCATAGATGAGTTATTATGTGCATGATCCATCACATGTTATCAACAATGGAGAGTTTTACAGGGACGATTGGGTGAGATTTATGGTGTTCCCAGCAAAGACTGAGGTTAGATAGGAGCTTGTCCTTCATGGGTTGGCGATACCTCGAGTGCATGTTTTCTGGAAGCAAGTGTACCTCCAGGAGATCACATTAGAGTGAGAGTATCATATTCATGATCGTTACCCCCATTTACATCTATAGTATATGTTTTGGATTTCGGGGACAAAAATCTGAATGGTGAGGGGAATGTAAGGTCCTAGATTTTTCATATAATTTTATTATTTATACGGAATTTTTTTAGAGTCCATGAAATATGAAGGCTCGTGATTCCGAGGCACAAAGTGACTAGAATTATCCATCGATGTTTTGTTAAACTTTAAATATCCCTCCTATGTTTTTTTCCAAAAAAAGTGAAAGAACTGTTGAGCAGTTTCCTATATCAGAAATCTGAGGGCATCATTGCTCTATGGATGGATGGTTTACCATAGGCCCAACATAAGTTTAGTTGGCACAAGCCTCCAGTGAGAAAACATTAAAATGGAATAATAGTTAATAAACTAATTAAAAAAGGATATTTTATTTATCAAATGCATATAACTCACAAATCGTAACTCATATAAAAAATATGAGACCACTGCTGAACTCATGACAGTATGCTCTGTATAGGTAGATACTAACATTGGAAGGCACAATCCACCAGTGAATGTTTGTTTTTGGTCGTAAATTAAATTATTAAGGAAGAATTATTTTATTGTAAAATCCAAAACATCTAAATGGTAACTTCTATTGGAAATATGAGAGTACCTGTGTGTCTGTTGGGGGAATATTTTACATAGGAAGAGAATAACCACGACCGACACAGGATGAAGATGACTATCAATAATTGGCTGAAAATTATTTTGAGTACGTTCAGTAAATGCATGAGAGGAATTTCCTGACTTTTGAACTGGTGGACTTATTAAAAATCTGAGGGAACCTTTGAATATGAAACACTGGGATTCTCTTAAGGGATACTTTACTCTGACCGTAGTAGTTATGGATAAAAAGTTATGTTTTGTGGAATTTAAAAATAAATAAAATAAAATAACATTATTATTTTATTTTCTTTCTTATATTCCTACATACATGTAGAATGTGGAACTATCGATGTGTCAAACCATTAAATGGATTGACCCTTCAATACAAGTAACCACAATTTTGGGGATATTAGGAAGCTTCCTAATTAATGATACAAAGTAATTCCCAATGTCATTACTTACCCTCTCCCTCTAGTATTTATATGGAGCATGTGGGGAGGTGACAGTGGGATTCACCAAGTAGTGAAGAGTTGAAAAATTTACATGATGTCAAACCCATGGGGAATAGAGCAGGTGTCGGTGAAAGATAAAGAATGAATCTGTAACCCCAAACTGAATATCGACGATCGAGCGACGTCGTTGGAGGACAGTTGTAGCGGACGACGAGCATCAACCCACTTCCTTTATCGTGGGTGTTTATCCATAATTCTTGAGGTAAGAGTTTGATCATGTTTTATAATTAAAGTGAACCTATTGAACCCCTTTATCCTCCCTCTTGATTATATGACAACGCAGAGGGTGTGGGCCTGACGAACACATCTCAGACCAACCGCTACCGTGGTACTCACGTAAATTCTTCAGGGAAGGACCACCATTGCTGTTGTACCAGAAATTGGTGCCGACGTGGACCATGGAGATGGACGACACACCGGTCAGCCGCAACGGTAGTGGAGGCTCAACCACGCCGCTGGAGGAGGCCATGACCCATCGACCGCAGCGGAGGATGGCGGAAGTCGGCACGCCAGCCGGCCTGATGGAGGTTTGGGCGGTGTGTGTCTACACTACTAGAGTTGGAGGTTGCGGCCTTTGATCCATAACTGTGTGCATGGAGGGCGGCTAACACCAGGCCGGCCGCGGAGGTAGCATCAGCGCACTCTAGCATCGCTAGAAGGGGAGTCGACCACGACACACCAAGCAGGACCCGCTCGGCCTGGTCCCGCCTGCCAGCAGACGATGCTACGTAGCGTTGCGTTGTTGGTCAAAGACAAATAGTGCAATTAGACTATTTGTAAATCTTGGCGGGTCCTCCCCTGGGTGGCAGCTATGGTGGCAACCTACACGGCAGACTGCACCCAGCCGAGCGTGCCACACCCAGCAGGTAGAACACAGCGGGCAAAGCCCAGTGCAGATCGGGCCATGCCCAACGGGACCATCCATGCTCAACGGGCCAAGTCGGGGCGACCCAAGCTTGTTTAGGTCAGCCTAGGGTGTGTTGAACCGAGTCGGACTGGACTTGGGCCCATATGGACTCGGACACTCCTTTTTGGCCTTATTTTTAGAATCAGATATTCATTTGACGAGCCACCTACAGTGCCGAAATCGTTAGATATAGACTCTCCTTTTCGAATAATCCAAATGATTTGTGGATGTATTTGAACGACAGCTGGGTTGTATTGAACACGAATCAAAATGGTCCCTAGGAATGGAATCACTAATAACTTACAGACCTGACATCTGATTGACACGCCTTCAGTGATGTTGGGTTTTTAAGACATAACAGACCATTATGATACTTATTAGTGGGAAATCATGGATGTTAAAGTATTAACTGATGGGTTGAGGTGTGGGTCCTCCCAAAATCAATAATTCATAGTATGGGAATCCTGTGGATAGCTATAACGTGAAGAAAGAACATCATTCCTTTGTGGGTCATCATCTATCATATCCTGTGGGGGTTCGGGATCAATGATCCTCTGTGGGTTAGCACTCAGCAATCCTTTGTGGGACAGCACAAAAAAATCATGTGTGGGACAGATCCAAATGGGTATCCAAGTAGTTTGTTACATTTTTATTCTTTGTGGTTCAGATCTTGTGGGGGTCAACGGGGGTGAGTTATCTATCGATCCTATGTGAGTCAATAGCAGTGCTACTTAATAGAATATGATGATCTAGATTGTTACTAATCATATGTACTTCTTTACATAAGATATACCTAGTGTGAGATGAGTCTTCTACCTTCGTGGTGTAACCTGTGTGGTACTATTATCTTCATAGTTTTACCTGTGTGGTACTTTAATCATCGTGGTGTTACGTGTGTGGTACTTTTATTTTCCTTGTGTTGCTTTTGTATTACTTCTATCTTCCTGGTGTTATCTATGTATTACTTCTATCTTCTCCAAGTTACATGTGTGGTACTTCTATCTTCACGGTGTTACCTGAGTGATACTTTTAACACTGTGGTGTTACCTGTGTTTTACTTCAATATTCATGGTGTTACATGTGTGGTACTTCAATATCCATGGGGTTACATGTGTAGTGCTTCTATCTTCATGGTGTAACCTGAGTGGTACTTCTCTCTTTATGGTGAAACCTTTGTAGTTTTTCAATCATCGTGGTGTTATATGTGTGGTACTTCTCCCTTCGCGGGGTTACCATTGTGGTATTGTTCCTTCTTGTCTTATACGAGTTTATCATGATAACATAAGTATATGTATTGTCATACACTTAAGTATTGTTGATTTATATGACTTCGTACATTGAGTTTGAGTTATATCATTGTGGATATTCCATTGTAGAATTCTGGGAGACCTACGTGGGTCTCGGTGTCCCTACTGAGTATCGTTATAATCACCCCGACACAGGTTATTCCCACAACTTGATGTGTCTTGTGCAGATGATGTACATTGTTGATAGAGGCTAAGGGAGCCAACACTGGATTGTACATGGAGGTGGACTATTTGGCATGACGTGACGGATGGAATACTGATCATGATCTGAACCTACCATTTATGTAGGATCCTCGATGGATGATCCAGGAGTTGTTTTCCCATTTTCAGTCATATCGTACTTTTATGTTTTACTTGTACATTTATAGTTGGGTTTGTATTCTATCCCCATTACATTTAGTACACATTTTACTACAACAGTTTTTATAGTGCTTTCTTCTAGCTTTGTTATTGGACTATGTGTCTGTACATGTTATAAGGCAATGCCTTCTTGTTTTATTGATATGACTTTCTGATGCTAGTCTCCCTCCCCTGGCCTATGTAAGGCACGCATGTGGTTGTCACAGCCCAGGCCACAAGGGACGGGTCATGACAAAGTTGTATTAAAGAAGTTCAGTTCTACTCATGAACTAGGACACTGGTATTTTCATTGTGGCAATATTTTTTAAGTGTTATGAGTTTATTTTTCAGTTTGGGGAATCCAGTGTTGATGCGATGGATGACATATCCATACACGAGGACCCTGAGATCTTATTTCAGACTCAGTTCATGAAAACACATAATTTTTTTATTTTGAAAATTCCTCCCTGTGTTTTCTTGAGTCAAATCACTAGGTATACCTTATTGACCATGGCACACCTGTTTCTTTCATGATGCCTCTATTTAAATAGCCAGTTAGGATTCCTAAGAGTGTACATGATAACAACCTGCCGAGTGATGAGGCTTCGGTGCATGGCCCCCTTACTCTGTTAGCACCTTCAGGTGGTGCACCAGTAGTAACACCCCCAGTTGGGAAGAATATTCCACCAACCCCACCATTATATGGTGAACAAATTTTGAGCATATTATATGGGTTTCAGCAGTAGAGTGCTTTGAGGTTCTGAGATGGGACAAATCTACAGGCAGTTGAGAACTTGATGGAGGTTGTGGTTATAATTTTTTCAACTAGTTGGGACACCAGTAGATCAAATGGTGATCATAGATTCTATTCTATATTACAGAGTTATAAGGAGGATTGTCTGCATAATGATGATGCATCGGTACATTGACCATTTCTTGAGATGGTACCTTTCGGATAGTGTGCCAGCTAATCACTGCACGTTGAACAACAGTTACAACTGGTGGTACTGGTAAATGACACATGTCGGCTAAGTTCCTTATACATGTTTTAGCATCAGATACCCCTCAGGTTCCTAGGTGATCCCAACCCACAGGTGGCTAAAGACTTTCTTGAGGTGGTGGTCGAGATTCTATCTAATAAAGGAACCATTCGATGAAATGGTGGTCCTGGTAGAGAGCCTTTTTTGTGGCTTAGTAAGAAGATGAAATGGTTTAGATTACACTGATCTTATGAAAATGCGACTCTTCTATGTACATGCTAGAGAACAATCCTCAGAGAAGGGGGTATCTTGCCATAAAAATCTATGTGGAGAGTGTTCCCAAAATCTTTTACAGCTTCAGCCGGGCGACATGTCTGTAGCTGAGTATTCATCGTTGTGTACCGACCATCATAGGTACTCGATTATTATAGTATGATCAGTTCATCAGGGCTCGGACCTCCGAACAATGGTTGTTTAGGGTTATCCAAGACAACACTATTAGTCAATGAATTATTACTTCTATTAGGTTTCTAGAGGGATCGTTTGTGGTTGATTGTTTTTTGGTTGAGCGAATACAGCCAATGAACGTTAGAAGTACGAAAGAAGAAAACGGATGCCAGTTGTAGATACATGGGTGTGATAAATGTTTTGGGAAGAGGAAGTGAATGGGATAAATGAATATACATGGACGAAGACATGGATGTGGAGCTAGTGGAGCAGTATGAGGTAGTGTACACTTTGACATGTTACAATAAACATCTCAATGTGGTCCCAACCAGGCTTAGGGAGCGAGAGGAATGGGAAAGGGTGTAGCTACATACGGTCAAGGATTGTGACACAAGGACTCCGAGAATGATTAGAGGTATGGTCTATGTCTACTACTAGCTATTATATCATTATACATCTGTATATATCATTCCTTCCTTCCACAAATCGTATCCAAGACCTTGAGTTTCCGGGTAATCCATTGACATGACCCTCACGTTCGAAGATTCCTTTGGTATAATACTCGATAATCAAAGTTACGCCGATGGTGTGATCTTACCCATGAGGTAAGAGTTTCAGGGGTAACCTCTTAGTGGAAGTTTCAAGGCATAATGGCGTTAATTTGGGTATGGCCTGGGAATATGATGTTCATACTCAGATGGAATGTATTGGGCATAAAGATTATAGTTTATCAACCACGTTGGAATTGGGTTTTCCATGGTTGGTGAAAAAAGGAAATCCATGTTGTAATGGATAAAATCATGCAAAACATGGTGTAGATAATCAATCTTGAGTTTTCCAGCCTTTCCATCTTGATAGTAGGAGTTTTCAGTTTTCAGTTCCAAATAGTAGTGACATGGCATTGAGTCGTTATTCCAATGATGTATCTTGGATTACCACCCTAAGGGGGAGGGATGTCTGCTTTGGCTAGGAACTACCAAAGAATTGTACCTGACTTCTCAAGGGTAGCTCCACCCCTGTCAACTTTGACAAAAAAGGGGTAACCATTCTTGTAGTTGGAGAAGTGTCCGTAGAGATTTTAGGAGAAAATAGAGACTAACAAGTAGAACTAGACTACCCATTTAATGGACTTACTAGTACTGGTCTTTTCACTGAAGATGTGGGGCACTACTTGATGGATGAACGGATTTCTGTTTACCCATATCATAAGAGTCTTAGGTGTCTCTTATATCAGAAGTGCATGAACCTGAGACATTGATGATTTTTAGAGTTCATCTAGGACATTGAACTCGAGATAGTCTATTTTTTTGGAAGGGGAATATGGTATCATACAAACTCAGCAGGAGGTCTCATATACAAAAGCAGAGTGATGCATCCGAGAAGCTATTCGCGTAGCTGATATCCATTACTGATTAAGATGATGCAGATACTTCTAGTCTATGACTGTTAATCGCCCAATACATTAAAAATTTAGGAGAGGGGCATATCTTGAGAGGTGTATTGTGTGGCCCGACCTGCTTAGATATAATCTGGATAGTCTTCTAAATGATTTTTTAAATGTGGGGATCATGTCATCATCATCAAAGGACTCACCATGGTATAGATGATTCTTTAGAAGGATGTGTTGGGGGATATCTATAAAACACCATTAATGGTAAATATCAGAGTGTCGAAGATGTTCCATGACCTCTAGCATCAGTAATGATGGCCCGAGATGAAGAATGTTGGGGAAGTGTTTGTATCACATTTCCTCACTTGTAAGAAACTGAAAACTGCTCAGAGCTAGAAGAAGTCTTATGGATATAGAAGGAGGGAGACCATGTCATTCTATGGGTCTCACATGGACATGTTTTTTAGAGATTTTGTTTGGGTATCATGTTATATTCAAGGTTCATTAGAACTTTCTAGATTCTCATTACAGTGGGTGAGGTGGTGTACCATCTATCTCTCTCCCCACAGATGCAGTGGATGCATAATCTTTTCCTTGTTTCGTAGCTGAGGAGATGCATTCATGATCCATCAAATGTTATCAACTTGGGAGAGTTGTAAATTGATGATGGATTTACATTTATGGATTTCCCAATAAATATTGTGGATAGATAAGAGTGGTTCCTTCATGGGCAGTCGATACCTCGAGTGTGCATTTGCTGGTAAAAGTGTACCTCCTTGTGAGCACATGGGAGCGGGAGGCTCCGATTCTGCTCAATACCCCCATTTTCTTCTTTAGTCTATGTTTAGGCTTCCTAGGATGAAAATCCCAATGGTGGGGAGAATTTAATGTCCTATATTTTTTGTATAATTTATTTATTTATAGGAAATTTATTTAGAGACAACGAAATCTGATGGCTCATGATTTTGAGGCATGAAGTGCTTGGAATAATTCTTTTTTTGTTAAAAATTAAATAGCTCTCGTAAGATTTTTTGCCAAAAAAGTGAATGAGATCTTGAATTAATGACTATATCAGAAATATGAGGGCACCACTACACTTAGGATGGTAGGGTTACCCTAGGCGCAAATTATGTTTAGTCGGTGCAGTCCTCCTGTGAGGAAACCTGAAAATGGCATAATAGTTAATAAAATTTTTATATAAAGTTATTTTATTTATCAAATGATTATAACTCAAAAATGTAAACTAATATAAAAAATCTGAAACCACCAATGAACTCGTGATGATATTATCTCTTTAGGTAGATACTAACATTGGACGTCACATGCCACTAGTGAATTTTAGTATTTGGCCATAAATTAAATTATTAAGGTACAATTATTTTACTATAAAATACATAAAATCTAAATGGTAACTCCATTTTGAAATCTGAGAGTACCATTGGGTTCATTAGGTTGTGGTTAAAATAGGCAGATACTAACCATGACCGGCACAGATCGAGGATGACTGTTAATCATTTTTCAGAACATTATTTCGGGTACATTTAGAAAATGCGTGAGCGGCATTTCCTAACATTTGAACCGGTGGTTAGATTAAAAATTTGAGTGAACCATTGAATATTCCACACCGGGATTCACTTAATGGAGACTTTACACTGACCATAGTAGGTCTGGATAAAACGTTCTATTTTGTGACATTTAAAAAGAAATAAAATTAAATAACAATATTATTTTATTTATATTCTTATCCTCCAACGTACAAGTGGAGCGTGGGACCAGCGATGTGTCAAACCATTAAATGAATGGACTATTCAATATACGTAATAGAAACGTTGGGGAAATTATGATTCTTCTTAATTAATGTGCCCCATTAATTCCCAAAGTTGTTACTTACCCTGCCCCTCTCTTATTTATATAGAGTATGGGGGGAAGTGCATAGGGATTCATCAAGCAGATAAGTGATGACCAAGTGCCGAGATGCCAAACCCGTGGAGAACGGATCTGGTTCCGGTGAGCAATGATAAACGACACCAAAACTTCAAACCAATGATTGATGGTCGAGTGGCATCGATGCAGGCTAGTTGCGTGGGACAGCGTGCATCAACCAACTTCCTCATCCGCTGGTGTTTATCCATCATTAATAAGGTAGGGGTTTGATCATTTTTTTAAATTCAAGTGAACCTATTGAACCCCTTTATCCATCCTATTGATTATAAGATAACGCAGAGGGTGTGGGCCTAATGACCCTAGATCGGACCCTCAGCTTCCTTTATACTCCATTTCGTTATCTATTGAAGACCCACTGACATAGCTATACTGATGACCGACGCTGATAGGGACAAATGATGAGGCAAGACCGTGCTGTTGGAGGATGTTATAGGGGAGGAGGGTAGTAGCCGGCATGCCTGGTGGGTGGCCGGAACTTGGCCAGCCACATAGGCAGTAGTGGGGAACTCCAATGCCACTAGAAGGGCAGCCATGTAGAACCCTGGCAGGACGAGACACACAAATCAGGAAGCAGTCTGGCGGGTCTCACGATCCAGCAAGTGGCGCCACGTGGCGCCAATGGTTTTTCAAAGCTGAGTGGTCCAACTGAACCTTTTGGGAATCTATGGGAGCACCTCCCTCAGGTAGAGGCTACATCAGGCCCCGCCACGGCGGACCACACCCAGAAATGTGGGTCGCACTGAGTGGGCCATGACCAATGGGCCAGGCCAGACCTCGGCCCATCGGGCTAGACCCAGATCGATTTGGGTGACTAGAATTGGGTCAGGTCGGCCCGAACCGGGTCGAATTGTCCCGGGCCGGGATGGGTCTGGTCGAACAGGACACGGTCCCATCTGGACCTAGAGAAGACTTTTGGCCATATCTTGAGAACTAGATGTACGTTTGACGACAAGTCTACGGTGACAAAATCCTTGGACCAAGAGGGTCCTTTTGGTATACTCCACATGAGATTTGGATAGAGTAGGATTACGGCCAGGTTGGATCGAACATGAATCTAATCGGGCCCTCAGAGCAGAAATTCTAATAACATACCGATCATATGTTAGATTGACACGCCTTTAGTCATGTTGGGTCCCTTATGATATAAAAGATCTTCATGATACTTATTAGTGGGACATCGTGGCAGTTGAAGTATCAACCGATTTCTTGAGAAGTGGATCCTCCCTGAATCAAGAGTGCATAGTGTGGGGATCATGTATCTAGCTGTAATGTGAACAAAGAACATCGGTCCAGTGTGGGACAACATCAATCAGATTCTCTGTGGGTTAATGCTCAACGATCATATGTGGGTTAGTGCTCCGCGATCCTATGTCAGTTTGCACACACCGATCCTGTTTAAGTCAGATCTAGTGTGTGTCAATGGGGGTTAGTTACCTATTAATCTTGTGTGGGTCAGCAGGGGTTAGTTACTTATCGATTTGGTGCGGGTCAGAAGCATTGCTACTTAGAAAAATAAAATGATATATCTTATTACTAGTCATATGTACTTTTGTACAGATGTTATACCTTATGTTATTTGATTCTTATACCTTCATGGTGTTACATATGTGGTAATTCTATCACCGTGTTGTTACATGTGTGGTACTTCTATCTTCATGGTGTAACTGGTGTGGTACCTCTCTCTTTGTGGTGTTACTCATGTAGTACATCTATCTTCATGGTGATTCCTTTGTGGTACTTAAATCTTTGTGGTCTTACATGTGTGGTACTTCTATCTTCGTGGTGTTACTGGAGTGGTACTTCTATCTTCATGGTGTTAACTGTGTGGTACTTCAATTTTCACGGTGTTACGTGTGTGGTACTTCCATCTTCATCGTGTTACCTATGTGGGAATTATATATTCGTGGTGTTACCTAAGTGGTACTTATATCTTCGTGGTGTTATCTATGTGGTACTTCTATCTTCGTGGTGTAACCTGTGTGGTACTTCTACCTTTGCGGTGTTACCTTTGTGGTATTCTTCACACATGTATGAGATGAGTTTATCATGATAACATACATATATGTATGGGAATATACCTATGTATTGTTGATGTCTATCATTTCTTACTTTGAGTTTGAGGTCTTGATTTGTGGATTTTCATTTGGGGAACTCAGGGAGACCTATGGGGGTCTCAGGGACCCTACTGAGTATCGTTATACTCACTAATGCATGGTCTACACCCGCACCATGTTATGTCATGTGTAGATGGTGTACAACGTTGATCGAGGATGATGGAGCTAGGACTAGAAGGTACCCGGAGGTGTACTATTTGGTGTGATGTAATGCATGGACTACTGATCGTGAGTTGTACCTACCCATCTGTTATGATCCTCGGTGGATGATCCAAGAGATATTTTTTCCTTATCTGTTGTATCGTACTTTTCAGTTGTACATGCACTTTAGATGTTGGGCATGTATTCTAGATCCTTTAAATTCTGTACACCTTTTAATAAAGATACTTAATTAGTGGTGGATTTTTTTTGTGTTCTTCGACTGTGTGACTTTACAGGATAAAAGGAAATGTCTTCCCATTTTAGGGATATTCCTTTCTGGTGTTAGTCGCCAGCCCTTGGCTTATGAAAAGTGAGCTTGTGGTAGTCACAACATGGACCCCGAGGGACGGGTCGTGACATAAAAATAAATTATCAAATAATATATTATATTATATTATATATAAAAATATATTTCTATTTTATATTAATAACAATAATATATTTATTATATACAATTTTTGAAAATAGATGATGAAATTCATTATTTTATGCAAGGATTTTTCTCACCTCAGCATTATTTTTCATTAGATATAATGCTTGTTCACCCCATGTTTCTCATATGTTGTTTTTATAATTGCCATAAATTTAGAGTATGGTTATTATATTAAAATTTATGGGTATTTACATATCCATTTTATGATCTTAATTTCATGGGGTTTATGTTTCAAAATTTACCATTTCAGTAATGTAATTTTGTCCCAATTCTTCTTCTTTAAGAAAAATTGTTTGTTTTGAACCTTTATTCTTATACAAGGTTTATAAATTTCTAATTTACTTGTAACCTCATGAATATTCCTATTTAAATGATATTGTATGTTTCAGGTATTTTCATTTTCTTATATAAGAAGTATGATTCAATTTGACCATGTGTTAGTATTTTTTTGTCATAATCTCACTGTTAATCAAGATTGATTATAATTATGAATTAATTAATTAATCCTTATGATACATATTTCATGAAAATAATGGGTTTTCATCACCTATGGTTATTAATGATAACATTAATTTTTATTACCATTATATGATCTTTGGTACATATGATAATTATGAATGATTTTTTTAAAAATCATACATTATCTCCCGCTTCAAACGAAAATCTATATTCCATCAAAATAATTTTTTTCCAAAAATTATTTTATAAATGTCTTATGATATTTAAAATAAATATCTACACATGTTTTTCCTTTTCAAAAAACGTTTTTAGTGAATTTGTTTTGTTATTTTTCGATTGTGACCCTTATATAGACATTTTATAGTGCAAGTGGAATGTTTGACATAAATGAATTTATTTGTTGCCATGACCGTATATCCAATCATTCATCCTTTGAATATTTAAAATATTCATTTTTAAGAAAAATATTTTCGTTAATAATTTATACATTTATTATTATATAATTTGATTTCAAATAATAATGTTTTTAAGAAAAATTATTGTTTAAAAAGTGTTTTAATTATTATTCATGGATCCCATTATCTCTTTTCAAAAGGATCTTTTCAATGAAAATGATTTCCATGTTTTCCAAAATTATTTTTTAAATTTTCAATATAAATAAAAATATAATGGTTTAAAAAAAATAAATCTTCTTTTCCAAATAAATGGATAATTTTTTTTTCTTTTATTCAAAATAAATCATTTTCCAATTTTATTTAGGATTTAATTATTTTTTTTAAATGAAACAGTTACCAATCAAATTTTAAGATTATTTTTTTCAAGTAAAATATTTTTCAGAATATTTTCTTGTCTATTTTCTTTAAGAAGAATGGTCTTCACTCTTCCATTATATATTTTAATGTATATTTTCAAAAAAAATGTTTAAAAATGGATCTCTATTTTAAAAATGATTTTTCAAAGAATAAAATATACTTTACTCATGAAATGGTTTTAAAAGATATTTGAAAATTATTTTCCATATGATGTGTTATCTGTCGGTATTAGTAATGCCATTCTGGGGAAATGATACAAATATTCTATTCACATTCATTATCTAAATTATTTTATTTATGGCATGATGTTTTACAAAACCATTTTATCATTCAGTGATGATACATTTATGATACATATTTTCCCTCACAAAATATAAGATTATGGAACTTGGTAATTTTAATGGTTTATTCTTTGATGAAATTATTATGAAACATGACTCTTTTCTAAGGGTTATTAAATTATTATAGGTTAATGATACCCATTTCATTTCATTGGTTATGATTTGATTTTGTTTTATTATCTAATGAAACACATATGTGTGATTTAATTATGAGATTGGTGGGACCAATATATCCATCCAATTATTTTGGTAAATATTAATATCTCACGAGAAATACATCGATGGAATATGGAGTGAAATATTTCAGTAAAGATTTATATCCCCTAATATGGTATTAGGAATGAAACATGATTAATAAAATATTATTGGGAGTAAATCTTGATAACTATGATGGTCATGTGAGTAAACCATGAATACCAAGATTTTATGTGGAGTGAACGCATACTACTAATATGGCCTTAGTAGTGATTCCTTGAACACTATAGAGGTCATTTTACATTATTATCTTTCTTAGAGAATCCCATTTATTATTTTCACATTATGATTTCATGTCATATGTTGTTGATTCCGTTTTGATTTATTCCTTATGAACTACCAATGTTTATCCCATGTCTTATGTTTCTAATCATTGATATGTAGTGTATGATCATCCAATTTTATGTTCATGTTCTTATACAGTAATATTAATGTTATTATTATGTATTAACTTTATTTACCAACAATATGAATTCTATCTCACCACTTTCTTATGTTTCCTTTACCAATGTTATGACGAAAGGTTTTATATATATGTAGTAAATGTGAAACATTATTTGGGAAACCTTAATGATCCATCCCCAAAATAGATGATTGTGTTCCATGTATCCAAATACAGAAAACCATTATGGAACTTAGGGTTGTAATTTTTTAATGAACATAATATTTATTTAAAACTATGTATTATCCATGTATGTTAATCATAGGTAAATATATAAAATCATTTATCTAGATCATCTATCTTATATGTGAAATATTATGTGTAATGTCTCTAACATGAGACACAACCTCATAAGGTCTAACAAGCTAGGTTGAAATTTTACTCTTGCATCCAGACCATCACTTATCAATAAGTGATGTGACTATCAGGAATAAATGGTATTGAAAATATATCTCAAGAATTATTACCATATAATTATAATAATACTTTTGAATATCCAATGTTTCCTTAATCATCTCAGGACCACCTGATCCACTTTGACTTCTTTTCTTATATCTATCCGTAAAATTAGTTACTCTCCAAACCTAGTTAGTATTGATATATTACGTAATTATTGGACAATCCATATTCAAATATTAAGATTAAAATGTTATATTGGAAAGTAATTGTTTATAAAAACTTGAAAAAAATGAATGTTTCTCATCTAGAATTCACTTTAATATAGAAATCCAGAGGGTACATATTTTAAGAGTTTGGATGATCTTCTCTATATAGTCATCCATTAGGGGATGGAATAAAGTTATAAAGGATATCCAAGAGATTACGGAATACTAGGCATGACACCAAACCCTAGTTGTAAAATTTGGATAAATATCACATATCATAATCCATAGGACTCTATGGAGTCTCACCACCACCCTCAGGTAATGTATTGAAAAAAAAAACTGATATTTTCTTCTTGATCACAAATTTGTGATTTGATTTCATCAAATATTATGTTACATTACATATTGAATATAATACTCCTTGATATTTTGGAAAACCTAAAACAAATTCTATTGATATTTACACTAACCTCTAATATGTATCAATCAATGTCTGAAGAAAAACATTGGTAACACGCTTCTTGTCCATTTACATCTACCACAATGAATATTGACACGAAAATTCTAAATATAATAATTTCATCCTAGGAAACCAAAACCAACATCTCAAAGGCCGATATAAATTTTAATTCATTTATGTGTATATAAGTGTGAGCAATGAAAATCATGGAAAATAAATAACATATTGCCAATGGGATATTATGCCTCTCGTTGGAAAACAATGGGTATTGTTAATAAATTGTAAAAATATAGGGGGAATCACCAAATATATATCTGTCTCTCCAGGCATCCACCTCAGAATCCCCCATCATATTTTAATTCACATATTACATCAAATATGTCTAGAAAGTCAAAATAATGGAAAAGTCATCCAATAATCACTACCACATCAGGATGAATCACTAATAACTCTTCTATTTCTCTCTAGAAATGTTCAAATTCATACACATAATCACTGTTTGACATCCTAATCTGTGAATCATTATTAACATTAACATTCCCATTTTATATGACATATTCAATTAAAATTCATGCATTAATTTAATCCATCATCATTTTCTCTAGTTTACGTACTATTGGGATAAGATATACCTTATGATCTTGTGATCAGTAATGACCAAAAAATGCTCATTGACTAGGTAATATGACTATAACATCAAATAAAACATAACTTCTTCCATATTCGCATATAGGGTGGAATAGTTATTATCAGGGGGATGTAACTACAAATACCCATTAGAAATAATCGATATATCCTGTAATGTAAAATATATCAAAACAATAAATGAAAAATAATTGAATACCTACAATCAAACACACAATTCTAAAAAACGAAGAACATGATCATTGACCATCATATGATTAAATTAATTCAATGCCTCTCAATAGTAATTATCCCACAAAAATGAAATAAAATTTCAATAAAAGGATATCAGTGTAGTTAATAAAAAATGGAAGTCATCAATGATGATCTATAAAATCCTAAATGGATGTGGAAACCTCACACCTCTATAAATGTCATTAGGGATTCCCAAAAAATATTTTCCTCAATCCGGAAAGTATCCAATGCTACACCACACTAGGACAAGACAAGCCCCATGAAATATACTTATTAATCCCAAAACATACACTTTCAGGGCTTCTGAAATACATTAACTTAATGAAGAACCACCAAAACAATAAATAGAAACTATTCATGCTTCTCCTTTGATGTGGAGTAACTAAAGAGTTAATATATAAAAACCACCTCAGACATTCCAATAAACTCTTTTAATATTTCATTGATCATATCTATGGACATGGATAGAGATTTTATCACACTAACCATCATAAAAATAACTTGTACTTCAAAAAACAACATTATAATGAAAACAATTTTATATTTTAATTTTTTTACCCACATATGATAATTCTCCAACTACATATAGATATTAAAGATCCAAAAACATTCCACAATATTATTGAATAAATCAACAATCATTGGAATATGTAACGTGTTCCTCACATTCACAAGTTTCCAGTGATGATAATCGAAATAGAGATATAAAATTGAATATAAATTCTTCATAAATAGAATTGGTTCTCTCTAAGTTAACATGATAAACTATATAATACATAATTAAAAAATATCATCAAGCTATACCATTTTATTTCAAAACTCATAATTCAAAATTCTATATAGAGACATCGATATTATAGAATCATCTTGTTGTATAATTATCATAAAACTAATCTATTCTCATGGGGCTATCAACACCAAATCCTAATGAAATAAATCTGGGATATATTTCACAACATAATGAAACACTTCTTTTTCAGCCTATAAAAATATTAGAATCGACTATTTCAACATGAATGATAAGGGAAAAACCATACCATTGACCCATTTGAGGGTCTCACTCACCAATGAATAGTAAAGGTTCCATATTAGTATCATAGAACACAATATCTCCCATGAATAAATATTAAATATCCTACAAAAATACAACTTATCCATGCTAGGGATAATGTCATATGTTTTTATCAATAAACATGTTTTGTCTCCCAAAGAGTGGCGATTCCTGTGTACATACCCATAATCATTAAATACTTCTTGCAGATAATCTTGACCTCCAAATATAACATTAAATCATATGTTCACCTGAATCTTCACCCCCTCATGAACCAATAAATAGACATGGGGGTATGTCGTTATAATATTTAATTTCTATAAAAAAAATTTAAAACATTCCCAAGTCATGAACAAGAAAATGGAACATAAAATTTCAATATTATCTATAGATGCTAGAAACTATACAATTTGTATAAGATCATGACAACGAAAATTGACTCTGACCATAATAATGACCATTTTCACAAAGCTTACTCCCAAATGATGGGTACTCTCCCTAAAGATAACCAAAAGTACCTCATGAAAACATGAATGTAATCACTTGTAAGAAACCATATGTCCACCACCTCTAGTGAAATTAAATGATTTGGGATAAGACATGACATTGGATTTTTAAAATTAATTATGTCAAGGATACTGGGAAATCCAATCCACATCCTTAATAGTATATTAATCATTAATATATAGGTATTGTGAAGAAATAGTTCCAACCAATTGCATCTCAATGACCTCTTCACTCACCATAACCTTCAGATTCATCAATTTTTAAACATTGTCACAAGGCATTGGATATATCAATATAAATCCTCCTCATATTTTCTAGAAAAATGCCACCTCCTCTATTTATATTTCTAAATAATACTGGAGAAGGGTTTAAAATGGATCATGAACTCTAGCATGATGAAACTCCCCCTTATAAGGGTAATACTAAAATAGAGAATATCCATATTAGTGATCTAGGAATGAATATATACCTGAAAATGTTCTAAAAAATTACCCCATAAACAATTGGGTCTGAAAACTCTACTAGGAGAATGAATCATCATGACCTTTCTACTGTATGTAGAACTATCACCTCCAACGAAACATATTACTCATTCATAAAATGAATCTATGTAAGGGATATATCCACATATTATAACTAGTTTTCTATCACTGTGTTCAAAATGGACACCTCATACTTGTGTAATATATGTAACTAATACTTTTACTGTGTCCCCCTCTAAGTGTCATCATCATCGACCAATACACTGATTTGATATTATGAGATATCTAACAAAGTATATTCTATAGTAAACTACGGTGGATGTCAGCCTGGAGATATACCCACCAAATAAGAAAAATCCCGGGATTCCTAAACATAAAATATTTAATATTTAATATTTAATTAATTATTAATTTATTGCTTAACATTATCGTAATGTATGTACATTTCAACCATTGGATTACGAATAATGACGCAAGAAACATTCCCAAGACTGAACCCTAAAACTAGTATCACCTTTCCTAGTATGATTTCTAATCTAAATTACCCGTACGTTAGATCATAGGTTACCCAATAAAACTGTTTTTTCAAACAAACAACTTTTTTTACATTGACATTATTGTTTATATGACATTTTTCCAATATAACCCATGCCTTTATCAATACTACCAACCACCAAAAATTATCCTCTCTCTCAACATAAAACTATTATACCACTCTTTCATAAACCCTACCCCTAATGGTACATCTCTTTGTCTATACATGATAGAAGGGATATAATGACAGTTGAATCATACCTATAATAGGCCTCATGTTGGCAATAAGAACATTAATAACCTGAAAATTTATAAAGGCAATTCCCTTTTTGAATGTATGAATTCCTTATAATATAATTTAGTGATAGAATACACATTTAATACAATGGGTGTTGGACTGATATACAATGATTTATTTGAATGAAAATTATGAATATTAACTATTAATAATATAGAGATTGAAAAATTACCATTATTATTAGTAAATGTTAAATGTTATAATATATTCGTGTTTAAAAAAATGATTGATTAAATGTCCTCAACTAGAAGGATATAATTCTATGATGCCCGTTTATCAAAGCTTATAATCAAATGGCATAACTATGATTTTTTTCCACGACTAATAAAAATTCATGATTTAATTATTAAAACACTATTATAACTATTTACATATTTATTTGAAGTTTTTTGGGATGATAACCTAAACAATGTTCGTTTAACAACCTCAATATGTGTCACGATCACAAAAATTACACATAGAGAATAAGGAAGAGTAAAAATGTGTATTGTATCTAGACCCTCCGAATATAAATATTAATATTTTCTTTTAATTTAAATAAATTATATATTTTTTACATTTTATTATTATTTTATAAATGATTATATAATAAGTTTGATTAAAATTATTTTATCATAGAACGAAAAAAAAATATTATTTTCGGAAAATATATGGTTTTCAATAAAATACACTTTTTTAAGAAATTCATGAATTTTTAAATAAAAAATATTTTTATGATGTTTCCTTTTTAATGGATATATATTTAAATGTAAATGATAATATAATTCAATAAAGTAAATTTAATTCCTTATAATGGTCTGAAAATTGTTATTGTGTCAGAAACATGTATATTTAAATAAATGAAATTTATATATACAGGATTAAATGATCATATATATTGACTTATTTTAATAAAATGAATATTATATTTCTAAAATGCATGACTAAATTTTCCATTGGAGAATTTTTTATATTTTTCATATTAAATATATTTACAGGAAAATCTACATATGTTTTAATTATATAGTATGAATTACGAAATCATATAATCCGAGAAGTAATTTGATAAAAAAATAATTACAATCCACCATGAATATTATATTTCCCATTTAAAATAATGTATTTTTCATTTTTTTCATTAATTTTATAATTCTGTACTGAATCCTCTAAAACCAATAACATATTTAGTGGTTTTAAAATCAATTATTTATAAACATGAATCTATTAAAAACCCCAAATGGAGTTATTATAATGACTTAATATCATATAATTATACAATATTTTACACCATGAATCTTTTGGGAAAAATAATGGGAAACCCCATGGGATTGTTTGTGGTTTTGATTATTTTGTTTTATAGAGTTCAAAAATTATGTTTCCAAATAAATAAGGATCTCCCCTATTTTTTGTATAAATACTAACCCAAAAACCCACTACACTTCACTAAAAACACATTTAACATGACTAATGCTTCTATATCCCACTATGAATCCCTACCTAAGAGAATCTATTCTTTTAATAAAATCCCCCAATTATTTTAGAAGAGAACTGTCAAGATAAGGTATCATTTCCTCCAACTCATTACTCATGAACTCTATATATTATATGACATTTTGATTTGAAACTGTTCATAATGGAATATTTTTTTCTAATCAATCTTACTGATCCTTTCATTTCACATTTACGAGAGACCCCCTTTCACTATCATTAAACTCTTCCGTTGTTACACCCTGAGATTTTGTGTAACATAATTTTGAAATAAATTTTCTCTTTTCATATTTTTGTGTTAAATGCAACCACCATTTTATCTCATATTATGTTTAATAATGATTTTATCTTGAGTTAAATTAAACTCTAAGTGTAACATGTGATACACACTCCAATAAGCATAAATGATATATAAAATATTATTAAAAAATTAATATTTAATATTATACTACTCACATATCTATAGAATTGTGGGTATGAATATTACTAAAATATATATATATAAATACTATTAGAAAATTAATATCGAATTAATTCATTGGTGAAAAATTAAATACAAATGAAAATTCATACTATTTGAAAATAATGGAAATTTATTTCTAAAAAAATTATGCACATAGAAACTTTTTACCTCATTACATTCCGAAAATATCTGTGAGAGGATTATTTTAATGAAATTTAGATATTATATATTAAATAAAATGTTTAACATTAATAATATGTGTTTTCTATATAAGAGATAATAATAAATCATATTTTATACATAAAACTATATTTTCTGAAAAAGCAGTCTTTCCGCATTTATTCTGCACATAATTAAAAAACTATTTTTTAAATATCTATAAAAATTCTTTTAGATAATTAATTTCAGTTTGGAAAAAAATATAATTTTTATAGGTAGTGTGTTTGATTATTTTTATAAAATACTAATTATAGGATGAATTGTGATAATTAATGAATTTTAATTTAAAAACAAGCATTTCCTTTTAATTATATATAATGATAAATTAAATTTTAATACTGTAGTATGTTATTAAAATTGAAATTATATATTAATTGATCCAAATAATGCCAATAGAATACTTTTAATATTATATTTTGATATAAAAACCTTGTAAACTTTAAACACTTTCTCTTCCCAAAACTACACTCTCGTGACATAAAAACATGTATATATTCAATGTTAAAGGATTATTTGTAAATATAATTTCTTATTATTTATCATAATCTATTTTAGGATATTTTTAAATGTGAAAATTTGGGCACACATTTTTCTTCTTAAAAACCACAAGTGTACCACTCACCCCCCCAATAACAATTCACCCATATCCTGTCATATTAACAACATCAAATCCTTTTTGTTCGCAAAATATCAAATCAAATAAATTTAAAAATCGTATCCAATCATAAATTATTCCTTTTTGGGTAATATATCCAACTTAGGGTGTATTTTGGTTCAAAACTAATGTGGTTTTCCAAAGAAGCGATATCATTATCTAATTTGTATTTTTATTTTATTTTCTTACTCTAAAACCCTAAATTATTTTTAAGAATTACTGATATAATAAACAAATTATATTCCATATTTTAATTTTTTTTTCAATGACCTACATATTTCCCCACTTCCTTCGAATAGGATAAAAAATCATCATTTGTGTGTACCGTGGACAACCTCCTGACAAACTAATGACATTATTTTTCTATTACCATCTATTATAGTTGTGTGTTATTATGGAAATAAAGATTATATATTTAATTAATAACACAATTTTACCATTGATTTAATTTTATAATATATACCACATTAATTTACATTTCTTATTGGGTATAGAAACATCACTCACGTATACAATAGACTATCGCCTAACAAGGCGATGCGATTATTTTTCAATGAAACACTACATTGTATATGATAATTATAAATTTTATGAATATATTTGATATAATTGACATAATTATTACATTAATTAAAATTTTATCTTTATTATATGATAAAATATATTTTATTTTTTTACCATTTCAATAACTGAAATATGAATATTTCATCTTTGTATGTGTGGAATACCACCTTCAGAAAGTGATGTGACTCGCCCTTTTGATCATAAAAAAACATGGATGATATGAATAATTCTATATAAATTAATAACATGTTATTCATTATTATATTATATTTATTTAAAAACAAAATTTCACGTACATCAATTAAATAATTATCGTTAAAAAATTGAAATGTTACTCATGTGTCTGTATGAATTATTATCTCCATGATTTTATGATACTTCATTTATAAAACCCAACCATAAAAATTCATCATAAAATTAAAAAATATCAAAAAAAATTAGAATTATTATTTCTTGATTATTATTTTTATGATTATGGAATAATGATCGAATTTTAGTAACCAAAATTCATAAATCAAAACAAATTTCAATGAAACTAAGACCTTATTACATGAAATGATATTTTATAAAGGAATTACAAATGAAAAGGTAATAAATGGTATTAATAAAATCATATATGGTAAAATATTCCATTTTTTTATTGTGTATTTATAAATTTATTATATTAATTATATTGGATGTTCAAATGTGTATGACAGAATTGATAGGTATGGTAACTTATTTTCTTCAAGAATTTTTCATTTATGTGGCACATTCAATATTAATGAAATATTTATTTTATGTGGTGTGAATCATTCCCATGAATTTATTTTATGATAATTATAATAAATTATACATTTATTTACATATCGATTTATAAACTATTATAAAATAGGGTTTCCATTCAAAAGTTACAAAAGTAGTAATTGATTTCTATCTTTATATTCCTTTATTGAGAATTTTTTATTGTTATGCTCTTTTGTTATTTTATATGGTGTATATGTGGCCCCAATTAAAATTAATATAATGACCAAATTTTTTTCTCATGATATTATATGTTTCATTTTTGGTTATTATAGTATGGTTATTTTGAATCAATGTTACAAAAGTTGTAAATATTTTATGATACACACTCATTATTTTTTGGTATTGTTGGTGATTATGATTCCAATGATGAAATATTATGATATATCTCACATGAAAAGTATTGATTTTATTCTCTTATAGTTAGTTCATATCCATTACGTTTTAAACTTTTTTTATCCACACACTAAATAGTTGACAGTATGTATTTATGAAAAAAATCAGTATTTATCTCCCTTTTGAAAATTTTCTTTTATCCAAAACCATGATTTCTAAAAAAACTCATTTTTTGTAAAATTAATCAAATTATTTATTGTGGATATTTTTACCCATTCACTACGTTTTAGTTAAATTATTAGTAGTGTAATGTCACTTAGTTTCCTTGTATTATTTTTAAATATTATATGGTTTAAATTTTAGACAAAGAGAAAAGTCGACATGAAATTCCAAGGCCCTGTTTTCTAAGGACAATTGTTTGAAAATATATAAAAATAATAAATATCATGGGTATAATGTTTTCCAAATAAATTATAAAAACATCTTTATGGGTTCCCATATACAAAAAATAGAGGACCCCATTGCATTCAAAATAGTGACTTTGCCTAATGAGATTCCTATCATTTGTTGGCACTTGTTGGTTGTAGAAAGTCATTATAGGCGATTTAAATGAATAAAATAATTTGATAAAAAATCATGTTATTTTAATTTAATCAACTTAGAGATGCATTGAAAATGGTTATTTTAAATTAAAATTTATGAAGATATCCAGTGTTCGGCTCATAACACTGGAGTCCTTTTGATTCCTTGGTAATAAAAACCAAGATAATCCTCTTAGAAGGGGATGAGATTAGCATCGATCAATGATAGAGGAACACCGTTCTTGATGGATCTAAAAAATGAGGATAGCATGAAAATCAATCTTTATGAGTGAGTGATCGATAATATATATAGGATGCATTATTTTGATTCTTCATCCATGTTCAAGAATTCCTTGATGAACATGGACCAATCAAAAAACTAATCAATCCCTAGTCCGATTGTAATTTGAGGTATGGGTTATATTTTCATAGTTTATCAGGATTTTTTATAAGAGATTAATTAATTTATTTTATTATCAATATTACATTAATTAATTAAGACTCATACAAAAAAACTAATAAGTTTAATTCCTCACGGTTCATTCCTTGTTCTTTTCTACCCCAATTTCTATCGTGTGTTCTCTGTTCTTGCACAAAAAATTAATTATTGATAAATAAGAATTTTTTTTCACAATGATCTGAAATACGATATCTGAAATTATGAATACTTGGATGGGGTTTCATGGAACTAACACCAAACAAATATAAGTTATTATGTCGAAACCGTTCTTCTGGAGGTTTGTGTTGGATTTGATTGAAATTGTTTTCCAAGATAATTGAATGCTTAAAACACATCAATTCAATGTTTGGGTGAAGAAACTACCTTATATCATCAATTTTGAGGTGAAAGGACCCCTGTAATGACATCTAGATGTTGGATGAGGGGTGTGAAGGAGGAACATAACCTTATGGAAATTTCAGAAAACACGGCGTGTAGTATCGGCTACATGACATGTATTCCTCTATAGACAACTCATCATGTGAATTTCAAATTACACAGACATGATGTGGAGTATAATGTTTTACTATAAAGTGTTTACCCCACCTCACGACATGGCATGAAGTAGATACACTGGCTACCTGGTGTACTAGAACATAGGAAAGGATACACAGGTAGACGTCGTGTACTGGCACATGACCAAGGTGTATGGGCAGACCCCGGATGGATGCACACATAATGAGACTCCTTCTACATGTTGTATACTCAAATTCTAGACGACATTTTCTAATGACAAGGTCCATTGTACAGGGTCATTACCCTAGGTCAATGGGCATGTCGTTTGACCCTATTACATGCCATATACCCCTTTATACGTGGCTTGATATTATTGTACCCCAAATCGTGGACATGTTTTATTAGGGTATGTTCCCTTTATTGATTCCATAAAGGTAGGTACAAATAATTACCTACTTCAAAGACTATGATCCCATCATTAGGACTTCTTGTATAGTGGTTTTGGAATCCTTATAGGGGCACATAGCTTCATCCACTATTCATTTTGTCTGCCCATGGTGGAGTTCTTAGTATCCATGTGAACAAAACTACGTAGGTTCCAATACCCAACATGGAAGGTTAATATATAGCATGTTTTAAGTATAACCTCATATCTCTAGATGTGATCCTAATCTTCTATGTTTTATCATATATCTCTCTTCATATCTATCTGTGTGACTATCTCAGGGAGAGACTGGAAGAGTAGTACCTCTCAGATGGATGTATTTAGTGTTATCAGACTCTAAATTGTGTTCTCATGGGTGAGTGCTTCATGGAATCTTTTTATTAATCCTTAGTCTTGGTATGTAGGTGTTTACACATACCTCAATATCTTATTCATTGGTTAATTATATCTAAATATTTTTCCGATATGTAGTGTAGACATCTACTTATGTAGAGCTGACTATATATTTCTATTGTTTAATTCCTTTTTAGTTTTAGGTTGTCCTTTTAAGTATTGTTACACTCAGCCCTTCATGGGATATTCTTGCACGTGTCATGTCTTTTGTATATGATCAAAATTTTGATAGAGTCCTACATAGACCAAGACCAGAAAATTCATTGTGAAACTGGATAGACCTAGGTGTGTCCCCACATCTATAGAGAGTAGTACCTATTCTTTTTTCATATAGGTTTGACTTTTGGTTACAAAATCCTTTTAGTGTTCTTGTATTCTGGACTTGTTTAATTAACCTTAATTTTTATCATACTCTAGTTTTGAGATATATAAAAATTCATGCACAGTTTAAATAGTAGATTTTACATTTCATAATTTTGTGGTCTTGTAGATGTGTGTGTACATATAGGTACATACAAAATGCCACCAATATTTGTGATATATCAACTCAGTGCTATTAACTAGACTATATCCTATTAGAGGTCGGATATGGGAGTCATGTAATGGGCCCTACTAGGACATTTCATGAATGAGTGGTATCCGAGGGGTTATTTATAACTTATGATTGAGAGAATATGATATTTATTTGAGTAAATAGTGTCAATTGTTTAATATTGAGCATTCATGGTAGGGAATCCAATGTTGGTGTGGTGACTGACATATCCATACACAGGGATTCTGATATCCTTATTTTTGACTTGGTACATGAAAATACTGGTTATAATGAAAGTAATAGTACATGCATTATATTTGAATGGGTTGTGGTTTCCATGTCCTTATTGAATATAGTCTCACAATATTCTCATGTATCGTGCTATGTATTGTCTTCATATAGTATTCCACCATGGTTCAAACCATGTAGGAATCAACATCTCGGTCATAAATATGACACCTTTAGTGACAAGGTTTCGATATGGGGGTTGGTTCCACAGATTCTACATATTGGTGGTGCACCAGCCACACCACAAACTATACAGCATCACGTGGAACCCATAGAACTAGAAAAGATGTGCTCATAAATATAATGATTCAGGAGATTCAGTGAAAGAGCCCCCATAGGTTCCTAGGAAAGCTGGACCATTAGGTGGTGGAGGACTGTTTTGAGGCACTGACTTGAGTTTTTCATCTAGTCAAGACACCAACAGGTCATATGGTACTCCTGACATCAATATATCTACATAGATCTATGGGATTATAGAAGAATTTTGAAATCCAGACCAATGACGATATGAATGTATCATGGAAAGAGTTTCATAACTTCTTTATAGAGTAGTTATCACTAGTTACCCTAAAATCATTTTCTATAGATGAGATCATTTAGTTCATGAAGGGTAGGCTATTAGTGTCTGATTATTTATTAAGTCTTACAAACCATTCTAGGTATACTGTGGTTATGGTTATTAAGAAGTACATTATGAATCAGAATGTTAATTTATGTATTAATAGAGACATATGATCTAATGTTATGCCTCTATGCATTCTAACATATGATTTGGTGCTTGAGAAATATTTTTTTTGGTCGAAGGATTCATGGCTAAGAAGATATATCCGGTGATAGTCATCATTGGATGAGCATGAGAATAGAACTCATATGTATGGTGTTGACATCATCCCTATGTACCTGGGCATTGGAGGTATTTATAGTGGAGGTCCTAAAGCATAGGACCTAAAAATCAGGGCACCCAGGGTGGGACTAGTCATCTTGTGGATAGGTGGTTCTATTAATGATGAGAAATGGGACATCTCACTCGATATTTTTAAACCCACAATATTCCAGATCGGTAGAATATTGATGGACCATCGAGGTAAAGATGATGACTATAGTATGAAGATATTCATTGTGAATGACATGACAATGGAGGTCTCAGAGAAGGATGTGGTGGTCTATATTTTGACCTTCTTCCCCTACCACCCCCAAGTCTTCCCCACTAGGCATTTGGGCTACAGGACATGGGAGGGGATAACTTCATGTGGTTGAGGATTATGACCCATGGGATCTAGAAATTATTCAATGTAAGATCTCTAACATTTCTATATTAATTTCACTAATAATAGACATAGGATCAATTCATTCATTTCCCTCCACATATCTTCTTCAAGACCGATAGAATATGGTTGATCCATTGACCAAAACCTTACTCACGGTGAAACCTACAAAATAAGTCTCAGTGATAAATAACTTATTAATATAGCATGATCTGACCCTTAGATGTTAGATTTTTTAAGACCTATAGGTGGAAGCATTTAGGCCTTACAATGTCATTCTTGAAATGGAATGGTTATGAAAAATCCATGCCCATATTAACAGTTTTAGTAGAAGGGGGTGGTGTATCTATGGGGACAGAATTATGTTATCTATTATTAGTGAAAAGGAAAACCATGCTGCATAGTATGGCCTCATTCATTGGATGGGGAAACCAATTACTCATCCATTGTGTAGCTTTACCCTCAGTGTAGAATATGTTCTGAGCTTCCAGTTTCCAATCATCATAAGGGATTAGGATGAGGTCATTATTTAAGATGATTTAAGATTACCTCCCTAATTGGTGATAAACCTATACATTTATTTAAACCGTAGGGATGAAACCGATATGGGAACCATCATATTGGATGGCTCCCATATATATTCAGGATTTGTGGGTGAAGTTGGAGGACTTTCACATGATGATATATGTGAGACCCACTATTTCATCCTAGGAAGCTCTAGTTTTGTTTACCAAAAAGGAATATAGAAGCTTGAGGTTCTTTTTTTTCTACCGTATCAAGAACCAAATGACAGTGAAGAACAAGTATCCACTACCGAGAATCAATGTCCTATTCGATCAGTTGAATGGTGAAAGTTGGTTCACTAAGTTTTACCTCCAAATAGGATACCACTAGATGTGAGTACATTATGAGGATATACTATAGATATATTTCAGATGATTTTATGGTCACCAAGGTTACCTGTTCATGACCTTTGGTGTGAAGAACTCCTCAGCAGTGTTAATGGGACTAATAAACTAGATCCTTTATCCTTGCATGGACTGATTCGATGTATTCTTATTCAAAGATATCAATTTTTAATCGGTGTGTGAGGAGGAACACATGAGACACATAAGGATGTTTCTTTATGAAATATAATATCACCAATGTTATGGGAACAATTCTACGTTCTAGTTATGGATTCAGGGGGTCCAATTTATAGGGCATATTATCTATATTGATGAATTTTTTTAAATGTATCCAAGGTTGGGCCACTATTATCATGGGATCCACCTATTGGTGTGATATATATTTGGAGCTTACATGGGATAGAATTATATTATCAAAGATTCATATAAAATTCCTAAAGGATATGAACTCTTATCACTAATTTGACTCAAATTGGTCAACCATTCATGTGGATAGAGAAGTAGAATCTGGATTTTTAGTAGTTGAGAAAGATATTGCTGGTTGCACTAATATTAATATTTTCAAAGGAGGGTTTCTCGTATGTAGTGTTCTATGTTCCATCATGAACAAGGATATTTTGTGTCCTAATGAAGAGGTGATTAGTGATTGCATATGTTTTACCACAGTTAATATGACATTAACAGAACTACACCACACAATATCTTATGTTATTAGTGGTAGTATTTGTGTTAACGACGTAGTGAAACTGTCTAATGGGGGAGTAGATTATTGTCCACAATAAAACAAGAGTCTCTTGTATATCTTCTCTTATAATGATCTGATCTTGAGGCAAAGGTGATGGATAGAGTTCCTCCAGCACTGTAACTTTGAGATTGTCATCAATCCTATGAAGGGGGACATGGTGGAAGCTTCTCTCAGTAGGAGATCCAGTTCACAGTTTCTGAATGGGGAATTAGATTAGTTGGCATCATTTTAGTTATCCTTTGTATAATGAAATGTAACATCCTACCACCAGTCAATCATTTTTACCGTTATAATATTATAGTTAGTTAGGGAGGCACAGTTTAGGGATACCTACCATGAGACACTATGTGCCCAAATGTATACAATGAATTCTCACATTGGATATTAAATAGATGGGGAAAAGGTTTTTATTTTATAGGAAGTACTACATAAAAAGTGTTGTTTCAAGATGAAGTCCTGAGGGGGTTTCCTACATCCCCATTGGCGCTACATACATGTGTGGTGAAAATATTCCAAGACCATTGATGTATGTTTTTGTGCCCCTGAATAAACAAATGTGTGGAAATGTTTGTTTCTCTATGCCATACTGGAATGTTGGTGAAGGCTAAGATCTATGTTCCAATAAGTTTAGCATAGCCCCTTGAGGTTTTATAATGGACGTTTTATGGAATATCTATAGAATTCATAACTGGATTTCTATGTTTCTCCAAGGGACATGATGGCATCTGGGTTTTTATTGAATGACTCACCAAGTTGTCCAACTTCCTATTTATCCAATATTATGGTTCACTAGAGTTCATGGGATGCCTATATGTTCAAGATATATTTCAACTCCAGGGAGTCACATTGATGATAGTTTCAAATCATGATGATTTTTTTACATCCCTATTGTTGAATTGATTGTGAGAAGCACATGAGATCCAATTACCCTTGAGCACAACATTTAACCCATATACATACGACTGGATGGAGAAAACCATATAGGTTCTAGAAGAATATGATTGGAAATTAATGTTTGAATTCAACATAGTTTAGAGGATCAACAGAAACTGGTGTAGTTTGAATATAAAAATATATACCCTTTATCAATTGGAATGGAACCATTCAAGGTTTTTTATGGGTTCCCATACATGTCACCAATTTTCTAGGACCGACCTAGGAGAGGAAACACTCATGGGACAAGTTTTTGTGAGATATATTACACATAAGGTGCATATCAAAAAAGATAATATGAATACTTTTCCTAGCCATCACAAGTCTTATGTTGATAAGGGACAATGTCTATTGATGTCAGAGATGGGATAGCATGTTTTTTATGTGTTTCAATTGATGTGGATTACGGAGATTTGGACAAGGTGAAAACATATCTCTAATGTTTATAATCCATTTTTTAAATACTATTTTGAGTTGGTGAGGAGGTGCACCTCTTAGCTCTAACCCCATCGATGGACTGGGTACATGACATCTTACCCTTTTCGCAGTTGAGGAGGTACATTAAGGACCCATCACATGTAACTGACTAGGAAAGTTATAAATTAAGGATGGGTAGAATTTTGGTGACTACCCAATGAAGATCAAGGGTCAGCAAGAGGGAATCATTAATGGGAGATCGATTCTATTTGTGTGTCTCTCGTGTTAGCACTTGAATCTTATGGAGATAACTTGGGAGAGGGGGGATCTCAATCATTGTCCGTACTCTCATAATTTTTAGTAGATTTTGCCTTGGACTTTTAGGGACATAAAGTCCCATGGTGGGATATATTCAGTGTCTCTTATTTTCCATATATTATTTTAAAATATTATATTGATTAAATTCAATACCATTAGATGAGATGAAATGTAATTTTGATGCCTTCACTTCTGGAACCATTTATTTGAAAATATTAAAATATTAAAGAGCAAATGAACAATTTTCTCTATAAATAGTTGAATAACATATAAAAGGTTTCATGAATAAAAATTAAGAGGTATTGGTTGCATTACAAATATTGACATTACCCCATGTGTGACCATGAATTTTTTAGTGCGTGGTGTAACTAAAAAGTCATTATGTTAGATTGTAGTGAATAATATTATTGATGATAAATTTATATTATATTCATTTCATCGACACAGAAACACAATGATGGGTTTTATTTTCAATGAAAATTTAGTTAGATATTCCAGCTTGTCTCGTATCCCTATATTCCTATAGAGTCCGTGGAGAAAAAACATGTAGAATACTCTTTGTAGGTGATGATCAAACCATGGATCAAAGATCAACGAGTGTCGTTCTAGATGGATTTTTCCAGCAACGATGATAGAACAATTGATCTTCCTTATTGAGCGATCTAATATCCATGAAGGATGTGTTATTTTTATTATTCTTATCATTTATTGAATTCCATGATGAAAACAGACCAATCAATGAACTGATTGATCTGTGGTTTGATCGTACATTGGGGGATGGGTTATATTTATAAGGGTAGAAGAGATTTTTTCATTGATATTAATAACAGAATTTGATTATAATTATTACTAGATAGATCATGTTTGGAATGAACAATTGACAAGGTTTATTCCTCAAGGTTTGTTCATTGTTCTATCCCTCCATTTTTTTGTCTATGTTCTACGTTCTTCCCCAAACTTTAAACGATCAATCATTGTGCCTTCATTTCTAGGAAAAATGAACTGAAATTTGAGATCCATAATCTAGATTAATCAAAAGAGGTGATTCAATGATTGTGGCATAAAAATATAATCAATTTGAGAGAATGTGATCTTCGGGTAGTTTTCATCAGATTCGATAGAAATGGTTTGATGAGAGGATTGAAGGCATGAAAAAAATCGTTTTAGTGGTGGTTGAAAAAGCCATTCATTAATGAATTTTGTGGTCTATAGACCTCCAAAATGAGATCTGGGAGTTTTTCCATGGAACATGGAGGAATAACATGAATTTCTAGAAAATCCAAAATAGAAGATATTTTTTCCAAGATACAAGGAATGATCCTCACCACAACACTCAGTGTGTACCTTGGAGAGTACACAGACACAGGGTAGACTAAATTGGTTTCCTACATATTTTTATGACACTATATGCCATGGCCTAGGATAGATACACATGCTACCTCATGTACTTGTAAACAGGAATGTTTATGTGGGTTGAAGCTAGGTATTGTCGCCCATCTAGGGTACCCGATAAGACCATGGATGGAATCGCAATTCATATGACTTGTATTATATGTCATGTACCAATATTCTACATGAAATGTTCTAATAAGATGTGTTTTTTCATATGATAAATACCTATCATCAAGGTACATTTGACGTGACCCTAATACATAACTTGTACCCCTATATACATGGTTTGATTCTCCTGATCCCATATAATAGGTATGTTTCCTTAGGGTTTGTTCCTATTATCATTTTTCTAATGATATGTTTGAATCATTTCCTTCTCATCATACTACAATCCATTCTGAAATACATCTTAGATAGAGTATTCATAATCCCCCAAGAGTCCTAGAGAATGATCCTCTATTAATTATTCATAGCCTCGACAGAGTTCGCGGTATTTACATGGACAACACAATGTGGTCACCAATCTTCTACATGGTGGCTTAATCAGAATCATGTAATTAATATAAAACCATGGACATAGATGTGATTGATATATTTTTTGTTATATCATATATCTCCCTTAATATCTATTAGTTTATCTCTACCATATCAAGACCTGATGAACAGTTCCTCTTGAAAGGATTTCAACATCGCTATCAAACATTAGATTGAGTTATTTTATATGGGTGCTTCATGGAATCTTTGAGCTGAATACCGTGAATTGGTATGTAGTGTTTGTGACTTACCTATAGAATTGGTGTTTTGGTTGATTATATCTGGATATACTAACTCTATGTTTTGTAAACATATAATTTTGTAGAGATGAATATATAGTTCTTTTTTTGTATTTCTTTGTGGTTTCTGGGTTTCCTACTGGTTGTAGCAATACTGACCCATATATAGTCTTTTTTTGGAATGTGTCATGTATTGTTCCAATGATTGACGTTTTGAGGCAGTCCTAGGGAGACTAAGAAAGGATGGTGACTTGTGAGAATAGACATACCATGGTGTGTTCCTAATATTAGAGACAGAAGTCCAAAATCTATTTTCATAGAGGTTGGACTTATGGACATACACCCTCCTTAGTGGTATTGTATTCTAGCCATGTTTATTTTATCATACTTTTTTTCGTACTCTAGTTGTTTGAACAGTGTAATGCATGCATTTTTTACTTAGTTGTTTATACTTTTCATCATTTTTTGGGGATGGAGATGTGTATGTGCATATAAGCACCGAGTCAATGCCTCCCATATTAGTTACATTCCAACTCAGTTATAGTTGTTGTCCCTTAACCTATTAGAGGTGTTCCTTAGATGTCATGACATGTGATACACTAGGACAAGTTGTGAAAAAGAAATAATTTTGTCTTTTTTTAAATAATACCCATTTAGATTTTACCAAAGATGTGAAATGAATTTTTTCTTAAATGTACAAAAGTATTGAAATTTTCCACATTAATGACAGTTAAATTCATTTAAAAATAAAATATATTTTTTCCTTGTTATTTAAAAAAAATAAAAAGTTCTAATGATATTTTAGTTTTAAAAATGAATTTTTATTGAATGTATATTTTTCCATAAAAAAAATTTCCAATTCAATTTTCAAAATAACTCTCCATCTTAGATGATTTTATTTTCTGTTTGTTATTAATTATTGGTTATATGATCAAAGGATAACATTTTTATTATTTATATGAATAGTTTATCATGAAGATAATTTTAGTAAAATTGTTCCATTTCAACGAGTTCAACCATGATAAAATTCATGTGAAACCATAATCTTTTTTAATGGGTTATTTTTTAAAAAATGTTGCAATGATTATAAAGCATGTATGTTTTCCACATGATATGATATGATGAAAAATTTATTAATACCATTTTATTCAATGGGTTATGACATGTTGAATGATATATGATCTTGTGGATCACCTATGAATGATATTCATTATGTGATGAGTGGGACATATATCCCCATCCAATGAATTGGGTAATTACAGATAATTTGGGAGGAAATATGTAATGTGTAAATCAAACTACAAGTTCAAAATGATATTCACAAACCTAATTACATTTTCACAATTTTATTCTTATACATTACAACATTTTCCCATTTTTCTGTGTGACCAAAATTAGGCATTTACAATGTAATTATTGTATATGTTTACCATATCCATAATGTTATTTTTGGACCTAGTTTCATATCTATAAGATTATAATAGGTCCTGTTTTCATTTCCCTATCATAATAAGTGAATCTACCCCTATATATATACTTTCAAAATATGACGATATGATGTGTATTCCAAAAATGTATTATTAATTCGAATTTTATTCTCTGATCAATGATTTTTTATTGAAATATTTGATATTCATATCATATGACCATCCAATATTTTCTAAATGACCCATTATTAAAATATTTTATATTCAATTTACGGTTTTGAAATGATATGATCATGTTATCATAACTAATGTTCATGTGATTCTTATGTATATCTCTTTTCTACCCATATTGTGATTCTGAGATCAACCTTTCTTATATTTCTTTTACATAGGATATAAATAATGGATTTATATAGGGTATGTCTGTTAATATTGATAATATGGATTAATTGAATTGAATATTTTGAATATCATTTACCTAATAAAAATATGATGTACCCAACCTCCAAATTCACTAAACTAATATTGCCCATGGGAATGTGTTTGTGTAATTTATTTAATTTTCATCTAAAAATAGGTAATATTTAGCCTTGAAAATCCTAGAAACCTATAATTAGTATCATTGGAATGGTTTAGATAAAATGTGGAATCTAGGATGGGAAAAACGTAATGAGATCCCTAGGGATATATTCAATGAAATTTCTAAAGATATATCTATGGATAATTATATGGGGGAGACAAGGATTAGTAAAATGTACTATAATTTTGTTAATGATTTGGGACAGTGGATTCTAAGGAAATATATATACATCTGGATAATAGAAGTGGATGTGGATTTTTAGCAAAGTTACCCATGGGTAAAAAATTCTAAATGGGAACATAGGTCCTGACTCGATTGTCACCTAGTGAATGACATTGGGCCTTTCCTCACAGTAGGCATGACACATTCAATATATATTCATTAAAAATTCATAAAATACTTATTAAAGAATATGAAGAATTTAAATATAATATCACTATGTATTCATATCCATTATTTTCATATATTATCATTACATTACTCTAGAATAATACTTAAAAAATTAAAAACAAATGTCTCCAAAATACCATGTTAGTGTGTGAATCCTGTAAATCGTTCATCACTATTCCCCTTAGTGACTCACGATGACCAAGAAACTTGATATGTTGACTATTAATGTCCCTCCCATGTCTAGGGGTAGGGGAATATATTTGTCTCATACTATGGCTTGTTCCCCCATTTTAATCATTTCTCCAACCTAGACATTATATTTCCCTAATGTTTAATTGAACTTTTCCCTAAAGTGACTGACCTCTCGAATGGTTATCGGAAGCATCAAAACTCGACTTTAGAAAACACATAGGCCATGACCTTGCTAAACGATACCTTTATTGTGTGATTCTATAACTGACATCATTCAGTGGATATTTTTCATAAATTCTTTTCTATAACTAATCTTCTAGGCGAGTCAATAGTTGTTGGCCTCCCTGACATGCACCAAATTATGATTCACTATTTTTCATAGGTATATTTGATTATACTGTGGTAATACACTCCTCAATAATGACATGGGTTCCACTTATTTTAGTACCAGTGGTCTTACTATCTTTACTTATACCATAATTACCTAAAGATTTCTTTTTGGTTATGCATTCCAAAATGTCCATTGAACTTTCAAAATCCCTATATTATTCGTGTACTATTGAATTTTACCTGTCGACTTATATGCACTGTTATGAAAACTTATTCAGTGATTCATCATGTTTATCCATGTTTATCCATCATGATGGATGTTTTTGAACCTCTAGTTTATGGGGATTGGATGTCTATTAGTTGGAATATTCATTGAATGAGAAGGTAGTCCTAGAGTCATTTACCATATTATGTTCGTCATGAAAACTTTTGGTCCATGTGAGTACATTATGTACATGGTGTACATGAGCTCTCAAGGGGTGGTGGATCCCTTACAATACTTGAATCCCAATCGGAAAAACTGAATGAAAATATATTTCCCAATGTCCCAAGGATTAAGGATTTATTATCATGACTACTTCAATTATTCTGTTCCCACATGTTCATGGAGTCGACCCCCCCCCCCCTCCCTCACTGAAATGGTTAAGGCTAAACTTATTTTTCCAGAACATGAGAAAAAATAAATATGTGGTCACAGTGGTGATGGTTCTCAACCAAGAGCTCATGTTATCAATGAGTCGCAGATCACTCATGTGATGGTGGTAGTGTCCCTGATTTAGCATATGAATGATAATTTCAAGCCTGCAAAGACAATATTGATTCATATTTGATTCAAAAAATTGAATGAGGATTGAATGTTAAATGAGGATTCATATGGATGGAAAATAGGAATTCAAATATTGAAACGTAAAAAGGTTTTTTTTAGACTCTCAGAAGAGGAGGTTTCAAGTGATAAGGATGGGGACTGAAAACTAATCTCAGACATCGATGAGGAATCCTTGGTTAAATTAGGATCAAGGAAATCGAATTAGGGGAACCACTTGACTGGGAATTCTCCGGTTCTCTAGGGGGGAAACAAACACCATGAAAATATTATTTAAACACCCCAATGAAAATAGAAACCCAATCCTTAGGAAAGTAAAATGGAATTGAAAAATAGGTTTAATATGAGTAATATACATTTACTCAAGGCATGGACTCAGTTTTAAGAAAGGTAAATGCTTCTACGGGTGTCATGGGGGATAAGTATAGTGAAAAGTTATATGTAACCTCATACAAGGAATGTGGGAAATTGGGAGTTGGTAAGGAGGATCACATATAACATGTTCATTATTCCAAGGAATAAATGGTTGGGTTATCAATAATGTAAGATTATATTGGTGATGCCTCATTGGAAATCATGGTTGGAATGAATAGAGTTGTGTAACTTTAGGATATAGACAATTCAAGAGACATTTTAATGCACATGGAGGATATAATGATGGAGAAATTATAGACCAATCATGATTTTAATGAGGGCGTGGAATGAATGAACAAGAATCAAATTCATGTGGTCACAAACAGAATCATGGAAATTTTATTGGTAAGACTTGTTTAATTTGTACTAGTGGTGTCAGAAAGTATAAGATAACACCATATGATTTCTTGAAAACATCAGACCCATTGGACTACAAATTCAATGAAAATTTCAAAGTTGAACCAGATAAAAAGGTAATTGAACTATCCTTCAAATTTTATCAGGATCTTGCAACCATAATTTTAATAAAGTCCTATAATAATTGAGATACCCCCTTTAAATTTTGTGTCCATGGATGAACATGATGTTTTCTGACATTTTTCATAAAAGTTTTTTTTTAAAAAAATTTAATTTTCTATAAATGATCATGTTAGTTTAGTGCCTTTGGAATCATGGAATAGTAAACACTAGTAAATGGGTGAGCTATATTTTCTCCCACTATGTTCTCTAATACATGAAAACTTTTTATAAATATCATAAGTAAAATATATATTCGTAACATATGGATGGAAACATAAAAAGGTGTCATCTCATATGCTTGGTAAGGGTAAATACATAAGATATGTAATATTAATAATGTCCATAAGGGTATGGTAATGTGATAATGACCATAGAATATAATAGGATGAATATGAAATATCGTAATCATGAATAATGGAATAAATATTTTCAGTTCATAATACCTAAATCATAAGGAAGTATTGATCATACGACATAAAAGAACAACATTGGAATAAATCATGGATTTGTTACGAAGACATAAGAATATTAAATGACAACCATTTTACGTGATGAATCACCTACACGAAGATATTACTAGAAGGTTTTCTCTCCCAATAACATCTCTTTAGTAATTTTTAACATTAATTATCATATTATTAGTATGAGCTCACTCCATATAACTTCATGGTAGTCATGGTTCACTCTCTTGGTCATCTAAGAAGTCAAGGTTCACTCCCAAGTAAATCTTATTGTATATCATGATATATAAATTTGTAAACAATGAATTGGAAGTATATATAGGCCCCGAACATACCATAATAAAATCATACATATGTGTTCCAGAAAATCCTAATCAATCATATAATAACACATGAAATAAAATGGTTGTCATAAACACGTAATTTTATCATAACCTGTGGAAAAATCAGTTTTTATAATCAAATCATCAATGCATAAAAAATGAAAACAAGCAGTTTTCATATGAATAAAACATATAGAAGAGGTACTACATTCATAAAAATATATCCAATGAATGAAAAATGGGTTTCATAAACATGTGAATCATCAATGAGAAACTAGTCTCAAAAATAACATACCATCAAATCATAAATGATTTATAGAATAATAATATGAATGTAACCTTTAATAATTTCATGTATTGGAAAAAGTTACAGTAATGGATGTAATATTATAAGGGAAATAATTTTGAAATATAGTTTTAATAAAATATCTTGTGTAAAATTATTATTATTAATTAAAAATATTATTTTAAACCTTTAATCCTTTTGAAAACCAATTTCATTGAAATTACACTAAAACATAAAAGGATAGGTTGATAACTTATCTAATACATTTTCCATTTAAAAAATATAAATGACTATTAAAAATATATATATAAATCCTTTTATTTTGAAAATAGTTTCATAAAATATGAAATATTCTTCAAAATCATTGAAATAATTTTCCTTGGAAACTACCTTTTTCAAACCATTTTCTTTGAAAATAAACTATAAATCTTATAAAGAAGGATTGAAATAATTTTGAAAAACATTTATTTAAAAGTAACATGAAAAATAATAATGAAATTATGAATTTCTTTACCCTTTAATTGATTATAATTTCTATTCATATAATGAATTAACGAAATATTTTGAAAATCATTTCTTTGAAAACACATTGAAAACATACCAAAATGATTTAAAGTTTCTTAAAACCCATTTCATCAAAAAAAAATATATAAAATATAAAAATTTATTGAATCATTATTTAAACCCATTTGCAAGAAAGTAATTTTAAAAAATATAAATATATCTTGAAAAAAGTTTGAAAATAATTTTAGAAAACAAGGTTCTTAATGATCAGAAATATCAAATTGAAGAGAGAGGTAATACCAGACATTCCTAAAAACAAATTATTAATAATACTATGCACCAATGTGTGAGAAAATGATAATAATACATGATGAAATAATTAATATATATAGGATAAAGAAATATTTTTTTATATTTATATATCGAACATAATAAATATTCAATGGTATCATTATTATAAACTATCTCAATAAACAATGTGATTATTTCAATAAACTCCTACAACTTGGTTACATTGAAGTATATTCCCCTCATAAGAAACAAAATACACGAATATCAAAATATAATTATGTTAATTATATTAATAATTTATCATTTCTATGTTATTATATACACCATATTAAAAAAAATAAAGATCCATAACATGGCTTGTTTCTCAAAGATGGAAAATTTAGACAATATTAGATTTCCGATTTTGTAACTTTTGATACCAAATCCCCAATAAATAAATAAAATATAATGGATTTTTAAAAACCCACAAATATTATTATAACAATCATAGAATATGTATACGGTCATTACACACCCCACATATATGAATTTTGAGATGTAGATGGCATGTATCTCATAAGAATAATAATTGTGGTCAAATTACCCAACCTTTTGTATAAAATCACATTGTAATCATATAATCCTCATGTATAATAATTATAAATTTATTTTAAATCATTTTAAGAACCATATTATTATATCTAATACCATATATTTCTATAATTGTGAATGTATATTACTTAGTTATTAATGATTCTATGTTAAGGTTTTACTTGTTTTAAAATATGAATTATTTTTCACATGTGTCTTAATTTTGTATATTTTTGGTCCCCACACATATAACAAGATTTAAAAAATTTAAAAAAAATTATAAATAAATTTTATATTATATAGGAATATGAAATGGAATAAACTATTCATGGAGATGGTAGGTCGTACATATGCATGAACATTGTTTACCTTTTCCATTCTAATATTGAATTAAAGAATATAAATTTTTATATATATATATAATCATTAATGTATAATTATAATGAAATATATATCATATAAGTTCCACAAAACCATCCTCAATACGTCCCATGTTCTGTGTGAACAAATCACATCGTTTTGATGATGTGATAGTCCACACATACCAAAATACAATTATCATATTAACAATAAAAATGTAAAGAATGAATGTAGGAATTATATAATAATAAATTAATTATAAATAAATCATTATAATAATATATATATTTTAAAAACCTTTTGTCCATCATAGCTCCAAACCATGAAAGGTGGTAATTTCAAAATTATCAACATCATTTCGTGAGGTGGTAGTTCTTCGTAAACATGAATGGTATGTTAATTACCCATTATATGGAAGTCTGTAAAATTTTTTGTAGAACCCATAGAAAAAATTATTATTGTATTAAGGATATTGGTGATTTTCTATGATCATGGATTATTTATAGTTTATGTGGTGGGGAAATAAAATAAATGAAATGATCTTGATGAATGGTTCTACTTCTTCTTTGGGTAACTCCTTTTGCTTTGAAAAACGTCATCTACGGATAAAAATATTCCAAAAATGATTGTTAAATGGAGTGTAGGGGTTTTTAAACACTATTTGGGTATATTTTATTTGATAAAATGTTTCATTAGTTTTTTAGTATGTGGGAGTTGTGGTGGATTTTTATAGGGGGGAATGACACCATTGTTTTTTTGTGAAAATAATTTTGTGCTCCACAAGTACTACTTATTAAAATGGATACATATAGATTATTATGTAAAAATAGTCTTATATTACGAAATAATTCCACTTAATGGGTATTAGATAAATTGATGGGTCATTTTGTCCCTTAACATTATGATTTAGTTCTTTATTATGCTTTAATTTACATTAATCAGTGCAATAAATTTTAATCACTTCCACTAGTAATTTTTGTTAAAACATTATTTTATATTAGTATACAATAAAATTTATACTTATTACAAACATATATGTTCATGTTTGAAATATTAAATTATCAAATTTGATAGAAATTAATTCAAATATTATATCGCAGATGACAAAACAATTCATGTTTTTAATATGAAACATTTAAATGACTTTAATGATTTTATAGTAAATTTAAAATTGAAATTGATTTTAAGTACCTAAATAAGATTATAATGATAATAAATTATCAATTTAATCATTAAATGAAATTTGAAATATAATATAACATAATAAATAATTTATATGAAAAAATTGTTTTGAATTAATATTTGGTATTTTTTCACTATTCAACCAAAAAATAATGTTAATGAGAAAATTAATAGAAATTATCCCTAAAATAATATCAACATTATATGTTCAAATAGTTATTTTTATTTTATATGATTACGTATCTATGTATTTTAATAATTAATATTATCATCAATCACATAATGAATTAAATGCAGTTCTTTTGAGAATATATTATTTCCAAACATATAAAGACAATACCAAAAATTATATATTTTATCATCATTATGAATCGTTTATAAAAAATTATAAATAATATTTAAAAAATGGATATTAAAATTTATTTTTTTATGTTTAACGTCAATGTTATTCTTTTAAGAACCCAATTCTTATTTTTGAGGTACGACCTTTTCTTTTTCTTTTTCCATAAGTGTTTTTGAGAAATGAAGGAAATAGTGAAAATTCCAAAAAATTTTGCGTACACAACGTGTACTTTTCCACATGCCATGTAGTTTGGCTATGTGGGATGAGTACACAAGCCGTGTAGGACGGATAGTGATGAAGGGTGTAAAATAGACTACACATCATGTACTTAATATATACACGTCGTGTAAGCAGTCGACATTTGAATAGTAAGGTGGTAGGAGTAACAACCAGCAGAGCAACAGTACACCCTGCATACTCATAAATTCATGTTGTGTAACCATGTCTACAGAATAACAATGTGGTGGTGAAATGTATCCTCCAGAGGAATAGTTAAAAAATGAAAAGTGACTGTCGTGTACATGAGGGTACATGTCGTGTAGTTGTGATTTTTGTTATAAACCAGCAGTAGCCTCATCTTTCAATAGTGGAAGCTAAGAATGATAGGAAGCCATGGGAGAGTCATTTGAACCTTGGAAGAGTTCCCGACTGAACACCGAGACTCTGATTCCTTCACCGAAGATCACGTTCGGACAGTGCATGTAAGCCCTTTCCTCTCCATGTATGTTTCATTCCAATTATATCCTGAGGGGATGTAATTTGGGTCTGAATGGGTGAACGTTTATCACAGATCAACTTCGTTCATGGATGATTTGTGAGGATTCATTCATGTATATCAATCAGGGGAGATCAAGGTAGGTTGTATGATGTTTAATTCCAACTGTTGAGGGTTTTTGTGTATCATTGTTCTATCCTCCCATGTTTGGGGTGTCGTATGGGTAAGGCCTTGAATGATAAAATGCCTAGTATTTCATAGGTAATTTAACGATTATGTATAAACTGCTTTTTGGGATCGCTTCTTTGATCCAGGGCCACCCCATGGGTCTGTTTCCCTTGGCCATTTCCCATAATACCTGTGGGTATGTTGTAATGATAGCATTTTTTGATTTTTCTTGAGAGGAAACATATTTGTTGCTTAATTATGTGTTTGGCTCGGCCTGGTTATTTTCATAGTCTGAGGATAGTGTTTTGTTTATCCTAAGGGAAACTTTTCTCATGCATGTGGGCAGTAGCTTCTGCGCCTATGGGTGAAACCAAGTATACCTGAGGGAAATATTCATTATGCCTATGGGCAGTCACCCACAGGTTTTGCTTCTTATTACACGAGGGTTAGGATTTTCATATCTGCGGAAAATGTTTACAATGTATATTCACTCTGGTGATTTATTAGGTTGTACATTCCAAGCCAAAGCATGAGCTTCGAATTGATATATAATTAATAAAATGGCAATGTAACTGGCAGAGATAGTAGCTTTTGAGTACTTCCTAGTTTATAGCATTTTATTATTGCACTATTGTTGAACTTTTTGACTGACAGTTGGGCACGTGCCTTTGATGGTTTCCTACTGGGATATATTTTCTCATACCCTATTGGGGTCATGGGTTGGCCCAAAACAGATTTTATTGCCGCAGGTTTGGATAAGTGCAAGGGTCCCTATATTGGTACTTGATTATTGTAGAGCAGTATTAGAGCATGGGATCAAGTTTAGGCTTGCGATGATACTGAGTTCCTACTACACTATTTTCATTTTCATTTTTGAACTTTTTTCTCGTACTGTATTGTATTTGAATGCAGTGTATCCTGATTTGACTACTTTCATAGTATTGTACATATTGTATCATCATATGTATGTGACTATTACCATCTTTTACTTTTGTACTATTCTCCATTTCCACTTCGTATTGTTTACTGTTACCAATTTTAGTATGCATTTATTTACCCCACAACGCTACACTTTGAAAAATGAGGGCATAGTTTCCCCACCATCAGACCTAGGCCCTCACTGCTAGTCTGCAGCCTCTGGCATTTGGGGAAATGCGCTTGATGTCATATGACCAATCGGGTTCGAGGAACCTGTTGTGTGGCACATGGATCCGGGACATTACAAAGTTCTATCAGAGGCACTTTTTCCTTTCTCTGAGTTATTTTATTGTTTGAAGATGATGAAAAGAGATATAATGTGATGGTATTCGGTAATAACTATTTTTGGTAGTAGCTACCTTTTGTACAGGTAAAGGCCGGATCACATCAAATTCAATTTTGATTTTTTGTTTATGTTTATTATAATTGATTTGATTTTCAGCATTGGGTGATTCACTTGTTGTGTGCCGTTTATATTTATATAAATGGGATCTATTTAGTTGCAACCCAATGAGATGAGGATATTCCATCTCATGCATCATTTAGGAACATGATAGAATAACAATCATTGCATAGTTCCCATGTCATGTAGGTGAATTAGAAATTACATGTTGTTGTAATAGATGTTGTGCTAGAAAATTCATGTTGTTCTGATAGTTACCTTGATCGATATGCATGTTGTTGATTGGGTATTGGTACATGTAATGGTTGGGTTGATGGATGCTTAACCTTTGTTCCTGACAAGTATGGGATCTCATTACCCGAAATTTAGTGGATCATGATCCAACATGTTTTTGTGATGTTCTGGTGCTAAACATTGATTCACCAGGAGTATGGCCCCACACGGATCCGAATTTGGAATATCCACACTTGAAATTTAAGGAAAAGGGGGCTCTAGAGTATTTTTTGAGGTCTACTGTCCAGAAACCCAGACAACATGGCATGTAGTTTTATGAACACATGCAATGTACTATTCTTTTTGGGAGGAAATGAAAAAATATAAGTACACATTGTGTACTCTATGTATATGATGTGTAGTTTCTAAACATTTCATATTCAATGTACGCAAAAACACGGGATGGGAAAATTCTAGAGGGAACATGCTGTGTGCCAATTGTACACGCCGTGTCTTGTTGACCCTGTGTCCGCCGTGTAACTAACAACACGGACGGAGTAATCATCATTTATACACGCTGCATCAATGCCGAACACTCCATGTAGTATAACATGGGAATAAGAACGTGTAACTAACAACATGGGTCGAATTCATTCATTCTAGTTCACGCCGTGTCCAAATGGAACACGATGTGTAGCGTGATCTATGTACCCGGTCATGTAACGGACAACACGGGTCATTGAATCACATTTAGTACAGGCCAGTTTGACCTTATACATGATGTGTAGTCTCGTTCAAAAGGGAATCATGTGGCTAATCCATATAGAAGGACTCAGGAAGGGGAAGATAAATCAAGTACATTCCATGTCTGTGGAAAACACACATTGTGTTTGGGGTGTTTCACCACCAGTTTTGGTAGAGTTACACACCAATGTGAACGACTAAAGGGAACATGTCGTGTAGTTATTATACACGTCGTGTAGTCTTGTTTTGTATAACTTGAATGTTTTCCCTTTCATGTTCCCTTCTTGTGCTTCCAGTTCTTAGTCCTTGATGATCTTTCTCTAAGGCATGTTTTTGACCTTTTAGAATCATGCCACGGAGATGACCATGCGATTTTTACCAAGACTGTGGAAATAATTATACTCCTGAGATGGTAGGCCACGAGCTACTGATGGATCCACTAGTAGAGCCAGATGTGTTACCAACCATTATACCGGATGCAGGCGCGGATGTGCAGTTCCGTGAAGGCTTCATCTGGTTCATGCAGACCTTCCAGGGAGCACCGCTGGCTGCCACATCTATGGTAGAGCTGACGCATATATTCCAGCAGCAGCATCTGCCTACATTTTCAAGGGATGGTAGACCATAGGCTGGATAGTATTGGCTGGGATCTATACAGACTATCTCCGAGCATCTATAGATGCCTCCAGTAAGGAGGGTCCAGTTCCATACTTAAATGCTACGTGATTCCACCACGAGATGAAGGAATGTTACTACCCATTCTGAGAATCACTGATACATGGCGTTGGAAGAATTTCAAGAATTTATCTATGAATTTTTCTTTCTGGAGATCCAGAGGGCAGATTGAGCTCAAGAGTTCATGAATATGCAGCAGGGATCCATGACAGTGATGGACTATTATGCTCGCTTCACCAAACTACATCACATTGCAACTATTATGGTGGGATATGAGGCATTAAGGGATCGATGCTTGGAGTTTGTTCTTTGATATTACATTAGCGCACTGGTGAATGTTTTCTGGTTGCCTAGAGTGCTTGCTATTCTGAACCAGGCACTTATTACTGAGCGGTACCTGTGGCAAACAAGTGGTGTAGTCCCCGGTGGTTCGACACCAGTCTCTGGCACTATTTCTAGTAGTTAGTGGAAGAGGTAGATGGATTTCTGTGACTGTGGTAGTACTAGCCAGAACAGTTCATCAGGTGGCCAGGTAATGTGTTACCAATGTGGTAAAGAGGGTCACAAGAGACTATAGTGCCCATGTGTCCCAATGCAGTGCCGAACTTGCTGCAGGATGGGTTATATACAACTTTTTTGTTGGGAGTATCCACCAATGGCTAGTGTGAGGTCTTATATGCAAACTTCATGTGCATGAGTAGGGCCATCTTCTTCTTATGAGTCAGGGAATTGGAATACGTATGAATATTTAGGCTGAGGTGGTGGTCATGGCTTTGGTAGCCAAACACTAGGATCTCAGAGACAACAGGGTGGGTCACCTCATGGTATCTAGGCTGTGTCGTAGGGTCATGGCACTGGGCCGGAATATGCAGTGCAACATACCCAGTAGGAGTAGGACCCCAGACCTTCTACTTTCATAGGTACTATTTTAGTTGCTTCTATTTTTTATTCTGTACTTTTCTATACTGGTGTTATGCATAGCATTATATATGTGCATGTTGTGGAGATCATTGGGCTTTTTGTTTCTTCTAAACTGATGTTATGATGCTAGAAACTCTGTTTGGAACTAGAACGGATGGTCTGCATCAAATCAGGGAGTTCCCCCTAGAGGTTGGGAGGTGTCACATTCTGTGGGACCTCTATGTCTTAGAGATGACGAGCTATGACGTCATTCCTGGGATGGACTAGTTGGTACCATTTCGAGCCTTTGTAAATTGCTATTGTCACAATATCAGTGTCACATCACTAGAGGGAGGGGAGTTTCTATACAAGTGAGAATGGGATGTCAAGGTGAGCTGAGATGGACCTGAGCATCTTGGGTGAGGTGGTGTGATAGCCCAGATTGAAATTTTATATCTAGATGACTAGGGAAATGTCAGAAGGATTTCCCTCATGTTGTTGATCATTTTAGGGATGTCATCATGGATGACTATTCAGGTTTACCTCTGTAGTGAGAGGTGGATTTCCCTATTGAGATTGTTTCCAGAGTAGCAGCAGTGTCCATTCCTCCCTATAGGATGGCCACACCAGAGTTACAAGAGATCAAGAGGCAGTTAGGGGAGTTACATGCAAAGGGTTTCATCCGACCCAGTACTTCACCTTGGGGTCCACCTGTCCAATTTGTAAAAAAGGTGGATGATAACCTAAGTCTTTGTGTGGATTTTCGGAAGCTGAACTAGTTGATGGTCAAGAACTGTTATACCTTTCATAGGATTGATGATATTTTTTATCAACTTCTAGGAGTACGAGTGTTCTCAATGATTGACATTAGATTTGAATATCATCAGTTGTGTGTTAGACCATAAAACATACCACATATAGAATTTCATAGCATATATGGTATATACAAGTAATTGGTCATGCCGTTCATACTCAAGAACGTTCCATCAGTTTTCATTGCTCTAATGAATCATGTGTTCCACCTATATCTGGATTCATTTGTGGAAGTCTTCGTGGGTGATAACATGGTGTACTATCACACTCGACCTGACCATGCTACCCATCATGAGATCAAATTGAGTACACTGAGTGATCATCAGTTATATGTTAAGCTCTCAAAGTGCCACTTTTGGATGGACCATATACACTTCATGAGTCATATTGTCTCAGAGGATGGAATTGAAGTGGACCCAGAGAAAAAGAGACCAGTATATTTTTGGGAGTAGCCTAATAGCATGTTTGAAATATGATGTTTCATGGGGGTAGCTGGTAACTATAGGAACATTATACATGACTTATCTTTCTTAGAATTGCAATTGATGGGTTTGACTAAGAAGGGTGTGATGTTCGTTTGGTCAGAAGATTGCGAGAAAGCCTTTCAGGAGCTGAAGGGAAGGTTGAAATTAGCACCAGTCTTGATACTTCTAGAGCATGGGAAAAGGTATATGGTTTACTATGATGCATCAGGTATTGGTCCAGGAGTAGTATTGATGTAGGGTGATCAAGTAGTTGCATATGTGTCTCGGTAGTTGAGGCCACATGGGAGTAATTACCCAATGCATGATCTCGAGTTGGCTGTAGTTGTTCATCGGTTACGTTGTTGGAGACATTATCTCTTTCGAGAACATTTTGTGGTGTTTATGGACCTCAAAAGTATTAATGACATATTTAATAAGTGTGAGATGAATCTGAGACAGCGAAGGTGGGTTGAATACCTTCAGTCTATTGACAATGAGTTTGCATATACACCTGGTAAAGGTAATGCAGTAGCTGATGCACAGAGTAGGAAGACATAGATACAGGCAGTGCCGGAGGTCAGTAGTGAGTGGAAACTTATGGATTTGTTCTCTAAGATGCATTTGGAGGTGCATGATAGTTAGGGGAAGCCTATCATTATTCATTAGCTATAGATTCTACCCTCCGGTATAGAGTGAGTATGAGACATCTATCCGATTAAGAAGTCCTAGTTCTACTCGAGTCGATGGCATGTGAGGATCCTCCTCCTGGTTGGATGATAGGCGATGATGAGGATCTACATATTGATGGAAAAGTTTGGTATCTATTGGATATACGTGAAGATTAATAGCGGTAGTTTCATTCTTCATCGTGGTCAGTGTATCCGAAAGTTACCTAAATGTACTGCGACATGAGACGTCTGTATTGGTGGCCGGGTATTAAACATGAGGTAGCTGGTTTTCTCACAAGATTTTAAACCTTTCAGCAGTTGAAGGCGGAGCATCATAGGAAAACCGTACTGTTACAAAAGTTACCAATTCCAGATTGGAAATCGGATGATGTCGCGATGGACATCGTGACCGGGTTTCGGAGGTCACCTCGAGGCAGTGATGTTGTATGGGTTGTTGTATACAGAATTACGAAGGTAGCTCACTTTTTTCTGGTCAAAGAGACCTTCAGTGTTGACGAGATCGTGGAGTTGTATATCCAAGAGGTAGTATTCCATAATGGAGTCCCTTATTCTACAATTTCTGATAGGGATGCTAATTTTACGTCTATTTTTTAGAAGAGTTTACAAAGGGCACTAGGTACACATGTGATTCGGAGCACAGCTTACCACCCTCATACCGATGTCTAGTCAGAGCGTACGATACATGTGTCTGACGACATGTTGTGTGCTTGCATCCTGGACTTTCGGGGCTCTTCGGAGAGGCACAAAGCCATAGTCATTTTTTCCTATACTAATATTTTTCATGAAACTATTTAGATGGCACCTTACGAGTATTTATATGGTAGGCCAGGCCGATCACCCCTGTGATGGTTGGAGGCAGGTGTGTCAGCTTTACTGGGACCATGTCTCATGTAAGACTCTTTAGAGTAGGTCTAGTTGATTTAGAAGTGAATGGATACTACAAAGTGTTTTCAGAAATCATATGTTTATTCCCATAAATGAACCATGGAGTTAAAGGTCGGGGGTTAGGTTTTCTTGTGTGTTTCACAGTGGTTGGGACACAGGCTAATAAAGACATACAATGAACGTTAAATGCGATATTTGGGGCTCTTTGAGATTCTGGAGAGAGTCAGGCCCGGAGCCTATTCGTTACAGTTACCACAGAGGTATCATGCCATGAAATATGTCTTCCACCTATCTCAAATTCACCTTTATAACTCAGACGCATCTCACATTTTACATCATGATGAGGTTAAACATCATGACGATTCATCCGTTGAGGATAATCGGATTTGTATTGTTGGTAGGAGAACGAAGGTTCTCTGAGGATGGTCAGTTCCTCTCATACGGATTCTATGGAAGTATGGCTGAGTGTAGGATGAAACCTGGGAGCCAAATACTGACATACGTTCTCAGTGTCTAGTGTTATTCTTATCTTTATCTTCACCACCCATGGAAGGTAAATTCAGGGAAGAATTTCATTAGGGGGATGTTTGTAATAACTCGGTTCTTATTCATGAGGTACGAGTTTCTTCTTTTCCATTTTTACATAAGTGTTTTTGAGAAAGTAAGGAAAATGGGAAAAATAAAAAAATGTGTGGGTACACGTCGTGTACTTTTCCACAGACCATGTACTTTGGCCTTGTGGGATGAGTATGCAGGGCGTGTAGTCTTGTCGGAGATGAATGGTGTAAAAACTTACTACACACCGTGTAATCTGTCGGCAAGTAAATAGTGAGGAGGTGGGAGTAGCTTCTAGTGGAGTGACAGTACATGCTGTGTACTCATAAATTTACGCCATATAATCAGGTCGATAGATGAACAATGTGGCGGTGAAATGTAGTCGCCAAAGGAACAGTTAAAGAAATGAGAAGTACTCACGGTGTACTTGAGAGTACACGCAATGTAGTTGTGTTTTTTTTGTTATAAACACGAAGTAGACATCTCTATCAATATAAGAATATTATAATGCAAGGAAGGAGTGGGAGATATGGCCGAACCTTGTAAGTGTTCTCGACTGATCACCAGAACTCTGATTCCTTTGCTAACGATCACGTTTGAACCACGTGGGTAAGCCCTTCCTTCTCCTTGTATGTTTCAATCAAATTCTTTTATGAGGGGATGATATTTGGATTGGAAAGGATGAAAATTTATCCCAATTCTATGTCATTCACAGGCGATTCGGGAGGAGTCATTTATGTATATCGATCAGTGGAGATTGAGGTAGGTGGTCTGGTGTTTAACTACCAACTGTTGAGTGTTTTTTTTCTACCGTTGTGCTACGTACCAATGTATGGGGAGTCGTATGGAATATGCCTTTACTGATAAAATTAATAGAATTGCATAGGAAATTAATTTATTATATATAAAATGTTGTTTGGGATCATTGTTTCGATCTAGGGAAACCTCATGGGTGTGTTTCCCTTGTTCAGTTGTTTGTCCAGGATACTCATGGGTATGTCGTAATGATAGCATGTTTTGAGTTTTCATGAGAGGAATCATATTTATTGCATTCTTATGAGTTCATCCCATCCCAGTTATTTTCTTAGCATGAGGGGAGTGTTTCATTTAGCACGAGGGAAACATTTCTCATTCCAATGGGTAGTATCTTCTGTGCTTGTGGTTGACACATCCAACACCTGAGGGAAATATTCATTATGCCTGTGAGTGGTCACCTACAAGATTCGATTCTGATTACCAGAGAGTAAGGATTTTCATGTCTTTGGGAAACTTTTACATTGTATATTCACTGTTAGGATTTATTTTGTTGTACCTGCCACGCCAAAGCACATGATTGGAATTGATAAATAATTTATAAAATGGAAAATTAACTGGTAGAGATAGTTACTTTTGAGTACTACCTAGTTTACTGCATTTTATTATTGCACCATTTTTGTACATTTTCTCTAACAGTTAGGCATGTGCCATTGGTGGTTTTCTACTGGGATTTATTTCTCACACCCTGTTTGGGTCATGTCTTGGGCCTAAAGTGATTTTATTTCTGCAGGTGTAGATAAGGGAAATGGTCCCTATACAGGTACATGATTGTTTCTGAAGAGTAGGAGAGCATGAGACCAAGCATTGTCTTGCAATGCTGTTGAGTTTAGGATGCGCTGATTTTTTTCATTGTTGTACTTGTATTTTGATTATTATTGTAATTGATTGATGTGTATCCTATTTTGACTACTTTCTTAGGATATGACATATTACATCATCATATGTATGTGACTGTTGCCATCTTTTACCTCTGTACTGTTGTCCATTTCTAGTTCATATTGTTTATTGTTTCTACTTTTATTATGTTTTTTATTTTCACCACTAAGCTACACTTTGAAAAATGTGGCTTGGTTTCCCCACCATCAGACATAGGCCCTCGCTGCTAGTCGGCAGATATGGGTGTTTGGGAAAATGCGCTTGAGGTCATGTGACCAATTGGGTTCGGGGCACCCATTGTGTGGCACCAAGATCTGGGACATTACAATACCTATCTATTTTAGTTATTAATAATAATAACATGTTGTTTCATAAAATCATAGTATTGTGTGTAACGCCATCCTTGTCTATGTTTCATGTCAGTGATGTCAGGTCAGTTTTTGGTGTGGAAAAAAATTATTGGGGTATCTTATAATTAAATTATATCATGGTGTTGATTACAATTCATGAATAACATGGCTACCATATATAATGAAAATTGTCTTCTTGTATTCACAGATGCATGAAATAAAAAAATTAAAAATAATAAATTATATTGAGATAAAATATTTAACAAAAATGTAGGGTGTTACATTATAACTCCCTTAAAATGAATTTCACCCTTGAAATTCATCTATCTGATCAATTGTTTAACAATTGTAATTCCCTTTAATAGAAAACCCACATCGTAAAAATGAACACTAAATCTTCCTTCAAATTGGGGAATGATGGAACTATAATGGTTACCCAATGTAACTAAAATATGCGATTCCAATTATGAGAAAATAGTTGGGAATTGATAACATAGAATTAGAGGAAAATAATAAATATTTGTATGGTCGGATTGATTTCATCAATCAAAAACAAGTGAATTATCAATGAAATTTTAAGGGCCTCAATGTAATAAATATATGATAATATAAAAATGATAGTAGTACAGAAAAATTATTCTATTAAGAAAACATTTATTTCATTTAAATAATGTAGAGTAATTAATTTATTGACCATGAATATAGAGAAATATTCTCATTTGATATATTTATATATACAAATTTTCATTCTTTGGTTGATCATTGATCAATTAATCATTCATCCATTAAATCAATAAATGGATATCCATAAATTAACATTGTTGCATGAATAAATGAAATGAACATTCAACATAACATAAGGCCCATAATATAATGACAAGTCAAACTTTTTTTCTATTACTATTCATCAAAATCAATATAGTTTATACATTGATGGCTAACCACAAAAACTAACACAACAGTTTATTAATTAATAATAATTCGTCATATTGTTTAAAAAATTATTTACTCATTAAACAAGATATCACATAGGCCAGTGGTGTTTGTGAAACACGTATCATTCGTCAGACCTCAGATAAGGACTTGTAGATTTTTCATATTTGAGGGATTGTCATTAAACAAAAATTTTGTCATTTTCTAAAACCACATTGATATAATTTCAAATATAAATATGATGGGAATCATTTAAATTAAGTTAATCACTAAATAGACTTTTAACCATGGTATCCAATGCAACCTCAATATAGAATTACTTCATCTCATGTGTAAATTATGCTTTCCATAAAATGGTTGACCTTATAACCGTTGTTAAATATATAAATGAAAAACATTATAAATGTATTCATGAAATAAACATGACATTGTTCCCCCATATATAACAATGTAGCCATTGGTTTTTACATTCCAAACAGGTTTTTATCGTCATCATATATCTTATAAAAAATTCTAATATCCTATGTTTCCAAAAAAAAACATTTGGAAAACATGCATGATTATTTATTCCAATGATTACTAGCTATATTAAACCATGATATTTTAAACATAATACCTGATAACATAGAATACATTTTCAACAAATATGTTATAATTTTTTATGTATTTAATACACTTAAATTTCATTATTCCTAGATAACATATCCTAAACTATACATCCTTATAATAATATCATGAATAAATTTAGTGTTCCCTTTCCTTAATCAAAATATCACCATTACATGGAATCAACTTTCTACCTCACAAGTACCATTCATCATATTCTTCAAAATCCATAAAGAATAATGTACTAAAATACTTATATATTTTAGGATTCAAATAATATAGTCCTTGAATTATGAAATATAAATACATCATTCAGTAAGCATTCTTCTGAAAACATTAATCGGGCTTCATCAAGTTTTTCTTTAATACCTATTTCCTATAATATAAAATTTGATTCAGGTATTAAGATTCCACAACAATAACCTAAAAATTAACCATATATTTATTGTAAAAAAATATAGGAAGAACTTTAGATACCATTCACACGTCTTTTTTGACCACCTTATATTCCAAATAATATCCAATACATGTGGAACCCAGTGATTATCATCATGACATTTCCACTTCAGAAATACATTTTCATCCTGAACATGCATTCCAAATATTAAAAATTATATTCTAACCATGTTCCATATACTTTACATTTTTGAATAAAATAGTAAATCATATTGTGAGAAACAGTTATCATAGTAGTAAAGCACATAACAATGAAAAATTACTAATGGGATGTCTAAAAATGAAACATACTTCGTCAATATATAACACCTTAGTCCTATAATAGGATATTCAAAAAAAAAGTTAAACACTTCATGATGGTTTATGATGATTTTTTGAATTACCAAATCATATCCTCTAGGAGTTTAAAATCAACTGTGTAGTAAGTCTAATTGTTATGTGCTAGTTTATGTTGAGTTAGGCCCAAATTTTTTTTAGAGTTATTACTCCTAGGTACATTTTTTCTATAACAAACACTAATTTATGTATCTATATTGTAATGTATTTAATCGAATCCACTTTATATATCCTTTACCAATATTCTAGTACTTTTTCCTAAATCATTACCCATCCTTATAAATATACTTAGAAACATCGCTGACATATCACTTGTAATATACCTAAAGATTTCACAGATTGATTCTCATCCTAGTATCCAACAGTTGAATAATAATTTTATCTAATAAATACATTAGTGACCCACACATTTCTTACGTTAACATTAGAAGTTTTTTTGTTGTACATAATAAATTACAAAAATATACACCTAATGAGTAGCTTGTTTAGTGCCTTAAGAAACATGGAAATGTAAATGATAATAAATGTGTGAGCTAAATTATCTCCCACTATGTTCAAATAGACTATCGCCACTATTAGATATATCATACTATGATTCTATCCTGACAACCCAGGGAAGAAAACATAAAAAATGAGTGATCACATTTGCTCAGTAAGTGTAAATTATAGAGATATATAAGATTAAACATGAGCATAAGGGTATGAGAACATTATCATAACACAAGAAGGTCATACCCCACATATGAAATATTATAATCATTAATCATGGAATAAATACTATTTGATCGTAAGAAAATAATCATAACAAAGTAAATAACAGAATACATAAATGCATAGCATATGAATAATATATGGAATTGTGGCACACCCATAAGCATATAAATGTTTTTCCATAGTAGTACATGCATCACTTCAAAGGCCTTATATATAGTATGGGTTCACTCCCATTACTATATTGGTATTCATGGTTCACACTCATGGCCATTATAGAAGTATTCGTTCACTCTCCATAACATCTAGGTAGTCTTGGTTAACTCCCATGGCCATCTTAATAGTCAAGATTCACACCCAATACCATCTTATTCCATCTAGTGAGATATAAATCCTACCCAATTCATTTGAGAGAGATATATGTTCCAACCATATAAAAAGGAAATTATCCTACCCCATTCATTGAAGAGATATATAGGTTCCACACAAATCATAATGAAATCATACATGCATGATCCAGAAGATCACAAAAAATCATATCACAAATTATGTAATGATATGGATGTCATAAACATGAAATCTTATCTCAACCAGAGGAAAAACACAGTTATCATTAGCCTTCTAACGAATCATTACCCATACAAACACGAAGATATCATAAGAATAAAAACTATTTAAATGGATTGAGTTTCATAAAAATATGACATGTGAAACAGAAAATAGATTCATAAATATTTAACCCTTTTAAAGAGAACAAGGTTTCATAAAAATCCATCCATCAATACATAACACATTCATGGAAAAATTATGAATGCAACATTTATATCATTTCTTTGAAATCCATGAGCAACACCATTGTATTTCATATTAGATAGGAAATAACTTCAAAATATATTATTAATAACTTTTTTTGATGAAAATATCCTTTATTATTTTTTAAAAAATTAATCCATATATCCTTTTGAACACTATTTTCATTGAATGTAATTTGAAAACATAGAAGGAAGTCCTCAAAACATTTCTAAAAATGTTTTCTATCGAAAACATATAAAATCATGTTGCAAAAAATTTAAAACACGTTTCCATTGAAAATTGATTAAAAATTATTAAATAAAATTTGGAAACCTGAAATCCTTTTCATTGAAAAAATCTTTTTAAAAACCATTTTCTTTGAAAATATACATGAAAACTTATAAAAAAGGATTTTAATCGTTTTAAAAACCATTTTATTTAAATTAACATTAAAAAAATAATTAAATATAAAAAACATTTGTAAACACCATTAATTGAAAACACTTTGAAAACATATATGGAATGCTTGAAAATTATTTGAATTCTATTTCTTTGATAACACTGTCAAAATATAGAAAGAAATCATCAAAACAAATTGAATAATATTTCATTTAAAAAAAACTGAAAACCTAAAAATTATTTTCGAAAGGATATTGAAATAAATTTCATAGAAAATTTATTGAAAACTTATAATTAATTCTCTAAATAATATTTAAATTAATTTAAGAAATCATGGTTTTGAATTAACGCTAATTTCTAACATAAGAGAGTGGTAAATTTAGACTTTTATAAAAACCTTGTTAATCATCCAATGAACTAAATAGTATAAAATGGTACCGAGGCAGGGAGATATAATGAAAATACATAGGATAAGAATATTCATAAATTTATTTTGAGAGATGGATCATAATAACTCATCAATGGAAGCCTGATCGTAAAAAATCTCAATAAATGGTGAGATATTTTCAATAAACTCTTAAATCATTATAACATTGAATTATAAAACTAATGTAATTAATCAAATTTAAATTCATTTTAAAATATAATTAATATAATTAGAATCACAATTTAACACTTCAATGTTAGTATAAAAAAATCATTAAAAAATTTAGGTGTATAGTATGTCATGTGTGTCAATGATATAAAATTAATACAAAATTATATTACCATTTTGGTAAATATTGAAACATAAAACACTTTAAGGAAATATAATCAAATGGAGTGGATGATGATATAATTGAATAATATATTTATGTATAGTGAAAAAAAAATTTCGGAGCACAATGTATTATGTGTGGAGAACATGAGAATTATTCAACTCAATTCCCTAACACAAAAAATATCTTTAACTCCAAGGAAGGTTCTATTCTATTCCAATTATTGAATTAGAATGAATAAATTATTTATGAATTTTTATTTAATAATCATGTTGTATTAGTAATTTACAAAATGTATTCTAGTTAGAAGAATCATGAAACTTATAAGGATTTCATTACATTTTGGAATAATATATCTCTCCATGTGTGATTAACCTAACAATTATAGATTTCATCATGGGTTTATTTGTTTTTGGTTAATCATAAGTTCAACTTCTTTGAAACACCAATTGATATTTTCTGTGTCGTACATCTATCAATATTAAGGATCTTTTCTTAAACATTTATGGAAATACAACCCATTGGTTTTGAATAAGAATTAATTTTTTATATATATGATTAAAACTGTTGGTAAACATTTAGTTCTTTCATATATTTTATGTTATGGTAATTTTGGTTAGGAAAATAACAAAAAAAATTAACATAGTTTTGGAAAAATGATAACCCACAAGCTGAGAGACAACCTGTTTCATTTGTAAAGACCATGGGCCATGAACCAACAACAAAATGTAGATAATTGTATAATTAATACCATTTTTCTAAAATAAAAATTATTTCTATGTGGATAACATAATGAAATACTTTTCTCAGTATGTATCTTGATGAATTGTATTTATTCATATCATTGTTGAGTGGAAAATTTCTAAAATGATATTGTGACCATAATCCAAGATAGAAAATAAATTGTAAGACTTCATTGCAAGTTTTATCATTGGACTCATAAAAAATCTAATGGGAAAAATTGTTTTAGGGATATAGTTTATATTCTTTTTATTTCCACAATCTTTATATCTATCAAAGAATATTTATATTTGGATAAAATTTAAAGGATATACATTAATTACATGTTAATGATTTCATACTATAATATAATATATTGTATTTGATCATCATATGAAGTTTACTTCAATTTTTTGAAAAAATCATTAGAAATATTATGATGAAGAGTTTAGTTTCAACAATATTTATTATTGTCAGAAAGTTGGATGTTCTAAGATTAAAATTCATACCCGAGTGTATATGATAGCATCTCATTCTATGGACCGGAAATTTTGTTGGTATAAAAATAATCATTAGTATTAGTCTTCATAAAATATTATTTTTTCACTCAATAATTAAGATGAATCCTTATAAATCCCTTTATAGACGGAATTATAGGCCTCTAAAATTCTATAATGATTTTGTATATTGAAATGTATTTGGACCTGAGAAAACTAACTCAATTGATGATATTTTTAAATACATCCATCATCAATTCTTAGGAAAAACTGAAAAAACGTTTTGTAGATAATAATAGACAAAATAAATAATTTGATGTTCCTAAGAATTTATTTTAATGAATTTATCTATGGAAGATATATGGCTAAAACTCTATAGGTATTTTGTTCCCATTAAAATTATTGATCACATTATTATTGTAGGATATCACATGGAACTTCCACTGATACTCTATATGGTTAATTATGTGCTAAATATACCTCTCTTAATGAAGTATATATCTAATTCATCCCATTTACTAAACTCATAGACTGTGTCGTTGGAACAAGATATTTATCTATAAGGAATAATCGAGTATGATTATTGATCAATAATTTAAAGAGATACCAAACATGAACAATAACCTAGTCATTGTTTTTTAGGTGAAACCACTGGTTTGTGGAATATATGTGGGAGACTTTAGAAGCAATTCTGTTGAGTTATCCACAATTTTGGGTAACCAATTGATGAATTTTTACATGAAATTAATTTCATGTGGGGTAGAATGTATCATCCTAAGATTTTGTGGATTTATTTTGAATCAATTTAATCTGTTTGATGTTTCCTGTTTCATAAAACACTATGTTTGGCTTTTATTACCCAGAAATCAGATTTTAACTTCTGTTCCATGAAACACTAAGTGTAACTTGTGATACACACTGCACCAAGTTTAAACGAAAAGTGTCATATTATTTTAAAAACATTAATATGATTATTAACAGATAGATATTGGAATGATGAGTTTGAATATTAATAAATAAATTAAAAAAATACATGGTTGGAAGATGAATATAATGTTAATTATTTTTTTACCAAATTATTAAAAAAATTAAAAATAAACTATTTGGAAACAAAGGAATGCAGTTTTTAACTATTCTTATGCACATAAACATATTTTCCTTTATTAAATTAAAAAAACAAATTTTGAGAATTATTTAAGTAAAATTTAAATAAAATATATTCGATAAAATATTAACATTCTCATTATGTGTTTTCTAGACCATAGGTAATAATTAATGTATCTTTATAGTTAAAATGGTATTTTTCTAAAAGGTAGTTTTGTCACCTTTTTGCACTCATAATGTAAAACTAACTAGTAATCACAGTTGAATTCACATGATGAAATTATTCAATGATATAAAAATAGTTTCACTACTCTATTAAATAATAAAATATCAACCACTCAAATAAAATAGACCATAAACTGGTAAAAGATAGTAATTTGACTCATAATAACCAGAGAAAAATATACAAAAACTATAATGTGGATTAGTTCCTTGTAAACCAGTATAGTAAAACAACAATAAAAAAACATCTACTAAAACTATATTTATAAAAAATATAAACATAACAACAATAATCATTTTTATGATCATTGTAGGATGCAACATAATCTTGATGATGAAAACAACATTTTTTGTTTCTAAATGTCCAATCCTAAAAATGGATAATGAATGAAAATAAAGAGAGTAAGGGATGTATTTATACAAAATGAGAACATGAGAGGATATTTCAATACCCATGGACTTCTCTAGCTTCACAGGCTTGAATACTATCATATATTCATATTAATGTAATGATGTGGTAGGTTCTTATTATGCTATGATAGTACTGCAGATTTCTATTTCAATATATAATGAGTTGTTGATAGAGTAGGGTGTACGTGTGGGATGGATTTTCCAAATATCCAATTGAATAGTAAAAAACACAATGCAATATAAACATCCAATTAAGCATCATATACCCAATTAAGCAGCAATATCGAATACCAGGCATACGAATGGTTATTTAATAAGGAAAACTAGAAAACCAACATAAAATTATAAATTGACCAACATTTAACAATTTAATTTCATGAAGAAACAAATGAAACCTAAAAAAGTAGACATCATTCTACATCACATAGAAATGCTATAGAAATAAACCAACTAAATATATGTAAAGTAATTAAATATTACACACTATAGTAAAAAACAAATTATTTTTCGATGAAGAATAAACTAATATATATAGGTCATTAAATCACATTAGGTTCACAGATGAAACCTTAATGCATTGAAGATAAATAATATACTATGTGTATAGATGAAATTTGTAAAGGGAAATGTAAAAATTTTATATAGTACAGCATGTTTGACTTACATTTGAAATGCATGGAAAACAGTCCGTCTCGATTCTTAGTTTTTTTTCATTCCATTATCTATTATATGGAGATGAAGATCATTGTCATGAGTTAATGTTGGCGTAGAGTCTCGAGAATGTTAGTCATTTCATTCGACCGTATCTTCACCATCAATTAAATTCAACACTTTTTTCTACATGATGATATCATTATAATGAATGAGAAGTAATCAATACATATAAGTCACAACATTAAACAGGCAATGTAAAATATAAAAGTTGGAAAATCCAAAAAATAGATGTAGTGGTTTGATAATAAATGGAAAAAATAAAATGAAATTAAGAAAAAACCAATATTTTATATGACATGTACACATTGATAGTAACCAAAAATAATGATAGAGAAACTATCCCTAAGTTGAGGATATAATTGTACATGTTATATCGAATCTTGCATTAGTGTTGATGCTGACTCTTGGAGATGCATCGCGATGGTGTTCCTAAAATAGATTAGTAGAAGGAATATTTTAGTCCCGTGGTTAATTTTTTGTATCGAATACGAATGGTAAATAATCAAAAAAATACTGCATAGTAAAAAAATTACAATGAATGTTATTGTATGAAATCCATAAGTATTCTGATAATTTTTTAGAATAATTACTCTTTTAAAATTGTTGTCTTCAAAATATTGATGATAAGTGCTGATATAATTTTCATTATCACCGATGCAGAGAACATAGTTGTAATGACCTGCCAATCCACATTGCCTTGAGAGCTCAACAAGTCATTACTAGGCCTGAAGCGACATCCCCAAGGTGCCAAAGGATGGCAATAAATACCAAAGGGTTACAAAACAAGTGCGGGATGATTTACCCCTTTTGAACATACAACAAAACCAAAAACCATAACCAAACTAATCACCTAAATGATGCATGATAAATGCTAAGAAAACTCAACCATTTATTTCATCATAAAATAACCTTGTTTACAATAGCGGAAACCAACACTAAATCAGATTAAAAATAAGAAATACAAACTAAAATACTTTGAGACAAAAACCCAACTCCATTCTCCACAAGCTCCAAGCTCCAACAGCACGGACCAGCCCAATTATCATGAAGTAGTGTTATAAACATGTGATACATTTCCTTTTCCAATATCACGGTATATGACATCTACAAAAGCACCAACGTGCCGAAGCAGGGGGAGATTAATGAAACTCGGTAGGTTTTACCTAATGACTTCCCTACCCATGCCTCTAGGATAAAACATGTTAACACATTTATATAAAACAATTCCAAAACAGTTCAAAATATAATGAGTTTCATGTCAAACCGCTTTTCCAACAAACCCATCTTTATCTTTAAAAGAAACCAAGCAGCGTTTCCAACCAAATTCCCATTTCCATTTTGGCACATTTATTCAATTTCACAAATCCACATAACCAGCCATTTCGCAAACCCGTGAAATCAACCATGCATGCTTCGTTATGACTGTTCCATACAAATAAGTGGTTTCTCCTCTATATACCAAGTCGTCACAAGGTAATTGTTTCCCATGTTCCATTACACCATTGGCACCGAGCACAAGGTCATATTTCAACCAAGCCTCATACTTAAAAGTCTCATGTTCCATTATCCATTTTTCAACAAGAACAAGGTCCTATTTCAACCAAGCCTCGTATATGCAACCTGAACACACAGCACAATTTCACAACAATCACGAGAAAAATATTCCATTCAATAGAAATCCATTCATTGAAAACCATTTTCATCAAAACCAAGTCTGTTCAACCAATTCAAACCATTTCAATAAAACCATACTTTTATTAAAATCCAATGAATGAACCAATTTCATCAAGCCATTTCAAAACCAAACCATTTCAATCAAGGAATGAAATTTGAAACTAATCCTTCAAGTTCTAAGAAAGACGAATCGATACGGAATCCACCTACCTTAACAAATTAGGCGAAACCCACCAACGGACATAGAACGCCAATGAAACCAAGTCAACTACTCTGTGAAACCTCCTTTGATTCCTTCCCCTAGTACCAAAAAAATAAAAAACAAACTTTAAATTCATCCACTATCTTATATATACCCACCTTTGGGAGTAGATATAAGGATCCATCAAGAGGGAAGAAGGATATTTATGAAAAATAATAGAAATGAGACTTACCTCGACCAACTGGTCTCTCAACGCCAAGGCAAGCCTCCAGATCACTTCCAAAATGCCTGGTAAGTGTTCTCCCACCTTCACAAGAGATAAATCCTGGATTAGGGCCATCTATGAGAAAAAACGATTGGGGTTAAAGATAAAAAGGATTAGATCCTTAAAAAATAGGACCTCTGTTGACCCCGTGTAGTGTTAGTCTACACGGTTATTCAAATCGTACGCTAACCATGCGGTAGTCACTGCTTGGAAGGGGCGATCCGAACGACCTCCTCGCACGGTTTTCCCAAACTGTGCACAAACTGTGCGGTCTCCTCTTTCCAAAGAGACAACCACCTACATGGGTTCCGCATGGTTTGGGAATACTGTGGGCAGCCCATGTGTCACCACTTTTTTCCCTTTTTTACTTTAAAAGTCTCCAAACATTCCCATCAACTTATCATATGATTCGTTTAATTCAAAAGAATAAAACATGGGTTACATACCAAAAACCAAGGGTACTACATTCTCCCCACCATTGTCCTTTTTGTCCCCGGAAAGTATAAAACCATCGCATGCCTGAAAGAGTTCTGGTCACTGCTCTTTCATTTCGTTCTTTTGTTCCCAAGTCTCTTCCATAATCTGACCATGATACCATAAAACCCGCACTAGACACATTATTTTTTCATGAAAGACTTTCTCTGGCCTATCCACAATTTGTATCGTGATATTTATCAATGAAGAATCCGAATCCAGTTCAACGTGATCCCATTTGATCTCATGGTCAGAATTAGGCTGATACTTCTTCAACTAAGATACATGGAACACATTATGCACTGCACTGAAACGTGGTGGTAATGACAACCGATATGCCACCTCGCCAACCCGTTCTAGTATCTCAAAAGGGCTTATATATCGAGGAGATAATTTTCCCTGCTTCCCAAAAAGACTATGTCAGTGCCTTGGAGTGATTATCAAAAAGACATGATCACTCACCGAAAATAACAGCGGTCTATGGCGATGATCTGCATAATATTTCTAATGACATTGTGCTGTCTCCATCCTCTTTTTTATCAACTAAATATTCTCAGTTGTTTCTTGGACAAGGCTCAGTCCAACTAGTAATGTCTCACCTGTTTCCACCCAACAAAAAGGAGAATGACCCGGACGCCAATACAAATTTTCAAATAGAGCCATGTGTACCGAGGCCTGATAACTGTTGTTATATGAGAAATCCACTAAAGGAATGTGCTCTTCCCAAGAGACACCAAAATCAATTACACACGCCCGGAACATGTGTTCCAACATCTTTATAGTCCTTTCATATTATCTATCCGTTTGAGGATGATACACTGTACTCATATTCAACTGAGGTCCCATGGATTGTTGTATGGATCGCTAAAAATGAGATGTGAACCTCAGATCTCTGTCTGATAAGATTGAAACATTTACACCATCCCTTTTTACCACATCTCAGATATGGATTTTTGAGAGATCTTCCACCGTATGAGTTTCACGAATACTGTGGAAATGGGCCGACTTGGTTAGACGACCCACAATAACCCAAATGGCATCATGTTTCCAGAACCTTCTTGGAGGACATGTAACAAAATCCATTGCTATCTGATCCCATTTCCACACTAGGATAGGTAATGATTGTAACATACTAGCTGGTCTCTGATTCTCTTCTTTAACCTGTAGACAAGTTACGCACCGCGAGACGTACTCGGCCACCTTCCTTTTCTTACTGCTCCACCAAAACTACACATTCAATACCTTATACATCTTCTATGTACTGAGGTGTACATCCCATCTTGAATGGTTATAAGCATGAAAGATTTATTCTTGACAACCCATAGGTATGACCATCCGATCTTTGAAATACAAAACTGAACTCCCATCAATCTTCCATCTCTTGATGTTCTCCCCACAATTGAGTTTTGAACTCATTGCAACACAGTGTAAATCGGATGCATGTGCCTCCTTTACTATCTCCACCAAGTCATGAACATGTGAAACTAGAAATAAAACTACAACATCATCTTTGTCTTCACATTCCATACGCATGTCTGCTAGGACCAACACCAGCTGCCACTCATCTGAAGCTTCTTACGCCAACTGAGCATACGACTTCCGGATTAATGCATCGGCCACTGAATTTCCCTTTCCCGGTGTATACATCAAGTCAAATTTGAACATTTTAAGATACTCCATCTCTCTCCACTGCCTCAGATTCAAATCTCGTTGTGAGAAAATCTGCTTCAAACACTTCTGTAAACATATTGAATTTCTCACCCAAGTGATAATAACACCATGTCTTCAAGGAATGGACAACCGCAGCTAACTCTAAATCATGTGTTGGGTAGTTCATTTCGTGAACTCTCAACTATCTTGATATATAAGCAACAACATGGTCTCCTTGCATGAGAAAACATCCAAACAAACACCCAAAAGCGTCACAATACACCACATACCCCTTTACTGATTCTGGAAAAATCAATATGGGTGATGATGTAAGGAGAACCTTCAACTCTTGAAAATATCTCTTACATTCCCCAATCCATTGGAATGAACTGTTCTTATTTTTCAATGTTGTCACAGGCAAATATAGTCATGAGAAGTCACACACAAAGCATTGGTAATAAATTGGTAAACCAAGAAAACATTGTATTTCAAAGACATTCTTCGGCGGTTGCCAAGAAAGAACAGCTTCTTTCTTTTTTAGATCCACTGAAACAACTCTCTCAAAACAAAAATGGCCCAGAAAGCTTACCTCTTGTATCCAAAAATAAAATTTTGATAATTTGGCATAAAACAGATGGTCTTTCAAAATTTGCAACACTATCACCAAGTGTTGCTCATGCTCAGCCATTGTTCTTGAATACACCAATATGTCGTCCACAAACACCACAACAAATGAATCCAGATATCACTGTAATATCTGATTCATCAATTCCCTAAAGACTACTAGTGGATTTTAAGACCAAATTGCATGGCTACATACTCATAGTGGCCATATCTTCTTCTGAAGGATGTCTTCAGAATATACTCCTTCCAAACATGCAACTAGTGATATCCAGACCGCAAGTCAATCTTAGAGAACCACTGAGCTCCCCTCAAATGATCAAACATGTCATAAATTCATGGAAGTGGATACCTATACATTATCATAAATTTTTTAAGTTTATGATAATCCACACATATCCTCAAAGTTCCATCCACTTTCTTAACAAACAAAACTAGTGATGCCCACAGAGACACGCTTGACCGAATAAAACCAGTGTTTTGCAGTTGTTCCAATGTCTCTTTCAATTCCTTTAACTCCATTGTTGACATCCTATAATATGGATGTGATATAGGACTGGTCCCTAGAAGGGGATCAATTGTAAACTCCACCTCTCTTACAGGTTGTAACACTAAGAAGTTTTCAGGAAAAACCTCAGGAAATTGATCCGTGACTATAAGAAAACTGTTATTTGTGATCTCATGCATCAATTCCAAGTTTAAAACAGCCAACTGGTAAGATATAGTTGCCACTACTAGCGCCAAAAAGCTAATTGTACTTTTCTTCACCACTCTTTCTTTTCAATAGAGATGCTCGACACCATCCTCAGTCGCAAAACTCACTGTTCTGCTATAACAGTCGATGGGGTCCTTGAACTCTATTAACCAATCCATACCCAGGATTATATCATAGGCATCTATCTCCAGCATAGATAAATCCCATTTCATCTCAGTTCCATTAACAATTTCATAACATTCTATACACACAAAGGCTTTACATTATATTTCACCAAGGGTAGTTTTTAGTTTCAAAATAGAAGGCATCATTTCCAGTTTTAAGTTCAGAAAATCAGCAATACGAGTACCAAGAAGGGAATACGATGCACCATTATCGAACAACACTTTAATGAGGGTATAATTCAAAATAATTGTACCTCTCACCGTAGACGGACCATAATGGTCATCCACAATCAAATGTTCTGCTCCATATAATTGCTTTGTTACTGCTCTTTTCTCCTTATTTCTTTGTTGAGATTTCCATGCCTGAGGAGTCATGGTATTCCTGGAATCACAATAGCTATCTCTTTTCTGCTGGCGATATTGATTTCGCTATCCTTTCCCTGTTGAAGAAAAAGATGCTTGCGACACCTGAGAAATGTCACGAATACCTGGCCGTGGGGAACTACGAAAATATCTCTGAAGATACCCATATTGTTGCAATTGTGGAAAGATCTTCATGGGGTTGTACATTATCGATTCATGTGATCGATCGAGTCATATTGAAATAACCTAGATTTCATCATGGTGCATGGAGGAAGATTCACTAATGCAGTAGTCTGATTCTGATTCCCACTCCCTCCTTGGAAGTATGTGCCCCTCTTAAGCTTGTTCCCAGTATTAGAGTTCCCACATGTTCTCATTGTTATCATCATACTTCCTCCTCCCATAAATCATGAGATATATCTTTCAGCCACTGTTGGTCTATTTACCATCTCCATATAATCTGTAATACAGAGCACAACTATCTTCGAGTGAATCTCGTATTGCAACATTGATTCAAAGAAGCCGGACTTCAGCGATGCACACATATCATCTTCCAGTGGAAAGATCACTAATTTCTTAAATTTAGATTCATACTCCATGACAGAGATATTCTCCACCTTCAGGCTGAAAAAGTATGTCGTCCTCTAGATCTTGAACATGTGAGGATAGAATTGTTTATTGAATAATTTCTCAAATTCCTCCAAGCATAGGCCTTGATCCACCTTGTCCTGCACCACTATTTTCCACCATTATCATCCAAGATCCTCTAGTATATACGTTGCCAACATTATATTCAGTTCTACTAGTATGCCAATGAAATCGAAGATACGATTCATCCTACCCATCCAGGCCTGTGCCCTTTCTGGATCGGAATCACCCCGAATGATTGGTGGATTCTACATCTAGAACTGGACGGAAAGGTCTACATGGCTTGAATCATCCCTCCGATTCCCCATGTCCACAGACATAAACACTTAATCTATACATTGGACTTGTTGTTGGTTCACCTGTGGCTCAGGTGCGACCAGATTCTCCATAGCCTCTTCCATTTGGTTTCTACGACGCCTAACTGGTACCATTTTTTAAACAAACTACGCATGCCATTATTCTCACTTCCTAGAAACTGAAGGCTTATCATTTCAATTTATCTCACATCACTATCACAACATTGATTTCCAAACATCCAACATTTCCCCATTTACCCATTTCAGAAAAATCTTTTCATTATTTTGAAAATCAATCCATTTTCAAAATACATCTATAAATTTCTTTTAAAATTATTTCATTTGAAAACGACTTAAATTTTTTTTCAGAAATCCTGATTTTTCATAAAATCATAATCCATTTCTCAAATTGATGTATGCAATCCGAGTGGGATTTCATTCCTCTAATTCATTTCATGCTCATATCATTGTCTAAACACATGAAAATGAGGTGTGTTATCCTATAAGTGTCTCCAAAACACTTGTGTACCCAACTCCATGGAATCATGATGTTCAGTATAAAAAGGTTAGCTACATCTTTTTATTCTCTACATTATATGTTCCTATAATCCTACTCATTCCTAAGATTACCTCCCAAGGAATAGACATGTAATAATTCAACTCCAAGCCCAACAAAAACGGATGACTACTTGTTCCACAAGGATAGGAACAACATGATTGCATACACCCCATGGACTGAAAAAACTGATACCATTTGTAATTACCCACCAATCTCTATTGGCTTAAGAGCTAAACGAGTCATTACTAGGCCTTAAGCGATATCCCCAAGGCACCAAAGGTTGGAAATAAATGTCGAATGGTTTCAAAACAAGTGGGGGACAATTTACCCTTTTTAAACATACCACATAACAAACAACCATAACCAAAATAATCAACTAAATGATTCATGATAAAAGCTAAGAAAACTCAACCATTTATTTCATCATAAAACAACCAAGAGTAACATTGTAGAAACCAACACTAAATAAATGTAAATAGCGGAAAGACAAACTAAAAGACTACGAGATGACAACCCAACTCCATGCTCCCCAATATCATTGTTCCAACGTCACGAACCTTCCCAAGTATCACGAAGTATTGCTATAAACATGTAACACATTCCCATTTCCAACATCCCGGTATATGGCATCTGCAAAAGCACCAACGTGCCAAAGTAGAGGATTAGTAATGAAACTCAGTAGGATTTTCTTGATGACTTCCAAACCCATGACTCTAGGATAAAACATGATAGCAGAGTTGAATAAAACAATTTATATAAAAAAACTCCAAAATAGTTCACAATATAACAAAATCCATGTCAAAACCATTTTCCAAAAAAAACCCATCTTTCTCAAGAAAAGAAACCAAGAAAAGTTTCCAATCAAATTCCCATTTCCATTTTGACACATTTATTCCATTTCACAAATGCACACCACCAACCATTTCACAAACACGTTAAATCACCCATGCATGCTTTGTTATGATAGTTCCATACTCATTAGAGGTTTCTCATTGATCTAGAAAGTCATCACAATGTAATTGTTTTTCATGTGCCATTACACCTTTGGCACCGAGCACAAGGTCATATTTCGACCAAGCCTCGTACTTAAAATTCGCATGTGCCATTAAACATTTGACACCAAGCACATGGTCCTATTTTAACCAAGCCTTGTTTAAGCAACATGAACACACACCACAAATTCACAACAATCATGTGTGATCCATCCTTTCAATAAAACACCTTTCATTGAAAAAAAATTCCATCAGAACCATGTGTGTTCAACGAATTCAAACCATTTCAATAAAACCGTACTTTCACTAAAAACCAAAGAATGAACCAATTTCATCATGTCATTTCAATACCAAACAATTTCAATCAAGGATATCAATTTGAAACTTAACCTTCAAGTTCTAAGAAAGAGGAATCAAGAGTGAATCCACCTACCTCAATGAATTACGCGAAACCCACCAACGGACGAAGAATGCCAATGAAACCGAGTCAATAACTCCCTCAAACCTCCTCAGATTCCATCCCCTAGTACCAAAAAACCAAAAACTGATTTAAAATTTGTCCACTACCTTAGATCTACCCACCATGGTCATAGATCTAAGGATCCATCAAGATGGGGAAGGAAATATAATAAAACTAAAGGAAACGAGACTTACATAGATCTACCATCCTCTCAATGCCATGGTACGCCTCAGGATCGCTTCTGAAATGCCTTGTAAGTGTTCTCCCACCTTCACTAGAGAAAAATTCCGAGTTAGGGATGTATAAGAGAAAAAATGAGGGGGATTAATGATAAAACAGATTAGATCCTTAAAATAGGATCTAATTTGACCCCGCACATGGTTAGTCTGCACGGTTGGTCAAAGCGTGCGCTAATCGTGTGGTAGTCACTGCATGGAAGGTGCACTCTGCACGGCCTCCCCTCATGGTTTTACCAAACCATTCACACACTGTGTGGTCTCCTCTGTCCAATGTGACCACCACCCGCACGACTTCCGCATGGTTTGGTAAAATCGTGGGAAGCCCATGCGTCACCATTTTTTTTCACTTTTTCACTTTAAAAATATCTAAACATTCAAAACCATTTCTCATATGCTTCATGTACTAAAAAACCATAAAAACGGTTACTTACTAGAAACTGGGGTACTACATTTGTATGTGTTGAGTTCTGAAGAATGTTTTGTATTGTGAATGTTGTAACTAGTTACTTCTAGTGACAACAAAAAATCCATTTATTTGAAATGCATTAGCTCTGGAGGGATCCAAACTCATCCTTGAACTATTTTGTAATTAAAAACTATGAATTTAAAAAGAAAATCAAATACATGAAAACAAACGAAGTGCAAGATTCTTACTTATATCAGAGCATCTGTAAACTATGATTCTGTATTTCTTAGGAATGAAATAACCTACGTTTTGAAGGGAATGATAGATTTATAGTCTTTGTCATATATAACCACCATTTAATCTATAAACCTATTGTATTTATATTTATTTGATGTCGTGGTGTTATATCAATGCAACTAAATTCGTATACTAAGAGTATACCAATGAAATATTTATAAATAAAGGAATACATTAAATAAATACTGCAGAGGTTTGTAGCTTGTTGATTGTTTAGAATTTTGGCACAAAATTTTCCCATCTGCAGTTTATACAGATTTCATGCAATATTTGAATGATTAAAAAAAGTATGAGTTATTCAATATTTTACTATTTAAAAAAAATCAAAAACTTGTTATGTCTGAGATAATTAGTAATATTAGTATATTCATGATTTTAGGAAATACATATATATTGTTGTAGATGACATAGAAAAATTAAAAAATCAATATATGGTACTTACCTCCAGTAACTTTTTAACGTAAGAAATTACATTTTTTATTCTAATATGGTAAATGTGTAACAAAAAATTATTTATGTGTTGATGGTGGTCATTGAAATTGTGAATGGTTGATGAATCGAGTTATGATAAATGTAGATAATGATGCATTTAAGACAATATTTTTTGTAGATTTCATTCACGTTGTTTGTATTAGTAGATAGAATTGCTGGAAAAATAATATCAGTTATCCTTTTGCTACTTTAAGAGTAATGGACTGCTGGTATTTCCAAGTTGAGTAGTACTTTTGAAGCATTAATTGGTGTGGTGATAATAACCGATGCAAGAACATGTTGAAGAGAATATGAAGAATGTGAAGTGACTACGTTGTAAACAATATAGTGAAACCCTATAATATGTTGGAGACAATAAGAATAATTTCTAAACATTACATTCTACAATAAGGCATAACAGTTACTAGAATATTAAAATTTGTAATAAGTAATAAAAGTTGTTGGAATGTTATAGTATGTGGTATGGCTTAACAGATTATGGAACTTAGAAGCTTCATGAACATTATAGTTTTTAGATTATAATAAGGAATAACAGATTTATTGAACATATCATAGACTAGAAGAGATTAATTACTAAACAATATAGTGTAACTGTAGAACATTATAGGCAACGTAAGCATAATTTCTAAAAATTAAAATTTGAAATAATGAATAATAGATTATTGAACATTGCAGCTTTCGAAAGGTTATTATTGATTAATTAACATAACAGATACTAGATCATTAAGGATTCATGTTTTCAAAAAGGGATAACAGATGATGAAACATAAAATATTGTGGAACATTATAGTTTTCATACATTATTGTTTTTAATAAGACATTAAATATTATAGTTGTGTTCTTAACAAATGTTGTGACATGTTTAACAACATAAACATATTTTCATGTGAATAATTAGTAAACATAATAGTGTGTAAGAAATAACATTTTGTTATCTATAGCTAGATTTTTTATAGGTAATTCAGTTTTCCCCAACCTACTACAAGATCAGTACATTTGAGGACTCATTTTTGTCTTTCATGTACTCATACATTATATTAGAAACCCCCAGTTATACTTTATTTCCATGTCTCTGAAAGAAATCATAGTATTTGTGTTGGTAATTGAAATATTTTATTTTAATTTTAGTGAGAAGAAAAGGATGTTATCCATTCATCGTCAAAAACAATTAAAACCTTTTGTATTGTTTTTCCAATAGACTATATAGAATATGATGGACGTAGATGTGCAATACTTTCTCTAAAATGAAAAAGAGATGAAAAAATATGAGTTTTTTAGGAAAAAAGTATCAATCTTAACAGTGTATGAATTATACAGATTTTGATCAAACTAAAAGTGATTTGTACTGAAATGTACCTATTAAATATTGTTCTCGAATGACTTTGTTAATGAAGTCTAGAAAAGAATTGAATAAAAAACTGAACAGTTCTATATGGACATCGATCTGTGTAGTGAATCAATTTTATCAATCATGTATTTCCCCCAAGTATCTCCCTTGATTAGGATCAATTTGAATATTTTGTGTGATTTAGCATAGCACTTCACATATGAGTGGTTTTTAATTTGTAATTAAATGGAAGTTAGTAATTGAACATTTAATTTTGGTCTCCTAAATCAATGAATTTTTAATGTAAACCTTTAAAAATCATATGTCACATATCAACTAAATAAAAAAAATTCCTTTAATAGAAATACATTGTATTAGTGTTATGAAAATAGTATATAAGATGTTATTTCTTGACAAAATAATCTCACATAAGAATCACATAAAATCTAATCAATAGCAGCAACATCAATGTTGAGCGATTAGTTTCACCATAGATTCAATACACAGACTTGTGTCTTCAATGTTTCATCAGCATAAATATTAATCTCCTTCAATGGAAAAATTAATCAAGATGTGTTTTTAGTTCTGTATGTTTTTAATTAGGGTATAAATTTAAAATATGAAGTTCCAATGTAATTCATGTGTTTCTATATTTCTATAATTGATAAAAACATTGAAATGTATATATTTTAAACAAAATGATACCCAAGAAAGGTTATTTTTTTTATAGACACTGTTTTGTGTATAGGTAGATGTTTGGTTATCTCTATCATCAACAAAAATTTTCAAACACCATTGGTGATGTCACTCTATATACTGAAAAATAAATTTATGCATTATAGAACACATGATATAGAAGATATAAAAAAATAGAATACAAAGATTTGTCTTGACTCTTATTAATAGTTTTTTAATAAGAAAATGTCAAATTATATTGTCTTCTTTGTGATTTAGAAGGCCATCTATCACCCATGTGGGTTATATTTATTCTTCGAATGAATTCATGATACTCAGAATGACTACCAATTATATTTTCCGATTTGATGATGGTCCCCCATGTGTGTAACAATCAAAAGAGTATTATTCCATAACCCCACTGATTGGTCTATATTTATATGAAACATAATGGGTACTCCGATCACAAAATTAATTTTCTGTGTAGAAATCCTAGAGACATTGATACCATTTAAAATGTAAATTGTATAGAGGTTCCTAGGTCGATCTGTATAAAAACATGTTTTTGAAAGAGAATCATAACTGTAGTAATCATTTCCCCCAGATGTACTAATAGTTTGTATGTATTCACCGACTTCCTGAAAGACGTCACATGTTGGTGTGAATATTGAATGAACATTCAATTATGATACATCTCTAAATATTTCATTGAATTTTGGGTAATAAAATTCAACAAATGTAACAACAGGGATTTAATTTTTTAGAACATATGCTGAAGGTATTTGAATTAATGTGTCCCCACCACTAATCTCACCAATGTGTCCCTCACCAATATCCAAAATCTACTTAGAAAATTCTTGAACTTCTTTAGATACATCATTTCAATCTGTGGATTGAAACCATGTGTTTTGTTTCAATGTAATATCCATATACTGTTTCCATAGATATGATGACCATATACGTGCAAATATTGTGTAACTTTTATCAACACCAGGGATTATAAGAATTATTTTTCTGAAATATCTACCTAGGAAAACTGTTAAACCACCAAATATTAAATAAGAAGAATTTTCATTCTTACTGATAATATATCTCATAATGTATTATCAAGTGCTTCAAAAAATTATTTATGAAGAATTGGAGCCTCATCCAGATAATCAATTTTTTTATTGTATATGTTCGACAACATCACTCCCTTGATAAATATTGTTGGACGAGTTGTCATATGTAGATATTGGAATTAAAAATTTAGAATGTGTTCTCCTCCCACCTAGTAGGAGTAATGTTGATATTAAACTGGAAGAAACAACAAAAAAATTAAATTTTAAACCTAGTAGACATGTCAAGACACTCTAGATAGGTTTTTTACCCATCACACTAAATCCACGCAAGGAAAAAATATTGCAGTAGCATAACATAACGTATACATAATTCTTCATATAACTTCTTTTTGTTCAATAATAACTGTAATGTGTAATGATGTATACTCATTATAAATGTTTTCCTTATTGTAATTAGGCACATATATAATCAATATATTTGGTCTTATAGCTATTGAATAATCTGGATTGGCATTAGAAGATAGCATTATAGCGATTACCCATTTTTATAGAGAATGTTGTCTCTTTCAATCAAACCTTAAATTTGTCATTATTGATCTATGAGTGTCATGTCTATAAGATAAGTAAATAGTATTACATATAAATATAATAACATAGATATAGATTGAATGATACAGTATGATATATTTCCATGTATTTGTAATTGGTATTTTTTGGAATATTTAACATCTTTTGATTGAATCATCTTGGTTTGAAGACAAACAATGCCAGGTCAATAAATTTTATTTGGGAATAACATTATAGTGAACAGTGATTGCAAAAAGAGTGTCTCGTTCTACAAGAAGATACATCTTATATTTTTTCAATAAACTCGTTGTTTTGTAATAACAGTCCCATGGCCCAATAGGTTTGTTTGAATGTATAATGAGTAATGTTGTTCTTCATTCTATATGATTCATATAAAGTAACACCTCTGACCATTTTATGTAGAATACACAAGTAATAATTTTCCCCAAAAGATGGTGGCATATAGTACAATATTCCAATACAGAATTCATGTTTTCACAGATACCATTTCTTTTCACGATAGTGGTAGACAAATATTTTTGGGAATTATGCATATGTAGTATTCTTCCATCTTTGTACAATAGATTTTCTTCAAATCAAGATGTGGACATGGTATCATAAATTTTTCTATTATTTAATATGTCATTAATATTTTCATAAAATTCATATGTCAAACTATTTTTCAGATGTAAATTAATCTATAGTATATCAACTTGAGGATATATCTAAAATGGATATCATTAGAAATGATCCTCGAAGAATATTCAAATGGTGGGATTTACCGGTAGTCATATTACATTTTAATCATGCTGACATTATTGTCGGACATATGTTTGGTGTTTTTTTCATTGAGTGTTGTGGTTACATGATCACGACCCATGATTATAAATTTAAAAAGATATTTGATATAGGATGACTAATTTAAATTTTAGATATTTATATGAGCTTTATATTTTAACATCATAATTTGATTTTATGGCATAACAAACAAATTGTGAAATGCTATACCAATTTTTACAACAATACATCTATGATTTCATCTTTGATATGCGACATTACATTCATAGTCCATTGTTTTATATGAAACAAATATTTTTGGTTAATAATTTGATCATTTTCCATTCCTTATACAAGGTGAGTGAGGATTCTCATCAACACAAGGCCAATAGATCCTAAAATTTAAGACTTCTTCATTATGTTTTATGAAGGTACCTCTATTTGGAATATATACCGAATTTTCTTTTTTTATTGTATGTTGGAGTAAAAAAAATGTATTTATGACTAAGAAATAATAGAATATTCACATGCAATAATCCTATTTTCTATAACTCCACAATAAAAAAATAACAGTGGATATTGAAAGGTTGTTGAAAACACATGTTAAAAACATGTAACATTTTCTGGTAAAATTAGTCATTATATAAGTTGAATATATCAGTGGTGTTGTTTCATCCCTACTCAAGAATTTATAAAGAAACATCCTTCACGTAAATCATTCATGAGTTTCTCAACCATAATATTTAAAATCCACGATAGTATATGAGGACAGTCTTATGCGAGAAGGTTTTTTACATTAATAAATCTCGAAACATGAGGCCACATTGGATTACATGTAAATGATAAAAAAGTATATAGGTACCTATCCCAATTACAGAGTGACAAAGCATAGTGGTAATTTTAAATCATATTCCTCAGACATCTTATAAATGTGGAAGGTAAAATTCTATGCTTCCTATATAAATACCCTTCTCAGTCGCCTATAAGGAAAGCACCTTTCATCTCATTATATAGTTCTTCCTTCAATGGATTTTGATAAAATAGAATAAAATATAGATTTTGAGACTCAACCATTGTATATGCATCTACACTAAACTGTTGTAGATGCATCTTTGAATAAATTATACTCGATGAATCATTGTAATGGAATTGATGGTGAAAGGATAAATATACTTTCATTTTTTCTTTTCTGAGTTTTTAACTTTAATTGAAGGGTGTCGCATGAAGAAATATGTTATTGACATATCCTTCCCCTAAATATGGGAAAACCAATTGATATTTTATAGTAATGTATAGTGATATAAGTTCATATATGCCCTGAAATTCATGAAATGTTCTTTTAATGATGATATATCTCTTATGATTTAGATCATCAATGTCATCGATAATGAGCACTGTAATCTAATAAGTAATTGGTGAGATGTATAATTTTGCATCTCTTCCTCCTCTTTTATATTTTTATAGTAAATTTCAAAGTGAAATTTATTCTAATGACCTAAATTAGATTTAATGTTAAAAATTTAATCTAATTAAACTTTAAGAAAATTAAAATATAATATTACAAAGTAAATAATATAGATGAAAAAATGGTTATGAATTAATATTGATTACTTTTCACTATTCATCCAAATATAAATCTTCTGAGAAAAATAAATAAAAGCCACCTTATGATAATTCCGGAATTATAAATTAAAAAATATAGATTTATTTTATCAAATTATGTATCAAAATATTTCTAAAATTAATTTTACCATTATTAACATAATGACTAAAAATGCAGTTCTTTTGAGAAAATATTCTTTCAAAACGTATAAATACAATACAAAAAATTATATTTTTTATCAACATTATGAATTAGTTATATATAAAGTTAGAACTAATATTTAAAAATTGGTTTTTAAAAATTTTATAATTATTTTTAATGTCTATGTTATAACTGTAGATTTTAATTAATTATAATAACAACATGTTATTTCATAGAAACACAGTGTTGTTTGTAACTCCATCCATGTTCATATAGTATGTAACACAACCGACATCTGTGTTGGGTGTAGAAAAAGAATTAATTGGGGTATCATATAATTAAATAATATCATGGTGTATATTATAATTCCAGAATAACTTGGTGCTCTTATATAACACGAATTGTATTCAGTGTTGTGTGAAATAAAAAGTATTAAAAATATTAAATTAAATCAAGAAAAAAATATTTCACAAAAAATCAAGGTGTTATATCATACATACCTTAAAATGAATTTCACAATTCAAATTCATCTAGGATATATATGGATTAATACAATTATGTCCCATTAATAGAAACTCCACGTCATAAAAAACAGTACTAAAAATTCCTTTAAATAAGAGAATGTTGGAAACATAATGGTTACCCAAATTAACTAAAATGTTGGATTCCATTGTTGATTCATTAAGGTTTTCCTTATGACTTTTCCATTCCTTCTTGTTTTTAAAATCACAAACACCTTATACTTAAGTAAATATTATTATTACTCAAATAAGGAAAATTTACTTCCTTAAGGAAATTTACCTTAACCTAGATTTTCTTATACTTAGCCATTTTTCCCTTCAAATCAAAAGCCGGAATCACAACCAAATTGTCAGAGCCTTATAATGAAATGTTGGAGTATTCTGTTTTTAGGATCCGAATCTTGGATGTGATCTCTAATATAGTTTTAATCCAAATTCTGGATTCCAAACTCTGAAGCAGTTCTAATTCGAACTCTTTAGAAGATCGACTCCGAACTCTTAAGAAGTTCGACTCTGAACTCTTAAGAAGTTCGACTCCGAACTCTTTAGAAGTTCGACTCTGAACTCTTAAGAAGTTCAACTCCGAACTCTTAAGATGTTCGACTCCGAACTCTTTAGAAGTTCGACTCCGAACTCTTTAGAAGTTCGACTCCGAGCTCTTTCGAAGTTCCACTCCGAACTCTTAAGAAGTTCGACTCCGAACTCTTAAGAAGTTCGACTCCGAACTCTTTAGAAGTTCAACTCCGAACTCTTAATAAGTTCGACTCCGAACTCTTAAGAAGTTAGACTCCGAACTCTTTATAAGTTTGACTCCGAACATTTAAGCAGTTCAACTACAAACTCTACAGATTTAGAATCCGATTTCTGATGAAACCAGACTCTGATTTTCTATAAAATAGAATCCGAACATTTCTTAACATAGACTCCGAACATCATTTTGGTTAGACTATGAACCTTTGACTTGCTTAACACTCAGAACTATTAATTAGTCTTTACTTACATTTGCTTCATTCCAAAACGATGTCATACATTCAGTTATACAAAGTTTGTCATAAAACGATGTCGTCTATTCGGTTTCTTATTAATCGTTGGTTGAGATACACGTGTACAATTCCTTCTGAATTTCATGGAAAATATGACCGTTGGAATAAGGAGCCGACCGTTGAAAATTTGCCTATAAATAGGAGCTCATTTGAAAGAGCTCAGTGCTGAAAGGCTGACTGATCTTCGACTCATGTGATTACATACTTGAAGTGATTTCTAGAGATAGAGGCTCTTATTAACTCTCAAAGCGTCGTGCGACTCCGAATGTTGGTGATTACATTCAAGGACTTCCGAGGATAGGAAGAAAGTGGTGCCGACTACCTTGAAGTTCGAGGGCTTCCTTGCTGAGGAAGACATAGGTTTCCAACTACCTTGAAGTTGAGGTCTTGCGGGTATAGCTAGACAGAGACACTCCGATCTTCATATCGAGGGCTTACCCTGGTGTGGGTAAGACAGACTTGCTTGAAAGTATAAATCAAGGGACCTTTATCCAAGTTTGTTGGATACCCATCTCTTTGGGTTAAAAGACTTATATCTTGTTAATTGTAGTTTAACTACTTGTTTAATTTCCACTGCATTTTTTATTATAAGGAAATTATAACTTTCTTATACTTCCTTACTTGTACTCTGTTTCATTTAGATTCTATACGCTTTAAGGTAGAATCTCATATTGTAATCTTTTGTTAAGTTTCAATTTCAGGAACCATATTTCTGGAACCCACATTCGAAATCTCTTTCCAAGTTTTCATTTGGTATTAGAGGTGTTGTGAATTTTCTTAGGTTTAACATTGTTAAACTTAGCCCTTTCCTTTACTCGAGGAAAACATAGTTATTTTTAACTAACATTAAAGGTTCCAAAGGAATTTTTAATGTATACAATTCACCCCCCCCCCTCTCATGTATATTGAGCATCTACATCACTATTTCGATCCTACAATTGGTATCAGAGCGAGGTTTCTGAGATACTTATACTTACGAATAATTTTTTCTTTCTCACTTTATCATTCCAAAAATTTCCATTCCGAACTTTATCATTCCGAACTTTCTCATTCCGAACTTTGTTATTACAAAACTTTTACTACTAACAAATTTGTGTGCCAAGGGTTGTTCTAGTATGGCAGGAATTAATGTTGGTTCGATTGATAATCTAAATCCTACAAGACCACCTATATTTTATGGTAATGACTATGAGTACTGGAGAGATTGAATGAAGACTTTTGTTATCAACATTGGAGTGGATAATTTTGTAATGATTACTGGTGATTATAAAATTCCTGACAAGGAAGTTAGAACTTTCACTAACCAGGAAAAGCAAGATTATCAACTTTATTATAAGGTACGCAATACTCTACTGTGTTCAATGACTAGAAATATATATATCCAAATTTCTCCTTGTGAAGCAGCTAACTGTATCTGGAAGAAGATAGAAGTTACACACTTTGGGACTTCTAAAGTGATTGAAACTAGAAGAGCTTTGCTTAGAGCTGAATATCATGGCTTCAACTTTCCTTATGGAGAACCAATCTGTAAATTTCAACAGAGATTCATGACTATAGTCAACAGCTTAAAATCTATGGGAGAGAAAGGTTTAGATGATGAAGCTCTTGTGGATAATATAATTAATATTATTCCCAATGAGTGGGAATCCAAAAGAACAGATATAGATGAAAATAGGAAGGTAACTCAGATCTCTCTTGATGAGCGTTTTGGAACTCTTCTTCAACATGAAACCAGAATGAAGAGAGATGAAGACAACATCAAGAAGAAGAATGAAAATGGTACTGTTGCTTTTACTACAACTTCAAATCAGATGAAAGCTAAGACTCCTGAGAGAGTAACCAGATCTTAGTCTAAGAAAGTTATTTTCCAATCATAATCTAGTGAGAGTGAAGTCTCAGAAAATGAATTAGCAAATATTGCTTGAAGGATGAACAAGATAGCTGGCCAGAGAAATTTCCAATCAAATTATAAGAAAAAGGAAAGGAAAGATAAGAAAGATGGAGAAGTTACCTGTTATGAATGCAAGAGAGATGGACATATATGACCATATTGCACTATGCTCAAAAAGAATGATAGGAAAAAAAGACATTCAGACAAGAACAAAAAGAAGTATTATAAAGAAAAAGATAAGAAATTTCTGAAAGCTAATGACACCTGGAGTGCCATTGGTGGTGACTCTTCAGATGAATCTTCTGAGTATGAATCTTCAGGCTAGAAGAATCTTGGTCATATAGCCAGATTACCTATTGATAATCATTGTCTTATGGCTAAGGTACGAAATTCGGAATCATTGACCAATGTTTCTTTAAATTCCAATGATAGTAAGTATTATAACTCTTCTGATGATGAATCATCTTCTGATGAGGAAAATAATTTACTTACTTATGAAGAAGTATCTAGGTTTTCTTAACTTCTTAAAATTGATAATTCCAAACTCAATAAGAAAATTGATAAGGCAAACTATAGGAATTATATTCTTACAAAAGAGATATCAGATCTTTCTAAAGATCTTGATAAGAAAAATACTGATTTAGAAAGTATTTCAAAGAATCTTGAGGAAGTATGTTCTAAGAAGAACAAACTTTCTAAAGAATTAGAAAAAGTAATTTCTAATAAAAATTTTTTTGAGCCCAGCTCTAGTTCTAAAACTAATGATTTTGAGAATAAAAACTTGGTTGTAAAACTCAAGTCCGAATTTTTTCCTTAAAGAAGTGTTTATCAAACATTACCCATGGTAAGGAAAATTTTGATAAAATGTATTCTCAAATACGACCATTATGAAATAAATCTGGATTTGGTTATACCCATGAAAAACCAATTTTCAGTAACAATTATTTTGTTCCTAAAAGTGCCCCATTTTGTACCAAGTGTCAATGTGGTGGTCACTAGGAAAAGAATTGTTCCTTAAACAAAACCCAATCTTTAGGATTTCACAAAGCTTACTTCTCTATGAAGATGTGGGTTCCTAAAATTTTATTATCTGTAAATCTCGGATCCAAACAAGTTTGGATTCCGAAAGTCTAATTTTTTTTCTTGATTTCAAGAAAATAAAGAGAGTACCAGCAATAATACATGGTACATGGATAATGGATGTTCCCGGCACATGACTGGTAACAAAAGATTTTTTGAAAAAATTATCAAAACGAAAGGAGGAAAGGTAACTTTCAGAGATAATGCTAAGGGAGAGATTGTTGGTATTGGTAATATTGTTCTTCTTGGTAAAACCTTGATTTCTAATGTTCCATTTGTTAAAGGTCTTATGCACAAACTCATTAGCATAAGTCAGTTATGTGATGAAGGTTACCTTGCGAATTTTAGGAATGATAACTACTTAGTTCACAATTCCAAAGAAGAATTTGTTCTCTCAGACAATAGGTAAGAGAATGTTTACACTCGGAACTTAGAAGACCTCAGAAGCCAAGATTTACCTTGCCTAAGTGCAATGGAAGATTACTCCTGGTTATGGAATAGAAGACTAGGTCACTATAACCTTTGGAACCTATATAAACTCTCTAAGAAGAAACTAGTTAAGGATCTATCAGAGCATAGATTTGATTCTTCTAAAGTTTGTGATCCTTGTCAATATGGAAAGCAATATAAATCTAGTTTTAAATCAATCGGTGATGTCTCAACAACCAATGCATTACAGTTAGTGCACATGGATCTTTTTGGTCCAACACAAACTGGAAGTATTGGAGGCAAATACTATGTGTTTGTTCTAGTAGATGATTACACTAGGTTTACTTGGGTCTATTTTCTAGCAAAGAAGTCTAAAGCTTTTTAATATTTCAAAAGTTTTAGAGCTCAAGTTAAAAATGAGAAAAACCTTCCATTGAAAACTATTCATAGTGATCATGGAGGATAATTTCAAAATTATGATTTTGAAACTTTTTGAAGTAAGAAAGGTATTACTCACAATTTTTCAGCACCTAGAACTCCTCAACAGAATGATGTAGTTGAAAGAAGAAATTGAATTTTTCAAGAGATTACTAGAACCATGTTGAGTGAATATTCTATTTCTAGACATTTCTAGGCTGAAGCTGTAAGTACTGCTTGCTATACTATAAATCGAGTTTTAATTAGACATTTTCTTAATAAAACTCCTTATGAGTTATGGAATGGTAGAAAACCAAGACTTTCCTACATCAATGTTTTTGGTTGCAAGGTATTTATTTTGAATACTAAAGATAACCTACATAAATTTGCACCAAAATCTGATGAAGTAATTTTCTTAGGATATTCCACAACCTCTAAGTCTTATAGAGTTTTTAATAAAAATACTTGCACTGTTGAAGAAACAGTACATGTAAAATTTGATGAGTCAGATCATTTTGTTTTTAAAACATCCCTACCTTGTTCCTCAGATGTGTTTTCAAAAACTGATTATCAACCTTTGATAGAAGAACCTTCTGATAAGGATAATGTTCTAGTAGATACTTCTGAAACATTTAACCTAGAAGACTTTCTACCCTATGTTGATGAACAGGTTTTACAAAACCCAAATCAGGTGTTTCTTAAGAATCATCCCAGTGATAGTATCATTGGTGATGTAAATCAACCTGTAAGGACTAGAAGTTCCTTATAAAATGAAGTAGAACATCTAGAATTTATTTCCCAATAAGAACCTAAAAGCACTGATGAAGCTTTTGGTGATGATGATTGGATTAAAGCCATGCATGATGAACTAAATGAATTTGAAAAGAATAAAGTCTGGACCTTGGTTGAAAGTCCTATGGAAACTTCTGTTATTGGAGTAAAATGGGTTTTCAGAAATAAATGCGATGAAAATGGAGTCATAGTAAGAAATAAATCTAGACTTGTTGCTAAAGGCTATAATCAGCAAGAAGGAATAGACTATGAAGAAACCTATGCTCCAGTAGCTAGACTTGAATCTATCCATATTCTACTTGCCTTTGCAGCATTCTTTAATTTCAAACTTTTCCAAATGGATGTGAAATGTGCTTTTCTTAATGGTTATGTTCAAAAGGAAGTTTTTTGTTGAACAACCTCCTGGTTTTGAAGATACAAAACATCATGATCATGTTTTAGACTTACCAAAGCTTTGTATGGTCTTAAACAAGCCCCACGAGCATGGTATGATAGACTCACTGGATTTTTGCTTCAAAATAACTATTTTAAGGGAAATGCAGATCCAACTCTTTTTATAAAGAAATATAAAAAAATGTTTTGATTGTTCAAATTTATGTTGATGACATCATATTTCGATCAACTCAGCAATCTTTGATCGACTCTTTCTCAAGTCTAATGAAATCTGAGTTTGAAATGAGTATGATGGGTTAGTTAAAGTTTTTCCTTAGTTTTCAAATTTTCCAAAAACCAGAAGGAATCTATATATCTCAACATAAGTATATTAAAGACCTTCTTAAAAAGTATGGTTATGACAACACTAAGAGAATAAGTACTCCAATTGGTACCTCAAACTCTTTAGATCTTGATGAAGCTGGGAAACCAGTAGATCAAAGAGATTTTAGAGGTATGATAGGAAGTTTACTTTACTTAATAGCTAGTCGACCAGACTTAATGTTTTCAGTATGCTTATGTGCAAGATATCAATCCAATCCTAAGTAATCTCACTTAAAGGCAGTAAAAAGAATTTTTTTCTACCTTAAGGGAACCATGGATCTTGGATTATTTTATACTTCTAGAAATGATTTTGTTCTAAAAAGATATTCTGATGATGACTTTGGTGGATGTAGAATGGATAGAAAAAGTACATCCAGAACATGTCATTTCTTAGGAGATTCACTAGTTTCTTGGTCCTTCAAGAAGCCACATTCTGTAGCACTCTCCACTGCTGAAGCTGAATATGTAGCAGCTGGAAGTTGTTGTGCTCAAGTGTTGTGGATGCAACACACACTCATAGACTATGGCTTGAGTTTTACAAAAACTCAAATTTTGTGTGATAACACAAGTGCCATTTCCCTTAGTAAGAACCCTAAACATCACTCCCGTGAAAAACACATAGATATTAGGCATCACTTTATTAGGGATCACACACTGAAAGGAGATATCATTCTTCAATTTATTGGAACACAAGATCAACTTGCTGATATATTTTTACAAAATCATTGCCTTCTGATAGATCTGAATACATTAAACAGATGTTAGGGATGATAACTGTAATGTAATCCTTCTTAATTAACCTTCTGTTGAAAATGTCTCCTTATAGTAATAAACTCCTTTTTATAGGGGGAGTACATTTGTTTGTTAGAATAACAAATTTTTTTTTTCAAAGATTGTTTTCAAACTTTTCGGAACTATGATTTCTGGAATGGAAATTTCCGGAATTGAAATTTTCCGGATTGGAATTTTTTTTCATATTAAAAACATCCGGAATGGAATTCTCTTACTGACAATTTTTGAGAACGAAGATTTTCGGACGAGGCTTTTCGTAATGTTTTTTTGTACTAGACTTTTTGTAATAAAGGTTTTTTTAAAGGATGAATATTACCAATTTCAAATAATATTTCTTGTCAATCCGTAAGTTATGAGCTTCCTATATATATTTTTATAATCAAATTTTTCTTATTGGAATCTTCATTGATTAGTTCGGATTCTAGTTTTTCCTCAATTCCAAATTTTTTTTTAAAAAAAACCTCAAAAGATCGGAGTCACATTATTTTTTTATGAGGTTATTCTCAAACGTCAGATGAGATAAAAGGATTTTCAACCATTGGATGATCATTGGAAGACCAACGGTCATTTTCATTGCCTATAAAAAGGGGGTCCCAAGACTCGTCCCACATCGTTTTTCAAGCTTTTGCGTCTCGAAGCCCTGCTACTCCTCTTAAGGCCGGTTCCGAACCCTGTGAAGCTGATCCGAATCCTACAGTCTACATCACTGCGAATGTCTATTGAAGCAACTTCACAAGATATGTCAACTACGAAACCAATTTCAAAGTGGTTAGTTTACAGAGAAAGGTTAGTCCATCCAGATTTTTATAAGCTTGACTCTATTATTTCAAAAAATATTAGACTAAATGGATTGGAAGACGTCTGCATAGCCAAGTCAGATAAATGGGATCCGGTTTACACTGAATTGTTGATAGAATTTTATGAGTCTGTTTCCTTCCTAGTGGAAGATGGCAGAGAAAAATTTTCTTTTAGTCTTATGGAACGACTTATAAACATTCTTAAACTAAGGCAGCAAGTGTGGTTGGTATAGCATGTGAGGGAGAAGTTGAATTTTTCTCTCACAAACTTTCGGATGTTCAAGGAAGTTTCGTTATGGAAAAAGCACTGCAGTGTCTTGGGATCAAGGATGATTCAACTACTAATATTGCTCGGCTCGCTCTGAATAATAGAATACTGCAACTATGGGTGCAAGGTTTTCTGGTTCCGATAAGAGGAGATAAAGACATTTTGATGTAGAGTGATATCTATGTCTTAGATTTTTTGGTAAATCTAAGAAAGATAAATCTGATAAGGCATGTCTTGGTTACGATCAAGATTATCAAAGAAGGAAATCTGAGAGATCAGATTGTAATGTATCCAACCTTATTATCAAAGTTGATTATTAGATGCATAGAATCTTTCAAAGTTACCTGTAAATCAAAGATCCGGAATTGAAATCTCATGCTTGTCAGTGATGAAACGCATAAGAGAATGAAGATGGGATTTTCTAGTGAATCCGGAGAATTTTACCCCCTATTTGTGGAAGAATTTGATGCATCTGAAAAAGAGACACAATCTCTGGAACCTTTAAAAAAGCAAAGGAAGAAGAGAAAGTCTAAAGAAGTAGTTGCTGATGAAGAATTTCCTCAGCCGAAGGAAACTGAATCTGCACCACCCAAACTGAAGAACCAGAAAATCTATACAGATGAAGTAGCAGCAAAATGGAGGAAAGATATGGAAATGAGGAAGGAAGGGGATCCTCAATTCGGAATCGACCCTGCTGAGGCTAAGGCTTTAAAAGAAAAGGATGATGAGGAGCTGGAAAGACAAACAAAGGAAAATAAGTTGAGGAAGAAGATGACTGAAGCTGAACTAGTATAATCGTTGCTAAATGGTACAGAGATGGCTTCTGAAAGGCTTCCAGTTCCGGAAACTTTCGGAGTCGAACCTTCTTTACCAAAAACATCAGCGAAAAATTTTGTGACTCCGGAAAAGAACAAGGATAAACAACCTGCAGTAGAAGCTGAGAAAGAAGGTGTTGAAGCTATTGAGGAAGATGTAGAACAAGTAGAGGAAGAAGAAGAAGAAGAAGAGGAGAGTGAAGATCTAGATACCTTGATCAAACAATTTCAGGATTATAAGGCTGAATCCGGAAAAATAGTATCTTCAGGGAAGGGAGATGAGGAAGCCGACAAGCAACACCAAGAGGAAGAAGAAGAGAATGAGCTGTTTGATGATGAAGAATCCTATCAAAGGAACTATCTTGAAGAAGGACAAGAAAGACAGCAACCAGATGAAGATCAGATTGTTCAAGTTTCTGAATCTGAGGAAGTTTCTCCAAAGGTGCAATCCATTCTGAAATCCGATAAAGGAAAGCAAACATCAATGGAGACACCTATTAAATATATCATTAGAAAGAAAGTGTTTGGTGGTACCTCTAGAAGGAAGCTGATGCTTATTGAAGAAGAGGAATCTCAAAAAGAAGTCTCTAATTCGGAATCATCATCCCACGGGCATGATTTTGTGGTTCAATCTCTGAGAAGGCTGGTGGACACAATACCGATTCTTCCAACTATAGATTCTAGATGCCAGTTGCTGCAACAATATATGAATCAAAAATTGGATTCCTTATCCATGTTAATGGATACGTTTGTGAAGTTGGAAGCTGAACAGAAAAGTTTTCTAATCAATTATTATGTCCATAGGAAATCTTGTAGTAAAGTAACAAAGTGGTATAAGAGAGTGGACAAAGATTTAGTACACATTGAAAATTTTCAGGCAGATGTTCAAAGTGCTTTTGGAATGGAGGACAAACAGGTTACTGAAATTTCTGAGAAGTTGACCGAGGAACAAAATATCCGGAATCAACAGGTCAGGCATCTAAATGGCAATCTTAACTCAGTATCTCAAAATTGGAAATTTGAAAAGATTTCCAGATTGAGTTTCAACAGAGGATGCAGAAGTATGATGAGTTATTGAATTTTCAAAAATAAGCCTTGGAGGCTCAAGAATAGCTTTTAAAATCCCATGAAGAAAAGATAAAATCCTTGGAGAGGCAACCAGGGGAAGACCAAAGAGACTTGAAGAAACTCAAAGCCTTGTTGAAGCAGCTTATTCCAAAGGAAAAGGAAGACAAATGAACCCACTCCAATCTTTTGTTGTAGTTGTCTTTCCTTGTAATTTTTTTCCTACAACTCTAATGAAATGATTATCTGTTCGGTTTGTCTCTTATTGTATACTAATTTTTCAGGTAGCATAATTTGTTTTCCATTCCCTTCACTTATTTTTTAAAATCACAAAGGGGGAGAAGGAAAAAGAACTATTCCTGAGGAGGATAAAATAAAAATTTCTGAGAGAAATATCCTTAATGAAAGTGGGAGTTTCCCACTGTGTTTTGTTTCATTCTTACAATAATGAAAACTCTACTCTGGAAACCCAGAATACAATCCTTAGAGTTTCAATGCCTAAGGGGGAGTTAGTTGTATTCACTTCTATCAATAAAAAAATGGAGATAAGTTTTAAATAGTCTAATAAAAATTTTCAAAATCCTTATATACTTTTTCAAAAGCATGTTTGTGCTTTCCAAAAAGGGGGAGATTGTTGAGTCATTAAGTTTTTCCTTATGAATTTTCCATTCCTTCTTGTTTTGAAAATCACATACACCTTATACTTAGGTAAATATTATTATTACTCAAATAAGGAAAATTTACTTCCTTAAAGAAATTTACCTTAACCTAGATTTTCTTATACTTAGCCATTTTTTCCCTTAAAATCAAAAACTGGAATCACAACCAAATTGTCGGAGCCTTATAATGAAAATTTGGTGTATTCTATTTTTAGGATCCGAATCTTGGATGTGATCTGTATTATAATTTTAATCCGAATTCTGGATTCCAAACTCTGAAGCAGTTCTAATCCGAACTCTTTAGAAGTTCGACTCCGAACTCTTAAGAAGTTCGACTCCGAACCCTTAAGAAGATAGATATCGAACTCTTTAGAAGTTCGACTCCGAACTCTTTAGAAGTTCGACTCCGAACTCTTAAGAAGTTCGACTCCGAAATATTAAGAAGTTCGACTTCGAACTCTTTAGAAGTTCAACTCCGAACTCTTTAGATGTTCGACTCCGAACTCTTTAGAAGTTCAACTCCAAACTCTTAAGAAGTTCGAATCTGAACTCTTAAGATGTTCGACTCCGAACTCTTTAGAATTTAACCTCCGAACTCTTAAGAAGTTAGACTCCGAACTCTTAAGAAGTTCGACTCCGAACTCCTTAGAAGTTTGACTAAACTTTTAAGAAGTTCTACTCCGAACACTGCAGATTTAGAATCATATTTCTGATGAAACCAGACTCTGATTTTCTATAAAATAGAATCCGAACTTTACTTAACATAGACTCCGAACATCATTTTGGTTAGACTCCGAACCTTTGACTTGCTTAACACTCCGAACTATTAATTAGTCTTTACTTACATTTGCTTCATTCGAAAACAATGGCGTACATTCAGTTATACAAAGTTTGTTATAAAACAATGTCGTCTATTCTGTTTCTTATTAACCGTTGGCTGAGTTACACGTGTACAGGTCCTTCCGAATTTCATGGAAAATATGACTGTTGGAAGAAGGAGCCGACCGTTGGAAATTTGCCTATAGATAGGAGCTCATTTGAAAGAGCTCAGTGCTGAAAGGCTGACTGATCTTGGACTCATGTGATTACATACTTGAAGTTATTTCTAGAGATAGAGGCTCTTATTAACTCTCAAAGTTCGTGCGACTCCGAATGTTGGTGATTACATTCGAGGACTTCCGAGTATAGGAAGAAAGAGGTGCCGACTACCTCGAAGTTCGAGGGCTTCCTTGCTGAAGAAGATAGAGGTTTCCAACTTCCTTGAAGTTGAGGGCTTGCGGGGATAGCAAGACAGAGACACTCCGATCTTCATATCGAGGGCTTACCCTGGTGTGGGTAAGACAGACTTTCTTGAAAGTATAAATCAAGCGACCTTAATCCAAGGTTGTTGGATACACTTATCTTTGGGTTAAAAGACTTATATCTTGTTAATTGTAGTTTAACTACTTGTTTAATTTCCGTTCCATTTTGTATTATAAGTAAAGTATAACTTTCTTATACTTCCTTACTTGTACTCTGTTTCATTTAGATTCTATACGCTTTAAGGTAGAATCTCATATTGTAATTTTTTGTTATGTTTCAATTTCTGGAACCATATTTCTGGAACCCACGTTCAAAATCTCTTTCCATGTTTTCATTTGGTATTAGAGGTGTTGTGAATTTTCTTAAGTTTAACTTTGTTAAACATAGCCCTTTCCTTTACTCCAGGAAAACATTGTTATTTGTAACTAACATTAAAGGTTCCAAAGGAATTTTTAAAGTATACAATTAACCCCCCCTCTTGTATATTGAGTATCTATATCACTATTTCGATCCTACAACCATATAGTGGAACATATGTTGGAAGTGATAACATGGACTTAGAAGAAAATAATAAATATTTGTAGGGATTGATTGAGTTCATAAATATAGGATATTGAATTATCAATGAATTGTTCAGGGCCTCAATATCATAATTCTATGATAATTTTAAAAGGCCAGTAGATCAAAAATAATTAAGCTACAAAGAAAACCCTTTTTTCATTTTCATAATTTAGAGTAATTATTTTACTGACCATTAATATAGGGAAATATACTCATTTCATATATTTCTAAATACAAAATTTCATTCTATGGTTGTGCTTCGATCAATTCATCATTCATCCATTACATCAAGAAATGGATAAACATCGATTAACATTGATGCCTGAATAACTAAAATATGCATTCAACATGACTTAAGCCACAAAAAATATTTAAAAGCCAAACTATTTTTCTCTTACCATTATTCAAAATCAATAGAGTTTATAAATTAATGACTAAATATGAAAAATAACACTACAGTTTCATCACTAATATTTATTAATTGTATTTAATAAATAATAATTACTCCCTCAAAATAAGATCACAAAGTATAGTGGTGTGAAAGAAACACTTATCATCCTTCATTCATGTTTTCATGACTTGTAGCCTTTCCAGATTTTAGGGGATGCACCTGACATAATTTTTCTCAATATCAAAAACTGCATTTACATAATTTAAAAAATAAACATTATGGACAACCTTGAAATTATGTTAATCACTAATTAGACTTTTAACAATGGTTTTCAATACAACCCCAATATATAAATACTTCATCTGATGTTTAACCTGAAAATTCCATAAATGGTTACCAATATAATCATTTTTATATATAGAAATTAAAAACATAGAAATAAGGTAATAAAATAATCATAACATTGTTCCCCAATATATAAAAATGTATTTGTTGGTTTCCACATTCGAAACATGTAATTATCCGCATTATATATTCATTTAGAACATTATAATTTCCTGAATTTCCATAAAAACGTTTGGAAGACATCTAGTATTTATTATTCCTATGATTACTATATGTATTATTTAAAACCAAGAGGTTGTAAACATAATCCATGATAACATATACTACATTTTAAAAAAATACTTTTCAATTTATCATATTATCAATACCATCCAATTTATTTATTCATATCCAACATAACATAATCTATATATATTTATAAAAACATCAAAAATAAATTATGGGTTACCTTCCCTTAATCGAAATATCAACATCACATTGAGTCACTTTTAAACATCACTAGTAACAATATTTATATTCTTTAAAACACATAATGAAAAAATATAGTAAAAGTAATTATATATTTCATGATTAATATAAAATAGTCCTTTAATTATGAAACATTAATACGTAATTCATGCAAAATTATTCATAAACCATTACTTAGGCTTCATCAACTTATTCCATAAAACATATTTCCAAAGATTTGGAATATAAATCATGTATTAAGGTTCCAAAACATTAATCTAATAATTATTCTATCATTTAATGTAATCAATATAGGAATAACATTCCATAACTTTCACACGTCATTTCTGGTATCTTTATCTTCATAAGTATATTACATTTCTGTATAACCTCCTGATTATATTCTTGTTATTTGCAGTTAGGAAATCATTTTTCATCGGGACCGTACTTTCCACATCTGAAACAATCAATGTTGAAGTTATTTCATATAATTCACATTATTGAATAAAATAAGAAATCATGGGTTGAGAAACACTTATTAAAGTTGTAAAGAACATAACCCTGAAAAATTAATATTTTAATGTCTATAAATTCCGCATACTTCTTTAATATATAACACCTTAGGTCTATTACAGGTTATTCATACCCAAAATTTTTTTAAATCCATCATGATGGTTTAAGAGGAATTTTTTTAATTTCCAAATCATATCCCCTATGAGTGTCATACTAAGTTTGTAGTAGGGCATGTTTTCATGTTCCAGGTTATGATGTGTTAGGAACAAAACTATTTACAGAATAGTTACTGCTGTGTAAATTTTTTCAAGAACCACTTTAACTTTAGTATCTATATTGTGACTTATTTATAGGAAACCACTTGATAAATCATTTTCTAATATTCCAATACATTTATCTAACGGTTAACTTATACTTAAACAAGACCTTAGAGTTATCCCTTGAAATATCATTAGTAATATACCGTGGGATTTAACTATTTTTTTCTTAAACTAGTTTCCATGAGTTTAGTATACATTTACTCTAAAATTTACTACGGTGACTCTCACTTTTTTTTAATAAACATTACATGTTATTATTTGGAATACTTAATACATTAGTAAAAAATATTCCCAAGTACCATTGTTATTTCAGTGCATGTTTAAATACATAGAAATGTAAACAATATTAAATGGGTGATCTACTTTGTGTCCCACTATTTTCTCCAAGACTATCACCCCTATTATATTTATCATTCCATGAATATACCCTGATATCTCGTGAAAGTAAAAAAAGTAATTATCATATATGCTCAGTAAAGGTATATTAGGAAGATATGTAAGCTTAAACATGAGAATAATGATATGAAAACATGATGGTAACACTATAAGATCATACCTACATATGAAAGATTATAATCATGATCTATGGCATAAATATTTGTAGTTCCAAAGAAATGAGTCAAAAGGAAGTAAATAACATAATATATAAAATATTAACATAGGAATAAAACATGGAATTAGGGCACACATATAAGCATATAAATGTTTTTCCATATTTATTAAGAAATAACATACAAGGCCATATTAGTGGTATGGTTTCACTCCACATACCATATAGTTAGTCATGGTTCACTCCCATGTCCATAATAGAATTCCATATTCACTCCCAATACCATATTATTTTATCTCATGAGAAATAAATCATACCCAATGCTTTAGATAGAGATATAGGTTCCACCCATATCATAATGAAATAATAAATACACGACATATAAAATTATATAAAATCAAATCATAAACCAAAAAATGATATGGATGTAACAAACATGTAATCATATCTCAAAATGAGGAAAAATGCAGCCTTCATAATTTTTTCATCAAAGAAATACACAGAAAAAAAATATATTTCATAAACATAAAACCAATGGATGAGGAAATTGATTCATAAAAATATTACACTCTAAAGTGAAAATTATTTCATAAATATACACCCCACTAATGAAAACAAATTTTCATAAACATCATTCCATCAAATCATAAACCATTTAGGGAAACAATACGAATAGAACATTTATATCATTTTTTGTGAAGGCATGAGTAACAATAATGGATTTCATATTTGATGGTATATAATTTCAAAAGATATTATTAATAATTTTTTTGATGAAAATGTCATTTGTTATTTAAAAACATTTTTCCAAATGCATATCCTTTTGAAAACCATTTTCATGTAAAATAATTTGAATAAAAAGAAGGAAGGCCCAAAAAAATTTTGAAACCATTTATCTTCGATAACATATAAAATAATATTGTCATTATTTTTGAAAAAAAATTCATTTGAAAATAATTTAAAAACTTATTAATTAATCTTTGAAATCATTGAAATAATTTTCCTTGAAAACAAACATCTGAATCCCATTTTCTTTGATAAGAAATGTGAAAACATGTAAGGAATGTTTGAAAATATTTTTAAAACCATTTAATTTAATATAATATAAAAAATAATAATCAAATATTAAAAAAAAATACAGACCCATTATTTGGAAAAACATTTAAGGATTATAAAGAAATCATTAAATAATTATGAAACCAATTTCTTTGGAAACAGATTGAAAACATATAAATTTTTTTAACCATTATGAATACTATTTAATTGAAAAAACCTTGAAAAGATAAAAATTATTCTAAAAAATATATTGAAATAAATTTCCTATAAAATATATTGAAAAATAATAATGAATTATTGAAAACAATTTTAAATCCTTTTTATAAAGCATGGTTTCGAATGAACGTATATTTCTAAAAAAGAGAGTGGTAATGTATGAACTTCATAAAAACACTTTATTAATCATGAAATGTACCAAATAGTAGTAGAATGGTATCAAAACATGGATAGATAATGAATATATAAAGGATAAGGAAATTCAACTATTTTCATAGATAGATGGGTCATAATATTTCATCCATGGATGAATAATCATAAACAATCTCAATAAACAATGAGAAAATTTCAATAAACTCTTACCATATCGTCACATTGAATTTCAAAGCCCATGTAATAAGACAAAATTAAATGAAATTTGAAATATCATTAATAGAAGATGATTTGTGATTTAACATTTAAATGGTGGAATATACACCACATAGAAAAATATAGGTTCATAACATGTCTTGTGTCTCAAAGAAGAAAAATCATGACAAAATTATATTACTATTTTTTAAATTTTTGAAACATATTACCCATGAATGAAATTCAATCAAATGGAGTGTAAGATGTTGTCTTTGTAGAAATTATAGTTATAGAGTGAAAAATTGTTTCAGGAGATCAATGTATTATGTGTCGGGAACATGGTAATTTTTAAACTCAATCCCAGATACAATAATTAATTTCATGACCAAGGGAGGGCCTATTACATTCCAATCATGAAGTATAATGTATAAATTATTTATGTATTTGAATTCAATAATTATGTTTTAGAATTAATTTACCAATTATATTATAGTTATAATAATCATGAATCATTTAAGGATTACATTATTTTTTGATCAATATATGTATCCATATGTGATTAACATAAAAATTATTGATTCCATCATGGGTTTAATAGTTTATGGTTAATCAAATTTCCATCTTGTTTGAAGCCCCATTGAATATTTGATGTGTCGGGATATTATCTATATTAAAGATATTTTTGGGAAAAGTATATGGAAATACAACACATTGTATTAGAAGAGGAGTTCATTTTTATGGATATATGATTAAATGTATTGGTAAACATTATTTTTTTAATATATTTTATGTTATGATAAATTAGGTTACTAAAATTTCAAAAAAAGGCATAGTTTTGGAAAAATGATAACCCATAAGCCAAAAAACATGTTGCATTGAAAAAGTCCACTTGTTTGAATAAATAAGTATATATTTATATAATTACTACCACTTGTCTACATTAAAAATTATTTCTATAGGGATAACATAATGAGATATATTTTTGAGTATGTATATTGATGAATTTTATGTAAACATCTCATGGGTGAGAAGAAATGATGTAAAATGATGCTACGATCATAATCCATCATAGCAAACAAAATGGAAGGAATCATTGTGGGTTTTATCATTGGACTGCAAAAATACATCTAAAGGGAATAATTCTATCTGGGATATAATTGATAATAATCAACTTGAGAACACTTTCTGTATATCAAATAATATTTCTATATTGATAATCTTTAAAGGATAAACATTAAAAAAAATGTTTAGGATTTCATAGAGTAAAATAATATATTATATTAAATCAACATATTATGTTTACTTCAATGATTTGGAAAATTCACTAGAAATCTCATAATGAAGCGTTCAGTTTCAGCATTATGTATTATTCACTAATAGATGGACAAACTAAGATAACAATTTAAACCCTTGATGATATGATAATTTCTCATTATATGGATCAGAAAGGTGGTTGGTATAAACACCTTCATCAGAATCAGTTTTCAATCAATAATATATTTTAATTCTACATTAAGATGGTTCCATATAAATCCCATTATGGAAGGAAATATAGAAATCTAAAATTGTATAATGATGTGGTAGAAGGAAATGTTTTGGGACCTAAACAAACTAATGAAATAGTAGATATTTCTTGATCCATTCAGCAACAAATATGGGAATAGTTGAAGAAAAATGTTATGTAGATAATCATAGAAAAAATAATTAATTTGATGTTGGTGAGAATGTATTTTAAGTAATTTCTCCATGGAAGAAATATTTTTTAACTAACCATAGGTCTTTTGTTCCCCTTAATTTTTTTTGATTCTATTATGACTGTATGTTATCACTTGGAACACACACTAATACTCTATATGGTTAATAATGTGTTAAATTTATATCTCATAAGGATGTGCGTGTATAAGTCATAATATTTTATAAATTCTTAGGTTGTACTATTTGAACATGATGATTCTTATAAGAAACAATCAACTGAGAATATTGATCAATCCTAGACAGTGCTAACAAATAAGAACAGGAACCTAGTCATTGTTATTTCGGTTCAACCAATAGTATTAGGAATCTACATGGGTGACGTAGGATGAAATTAAATAATGTAATTCTCATTTTTGGTTACCGCCGTGATGAATTTTTTATAATGAAATTCATTTTAAGTGGGGGAGAATGTGACACCCTGAGATTTTGTGAATTTATTTTGAATAAATTTAGTCATTTCGATATTTTTTGTTATACAAAACACTATGATTAGATGTCAATATAGAGAAATCTTATTTCATTTTGTCTTACATGTAACACTGAGTGTAGCTTGTGATACACAATATACCATGTTTAAAAAAAATAAGATAATATTAAAAAATATTGTTTAATATGATTATTATCAGTAAGATATTGGAATGATGGGTATAAATATTAATAACTAAATTATTAATATATATTATTATCATATAAATATAAAATTAATTAATTTTTTACCATATTATTAAAATTGTATATATAAACTATTTAGAAATATAGTAAATGTTTTTTTTAAACTATTTTTATGCACAAAAACATGTATTACCTCAGTAAATTAAAAAAATAACATTGTGGGAATTATTTTAATAAAATTAATATATTATATATTCAAAAAAATATCTTTCTCTTTATGTGATTTCTTGAAAAATAATTAATAATTAATGAAATTCAATATTTAGACTAGTAATTTTCTAAAAATTAGTTTGTCCCATTTCTACACACTTAATTTAAAACTAATATTTGACACTTCTATAAAATTTATATGAAATATTAATTTTAATTTTTAGAATTAACATTTAAATATTACCATAGTATGAATTTTTTAAAATTTTCCGTAAATATTAATTTTCATTGAATAGAGATAATTAATGAATTTTAATGAAAACTACCTTTTCGTTTAATCTATTTATAAAGATATATTGAATTTAAATTTTATTTTAAATAAAAAATAGTTCAATAATTTTCCCATTAAGAATATTAATTCCTACAGAACCATTATCCTGATGAATGTTTATATATAAACCTTTTAATATTTCAAAGACTTTCTCATTGAAAACTAGCTATCTTGAATCGAAATCACAATTAATTTTAAAATAAATCTTCCACTAGATTAAATTTAATTTTAAAAAATGGATTCAATATTATGAATTATTACATTTAAAAAAATAAAATTAAACAAAAATAATTCTCTACAAAAAATAATCTTAAAAACAGAAATAATTTATTAGCATGGTTAAGGATATAATTGAATCAACAGAGGCTAAACTAAAAATAGAACTGTATGAATGACAAAAATTCATTCTAATATTATATTTAATGGAATTATTTAAACCCTATAACATATAATTATTTATAATAATCGAGTTTTTACACTTTCTGATGTTATAAATGTGGGTTAAACTTTCTCTTCTAAAAAATTACAAGTGTGCCACGTACCTCAGTTATAAAAGTCCACCACTCTCCTATTAGCATCATACCTTAATACACACTGGGTTATTCTACAACCATCCAATATCACTTCTGAAAATACCTTCTATATATTTATAATCCATTTATTCTATAATATTTTCATCATAGGAAGGCATTTGGTGTAAACCAAAGGGGGTTAATCGAAGAAAGGTAGTGTTTTTTAACAAGAGTTCTTTTTTAATTTCTCACCTCCAACTTCAATTATTTTTAAATAGTAATGGGATTATAAAATTATTATTTAATATATACTAATATTTCTAAGTTAATATTATTATCTATACCATTCCCACTTCAATCAATTGGGATACAAAATTAGCACTCATGTGTATGAAGGACAAAAACCTCTCGAACCAATGTCATTTGTTTTTTCATTAGCACATCTCATTGTAGGATATAATTATAGATATAAAGTGTATATATATATATTATTATTTTTATAGAATAATTTTAAATTTTATTTTATTACATCATATATATTTTTTTACTTTTTATTCTATAGGGTATAAGATCACATCACTCGTGAGTATGATAGACAACAACCTCACGAAGAGATACGATCTATTTTTAACTTACATGATATATAAAATATGGTACATATAAATTAAATGAATATATGTGATATAAATGATTTAAATATTATATTAAAGTCAAAATTATCATAATATTGTTTATTATATAACATTATTTCTTTCATTTTCACTCATTAAATGATGATAATGTTGTTCGTGTACATGCTGACTACCACCCTCATATAGTGATATGATAGTTTATTTTCTTAACCATACCATGTGTATGATATTGATTATTATATTTTTAAGAGATGTTATTTTTTATCATATTATGATAATTATTGAAATATAAAACATTAAATACCAAATTTCTATAATGATCATTTGAAAATGAAATTGTTACTCATGCCAATGTGCATGCTACCATCTCTGTGATCATAACATAGCCAATTTTTCATAACAATAATTCATTACATGTATTTAATGTATAATTTATTTATAATCATGATTTTTTTGTAATTATTAATATTTTTATGATTAAGGAACAAGTATTAAAAAAATTGGTCTACAATTAAAAAAATAAAAACATGTACAAATAAAAATGTAGTTATTCCAAAAAACATGATTTTGAAAAGGATTTATTAACAAATGGGTAATAAATTAACATAAGTAAAAAATATATGGTATAATATAAGATCTTAATTTGTTTGTTATATATCTATAAGAAACATATTTTTATTATTAAGGATGTTAGAACATGCAGGAATGAAGTCTAGACTTAATGTAAGGGATTTGCATATCATATTTTTCTTACATGTGACCCATCAAATATTCACCACATGTTTATTTTTTGTGCTATGAACACATCATGTGATTTTTTAAATATCATCCATAAATTTATTTTTATTTAAATATCAATTTTACAACATCTCTTTCTAGAGATTTAACATTCAATTATTACCAAAGTGGTAATGGATATTTGTCCCAATCTTTTTGTTTGAGATCAATGATGTGTAATTACATTGTCTTATTATATCATGTGTATGTACATCCAAATTCACATTTAATTTAATGAATTTATTTATTATCCTGATGTTATATGTATTATGTAACTTCTCTCATTCATGTGTATTACCATTTGTTATTTCCCATGTGGTAATTCATTTATTATACAATCTCTTCATCTATTAGGATTGCCTATGATTGTGCTTCCATTGATGAAATATTACGATCTATAGTTAATAAAACTAAAGAATTTTATTATTATTTTTTAATTTCATTATAATACATGTTCTCTATTTATTTTCCTCTATTTATGTGCTTAAATGTTCAAAATAACATTTTTGTGGAAAAAAACTATCTTTTATATCTCTTTGGTTGATAACACATTTTATTATGAATAAAATATTAATAATTTTTTTGAAAAATATATTTATAATTTATAAAAAAATTATTAAATATATATTTACCCATTTTTTAATTACTATAGTTTTTTTAATAATTCAAAATTGTATTTTCTAAATAATTCATGATTATATATTATTGGAAATTTTGGAGGTATATTTATTTTAGCATCTACTTCATCAATAAAATATTATGTCATAATAACAATTACACTGATTGAATATTTCATTATATTAATTCAATGTAATATTAATATAATATATTTTTTTTTTATGAATTTTAATTTTTAAAAAGTTATTGTCAACGAATGTTTATTTTCCCTCAAGAAATGTTCCAAGTGATATTTAAAATTAATTCTCCATCTATGATGATATCCATTACTGTAACTTGTTCATTGTTTGGGATATGAACCATGGATATCATTCATAATAATTCCATGAATTTTTTTATATGAAAAAATGTTAATGAAAATTATTTCTCTTCCATGGGAAATACCTTTATAAATTCTATTGAAACCAACTACAATTTCAAAAATTTATGTTATGTTGAATTGATGAAATATTTTTGGAACCTACCACTTCAAGACATGTTATGATATTATTATTGTTTGTGAAGCCCGTATAATTTAATGAGATATGGTATATAGATTTTTGATTATCTTGCATCACACATATATATTATTTTAATTCTTTGATTTGTGGGACATATAACTCCATCAAATGAATTGGGTAAAGATGGATTAATAATGTGTAAATATGTTATTGGGGAAACATATTACATGTTGACTATAATATGTGTGAACATGATTAGTGGTTCTCAATGTTATTTATGAACATGATTACATGTTTACAATTTTATACATCGAACTAATTACTAGATAACAATATTCAATGTAAACCTATCATTCATGTATATAATGTTATTTATGGACCTGGATTCATGTATATAAGTTTTTGTTATGATCTTATTTTAGGTTTATATTGATGTGTGTGAACTTTTCTATATTTATACATTTTCAAAGTGCTATAGGGAGATGTTTATTTTACAAATCTAAGTCATATTAAAATTTTATAATCTCATGGATCATGTTATTTGGTTTCTATAAGATTAATATCATATAAACATCAAATCCTTTTTTCAGGACATAATATTATGATCTTTGATATAGAAGGTATGAATCTGAAATGATTCAATAATTTTCATATACCATTATTTTAAGGACTTGTATTTTCTTATGAAATTATTTTGTTTATGTTTTGGGTTGGCCTATTATTTTTAGGATAAATATGTGTTCCCCATGTTCATGTAAAGGATATGGGGTGTCTCGGGGGTCCGGGACATGATTGATGAAGGAAAGGGGAGCTCCTGGGAATTTCGTATGGTTTGTGCATGTTTAGGGAAAACCGGGAAAAGAATCCCAGCTAACAGTGTATCATTGGATAGAGCCTTATGCATGGTTGGCACATAGTTAAGAAAACCGAGCAGAATTCATGTGAAACCATGTAAAGGGGGTGATTTTTCGGTAGTAGCTTCCAAACTTTTTGTGCATGGTTTGGAAAATCGTGTGGGTAAACTGTGCGACCTAAAAAAGTTGAAAATTTTACAAAATTTATACTATAGGGTTTTAAACCCCAACTCGGGTTTCTTCTATCTAGATCCTTGTGAAAACCTTGTAGAGAGATTGGATGACCCAAGCTTACAAGGGGTGTTTCTCCATCAATTCTTAGATGTTTTGGACGCTATTGGTTTCCGATCGAAGAACTGGGTATGATTAATCCAGTCTTTCTTTTTCTTCTTTGAATTAGGGATTGTGGTTTCCCAGATCGTCTCCGGATGCTCTAAAAACTGTTTTTTCTGGCGGGTGCGGTCATCTTCATATTTGACGTAGGTTTTATATAAGGGTTATCCCATAGTTTTATTGAGGATTTTTTTTATGGAAGTTGGTGTTATTTTTTCCCATTGATGATTCCTTGGTCCAACCTATGTTTATATTAAAAATGGGTGTCTATGTGAAAACTTTGAATGCACATGATTCTCTTGGGATGCATTGAAGACGACATGACCATTTTTGGGACACACATGTGGTTTACCTGAAATCCTAAACCTAATGAATGATAGGGTTATTTTATGGATTTCGGAGTAATGTTTGAAGCCCATGTAGAAAACATTTAATGGTTTATTATGCTTTAAATGGAATAATGATAAATATTATAAGGTGGATAAAGGCATAAGGTGTTGTTGTAATGACATTACATTGGGTAATTGGGTTAAATTATTTATGTCATTTGTATAATGAAATTGGGATACAATTTCCTAATAGGATTTGTGTATATTTAATAAGGAAGTTGTAATTTGGACTTCATAATGTGAAATGTAAGGAATGTCAATGGAATTTAAAAGGGACATGGATAGATATGATGAATGGGATACAACACGGTAATTGTGTCACACCTAGTGTTTTAATGTAATATGTTGTTGGGTTTTGAAATATGATAAATGTAGAAGAAACACATAGGTATATTCATGCTTGGGAAATAATATAGGGCTAAATAGATAAATGTATGGGAATTGATGAATTTTGGCTAAGGCATAAGTGCTATTTAAAACATCTAATGGGTTAAGGGACAATAATGGTAATTTGGTTAATTAATATGAATTGTAATTTATAAATGTATTAATCGGTTATACTATAGTATTAATTCCCTTTTTGTTGTTATGAATTGTGATATATAATGGAAGTTAATATTCTTAGTCGTGTTTTGTTATAGTTTTGGTTATTTGATAAATAATAATTTCTATATGGCATGATAGACTGGGGTATTGACATGTGGTTCCAAGGCCCTGGGTTGAGTTAAACTGAGGCTCTAAACACTATCCCTAAATTCACAAGTTTGGGAAGGGGACAAAGGTTGTATTCTACTAACAGTTTTAGTCCACCCGGAATAAGGCTTCATGGGGAAGATATTGTGTTAATGTGATACATGTATCCCTAGTGAGATAGTGATTTTTCTTATTTTTCCCTATTCATTGTTATTGATTTCCTTAAACCCTTTTTTAGATGATATTTATACCTCTCCAAAATAACAAGTGATAGTAACCGTCTATGTAGTGAAAATGGTATACGAAATGGAGTTGAGATAAATATTATTCATTAATTAAATGGTATTTTTTATCTAATGGAACCCAAACTATCACTTGTTTTCTTACCCTTTTATTTGAACATTCATGCACTCTTTTAGAGTTGATAGTTTGTAGACACCGTTTGTGGTGGCCTAATATGTTTGGTACTCACATCATGCTCGGGACACCACTGGGTACAAAATCAAATCACTAGGATCTAGGTTAGGACGAGGGAAGAGTACCTACACTATATTGTTGAGTTGGTCTCAGGATCTACATATAGAAGGATCCAGACTAGGAGTCAGGACCCTTTTTGAGGTTTTGGACAATTATTTTATTTTTTGTTTCTATCACTCACACAACTAGAATGAAAATTCATTTTTGTATGTGATTTAACCTTTGTACTATTTTAGGAAAAATCATGGTAATATCTGTTTCTTGGTTGTTCATATTTCTTATATTATTTATTTTGTGTTATTTTGTGTCTTTCACTAAAAAAGCTGACATAGTCTCCACATGTGACCTGTTAGACCCTTGCCACTAGTAGCCGGCCTCTGGCATACGTGGAGGTGTTCTAGATGTCATGTGATGACTCAGATTGGGGCACCTGTTTAGTGGATTTTGGGTATCGAATGTTAAAATGTGGTATCATAGGAGTTATTATCTCTTCTGACTATTTGGGGATGGTAGGAATGATATTAAGATGTGTCGGGCCTTGGTAACGAGCATGTTCTTGGGAGTAGATGACCATGTAAGAGGGAAACCCCAAGTCACCCTGGGTGGGAATTGATTTTCATGATGTCTGTTATTATAGTTTAATTATATTTCACCATTGGGTGATGCACATGTTGTTTCATTTGGAAGTTTATGATATTTTTCTCATTTTCGGAATGGTATGAGGTAGAAAATTTATGAATCATTTTATTCACCTAGGGTTATAGGTGGCACACATCAATATAGGCACACACACGAGATATGTGTGTGGGGAATATAATGTTGAATGCATTTTACATCCTTGATAAATATGAATAATGATATTCTTAATAATGGTAATGGAAGTGGGTGAATGATGAGAACACAAATTAATAGTTAAGGGATATCATGTATACGGAATTCTTGTGACTGTGTTTAAATTTTGTGTTGTGATATGTTGTAAAGGTTGTTATGGTGTATAATGAAAAAAGTGTTGCATAATGATAGTAAAATAGTTAATTAATTTTGCATAATGAAGAGTGTAAATGAGTTAAAATAATTATTTTATCATTTTCTGAAATGGGAAACGTACCTGAGAGGAATGGGGAAAACTGTAAATGAATAATTGGTTTAAAGATGTGAAAATGGAATACCTGTGATTATGTAAATTTGTTACCCCCGTGTTTACCATGACCCATAGTATTTATGGTAGAGGGTGGCGTTTTTAGTGTGATGATGACAGTAGGGATAGAGTATGTAGAATGGGTTGTTTAAGGTTGATAACATGAGGCCTTTTCCACCTATGGCTATATCTTGTTGGCCATTATTCAATGATTTGGGTGAAAAATAAGTCAAAAAAAGAGTGGTTTCTTCCAAAGGTGGTTATCCTTTGCATTTTCTGTTTGACCCTTGTATATGTAGGTTGGGGAATTGAGAGTGCCCTAGATGAGACTTTGGGCTTGGATTGTGACGCCATCCAAGTTATGATATGGCATAGGTTGTGTGTTTAGGGAACCCTTGGTAGGGTATTGTCCATGGTTTTTCGAGGCGATGTTCAGTTATGTGAGGGATGAAACTCTTGAGGTATGTGACTATAAAGAGTACAAACTTGACCATAATGATGGTGTCTAGGCATGGTGACCATGTGAGAAGTGACCATGCAGATTTTATTCTTGAATACCGAAGAGGGTGATTTTCTTGAATTGTCGATGAATGTGTATACCTTTGGTTTAGAACATAGAGTAGATGATAATTTTGTACACAAAGCATAGTGTGCGTTGGAATGAGAGTGAGATTTCCATTCATTCGCATTGCTTTGTTAATTTTTTGATATGTATGGTTTGCAGAGAGGACCAATGGCTTCTCCGGGTCGTGACTCCATTCTAGGTAGTTGGTTTCATTCACCCGTCATGGTAACTAGTAAGAGAGGTCAGAAAAATCATTTATTTCTTTTTGGTGTGTATCTCACATGTATATGTTTTTACATGATAGTGGGACTCAAAGTGTTCCATGGTGCATGATTGGCCTTGAGAGAAATGTGTGGAGGTTTCTAGAATAGTTGTTCATGGTTCATTCATAAAGGAACCATAGGGTTTATGATAAGTTTTAAGGTTTGATTCAAATGGCTTGTATCGCATGAATGCATGAATCACCTACATTGTTGAGGATTAAGGGAGCTATGGAAGTTGTTTTAAGCAGAAAATAAAAGGATGGAAAATGTGTTGGTACATACTATCTCATGATGGTGACACCTTGGTGAGGATGGTTCTAAGGATTAACATGTTAGTATGAATTGTTTGGTTGTTGTGTGAGATAAAGAGGCTACCTGAGGTCTTTTGAGGATGGCTATCCAACAGACATTGAGAGGTAAGTAAGCTGGAAATGGTTTAATGCAAGTTAACATTGTTTTGTTGATCATTGGTTTGATTGGTGTGGATGACTATTGTGCATTGGTTGTTATCCACCAAGGATGCATAAGAGGAACTCGAGCACTCTGGTCGAAATAATTCCACATGAAACATTAGATTATGGTTGTGGGGTCATTTTTTCATGGAGCAATAGTTAAACTTGATTGTAAATCATACAAGAGTGGTGGGGCTAACGGTTGATGTGTTGCGTTCAATAGGGAGGCATAAAATCATTAGCAGTTCATAGTGTCCCATAGTTAGACATCAAAAATGGTTAAGTTGGTGGTGGTGTTCTTCGAAAACATACTTGCATACCTCATCTAATGACGAGAATTCCCAACATCTTGATATCGTCCCAGGTACGTTGAGAAGCTATCGATCATGCCAAGAGGAATAAAGGTGTTTGGTTGGATAAGGGGCATCCTGGACATTACATGCCTGGAAATGGTATTTTTAGAGCTTGATTATGGAATGATCACCCTCTATTATTTTGAGTGAAGTCCTTAATACGGACAAAATGATGACAAATTTCATGGGTGGCGTCCACAGAATCCGTGAAGAGGCACTAGGTGACGTTCGTTTTTTTTTAAAAGGATTGATGTCCATATCTATGTTAGGGGTTCATTTTGTGATCGGGTATAATATGTGGTTGTTTGAATCCATTATGGTGATATATATTAATTACACTTCTAAGGTGGGGAGTGATAATCTAATATTGGATGTGGATAAGAGAGCATCGATTCAACATAGTAGAACTAGGGTGTAAATAAGGAACATTTGAGGTGCATGTTAGGTTCTTTAGAGAGGAAATGGGGGACTTGGATGTCATGTGTCATGAGCCATGTGTAATCTTCATGCACATGGAAGTTCCATGTGAAGATTGTGATGTTTGTGTTGTAGTCATGCAAGGGTGATGTTGGATATGGCAACAGGTTATGTAAAGAGAGTTTGGGTTCTATAATGACCACAATCATCGGGTATCGAATCAGGTAAATTTTCTATCATTGGTTTTAGAACGTATTGATGTTGAGGAAACCATGGCCATGGGTTGGTTTTTCATTCCATGGGTGAATCCCGATGATGGTTTGGAGGGATGTGATTCTATAATAAGGTAATTATATTAGAATTCATGGAATTCCCCTAGTGGGTCTGTGAAAAGATAATGATAGGCTTCATGTCAGCCAGCAACATGTGAAGTTGAGAAAGTGGGTTGTGTACCAATAGTAGAAGGTTGGTGTTCTTGGGAAAGCCAATCAAAGGTGGTCTGTTCTGAGATGGTAAATATGAATGGGTGAGATGAGAGTGGCCCCCATCCGAGTTCATGTGTAGTTGAATGCATCATTCTAAATGAATATGTACCTGATTGAGGTCGGAATGATCATAGTTTATGAATAAATTGTGTTGGAATGTATTCTCGGTGGTTGTGATCATGCAAAAACATGCCAAGGAAGAGTAATGCTCTAATATATGCTTGGGCATGGTGAGTGGGATCATTTTTGGCGATTGGAATGTTGGGATGAGTTTTAGGGGACCTTCATCGATGGAGGATGTTCCATGTAACTACAAATGGTAGAGATTCCCCTAAGAGATAAGTAGTTAGTAGATGACATGATTAGGGTTTCAGGTTGGAATAACCCATGTGGTCACCATTATGGTATGTTATCATTGGTATAGGGCCTTAGCATGAGTTTAGTTGGTCGAGTACCCGAAAGTGTTGTGTGGCATTTGGTTGTTTGGTTGTGGAATTAAATATTTTAGAAAAGTGGTTGGAAGGATCATGCGTTTTCCTTTGGGTGATATCAGGTTTGGGCCACTGTTTGAGTTTGGAAAAGAAAAAATGAGTATAATGACCCCAGGTGATTTGGGTCATGAGTTTTATAGAGGACTGGGACCATGAGGTGCTGATTGGTGCCTCTATGATGATGTGATGTTCTGGGTTATGTTTTCTAATATTTTTAGTAGGTGTAATCACATAATGTTTTCCCATGATGTTCTTGTGGAGTAAATGGTTTATGTGGATGAATCCTTGAGGTATTTTAATCTTGTGTTGTGGTTTTTTTGAGGAAGTCATTTTGGGGAATTTTTGTGCCCTTGTATCATGTACGATTTGCATTATGATGCTTGGAAGAGCAGGTGATGAATGAGCCATTATAAGGTGGGGTGGTTGTAAGGTCCCATATTATCTTAAGGTGTGTTTTTTAAGGTTTAGGGAATGAATATTAGTTTCTAACTAAACAAGTGTTTCTTAAGTTCATGTGAAGGCTCAAGGGAGTCTCGGGGTTTTGGGACATGAAATATGATGGAAAGGGGAGTTTTTTTGGAATATCGCACAATTTGCGCATGGTTAGTGCAAACAGTGTGAAGCATCCGGGGTAACTGTGTAGCTATACAGAGAGCCTTATGCATGGTTGGTGCATGGTTAAGAAATCCATCCAAAATTCCCTGGAATCCATGTCAAGGGTGTGATTTTCGGGAAATATATTGTGCACGGTCTGCACGTGGTTTGGGAAACTGTGCATGTAAACCGTGCGGCCTAGAGAAGTTCAAAACATTACAAAATTTCCACTCTATAGTATTAAACCGAAACTCAATTTTCTACTCCATGGAATCCCTTGCAACCCTAGTGGTGAGCTTTGATGATCCAAGCTTCCAAAATGTGTTCCTCCATCACTTTTTGGCCATTTTTGGGCATTGTTGGTTGTGGATCGATGCTCTGGGTATGTCTAATCCTCTCCTCCATTCTCATTGTATGGACTAGGGCTTGTGGTTTTCCCATATCCATATAAACCTCTAAACCCCATTGGTTTCTGGTAGAACATAGGTTGGGGCTTCATGGGTTTTTATAATCAGGATCTATGAACATTATTAGGGGTGTGTTCATCATAATATTCATGGTAGGGTGTCAAAAATTATTATACCATATTTTTATTTAGGATTTGTGTATCTAAGTAGTTGTTCTTGTTTTCCCATTTTTGTGTCCTTGGAACCATTGGAATGTTTGATAAAAATATATCTCTTAATGACCAATTTAATCCCTCATGATCCTCAATGGATGCGTTGAAGATAACATGACAATTTTAGGGAAACCCTTGGGGTGCGCCAGAAATCTCTAACCAAGAGAATTTTAAGGTTAAGTGAAGGATTACCAATTAATGTGTGAAGCCTATGTATATCATGTTTAATGGTTGATAATTTTGAAAATGGAATGTTTATAAATATACCTAAGGTGATAAAGTTTTAAGGTGTTGTTGGAATGAAATGAATATTGGTAATTTGTTGGAATGAGTTTTGACGATTGTTAAATTAAATTTGCTAAGAATTTCCAAAGTCAATTTTTGTATGTTAAATAATGAACATGTATTTAGATAATGGAATGAAAACCGGGGAATATGTAAATGTGATTTAATAAAGAAATAGATGAATATGTTGAATGAGTTAACACATCTACTTTTTTTCACTTCTAGTGGTGGATTGTAATAAGTGGTTTGGTAATACGATAAGAGAAGAGTCCTCGAAATCCAGAGGTGTGTGAATGATTCTGAAATGATTAATGGGATAAATGGGTAAATATATGGGAATATATGAATTTTACTAAGGCATTGGGGTTGTTGAATACACCTAATGGGTTTCGGCATGAGAATGGGAATTTGTTTAAATGGATATTAATTGTAAATGGTAAATGTATTAATGGGTTATGGAATAGTATTAATTCCCAAGTTGTTGTAATTAATTAGGATATCCAATGGAATTGAATATAATTGTTTGTGTTATAGTGTGGTTTTTTTGATTTAATAAATAATAATATGCACATGGCATGGTAGATTTGGGTATTGACTTGAGGTTCAACACCCACTAGTAATGTTATATTGATCCTCTAAACTCCACCCCAAAATGTGAGGGTAAGGTAAGGGGACATAGGCTATATTCCCCTGACGGTTTCATTCCACCAAGACTGTGGCTTCAAGGTGAGGATATTATGTTTTTGTGTTACATGTATCCCTAGTGTGATAGGTACTTTACTTATTTTTCCCAATGAATTGTGATTTATTTAGTTATAACATTTGGTAGATGATATTTTTTCAAAACCCTATGAACATGTATTAAAAAAGGGTAATGTAGTTAAATTGGTATAGGAAATGGAGTTGAGATAAATACTATGGATTAATTAAATAACAATTTTTAACTAATGGCACAAAAACTATCCCTTATTTTCGTACCCTTTAATTTGATATTTCATTCACTCTTTTAGACTAGATATTTTGTAGACACTATTGGAGGTGGCCTACTATGTTTTTTACTCACAGCCTTCTCGGTCCGTTGTTGGGTACCCAAGTAGATATCTTGGATTTAGGTCTGGACAAGGGCAGAGGCCCATCACTATGATGTTGACATGTTCTTGGGATGTATTGGTATAAGGGTATGGACATGGAGTATGGACCCATTTTTATTTTTTGGCTGTTTTATTTATTTTGGGTTTAATTCAATCACACTACTAGTATGGAATGTCATTTTTTATGTGATCTGTGGTTTGTACATTTTTTGAGAAAGGCTTGGTTATAATATATATTGGTTTTTCATATTGCTTCCATTATTTATTTTTCATTATGTTTTGGATTACTCTAACAGATAGGGTAGAATCTCCCCAAGTTACCTATTAGAACATCACTGATAGTCGGAAACCATTGGCATATGGGGAGGCGTGCTTGTGGTCATGTGATGACTCGACTCAGGGAATCGGTTTTGTGTCCCTTGGCGTAGGGACGATACATTTATTTCTATGTTATACATATGTATCTCCTTGAATTGCCCATCCTATGAATTTGGGCCCACACTTTGTTATGTCCTCTTTCCCCAGGTTAAAAAGAAGTGTTTTATATGGGTTTTCTCTATGAAGATTATTATAGATGAAAATCGTATGGTAGATATTGAAGTTAAATCATCAAAATATATGATTGTGCATATAGTTCCCAAATATAAAAAAATATTACATTCCTCAAAAGTGTGTTTTTGTAATGTATTTAATATTCATCTAATATAATTCAATGTCTATATATGGGAATTTTTTGACACTATAACTGTGAATATTTATATACACTAGTTATTCTTCTTAAATTATCATTTGCTTTTCCATTACAATTTATTTTTGTAATGATCCATCACCATTTCCACACAGGGTATTCACATAGATATATTTATCATTTATTTATTTGGGACATGCATGTATACAACCCGCACTAATTTATGATGTGATTGTGAGTGATGGAAGGATATGTCATATTGTTTGATCTTTGTGGTACACGAATGCATGTACATGATAAAAATGGGATGAGTGGGCCTAGTATTAAATATTCTGACAATACATTACATAATATTTTCATCTCATCAGATACCATTTATAATGCATTAGAGGTTATCATAACAACAATATGTAAGGGTTTCACATGGGTTAGCTTTCACTTCATCTTAATGATGAATGATTTATGTTGTTGTCACATTCCTTATGATTTTTTAATATTATCATATTATAAAATCCTACTATGTTAATGATTATGATTCTCACAGTTCTATTCTATCATTTTATTTCAATTTACTCAAAATTACTACTTTTGGTTGTGATGTTATTTGATTATTCCAATACTGGGCATTATATCTCCCCTAATTCTTATACACATCCAATGGTTATCTTGAACATTATTATAAGATAAATGGATTTTAAGATAATGTAATATATTTTTTAAATAATTTTGTTGTATCCCTTTCCACTGTTAATGATATAAGAACATAATTTCACAATTTTAGTATGACACTCAATCAATTTGGAACATATTATTTGTGTGTTTATGAAATAAAGAAATAAATAAATTGTATTATTGATTTGTGATTCATAGTATGTATTAGAGAGAGGTTGAGTAAATTTAGGTTATTAGGATTGGAGAACCTTGGGTAAATCATTAGAGACAATACTAAACATATGAAAACATCCCTAAATTTTTATTAAAGTATATATAATGTGACATTAAAGTGAAAATTCATTGTCTGGATACTGCAAGAGGATGTTGATCTAGAATAGCTTTACTTGGGGGTAATAACCCTTAAAATGTATTATTTATAATTGACTTGATATTTCCTTGTGTACGAGGAAAGGCCATACAAATAAACAAGTTGGACCCCCTTAAACGACATGATTTGTTAAATTCACAAGCATATTACTATTAATAATAAAGGAAATAAAAATTTTCATAGTATTTTATGTTAGAAATAAATTAGTGATAAAATATATTGAAATGTAAAAATTCCTTGGTTACAGAAATTTTTTCATTTATGAGTAACACCTTCAATGATCGTAGGTTTTCATTTATTTGTTTAATATATTAAAAAATTCATTCCATATATTATAATTTATTATAGTTATTGGATGGATATATGAGGAACCAAGTCATTATCAGACGTGAGAGGTAATGTGATGATTTTACTAATTAGATAAAAAACTCAGTGGGAGTAGGATATGGAATCATTATGAAAATACTATCTCAGTTAACTTGTATATTGATAATAAACATGAATTAGGAGGACCCCTCTCATCCCCATATAAATGTTCAAGTGATAATTTATTATTTTATAAGTCAAAGTCCCCTATATTGTAGTGGATGTATTGATCTCATAGTCACGTAATAATGGGTCTCTCCAATTTGAAAGGTCATCTATAAATATTAATTCAATGAGAAAGATATGGACATGTTTGATGTTTATCGTATGGAGGGGAAAGCCTATCAATCGTGGTTGATGGTAAAAAAATATAAATTATAGTAAAATGATCAAATAGATGGAGTAGAATGAATCCTTGGAAATTATTTTCAATTAATATTTCCTCACAATCTATAACATAAAATGTAGAGGGATTGCCTTGGATTCTTGAAATCAATGAATAATGCATATTGGTACATGAGGAATGCATTAAAAACATGAATGACATTCTTTTGTCTCTTCAATTGAACCTGAATGTAATGGTGGATGCTGAATTGGTGAAATAATGATGAGTATATTAAAATATTTTCCAATTTGAAAAATTTATAGTTATATGTAAATTGACAGATTTCCCCTAAATGTATAAATGACGATGAATGAATCACAAGAGTATCATGGGTTAAGAGATTGAAATAAGAGGATGGGTTTTTATTATGGTTGTACAATTGAGAAATATCAGTGGAGGAATACTGTAATATATACCAATTTTCCAAACATTGGGGAGGAATCATCCCAACAATTTTCTATACAGGGACACTGATATTATTTAACTGTATGATGTAAGGTAGTCTATTTAGAGTGTTTCAATTGAAGAAACCCACAAATTTTATAAAAGAATACAATAATTTAGTTAACCATTATCCTTTTATCCAATTAATTATCTTTATGGAACATGGATAATATGTGATAAATAATTCCAATCCAAGGGTTGTCAACAATAACCAATGAAAACAGCCTCAATGTCCTAGAGACAAAGTGAGATATAGTTCCATCAAAACATTAATGGTGGAACAAAATGATTAAGTGTTGATATGTATTATTTAAATTCATTCAAGGATAGACAACATATAATTTGATTCTACTTCCAAGCATTCATATATATTACACATGTTTTTAGAACTATTCAAACACCACCCCAAATCATGGAATTTGAGTTATTAGTGAAGGCTGAAAATGGGTAAATTTTTTAATCCCATGGATATAACTAATCCCCTATAAATACTGGAGTTATAATTTTCTACGAAAACCAATAAATACCCACTTTAATGGATTTTTATGGAATTCATGTTATGGATTGAAATTTCAATATATAGAAATTTCAGACACATCTGATAGAATGAAATCACCTGCTATATTAGATATCTCACCCTGATTATATAGAGTGAAGTGTGTTGAATTAATCTCCTATAGAATCAAATTCTCATGATTTAAAATTATTAACCATTGTTAAATCATAACAAACTGAACGTAGTTATACTCTTGAAATGGTCATCCTTGAATACATGCTCATATTGGGGGAATATACTGATCAGTATACAAAATAATTTATTTATCTTCATCCTTAGTGAGAGGATGAGTTACCTATCAAAATCATACAAAGATAATTTTTAAATTTAATTAAAGATATATATAATGGACACTATATAATTTGAAGAAATGAATTGTAAGCTATATGATAATCCAAATAATGGAATTATACACTACTATGATTTATCATGGGGTGAAACAGTCCATTTCATTAAGAAAATGAATTGGTCAATCCACCTATCCATTATTGATCATAATATAAAAAAAGATAATGATAATAGAATAATTATCCACTATCATATATTAATGAATTATTAGATTAGTCACATGTATCACCTCAAAATTAAATATTATGAAAAATCTATTCGATATAATGTGGGACACGTGACACCAAACAGATAAGGGAATATAATACCATGATAATTTAAAATATATTGACTATTTTAAATTGACTTCATATATGAAATATTTTCTTATGACACATAAAAAAAGTCTAAAAAGGGAATATATTATCCTGATACATTAAAATAATAAATAAATTTGATATACTCTATAGATCCTAATGCATGGAAAACTATGTTAACATGCATCACACACAAGATTCGCCTTCCCCAATAGCTTGCATTACATGAAAGAATGAGTTTCACCAAATAACAATGTACTATTAAAATGCTATTCTTTAATATAAAATTATATAATCTAGCCATTATATTAGAAGATCTGCATTGTAATATAAAAAATACAATAATTATTGACTACAACAATATAAAAATAAATTTGAGGTTAACAATTACTAGAAAACAAAAATTAGGTACATTTATGAAATACGTAAAAGGAATTAATCTGCTCCATGAGAGAAACTATGGTTCCTTATTATAGAACTCCTAGGACAAGATCTTGTGATTTTTAATGTTCCATATACCATGAGAAAACCTAGTTTCCTCATTACCAAATAAAATTGAAGAGGTCATATTTTACATGAAATGTAATACTAATTGGGTGATACTTATGATTGCTTTTTTAGAATCAATTTTACATGTTCATAGTTTAGATAATAATACTTATGTATTGAGAAATACTTGGGTTTCATTTTCATATAATTCTTTTATGTGGTCTCATACGTTATATATTTTCCACATGATTTAATGGGTATATGGGATTTATTATTATGAAATTATTTGGATGGGATAACTATGATGTTATATTTCATTAACGAAGTTACACCCAAAAATTATAGAAGAATAATATTTTCCTTAAAACATTGTATAAAATGAAATAACAATCATAAAATGATATATATCCTCTTGAGAATATTTTATATATATATAATTTTTAAAAAATATATTTTTTTTATTGAAATTAACACAACACCCATTTAGCATTCATCTCATGGAACAATGAGTATCTTCGATAACATGTGTTACACCCAAGTCCAAGTTTTATCAAAAAACCAGATATTATAAAAATATTATTATTTAAGAAAATATGAAATAAAATATCCATTAAATATGATGTAATTCAAATTATTAACTAATTATATAAAATATGTTCTAATTTATTGATTAATAATTAATTTAAAATGAAAATAAAAACTTATTCAATATAAAGGTAATGTTTTATTAAAATTATTTTATTGTAGAAAAATTGATATATCTTAATAAATTTAATTCATTAAAATTACTGAATGAAATTAATTAAATTTATATATTATATATTTAATAAAATATTTTAAAATAAATAAAATTTCTTTTTTAGGCATAAGATAATAAACTATTCCATTTCATACCTCACATTTTTTTCTAGAGGTAGTCTTTCCACCTTTTAAAATAGAACCTCTTTTAAAACTACATTGGGTCACCTATATAAATTATATTTGAAAATAAATTCATTTTTTAATGGAGAATGTAAAATTTATCATGGATTGGTTTTTTTGTATTTTTATGAGGCAATCTATTTTTTTTGAATAATGACATATACTGAATTTTAATTAAAAATTGATCATATATTAAAATAAATTAAAATGAAAATTCATATTTTTTATTTTTTATAAATTATAAATAGTTCAACTAAACATATATTAATCAGATTTAGGTCATTTTTTCATTTTTATATTTAGAATAGATATAAAATATTATTAATGTTTGGAACATTTTTACTATAAAAACCACCTTTCTCATCTCGTCAGCGAGATTAATTTGAAATTAATATAAAAAAATTATATATATTTAATTTAGAATAATTATTTAAATAATATTAATATTAATAATTCTTTTTAATATTATGGCAAACATAGTTTTTTATTATAAATACTAGTGAATACAATTTAATCTAATTAGAGTGATTAAGGTAAAACTGAGTTTACTTAGTGATTAATTTTTAACAATTATGGGAGAAATAACCCAAAAACATGACTAAAACACATTATCTATCTATATTTAGACCATATAAGATATTTTATACACTATTTTTCATTATTTTAGGCACAATGGTAATGGAATACTTCCCATAGTTTTTATCTTTTGGTATTTACAAGAATGCCACTCATCATCTACTATAAATGGGCACTCACCAAATCACTAACTCCAAACTCTCAATATATTTAGATCAATCCAAAACATCCAAAATAATTTCCCTACATTCCTCCCATTATATTAGAATAATAAATTTGTAAACAAATCTAACCAATGACATCCACTGGCTTCAATAAAAAAGTAGTTACTTAAGGATAATATTTTATTCTTCAATGAGCTGTTTTGTTTTATATATTTTTACACTAATTATATTATACATTTATCATGTTTATATAATAACCTCAGTATCTTAAATATACTTATATTTATTTACAAAAATAATAGGACATAAACTAAGAAAAACATCCATCAAATGGTCTACACAATCATCATTCGTGTGTATGGCGAACTATATCCTCACAAACAGATGTTGTTCTTTCTTCCATTGCCCCCATTAAAGGTTAGTAAAATTGATAGATTTATAGTTTATATATGATATAAATGATTTTAATAATGTATTTAGGATTATGTTATTATTTCATAACATAATTCTTTGTGACTTCCATTTTTTTAATTTGATAACGTCATTCATGTGTATAGACGACAACTACCTCGTAAAGGGTTTTTATTTTTTCATAATCTACATGGAATGTATTTAAGATGGTTTAAATAAACATATGTGATATATATATATATATATCATATTAATTATTTGAAAATTATAATATATATATATGTATATATCATTTACTTTTCTTTCAATCAATACAATAATAAAATGGAAACATCGTTCAGGCATATGTATGGCCTACTATTTCCATGAATAATTTATTGCATTTATAATAAATTAATTTTATAGATTACTTTAAATACCTATATAATAATTATATAAATAACTTACATCAGTTTTTTATTTCTATAGACTATGAAATCGTGATACATGTATGATTAATAAATATAACATGTCAAAACATACATAAAAAATCCAATTAACACCCAAAAAGAGGAAACAAATGAAAGATTATTATCAAATGGATGATAAGATTTTATAAAGGGATTATATACAATAACATAAATATTATTATTTCTCTATTAAAATTAAATAAATTTCATAAACCCATTATACATGATGATATATTATATATGACCAAAAGGAATGTGTGAGGTAACAAATTCAAATTCAATTTGATTTAATTGAGGTATGTTGTAATGTTACGAACCTAGGTTTTTTAATTATTTCCCCAATGAAATTTAATATCAGGAATAATTCCTCATTCATGTTATTATAGTGTTTTTATTTGAATTATTTCATATATGTGTATTTTATGGTAAAGTAACCAAGTGCTAATGAAAATTCAAAACTCAATTTCAACTCATTGGGTTATATAAATTGCACATTATCATTATTCTATGATTATGTGTATAATTAAATTGACTAACTATGAATTTATTAGGTCCTTTTTATGTGTAATTATATTAGATTAGCATAAATGATTCATTTATTCATTCTCACTTCAATATTTAGTTTTTTTAGGGTTTATTTAATAATCTCATTCTAATTAAGAATTTTTTATCCCAAAATTGAACAAAATTATTTTATACGACCATTCATTAATCAAAAACATAATTTTCTTCTCATATAGATATAAATTATCTATTAATATTAATATTACCATTTTTTACTCTTTTGTAATCAATTTTTTCTACACAATGTTTTAACAAAATCTAACAACATTTATCTCTTCCTTTGGAAATCATTTTTCCCACAAAACCATGATTCCAAAAATAGTTTTCAAAATTGATTTTATAAAAATAGAATTTTAAAAATTTATTTAAAAATAAAAAGGATATTTTCCAAAAAAAATTGAATGATCATTTTTTTCATAAATTAAATAAACTCTTATTCTTAATGCAATGGGTATACATTTTATGGATTCAATCCATATTTTTTCTCTATATCGAATATTGTTATTTTAAAAGATTTTATAAAAATTATCATCCATGATTTTTTGTATTCATTAACATCCCCATTAGTTATTACCTTTATAGTGACCATTTTTCCTTAAATTTTTCCAAAATATATACATTACTAATCATTGATTTTATTATTATGTAAACCATATACCATTTTGACATATGGTGATTACTTAGACAAATATTTGATCATCTAGGGTAATATTGAAAAAAATTATACATTAATAAATAAGGATATTTGATAAGGATCACTTTTAATCAATTATTTGATATATGAGGTTTTGTGAAGACTATTAGTGAAGTGTGGGGATCTGAACATATATAGACCCTCGATGCTTCAGTATATTCTGATGAGAAAAATTAGTTTGAAAATATTAATGGTTCTCAATATATAGTTATAACAGTATTTTGGAAGGTCCTGAATGTATATTTTTTCATTTTCATCAAACATGATGTCCCATAATAAATTATATCCTATTTTATATTTAATTTATTATTATCCATTCTATTTTCACGATGAAAAAATATATGGGTGCTTTTCATTCTCAGATTACTCAATAAATTGAATGGTTATGTAGATATTTATCTATCTATATCGATGATGTGATATCATTTTATATTAATAGAAACTTTTTTCAGTTAATTACCTTTCCATATTATTTAAACACATCCTTCTCATATTATTTATTAAATGGAATGTCTGTTCAATTATTTTCCTTTCCATAACGATTATTCTCATTGATTCATTGATGATTCTACTTTATTGAACCCTTAAAAAACATTTTAAGTCATGATTATTTTATTACATTAAATAGTATTACCTAAAGTTTACTGTGATATATATTCAAGAATATTCTAATTGGATTAATGTTATTAATCTCAAAAAAGAATTTTTTTTGTAATTTATGTATTCATTTATTATAAAATACTCATGTTTGTTTCCAGTATAATAAGAGTACTGAACATTTTTTAACTTTGGGACATGACTTATTTATATATTATTCCCATGAAATGATATAATTGATTTGAAAGGGGATTTATAGGTTTAGTTTATACAGTTGGTATTTGATAAATTTTACTAGAAACCATGGAATCTAGATTTATCAAAAAATATATTAGAAAATAAAACCCTATGATTATCTTTGAGGAATAATATAGAATAAAATATTAATGTTTTGGTAATGTATAAATTATTAGGTATTTAATATTAATTCATCCATATTCTGATTGCATCATTGGTTTTTTGTTAATGATTGATGTTATGCTCAAGGAAAAAATAATAATTCATTTTTGTTTTTTGTAATGGGTGTCTATAAATATTAAAAAAAAATTGAAAAAACTAATGTATCATATTTGTTACATTGAAAAAAATTATTTTATTAATAATTATTTGTGATTTTGTAGTAATATTTTTAATGGTATTGATAGATTTATGGCTTATATAAAAACATTATTATTAGGTTTTTTTAAAAAAAACATATTCACTGTTGGAAGACATAGTAAAAATTTCATTTAGTGAGTAGTTTCATTTCAAAGATTTCAATCAAAATATTTAGAAGAATTATAAGAATTATATTGATTTATTTTCCAAAATGGATAACCCATATTCATAGTGACAACATGTTACAGATGGAAGGGTTGTTGGGCATTAACCCATGTCCAAAGGATGATAAGAGTTTCATGCCTACAACTGACCTACAAGATGAAAAGGTTAAAAAGTTAGTTTTTAGTCAAAAATATTGTTCTGTAAATATTAATTATGATATAGTATAATTAATTTATAGGTTTGTATAATAAGGTATTAACTATGTTGGTTTTTTATAATTAGTTAGTGAAAAATATAAACACATTTTGTATGGATCTTAATATCTATTTATAGTTAATTTTAGTGCTTCAAGCATTAAATAACAAAATTTTCTTATATTTATATATTTAAGTACAGGCTGAATTTTAAATTTATTGAATAATAAACAAATTATGAATTATTGTTTATAGAATTATATCATTATATTATATTTCCTTGTATTTAGAGGTTGTAAATGAATTAAGAAACATTAGTAATATGATTTAGAAATAATATCTTATCCCCATAGATTCATTTTTGAGGAAACGATGTCCTTTTAAATCATTATAGATATATGGATTTCAGTAAATAAAAATTCAATTAATATTTCAATTATATTTTTTAAATTATATTAATTATTACATATAATTATTTAATATTTTTAATAATACCATATTTTCACTTGTCACTATTGTTCTCCTGATTTGAATCATGGTCATGTGTTGTTTCATATGACCTTGTTACCTACCATTCAATATTTTTCTTGAATATTTTTTACCAAACATTCTCTTGATGAGGGATTTTGGAAAATATGTTTTCAAATTTCAAAAAAAATTATTAAAAAAATTGATTTTAAATTATGAGGATTAAATTTACTAATGGTTGGGAGAGTGAAACTCATCAAAAATGGTAAAAAATAATATTTTATTTAATAACGTCTATGATACACAACACCTAACATAGAATATATATTACCTATTTATAATTTAAGATATATTTACTATTATAAAGATATTTCATATATTTTATAGCATACAATGAACATAATATTGATTTATCTTATGCCACACACATCAACAAGTTTCTTCAATAACATTCATTGCGTGTAATAACAAGTTTTACTGAGCAATAAAAGATTATTGTAATCTTATTATTTCATTTAATAAGATATAAAAGATCCATTAAATTGGTTTTTATAAATTTGATTAAATATCCTACAAAAATATATGGTTTAATTCCTTAGTTAACATTTAATTATAAATGAATATAAAAACTCATCGAATATAATTGAAACGGTTTTCAAAAATATATAATTTTATGAGATAAATTGTGATTTATAATAATGAAATAAATTTATTACTGTTAGAAAATGATCCTAATGAAATAAAAACATTATATATTTAATTAAATATTTTGATATTAATAAAAAATATTTCTTCCCTAATAAGATAAAAAAGAGAAAATATTTAATAGAGAAAAATATAATATTTTAAAGGTAGTCCAGTCATATTTTTATGGAAAACATGTTTTAAAATTTTATTTGGCACATTAAAATATTATATGTCAAAAATAATCTTATTTTTGTAAATGGTTATTTAAAAATTATATTACGGTGAATTTTTTGAAAATATTCGGAGATGTTTTTTTTGAATATTGACAAACACTAAATTTTAATTGAAATTGAATTTTCATCTAAATAATAGATATTATTAAATAATATTTAAATTGGTTTAAATTCCCCCATATAAAAATTATAAATATATTAATCTAATTTCTATCATTGGTGTCACATACATAAATTTTTTGTTAAGTCATTTTTCATGTAATTTCTATTCCTTTGTTGTGGGGCTTTCCCATGAATTTTTGGTGGAAAGGGTGGGCTTCACAGATTTGGGCAAAAGCATGATCCCATTTCCAGATTTAAAACTAAATCCAGTTCCTTTTCTTACTACCCTATTTTTCAACATTTTTCACCCATTCCACATCCTACGTTTCTATCCATGACATATTAAAACTAAAATATCCATTTGGGCCCCTCAGGAATATATAATCATGGTGGATTTTGGTTAATTTTAAGGTATTGGGCCAGGCCATGAGTCCATTTCTTGTTAAAAAATATTTATTATTTATATTATTCATTTTTATGTATTTTTTGTGATTCTACCACTCACTCGAGCCCACATACACTAAGAGAACACCCCATGTTTGTTTCCCCATATTTATAGGTCATCTTCTTCACGGATTAGGGAATAATTTCTCTAGCATTCTCAAATCATCCATATTTGAAAAGGTAATATTTTTCTTTCATATATCCATAATTTTTACACCATTTCCCCCATTTTAGTTCCTCATTAACCTCCTCATATCTATTATAATCTTCATATCTATTTTGGATTCTTGAATATTCACAAATTGGTGTATTTGGAGTGATTTCTTCATGGTCTCTCATGTAAGTGGGTTTCATTCCTTCCTCATCCAATTTTCATGGGGATTCAACCATTTTTCCTGATGATCCTAAAATCCAGAAAGTAGTTATTAGAACCTGGGGATCGATATTTGGTTTATTGGAAAAATTGTGTTATTTTTGGTTTTTTTAACTCCCTTCTAGTGCGGCAGTGGTGCGATTGAAAATTCCCACAGTGATTTGGTGTTTTTGACACTTGTGGTTAGTGATTCCATGTGTAATCACTAATAGATGATTTATTCATGTTTGATTTCTATTTTTAATGTACTCCCCATTCATTTTGATTTCTACTAAAATTATTTTTGGTGGAATTTTATAATCAATTGATTATTGAATATCATTTTTTATTTGAAAATGGGGGTTTTAAATTTGTGTTCCATGTTTAACCACTTGCGGCTATTTTATGATACATGTATGTGTTTTATTAAAATAAATTCTATTGACAAGTCTGGTTTGGGGTAATATTGGTGTGCATTTTGTTTTCAAAGACAGTTTTTAGATGTAATTTAAGTGAATTGTTTTGTTATATTCCTTCAAAATGATTCATGACAATTTTAAATGCTTTATTGAGTTATATAAATGGTGAAAGGCATGTTTAGCTACTACATTGACTATTTTTGACAAAAAATTGTGTTTTTATATGCAAATGGATTTTGGGAAATCTAGAAATTTTTTTAACCCAAGGGGAAACCCGTGTGTTCTAGGTGAGATGACCTGTACTAGTATGCTAGGGATCTAAAGGGGGTTTCCCCTATTTTACGCAAAATTTTGGACATTGAAAACACTAGAAAATCTTTAATAAGGCTGATTATCTCCACCATTTCATATTTATTAAAATATTCATTTTATTTATCATGTAATTCCTACTCTATGAAGTCTATTGGGTGGTATCTTGTTGGTATTATGCTCACACCATACTTACATCATTGGGTGTATATAGAATAGATCATGTTTGACCAAGGTAATGGATAGGCCAAGGGTGGTGCTGGTTCGGGTTGTTAGATTCCTTCCATGGTGTGGTGTTGTAGAGATGGATTGGGAGTGATGACCCCTTATCGTGTGGAGTTCCATGGGATTTTTCACATATTCATTTATTTATATTTGGACCTCTTGTTGAATTTTCAGACCCATGTTTTTAGTTCTGAATTTTATTTATGCCATGCTTGGGAGGAATTGTCTGATTCGGTTTATTGGTTATTTTTTGTTGTTTTATGTTTTGATACTGCGGTAAATCATTCCAAAAATATTATTTATGATACCCGAGCACTTTTTCAACCCTGTAGGGATAGGGAATACCCTTCGAGACATTCCAGGGACCCGTTCGTGTTCTGGTTTTCATGGAGACCATATTTTATTCGTGATAAAATTGTATCAAAGGAGGTTAATGTTTTTGGGTTATATTATTATTTTGGGATGATATGGTATAGAAATAATCTAGGATTATTGGAAATCTATGTTTTGATTGTGACTAGGGTAGTTGGCATGCACCTCTCGTGACAGACCTCGAGTCACCATGTGATGTTGAAAGTGTTTGTTTGGCTTCACATCCACATGAGATGTGTGGGCTGCAAAATGCACATGGATATCAGCTGGCATTGAGTTAGATGTTTATTTTATATTTTTAAAGGTGTTTTCATTTTTTATATTTGATGTAATTGCAGAAATTTTTCAGAACTATTTTGCTGATTTTTTCTCTGTTGACTGTTGGCACTGGTAGCAACAAGCCTCCCCTGAGAGGTCACCCGCACACACAGGAGGAGGCCAGAGATAGTTCTCCTTCACTTCTTGATATGTAGTTGGTGGAATTTATAGTCTGATATGTTCATTCTCTAGGACTAGTAGAGACTCATAGGCCATCCCTACACTAGTTAGATAAGTGGAACATGGTCCAAAAAAGGAAAAATTGTGGGCGTTCCAAAAGAACAAGCCTCCTATATTAGAGGTAGCACAGAACCCTGGGAAGCATTGGGGTGATCTAAGAAGATTTGGTTAATGTTTGAGTTCCTAGAAAAACCGTATGAGGTTAGGGTTATGTGTGCCTCTTTTCTATTAGAGGGTCCCAGCTCTAGGTGGTGGGAATCAATTCATCAAAATGGGAAGCATGAACAAATGATATGGTAGGACATCAAGGATTCCTTCTATGACTAATTCTACCCATATGTCTTGGCTTAGGCTCGATCATGAGTGATTATTGAGCTTGTTCTGGGAGATCATTCAATGATGTATTATGAAAACCATTTGGTTAAGTTGTTTTAGTATTCTCTAAAAATGGTTTCCAATGTGTCGATGAATATACAGATATTTGAGAGGGGTTTGGGTAAGAGATATATTCTTATGTCATCTTGTTCAAGATGAAAACCTATGCATAGGTTGTTGATTGGGAATGTATGTTAGAGATTGATCATAAAGGGATGGCTGCATTTTCTGGGACAGTGATAGGAATGGGCAGTGGCATCGCATTTGAGAAGAAAAGGAAACAAGAGGAGTAGGGAGAAAAGGGAGGTGGTAGCTTAGGCCAACTATCTAGGCAGTATTCACTGGTGGCAGCTTATAAGGTGTCCTTTGTGTCCCACCAATGTGGGAGGATTGGTAACATCCTATCAGGATGCACATATCCTTCAAAGCCATATTATCAGTGTGGTAGTATTGGAAAATTGCATCACTTTTTCAAGATGGAACGTCCACTCAAGGGTGGGGAAGGATCAGTGGCTTCCAAGGGAGTGCCAAATTTGTTAGAGTATTTAATGATAGAGGGTTATCCGTATTGTATTTATGGATGTATGGTCAGATCATATTCTGTGAATGACAAATTTAGGGCATATTGACTTTCTATCGGTTGTTCTTAGGCTACTAGTTTCCATACGGTGGATCAGGCACCAGAGTGATCAGAGGTGGGACCGTTGACAATTCAAGGTACCATTTTGATCACTTCTTTTATATATGCTTCTATTTTTGTTAATGGGGTCTTATTTCATTCATATATTCCCATTTTTTAAACATGCGGAATTTTCCAATCGAGATTTTGTCTATTGCGATAGAGATGGTGATACTGTGGGGAAATGAGTAGGATATTAGTTTACCATCATGTGCGCCTACTGTTTCGGGGGTTGTGATAGAGTGGGAACTCCTTTTCCTATATATGGATCTATTTTAAGTGATACATGTAATATATTAGCTGTTAAAAATTTATCAAAACATTTACTACTATAGGTTATTTGTTAGTTTCATGACACTTGATGGGAGTCATTTGTTTTTTCTTGGAGATTGGGATCCTCGGTCGGGTCGTACAATACCTCCCCTCCTAGGGTTTGAGAATCATTCCTTCCAGTTATCATCAATCACTATAGAAGAAGATGAACATTCTACTAAAGGTGGACTAACTCTTGTAGTGTATGTGTTTACAAAGGTATTCCCAGATGATTTTTTATAAATTCATCCAGAGCGGGACATAGAGTTTTCAATTGATTTGGTGCCGGGAACACAACTGGAATCTCTTCCCTCATATTGTATGTCCCCAACTAAGCTGAGGGAATTAATGATATAGATTTAACCTTTAGAATACAGAGGATTCATCTACATTAGTATCTCACATTGGGTTACTCCTTTCCTTTTTTCGAAGAAGGCCAAAATATCCCTCCGGTTGTGTATTGATTACCAGAAGCTGAACAAGGTTACAATCAAGAAAATATATCATTTTCTCAGAATATCTAACATTCATGAACATATAAAGGGGGTAAGTTGTTTTCTAAAATATACTTGCCTTTTGGTTACCACTAACTCAATAGGAAATAGGTAGATATCCCAAAGAGAAACTTCTTATGCCAGTATGACGACATTGAGTACATGGTCATGCCCTTTGGATTGACCAATGCTCCATTGTTCTTTATGGAACTCATGAATAGGGTGTCCACGAGTATCTCGACACTTTTTTTGTTGTATTCATGGAAGACATCATGGTTTACTCTGGATCTGAGGAGGCGTATGAGCATCATTTCTGGACCATGTTTCCAACATTATGGGATCAACACCTTTATGAAAACACATCCAAATACACCTTGTGGATCCAAGAGAAGAAATTTTGGGGGCATGTGGTCTCAGAACATGGAGTTTTAGTGGATCCTGATAATATAATTATAGTGATGTCATGGAAGCAGAAGAAGAAGGTGTTTGAGATCAGGAGTATCCTTTTTTTTATGATACTACAAGTAGTTTTTTCTATATTTCTCTTTTCTTGATTCGCCCATGACCATGATCCCTTGGAAGGGGGTGAAGTTTTTTGGGGGCCCAGAATGCCAGGAATTCTTTAGGAAGCCGATGTAATGGTTTCCTACCACAACTGTGTTGATCTTCCAAGAATCGGGAAAATTATATGATTTTTATTTTGAAAATTTTGTTATTGTTTATAGGTGCATTGTTATATAAGATGATAAAATGGTGGCGTATGGCTCCCTCCATCTCCAACCACAATGAAATAATTATCTAACCAATGACTTGGAGTTAGCTGCTATGATGCATTATTTAGAGACATTGTGTCACTACCTCTTTTGGGAGAGGATTGTGGTCTACTCCTTTCTTTATATACTTGCCTACATCTTCTACCATATGGATCTCAATCTATGATAGTGCCTCCGGATAAATTACATACATCGGTTTGATTTTGACATGCTCTATACCTCAAGAAAGGAAATGTAGTGTTGGGTGCTTTGAGTAGTAAAGTACTAGTGAAATCCTTGATGAAGCCTATTTATGAGTTGAATATGATGGGGATCCATTCTCAGATGCATTTGGAGACCTACGAGTATAGTGGAGGTGCATTCTTGGAAAGCATTCATTTGACTCCTACTCTCTTATTGTTGATTCGTCAAGAACATCCTAGTGATGAGAATATATAGTAGTCATGGCAATTTCTTCATAGTGGGGAGACGTCTTCTGATTAGTCATCATATCTAAATGGAATTTTGCGATTCAATGCCTGATTAGTAGTTTTTTCTTCTCTGCAAAAAGTAGTTATGCTGGATAGCCACCATTCATAGTGTGGTTTCCATCCTGGTGCCACAAAGATGTATTATGATGTGAATCATATGTTTTGGTGGCCATGTATTATATAAAAACCCTTCTATTTATTACACACATAAACATGATTTAAAACATAATATTTAACATAAGTCAAATTCATGTATTCATAGGTATAGTTTATTTATAAATTAATAACATTACCTAACAACAAATCAAATAAAACACAACATATTTGTTGAAAACATCTCTTAGATGACCCCATCATTCCTTCATACTTAGCTTTTCATGGGATAACCTTAGGACATGCATATGAGAAGGGTGATCTATTAAGTCCAATAAGGGAGTAAAAATTCATAACATGAAAAATATAGTACATATTATGCAATAGACATATTAATAGATCACAATATATACAATAACATAAAGGAATTATATAGAGTGATTATAATTACATGGGAAGGTGGCATCTATATTTAACATGTTATCAGCATTATCCAAGGGTCATTGCAAATTGAACATGATTAATCACTCATTGAACTAGAATTATCATCTGTAAAACATCATTGAAATCGATGTATCATGTAAAGATCTGTAAAATTCAAGGGAAATTTTTTCTTAATTTTCTTTGGAATTTTACAAGAACGCGGTTTCTGACTGCACCTGATTCCGAGGCCCGGAGTGCCCGGAATCAATTTCCGAAGTTTGGCTCGGGTACGTTCAGTGAACGAATGAGCGGGAATTTCTAACTTTTGATCTGATGCTCGGAATTGAAATCTGAGGACACCGATGAACTCGCAGCGCCGATATTCGCTTAAGAAGATCTTTTCTGAGGTTGCGTTTTATGCGGAATGAAAGTTATTTTTGGGAAAAATTAAAAGAAGTTAAATAAAATGTGGAAATACATTTTATTTTTAACTTGTTGGTTAACTTCTCCCAATGGGAGTTAGGGGTGGGACCCACATCCACTTAACCTCCCTTGAGAGGATTAAGTGTGGTGGGGCCCACACGAACCCTAACTCTTCACCTTCTTTTTTTTAAACTCCCTTTAACTCCTCTTTTAATGATCTTGACAACTTGGGATATTAAATGGTTTGAGTTGTTTAATTTCAAACGTTTGAATTTCAAAATGGTTTGGTTGTGTAAATAAAATAATACTGTAGCTTATTTTATTTTGGTTATAATTCTCTAGCCACCTTGAGAGAATTTGGATATTTCTTCTCCTTCTTCAAACTCAACGAAGAACGCGAAGAACGCTGTTCTTCAACGAAGAACCTCACCGTCGAAGAACTCGGTCCTTCCGCGGCGTGATGTATTTCTTCCACATCATCTCTTCCGCGACGGTTTCCCGCGATGAAATCGCCGTCAAAGAACTTCAAATCCTCGCTTCACAACGTCGACGTCCTTTTTCCGCGACGCTGACCACCGCGACGCTCGTCTTCCGCGGGTCGTTGACGATCATCGTTCTTGAAACCAAGGTAGGGGTTTGTTGTTGTTATTTATTTATTCTCGTTCTTGGTTCTAGCATGACAATCATGAGGATAATTGTTTATGTGTTATCGTTTAACGAGAGGGGGGGAGGACCGCAAAAACACGGCCGAAACCCCCTCCTTTGTTCTTGAATATTTTTCTTCCGGATGGAATGAGATGGTGTCATGTCGTCGCACCACGCGGGAATCACCCGGGAATTATCGCGCGGCGCCATCGTGCCGCGCCGTGGATAGATTATCATGAACGCGACGCCGTCGCGCCGCGTCGAAGGAAACCGAAGGCGCCGCGGCCGGACCGAGGCCGCGGCGGAGGGGCACGGTGCCGTCGCACCGCGCCGGATGACGAAGACCGCGGCCAGTTCCGAGCCGCGGCGGAACGTGATGACCGGCGGCCAGCCGGGCCGCCGGTGTCGGAAGACGGAAGAGGACCGGCCCCTGCCGGTCCTGTTGAGAAGAAGTCGGCTGGCCAGGTCGGGCCGGCCAAGATGGTGGAAACCGGGGGAATTTAATTCCCCGGGGCAGTTACTTTGGACCCCCATGAAGGGATGGGGCCACGGTTTCACGGGGGGGGGGGGGGGGAACCCCCCCGTTTTTCTCAAAGGAAGGCCCCCACGTGAGGGGGGGGGGGGGCGTTTAACCCAAGGCACAACATCCAGCCACGCCGCTAGCTGAAGAAAAGTGGGGGCTTTGCCCCCCGCGCGTGGCACCCGAGCGGCGCCCAGGCCGCGCTGCCGCCGGCCGGGCCGCACCGCCGTGCCGGACCGCGCCGCCGGCCAGGCCGGGTCGGCCCGGACCCGGACCCCCCATTTTCGAATCGACTTCGTTCTTTTGCCCATAACATGAGCTACGGACCTTCGATTGACGAAACTTCATCGGCGATACGATCCTTGGATCGAGATGGTCGATTTGGTATATCGCACTCAATGTTTCGGAATACTTTGTGTTCGGCCGGATTGGTTCGTACACGAAACCAACCGGGCCCTTGGAGCGGAAACACTCATATCTTGAGCTACAGACGTCCGATTGACATTCTGTAAGCTTTGTTGAGTTCCTCTTAGTGATACGTATCATTTGGCATACTCCGCCCGAGGGTTGGACGCAGGTGGAGTACGGTCAGGTTGGTTTTTCCTTAAAAACCAACCGGGACCCTGGGACGAAAAAGCCAATAACTCTCAGACCGGGAGTCCGATCGACGCGCCGTCTGTTGCGTTGAGTTCCTGTTGGCGATACGGAACATTTGGATACATCAACTCTGGACTGTGTGACAGTTGATGTATCAGCCTCTCGGCTCCTGGAGTGGACCCTCCCGAACGTGCTTGCTGTGTGAAGCAACCCTAGAGATGGCTGCGACTGCTACTGCTACTGCTACTGCTACTATGACTGCGACGACGACAGTACAGAGATCCTTTGTGGATTCGATGACGACGACTACAGCACTCATAGATCTTACGTGGATCAGTGCTACAGGTCCTGTGTGGGCCCGATCCTGTGTGGGTCCGATCCTGTGTGGGTCTGCTCTCAGCGGTCCTGTGTGAACTGGCGCCTACAGGTCCTGTGTGGGCCTGACCCTATGTAAGTCATTGTGGGGGTTAGTTACCTATCGATCCTTCGTGGGTCCGACGACTTAGATGGATCAGAGATCATCTTTATCATCTTTTGAAGAAGTATACCTGTGTGAGATGAATCCTGTTGCTTTCCTGTGTGGATTGTGATGTGCTATCCTGTGTGAATTTCGTTTTTCTTTCCTGTGTGGAATACGTATACTTTCCTGTGTGGACTGAGTTGTACTTGGGCTCAGAGGTTGGAGCGTATTGGAATTGATGACTTAGGTATATGTATGGGCATATACCTAAGCAGTGTTGGTTGTTACTTAGTGATTGTATCTTACCTTTGTGGTTTATCCTTTGTGGATTTTGGGAGACCTTCGGGGGTCTCGGGTTCCCCACAAAGTATCTTATACTCACCCCTGCACGGGCTATGCCCTCACTACGTTGTGTTGGTTACAGACGACGAACAACGTTGATCGTGGTGGAGGCTTGCAGAGCAGAACGGTACCTGGAGGTGGACCACGGGGCGGGACGTACTCGGTGAGGACGGTGGGACTTGTGGAGCAGTGGAGCTATCTGTACCAACCCTTCAGGTGGGATCTCCAGTGGACAGCTCAGTGTAGCGGCTTTTACTTTACAGTTGTTGTTTTCCCTTTTGAGTTGTACTTTACTTTCAGTTTGGGTTTGTATACTGGCCCATTTACTTTTCCGCACATTCAGTTGTACTCTGTTTTTACTTAGTGTTTACTTTTCCTCTTGCTTACTCTGTGGTGTTTGTTTACTTTACAAAGGCAATGCCTTCCCTTTTTACTGGGATTTACGCCTTGGTCCTAGTCGTCATCCCCTGGCCTATGGAAGGCGGGCTTGGGGTTGTCACGGCACGGACCCCGAGGGCGGGTCGCGACAAATTGGTATCAGAGGAGTTCGGTTCTACCGCGAACTCTGATCTTTTTTATGTGAAGCAATAATGTTTAGCGTATTGAGTGTGGTTATCAGTCCAGGGAGTCCAGTGTTGGTGCGGCGGCCAACGTATCCGTACACCAGGACCTTGACTACTGATTTTCGACTTAATGCACGAAAACATTGATTGCGTGTGTGTTTCAAAGTTTTCTTTATGATTACCTTATATAAGCTCACCAGGTATACTGTTCTGACTATGGCGCACCTGTTTCCTATTCAGGATGGCCCCATGACGGCAGCCATCTAGGGTTCCGAGAGTCGAGTGTGATGACAGCCCACCGAGCGATGAGGCCTCGGTGCATGGCCCTTTGTCAGCAGTGGCACCGTCAGTAGCACTACCTGCCGAAGCACCGATGCTTCCAGCACCAGTCGCTGATGATGCACGTTGCCTTGGAGCTCTGCACTATTTTCAGCGCCAGCGACCACCTAGGTTCTGTGGGGAGATGGACCCCCAGGCAGCAGAGTACTGGCTGGAGGTAGTGGTACGAGTTTTCAGGCTAGTGAGGACACCAGCAGACATCATGGTGATCCTCGTTGCGAGCCTACTACACACAACAGCGGACCGATGGTGGAGGTTGATGCTCCTGGTGCACGATGAGGCATCTCTTCTATGGACGGACTTTGAGAGCCTCTTCCGCTCGGAGTTCTTCCCATCCACCCTTCGTGCGGTGCTTATCCAGGAGCTTCTTCAGCTACGGCAGGGCAGCATGACGGTCGCTCAGTACTCGGCGAGATTTACTGATCTCTCACGCTACTCGACTGACATGGTACGAGACCAATTATTCCGGGACCGGACCTTCGAGCAGGGTTTGAGACACGAGATCAGGGCATCGCTGATCTCCCTCAGCATACCGACTCAGACAGGAGTACTGGAGCGGGCCCTTTTGATCGAGAGCTTCCTTGCTGATTCTACACCAGTGCCGAGACCCACTGTAGGGCGGCACGTGGCAGAGTCATCTGCAGCAGGTAGTCGACAGATGACTCAGGGGTCCAGCCAGACCAGACCTTCAGGCAGACGACCTCAGGACACTGGCTTAGCAGTGCGGGGCACACAATGTGGAGCCAATCTTTCGAGAGGCAGAAAATGCTACTCGGCGGCGGGCAGGGCCACATGGCTCGTGACTGCCCGACCCACCGTGCCGAGGAGCAGCAGACAGTTGAGGGACCACCGAGGCAGAGGCAGAGGGTCGATTGTGGCGGTCCGAAGAGAGGAGGCGGACGAGGCAGAGGAGCTGGCCGAGCAGCAGGTTGTGGGCGACGTTTTGAGGCTCTGCCACCACCACCACCAGGATGTCCACACCGACCACAGAGAGCTGGCGGGCAGAGACAGGCACAGCTCCAGGCAGAAGAGGCCTACGACCACAGCGCGCCAGAGATGATTCGAGGTACTATCTGTGTCTATTCCACCCTTGCTACAGTACTTATAGACACAGGAGCGAGTCACTCTTTCATAGCCGCTGCCCTTGTTCGGAGCATGGAGATTCCGACAGAGCCGTTGGCTCGATCATTATGGCTAGAGACTCCTACGGGAGCAGACTCGACGATTACGCACTGGTTTCGGCAGTGTGAGCTTACTCTAGGAGGCGAGAGCTTCGGATGGGATCTTCTTGTAGTAGCGTCGAGGCCTTACGACGTCATCATGGGCATGGATTGGCTATCTACGGTCCATGCACTGATTGACTGTTTTAGGCGCAAGGTGTGATGTGTACGCACCAACGGGAGCAGGTTCACCTTCACCGGCGAGAAGGGAGCATTTGCAGCACAGGATGGACATCCGCAGAGGAGAGGACAACCCATCACTCATCAGTTGGCTAGCCTCATCCTTGGAGCAGTTGACGTGCGGAGTCCTGGTTTTCCTGCAGTGGTGGATCAGTTTGCAGACGTTTTTCCCGACAATGTTCCAGGGCTACCTCCTCGCAGAGAGGTAGACTTTTATATTGACATGTACCCCGAGAAAGCCCCAATATCCACTCCAGCATATCGGATGGCCCCCGCCGAGCTTTGAGAGCTACGGGTACAGTTGGAGGACTTGGAGGGCAAGGGGTTCATCAGACCCAGTGTTTCACCCTGGGCTCCCCCGATATTGTTCGCCAAGAAGGCAGACGGGAGCTTGCGACATTGTGTTGACTATCGTCGCATGAACCAGGTGACAGTGAGGAACAAGTATCCACTACCGAGGATTTATGACCTCTTTGATCAGCTCAAGGGAGCACGGTGGTTCTCGAAGATAGACCTCAGGTCAGGCTATCATCAGCTCAGAGTCAGAGACGAGGACGTGCAGAAGATGGCCTTCAGATGTCGGTATGTCCATAATGTGTTCTTGGTTATTCCTTTCGGCGTAACCAATGACCCAGAAGTGTTCATGGACCTCATGAACAGGATCTTTCAGCCATACCTCGATCGATTTGTCGTGGTCTTTATCGACGACATTCTGATTTACTCTACGACTGAGGAGGAGCACGCCTATCACTTGCGTGTTGTACTAGGCACACTTCGAGAGCACCAGCTTCATGGTAAGCTCTCGAAGTGCCAGTTCTAGATACGTGAGGTCCACTTCTTGGGGCACGTTATCTCTGAGGCGGGAGTTGCAGTAGATCCCGCGAAGATCGAGGCTGTGTTAGCAAGGGAGCCACCCAGGAGTGTGACTGAGGTTCGGAGTTTCCTGGGACTAGCTGGATACTATCGGAGATTCATGCCAGACTTCTCTAGAGTTGTGGCACCACTCACAGCTTTGACGAAGAAGGGGAAACCCTTTGTATTGTCAAACAGTTGTCATCATAGCTTCCATAAGCTAAGACAGAGATTGACCAGCGCACCTATCTTGAGGTTGCCTGATGAGGGAGTAGGGTATGTAGTCTTTTGCGATGCATCAGGGACCGGACTCGGATGTGTTCTGATGCAGGAGCGGGCAGTGATCGCCTATGGATCACGTCAGTTGAGGCCGCATGAGCAGAACTACGCTACCAATGACTTGGACTTAGCAGCAGTGGTCTTCGCTCTGAAGACATGGCGACACTACCTGATGGGCGAGCGCTTTATAGTCTTTTCTGATCATCAGAGTCTCAGGTATATCTTCTCGAAGAACGACCTAAACCTGAGACAGCGGTGATGGCTCGAGTTCCTCCAGGACTATGACTTTGAAATATTCTATACTCTTGGGAAGGGGAAAGTGGTACCCGATGCCCTCAGCAGGAGGACGGGAATTCAACTACTTGAGGAGGTGACGGAGCAGCTAGCCTCTTTGCAAATATACTTCATGGATAGAGATGGAGCAGCCTTCATTCATTCTCTCATAGTCACGCCTCCATTACTGCAGCGAGTCAGAGAGGCACAGCGTGAGGACGCTGACTGTGAGAGACGGCATGCACAGATATCCTCGGGACAGGCACCTGATGGTTTCTCCCTTGGAGAAGACCACAACATACTTTTCAGAGGATGTACCATGGTACCAGTCGCTTTGCGAGAGGAGGTGATGAGAGAGTTTCACACTTCTCCCTTGGCGGTACATCCTGGAGTGGCGAAGATGTACCAGGATCTCAGACGACAGCACTAGTGGCCGGGCATGAAGAAGGCTGTAGCAGAGTTCGTTTCTCGATGCCTCACCTGCCAGCAGGTGAAGGCAGAGCATCAGGTACCAGCAGGCTTGGTACAGCCCTTGGAGGTCCCGGAGTGGAAGTGGGACGGGATATCTATGGACTTCGTGACTGGACTTCCATGCACTTCCAGAGGTCACGACTCCATCTGGGTGATTGTTGACCGACTCACCAATTCGGATCACTTCTTACCTATCAGAGAGCAGGGCTCAGTGGAGAGCTTGGGGAGTCTCTACGTTCTGGAGATTGTGCAGCTCCACGGTGTTCCATCATCTATCATCTCCAATCGAGATGCTCTCTTTACTTCCTGGCTTTGGAAGGGGTTACAGGAGGTGTTCGGGACGCAGCTACATCTGAGCACAGCCTTTCACCCTCAGAAGGATGGTCAGACGGAGAGGACCATTCATACTCTCGAGGACATGCTCCGCGCATATGTCCTCGACTTTGGTCGTAGCTGGGAGGATCACCTACCCTTGGTGGAGTTTGCGTACAACAATAGCTACCACTCCTCCATCGGGATGGCACCGTACGTGGCGTTGTACGACTGACCTTGTAGATCTCCTTTGTACTGGGCAGACCTAGGGGAGTCAACACTTGTGGGACTGCAGATGGTCCAGGACACGACAGAGAAGGTCCAGGTCATCCAGGAGCGGATGAGGACAGCTCAGAGCCAGCAGAAGTCATACGCTGACTGGAGGCGGAGGCCACTAGAGTTCGAGGATGGCGACCACGTCTTCTTGCGGGTCTCACCTCGACGTGGTATACGGAGATTTGGCTGAGGCGACAAGTTATATCCTCGCTTTATCAGACCCTTCCAGGTCCTCAGCAGGTTTTGCGAGGTGGCTTATCGCCCGACTCTACCACATCAGTTGCACCGGGTGCACGACGTCTTCCACGTATCTCAGCTGAGGAGATACGTGCACGACCCGAAGCAGATCATTGACCATGGTGAGCTTGACGTTGACAATGAGTCGACTTTTACGGAGGCCCGGTGGAGACAGAGGATCGACAGGAGAAGGTCCTACGTGGGCGATCAATTCCTCTTGTGCGCAATAGATGGCAGCACGGGAACTTCCAGGAGAGCACATTGGAGCGGGAGGCTCAGATGCGTGCTCAGTACCCTCATTTGTTTCCCTAGTTTTGATGTATCATTACGGGGACGTAAAGCCTTGATATGGGAGTAATGTAAATATCCGTAAAATCAAGGGAAATGTTTTCTTTATTTTCTTTGGAATTTTACAAGAACGTGTTTTCTGACGGCACCTCATTTCGAGGCCCGGAGTGCCCGGAATCAATTTCCGATGTTTGGCTCAGGAACATTTAGTGAACGAAGGAGCGAGAATTTCTAACTTACGATCCGGTGCTCGGAATTGAAATCTGAGGACACCGATGAACTCGCAGCGCCGATATTCTCTTAATAATACCTTTTCTGAGGTTGCGTTTCATGCGGAATGAATGTTAGTTTTGGGAAAAATTAAAAGAAGTTAAATAAAATGTAGAAACACATTTTATTTTTAACTTGTTGGTTAACTTCTCCCCATGGGAGTTAGGGGTGGGAACCACATCCACTTAACCTCCCTTGAGAGGATTAAGTGTGGTGGGGCCCACACGATCTCTAACTCTTCACCTTCTTTTTTTTAAACTCCCTTTAACTCCTCTTTTAATGATCTTGACAACTTGGGTTATTAAATGGCTTGAGTTGTTTAATTTCAAACCTTTGAATTTCAAAATTGTTTTGTTGTGTAAATAAAATAAAACTCTATCTTATTTTATTTTGGTTAGAATTCTCTAGCCACCTTGATAGAATTTGGAGCTTTCTTATCCTTCTTCAAACTCAACGAAGAATGCGAAGAACACCGTTCTTCAATGAAGAACCTCTCTGTCGAAGAACTCGGTCCTTCAGCGGCACGACGTATTTCTTCCGCGTCATCTCTTCCGCGATGGTTTCCTGCGAAGAAATCGCCGTCAAAGAACTTCGAATCCTCGCTTCACGACATCGACGTCCTTTTTTCGCGACCCTGACCACCGTGACGCTCGTCTTCCGCGGGTCATTGATGATCATCGTTCTTGAAACCGAGGTAGGGTTTGTTGTTGTTATTTATTTATTCTCATTCTTGGTTCTAGCATGACAATCTTGAGGATAATTGTTTATGTGTTATCGTTTAACGAGAGGGGGGCCAGACCACACAAACACGGCCGAAACCCCCTCCTTTGTTCTTGAATATTTTTCTTGCGGATGGAACGATATGGTGTCGTGTCGTCGTACCATGCGGGAATCACCTGGGAATTATTGTGCGGCGCCGTCGCACCGCGCCGTTGAAAGATTATCATGAACGCGACGCCGTCGCGCCGCGTCGAAGGAAACCGAAGGCGCCGCGGCCGGAGCGGGGCCGCGGCGGAGGGGCACGGTGCCGTCGCACCGTGCCGGAAGACGAAGACCGTAGCCGGTTCCAGGCCGCGGCGAAATGTGATGACCGGCGGCCAGCCGGGCCACCGGTGTCGGAAGACGGAAGAGGACTGGCCTCTACCGGTCCTGTTGAGAAGAAGCCGGCCGGCCAGGTCGGGCCGGCCGGGATGGTGGAAACCGGGGGAATTTAATTCCCCCGGGCAGTTACTTTGGCCCCCCATGAAGGGAGGGGGACATGGTTTCATGGGGGGAAGCGCCCCCCCATTTTTTTCAAAGGAAGGCCCCCCCACTTGAGGGGGGGGGGGGGCGTTTAACCCAAGGCGCGACATCCAGCCGCACCGCCAGCTGAAGAAAAGCTGGGGCTTTGCCCCCCGCGCGTGGCACCCGAGCGGTGCCCAGGCCACGCCGCCGCCGGCCGGGCCGCACAACCGTTCCGGACCGCGCCGCCGTGCCACCGGACCGGACCGCGCCGCCGCGCCGCCGGCCGGGCCGGGTCTGCCCGGACCCGAACCCCCCGTTTTCGAATCGACTTCGGTCTTTTTCCTATATCTTGAGCTATGGACCTCCGATTGACGAACCGTCAACGACGATGTGATCCTTGGATCGAGAAGGTCGATTTGGTATATCGCACTCAAAGTTTCAGAATACTTTGAGTTTGGCCGGATTGGTTCGTACACGAAACCCACCGGGCCCTCGGAGCGAAAACGCTCATATCTTGAGCTACATACGTCTGATTGACGTGCCATCAGCTTTGTTGAGTTCCTGTTAGTTAGACGGATATTTTGGAATACTCCGCCCAAGGTTTGGATGCAGGTGGAGTACGGTCGGGTTGGTTTTGCCATAATAACCAACCGGGCCCCTGGGACGAAAAAGCCAATAACTCTCAGACCGGGCGTCCGATCGACGCGCCGTCTGTTGCGTTCAGTTCCTGTTGGCGATACAGAACTTTTGGATACATCAACTCTGGACTGTGTGACAGTTGATGTATCAGCCTCTCGGCTCGTGGAGCGGACCCTCCCGCATGTGCTTGCTGTGTGCGGGAACCCAAGAGCTGGTTGCGACTGCTACTGCTACTGCTACTGCTACTGTGACTGCGACGACGACAGTACAGAGATCCTTGGTGGATTCGATGATGACGACTACATCACTCAGCGATCCTACGTGGATCAGTGCTACAGGTCCTGTGTGGGCCTGATCCTGTGTGGGTCTGATCCTGTGTGGGTCTGCGCTCAGCGGTCCTGTGTGAACCAGCGCCTACAGGTCCTGTGTGGGCCCGATCATGTGTGGTTCATTGCGGGGGTTAGTTACCTATCGGTCCTTCGTGGGTCCGACGACTTAGATAGATAAGAGATCATCTTTTTCGTCTTTCGAAAAGTATACCTATGTGAGATGAATCCTGTTTCTTTCCTGTGTGGATTGTGTTGTGCTATCCTGTGTGTATTTAGTTTTGCTTTCCTGTGTGGAATACGTATACTTTCCTGTGTGGACTGAGTTGTACTTGGGCTCGGAGGTTGGAGCGTATTGGAATTGATGACTTAGGTTTATGTATGGGCATATACCTAAGAAGTGTCTGTTGTTACTTAGTAATTATATCTTACCTTTGTGGTTTTACCTTTGTGGATTTTGGGAGACCTTCGGGGGTCTCGGGGTCCCCACTGAGTAGCTTATACTCACCCCTGCACGGGCTATGCCCGCACTACGTTGTTTTGGTTACAGACGACGGACAACGTTGATCGTGGTTGAGGCTTGCGGAGAAGAACGGTACCTGGAGGTGGACCACTGGGCGGGACGTACTCGGAGCGGACGGTGGGACCCATAGAGCAGTGGAGCTATCTGTACCCACCCTTCAGGTGGGATCTCCAGTGGACAGCTCGGTGTAGCGGCTTTTACTTTACAGTTGCTGTTTTCCCTTTCGAGTTGTACTTTATTTTCAGTTTGGGTTTTTATACTGGCCCATTTATTTTTCCGCACTTTCAGTTGTACTCTGTTTTTACTTAGTGTTTACTTTTCCGCTTTCTTACTCTGTGGTGTTTGTTTACTTTACAAAGGCAATGCCTTCCCTTTTTACCAGGATTTACGCCTTGGTGCTAGTCGCCAGCCCCTGGCCTATGGAAGGCGGGCATGGGGTAGTCACGACACGGACCCCAAGGGCGGGTCGCGACATATCATGATACTAATCTTTACCCAATTCATTAGGGCACTATTAGGGCACACTATTATTAATCATTTCATTTCATGCATAAGTGTACCACGTGGATCATATAAAGCGGATTTATAAAACATCATAATTAATTATAAGATTAAGGAATGTGGAATTAACACATTAACCTCTATAATCAATATGTAAATTTGAATAATGGTGAATACCCTTGATAGAGAAATGATCAAGGTATTCACTACACAATGACGTGGGATTGAAAATTGCGGTGCAATTTTGGAAGCATAACTGTGTGACATAAGATTTCAAAAAATCATGATGAGAGTGAAAGAGGTATCTCATTATGATTAAATGAAATTGAAATAAATGGGGTCATATAAATAAATTTCCCAACATATATAAGGTAATTTTGGTGCATAATGTAATAGAATTTCTTGATTGTAAATGAGGATAGAGAAATCTATTACAGAATTTCAGCATGGTAACAGATGAACTTGGGAGGAATTAATGAGAGAGAAAGGGGTTTATCACCATTAAAACATTATGAGGGATGTATATGGAAGGTTAAAAATCATACCCCCAACATTTGTAATTGAAAATTAAAGGGTATAACAACATAAATAATTTTTGACCAAAAATGGGAAAGGAAGAAATCTCATACATGTATATGTTATCCCAATGGCATGGGTGGGAGTTGAGAAAGGATTCATGAGAGAATAGGGAACCTTTGGAGGATTTTTTGGAGATGGGGGAAAGGTAGGGACGTGATAAAGAGGTTTCTAGAAATTATAAGTGGGATCTTGGATGGGATTATATTGGAAAAGATATGGAATTCTTTATTATTGAGGTTTTGGACCGCACACATTAAACTAATAAAAACAACAAAAAACCCCATGGGTTTTCCAATTTATTATTCCAATGAAGAGAGGGAAAAAATTTATATGGAAATTGTCCAAACATCTAAAAATAACAGGAATTTTAATGTTGAGGTGAGTCACACTCTAACATAAATCATTGTAAAAGTTAAATTGTTTTATAAGTCTTGGAGGGTCCACTAAGGCACCATAAAATTAATATAAAATATATAAAATAACACAATTAAGGAAAAATGAAATATTGGAAGAACATAAATTTTAAATTATTTTGTTACATCACTATTGGTTCATTATGAAGTCATAAAACACTTTATATATTTAAAGGGTATTTAATTTTTACAAAAAAAAATTGACTGTCTTAGATAATTATGAAATACTCACTGTTGGACAACATCTAAATCTTGATTACAAAAAATATTCATTTTATCTCAATATTTTTTCAAATATTTCCATTTTTTACATTTAATATAAAAAATGACATTTATTGAAAATTATGGGGTTTTGACAGAAACAGTTTTCAAACCATATTAAAAATTATAACTATATTCACAAAATTTATACGATGATTTGTATTTAATAAAATGTAATTTAGTAATAAAAATATTGTATTATTATTTAATTTAATTCAAAAATCCATTATTTCATAAAAATATATTTCATAATAGAATATTTACTAAAAATACTATTTCTCTTTAAAAACCATTTATGATGAAACCATATAGAAATGAATGTATATTATTTATACAAAAAATAAAGCACAAAATCACAGTTCTTTGGACATGTTATATAACCCCTTATAAAACGTTACTAAGACCTAAGGGTTAGGTGTGTGGTGGTGAAAGACTCTTAGGGTGGATCAAATAACTTCGCTTGGATGGTAATCTCAATCAACTTTCACTTCACCCGTAGGTAGTTCCATTCAAGCTATGCATACTAAATCTCATCTTCGGCATGGTCAAGAGAAATTCCCAGTGATGCTACCTCCATTTTGAGCTCTGAAAAATGGGATTATAGGAAGAAATTCAACTAGATGAGGCCATATCATTCTTTACGTAAGTAAATTATATTTTTTCACGCATTATATTTATAGAAATCAGGTGATCAATGTACAACATCTATATAAGAAATGGTAACAATTCGTAATAGTATTTTAAAATCAAAGAACATAAAACCATAAATGTTCATATGTTTTATATAAAAATTTTACATAATAAAAAATTTAAATCGATCAAGAGATATTTTAATTAATAAATTTTTGGGTCCCTACATATGATATCAGACACAACTGACTTCGTGTCGAGGTACTATATTTTTCAGCAGGTGAAAGCGGAGAACCAAAGGCCCTCCAGTTCACTCCAGCAATTACCCATTACTACATGGAAGAGGGAAGATTTCACCATGGACATTATTATTTTCATGCCACGTAATCATTGGGGAATGTATTCCATTTTTGATTTGAAAGAGCATCTAACCAGATCCACCCACTTTATTCTGATCAAATTTGTAGATAATGTAGATGAGTTGGGTCGTTTGTTTCGTCAAATGGTGATAAGGATTCATGTCATGCCCTCAATTGTTTTCAAATATAGATACACTTGTTTCACTTCTATTCTTTGGTAATTCCAACAAAATGTCTTAGGGTTGCAAATTATGTTGAGCTCGATATTCCATCTTCAAAACGACGGCCAGACTGAGTGGGAAATTCAGATACTGTAGGACATGCGGCATACATGGGTTTTCGGACTCTGGAGGTTCCAAGGATAACCATTTTGGATTGGTTTAATTTACATATAATAATATATACCAATCCTCAATACTAATGGATCCTTTTGAGGTGATTTATGGATGGATATGTTAGTCACCCTATGTTGGGATGTGGTCAGTTATACTTCACTATTGGGGTCGAGCCTTATTCAAGATTAATATGAGATTGTCAAGTATATCAGGTTTCTATTATTGACATATCAATGTTTCCATAAATATTATGTGGACTAGAGGTGTTGATACACAAGGATTTATGTTGGTGACATTGTATTTTTGAATGTGGACCCTCACCGGGACCATCGTCATTTGGGAAAACATGAGAAACTAATATCGTAGTATATCCTTACTTTTGAAGTTCATGAGCTTATTGGAATGATGGAATACATGTTGGATTTTCTTCTCAGTTAACATATAATCATGATGTCTTCCACATCTCCTAGTTGGAAAAATACAACACGAATCTGTCCCATCTGCTGAATTGGGAGGAGTTGGATATGGTGCTTGATTTTTCAATTTTTAAGCAGACGATGCAAATAGTTGATTGCAAAGAGTTGGAGATTCATTTAATGTATATTCCACTAGTTTTATTCCTTTGGATGATATAGAACTATGACCATGAAACATGGGGGCGGATGATCTGGGTTTACAAAGAGTACCAATTCTTGTTTTCCAATCATCCATCGAGTTGATTTTCTAGGGAGAAATTTCTTTCATTGTTGGGGGAATTGGAAGATACATGAATTAATTAAATAGAATTTTTCTTTTAATTTCCATTATAAATTTTATTGGGGGTTTCCCATGAATTTTTTTGAGGAAACGGTGGGTTTTCAATATTTGGGCCAAACCGTGATCCAATTTCCATATTTAATATTAAATATTGTTTCTATCAAAAAGTTTTTGTTTTTATAATTTTTTCACCAGTTATACTTCCAACATGTCCTTTCCTAAACTATTAACACTTACATATCCATTTGTGATTATTAGGAAAAAATAATCTAGGATGATTTGGGTTATTTATTAAGGTATTAGGTAATAATGTGTTCTCATTTTCAGTTTTAAGAAACTTATTTTTTTCTTTTATATTGTATCCATTTTGTAATATTTTTCAGTGATTCCACATCTCACTCGAGACAACTGACCCTAGGAGAACCCCCATGTTATTTTTCCCCTATTTGAAGATCATCTTCTTCCACGATTATGGAAAAAGGGCTTAGTATTTATCAAATCATCTATATTTTAAATGGTAATTTGTTTCTTCTATAACTACTTCATATTTTACACTTTCCGCGATTTCAGTTCTCACATGTCCTCCTCATCATTATTAGAATCTCCATATCAATTTTTTCTTATTTTAAATTAACCTATTTTTATATTTAGGGTGATTTCATCAAGATATATCAAGTAATTGGGTTTCCTTCCTTCATCATCTATTTTTCTTAGAGATAATTCCATTATTCTTGATGTTCCTAATCTCCAGCAAGTCTGTCATCGATCCTAGGGTTTGATATTGGGTGTATTGGTCAAATACTATGGTATTAGTTTTTATTTAACTCCATTATGGTGCGGCGATGGTGTGGTAGAACATTAAAACAAGGATTTGTTTTTTTTTTGACACTTGTAGTAGGATATTAATTGTGTAAGCACTACTAGATGAGTTTTCCTTTCTTTAGTTCTGTTTTAAATAAACTCATCCTTCATTTTCTTTTTGTGAAAAACATTTTTGTGTAATTTGATGAAAAATTGATTTTAAATGACATATTTTATGTTAAAATGGGTGTTTTACATGTGAATTACATGTCTTACCATTTTGGGAAATTTTATTATTCGTTTAAGGGTTTTATTAAAATTCAGTGATTCTGAAATTTTGGATTGGGTAATATTGGTGTTCATTTGATTTTCGAAGAGGTGTTTTAGATGTATTTTAAGTGCAATGTTTTGTTTTATTCCTTGAAAATGATTTTCGGAAATTCTAAAATGTTTATTGAGTTATATAAATGGTGAAAATAATTTCTATCTATAGCTTTGAGTGTTTATGATGATTAATTGTGTTTTTTATATGAAAATGGAATTTTGTAATAGGTGGAAATTGTTTGATCACAAACGGGGGAACCTAGGTTTCTATGTGGGAAGATGTGTACTAGTATGCAAGTGATATGGAGTGGTTTTGTCCCTGTTTCACATAGCATGGATGAAATTTAAAACACTAAAGAACAATAATGGGGATTATTGGGGACCACTAGGTTATGTGTATGTTTCCTACTAGTGCCACATGCATGAGAACCGATATTGTTAGGGTTACATTACACTGAGATACGACGTACATGGGACGTTGAATTAACTAGTTCCTAGGGATGTTACTAAGATTAGTGCACCTTAACTATTTCATATTTATCATTGGATTATGGGGTGTTTTGATAGAAAATTTAGTAGCATAATTTTTTTATTTAAATGTGTTCATCCATTTATATCATCCTTTGAAAACTATTTACTTTTAAAAGATTCATTCTTTAGAAATTATTGTCTGGTTTATTTAAACTTACATGCTTTCTTATGTTATAATGATTATGTTATGTATCCTTTTAGGTTGTATCCTATTTTCCATAGGATCAAACCCTACATAAAAAATTTTGTGTAATTATACTTGATCTTGTTTGACATAGTTAAAAGTAAGGCCATGTGTGGTGGTGGTTTAGGTCGTTCGTTTCCTTCAATGGTGTAGTGACATGGAGATGGATCGTGGGTGATGACCCCTTTCCATGTGGAGTTCCATGGGCTATATTTATTCTTCTTTTATATATCTCTCGACCTCTTCTGTCATGTCTAGAACCATGTATTCAGTTTTTTATTTTATTTCAGGCTTGTTTGACATGAATGTCCAGATTCGGTTTATTGATTGTTTTTAATGGTTTTGTGTATCCATACTTGGGTAAATCGTTCCCAAACCAATATTTTTGAAACTGATGAACTTTTTCCAACCCGTGGGGATAGGAAACACCATTATATACTTTCTATGGACAGGTTCTAGTGCCGGTTTTCATGGAAACCAGATTCGATTTGTGACAACTAGAATCTTTTTTAATATTTTTACATAAAAACGTAGTAATCATTGGAATATTTATAAATTATAATACAAAATTCGTCTTTTTTCTACGATAATAAATTTAAATTAACTTATTACATTTATTTTTTTTTATTAGAAAAAAATTATTCCATATTTGGAAACATAATAATTTATAATTTATAGAAAATTAATTTTTTGATAAAAAATATTATGGAATGAAATTAAATTAAATTACATGGATTTAGGTACAAATCGATAATTATGGAAGTAAAACATTATCCTAATAGAAAATAATAACCTGAAAAGATATAAAAACATATAATTTATCCATATTTAGACCATCAAACAACATTTTTTGAATATTGTACATTTTTTGATGTAGGATCATTAATTATATGTAGATGCTCAATTATAAGAGGGGATGAAATATATTTTTAAAAAATACATTATTAACCTAAATATTATTTATTTTTAATAATGTTAAACAAGTTTAATTGAAATATCCACTTTTGTTCTTAAAAAATGGGATAACTGGAAGTGTCCTGGTCATATTATTAAAACCGAATCTTTAACATTTTTAGTGTAACAAAACTTATGAAAGTTTATATTTGAGAAATATTCCTCTATAAAGGGTATAAAAACATATTTATGAGAGTAAGATGATTTATAAAAATGTAATATGATTTTTTACTTTCCTTCTTTTACAAAATTGTAGCTGAAATAAAAATAGTAACAAAACAAGTAAAAAGGTAGAATATCTTTTAAACCAAAGAGATTGGTTTCTAAAAACAATGGATAAAGGTCTCATGATATATAGATTCAATAATTTGTGTCTTACCCTCACTAGGGTGAGTGATTGATAAGAATATCAAAATTTGTTTTGTTATCCCCATAACCCCTCAAGCATTAAGGTAGTCGGAACCTCAGTCTTCTTATACCCATATGTCCTCAAATTTTAAGGTGATTGGATTCTATTGCCTCCTATCCCTAGAATAACTTGGTTTTACACAACAATAATTATATTAGCACAAGGTAGGTTAAACCTGTTGTTCATGATTAAACAAGTTGATTATAGTTTAGAAAAATCATGGGAGACTTTCTCTCTATATATATCACGTCACAACATTACAAAATATGTGTTTGTGAATGTCTTTTCTACTCGTTCTAATGACCATCAATTTATAAGAACACATCAAAGGTCATATACTCCTCCAATGGTCATATTTTTCCATGAATTTTAGAAGGAACTAGATAGGTGTCAGTTAGCCAATGGTTAGATTAAAAATAAATTGCATTACATCACATTGAAAAAATATATATGAGAACCTATGTCAAGTGTATGAAAAAATATGAGTATGAAACATTAATTTTTAAGGAATAAAATATCATGTTTATGAAACTAGTTATGATAAAAATGAAACAATATGTAAATAATGTAAAGTAATTTTAATAAATATGAATAATCGGAATATAGGAAAATTTGAAATTTGAGTCTATGAATATGAACTATAGGATTATAAAAAAATGGATATTCAGAGTCTAAATTATGTGGAATTCAGAATCATAATTTGCATGAATTAAGAGTCTGAATTCTGATGAATTCAGATCATGATTTCTGAATAATTATGATTCTAAATTTTTCGGATTTTTTATGTAGTTTAGTCGAATTAAGAGTCTGTGTTCCGATAAACTAGGAGTCTGAATTCTGATGAATTTGGTGTTTGAATTCTGATGAATTCGGTGTCTGAATTCCGATGAATTTGGAGTCTGAATTTTAATGAATTCAAAGTCTGCATTTTGAGGAATTTGGTGTCCTAATTCTGATTAATTCATAGTCTCAATTTTAGATAATTTAGATTATTAATTTTAGAGAATTTAGAATTTAAATTTCAAAAATTCAGAAACTGGATTTCATTGATTTCGACGTCTAAATTTAAATGATTTCTGAATCCGAATTTCATTGAATTAGAAGTTTGAATTTATGAGAATTTAGAATCTAAGAATCTATAAGGTTATTAGGTTTCTATTTATATGATAATATTTATTAATAAAAAAATTATACTATGTTTGATAACACATTAAATAATACATTGAAAATAAATGGTAAGGATAAAAAATTTACTAATGGAATAAAATTTTCCACAAGAAAATAATTAACATTTAAATATAATTTTCATTAAGAAAATGTGTTTTTAATTTTCAAAACTTAATTGAAGGGAATGATTCATAAGGAAACTTATTGAAATAAAAATTTAGGAAGATTATGCAAGGGATACCTCCAAATAGTGTTTACCTTTTGATATTTACTATAATAACAGTCCTCCATTATATAAGGGCACCCCACCCCCACTTCATCGAACAAATAATGTTATTTGGATCAAAACATAATGGAAAACCTAACTTCCCACCTTCCTTAACATTATCATAGAGGACTAACATTATAAAAAATTCAATCCAAAGAGGTACTTTGGATCAAAACGAAAGGAATTTCTTGAAGTAGAGATAACACTCTTCAACAGACACGTTTATTTTATTTCTTTTTCCACTCCTTATCTTTTTTCAAATAAGGGTTATATAATAACAAAAGTATATTTAATATGTTATTAGATCTTTATTCTAACAGTATGACCTAAATTCATACACACGTCCAACAAATGGGATACACAGTCATTATTCCTGTGTGTGGCAGACTACTACCTCATGAATTGAGGTCAGGAATTCATCCATTACCACTATTAAAGTATAAAAATATTTATATATATTTAGTTTATATATGGTATATATGATATTTATAATGTATTTATTCTTTTTAAATTTTTTCATAATTCATACTTTCATGGTTTCCTTTTTGTGGGAATACCATAATGTTGTTTTTGTATATGGAAGACTACCTGCTGAAGAACCGATGAAGTAATGAATGGACCACCATTTCCAAGAGTTGGTGCCTTATTTAATTACATTGGAATATGAAAAATGATGACACATATCAATGTACCTTTGAGATTAGTAGTTTTTGAATCCAAGATACATACATAAGTTTAACATTACAACATGAAATGAAATACCAAATATAAATTCCTTTTGAAACATCCAAAATTAATATATTATCCTAGTAAGTAATTCAGAATATACATATTTTAATCCTAGTAAAAATAAAAAATATGAAAGGGGTGATCATATATTCTTATAATGGGGGAATAAAATATGGTAAGTGATCATAATCATAAACACCATGAACAATGAGAAAGTAAAACAAGTAGATTTAAATGAATACTTGATCATAAAATGGATGGAATAAAATCTGTATGAATAATGGTATAATAAAACTTTAACATAGATATTATACAAGTCTAATAATCACATTAATGCGCACATACTTTTTTATAACGAGTAAATTCATACTTTAGGATATTATAGCTATTCTATAAAGGCCTCATGCCATGAAAATACATTAACATGTGATAACCAAAACTTGTTAGTCTAATGAGACCAACAAATGAAATGAGTGGATAAAAAAGTGCCCACCAATCAAATAATAAGTCAAATTCATTCCTTATATAATAGGTGATAAACATAAACAATAGATACATTTATATTGAATCTCAGATATGAAATGTAAATCACTTTCACCAAACATTAAACATAACACTAACCATTCAGAGTAATATGGTGGATGGTAGCAAGATAGAAGACCCATAGTTAGACTTACCATAAACAATTCAATAAAAAATTGAAGAAGATATCATAAGACATTAATCCCTAGTAAACATATGAATCAAATTGTGTGTTGAATTAGATGAAAATACTCTTATAAAATCATCATGTAGTTTTTGAATAAAATACACTTTTACTTTGAAAAAAAGTGTTATTTTAGAAAAATAATTTTATAAAAATTGATTTGAAATAAGAATATTTTCCATAATAAAATAATTCATTTTAAAAATATAAATTTTGTAAAAAAATTGATAATGGATTTAATTTGAAAATATGTAAGAATTCATGAAGTTCCATTAAAATTGGCTTTTATGGGGAAGATTTTGTTGAATGATCCTTTTAATGCACGTAAGTAGCCATAAAATAAAGGAGGACTGTGATTGTGACATATATATTGAACATTAAAACATAAATTCAAGTATTACTAAATAATAAACAATAAATTCATAATGTTAAGTAGAAAATATGTGTAACCCGGATGAAAGTGAGGGATCTGGTAGAAAACCATTACCATATGTACAAATGTGATATCACTTGACCTCAAGATCCTAGAATATAAAATTTTTCCACTTAATAAATTATTTCAAAAACTACTCGACATTTATATAATTTGTTATAATTTTCACATCCCATTTATGGACTTATGATAAATTATTATATTGAATATTGTCCTTTTGGAGTGTTTGTTTCTTGATATTGATGATCTGTTCACATACTTATAAGTATGGAAGATCATGTGGAATGGATAAAATTTCCTAAATAGAATTTTTTTTAATGAAAATCTATATATTTAAATGGTTCTATATATCATTTCATTACATGGTATGACGATGAATGTTTAAATAAGTTTTTTAGTGATAATCATTATGATTTTTACGACTGTTTATCGTTCTCAACGTATTAGTTTTGTTCTATTATTTATTATATTGTAAAAATTATGGTTCTAGAATATTTATACAATATGTAATAAATATGTTATAATATAGTTCACCCATATAAAAAATTTCATGAGCATCCATGAAAGATAATTTTAATAACAAAGTCTCATCTTTAATGAATGTTTTAAATTAGCACCTCTATAATGATGATTTTGCCTATTTAAATAGAAGAGAAAGTGATTAAGGAGATTGATGATGTATCATCCATTAAAAAGATAAAAATATTGTGTATATATATTATACTAGAGATACCATGATCATTTGGATAGATTAGATGAGGAGATAATAAAAAATAAAGTTATAACTTGAAATAAAAATAAAAGTACATTAAAGATGATTCTTCAACTTGGATACTCCTTTGTGAGAATCTGCTTAAGGTTATTGATTTTATTTTTTTCCATGTACAATATATCATGGAAATTTGTATAGGATAGAGAATAATATTTGTTTAGAACATTAAAAATCTTAAATACATATATTAGTGGGGATTGGAGGGGATGATCTGTGATTTTTTTATTAGAGGAGAGGGGTGTTTTTTGATTATCTTATTCACTATTTTATTATTATTCCCAGGGAAATAAATAAATTTGATTCTTGTGAAAGAAATTTTTAACAACATAATGTGATTTCTAACTAATGGTTTCATACTATAACACCGAACCCTGGTATCTATTTCATTTAATTGTATTAATTTGGATTTTTATTAATTTTTCAGGGTTCATTTTGAATCCTTGTTTGATTATTTGTGTTTTTATTGAATAATGAGCATTTTTAGCATGTCATCATCCACTACATTAAATGAGATCGGGTTGGAAAGCCCTGCATCCTTGGACAGGTCACCATGATGAATTTCAGTATTCATAATAATTAAGAAATTAAAATGATGATATCATAAAATAAGAAAAATTCAAAATAAAATTTGTAGAATTTATTTTCATAAAAATATTAATATTATTAGAATTGTGATTTATTATTATTATTATTGTCAGTATTGTAATATTAATATTATTATTAATATTATTATTAATCATATTAATCTTATTAGTATTCATAAGAAATTAATTATTTATAAGATTATTATTATTGTTATTAGTTTATTATGATTTTTAAGTCTTTTTATTAGAGTTACCCATCACGCCCACTAGGCCTCACCCCCTCACTCAACCCATACCATTGAATCCCTCACACCCCCCATCATCACTATGCACACCACTATTACCAGCCTCCCTTCAGGAAAAACTGGTCTAGTGTGCATCCCCTGCAGGTTGTGGGCTTCTTTAGTGCAACCCCCCCTCCGGTTAGTACTTCCTTCAACATCTCACGGCCTCCGTTATCCCACCGTGAAAACATCAACCTCAGACATATTACCTCCCTCATGAATCCCCTCTACTGAATCCTCTCCATTTGTGTATTCTCCTCCCTCGATTTCATTAGAGGTTTGGCTACCCCATCTCTTGTTATAGATTAGGATGGACATACGATTAGAAGGCTGAACCGATTTTGGTTTATTCATTGTGTTAGGGTCCATCCTAGGTTTTCACAGGGTGTGGTTGTGATTCAATGGAAATTTTTCACAATTTTTCGAAAACTACTTATTTCATTCTTGGTGGGTCCTTGCATTAGCATATTTAGATACTATAACTTCCCAATATTCTTAATTTTGACATGTTCTTTGCATTAATGTTTTTGTGAGAATAATGTTTTAGAATATTACTTCATAATTTTTTTATAAAATTGGATGTCCTAAAGAAAATATTCTTGTCACTTATAATTTGTTTCTTGTGAAAATTCATTGATTTACACAATAAATTTATTGAGGTTTGAAAAATATGGTTTTGATTGGCAGATGAGGTGCATGTTTATTGAAAATGATTTTTTAATGAAAATTTGGTCATCTAGGAATGTTTGTCATTTTTTACAATTTTTTTGAGTGGATAATTGTTTAATTATTGAAGAACCTATTTTAGACATGAAATTGGTTTATTTAAATTGATTGTTAAATTTTGTGAGTGGAGTGAAATGAATTTTTCAATGGTTTGGAATTCTCATGTGTTGGGTTTGGATTTTGTAATGGAAAATGGATATATTGTGTGTGTGTGTGTGTGTCTGTGTTTAAATGTGGTGTTTCTTAAAACGGGTCATGTGATATATTTTTAAGGTGCGAGTTTAGTTTGGAATAGATTTAAAGTGTTTTTGAATTGATAAATGGATTATTTGATAGAATAGGCTATCTTCATTATATGTAATGCACACTCCAATGTGTTTTATTCCATGAATGGATTTGATAAGACGAGTGTGGGGTTTTAAACCCCTTTTAATGTGGTTTTATAATTTTTATGGATTAAAAATGGTTTTCCTAAAAAAATTGGGTGACTTCCTAGATTAAACTCTTGTGATGAATGTTGAATATGTTTTATAAAAATGAAATCATTTTTTGAACAATATTTGGGGTGAATAATATTTCTAAAGTTTTTTGGGATTGACCATGTGGTGGTGTATGTCGAGTGATACATTGTTGAACCTAACAAGTGAAATTATGAAGTATTTTCTGATATGTAGAACATAATAGAGCACAATTTAATCCTGAGTAACTAGGTGGAAAGACTCGAACAAGATTGATAGTGATTCAGATGTGGCTATAAACTGGTTTCACAGAGTATGATTGATTATTACAACAATATCTAATCATAGAACGTGATTGGAGACCACTATGGTTATGGAAATGTCTCCTACTAGTGGATATTGCATGATAATGCAGGTTATCATTATTTTTATACAACATTTTCACCAAAATGCAAGGTTCCTATAATCTCACATGATCCAGTTTGACTATAGGGATTTACCCACGATTCTCTACCTTGTAATACATGGTTCCCACTGTCGGTATATGGTGGAGCTCTTGTATGTGGCTTTGTTAGTGTGTGTGAACATTTATAAATCCATTTTTCTTTTAAGGAAATAGAAATATTGGTTTTCATTATAGGTTGTTAATTTTTTCAAAGTGATTAGTCACAATTTATTTCCATGAAATTTTTTAAAATTGTTAATTGAAACGCCCATTTTAGATTATCTTTAGACTGTTTTGGCATGGAATTGTATTATCATGGTGGGTTATAACTGGGATTTCTCTCATACAATACATACACTCTTGGTTATATATATATATCTTCTTGCATATTTGTTCAAGATAAAGGAATTACTTTTAGTGTTGGCATCAAGAGTGTATAGTGGAACTCACTACAGATCATGGTGGTGGAAAGTAGAGGATGTGGTTTCTCTTGTTGCATGGATGTTTGGAATAGTGTTTTATCCCCCTTCTATCATGGAATTTTTTGGTATTTTTTGTTTAAAATTTATAATGCATTAAATATGAAAAAATTTAAGGGCTAATTTGGTTGTGTAATTTCAGTTTTTCATTATTTATATTGTTTTTTGTTTCGGGAATTTATATTTGGGTAAATCATTCTCTAATGTTTATTTGATACACGTGCAGTTGTGCCAGCATGTGGGGATCAGGAATACCCGTCGGGCCTTGCCACAGACCAAGTCAGGCATTGTGTCTTATGGTGACTCGGATTTCTTCATGATAAAATCGTATCAGAAAGGTTCACTTCCTCTTGAGTCATGTTCCATGGAAAGGAGTTTGGGTAGACTAGATCTATGGATTTTGGGACTTGATATCCTTGTAGCGAGTGTGGTTCATGGCCAATATACCTCATTACGCGACTCAAGTCACTATGGGATATCATACTTCATCTGTGTCTTTTGGTACTTATGGTTGTTCTACGGTTGGGAAATGAAATGAGAGTTGGGTCAACATTCTCAATGATCTCACATGGCCTGGTAATCCATGTGGAGTTGTGGATGTTGTCCTAAAACACCCTCTATGATGGTGGGTTGAATGGTTTATGGTAAGAATCCATATGTCTACATAACCCATTGGCTCTGGTTTAATTATGCATAATCCAATGTCTCTTTGTTATGTAATCCGGGGAATTTAATTTTAATGTAATGATTATTTATTATAGGAAAGGTGTAAATTGAGTTTTCAGAATCATAGAAATGTGGTACCTAGAAAAGTTTCTTTTTATGAAATGATTTTTGTGCAAAAACGATATTGATTTCACTGTGAATTAATTTTCATAATAAATGTTTGGAATAATGGGAAAACAGGTTGTTGGAAAATGGGATACTAGTATCAAAATAGTATTTGGAAAGTTTTTCAAACTGTAAATAAATGTTTTCCAATTATTTATTTATATATAAAAGGTAGATCTTGTGAAAGTACATGTGTTTTTAAGTGATTTTGAATATTTTGAAATAAGATAGTTAAGGATGTGTGTTGAATGTTTGTTATGAAAAGTAGAAATATTTTTTTGTTCTAAAATTTGATATTTTTATGGGTTACCATATACATGGTTTATATGTTCATGGTTTAATTGGTTCCCAGTTGGCCTGAGAAAATTCATGTGTGTGGCCCAAGGGATAGCTTTGGTGTTTGTAAAACCTATAAACCTTATTTAATTTTAAAAGATAATATTAAGGAAAATTGGGTGTTTTAATAACCTTTTGTTGGGTGGTGCATCGTTTTGTATTTTAATAATGGTGTTTATGAGGCTTTTTTAGCATGAGAATCCCTTATAGTTGTCTTATGTGTCGGGTTTGAGTTCATGTTGGTGGATAGTAGTTCAATAATGGTTAGTTGTTTCTTTTGAATATCATTTTTAGATTACATCGAATGGGTTCCCTTTTTGTGCATTTAGTTTTTCATGCACAATGTTTAGGCCAATGCATAGATTTCATTGGGTCTTTGGATTTTCCATATAAGCTACTATGGACGGTAAAAATGAATTTATATATATTCAAATGGTGTCCATGGTTGTTCTACCTATATAAGACCAAACATGTGATCTATGAAACTTATTCCTTCTTGGGTTTTATAATTGAGTCTACCCGTATTCCTCTTCATATTAGAAAATCATCTCAAACATAGGGGGTATCAGAGGAGTTGAAAGGAATTATGGTTTCCTTTAGTAACATAATAGATAATGGTGATGTTTGAAGTTTATAATTCTAAAGGTCCCACCTAGATCCGGTGAAGGGAAATCCAGTGGGGAAAGCGGAAAATAGAATAGGTTATTGGTGATTGGCATAGTCCTAAAATGGTATTTTGGTCTTTCATCAGTTTCCTTCTGTGATAAAGGTTCATTTTTGGATACCAATGTGGAAAATATGGTCATATGAGGAAATTATAGCAATTTTTAGGAGTTCTGTGTTGTTCAGGACTTGGTTTAAAATCCTTTTCCGTGTAAATCCTCTTTACTTAACGTTTCCACATTCAGTGACATTTTTCAATTTAATATTTTCATTGAAGTGAGAGGGTGGATTTCATAAAAATTTTTTTGAACATATATTTTAGTAGAATCATGTTATCTCCCCTGAAATATAACTTTTTCCACATTGGTATGTAAATCTGTTCTGTGTTTTTTATTAAATCTTCTACATTGGTGAAAGTATTGACGCATGGACCTACTCTAAGTGTTTTTCATTGTAAAATTCCATGTTGAGGAAAAATAGGTGGTAGTATGTGTTGTGTTTATTGGTGAAATTTGGATTGCGGAATGGTTGCATGTGGCACCAGATGAAGAGGTTTAGTTCAGGGGTTTAGTGCCAGATTGTAAGGCAGGAGATGCTTCAATCGTTATTGCACCTACCATGGGTCCCGATATAAATATGGGACATAATAATGAAACCCCGTTGTTGTAAAAGACTTCATTCCAATGTCTATCATCATAATGGTAAATGAAGAGAGTTTTTGATTTCGATGTAGTCATTCCATTTCAGATGGTCTCTTTGGATAAATGAATCAGGAGGAATCAGTTTCTCAATAGGGGTATTATGTTGTGAGGGAAGCACCCAAAATTTCTCATGTCAGTATTTCTATGTTTATCCATTATAGTATATTAAGATAGTTGGTCTCTAGGGTTGAGAGACCCACTATGGTTCATTCATAAATTTACATAATTTAAATCAATTTTATGCTTTCATTATGATATGGATTTCATTCGGACCTCCATGTGTTGGTTTCACAGATCCGTCTCAGGTGTTAGTTCACACTCTGTTGGGGAGTCTTCTTGGACCTGCTCGTGTTAGCATTCCAGTTTCATCCATGGTATTGGGTTGGGGTACGTAGTCTCATGTGAATCTATCTAACCAAAACACCCTCTATTGAGTAAAAATTGGGGTAGACATGCCCACAATGAGAATGTGAATTAATTTTTTGGTAGCCTCATTGAGTTCTTTTTTTGGTCCTTTTATAATTCCTAAGCTTCATCACGATTGATTAATGTTTTTTCCTGAGGATGTTGGATTGTGTACGGTAAGAGGATCCTTTTTTTTCATCGATCAACTCAAGGTGATTACTCCCTTCATGGTGGGTAATACCTTGAATAAATTTAATTTTGAGTATCTTGAAATTAATTTTTAATTTTTATTTGTTCTCTGTTACTTTTGTTGCATCACCATGAAAATCATACGTTCTGGATCTTCTTGAACTATGAATGAACATCATTTTTTCATCTAGAAATTCTCATGTATTTTCAAGGGTGGAAAGTATTGTGGTTGGGAGAATTTTCATTTAAAAAAAACTGAAAAAATAGAAATTATTATTGAAAATATATTGAAATCAATTTCATAGATAATTTATTGAAAACTTATAATGAATTCTTGAAATAATTTTTAAATTCATTTTAGAAATAATGGTTTTGAATTAACGCTAATTTTTAACCTAAGAGAGTGTTAAAGATAGGCTTTTATAAAAACCTTTCTAAACTTCCAATGAACAAAATAGTGTAAAATCGTACCGAGACATGGAGATATAATTAAAATTCATAGGAGAAGATAATTAATCAATTTATTTTGAGAGATGGGTCATAATAACTCATCAATGGAAGCCTGATCATAAACAATCTCAATAAATGGTGATATATTTTCGATAAACTCTTAAATAATTGTAAATTTTAATTATATACCGAATGAAATTAATCAAATATAAATGATGTCTTAAATATAAGTAATATAATTACAATCACAATTTAACACTTCAATGTTAGTATACAAACCTCATAGAAAAATATTAATGTATAGCATGTCATGTGTGTCAATGAGGTAAAATTAAGACAAAATTAGATTATCATTTTGGTAAATATTGAAACATAAAACCCATTAATAAAATATAATCAAATGGATTCAAAGATGTTATCATTGAATAAAATATGGTTTTATAGTGAAAAAAATTTCAGATCACAATGTATTATGTATGGGGAACATGAGAATTATTCCACTAAATTCCCTAATAGAAGAATTATCTTCAAATCCATGGAAGGGACTATTCCATTCCAATCATTGAATTAGAATGAATAAATTATTTATGAATTTGAATTTAATAATCACGTTGTACAAGTAATTTACCAAATATATTCTAGTAAGAAGAATCATGAAACTTCTAAGGATTTCATTACGTTTTGGAATAATATATCTCTCCATGTGTGAGTAACAGAACAATTATAGATTTCATAGTGGGTTTATTTTTTTTTTGAATAATTATAAGTTCACCATCTTTGAAACATGAATTGATATTTTCTGTGTCGGGCATCTATCAATATTGAGGATCTTTTCATAAACATATATGGTAATACAACCCATGGATTTTGAATAAGAAATATTTTTTATTTATATATGATTAAAACCATTGGTAAACATTTAGTTTTTTCATATATTTTATGTTATGGTAATTTTGTTTACTAAAATAACAAAAACAAATTAACATTGTTTAGGAAAAATGATAACCCACAAGCTGAGAAACAACCTGTTTCATTCGAAAAGACCATGGGTCATGAACCAAAAATAAAATGTAGATAATTGTATAATTAATACCATTTTTCTAAAATAAAAATAATTTATATGCGGATAACATAATGAAACACATTTCTCAGTATGTATCTTGATGAATTGTATTTCGGCATCTCATTGTTGAGTAAAAAATTTATAAAATGCTATTGTGCCCATAATCTAAGATAGAAAATAAATTGTAAGACTTCATTGCATGTTTTATCATTAGAATTAAAAAAACATGTAATGGGACCAATTTTTTTGGGAAATAGTTTATATCCTTTTAATTTCCACAAAAATTATATCTATCAAAGAATATTTATCATTGGATAAAATTTAATGGATATAAATTAATTATATGATAATGATTTTATAGTGTAAAATAATCTATTTTATTTGATCATCATATGAAGTTTACTTCAATGTTTTGAAAAATTCATTAGAAATATCAAGATGAAGAGTTTAGTTTCAACAAAATGTATTATCGTCAGATAGATGGATATTCTGAGATGAAAATTCATAACCTAGTGTATATAATAACATCTCATTCTATGGACCGGAAATTTTTTTGGTATAAAAATATTCATAAGAATTAGTTTTCATAAAATATTTTTTTCACTCATGAATTAAGAATAATCCTTATAAATACCATTATAAAAGGAATTATATACCTCTAAAATTCTATAATGATTTTGTAGATTGAAATGTACTTGGACCTAAGAAAACTAAATAAATTGGAGATATTTTTAAATACATCCAGCATCACTTATGAGAAAAATTGAAAATAAATGTTATGTAGATAATCATAGAAAAAGTAAATAATTTGATGATCCTAAGAATGTATATTCATGAATTTATCTATGGAAGATATATGGTTAAAGAATATATATGTATTTTTTCCCTTTAAATTTATTGATCACTTTATGAGTGTAGGATATCACATAGAACATCCACTGATACTCTATATGGTTAATTATGTTCCAAATATACCTCTCCTAATGAAGTATATATCTAATTATTCACATTTACTAAACTCATAGGTTGGGTCGTTGGAATAAGATATTTATTTATAAGGTACAATCGAGTGTGATTATAGATCAATAATTGAAAGAGCTACCAAACATGAACAATAACCTAGTCATAGTATTTTATGTGAAACCATTGGTTTGAGGAATATATGTGGGAGACGTTAGAAGCAATTCTATAGAGTTATCCGCATTTTTGGGAAACGAATTGATGAATTTTTATGTGAAATTAATTTCAAGTGGGGTAGAATGTATCACTATATAATTTTGTGGATTTATTTTGAATAAATTTAATCTTTTTGATGTTTTGTGTTTCATAAAACCCAATGTTTGGATTTCATTACCCAGAAATAAGAATTTAACTTCTGTTACATGAAACGCTCAGTGTAACATGTGATACACACTACACCAAGTTTAAACGAAAATTATCATAATATTTTAAAAACACTAATATGATTATTACCACATAGATATTGGAATGATGGGTTTGAATATTAATATATTAATTAATAAAATACATGGTTTTCAGATGAATATAAAGTTAATTATATTTTTTACCAAATTATAAAATATTTAAAATTAAACTATTTGGAAAAAAAGGAATAAATTTTTTAACTATTCTTTCTCACATAAACATATTTTCCCTTATTAAAGTAAAAAAACAAATTGTGAGAATTATTTAAGTAAAATTTAATTAAAATATATTCGATAAAATTTTAGCTTTCTCCTTATGTGTTTTCTAGACCGTAGATAATAATTAAAGCAGTTTTAAAATTAAAATGGTATTTTTCTAAAAGGCAGCTTTTTCACCTTTTTCACACATAATTTAAAACTACATAGTACTCACCCTTGAATTCGCACGATTTTATTATTCAGTGATATAAAAATAGTTTCACTCCTCTATTAAATAATAAAATATCCACCACTCAAATTAAATACACCATAAACTGCTAAAAGATAGTAATTTAACTCATAATAACTAAAACAAATATACAAAAACTATAATGTGGATTAGTTCCATGAAAACCAGTATAGTGAAAGAACAATAAAAAATTACAACTAAAACTATCTTTATAAAAACTATGATCATAACAACAATAATTATTTTTTATGAATTTTGTTGGATGCAACATAATCTTGATGATGGCACTGACATTTTTTGTTTCTAAATGTCAAATCCTAAAAAGGGATAATGAATGAAAAAGCAGAGGGTAAGGGATGGATTTCTACAACATGAGACCATGAGAGGATATTTCAATACCCATGGACTTCACCAGCTCCACAGGCTAGAATACTATCATATACGCTTATTAATGTAATGATGTAGTAGGTTCTTGTTGTTCTATGACTGTACTGTATAATTCTATTTCAATATATAAGGAGTTGTCGAGATAGTAGGGAATAGGTGTGGGATTGATTTTCTTGACATCCAATTGAATATTTAAAACCACACTTCAATGTAAACATCTAATTAAGCATCATATACCCAATTTAGAATCAATATCAAATACCATGCAAAGAAATGGTTATTTAACAAGGAAAAATAGAAACCCAACATAAAATTATATATTGAACAACATTTAAAAATTTAATTTCTTGAAGAATAAAATGAAACCCAAAATAATAAACATCATTCTACATCACATAGAAACACTATTGAAATAGACCAACAAAATATATGTAATGTAATTAAATATTACACACTATAGTAAACCACAATATATTTTTTCGACGAAGAATAAACTAATAGACATAGGTCATTAAATCACATTTGGTTCACTGATGAAACCTTAATGCATTGAAGAGATATAATATACTATGTTTATAGATGAAATTTGTAATGGGAAATTTAAAACTCGTAGATAGTACAACATGTTTTCCATACATTTAAAATGCATGGAAAACAGTCAGTCAAGAATCCTAGTTTTTTTCTTTCCGTTATCTATTATATGGAGATGAATTTCATTGCCATGAGTTAATGTTGGTGTGGAGTCTTAAAAAACATAGTCATTTCATTCGACCGTATCAGCAGCATCAATGTAATTAAATAGATTTTTGTACATGATGATATCATTGTAATGAATGAGAAGAAATCAATATATATAAGTCACAACATTAAACTGACGATGTTAAATATATAATTTTGAAAATCAGAAAAATAGATGTAGTGGTTTGATAATAAATAGAAAAAATAAAATAAAATTAAGAAAAAACCAATATTTTCTATGACATTTACACATTGATAGTAACCAGAAATGATGATAGAGAAACTATCCCTATGTTGATGATACAATTGTACTTGTTATATCAAATGATGCATTAGTTTTGATGTTGAATCTTGGAGATACATCATGATGATGTTCCTAAAATAGATTAGTGAAAGGAATATTATAGGCATGTGGTGCATTTTTTGTATAGAATATGAATTATAAATAATCAAAAATAAATTAATACATAGTAATAACATTACAATGAATGTTGTTATATGAAATTCATAAGTATTCTGATAATTAATTAGAAGAATTACTCTATTCACATGGTTGTCCACAAAATATTGATGATAAGTGATGATATAATTTTCATTATCACCGATGAAGAGGACTTAGTTGTAAGGACCTGCCAATCCCCATTGCCTTGAGAGCTCAACAAGTTATTACTAAGCCTTAAGCGACATCCTCAAGGCGCCAATGGCTGGTAATAAATGCTGAAGGGTTACAAAACAAGCGGGGGATGATTTACCCCTTTTGAACATACCACAGAACCAACAACCATAAAAAACTAATCAACTAAATAATGCATGATAAAAGATAGGACAAGTCAACCATTTATTTCATCATAAACTAACCAACTGTAAAACAGTGGAAACCAACACTAAATCAGATTAAAAATCAGAAAGACAAACCAAAAGACTACGAGACGACAAACCAACTCCATGCTCCACAAGCTCCATACTCCAACATCACTGACCAGACCACGTCTCATGAAGTAGTGTTATAAACATGTGGCACATCTCCTTTGCCAATATCACTGTATATGGAATCTGCAAAAGCACCATCGTGTCAAAGCAGGGGGTGAGTAATGAAACTCGGTAGGTTTTCCCCGATGACTTCCTAACCCATGCCTCTAAGATAAAACATGTAAGCACATTAATATAAAACAATTTATATAAAACAATTCCAAAACAGTTCATAATCTAACATATTCCATGTCAAACCAATTTTCCAACAAAACCTATATTTCTCAAGAAAAGCAACCAAGAAAAGTTTCCAACCAAATTACCATTTCCATTTTGTCACATTTATTCCATTTCACAGATCCACACAACCAACCATTTCACAAACTCATGAGATCAACCATCCATGCTTCATTATGAAAGTTCTATACAAATGAGTGGGTTTTCCTCGATGTAAATAGTCGTCACAAGGTAATTTTTTGCAATGTTCCATTACACCATTGTCACCAATCAAAAGTTCATATTTCAACCAAGAATCATACTTAAAAGTCCCATGTGCCGTTATCCTTTTTGCAACGAGCACAATGTCCTATTTCAACCATGCCTCGTATAGGCAACCGGAAAACACAACACACATTCACAACAATCATGTGAAGACAATCCATTCAATAAAACACCTTTCATTGAAAACCATTTCAACAAAAACCATGTGTGTTCAACCAATTAAAACCATTTCAATAAAATCATACATTTATTAAAATCCAAAGAATGAACCAATTTCATCAAGACATTTCAATACCAAACCATTTCATTTAAGGAACGAAATTTGAAACTATGTCTTTATGTTCTATGAAAGATAAATTGAGATGGAGGCCACCTACCTCAATAAATTAGGCGAAACCCGCCAACGGACGTAGAACGCCAACAAAAACAAGTCAAATACTACCTAAAACCTCCTTTGATTCCTTCCCCTAATACGAACAAAATTATAACCTGACTTTATTGTCAAAAACTACCTTCAATATACCCACCTTTGAGAGTAGATCTAATGATCCATCAAGAGGGAAGAAGGAAATCTAAGAATACTAAATAAAATGAGACTTACCTTGATTAATCGGCCTCTTAATTCCAAGGCAAGCCGTCTGATCACTTTCAAAATGTCTGGTAAGTGTTCTCCCACATTCACCAGAGATAAATCCCGAGTTAGGGCCTCTGGGAGAAAAAACGAGTGGTTTAAAGATAAAATGGATTAGATCCTTAAAAATAGGATCTAAGTTGACCCCGCACACAGTTAGTCTGCACAGTGAGTCAAATTGTGCGCTAACCATGTAGTAGTCACTGCTTGGAAGGGGCAATCCGAACGACCTCCTCGCACGGTTTGCCCAAACTTTGCGCACATTGTGTGGTATCCTCTATCCAAATTGTCCACCACATGCACGGCTTATGAACGGGGTTGGAAAATGATGCACAGCCCACGTGGCACCACTTTTTTTCCCTTTTTCACTTTAAAGGTCTCTAAACATTCCCAACCACTTTTCATATGCTTCATGTACTTAAAAAGAATAAAACAAGGGTAACCAAAAAACTAGTGTACTACATTCTCCCCACCGCTGGCCTTTCCGTCCCCAAAAAGTAGAAAACGATCCCTTTCTTGAAAGAGTTATGGTCACTGCTCTTTCATTTAGTTATTTTGTTCCCATGTCTCTTCTTGAATCTGACCATGCTGCCATAAACACCATCACTAGACCGATTCTTTTTCCACTCTAGACATTCTCTTGCCTATCCACAATATGTACCGGGATATGTATCAATGAAGCATCCGGATCTAGATCAACATGATCCCATATGATCACACGGTCAGAATATGGCTGATACTTCTTCAACTAAGAGACATTGAATACATTATGCACTACACTGAACCATTGAGGTAATGAAAACAGATACGCCACCTCGCCATCCCGTTATAGTATCTCAAAAGGCATTATATATCAAGGAGATAATTTTCCCTGCCTCCCAAAAAGACGATGTCATGACTTGGAGAGATTCCAAAAAAGACACAATCACTCACCGCAAACAACAACGTTCTACGCCAATGATCCGCATAAGATTTCTAATGACACTGTGTTGAATCCATAATGTTTTTTATCAACTAAATCTTCTCCGTTGTTTCTTGGACAAGGCTTGGTCTAACTAGTGAAGTCTCACCTGTTTCCACCCAACAAAGCAGAAAATGACAAGGACTCCCATACAATGCTTCAAATGGAGCCACGTGTATTAAGGCCTGATAATTGTGGTTATATAATAACTCCACTAAAGGCATGTGCTCTTTCCACGAGCCACCAAAATCAATTACACATGCCCGAAACATGTCTTCAAACCTCTTTATCATCCTTTCAGATTTTCCATCCTTCTGAAGATGATACACCATACTCATATTCAACTGAGTTCCCATGGATTTCCGTATGGATCACCAGAAATGAGATGTGAACCTCAGATCTCTGTCTGATATGATTGAAACTGGTACACCGTGCCTTTTTACCACTTCTTGGATATATATTTTTGAGAGATCTTCCACTGTATGAGTTTCAAGAATAGGGAGGAAATGGGAAAAATTGTTTAGACGACCCACTATCACCCAAATGGCATCATGTTTCCGGAACCTTCATGGAAGACATTTAACAAAATCCATTTCTATCTGATCACATTTTCACACTAGGATAGGTAAATATTTTAAAATATCAGCTGGTCTCTGATTCTCTTCATTAACCTACTGACAAGTTACGTATCTTGAGATGAACTCAGCCACCATCCTTTTCATGCTGCTCCACATAAACTACACCTTCAACGCCTTATACATCTTATGTGTACCAAGGTGTACATCCAATATTTAATGGTGGAAAGTATGAAGGAGTTGTTCCTGACAACCCATAGGTATGACCATCCGATCTCTGAACTACAAAACTGAACTCCCATCCAGCTTCCATCCCTCAATGGTCTCCCCACTATTGAGTTTTAAACTCACTGCAACATAGTGTAAATCAGATTCTGGTGCCTCCTTTACTATCTCCCCCAAGTCATGAACAAGTGTAACTAGAAATAAAACTACAACATCAGCTCGGTCTTCATAGTCCACATGCATGTCATCTAGGACCGACCTTAGCTGCCACTCATATGAAGCTTCTTGCGCCAATTGAGCATACGATTTTCTGTTTAATGCATCGGCCACCAAATTTCCCTTTCCTAGTGTATAGATCAAGTAAAAGTTGATCATTTTAAGATACTTCATATATCTCATCTTCCTCAGATTTAAATCTTGTTGTGAGAAAATATGCTTCAACCACTTGTGATCCGTAAACATAGTGAATTTCTCACCAATGATATAATGGCGCCATGTCTGTAAGGAATGGAAAACTCCAAGTAACTCCAAATCATATGTTGGGTAGTTCATTTCATGAACTCTAAACGGTCTTGAGACATAAGCAACAACATGTTCTCCTTGCATGAGGAAACATCCCATCACAGACCCTAATGTTTCACAATACACCACATACCCCTGTCCTGATTTCAGCAAAATCAAGATGGGTGATGATGTACGCCAAACATTCAACTCTTGAAAAGATCTTCGAAATTCCTTAGTCCATTGGAATTAACTATTAATCATTGTCAATTTTTCATAGGTGAAGATATTCGTGATAATTCACACACAAAGAGTCGGTAATAACTATCTAAACCGTGAAGACATCGTATTTGAAAGACATTCTTCGGTGGTTGCCAAGAAAGAACAGCTTCTATATTTTCTGGATCTGATGAAACACCTTTCTCAGAAAAAACATGGCCTAGAACGTTTACCTCTTGTATCCAAAAATAGAATTTTGATAATTTGGCAAACAACTGATGGCCTCTCATGATTTTCAACACTATCTCCAAGTGATGCTCATGCTCAGCCCTTATTCTTGAATACACAAATATGTCATCCACAAACACCACAATAAAAGAATCCAGATATCGCTGAAATATCCAATTAAATAATTCCATAAAGACTGATAGTGCATTCGTAAGACCAAAATTCTTGACTACATACTCATAGTGGCCATATCTGCTTCTGAAGGATGTCTTCAGAATATCTTTATTCCAATCATGAAACTAGTGATATCCTGATTGCAAGTCAATCGTAGAGAACCACTGAGATCCCCTCAATTGATCAAATAGGTCATCAATTCGTGGAAGCGGATACCTTTTCGTTATCATAACTTGGTTATGTTTATTATAATCCACACATAGCCTCAAATTTCCATCTACTTTCTTAACAAACAAAACTGGTGTTGCCCATAGAGACATGCTTGACTGAATAAAACCGTTATATTCCAGTTCTTCCAACTACAATTTCAATTCCTTTAACTCCATTGGTGCCATCCTCTAAGATAGAAGTGAGATAGGACTGGTCCCTGGAAGGGGATCAATCGTAAACTCCACCTCTCTTACAGGTTGTAACCCTGAGAAGTTTTCAGGAAAAACATCAGGAAATTGATCCGCGACTAATGGAAAACTATTATTCATGATTTCATCCATCGATTCCAAGTTTAATACGGACAACTGGTAAGATGTCGTTGACACTACTGGTTTCAACAAGCTTATTGTAATTGCCTTTACCACACTTTGTTCTCTAAAGAGATGCTCAACACCATCCTCAGTCGCAAAACTGACTGTTCTGCTATAACAGTCGATGTGAGCCCTGAACTCTGTCAACCAATACATACCAAGGATTATATCATAGACATCCATATCCAGCACAGTGAAATCCCATTTCAGCTCATTTCCATCAACATTTATAGAACATTCTCTACACACAAAGGCTTCACATTATCTTTCACCAAGGGGAGTTTTTAGTTTCAAAATAGAAGGCATCATTTCCAGTTTTAAGTTCAACCAATCAGAAGTATGAGAAGCATGAAGGGAATATGATTCACCTATATCGAACAACACTTGAATGAGGGTATAATTCAAAATAATCATACCTCTCACGGTAGATGGACCAAGATGGTCATCCACAATCACATGTTCTGCTCCATACAATTGCTTTGTTGTTGCTCTTTTCTCCTTATTTCATATTTGATATCTCCATGCCTGAGGAGTCCTGGAATTCCTAGAATCACCATAGCTAGCTCTATTCTACTAGAAAGACTGATTTTTTTGTCCTCGCCCTGTAGAAGCATATGATGTTTGCAACACCTGGGATGTGTCCCGAACACCCGACCGTGGAGCACTACGAAAATATCGCTGAAGATGCCCCATATTGTTGAAATTGTGGCATGCTCTGCATGGGGCTGTACATTCTCATTTCTTGTGATCGATTGAGCCACATTGAAAACACTCGGCTTTCATCATGGTCGTCCAGGAATATTCACTGATGGAGCCGTCTAATTCTAATTCGTACTCCACCCTTAGAAGTAGGTTTCCCTCTTCCACTTTTTCTCAGTCTTAGAGTTCCCACATGTTCTTGTTGTTATCATCATACTTACTCCTCCCATAACTCCTGAGATGTCTCTTTCAGCTACCATTTCTCTATTTACCATCTCTGTATAATCTGTAATACAGAGTGCAGCTATATTTGATCGAATCTCCTATCGCAACCCTGATCTAACGATGCGGGCCTTCAGTGACGCACTAGCAGAAACTACCAGTGAAAAGAAAACTAAATTGATGAATTTATCCACATACTCCATGACAAAGAGATTCTCCTACTTCATGCTGAAAAAGTATGTCGTCCACTAGATCTTGAATGTGTGAGGAGAGAATTTTTTATGGAAAAATTCCTCAAATTCCTCCCAGCCTAGGCCTTGATCCACCTTGGAATGTACCACTAGCATCCACCATTATCATGCATGATCTTCCAGCATATATGTCGCCAACATTACATTCAGTTCTTCTAATGTGCCGATGAAATCGAATATACAATTCATCATACCCAGCCAGACCTCTACCCATTCTGGTTCGGAATCACCCTGAATGATGGGTGGATTCTACTTCTGGAACTGGAAGGAATGGTCTACATGTATTGAATCATCCCTCTGATTCCCCGTGTCCACAGCCTTAAACACTTGAACTATGTTTTGGACCAGCTGCTGGTTCACATATGACTCAGGTGCGACCAAATTCACCACAGCCTCTTCCATTTGGTTTCTACGACGCCTAACAGGTGCCATTTTCAATACAAACAACACACGCCATTAGTCTCACTTCTTATCACCTGAAGGCTTGGAATTTTAATGTCTCTCACATCACTATCACAACATGGATTTCCAAACATCCATCTTTTCCCCATTTACCCATTTCTGAAAGCCTTTTCTTTCTTTTGAAAATCAACCCATTTTCAAAATACATCTATACTTTTATTTTCAAATTATTTCATTTGAAAACTAGTTAATTATTTTTTCAGAAATCCAAATTTTGAATAAAATCATAATCCATTTCTCAAAATGATGTATGCACTCTGAGTGGGATGTCATTACTCTAATTCATTTCAAGCTCATATCATTGGCTAAACCCTTAAAATGAGTTGTGTTATCCTATAAGTGTCTCCAAAAAACTTATGTAACCAACTCCATGGAAACTTGAAGTTCATCATAAGAAGGTTATCTACGTAATTTTATCCTCTACATTCCATGTTCTGACAATCATAATCCTTCCTATGATGACCAACCAAGGAATAGACATGTTTGATTTCAACGCCAAGACCAACAAAAACTGATAACTACTTGTTCCAAAAATATAGGAACAAGATGATTTCATATACCCTAAAGACCGAACAAACTGATAACATTTGTAATGACCCGCCAATCCCTATTGGATTAAGAGATCAATGAGACATTACTAGGCTTTAAGCGACAAACCCATGGCACTAAAGGCTGGAAAAAAATGTTGAATAGTTTCAAAACAAGTGGGGGTCGATTTTCCCTTTTTGAACATACCACAGAACCAACAATCATGACCAAACTAATAAACTAAATGATGCATGATAATAGCTAAGACAACTCAACCATTTATTTCATCATAAACCTACCAAGAGTAAAATAGTGGAAACCAACACCAAATCAAAGTAAATAGAGGAAAGAGAAACTAAAAGTATACAAGACGAAAACCCAAATCCATGCTCCCCAATCACCAACTTCCAATGTCATGAACCTGCCCATGTATCAATAAGTAGTGATATAAACTTGTGAAACATTTCAATTGCCAACATCTTGCTATATGAAATCTGAAAAAGCACCAATGTTCCAAAGCAGGGGATGAGTAATGAAACTCAGTAGGTTTTTCCTGATGACATCCCAACCCGTGCCTCTATAATAAAACATGTTAGCAAATTTATATAAAACAATTTATATTAAACAACTCCAAAAAACTTCCAAAATATAACAACATCCATGTCAAAACCATTTTCCAAAAAAAAACCCATCATTCTCAAGAAAAGAAACCAAGAAAATTTTCCATTATAATTCCCATTTCCATTTTAGAACATTTATTCCATTTCATGAATCCACACAACTAATAATTTCTCAAACCCGTGAGATCAACCATGCATGATTCATTATGATTTTTCCATACGCATGAGCAGTTTCTCGTCGATCTACCAAGTCATCACAAGGTAATTGTTTCCCATGTTCCATTACACCTTTAGCACTGAGCACAAGGTCATATTTCAACCAAGCCTCGTACTTAAAAGTCGCATGTTCCATTAAACGTTTGGCACCGATCACAAGGTGCAATTTCAACCAAGCCTCATATACGCAACATGAACACACACCACACATTCACAACAGTCATGTGAAAACCATAATTTCAATAAAAAAATATTCATTGAACAATATTTCCCTCAAAACCATGTGTGTTCAATGAATTCAAACCATTTCAATAAAGCCGTACATTTTCTGAAAACCAAATAATGAACCAATTTCATCCAATTATATTAATACCAAACAAATTCAATAAAGGAAATAAATTTTAAACTAAACCTTAATGTTCAATTAAAGAGGAATCGAGAGTGAAGACACCAACCTCAACAATTTAAGTGAAACCCAACAACGGACGAAGAACGCCAATGAAACCGAGTAAACTACTCCCCAAAACCTCTTCAAATTCCTTCCCCTAGTACAAACAAATCCAAAAACCGATTAAAATTCATCCAATAACTTAGATCTACCCACCTTTGTCGTAGATATAAGGATCCATCAAGGGCGGGGAGGAGATCTAAGATAACTAATGGAAACAAGACTTACAAAGATCTATCGTCCTCTAAATGCCAATGTAAGCCTCCGGATCAGTTCCAAAATACCTGGTATGTGTTCTCCCACCTACACCACAGATAAATCCCATGTTAGGTATGTCTAGGAGAAAAATTATTGGGTTTAATGATAAAATAGATTAGATCCTTAAAAATATGATCTCAGTTGACCCCGCACACAGTTAGTCCGCATGGTTGGTAAAAGTGTGCGCTAGCTGTGCGGTAGTCACTGCATGGAAGGGGCACTCCACATGGCCTCCTCGCATGGGTTTTCCAAACATTGCACACATAGTGAGGTCTCCTCTTTCCAATGTCACCACCACTTGCACGGCTTCCGCACGATTTGGGAAAACCATGTGAAGCCAGTCCATCACCACTTTTTTCCATTTTTGAAATTAAATATATCCAAACATTCCAAACCATTTATCATATGATTCTTGTACATAAAAACCATACAACAAGGGTTACTTACTAGAAACTTGGGTAATAAATTAGTATGTGTTCAGTTCTGAAGACTGTTTTGGATTCTGAATCTTGTAACTAGTTACTTCTAGTGACAAAAAAGTCCATTTATTTGAAAAGGATTAGCTCTGGGGGTTTCCAAAATCATCCTTGTCCGATTTTCTAATTTAAACAACTATGAGTTTAAAAAGAACATAAAATACATTAAAAGAAACAAAGTTCAAGATTCTTACTTATATCAGAGCATATGTAAACTAAGATTTTGTATTGCTTAGGAATGGAATAACCTACTTGTTGAAGAGAATGATAGATATAGAGTCATTGTCATATATCACCACCATTTAAACTCTAAACCTATTTTATTTATAGTTGTCTTATTCTATGTTGTTATATCAATGAAACTAAATTCATATACTAAGAATATACCAATTAAATATTTATAAATAATGTAATATATTAAATAAATACCTCAGAGTTGTGTAGATTGTTGATTGTTTACAATTTTGGAACAAAATGTTCCCATCTTCAATTTATAGATATTTCATGCAATATTTGAATGATTCAAAAAAATATGAGTGATTTTATGTTTTACTATTGTAGAACCAATTCAACACCTTGTTTTGTCTGAAACAATTATTAATATTAGTATATTCATGATATATGGTTATACATGTTTATTTTTTTAGATGACATAGTCAAATTAAAAACTCAATATATTGTACATACCATCATTAACATTTTAAAATAATAAATAACATATACTATTCTAATATTGTAAATGTGTAACAAAACCTTATGAATGTCTTGATGGTGGACATTGAAATTGTGAATGATTGATGAATCTAGTTTTGTTATATGTAGAGAATAATGCATTGAAGACAAAATTTCATGTAGATTTCATTCATGTTGTTTGTATTAGTAGATAGAATTGGTGGAAAAATAATATCAGTTATCATTTTGCTGCTTTAGGAGTAATGGACTACTGGGATGTCCAAGTTGAGTAGTATATTTGAAGCATTAATTGATGTGGTTATAATAAAAGATGTGAGAACATGTTGAAGAGCATATAAAGAATTTAAAGTGACTACATTGTAAACAATTCTGTGAAACTACAGAAGATGTTGGAGAGAATAAGCATAATTTCTATACATTACATTCTGAAATAAGGCATAATGGTTACTAGAATGTTACAGTTTGTAATAAGTAATAAAAGATGTTGGAACGTTATAGTATGCAGTAAGGCATAACAGATTATGGAACATAAAAGCTACATGAACATTATATTTTATAGATTCCAATAAGGAATAACAGATTTCTTGAACGTATCATATACTAGAAGAGATTAATTACAAAACAATACAGTGTAACTGTGGAACATTTTTGACAACGTATGCATAATTTGTAAAAATTATAATTTGAAATAATGAATAACAGATTATTGAAAATTGCAGCTTTTGAAAAGGTATTATTGATGAAATAACATAATAGATACTATAACATTAAGGATTCATGTTTTCAAAAAGGAATAACATATGTTGAAACATAAAATATGGTGGAACATTACAGTTTTCATACATTACTATTTTTAATAAGATATTAAAAATAATAGTGGTGTTAATAACAGATGGTGTGACATGTTGAACAACATAAACATCATTTTATGTGAATAATTTATAAAAATAATAGTGTGTATGAAAGAAGATTTTGTTATATGTAGCTATATTTCATACAGGTCATTCAGTTTTCCCCAACTTTCTACAAGATCAGTACATTTGAGGATTCATTTTTGTTTTTCATGTACACATACATTATATTGGAAACCCCCTAGATATACTTTATTTCCATGTCTCTGAATGAAATCATAGTAAATGTGTTGGTAATTGAAATATTTAATTCTAATTTTTGTGAGAAGAGAAGGATGTCATCCTTTTATCCTCTAAAAAAATTAAAACCATTTTGATTGATTTGCCGATAGAATGTATAGTATATCATTGAAGTATATGTCCAATAATTTCTCTAAAATGAAAAATAGATGAAAAAATATTAGTTTTTAGGAAAAAAGTATTAATCTTAATAGTGAACGAATTAAACAGAATTTGATCAAACTAAATAGTATACAATGAAAGATATGTATTTATAGATTTTTTTAAAACATGTAGTATATATGCATTTCAAAATCATACAAGGCCATAAATATTATTTGTACTGAAATGTACCTATTAAATATTGTTCTAGAATGGTTTTGTTAATGAAGTCCGCAAAAGAAGTGAATAAAAAACTGAACAGTTCTAGTTGCACATCGGTCTGTGTAGTGAATCAATTTTGGCAATCATGTAATTCCCCAAAGTATCTCTCTTGATTAGGATAAAATTGAATTTTTTGGGTGATGTATCACACCACTTCACATATGAGTGGTTTTTAATTTTTAATTAAATGGAACTTAGTAATTGAACGTTAAATTTTTGTCACCAAAATAAATGAATTTAAAATTTTAACCATTAAAAATCATATGTCACATATCAACTACATAAAAAAATTACCTCTAATAGAATTACATTGTATTAGAGTTATGAAAATATTATATAAGATGTAACTTCTTGAAAAAATAATATCACGTGTGCATCACATACAATCTAATCAATAACAGTGACATCAATGTTGGGTGATGAGTTTCACCATAGATTCAACACATAGACATATGTCATCAGTGTTTCATCAGCATCAATAGTAATCTCCTTCAATGGAAAAATTCTTCAGGATATGTTTTTAGTTCTGTATGTTTTTAATTAGTGTACAAATATAAAAAATTAAGTTCCAATGTAATTCATGTGTTTCTATATATCGATAATTGATAAAAACATTCAAATGTATATATTTGAAACAATATGATACCCAAGAAACGTAAGAATTTTTTTATAGACACTGTTTTGTGTACAGATAGATGTTTGGTTATCACTATCGTCAAAAAATATTTTCAAACACCATTGTTGATGTCACTCTAGATACCGAAAAATAAATTTATCCATTATATAACACATGCTTTAGAAGATATAAAAAATTTGAAGACAACTATTTGTCTTGACTCTTATTAATAGTGGTTTCATAAGAAAATGTCAAATGATATTGTCTGATTTGTTATTTGGAAGGCCATCTATCGCCCCTGTGGGTAATCTATATTCTTCGGATGAATGCATGATACCTGTAATGACTACCAATTATATTTTTTGATTTGATGACATGGTCCCCCATGTGTGTAACAATCAGAACAATACTTTTCCATAACCCCACGGATTGGTCTATATATATATGAAACATAATGGGTACTCTGATCATAAAATTAATTTTCTGTGAAGAAATCCTAGAGAAATTGATACCATTTAAAATGTCAATTGTATAGAGGTTCTTAGGCCGATCTGTGTCAAAACATGTTTTGAAAATAGAATCATAACTGAAGTAATCTTTTTTCCCCTGCTGTACTAATAGTTTGTAAGTATTCACTGACTTCCTGAACAACGTCATGTGTTGGGGTGAATATTGAATGAACATTCAATTATGATACATATCTAAATATGTCATTGAAATTTGGGTAATAAAATTCAAAAAATGTAACCATGGGGATTTAATTTTTTAGAAGAAATGTTGAAGGTATTTGAATGCACGCATTCCCATCACCAATATCACCAATGTGTCCCTCACCAATTTCCAAAATCTACATAGAAAATTATTGAACTTCATTAGATCCATCATTTAAATATGTGGATTGAAACCATGTGTTTTGGTTCAATGTAATAACCATATACTATTTCCAGAGATATGATGACCGTATACATGCAAATACAGTGTAACTTCTATCACCACCTGGGATTATAAGAATTATTTTTCTGAAATATCTACCGTGGACAACTGTTAAACCAAAAAATGTTAAATAATAAGAATTTTCATTCTTACTGATAATATATCTCTTAATGTATTATCAAGTTCTTCAAAAAAGTATTTATGATGTATTGAAGCCACATCCAGATAATAAATTTTTTTGATAGTATATGTTTGAAAACATCACTCCCTTGATAAATATTTTAGGCCAAGTCGTCATTTATTGATATTGGAATTATCAATTTAGAGTGTGATGTCATCCCACCTAGTAAGAGTAATGTTGTTATTACACTGGATGAAACAACAAGATGAATATTAAATTTTAAACTTAGTAGACATGTCAAGACACTCTAGATAAGTGGTTTACCCATCGCTCTAAATACACACAAGGAAAAACAACGTCAGCAGTATAACATAACATATACATAATTCTTAATATAACTTCTTTTTGTTCAACAATAAGAATATTGTGTAATGATGTGTACTCATTATAAATGTCTTCCTCATTTTAATTAATCACTTCTATAATCAACAGATTTGGTCATCCTACTATTGAATAATCTGGAATGGGCATTAAAAGATAACATTGCAGAGATTTCCCATTTTTGTATAGAATTTTGTCTCTTTAAATCAAACTATTAATTTTTCATTAAGGATCTATGATTGTCCAGTCTACAGTAGAAGTAAATAGTATAACAAATAAATATAATAACATAGATATATAGTGAAAGATACAGTTTGATATATTTCCATGTATTTGGAGTCACTATTGTTTGGAATATATAATATATTTTTTTGAATCTTCTAGGTTTGAAGAAAAAAAATGTCAGGTCAAGAAATGTAATTTGGGAATAACATTATAGTGAACAATCATTAAAAAGAGTGCCTCATTCAACATGAAGAGACATCTTATATTTTTTCAATAAACTAATTGTTTTGAACTAACTGTCCCATGGCCCAATAGGTTTGTTTGAATGTCTGATGAGTAATGTTGTTCATCATTCTATGTGAATCATATAAAGTAACACCTCTGAAATTTTTTTGTAGAATACACAAGTAATTTTGTTCCCCAGAAGAGGGTGGCATATAGTACAATATGCCAATACAGAATCCCTGTTTGCATTGATACCATTTCCTTTCACGATAGTGGTAGACAAATATTTTTTTGAATTATGCATATGTAGTATTCTTCCCTCTTTGAACAATAGATTTTATCCAAATCAAGATGTGAACATGGTATCATAAATTTTTCTATTATTTAATATGTCATCAATATTTTCATAATATGCATATATCAAACTGTTTTGCAAATGTAAATTAATCTATATTATATCAACATGAGGATATATATAAAATGGATATCATTTGAAAATATCCTTGAAGAATATTCAATTGGTGGTATTTACTAGTATTCATATTTCATTTTAAATATGCTGACAGTGTTGTCAGACAGATGTTTGGTGTTGTTGTCATAGATTGTTGTGGTTACATGATCATTAACCATGATTAATAATTCATAATGTTATTTGATATAGGATGACTAATTTCAATTTTTGATATTTAGATGATCATTATATTTTAACATCATAATTTGTTTTTTGGCATAACAAACAAATTTTGCAAAAATATACCAATTTTTACAACAATACCTCTATAATTTCTTATTTTATATACAACATTACATTCATAGTCCTTTGTTTTATGTGCAACAAATATTTTTGGTTAATATATTGAGAATTTTCCATTCCTTATACAAGGTGAGTAAGGATTCTCATCACCACAAGGCCCATGGATCATAAAATTTAAGACTTCTTCATTATGTTTTGGGAAGGTGCCATTATTTGAAGTATATACCGAATTTTTTTTAATGTATGATGGAGTAAAAACAGTGTCTTTATGACTAAAAAATAATAGAATATTCACACGCAGTAGTCCTATTTTCAATAGCTCCACAATAAAAAAAACAACATTGGATATTGAAAGGTTGTTGAAAACACATGTTAAAAACATGTGGCATTTGCTGGTAAAAGTAGTAATTATATAAGTTGAATATATTTGTGGTGATGTTTCATCACTACTCAAGAATTTATAAAGAAACATCCTTCACATAAATATGTTATGAGTTGCTCAACCTTAATATTGAAAATCAATGATAGTATATCAGGAAAGTCTTATGGTAGAAGGTATTTTACCTTAATAAATCTCAAAACCTTAGGCCACATTGGATTACATGTAATTGATAAAAATGTATCTGGGTGCCTATCCCAATTATAGAGTGACATAGCATAGTTGTAATTTCAAATAATATTCCTCAGACTTCCTATAAATGTGGAAGGTAGAATTATATGCTTCCTATATAAATACCCATCTCATTCGCCTATAAGTAAAGAACCTTTCATCTCATTATACAGTTATTCCTTCAAAGGATTTTGATAAAAGAGAATAAAATATAGTCTTTGAGACTCAACCATTATATATGCGTCTACAATAAACTATTGTAGATGTATATTAGAATAAATTATACTAGATGAATAATTGTAATGGAATTGATGGTGAAAGGATAAATATTCTTTCATTGTTATTTTCTGAGTTGTTTACATTAATTGAATGGTGTCGCATGAAGAAATTTTTTATTGACATATCCCTCTTCTCCAAATTCGAAAACCAATTGATATTGTAGAATAATGTATAGCGAGATAAGTTCATATATGCCCTGAAAGTCATGAAATGTTCTTTTAATGATGATATAACTCTTATGATTTAGATCATCAATGTCGCTGATAATGAACATTCCAATCTCAGATGTAGTTGGTAAGATGTCTGATTTTGCATTTGTTCTTCCTCTTCTATATTTTTATATTAAATTTAAATGTGAAATATATTCCAATGACCTAAATTAGATTTAATGATAAATATTAATCAAAATAAACATTAAAAAAAATTAAAATATAGTAATACTAAGTAAATAATATATATGAAAAAATGGTTATGAATTAATAATCAGTACTTTTCACTACTCATCCAAATATAAATCATCTGAGAAAAATAAATAAAAGTCACCTTATGATAATTTTGGAATTATAAATTAAAAAATATAGGTTTACTTTATCAAATTAAGTATCAAAATATTTTTAAAATTAATTTTACAATTGTTAACATTATGACTAAAAATGCAGTTCTTTTGAGAAAATAGTCTTTCAAAACATATAAAGAAAATACTAAAAATTATATTTTTTATCAACATTATTTATTATTTATATAAAAAATTAGAAATAATATTTAATAATTGGTTTTTAAAATTTTTATAATTATTTTTAATGGCTATGTTATAACTGTAGACATTAATTAATTATAATAACAACATGTTATTTCATAGAAACACAGTGTTGTGTGTAACTCCAGCCATGCCTGTGTTATATGTAACACAGGCCACATCTTTGTTGGATGTAGAAAAAGAATTAATTGGGGTATCATATAATTAAATAATATAATGGTGTATATTATAATTTCAGAATAACATGGTGCTATTATATAACAAAAATTTTATTCAGTGTTGTGTGAAATGGAATGTATTAAAAATATTAAATTAAATCAAGATAAAAATTTTTCACAAAAAATCAGGGTGTTATATCATACATACTTTAAAATGAATTTCACCATTCAAATTCATATGGGATATATATGGTTTAATACAATTATGACCCATTAATAGAAAGTCCACATCATAAAAAAAATAAAACATCCTTTAAATAAGGGAATGTTCGAAACATAATGTTTACCCAAATTAACTAAAATGTAGGATTCCATGTAGTGGAACATATGTTGGAAGTGATAACATGGACTTAGATGAAAAATAATTATTATTTGTAGGGATTGATTGAGTTCATAAATAGAAAATATTGAATTAGCAATGAAATGTTCCGGGCCTCAATATCAAAAATATATGATAATTTTAAAAGGCCACAGGTTAAAAAATGATTAAGGTACTACGACAACCCTTTTTTCATTTTCATAACGATGAGTAATTATTTTACTGACCATTAATATAGGGAAATATAATCATTTTATATCATTGTAAAGACACAATTTCATTCTATGGTTCTTCTTCGATCACTTCATCATTCATCCATTACATCAAGAAATGTATATCCATCGATTAACATTAAAGCCTGAATAACTAAAATAAACATTCAACAGAACATAAGCCAATAAAAATAATTAATATTCAAACTATTTTTTCTCATACCATTATTCAAAATCAATAGTTTTTATAAATTAATGACTATATATAAAAACGGACACTACAGTTTCATCATTAATATTTATTAATCATATTTAAAATAATAATAATTACTCACTAAACCTGAGGACACATAGGATAGTGGTGTACGAGAAACACTTATCATCCTTCAGTCATGTTTTAATGAATTAGAGCCTTTCCATATTTGAGGGGTTATCACCTAACATAATTTTTCTCATTTTCGAAAATCACATTTACAAAATGTAAAAAATAAACATGTTGTACATCCTTGAAATTAGGTTAATCACTAAATAGACTTTTCACAATGGTTTTCAATACATCACCAATCTATAAATACTTCATCTGATGTTTAACATGAACATTCCATAAATGGTTAATATTATAAACGTTTTTATATATATAAAAAATCATATAAATAAGGTAATAAAATAAACATAACATTGTTCCCCAATATATCACAATGTATTTGTTGGTTTCCCAATTCCATACATGTAATTATCCACATCATTTATTCGTTTAAAACATTCTAATTTTATGAATTTCCATAAAAACATATGGAAGACATCCATGAATAATTATTTCTATGATTACTATCTATATTCCTTAAAACCAATAGGCTTTAAACCTAATCCATGATAACATATACTACATTTTCAAAAAATACTTTTCAATTTATCATGTTATGAATACCCTCCAATTTCTTTATTCATATCCATCATAACTTATTCTATATATCATTATAAAAACATCAAGAATAAATTATGGTTTACCTTCACTTAATCAATATATGACCATTAATTTGAGTCACATTTAAACATCACTAGTAACAATATTTATTTTCATTAAAACACATAATAAAAAAATATAGTAAAAATAATCATATATTTCATGATTCATATAACATAGTCCTTGAATTAGGAAACATTAATACTTCATTCATGAAACATTATTCCTAAACCATTACTTATTCTCAATCAACTTATTCCTTAAAACATATTTCCAATGATATAGAATACAAATCATGTATTAAGGTTCCAAAACAATAATATAATCATTATTATTTCATTCGATGTAATCAATATAGGAAGAAAATTCCATACCGTTCACACGTCATTTGTGGTCTCTTTATCGTCAGAAGTATATTCAATATCCCTATAAACTCATGATTATCTTCATGTTATTTTCACTTAGGAAATCAATTTTTATGAGGGCCATACATTCCACATCTGAAACAGTCAATGTTAACCATATTTCATATAATTCCCATTATTGAATAAAATAAGAAATCATAGGGTGAGAAACACTTAATATAGTTGTAAATCACATAACCATGAAAAATTATTATTGTAATTTCTATAAATGCCACATACTTATTTAATATATAACACCTTAGGTCTATTATAGTTTATTCATACCCAACATATTTTTAAATCCTTCATGATGGTTTAAGAGGAATTTTTTAATTTCCAAATCATATCCCCTCTGAGTGTCATACTAAGTGTGTAGTATGGCATGTTTTCATGTTCCGGGTTATGATGTGTTAGGCCCAACACTATTTACAGAATTGTTATTGCTGTGTAAATTTTTTCTAGAACCACTTTAACATTATTATCTATATTGTGACTTATTTCTGGGAAACCGCCTGATATATCTTTTTCCAATATTCTAGGACATTTATCTAAAGGTTATCTTATCCTTAAACATGACCTTAGAGTCATCCCGAGAAATATCCTTAGTAATATACCATATTGTTTCACTATTTTTTCTTAAATTAGTTTCCATAGGTTTAGTATACATTTTCCATAATATTTACTATAGTGAATCTCACTTTTTTTTAATAAGCATTACAAGAGTTTATTTGGAATACATAATACAATAATAAAAAATATTCCCAATGACTGTGTCAGTTTTGTGCAAGTTTAGATACATAGAAATTTAAACAATATAAAATGGGTGATCTACATTGTGTCCCACTATTTTCTCTAACACTATCACCCCTATTAGATTTATCATCCGACAAATATATCCTGATATCCAGTGGAAGTAAACAAAAAAAGGAATTAGCACATATGCTCAGTAAGGGTTTTTGAGGAAGATGTGTAAGCTTAAACATGAGAATAAGGAAATAAAAACATGATCGTAACACTATAATATCCTACCTGCATATAAAATATTATAATCATGATCTATGGCATAAATATTTTTAGTTCCAAAGAAATGAGTCTAAAGGAAGTAAATAACATAATACATAAAATATTTACATAGAAATAAAACATGGAATTGGGGCATGCATATAGGCATATAAATGTTTTTCCATATTAATTAAGAAATAACATACAAGGCCATTGTCACGACCCGTCCTCAGGGCCCGTGCCGTGACTTCCCCAAGCCCGCCTTCCATAGGCCAGGGGATGGCGACTAGCACCAAGGCGTAAATCCCGGAAAAAGGGAAGGCATTGTCTTTGTAAAGTAAACAAACACCACCGAGTAAGCAAGCAGAAAAGTAAACACTAAGTAAAAACTGTAACAAGCTATGCTGAAAGTAAAAGGGGCGGAAATACAAGCCCAACAATAAAGTACAACTGAAAGGGGAAAACATCAATTGAAAAGAAAAGCTGCATCGTCGAGTCGTCCTCTGGAAGTCCCACCTGAAGGGTGGGTACAGATAGCCTCCACTGCTCCTCGAGTCCACCTGACCGCTCCGAGTACGTCCCACCCAGTGGTCCACCTCTAGGTACCGTCTTGTTCCGCAAGCCTCCACCACAATCAGCGTTGTCCATCGTCTGCAACCAACACAACGTAGTGCGGGCATAGCCCGTGCATGGGTGAGTATAAGCTACTCAGTAGGGACCCAAGACCCCCGAAGGTCTCCCAGAATCCACAAAGGATAATACACAATGGAAAGATACAATCATGAAGTAACAACCGACACTGCATAGGTATATGCCCATACATATACCTAAGTCATCAATTATCGTTCGGCTCCAACATCCGAGCCCAAGCACAACCCAGTCCACACAGGAAAGAAAAACGTAAACCCACACAGGATAGCACAACACAATCCACGAATGAGAGAAAAAGTACTTCACATTGGATAGCTCAACACAATCCACAAAGGAGAGTAATCAGTATATCCACACAGGATAGCTCAGCACAATCCACAATGGAGTTTAACACAGGATTGAGCTCACACAGGTATACTTCTTATATTGATGATAAAGATGATCACTGATCCATCTAAGTCGTCGGACCCACAAAGTATCGAAAGGTACTAACCCCGACAATGACCCACACAGGATCAGACCCACACAGGATCAATAGGTAACTAACCCCTACAAAGACTCACACTTGATCGGGCCCACATAGGACCTGTAGGCGTTGGCTCACACAGAACCGCTGAGCGCTGACCCACAAAGGATCGGATCCACACAGGATCTGTAGCACTGATCCATGTAGGATCACTGAGTGAAGTAGTCATCGCAGTCCACTGAGGATCTTTTCACAGTCGTCGTTGCAGTCCACTGAGGATCTCCGCACAATCGTCGCTGCAGTCCACTGAGGATCTCTGCACAGTCGTCGCTGTCGAAGTCGCAGCCAGCACTAGGGTTCCCGCACAGAGAAAGCTCGTTCGGGAGGGTCTGTTCCACGATCCGAGAGTCTGATACATCAACTGACACATAGTCCAGAGTTGATGTATCGAAAATTTCCGTATCTTCAACAAGAACTCAACGTCGCAAACAGCGCGTCAATCAGACTCCCGGTCTAAGAGATATTGGCTTTTTCGTCCAAGGGGCCCGGTTGGTTTTTCAGGAAAAACCAACCTGACCATACTCCACATGCATCCAAACCTCGGGTGGAGTATGCCAAAGGATCCGTCTCACTTAGAGGAAATCAACGAAGTCGACGACACGTCGATCAGACGTCTAAAGCTCAAGATATGAGCGTTTCTACTCTGAGGGCCCGGTTGGTTTCGTGTACGAACCAACCCGGCTGAACTCAAAGTATTCTGAAACCTTGAGTTTGATATACCGAAATGACCGTCTTGATCCAAGGATCGTGTTTCCTCTGACAGTGCATCATTCAGAGGCCCGTAGCTCAAGTTACGAGCAAAAGACAGAAAATGGTCCGAAGACGGGGGTCTGGGCCCGGGCCGACCCAGCCCGACCCCCCCTGGGTCGGCTGAACCGGGCCGACCCGGTCCAACCCGTTCGGACCCGGTCCGGCCAGGCCAGGGTGCGGCCCGGCTCGGCCGTCCGGTCCGGCTCGGCTCGGCCGGGCGGCCGAGCAGGGCGGAAGCCGCGGGGCGCTGCCCCCGCGGGTTGGGGGTGCCGCGACCCCGCGTTGGGGCCGCGCTGGATCAGCGGACGCGGCATGTCGCCGCATCCTGTGCCTGCTATCCGGACCCGCGCGGTCGAGGGTCCTCTTGCCGCCGCCGCCGCGACTTCAGCCGCGATGGCCCTGTCCGGCGGCGTGCCGAGGCGGCGCAACCTCCGGCCCCCGGCACCGCCGCGCCGGCGACTCGCGCCACCTGTAGCTTCTGCGGGCCACCGGAGTTGCCCCGGTTGTCCATTTTCCTTCCCGTCTGCACCGCTGTTCCTCTCGGGTTCCGTTCTTTACTGCGGGATCATCAAATTTCCCTTGCGTCATGTTTTTCCATTGCCCTCCAAATCCGCACAACCACGAAGAACGACGGAGGGTTGTCGGGCCGTGTTCGTTTGGCCCGCACCCTCCGCGTTAGATAAAAACAACTGGAGAACTATTCGACACATGAATACATAACTGAAAACAATTTTAATTAATTAAAATTGTTTTTATGAACCGGGTTCTTAATTTTTGAATGGAAACACACACAGGAACGTGAAACATCCAAATAAAATCCCTACCTCATCAAGTCCTCAGACGCAGGTTATTTGCGGATTTGATCGTCGCGGAAGGATGTGATCGTCACGTCGCGGAAGGCGTCGCGTCGTCGCGGAAGGGCGTTGCGTCGTCACGGAATACGGTGCGCGTCGACGAACTCTGAGGTTCAAGAAACAACAGATTTTATTTTAATAATTAAATCCATCTTGAGATAAAATCCACAAAGGAATTTAAAGAATAAAAAAAACTCACCTCAACAGATGATCGAAGTTTTTTGTCGCGGATGAAGGAACGTTGTAGAACAACGTCGCGGGAGAGGAAACGTCGGCGTTGCGGCACACGGAATCGCATCGTCGATTTCTACGGGTTCGGCGTTCTTTGTCGGGGGCCAGCGTTCTTTGCGTTTTTCGCGTTCTTCGCGTTCTTCGCGAAGAAGGGTGAATGCACAAGAACTTCTGTCAAAAGCCTCTCAACGTGTAATCCTCCAAAAGTCGGCGTTGGACTTATATTATTATTATGCCAAAAAACGAATAAGAGGTAAGTAACGACCCATTAATTCTTAGAAATAATTCAACGAAATAAACCTCCCAATTAATTGGTGCGTTAAGAAATTAAGAAAACGCATCAGTTGATTTTCATAATGATGGGTTTTCGCGGGTGCGTTACTTAGTAGAAATGAAACGGTGGGGCTCGTGTGGGCCCCACCTCAGAAATATCCTACCAAGAGGGTAGGATATTTATGGATAGTACCCTATCAGTTTCATCTCAGTTTAAGCAGCTTTATGTGGCTTCTAAGTGGCTTAAGTGAAATAAAATAAAGTTTGTCGTACAATTATTTTATTTCTTAAATTTAATCCCGAATATTAAAAACAACACCCGAGCAAACGCAACTCCGGAAGAGGCGTTTCTAAGCAAGTACCGGCGTTGCGATTCCATCGGTGCCCTCAGAATTCTATTTCGGGCACCGGTTCAAAATTTAGAAAAACCCCCTCGTCCGTTCACTGAACGTACCCGAGCCAAACTTCAGAAAATGATTCCGGGCACATCGGGCCTCGGAATCAGGTGCCGTCAGAAACTGCGTTCTTGTAAAATTCCAAAGAAAATTAATAAAAAAAATTCTTGAAATTTACGAGTCTTTACATTACTCCCACCTCAGGGCTTTACGTCCCCGTAAAGATACATTATAAACTAGGGAATCAAATGTGGGTACTGAGCACGCATCTGAGCCTCCCGCTACCAAGTGCTCTCCTGGAGGTTCCCGTGCTGCAATCTAATGCGCACTAGAGGAATCAATCGTCCACGTAGGAACCGCTCATGTCGATCCTTGATCTCCACTAGGACCACTGCAAAAGTCACCCCATCATCCACGTCTAGCTCACCATGGTCAATGATGTGCATCGGGTCGTGCACGTATCTCCTCAGATGAGATATGTGGAAGACGTCGTGCACCTGGTGCAACTGAGGTGGTAGAGCCAGGAGATAAGACACCTCACCAATCCTGCTGAGGACCTGGAAAGGTCCGATGAAGCATGGAGACAACTTTCCGCCTCGGCCAAATCTTCGTAATCCACGTCGAGGTGAGACACGCAAGAAGTCGTGGTCTCCATCCTCGAACTCTAGTGGCCTCCGCCTCCTGTCAGCATAAGATTTCTGCCGGCTCTGAGCTGTCCTCATCCGCTCCTGGATGACCTGGACCATCTATGTCATGGCCTGGACCATCTCCGGTCCCACAAGTGTTGACTCCCCAGGGTCTGTCCAGCACAAAGGAGATCTACAAGGTCTGTCGTACAACGCCTCGTCTAGTTCCATCCCGATAGTGGATTGGTAGTTGTTGTTGTACGCGAACTCCACCAAGGGTAGGTGGTCCTCCTAGCTACGACCAATGTCGAGGACACATGCGCGGAGCATGTCCTCGAGAGTCTGAATGGTCCTCTCTGTCTGACCATCCATCTGAGGGTGAAAGGTGGTGCTCATACGTAGCCGCATCCCGAATGCCTTTTCTAACCCCTTCCATAGCCGGGAAGTAAAGCGAGCGTCTCGATCAGAGACGATAGATGATGGAACACCGTGAAGCCGTACACTCTCCTGAACGTAGAGACGCCCCAAGATCTCCACTGAGCCCTGCTATAGGATGGGTTAGAAGTGTCCCGACTTGGTGAGTTGGTCAACAATCACCCAAATGGAGTCGTGACCTCTGGAAGTGCGTGGAAGTCCAGTCATGAAGTCCATAGATATCCCGTTCCACTTCCACTCTGGGACCTCAAAGGGCTGTACCAAGCCTGCTGGTACCTGATGCTCTACCTTCACCTGCTGGCAGGTGAGGTATCTTGAAACGAACTCTGCCACAACTTTCTTCATGCCTGGCCACCAGTGCTGTCGCCTAAGGTCCTGGTACATCTTCGCCACTCCAGGATGTACCACCAAAGGAGAGGTGTGAAACTCTCTCAGCACCTCATCCCGTATAGCAACTGTCACCACAGTACGTCCTCTGAAAAGGACGTCGTGCTCTGCTCCAAGAGAGAAACCATTAGGTGCCTGTCCCGCAGATATATGTGCACGCCGTGTCTCACAGTCAGCATCCCCATGCTATGCCTCTCTGACCCACAGTAGAAGTGGAGGAGAGACTATGAGAGACTGAAGGAAGGCTGCTCCGTCCCTATCCACGAAGGATATCTGCAAAGCGGCTAGTTGCTCTGTCGCCTCCTCAAGTGTCTGAATGCCCGTCCTCCTGCTTAGGGCATCGTCTACTAAGTTCCCCATTCTAGGAGTATAGAATATCTCAAATTCATAGTCCTGGAGGAACTCGATCCATCGCCGCTGTCTCAGGTTCATGTCCTTCTGCGAGAAGATGTACCTGAGACTCTGGTGGTCAGAAAAGACTGTAAAGCACTCTCCCATCAGAAAGTGCCTCCATGTCATTAGTGTGAAGACCACTGCTGCTAACTCCAGGTCATGGGTAGCATAGTTCAGCTCATGTGGCCTCAACTGACATGATCCATAGGCAATCACTGCCCGCTCCTGCATCAGGACACACCCGAGTCTGGTCCCTAATGCATCGCAGTAGACTACGTATCCAACTCCCTCCTCAGGAAACCTCAAGATAGGTGCACTGGTCAATCTCTGCCTCAGCTAATGAAAGCTCTACTGAAATTTTTCTGACCACACAAAGGGTTTCCCATTCTTCATCAATGATGAGAGTGGTGCCGCAACTCTGGAGAAGTCCGACACAAACCTCCGATAGTATCCGGCTAGACCTAAGAAACTCCGCACCTCCGTAACGCTCCTGGGTGGCTCCCAAGCTAGCACTACCACGATCTTCACGGGATCCACAGCAACACTCTCCTCAGAAATGACGTTCCCCAATAAGTGGACCTCACGTAATCAGAACTGGCACTTCAAGAGCATTCCATAAAGCTGGTGCTCTCGGCGTGTGTCTAGTACAACCTTCAAGTGGTAGGCGTGCTCCTCCTCTGTGGTCGAGTAAACCAAAATGTCGTCGATGAAGACCACGACAAATCGATCGAGGTATGGCTGGAAGATCTTTTTCATGTGGCTCATGAACACTTCCAAAGCATTTATTATGCCGAAAGGCATAACCAAGAACTCATAGTGGCCATACCGACACCTGAAGGCCGTCTTCTGCACGTCCTTGTCTCGAACTCTGAGCTGATGATAGCTTGACCTGAGGTCTATCTTCAAGAACCACCGTGATCCCTTGAGATGATCGAAGATGTCGTCAATCCTCGGTAGTGGATACATTTTCCTCACTATCACCTAGTTCAGGCGACGATAGTCGACACACAGTCGCAAGCTCTCGTCCGCCTTCTTGGCGAACAAAATCGGGGAAGCCCAGGGTAAAACACTGGGTCAGATGAACCCCTTGCCCTGTAAGTCCTCGAACTGCACCCGTAGCTCTCAAAGCTCTGCGGGGGCCATCCGATATGATGGAGTGGATATCGGGGCTGTCCCGGGGTACAGGTCAATGTAAAAGTATACTTCTCTGTGAGGAGGAAGTCTTGGAACGTCGTCGGGGAAGACGTCCACATACTGATCCACCACTGTAAGAAAACTAGGACTCCGCACATCAACTGCTCCAAGGATGAGACTATCCAACTGATGAGTGATGGGTTGTCCACTCCTCTGAGAGAGTCCCTCCTGTTCTGTAAAGGCTCCCTTCTCACCGGTGAAGGTGAACCTGCTCCCATCGGTGCGCACACATTGCACCTTGTGCCTAATACAATCAATCTGAGCATGGACCGTTGCTAACCAATCCATGCCCAAGATGACGTCGTAAGGCCTCGGAACCGCTACTAGAAGCTCCCAGTCGATGCTATCGCCTCCTAGAGTAAGCTCACACTGCCGGCACCAGTGTGTAATCGTCGAGTCTGCTCCCATAGGAGTCTCTAGTCGTAAGGATCGAGCCAACGGCTCTGTCGGAATCTTCGAGCTCCGAACAAGGGCAGCGGCTATGAAAGAGTGACTCGCTCCTGTGTCTATAAGAACGACAACAAGGGTGGAATAGACACAGATCGTACCTCGAATCATCTCTGGCGCATCGTGGTCGTAGGCCTCCACTGCCTGGAGTTGTGCCTGTCTCTACCCGCCAGCTCCCTGTGGTCGGGGCGGACCTCATGGTGGTGGTGGTGGCAGAGCCTCAAAGCGTCCTCCACCACCTGCTACTCGGCCAGCTCCTCTACCTCGTCTGCCTCCTCCCTACGGACCGCAACGTTCAACCCTCTGCCACTGCCTGGGTGGCCCCTCCACCGTCTGCTACTCCTCGGCATGGCGGGTCAGGTAGTCACGACCCAAGTGGCCCTGCCCGCCGCATGCATAGCACTACCTGCCTCTCGAAAGACGGGCTCCATGCTGTGTGCCCCGCACTGTTGAGCCAGTGTTCTGAGGTCGTCTATGAGAGGGTCTGGTCTGCCTGGAACCCTGAGTCATCCATCGGCTACCTGCTGCCGAAGACTCTTCTACCTGCCACGCTGCGGTAGGTCTCGCTGCTGAAGTAGACTCAGCAAGAAAGCTCTCGATTAGAAGGGCTTGATCCAGTACTCCTGCCTGAGTCGGGATGCTGAGGGAGATCAGCGATGCCCTGATCTCGTATCTCAAACCCTGCTCAAAGGTCCGGGCCCAGAAGAATGGGTCCGGTACCATATCTGTCGAGTAGCAAGAAAGATCGGTAAACCTCGCCACATACTGGGCGACCGTCAAGCTGCCCTGCCGCAGCTGAAGAAGCTCTCGAATGCGCACCAAACGGAGGGTGGCTGGGAAGAACTCTGAGCGGAAGAGGCTCTCAAAGTCCATCCAGATGAGAGAGGCCTCATCGTGCACCTGGAGCATCATGCTCCACCATCATCATGCTGCTGCGTGCAGTAGACTCGCCACGAGGATCACCATGAGGTCTGCTGGTGTCCTCACTAGCCTGAAAACTCGTACCACAGCCTCCAGCCAATCCTCGGTTGCCTGGGGGTCCGTCTCCCCACGAAACCTGGGTGGTCGCTGGCGCTGGAACTCGTGCAGAGCTCCGAGGTGACGGGAATCGTCAGCGGTCGGTGCTGGAAGCATCGGGGGCTCGACGGGTAAAGGTACTGCCAGTGCCTCTGCTGTCAACGGGCCCTGTACCACGGCCTCATCGCTCTGCGGGCTGTCGTCATGCTCTACTGTCGGAACCCTAGCTGGCTTCCATCGTGAGGCCATCTTGAAAAGGAAACAAGTTCACCATGGTCAGAACAGTATACCTGGTGAGCTGATATGAAGTAATCACATAGAAAACTTGAAACACACATGCAATCAATGTTTTCGTGCATTAAGTCGGAAATCAGAAGTCATGGTCCTGGTGTACGGATACATCGGTCGCCGCACCAACACTAGACTCCCTGGACTGATAACCACACCCAATACGCTAAACACTATTGCTTCACATAGAAATGATCAGAGTCTGCGGTAGAACCAAACTCCTATGATAAGAATTTGTCATGACCCGTCCTCGGGGCCCGTGTCGTGACTACCCCATGCCAGCCTTCCATAGGCCAGGGGCTGGCAACTAGCACCAAGGCGTAAATCCCAGAAAAAGGGAAGGCATTGCCTTTGTAAAGTAAACAAACACCAAAGAGTAATCAAGCAGAAAAGTAAACACTAAGTAAAAACTGTAACAAGCTGTGCTGAATGTAAAAGGGGCCGGAAATACAAGCTCAACTGTAAAGTACAACTGAAAGGGGAAAACAGAAACTGAAAAGAAAAGCCGCATCGTCGAGCCGTCCCCTGGAAGTCCCACCTGAAGGGTGGGAACAGATAGCCTCCATTGCTCCTCGGGTCCACCTGACCGCTCTGATTACGTCCCGCCCAGTGGTCCACCTCTAGGTACCGTCCTGCTCCGCAAGCCTCCACCACAATCAGCGTTGTCCATCATCTGCAACCAACACAACGTAGTGCAGGCATAGCCCGTGCAGGGGTGAGTATAAGCTACTCAGTAGGGACCCCAAGACCCCTGAAGGTCTCCCAAAATCCACAAAGGATAATACACAATGGAAAGATACAATCATGAAGTAACAATCGACACTGCTTAGGTATATGCCCATACATAAACCTAAGTCATCAATTCCCGTTCGGCTCCAACATCCGAGCCCAAGCACAACCCAGTCCACACAGGAAAGAAAAACATAAACCCACACAGGATAGCACAACACAATCCACGAATGAGAGAAAAAGTAATTCACATAGGATAGCTCAACACAATCCACAAAGGAGAGTAATCAGTAAATCCACACAGGATAGCTCAGCACAATCAACAATGGAGAGTAACACGTGATTGAGCTCACACAGGTATACTTCTTATAATGATGATAAAGATGATCACTGATCCATCTAAGTCGTCGGACGCAAAAAGTATCGAAAGGTACTAACCCCCGCAATGACCCACATAGGATCAATAGGTAACTAACCCCTACAAAGACTCACACAGGATCGGGCCCACATAGGACCTGTAGGCGTTGGCTCACACAGAACCGCTGAGCGCTGACCCACACAGGATCAGATCCACACAGGATCTGTAGCACTGATCCACGTAGGATCGCTGAGTGCAGTATTCGTCGCAGTCCACTGAAGATCTCTGCACAGTCGTCGTCGCAGTCCACTAAGGATCTCTGCACAGTCGTCACTGCAGTCCACTGAGGATCTCTGCACAGTCGTCGCTGTCGAAGTCGCAGCCAACACTAGGGTTCCTGCCCACAGCAAGCTCATTCGGGAGGGTCCACTCCATGAGCCGAGAGGCTGATACATCAACTGACACATAGTCTAGAGTTGATGTATCCAAAATTTCAGTATCATCAACAGGAACTCAATGTCGCAGATGGCGCGTCAATCGGACGCCCGGTCTGAGAGATATTGGCTTTTTCATCCCAGGGACCCGGTTGGTTTTTAAGGCAAAACCAACCCGACCGTACAACACCTGCGTCCAAACCTCGGGCGGAGTATGTCAAAGGATCTGCCTCACTTAGAGTACTTCAACGAAGTCAACGACACGTCGATCGGACGTCCGAAGCTCAAGATATGAGCGTTTCTGCTCCGAGGCCCCGGTTGGTTTCGTGTACGAACCAACCCAGCCGAATACAAGTATTCCGAAACATTGAGTGTGATATACCAAAACGACCGTCTCAATCCAGGGATCGTGTTTCCGCTGAAGGCATGTCGTTCGGAGGCACGTAGCTCATGTTACAAGCAAACGAACGAAAATGGTCCGAAGACGGGGGTCTAGGCACGAGCCGACGCAGCCCGACCCCCCCTAGGTCGGCCGAACCGGGTTGACCCGGCCCAGTCCAACCCGGCCGGACCCGGTCCGGCCAGGCTAGGGCGTGGCCCGGCTCGCCCGGCCGGTCCGGCTCGGCTCGGCCGAGCGGCCGAGCAGGGTGGAAGCGATGGGGCGCTGCCCCCGCTGGTTGGAGGTGTCGCGGCCCCGCGTTGGGGTCGCACTGGATCAGCGGACGCGGCATGTCGCAGCATCCCATGCGTGCGAGCCGGACCCGCGCGGCCGCGGGTCCGCTGGCCTCCGCCGCCGCCGGTAGCTTCTGCGGGCCACCGGAGTTTCCCCGATGGTCCTTTTTCCTTCCCGTCTATGTCGCTGTTCCTCCCGGGATCCGTTCTTTACTGCAGGATCATCAAATCTCCCTTGCGTCACATTTTCCCGTTGCCTGTCAAATCTGCACAACCACGAAGAAAATCGGAGGGTTGTCGGGCAGTGTTCGTTTGGCCCGCACCCTCCGCGTTAGATAAAAACAACGGGAGAATTATTCAACACATGAATAAATAACCAAATACAATTTTAATGAATTAAAATTGTTTTTATGAACCGGGTTCTTCATTTTTGAATGGAAACAAACACGGGAACGTGAAACATCCAAATGAAATCCCTACCTCGTCAAGTCGTCGCACGCGGGTTCTTTGCAGATTTGATCGTCGTGAAAGGAGGCGATCGTCGCGTCACGGAAGGTGTCGCGTCATCGCGGAAGGGCGTCCTGTCATCGCAGAATACGATGCGCGTCGACGAACTCTGAGGTTCAAGAAACAACAGATTTAATTTTAATAATTAAATCCATCTTGAGTTAAAATCCACAAAGGAATTTAATGATTCGCAAAAACTCACCTCAACAGATGATAGAAGGTTTTTGTTGTGGATGAAGGAACGTCGCAGAAGAACGTCACGGGAGAGGAAATGTCAGTGTTGCGGCACACGGCGTCGCGTCGTCGATTTCCGCGGGTTCGGCGTTCTTCATCGGGGGCCGGCGTTCTTCGCGTTCTTCGCGTTCTTCGCGAAGAAGGGTGAAGGCACATGAACTTCTGTCAAAAGCCTTTCAACGTGTAATCCTACAAAAGTCGGTGTTTGTCTTATTTTATTATTACGCCAACAAACGAAAAAGAGGTAAGTAACGACCCCTTAATTCTTAGAATTAATTCAATGAAATAAACCGCCCATTTAATGGGTGCGTTAAGAAATTACGAAAACGCATCAGTTGATTTTCATAATGACGGGTTTTCGCGGGTGCGTTACTTAGCGAAAAAGAAACGGTGGGGCACATGCGGCCCCACCTCCCAAATATCCTATTAAGAGGGTAGGATATTTTTGGATAGTACCCTATCCATTTCAACTCAGTTTAAGAAGCATTAAGTGTCTTCCAAGTGGCTTAAGTGAAATAAAATAAATTTTGTTGTACAATTATTTTATTTCTTAACTTTATGCCCGAAAATTAAAAACCACACCCGAGAAAACGCAACTCCGGAAGAGGCGTTTCGTAGCAAGTACCAGCGCTGCGATTCCATCGGTGCCCTCAGAATTCGATTTCGGGCACCAGTTCAAAAGTTAGAAAAACCCGCTCATCTGTTCACTGAACGTACCTGAGCCAAACATCGGAAAATGATTCCGGGCACACCGGGCCTCGGAATTAGGTTCCGTTAGAAACTGTGTTCTTGTAAAATTCCAAAAAAAATTAAGAACAAAAACATTCCTTGAAATTTACGGGTCTTTAACGCCATATTAGTAGAATGGTTTCATTCAACATACCATATAGGTAGTCATGGTTCAATCCCATGTCCATCATAGTATTCTAGATTCAGTCCCAATAACATGTTATTCTATCTCATGAGATATAAATCATACCCAATGCGTTAGAGAGAGATATAGGTTCCAGCCATATCATAATGAAATAATAAATGAATGATCTATAAGATTATATACAATAATATCATAAACCATAAAATGATATGGAATTAACAAACATGTAATCATATCTCAAGCGGAGGAAAAATATAGCCTTCTATGTTTTTTCATCAATGAAATACAAATTAAAAAAATATATTTCATAAACATAAAACCAATGAATGAGTAAATAGTTTCATAAAAATAATTCCCTATAAAGTGAAAATTATTTCATAAAAATATACGTCATTAATGAGAAATTTTTTTCCTAAACATCATTCCATCAAAACATATACCATTTTGCGAAAAAATATTAATTGAACATTTTTATCATTTTTTGTAAAGGCACGAGTAACAAAAATGGATTTCATATTAGATGGGAAATAATTTCAAAATATATTATTTAGAATTTTTTTTGATGAAAATGTCATTTGTTATTTAAAAACATTTTTCAAAACACATATCCTTTTAAAAACGACTTTCATGGAATATAATTTGATAATAAAGAAGGAAGTCCCTAAAACATTTTTGAAACCATTTTCCCTCAATAATATATAAAATAATAATGAAATTATTTTTTAAAAAATTTTCCCTTGAAAATAATTTTAAAAAATTTTAATTAATCTTTGAAATCATTGAAATAATTTTCCTTGAAAACAAACATTTTAATCCCATTATCTTTGATAAGAAATGTGAAAACATATAAAGAATGATTGAAAATATTTTGAAAACCATTTCATTGAAAAAACCGTAAAAAATAATAATGAAATAGTTAAAAAAAATTCATTACCATTATTTGAAAAAACATTAAGGGATTATAAATAAATCATGAAATAATTTTGAATCTAATTTCGGTGAAAATATATTGAAAACATATAAACAAATCTTGAAACTTTTTTGAATACTATTTCATTGACATAACATTGAATATATAAAAATTATTCTTGAAAATCTATAGAAATAAATTTCCTAGAAAATATATTGAAAAATAATAATGAATCATTGAAAACATTTTTAAATCCTTTTTAGGAAACACAGATTTTATTGAACACATATTTCTAAAAAGGGATTAGTAAATTATGACTGTTATAAAAACACTTTCTTAATCATCAAAAGTACCAAATTGCAATATAATGGTATCGAGACATAGAAAGATAATGAATATATAAATGATATGAAAACTCATCTATTTTCATAGATAGATGGATCATAATATTTCATCCATGTAAGAATAATCATAAACAATATCAATAATCAATGATAAAATTTCAATAAACTCTTACCACATTGTAACATTGAATTACACACCCCATATAATAATAATAATTTAAATGAAATTTAAAATACCATTAATAAAAGTATATTTGTGATTTAACATTTAAATGGTGGAATATACACCTCATAGAAAAATATAGGTTCATAACATGTCATGTGTCTCAAAGAAGAAAAATTAGGACAAAATAGATTTCTATTTTTTAAATTTTTGAAACATAAAACCCATGAATTAAATTTAATCAAATATAGTGTAAGATGTTTTCTTTGTAGAAATTATAGTTATAGAGTGAAAAATTGTTTAGAAGATCAATGTATTATGTGTGGGGATCATGTGAAATTATAAACTCAATGCCCAGACACAAGAATTTACTTCATGACTAAGGGATAACCTATTACATTCCAATCATGAAGTATAATGAATAAATTATTTATGAATTTGAAATCAATAATAATGTTGTAGAAGTAATTTTCCAATTATATTATAATTATAATAATCATGAATCATTTAAGGATTACATTATTTTTTGTAAAAATATATGTATCCATATGTGATTAACATAACAATTATTGATTCCATCATCTGTTTACTAGTTTTGGTTAATGAAATGTTCATCTTGTTTGAAACCCCAATTAATATTTTATTTGTCAGGATATTATCTATATTATGTTTAATTTTGAGAAATTTTTTTGTTAATACAAGAAACTTTATTGGAAGAGGAGTTCATTTTTATGGATATATGATTAAAGGTATTGGTAAAATTTAGTTTTTTTAATATATTTTATGTTATGATAATTTTTGTTACTAATATTTCAAAAAAAGGTATAGTTTTGGAAAATTGATAACCCACAAGCCAAAGAAAACATGTTGCATCCAAAAAGACCACGTGCTTGAACAAATAAGTATATATTTATATAATTAATACCACTTGTCTAAATTACAAATTAGTTCTATCGGGATAACATAATGAGATATATTTTTGATTATGTATCTTGATGCATTGTATGCAAACATCTCATGGGTGAGAAGAAATTATGTAAAATGATGCTACAAACATAATCCATCAGATAAAATAAATTAGAAGGAATCATTGTGGGGTTTATCATTGAACAACAAAAAATTTATCTGAAGGGAATAATTATATCTGGGTTATAATTGATAACCATTCAATTTGAGAAACATTTTTGTATATTAAGTAATATTTCTCTATTGATAATATTTAAAGGATATACATTAAAAACAAGTTTAGAATTTCATAGAGTAAAATAATATATCATATTTAATCAGCATATTATGTTTACTTCAAGGATTTGTAAAATTCATTAGAATTCTCATGATGAAGAGTTTAGTTTCAGCATTATGTATTATTCACTGATAGATGGACAATCTGAGATAACAATTTAAACCCTTGAGGATATGATAATATCTCATTCTATGGATCAGAAAGGTTGTGGGTATAAACATCTACATCAGAATCAGTTTTCAATCAATAATATATTTTATTTAAGCATTAATATGGTGCCATATAAATCCCATTAGGGAAGTAATTATATATATCTAAAATAGTATAATGATTATTTAGATGTAAATGTTTTCAGACCTAAACAAACTTTTGAAATTGTAGATATTTTTTGATCCATTCAGTAACACATATGGGGATATTTGAAGAAATATTTTATGTAGATAATCATAGAAAAAATAAATAATCTGATGTTGTTGAGAATGTATTGTAATGAATTTCTCCATGGAAGAAATATTTTTAAAGTAACCATAGGTCATTTGTTCCAATTAATTTTTTTGATCCTATTATGATTGTATGTTATCACTTGGAACATACAATAATACGCTATAAGGTTAATAATGTGTTAAATTTATATCTCATAAGTATGTGTGTGTCTAATTCATAATATTTTATAAATTCATAGGTTTTACCATTGGAAGATGATAATTCTTATAAGAAACAATCAGGTGAGAATATTGATCAATCCTAGACAATGCTAACAAATTAGACCAGTCAGCTAGTCTATGTTATTTAGGTGCAACCACTAGTTTTAGGAATCTACATGGGTGATATAGGATGCAATTAAATAATGTAATTCTCATTTTTGGTTACTAACGTGATGAATTGTTTAAATGAAATTCTTTTTAAGTGGGGGAGAATGTAACACCCTAAGATTTTGTGTATTTATTTCGAATAAATTTAATCATTTAGATATTTTTTGTTGCACAAAATAGTATTATTATCTTTCAATATAGAGAAATAATATTTTATCATGTCTTACATGTAACATTGAGTGTAACTTGTGATACACAATATTCCATGTTTAAAAAAACATTTGATAATATTAAAAAATTATTGTTTAATATGATTATTATCAAGTAGATAATGGAATGATGGGTATAAATATTAATAAATAAATTAATAAAATACATTATTATCACATAAATATGAAATTAATTAATTTTTAACCATATAATTAAAAATTTAAATATAAACTATTTACAAATATTTTAAATCCTTTTTTAAAAATATTTTTATGCACAAAAACATGTATTACTTCACTAAATTAAAAAAATAACACTGTGGGAATTATTTTAATAAAATTAATATATTATATATTCAAAAAAAATTTATCTTTCTCTTTACGTGATTTCTTGAAAAATATTTTATAATTAATGCAATTCTATTGTTAGAATGGTATTTTTCTAAAAAGTAGTTTGTCCCATTTCTGCACACTTAATTTAAAAATATTATTTGACACTTTTATAAACTTTATATAAAATAATAATGTTATGTTTTAGAATTACCATTTAAATATTACCATATTATTAATGTTTTATAATTTTCCTTAAATATTATTTTTCATTGAATAGAGAAAATTAATGAATTTTAATGAAAACTACCTTTTCGTTTAATCTATTTATAAAGATATATTGAATTTAAATTTTATTTTAAATATAAATTAGTTCAATAATTTCCCTATTAATAATATTAATTCCTAATGAAGTATTATCCTGAGTAATTTTTATACATAAACCTTTTAATATTTTGAACATTTTCTCTTTGAAAACTATCTATCTTGAATTGAAATCACTATTAATTTTAAAATAAATCTTTTCACTAAATTTATTTGAATTTCAAAAAATGGATTCAATATTATGAAATATAAAATTTTTAAAAATAAAATTAACCAAAAAAATTTATCTACAACAATGAATTTTGAAAATATAAATAATTAATTAGCGTGGTTAAGGACATAATTGAATTAACAAAGGTTAAACTAAAAATAGAAGGGTATGAATGACAAATATTCGTTCTAATTTTATCTTTAATGGAAGTAATTAAACCCTATAACATATAATTATTTATAATAATCTATTTCTTACACTTTCTGATGTTATAAATGTGGGATAAACTTTCTCTTCTAAAAATTTTCAAGTGTGCCACATACCTCACTTATAAAAGTCCACCACTCTCCTATTAGCATCACACCTTAATATACACTGGGTTATTCCACCACTATCCCAAATCACTTCCCAACATACCTTATATAATCTTATAATCCATTTATTCTATAATATTTTCATAATAGGAAGGCAATTATATAAACCAAAGGGGGTTAAAAGAAGAAAAGTTGGTGTTTCTTAACAAGAGTTCATATTTAATTTCTCACCTCCAACTTCAATTATTTTTAAACAGTGATGATATTATAAAATAATTATTTAATATATACTAATATTTTTATGTTAATATTATTACATATACCATTCCCACTACAATCAATTGGCTTACAAAATCATCACTCATGTGTATGAAGGAGAACAACCTCTCGAACCGTTGTCATTAATTTTTTCATTACCATATCTCATGGTGGGACAAAATGAAAGATATAAAGTATATATATATATATATATATTATTTTTATAGAATAATTTTAAATTTTAATTTAATAAATCACATATATATATATTTTACTTTTTATTCTATAGGGTATAAAATCACATCACCCGTGAGTATGATGGACAACAACCTCACGAAGAGATGCGATCTACTTTTAACTTACACGATATATAAAATATGATACATATACATTAAATGAATATATGTGATATAAATGATTTAAATATGATATTAAAGAAACAATTTTCATAATAATTTTTTATTATATAACATTATTTCATTCATTTTCACTCTTTGAATGATGATAATGTAGTTCGTGTACATGTGAACTACCACCCTCATAAAGTAATATAATAGTCTTTTTTTCAAACCATACCATGTGGATGATATTTATTATTATATTTTTATGAAATTTTATTTTTTATCATATTATGATAATTATTGAAATATAAAATATTACATACCAAATTTCCATAATGATCATTTAAAAATGAAATTTTTACTCATGCGTATGTGAATGCTTCCATCTCCGTGATCATAACATAACTATTTTTTCATAACCATCATTCATTATATGTATTTAATGTATAATTTATTTATAAGCAAGAGTTTTTTTTCATTATAAATATTTTTATGGTTAAGGAAGAAGTATTAAAAAATGAGGTCTAAAAATAAAAAATAAAAACATGTACAAAAAACTAATTAGTTATTACCAAAAACAAGATTTTGAAAATGATTTAATAAAAAATGGGTAATAAATTAACATAATTAAATAATATATGGTATAATATAATGTCTGAATTTGATTGTTATATATTTATAAGAAACATATATTTATTTTAAACGATGTTAGAACATGTATGAATAGAGTCTTGACTTAATGTAAGGGATTTCCATATCACATTTTACTTACGTGTGACCCATAAAATATTCACCACATGTTTATTTTTTGTGCTATGTACACTTCACATAATTTTTTAATTATCATCCATAAATTTATTTTTATTTAATTTTCAATTTTACAACCTCTCATTCTATAGATTTAACGTTCAATTATTACCAAAGTGGTAATGGATATTTGTCCTAATATTTTTTTATTTGAGATCAATGATATGTAACTACATTGTATTGTTATATGATGTGTATATACATCTAATTTCACATTTAATTTAATGAATTTATTTATTATCATGATATTATATGTATAATGTAATTTCATTCATTCATGGTTATTACGATTTGTTATTACCAATGTGGAAATACATTTATTATACAATCTCATCATCTATTAGGATTGTCTATGATTGTGATTACATTGACGAAATATTATGATCTATAGTTAATAAAACTCAAGAATTTTATGATTATTTGTTAATTTCATTTTAATACAAGTTTTCCCTTTATTTTCCGCTATTTATGTGCTTTATTGTTCAAAATACAAATTTTTGTGACAAAAAACTGTCTTTTATCAATCTTTGGTTGATAACACATTTTCTTATGAAAATAGTATTTATAAATTTTTTTGGAAAAATATATTTATCATTAAATAAAAAATTTATTAAAAATATTTTTACCCATTTTAAATTACTATATATATTTTTTAATGATTCAAAATTTTATTTTCTAAATAATTCATGATTATGTATAATTGGAAATCTTGGAGGAATATTTATTTTATCAAATAATTCATCAATAAAATTTTATGTCATAATAACAATTCAATTTCTTGAATATTTCTTTATATTAATTCAATGTAATATTAATATAATGTATTTTATTTTTTATAATTTTTAATTTTTAAATGTTATTTTCATTGAAATGATATTTCCCTCAAGAAATGTTCAAAGTGATATATAAAATTAATTCTCCATCTAAGATGATATCCATTAATATAACTTATTCATTGTTTGGGATATTAACCATGGATACCATTCATATTCTTTCCATGAATTTTTTTAAATGAAAAAATGTTTGTGAAAATTATTTCTCTTCCATGTGAAATACCTTTATAAATTCTACTGAAACCCACAACAATTTCTACATGTTATGTTATGTGGAATTGATGAAATAATTTTTAAGCCTACCACTTCAAGACATGTTATGATATTATGAGTGTTTATGAAGCCCATGTAATTTAATGAGTTATGGTATATAAATTTTTTATTATCTTGCATCACACATATATATTATTTTAATTAAGTGATGTGTGGGACATACACCTCCATCAAATTAATTGGGTAAAGATGGAATAATCATGTTTAAATATGTAATTGGTGAAACATATTATATGTTCACAATAATATGTGTGAACATGATTAGAGGTTCTCAATCTTATTCATGAACATGATTAAAACTTAAAATTTTATACATCAAACTAATTACTAGATTACAATATTCTATGAAAACCTATAATTGATGTATAAAATGTTATTTGTGGACCTGGATGCATGCATATATGATTTTGTTATGATCATATTTCAGGTCTGTATAGAAGTGTGTGAACCTATCAATATTTATACATTTACATTGTGCTATGGGAAGATGTGTACTTTACAAATCTAAGTTTTATTAAAATATTATGATCTCATGGATCAATTAATTTGATTTCTATATGATTAATATCTTATAAATATCAAATCCTTATTTCTTGACATAATATTATGATCATTGATATAGAAGGTATGATTTTGAAGTGTTTCTATCATTTTCATATACCATTAATTTAAGGACATGGATTTTATTATGGAATTATATTGTTTATGATTTGGATTTGCCTCTTTCTTTTGGGATAAATAAGTGTTCCTCATGTTCATGTTAAGGATATGGGGTGTCTTGGGGGTCCGAGACATGAAAGATGAAGGAAAGTAGAGTTCCTGGGAATGTTGCATGGTTTGTGCATGTTTAGGGAAAACCATGCAGAGAATCCCAGCTAAACGTGTATCCTTTTATTGAGGCTTATGCATGGTTGGTACATAGTTATGAAACCCGGGCAGAATTCATGGGAAACCTTGTAAAGTGGGTGATTTTTGGGAAGTAGCTTCCAAACTATTTGTGCATGGTTTGAAAAAAGTGTGGATAAATTGTGCGGCCCATAAAAGTTGGAAATATTAAAAAAATTATACTATAGGTTTTTAAAATCCAACTCTGGTTTCTTCTCTCTAGAACCTTGTGAAACCCTAGTAGAGAGATTTGATGACCCAAGCTTCCAAGAGGTATTTCTCCAGCAATTCTAAGATGTTTTGGACTCCATTGGTTGCAGATCAAAGAACTGGGTAGGAATAATGTAGTCTTCCTTTTTATTCATTGAATTTGGGATTGTGCTTTCCCAGATCATCTTCTGATGCCCTAAAAAACCTTTTTTCTGGTGGAACCTCGGTTGGGGATTCAAGGGGTGCGGTCATCATCATATTCGAGGTAGGTGGTTTATAAGGGTTATCCCATAGTTTTATTTAGGATTTTTATATGGAAGTTGGTGTTATTTTTTCCATTGATGTTTCTTTGGTCCAACCAGTGTTTCTAATAAATATTGGTGTCTATGTGGCAATTTGAAACCCACACGATTCTCTTGGGATTCATAGAAGATGACATGACCATTTTAGGGACAGACATGCGGTTTTCCTGAAATCCTGAACCTAAAGAATGGTAGGGTTAAGTTATGGATTTCCGAGTAAAGAATGAAGCCCATGTAGAAGAAGTTTAATGCTTTATTATACTTTAAATGGAATAATGGAAAATATTCCGAGGTGGATAAAGGAATAAGGTTTTTTTGGAAAGACATTACATTGGGTAATTGGGATGAATTATTTATGTCATTTGTATAATGAAATTGGGTTACAGTTGCCTAAGAGGATTTGTTTATATTTAATAATGAAGTTGTAATTGGATGTTAGAATGTTATTTGTAAAGAATGTCAATGGAATTTAATATGGAAATAGATAGATATATTGAGTGGGTTAAAACATGGTAATTGTGTCACACCTACTGTTTAAATGTAATACGTTGTTGGGTTATGAGATATGATAAATGTAGAAGAAACACATAGGTGTATTCATGATTGGGAAATGATAATGGGCTAAATGGGTAAATTTTTCGGAATTGATGAATTTTGGCTAAGGCAAAGGGCTATTTAAAAAATCTAATGGGTTATGAAACAAGAAAGGTAATTTGGTTAATGAATATGGATTGTAATTTGTAAATGTATTAATGGGTTATACTATAGTATTATTTCCCATTTTTTTATTAAGAATTGTGATATCTAATGCCATTTAATATGCTTTGTCGTGTTATGTTATGGTTCTAGTGATTTGATAAATAAGAATTTCCACATGGCATGGTAGACTGGGGTATTTACTTGAAGTTCCACGCCCATGGGTCGAGTTAAAATGAGGCTCTACACACCATCCCTAAATTCACAATTTTGGGAAGGGGACAGATGCTCTATTCTACTAACGATTTTAGTCCACCCGTAATAAGGCTTCATGGGGACAATATTGTGTTAATGTGAAACATGTATCCCTAGTGAGATAAGGACTTTGTTTATTTTTCCATATTCATTGTGATAGATTTCCTTAAACCCTTGATTAGATGATATTTATACCTATCCAAAATAACATGTGATAGTAACCATCTGTGTAGTGAAAATGGTATATGAAATGGAGTTGAGATAAATATTAGTCATTAATTCAGTGGTATTTGTTATATAATGGCACCCAAACTATCACTTGTTTTCTTACCCTTTTATTTGAACATTCATGAAATCTTTTAGAATTGATATTGTATAGACACCGTTGATGGTGGCCTACTATGTTTGGTACTCACATCCTGCTCGGGCCGCCACTAGGTACCAAAGCATATCACTAGGATGCAGGTTAAGATAAGGGAATAGTACATACACTAATTGGTTGATTTGGGCTCAGGATGTACATAGAGAAGGATCCACACTAGGATTAAGGCCCCTTTTTCAGTTATTGGCCAATTATTTTATTTTTGGTTTCTTTCACTCGCATAACTAGTATGACAATACATTATTGTATGTGATTTGACATTTATAACCTTTCTGGAAAAATCTTGGTAATATGTGTTTCTTGGTTGTTAATATTTCTTATAATATTTATTTTGTGTTATTTTGTTTCTTTCACTGACAAAGATGGTGTAGTCTCTACATGTGACCTGTTAGACCCTTACCGCTAGTAGGCGAACTCTGGCACACGAGGATGCCTGCTAAATGTCATGTGATGACTCGGATCGGGGCACATGTTTAGTGAATTTTGTGTATGGAATGTTAAAATGTGGTATCATATGAGTTATTATATCTTCTGACTATTTGGGGATGATAGACATGATATTAGGATGTGTCAGGCCTTGGTAACGAGCATGTGCTTGGGAGTAGATGACCATGTATGAGGGAAAACCCAAGTCACCCTGGGAAGGGAATTGTTGTTCTTGATGTGTGTTATTATAGGTGAATGATATTTAACCATTGGGTGATGCACATGTTGTTTTATATGGATGATATATGGTACTTTTCTCATTTACGGAATGGTATGAGGTTGAAAATTCATGAGTCATTTTATTCCCCTAGGGTTATATGTTACACACAACAATATAAGCACACACATGGGATATCTGTGTGGGAAATAGAATGTTGAATGAATTTTAAATCCTTGATAAATATGAATAATGTTATGCTTAATAATGGTAATGGAAGTGGGTGAATGATGAGAACACAAATTAATAGTTAAGGAATATCATGTATACAGAATTATTGTGACTATGTTTAAATTTTTTGTTGTGATATGTTGTAAAGGTTGTTTTGGTAAATAAATAAAATATGATTGCATAATGATGGTAAAATTGTTGATTAATTTTTCCTAATGAATAGTTTAGAGGAGTTAAAATAATTATTTTATCATTTTCAGAAAAGGGAAATGTACATGAGAGGAATGGGGAATACTATAAATGAATAATTGGTTTAAAGATGTGCAAATGGAAGACCTGTGATTATGTAAATTTGTTACCCCCATGTTTACCATGACCCATAGTATTTATGGTAAAGGGTGGAATTCTTAGTTTGATGATGACCATAGGGATAGATTATGAAGAATGTGTTGTTTATGGTTGATAACATGAGGCCTTTTCCACCTATGGATATATCCTGTTTTCCATTATTCAATGCGTTGGGTGAAAAATAAGTCAAAAAAGAGATTGGTTTAGTCCACAGGTGGGTATCCTTTGCATTGTCTGTTTGACCCCTGTATATGTAGGTTAGGGCATTGAGAGTGCCCTAGCCGAGACTTTGGGCTTGGATTGTGAGGCCATTCTGGTTATGATATGGCATAGGTTGTGTGTTTAGGGATCCCTTGGTAGGGTATTGGCCTTGGGGTTTCGAGGCGTTTTTCAGGGATGTGAGTGATGGATCTCTCGAGGTATGTGACCATATAGAGTACATACTTGACCATAATAATGGTGTCTAGGCTTGGTGACCGTGTGATAAGTGACCATGCAGAATTTTTTCTTGAATACCAAAGAGGGTAGTAGTAGTAGTAGTTCATTTTTTATTCAAAAAGAAATAATGAAAGGAAGAAAGACCCCTCAAGGGGGACGGAAATGGTGAAGCACGAGCGCATCCCCCAACACAAAGGAGGAACATTCTGAAGGGGGAGAGAGGGGAGTGTTATAGAGAATGAGATGGTCATCTAGACTACCCAAGCGGGCAAGGGAATCCGTTGCAAAATTAGCATCCCTCCAGGTGTGAGACAAACGAAGTCCAAGTGAGATTTCCATTCTGCACCTTCTGATAAAGTACGTGAGTTCCCACGGAACCCCACACCACCCTTTCATAATCTTCATGAGGGTATCCGATTCCATTTCTATTTCGGACATGACCATCTTATGCCTTCTGCACACCAACAGGCCCGAGACCAAAGCCTGAACTTCTGCACACAAGGAGTTACCAGGCCCATAAAATGCACTGAAGTCGAAGAGAACTGATCCATAGGAATCATGTATCATGCCTCCCCCCTCATGATCCTCCCATGCATGACCCATCAACGTTAAACATGAGTCCCTCAACCGGTGGATGCCATTTAACCCACTGACCACTCCCTTTTTTCCGAAAACAGGGGTGATGAAGAAGGTTGTTAATCATAGTAGACGTCACTCCACCTCTTATCTGAGAAGAAATCTAAAAAACGAGGGACTTGAGGCTAACCTGTAGAAACATCATTGTCCGACTCTCACCTCTCCGAACCTGATTATGTGCCTCCCAAAGAACCAAACATAGAGCCACAAGGATGATCGTTCTAACCAGCAGTTCCAGTTCAAAAGCCCCCGCACCAGAAAACCAGCACTCCACATAATCCTGTAACGAGTATTCTCCAATGCCTCGGCATGGATTATACATGAACAGGGACCAAAGATGAAGTGCCCATTGACTCTGAAAGAACAGATGTTTCGCTGTTTCGCACATGTGATTGGTGCAACAGAAGCACCTCGAGGCCAAAGTAACTCCCCAGAGTTGAACGCTCTCCTCCGTAGGTAACACTCTGTTTCTGATCCTCCAGAGAAAGAAATTCATTCTAATGGGAATATCTTTGCACCAGAGTGCTGGATCCCATGCATTGGTGATGCTACTTTCCTGGACGATACTCCTGAAACCTTGTGAGGAAAACCTCCATAAGCTAGATGCCGAGAAGCAGCATTTGTCGGGTTCATCACTCATGACTATATTCTCGAACACAGACATCTGATTAGCGTTCAAAAAGGTATTTATCAAGTCGAAATCCTCACATGAATTACTGAAGTTAATATCTGGAGAAGGACATCCGGGGTAATGCAAGGGTTCCCCCAACTAGTTCGTATCCCAAAAATTGATATTTCCAACACCGATGACCCACCTAGCATGACCATAAAAAGTGTCGATGAGGGAAAACATACATCTTTCCAGCCTCGTGGAGCTATAAAGACCCCTTTCCTCAAGCCCCGGGTAACGTGCTTTAAAGAATTTCACCCACAACGAATCCTCGACGATAATATCCCAAGCGAGACGTGCCTGCAAACTTTGGAGTGTACCATGTATATCACGTAAGCCAACACCTACTGCCTCCACTGATCTGGAAAGTCGCCTCCAAGAGGCCCAGTGAAACCTTCCCTCCTCCTTGGCATCCCACAGGAAGGAGTTGAGGATGATTTCCATCCCCTCCACCATACCCTTAGGAGGGTGGATCACCAAAAACACGTGCATGGGAATGGACGTGAGTACACTGTTAATCAACGTAATCCTTCCGCCAAAGGAGAGGAGCTTATTTTTCCAATTATAGATTCTACCCAGTATACGATCAAATGTCGTAGAGAAATGAATCTTATTAACGTGGCCATAGGAGATCGGAACCGCAAGATATAATATGGGAAATGGCCGCCTAAAACAACCCAGAGTTTTCTGGAACTCCTTTAATCTTGAAGCTGGGCATTTATCAGAGGTGAAGAAATGACTTTTATCAGGGTTGACACACTGCCCGCTCCATTTTCCATAAGAAGATAGGGAGACCATGAGATACTTCAACGATCCCTTCCTGCCATTGATAAAAATCAAAATATCATCTGAAAACATAAGATGAGAAATTACAACACAATTCCTCCCCCGTAAGGGAATCATGAGACCTGTGTCCATCCCATGCTTCAAGTTTCGTGAGAGTGCATCCTGGGCGATAACAAAAAGGAGCGGGGATAAGGGATCCCCTTGATGAACACCAAGTAATGTCTTGACGAAACCACAGGTCTTGCCCATCAAAGCAATGGAAAGCCACAGGGAAGAGTAACATCTAATGCAAATATCACAAAAAACCTCGCTGAAACCAATGTTCTGCATGACCCATATGATGAAGCTCCACTCCAGCGTGTCATACACCTTGTTCATATCAACTTGGAAGATGACATTATGACCAACCGATTTCTTGTTGATGTCCTGAACCAATTCATTAGCAATGCCCACCGCACCCTAAATGTTCATGACCTTGATGAAGCCATGTTGTTCCATTGAGACTAGACGTGGGAGAATCTTATCCGTCCTACAAACAATAAAAGAGACAAGATTTTTATAAGCAAAGTTGCAAAGACAGAGAGTCCTATATCGGCTAATGAGAGTAGGATCCTTAATTTTTTGAATAAGAACCAGTCTGGATTCAAAAATTCCCCTAGTGAGAAAACCACCATTGAAAAAGTCCTAGATCGACTCCACAAAAAGCTGACCAACAATCTCCCAGGCGAAGTTGAAAAAGCTGGCTGGGAAACCATCAGGACCAGGTGCGCTGTCCTAGGGAATTTTCCTGACAACCATCCGGATCTCCTCAGCCGAAGGAATGGAGGAGAGAGTAGAATTATCCTCCTGGCTAACTGTTAAGGGAATAAGGCTGAAAAAGTCATCCGAAGCATGAAACCCCCTCACGAAGGAAGCCGCAGACTCCCCTACCAAGATCATCTCAAAGTGATCCAGAGCAATCATCCCCGTAGAGTTCACATCTGAAGTGTAGTCCTCATTTTCCATTCTCAGGTTAATCTTTGATCTTCTCCTCTCTTTAATGCAAGCATGGAAGAAAACACTGTTTCTATCCCCTTCCTAAAGCCATCGGATCTGAGACCTTTGTTTGAAATCCCTCTCCAAAGAAATAATCCTCTCGCCCAAGAGATTATTTTTATCTAACAGAACAATGAACACATTCTCATCCCAACAGTTTTGAAGATAATCTTCCAATCTGTCGACTTCGATCCTGAGATTATCAATACCTTGGGCAGCATCAGGTCTCGAGCTCACCCAAATTTGCAAGTCCAATCTAAGACAGCTGAGTCGATTAACCAGGCCACACCACAATCTAGTATCATCACCTTTAGCCCAAGACGTCTTGATAATATCTAAAAAACAATTGTCCCCATGCCATGCAGACGAGTAGGCGAAGAAATCCCTCGCAGCCTCCTCCCTCTTTATGTTGATTAAAATTGGACTGTGATCAGAGAGCACCCGTTGAAGTTGAGAAACTGACATCTTTAGAAATAAGTCCAATCCATGAAGGTTGGATAAACAACGGTCCAGCCGACACCAAATGCGCTCTCCTCCCTTATGTTGGTTGCACCAGGTGAACTTATGCCCAGAGAAACCCAAGTCCTAGAGCCCTGCACTCCTCATGAAGTCATTGAATTCCATTATGCCACTAATGTTAAAACCAACGCCCCCGTTTTTCTCAGAGATGTCAGCAATGACGTTGAAGTCACCGCCAATGAACCAGGGGAGAGAGCCCGTCTGTAGGTTCCCCAAGAGATTCCAATGTTCCCTCCTCTTGGAAACATCAGTAGCTGCATAGACAAAGGAAAACATTAAAACATGATTTGAAGTGGTGATCTTGTATTTGATGAATTGAGATGAGAAACTGAAGATATCAACAGAAACATTACTTTTCCATCCAATCCAAATATGAGGGTTCTCAGCACCGCCCTGGAAGAAGTTGGGGAAGCCCATTTTCCTGAAAAGAGAAAGTCCATTGTTGGATACCTACTTGGGTTCCAAAATAAAAACAACTTAAACCAGATAACACCTCGCCTCAGCAGCCAGCAAGGCATGCTTTTCTGGAGCCCCCAATCCCCGAGCATTCTAGATAAGAACAGGGATCATCGCATCAGGCCCTTCTGGGCACAAGGAGGCGAGGACAAGGAAGAGCGGGCCAGCTCAAAACGCCCAAAGACTTTGGATCAGGAACGGGTGACAGGGCCAGAAACCACTGCTCCGGGGGACGCCGGTTTGGGAGCAAGGACCACCTTCTTGAACGAGAAGACCTCCTCTTCAACCAGATCATTCCCTTTAACATTAGCATCACCAAAAGTGAACAAGACCACCTCTCTCTGGATAGAGGGGGAGAAAGAATGACGATGAGGAGAGTTCCGCGGGAGCACCAGCTCTTTCACCGTCCTAGGAGGGGGGCGATCCTCCTTAGCCAACCCCCCCCCCCCCACATCCAGAATGAGACTACTCGCAAGAGTCTTCCGGATGATATTTGGAGAGAGAAGGGAGGAGACCCTGAAAGACGAGGACAGAGGATAGAGAAGCCTGGGCGGGCTCCCAAGAAGATCCAGAACAAAGCCACGCTCAAACGCTACCCTTAGATCCTATCGGGGAACGACCCCAGTATAGGGTGTCCAGGTGATCAGATCAAGAGGCTCCGAGTGGGCCGAAAACCGTTCTGAAACCGGAGACCGCACCCCCATTCAAACCTCTCCTGGCGCCCCGTCACACAAAGGAGAATTCAAAGTTGAAAATGAAGTGGTCCGAACCGGGGACCCCTCGGGTCTACAGACGGGCGAACTCTGACCCGGTCCCGCCAGAGGCGGTTGACGGGACGAGCTCGTACCACCCTTCAACCTCCTACAGTCCGCAACCCAGTGCACATGTAGTCTGCAATGCACACAGAACTTTAAAGAATGATGAAACCTAACCCTTTGTCTCCAAGAGAAAGCGTCACTGGCCTGTAAGATAACTGAGGAGGGCGGAAACGTAGCCAGGTCGACGTCCAAACAGATGCGGGGGGAGCCCGTGGATAGGAGGGACAGAGTAGACCCGTCCATGTAGAGAACGGATCCCAAAGAGTTTCCCAGAGACTGAAGAATGGACGGATTCTGGAAAGGCAGCGGGAGTCCTAGGAAGGAAGCCCAAACCGCATCCGAGGAGGACTCTTGGCCAAAATGACAATCCCAGGACCAACGAGAAAGGGAGAAATGCAAGGCGCCACACATTCACTAGCACCAGACCATGCCCTCACAAAGTCAGGTCTAGAACCAAAGTGAATGCTGAAGGCCGCACTGGAAATATCGGAGACCGCCGGAGGGCACGAGAGGCCCCAAGAGTTCACCACATCCCGAAAAAACTTTAGAGAGGGTTTAATGCGACCGAAGCGAGCCACTAAAGAGCGGTCAAGGAGGGAGGCTTCTTCCTGATGTTATTGAGTAGAAAGGTCCACCACCGGGAAACCCTCCACCTGTCGGAGGTGCTGTGACTCCACCTAGACAGGAGCCAAGCGAGGACGGATCTCCGGGGATGAAGAGAAAGGGCCAGAAGCAACCACCGACGGGGGAGATCCACACAAAACCGACTTGTAGGAAGCCTTCTCAGAAGGTTGAACAGGAGCGGAAGCCAGGTCCGACTCAAGGAAGGGCGCCAGTGAATGGACGGGAGTGGAAGCGGGAGAAGTCATCTTCCTTTCTCTACTAAAGATGGTGATTTTCTCCTATTGTCGAGGAATGTGTATACCTTTGGTTTGGAACATAGAGTACACGATACTTCGGTACACAAATCATAGTTTGCGTTGGAATGAGAGTGATAGTTCCTTTCATTCACATTTCTTTGTTCGGGTCATGATAGGTATGGTTTACAGAGAGGACCAATGGCTTCTCCGGGTGGTCACTCCATTCTAGGGAGTTGGAATCATTCACCCGTAAAGGTTACCAATGAGAGAGGTCAGACAAAGCCTCCATTTTTTTTTTGGTGTGTATCGCACATGTATATGTTTGGACAAGATAGTGGGACTCATAGTGTTCCATGGTATAAGATTGTCCTTGAGAGAAATGTGGGATGGTAGCTGGAATAGTTTTTCATGGTTCCTTCATAAGGGAACCCTAGTATTTAAGATAAGAGGTAAGGTTTGATTCAAAGGGTTTCATCGCATGAATGCATGAATCACCAACTTTGTTGAGGATTAAGGGTGGTATGGAAGTTGTTTTTAGAAGAAAATACAAGGATGGAAAATGTGTTGTTACACATTATCTCATGATGGTGACACTATGGTGAGGATGTTTCTATGGATGAACATGTTAGTAGGAATTGGTTGGATGTTGGGTGAGATGTAGAGGCCACCTGACAGATTTTGAGGATGGCTATCCAACAGACATTGAGAGGTAAGTATGCTGGAAATGGGTTAATGCAAGTAAACATTGTTTTGTCGATCGTTGGTTAGATTGGTTTGGATGACTATTGTACCATGGTTGTTAGCCACCAAGGATGAATAATAGGAACTAGGGCGCTGTGTTGGAAATAATACCACATGAAACATTAGATTATGGTTGTGGGGTAATTTTTTCCTAGAGAAATAGCTAAAATTGATTGGAAATCATACATGAGTGGTGGGGCTAACTGTTCATGTGTTGCGTTCAATAGAGAGGCATGAAATCCACAGCATTTCATAGTGTCCCATAGTTAGACATCAAAAATGGGTAAGTTTGTGGTGGTATTCTTCAAAAACATCTTAGCATACTTCATCTAATGACGATCATGCCCAACATCTTGATATCATCCCATGTACGTTGAGAAGCTATGGATCAAGTGAAGAGGCATGAAGGTGTTTGGATGGAAGAGGGACATCATGGATTTTATGTGCATGGAAATGATATATGTAAAGCTTGATGATGGAATGATCACCCTCTATTGTTTTCTGTGAAGTCCTCAATATGGACAGAATGATGACAAACGTCATGGGTAGTGTCCACGGAAGCTTGGAACGAGCACTAGGTGACGTTCATTATCTTTTTTTCAAAAGGATTGATGTCCATATCTATGGTAGGGGTTCATTTTGTGATCAGGTATAATATGTGGTGGTTGGAATCCCTCAGGTTGAGAAATAGTAATAACACTTCTTAGATGGGGAGTGATAATCTAATATTGGATGTGGATAAGAGAGCATCGATTCAACATAGTGGTACTACGGTGTCAGTAAGGAACATGTGAGGTGCATGTCAGGTTCTTCAGAGTGGAAATTGGGGACTTGGATGTCATGTGTCATGAGCCAAGTGTACGATTCATGCCCAGGGATGTTCCATGTGAAGATTGAGATGTTTGTGTTGTAGTCATGGAAGGGTGATGTTGGATATGGCAACAATTTATGGAAAGGGATTTTGGGTTATATAACAACCACAATCATTGGGGATAAAATCAGGTAATTTTTCTATCGGTGGTTTTATAACGTATTGAGGTTGAGGGAACCATGTCCATGTGTTGGTTTTTCATTCCATGGGTGAAGCCTGATGATTGTTTGGAGGGATGTCATTCTATAATAATGGAATTATATTGGAATTCATAGAACTCCCCAAGTTGGTATGTGCGGAGATAATGATAGGATTTATGTCAGTCTACACCACATGAAGCTAAGAAAGTGGTTTGTTTACCAACAGTATAAGGTGGGTGTTCTTGGGAAAGCCAATCAAAGGTGGTCCAGTCTTAGATGGTAAACATGAATGGCTGTGGTGAGAGTGACCCACATCTGTGTTCATGTGTAGTAGAATGCACCTTTCAAAATGAATTTATTATTGATTGAGGTCAGAATGATCATAGTCCATGAATAGATAGTGTTGGGATGTATTCCTGATGGTTGTGATGGTGCAAAAAGATTCCAAGGAAGAGTAATGCTCTAATAAATGCTTGGGCATGGTGAGTAGGATCATTTTTGGCGATTGGAATGTTGGGATGAGTTGTAGTGGACCTTCATCGATGGAGGAGGTTCCATGTAACTACAAATGGTGGAGATTCCCCTAGAAGATAAATAGTTATTAGATGATAGGATTAGGGTTTCAGGTTGGAAGAACCCATGTGGTCACCGTTCTGGTATGTTAGCTTTGGTAGAGGGCCTTGGCATGAATTTAGAGTGTCGTGTACCCGAAACTGTTGTGTGGAATTTGGTTGTTTGGTTGTGGACTGAAATATTTCGGAAACGTGGTTAGAAGGATCATGTGTTTTCCTTTGGGTGATATAAGGTTTGGGCCACTGTTATAGATTAGAAAAAAAATGAACATAATGACACCAGGTGATTTGGGTCTTGAGTTCTATAGAGGACTAGGCCCATGAGGTGTCTATTGGCGCCTCTATGATGATGTGATGTTGTGTGTTATGTTTTCTAATATTGTGAGTAGGTGTAATCAAATAATGTTTTTCCATGATTTTTTGTGGATGAAATGGTTGATGTGGATGCATCCTTGATGAGTTCTATTCTCGTGCAGTGTTTTTTGTGAGGAATTCATTTTGTGGAATGTTTGTGCCCTTGTTTCATGTACAGTTTTCATTGTGATGCTTGGAAGAGCAGCTGAAGAATGATCCATTATATGGTGGGGTGGTTGTAAGGTCCCATATTATCTTATGGTTTGTTTTTAAGGTTTAGGTTTTGAATAATATTTTTTATCTAAATATGTGTTTCTTATGTTCATGAGAAGGATCAAGTGTTTCTCGGTGTTTCGGGACATGAAATATGATGAAAATGGGAGTTATTGGGAATATCGCATGGTTTCATCTTGGTTAGTGCAAACCGTTTGAAGCATCTGGGGTAACCATGCGTCCATATAGAGATACATAGTCATGGTTGGTGCGTGGTTATGAAAACCATGCATAATTCCTTGGAATCCATGTCAAGGGTGTGATTTTTGGGAAATATCTTGTGCACGGTTTGCACATGGTTTGGGAAACTGTGCATGTATGCCGTGCATCCTAGTGAAGTTGAAAACATTAAAAAATTTCCACTCTTGAGTATTAAACACACAACTCAGATTTCTACTCCATGGAACCCCTTGCAACCCTAGTGGCGATATTGGATGACCCATGCTTCCAAAATGTGATTCTCCATCAATTTTTGGCCATTATTGGGGACTGTAGGTTGTGGATCGAAGCTCTGGGTATGTCTAATCCTCTCCTCCCTTCTCTTTGTACGGAATAGGGATTGTTGTTTTTCCCATCTCTATATAATTCTCTAAACACATATGGTTTCTGGTAGAACATAGGTTTGGGCTTCAAGGTGTTACATAATCAGGATCTATGAACATTATTAGGGTGTGTTCATCGTAATATTCATGGTTGGTGGTCAACATTTATTATACCATTATTTTATTTAGGATTTGTGTATGGAATTTTTTGTTCTTGTTTTGCCGTTTTTGTGTCCTTGGTACCATTGGAATGTTTGATAAAAATAGGTGTCTTAATGACCAATTTAATCCCCCATGATCCTCAATGGATTCATTGAGGATAACATGACCATTTTTTTGAATCCCTTGGGGTGCACCGGAAATCCCCAACCAAGAGAATGTTTGGGTTAAGTGAAGGATAACCAATTAAAATGTGAATCCTATGTAGAACATGTTTAACGGTTCATAAATTTGAAAATGGAATTTTTATAAATATCCCTAAGGTGATAATGTTTCAAAGTGTTGTTGGAATCAAATGAATATTTATAATTGGTTTGAATGAGTTTTGATGATAGTTGAATTAAATTTTCTACGAATTTCTGAAGGCTATTTTTGTATGTTAAATAATGAAGATTTATTTAGATAATGGAATGAAAAATATGAATAGGTAAACGTGACATAATAAGGAAATAAATGAATATGTTGAGTGAGTTAACACATGGACATTTTTTGACTCCTAGTGGTGGATTGTAATAAGTGGTTTGGTAATAAGATAAGAGAAATGTATTCAAAATGCATAGGTGTGTGAATGCTTCTAAAATGATGAGTGGGGTAAATGGGTAAATATATGGGAATAGATGAATTTTACTAAGGCAATGGGTTTGTTGAATACACCTAATGGGTTTTGACATGAGAATGGGAATTTGGTAAAATGGATATTAATTGTAAACGGTAAATGTATTAATGGGTTATGTAATAGTATTAATTCCAAAGTTGTTGTAATTATTTGGGATATCCAATGGAATTGAATATAATTGGTTGTGTTATAGTATGATTTTTTTTGATTTAATAAATAAGAATATGCACATGGCATAGTAGATGTGGGTATTGAATTGAGGTTCTACACCCACTAATAAAGTTATATTGATCTTCTAAACTCCACCCCAAAATGTGAGGGTAAGGTAAGGGGACATAGGCTATATTTCCCTAAAAGTTTCATTCCACCCAGACTGTGGCTTAAAGGTGGATATATTGTGTTGATGTGTTACATGTATCCCTAGTGTGATAGGTAATTTACATATTTTTCCAATGCATTTTTATTTATTTTGTTATACCATTTTTGTAGATGATATTTTTTCAAAACCCTAAGAACATATATTAAGAAAGGGTAATTTAGTGAAAATTGTATAGGAAAAGGAGTTGAGATAAATACTATTGATTAATTAAATAAACATTTTTTACTAATGGCACAAAAATTGTCCCTTGTTTTCTTATCCTTTAATTTGATCTTTCATGCACTCTTTTAGACTATATATTTTGTAGACACTATTGGTTGTGGCCTACTATGTTTTTTAGTCACACCCTTCTTGGTCTGTTGTTGGGTACCCAAGTAGATATCATGGATGTAGGTCCAAACTAGGGCAGAGGCCCAACACTAAGATGTTGATATCTGCTCGGGATTTACTGGTATAAGTGTATGGACATGGAGTGTCGAACCAATTTTTTTTTGCGATTTTATTTATTTTGGGTTTCATTAAATCACACTACTAGTATGGAATGGAATTTTTGTATGTGATCTGAGGTTTGTAGATTGTTTGAGAAAGGATTGGTTATAATATTTCATAGTTGTTCATATTTCTTCCATTATTTATTTGTCATTTTGTTTTGGATTACTCTAACAAATAGGGTAAAATCTCCCCAAGTTACCTATTAGAACCTCACTGATAGTGGGGAACCATTGGCATACAGGGAGGCATTCTTGAGGTCATGTGATGAATCGGCTCAGGGAATCAGTTTTGTGTCTTCTATGGTAGAGATGATACATTTATTTATATGTTATACAAATGTATCACCCTAAATTACCCATCCTATGAATTTGTTCCCACACATTGGTATGTATTCTTTCCCCTGGTTATAAAGAAGTGTTTTATATAGGTTTTGTCAGTGAGGATTAGTATAACTGAAAATCATATGCTAGATATTGAAGTTGATTCATCAAATTATAAGATTATGTAGCTAGTTCCCAAATATAGAAAAAAAATTATAGTCCTCAAGAGTGTGTTTTTGTAATGTATTTAATATTCATATAATATAATTCAATGTCTATATATGGGAATTGTTTGTCACTGTTTCTGTGAATATATATATACATCGGTTATTCTTCTTAAATTATCATTTTCTTTTCAATTACATTTTTTTGTAAATATCCATCCCCATTTCCACACAGGGTATTCAAATAGATATATTTATCATTTATTTATTTGGGATATGAATGTATACAACCCACACTACTTTATCTTGTGATTGAGAGTGACAGAAGGATTTTTTATATTGTTTGATCTTTGTGGTACACGAATGAATGTATATAATAAAAATGGGATGGGTGGGTCTATAATTATATATTCCTACAATACATTACATTATATTTTCATCTCATCAGATACCATTTATAATGCATTATAGGTTATCATAAAAACAATATGAAAGGGTTTCACATGGGGTAGCCTTTACTTCATTTTAATGATGAATGATTTATGTTGCTGTCACATTCCTTATGATTTTTTAATATTATAATATTATAAAATGCTACTATGTTATTGATTATGATTCTCACAGTTCTATTATATCATTTTATTTCAATTTACTCAGAATTACTACTTTTTGTTGGGATATTATTTGATTATTCCAATATTGGGAATTATATCTCCCGTAATTCTTATATACTTCCAATGGTTATCTTGAATGTTATTACAAGGAAATTGGATTTTATGATAATGTTAAAGATTTTTAAATAATGTTGTTCTATCCATTTCTATTCTAAATGATATAAGTACATAATTTCACAATTTTAGTTTGACACTCAATCAATTTGGAATATATTATTTGTATGTTTATGAAATAAAATTTTAATTAATTTGAATTACTGATTTTTGCTTCATAGTTGGTATTAGAGGGAGGTTGAGTAAATTTAGGTTATTAGTATTAGAGAACCTTGGGTAAATCATTAGAGACAATACTAAACATATGAAAACATCCCTGAAATTTTGTTAATGTTTATATTTTGTGACTTTAAAGTGACAATTAATTGTTTGGATACTGCAAGAGGATGTGGATCTAGAATAGCTTTACGTGGGGGTAATAATTCTTAAAATGCTTTATTTATAATTGACTTGATATTCCCCTACGTATGGGGAAAGTCCATAACAATAAACAAGTTGGACCCTCTTAAATGACATGCTTTGTTAAATTCACAATCATATTATGATTAACTATGAAGGAAATAAAAATTCCAATAGTATTTTATGTTAGGAATAAATTGGTGATAAACTATATTGAAATGTAAAAATTCATTGGTTACAGAAAATGTGTCATTTATGAGTAACACCTTGAATGATCATAGGTTTAAATTTTATTGTTTAATAGATTAAAAAATTAATTCCATTTTTTTTATTTTATTATAGTTTATTTATGGATATATGAGGAACCAAGTCAATATTGGACGTGAGATGAAATGTTACGATTGTTCAAATTAGATAAAAAAACTTAGTGGGAGTAGGATATGGAATCATTATGAAAATACATGCTCAATTAACTCGTATATTGAAAATAAACATGAATTATGAGCACCCCCTCATCCCCATATAAATGTTAAAGTGATAATTGAGTATTTTATAAGTCAAAGGCCTCTATATTGTAGTGGATCTTTTGATCTCAGAGTCAGATAATAATGGGTCTCTACATTTTAAAAAGTCATCTATAAATATTAATTCAATGAGAAAGATATGGCCATGTTTGTTGTTTATCTTATGAAGGGGAAATCCTATCATTTGTGGTTGTTTGTAAAAAAATATGAATTGTAGGAAACAGATCAAAGAGATGGAGTAGAATGAATCCTTGGAAATTATTTTTAATTAATATTTCCTCAAAATATATAACACAGAATGTAGAGGGGTTACCTATGATTCATGAAAATCAATGAATAATGCATCTTGGTACATGAGGAATGTGCTAAAATAGTTGAATTATATTCTTCTATCTCTTCCATTGAACCTGATTGTAATGTTGCATGTTAATTTGGTGAAATAATGATGAGTATATTAAAATATTTTTCAATTTGATAAATTGATAGTTATAAGTAAATTCAAAAATTTCCCCTCAATGTATAAATGATGATGAATGATCCACAAGCGTCTCATGGGTTAGGAGATTGGAAGAAGAGGATGGTTTTAAAATATGGTAGTAGAATTGTGAAATATCTATGGAGGAATAGTGTAATATATCCCAATTTCAAAACATAGGGGTGGAATCATTCCAAAAAATTTCTATACGGGGACACTGATATTAACTAAGTGTATGTTGTAAGGTAGTCTATTTAGAGTTTTCAAAAGGGGAAACCCAAAAATTTTATTTAAGAATATAATATTTTAGTCAACCATTATCCTTTTATCCAATGAATAAACTTTTTGGAACATGGAAAATATGTGATAAATAAGTCTAATCCAAGGGTTTTCAACAATAACCAATGAAAACAACCTCCAAGTCCTAGAGACAAAGTGAGATATAGTTCCATAAAAACATTTATGGTGGAACATAATTATTAAGCATTGATATTTATGTTTTAAATCATTCAAGGGCAGAAAAAATATAATTTGTTTTTACTTTCAAGCATTCATATATATTACACATGTTTTTATAACTATTCAAACAACACCCCAAATCATGGATATGGAGTTATTAGTGAACACTGAAAAATGGTCAATTTTTTAATCCCATGCATATAACTAATCCCCTATAAATACTGAAGTTCTGATTTTCTATGAAAACCAATAAATACCCAGTTTAATGGATTTTTATGGAATTCATGATATGGATTGAAATTTTCATATATTGAGACATCATAAACATCTGATAGAATGAAATCACCAGCTATATTAGATATCTCACCCTGATTATATAGAGTGAAATGTGTTGAATTAATCTCTTATAGAATCAAAATCTCATGATTTGAAATTATTAACTAGTGATATATAATAACAAACTAAAATTAGTTATACGATTGAAATGATCATCCTTGAATACATGCTCATATTGGGGGAATATACTGATCAATTTCCAAAATAACTTATTTAACTTATTCCTTAGTGAGAGGTTGAGTTACCTATCAAAATAATACCTAGATAATTTTTTAATTTAATGATCCTTTATAGAATGGACACTGTATAACATGAAGAAATGAATAATAAACTATATGATAATCCAAATAATGGGATTAAACACTACTATGATTTATCATGGGGTGAAACAGTATATTTCATTAACAAAATGAATTGGTCAATCCGCCTATCCATTATTGATCAAAATGTAAACAAGATAATGATAATAGAATAATTATACACTATCATATATTTATGAATTATTAGATTAGTCACATCTAGCACCAAAAATTTAAATATTATGAAAAATATATTCGATATAATGTAGGACACGTGACACCAAGCGTATAAGGGAATATAATATGATTATAATTTAAAATATATTTACTATATTAAATTTACTTGATATATTAAATATTTTCTTATGATACATAATAAAAATTCTAAAAAGGGAATTTATTAACTCGATACATTAAAATAATAAATAAATTTGATATATTCTAAAGCTTTTAATGCACTGAAAACTATGTTAACTTGCATCTCACACAAGATTTTCCTTCCTCGATATCTTGCATTACATGAAAGACTGAGTTTCACCAAATAACAATGTACTATTAAAATATTATTATTTAATATAAAATGATATAATGTAGCCATTATATTAGAAGTTATGCATAGTAATATCAAAAATCTAAAAATTATGGACTACAACAATATAAAAATAAATTTGTGGTTTACAATTAGTAAGAAACTAAAATTAGGTACTTTTATAAAATACATAATGGGAAATAATATTCTCCCTGAGAGAAAATATGGTGTCTTATTACAAAACTCCTTGAACAAGATCTTGTCATTTTTAATGTTCCATATACAATGAGAAACCATGGTTTCCACATTAACAAATAAAATGGATGGGGTCATATGTTACATGAAATTTAATACTTATTGAATGATACTTATGATTCCTTTTTTTAGAATTCATTTTACATGTTCATAGTTTAGATAATAATACTTATGTATTGATAAATACATGGGTTTCATTTTCATATAATTCTTTATGTAGTCTCATATGATATATATTTTCCACATGATTAAATGGGTATATGGGATTTTTTATTATTAAATTCTTTTAATGGGATAAATATGTCATTATATTTCATTAACGAAGTTACACCCAACAATTATAAATGAATAAAATATTCCTTGACACATTGTCTGTAATGAAACAACAATCATAAAATGAAATATAACCTCTTGAGAATATTTTATATATTGAATATTTTTAAGAAATATATTTATTTTTTTGATTGAAATTAACAGAACACTCATTTAGCATTCATCTCATGTAACAATGAGTATCTCCGATAACATGTGTTACACACAAGTCTGAGTTTTATCAAAAAACCATATATTATAAACATATTATTATTTAGGAAAATAAGAAATAAAAAATCCATTATATAATATTTAATTAATATTATTAACTAATTATAAAAATATATGGTCTAATCTATTGATTAGTAATTAATTTAAAAGGAAAATAAATACATATTTAATATAGAGGAAATGATTTATAAAAATTATTTTATTATGGCCAAAAGTGATATATTTTAATAAATTAAATTCATATCTATTACTGAATGATATTAATTAAATTTATATATTATATATTTAATAAAATATTTTTAAATTAATCAAATTTATTTTATACGCATAAGATAAAAAAGTATTCCATTTTATACCTCAAAGATGTATTTTTCTAGAGGGTGTCTTTCCTCCTTTTAATATAGAACCTATTTTAAAACTAAATTTGGACCACTATATAAATTATATTTGAAAATAAATTAATTTTTTAATGGAGAATGTAATATTTATCTTAGATTTATTTTTTTTGTATTTTTATGAGGTGATCTATTTTTTATGATTAATGATAAATAATAAATTTTAAAAAAAATTGATCATTTATTAAAATAAATTATAATAAAATTTTATATTTTTAATAACTTATAAAGTAAAAATAGTTCAAATAAACATATATTATTCAAATTTAGGCCATTTTTTCATTTTTATTTTGAAAATAGATATAGAATATTATTAATATTTTGAAAAGTTTCACTATAAATACCTACTTCCTCATCTCATCAACAAGACTAATTTGAATTTAATTTCTAAAAATTATATTTATTTAATTTAGAATAATTATTTAAATAATTGTACTAATCATAATGTTTATTTAATATTATGGCCAACTTAGTTTTTTTTATTATAAATAGCAGTCAATGCAATTAAATCTAATTAGAGTGATTAATGTAAAACCGAGTTTACTTAGTGATTAATTATTAATAATTATGGGATAAATCACCCAAAACATTACAAAAACATTATCTATCTATATTTAGACCATAAAACATATATTATACACAATTTTTCATTATTTTAGGAACATTGGTAATGTAAAACCTCACATAGTGTTTTTCTTTTGGTATTTATAAGAATTCCACTCATCCTCTACTATAAATGGGCACTCACTAAATCACTAACTCCGAACTCTCAATATATTTAGATAAAAAAAACATCCAAAATAATTTCTCTACATTCCTCCCATAATATTATAATCATCAATTTTTAATCAAATCTAACCAATGACATCCTTCGGCTTTAATAAAAAAGTAGTTACTTAAGGAATATATTATATTCTTCAATGAGCAGTTTTGTTTTATATATTTTTACACTACTTATATTATACATTTATCATTTTTATATAATAAACTCAATATCTTCAATATATTTATATTTTTTAACAAAAATAATTGGACATAAACTAAGACAAACATCCTTCAAATGGTATACACAATCATTATTCGTGTGTATGGCGGACTACAACCTCACAAACTGATGTTGTTCTTTCTTCTATTACGCCCATTCAAGGTTAGCAATATTGATATATTTATAGTTTATATATGATATAAATGATTTTAATAATTTATTTAGGCTTATGTTATTATTTCATAACATAAAGCTTCATGATTAACATTTTTTGGAATTTAATAACATCATTCATGTGTATGGACGACAACTGCCTCGTGAAGGGTTTTTATTTGTTCATAGTTTAAATGGAATGAATTTAGGATGTATTAAAAAAACATATGAGATATATATATATATAATATTAATGATTTGAAAATTATAATATATATATGTATATATAAATTACTTTTCTTTTAATCAATACAATAATAAAATGGAAACATCTTTTAGGCGTACGTATGACCTACTATTTCCATGAATAATTTATTGCATTTACAATCAATTAATTTTATAGATTACTTTAAATACCAATATAATAAATATATAAATATCTTACATCCCTTTTTGATTTCTGGGGATTATGAAATCGTGATATATATATGATTAATAAAAATAACATGTCAAAACATACTTAAAAAATCCAATTAACACTCAAAAAGATGAAAAAATTATAGATTATTAACAAATGGATGATACGATTTTATAATGGAATTATATAAAATATCATAAATATTATTATTTCTCTATTACGATTAAATAAATTTCTTAAAACCATTATACATGAGGATATATTATATATGAGCAAAAAAAAATTTAGGTAACAAATTCAATCTCAATTTGATTTAATTGAGGTATGTTGTAATGTTACGAACCTAGTTTTTTAAATTAATTACCCTATGAAATTTAATAATAGGAATAAGTCATCATTCATGTTATTATATTTTTTCAATTTGAATTATTTTATATATCTGTATTTGATGTTAAAGTAACCATGTGGTAAGAAAAATTCAAAACAAAATTTCAACTCTTTGGTTTATATTAATTCCTCATTGTAATTATTCTTTGATTATGTGTATAATTAAATTGCCTACCTATTAATTTATTTTTTCCTTTTTATGTGCAATTATATTAGAGTAGCATAAATGATTAATTTATTCATTATCACTTCAATATTATGTTCCTTTTTGGGGTTTATTTCATAATCTCATTCTATTAAGAATTTTTTATCCCAAAATTGAACAAGATTATTTTATATGACCATTCATTAATCAAAAAATTAATTTCTTCTCATATAGTTAATTACAATATTTTAATAGTAATAGTACCATTTTTACTCATTGGTAATTAATTTTTTTGACAAAATGTTTTAACAAAATCTAAAATCATTTATCTCTTCATATGAAATTTTTTTTCCTACAAAACCATGTTTCCAAAAATAGGTTTCAAATCTTATTTTCTAGAAATAGAATTTTAATAATTTAATTCAAATTAAAAAGGATATTTTCCAACAAAAAAAAGTGAATGACCGTTTTTATTTCATCAATTGAAAAAACTCTTATTCTTACTGCAATGGGTATACATTTTATGGATTCGATCCATATTCATTCTCAAGATCAAATATTATTATTTTAAAGGATTTTATAAAAATTATCATCCATGATTTTATGTATTCATTAAAATATCCATTAGTTAATACCTTTCTAGTGATGATTTTTCCTTAAATATTCTTAGAATATATACATTACTAATCAAATATTTTATTATTATGTAAACCATATACCATAATGACATATGGTGATTACATAGACAACTATTTGATCATCTAGGGTAGTATTGAAAAATATTTATACATTAATCAATAAGGATATTTGATAAGTATCATTTTAATCAATTATTTGATATACAAGGTGTTGTGAAGACTATTAGTGATGTGTGGGGATCTGAACATATATAGACCCTCGATGCTTTAATAAGTTATGATGAGAAAAATTAGTTAGAAAATTTTAATGGTTCTTAATATATAGTTATAACAGTATTTTGGAAGGTCCTGAATGTATAGTTTTTCATTTTCATCAAACATGATGTGCAATGATACAATATATCTTATTTTATATTTCATTTATTATTATCCATTCTATTTTCACGATTAATAAATATACGGGTTATTTTCATTCACAGATTACTCAATAAATTAAATGGCTATACAGATATTTATCTTTCTATATCAATGATGTGTTATCTCTTTATAATAATAGAAACTTTTTTCATTTATTTACCTTCCCATATTATTTACACACATCCTTCTCATATTATTTATTAAATGGAATGTCTTTTCAATTATTTTACATTCCATAATGATTATTCTCATTGATTCATTAATGATTCCACTTTATTGAACCCTTAAAAATAATCTTAAGTCTTGATTATTTTATTAAATTACATAGGATTACCTAAAGTTTGGTATGATATATATTCAAGAATACTTTAATTAGATTAATGTTATTAATCACAAAAAAGAAAAAATGATGTAATTTATGTATTCATTTGAAATAAGAGACTCATGTTTGTATCTAGTCTAATAAGAGTACTGAAATTTTTGTTCATTTGTGCGATGACTTATTTATATATTATTCCCATGAAATGATAGAATTGATTTGAAATGGGATTTATAGGTTTGGTTTATATAGTTGTTATTTGATAGATATTAGTAGAAACCATGGAATCTAGATATATCGAATCATATATTAGGAAACAAAACACTATGATTATCTTTGAAAATTATTATAGAATAAAATATTAATTTTTTGGTTAGGTATAAATTATTAGGTATTTAATATTAATTCATCCATATTCTGATTTCATCATGGGAATTTTGTTTATGATTGATTTTATTCTCAAAGAAAATAATAAATCATTTTTGTTTTTTGTAATGGGTTTCTATAAATATTAAAATCATTTTGAAAAAACTAATGTATCATATTTGTTATATTGAAAAATAATTATTTTAGTCATAATTAATTGTGATTTTGTAGTAATATGTTTAATGGTATTGATATATTTAGGGAATATATAAAAACATTAGTATTTGATTTTTAAAAAAACATATTCTCTATTGGGAAACATAGTACAAATTTCATTTAGTGAGTAGTTTTATTTTAATGATTTCCATCAATAACATTTAGACAATTTATAATAATTATATTGATTTATTTTCTAAAATTAATTACCCATATTCATAATGAGAACATGTTACATATGGAAGGGTTTTCGGTCATGAACCCATGTCCAAAGGATGATAAGTGTTTCATGCCTACCACTGGCCTACGTGATGACCAGGTTAATAATTCAGTTTTTTTAGTCAAAAATATTGTTCTGTAAATATTAATGATCAAATAGTATAATTAATTTGGAGGGTTGGATACTAAGGTATTAGCTATGTTGGTTTTGGATAATTAGTTAGTGAAAAATATAAACAATTTTTGTATGGATCATATGATCAATTTATAGTTAATGTTAGTGCTTCAAGCATTAAAAAAATAAATTTTCATATATTTATATATTTAAGTACAGGATGAATTTGAAATTTATTGAATAATAAAAAAATTATGATATATGTTTTATAGAAATATATCATGATATTATATTTCCTTGTATTTATAGGTTGTAAATGAATTAAGAGACATTAAGAAAATGATTTAGAAAAAAACTATTATCCCAATAGATTCATTTTTTAGGCAACGATGTACTTTTAAATAATCATAGATTTATGGATTTCATAAAATAAAAATTCCATTAGTAATTTTATGTTTTGTTATATTATATTTATCATTACATCTAATTATTCAAAAATTTTAATAATACCATATTTTCACTTGCCGATACAGTTCTCCTGATTTGAATCATGGTCATGTGTTGTTCCATATGACCTTGTTACAAACAATTCACTCTTTTCATGAATATTTTTTACCAAACAATCACTTTGATGTGGGATTTTGGAAAATAAATTTTCAAATTTCAAAAAAAATTATAAAAAACGTTGATTTTAAATTATGAGGGTTAAATTTACTGATGGTGGGGAGAGTGAAACTAATAAAAAATGGTAAAAATAATACTTTATTTGATAACATCTATGATACACAACACCAATCACAGAATATATATTACATAATGATAATTTATGATATAATTACAATTATAAAGAAATTACATATATTTTATAGCTTACAATGAAAACAATATGAATTTATCTTATGTTACACACATCGAATAGTTTCTTCAATAACATACATTGCATGTAATAATAAGTTTTACTGAGCAATAATATATTATTGTATTCTTATTATATCATTTAATAAGATATAAAAGATCCATTAAATTTGTTTTTATGAATATGATTAAAGATCTTTCAAAAATATATGGTTTAATTCCTTAGTTAACATTTAATTATAAATGAATAGAAAAACTCATCGCATATAAATGAAATGGTTTTAAAAATTATATTTTTTTATGAGATAAATGGTGATTTATCATAACAAAATAAATTTATTACTGTTAGAAAATGATCATAATGAAATAAAAACATTATATATTTAATTAAATATTTTGATATTAGTGAAAAATATTTTTTTCCTAATAAGATAAAAAAATAAAATATTACATAGAGAAAATAATAATATTATAAAGTTAGTCTTGTCATATTCTTATAGAAAACATGTTTTAAAATTTTATTTGGCACATTAAAAAATTAAATGTCAAAAATATTCTTATTTTTGTAAATTTTTATTTAAAAATTATCTTATGGTTAATTTTCTGAAATTATTCGGAGATATTTTAGTTTTTGTTGAATATTGAAATACACTAAATTTTAATTGAAAATGAATTTTCATCTAAATAATTGATAATATTAAATAAAAATTTAAATTGGTTTAAATGCCACCATTGAAAAAGTATAAATTTAATAATCTTATTTCTGTCATTGGTGTCACATACATGACTATTTTGTTAAGTCATTTTTCATGTAATTTCTATTCATTCTTTGTTGTGGGGGTTTCCCAAGCATTTTTGGTGGAAAGGGTGGGCTTTCTTGATTTGGGCAGAAGTATGAGCCCATTTCCAGATTTAAAACTAAATTCATTTTCTTTTATTACTACCATATTTTTCATCATTTTTCACCCATTCCACTTCCAACTTTTCTATCCATGCCATATTAAAACTACCAGATCTTTTAGGCCCCTCAGGAATCTATAATCATGGTGTATTTTTGTTATTTTTAAGGTATTGGGTCAGGCCATGAGTCCATTTCTAGTATAAAAAAAATTATTTCATATTTATAATATTTATTTTTATGTGTTTTTATATGATTCTACAACTGACTTGATCCCACATACACTAGGAGGACCCCCATGTTCATTTCCCCCTCTTTAGAGGTCATCTACTTCACGGATTAGGGAATAATTTCTCTAACATTCTCAAATCATCCATATTTGAAAAGGCCATATTTTTCCTCCATAAATCCATAATTTTTACACCATTTCCCCCATTTCAGTTACTAATTAACCTAATCATCTTTATTATAATCTTTATATCTATTTTGGATTCTTGAATATTCACAAATTGGTGTATTTGTAGTGATTTCTTCATAGTCTCTCATGTAAGTGGGTCTTATTCCTTCCTCATCCCATTTTCTTAGGGCTTCAACCATTTTTTCTGAAGTTCCTAATATCCAGAAAGTATGTATTAGAACCTAGGGTTTTATATTTGGTTTATTGGTAAATTTTTTTGGTTTTAAGTTTTATTTAACTCATTATAGTGCGGTGGTGGTGCGATTGAACATTCGCACAATGATTTGGTGTTTTTGACACCTGTGGTTTGTGATTCCATGTGTAATCACTACTAGATGAGTTAGCCATGTTTGATTTCTATTTTTAATGTACTCCCCATTCATTTTGATTTCCGCTAAAATTATTTTTGGTGGAATTTCGTAATCAATTGATTATTAAATATATGTTTTTATCTGAAAATGGGGGTTTTACATGTGTGTTCCATGTTTAACCACTTGGGGATATTTTATGATACATGGAAGGGTTTTATTAAAAAAAATATATTGAAAATTCTATTTTGGGGAAATATTGGTGTGCATTTGGGTTTCAAAGATGGATTTTATATGTATTTTATGTGCATTGTTTGGTTATATTCGTTCAAAATGTTTCATGGAAATTTTAAATGGTTTATTGAGTTATATTAATGTTGAAAAGAATATGTAGATACTACATTGAGTGTGTTCGACCAAAAATGGTGTTTTTATATGAAAATGGATTTTGGAAACATCTATAATGATTTTGAACCCAAGGGGGAAACCCATGAGTTCGAGGTGAGATGATGTGTACTAGTATGCTAGTGATCTAAAGGGGGTTTTCCCTATTTTACTCAGCATGCTGGACATTGAAAACACTAGAAAATCTATAATAATGCTGATTATTTCTACCATTTCATATTTACTAAAATATTCATTCTTTTTATCATGTAATTTCTACTCTATGTAGTCTATTTGGTGGTATCTTGTTGTTCTAATTCTCACAACATACTTACATCATTGGGTTTATGTAGAATTGATCATATTTGACCAAGGTAATGGAAAGGCCAAGGGTGGTGCTGGTTCAGGTTGTTAGTTTCCTTCCATGGAGTGGTGTTATAGATATGGCTCATGAGTGACGACCCCTTACCATGTGGAGTTCCATGTGATTTTTTTACAGATACATTTATTTATATTTGGACCTCTTGTGGCATTTTCAGACCCATGTTTTCATTTCTGAAATTTATTTATGGCTTGTTTGGAAGGAACTGTCTGATTCAGTTTATTGGTTATTTTTAGTTGTTTTATGTTTTGATACTGGGTTAAATCATTCCAAAACAAATATTTATGATACCTTATAACTTTTTCAAACCTGTGGGGATAGGGAATACCATTCAGGACATTGCAAGGACCTGGTCATATTCCGGCTTTCATGGAGACCATATTTGGTTCGTCATAAAATTATATCAAATGATGTTAATGTTTTTGGGTTATATTATTATTTTGGGATGATCTAGGATATTAATAATCTAGGATTACTGGAAATATATGTTTTGATTGTGATTATGGTACTTGGCCTGCACCTCTCGTGACAGACCTCATGTCATCATGGGTTGTTGGAAGTGTTTGTTTGGATTCACATCCACATGAGACTTGCGGGCTAAAAAATTCACATGGATATCTGGGGGTAGTGAGATGTTTATTTTATATTTTTAAATGTGTTTTGATTGTTTATATTTGATGTCATTGCTGAATTTTTTTGGAACTATTTTGCTGATTTTTTCTCTGGTGACTGTAGCCTTTGGAAGCAACAAGCCTCCCCTGAGAGCTCACACGCACACACAGGAGGAGGCTCGAAATAGTTCTCTTTCACTAATTGATCTACTGTTGGTGGAAGTTATAGTCTGATATGCTAAAGCTCTAGACCGAGGAGAAACTCTTATTCCATCCCTACACTAGTTAGAGAATTGGAACATGGTTCAAAAAAGGACTAATCTTGGGCATTCCAAAAGAACAATCCTCCTATATTCTGAGGTAGTATATAACCCTAGGAAGCATTGGGGGTGGTCTAAGAAGATTTGGATAATGTTTGAGTTCCTAGAAAAACCAGAGGAGGTTAGGGTTATGTGTGCCTCTTTTCTATTAGAGGGTCCCAGCTAATGGTGGTAGGAATCAATTCATCAAAATGGGAATCATGAATAGATGAGCTAGAAGGACATGAAGTATTCCTTCAATGACTAGTACTACCCAGATGTCTTGGTGTAGGCTGGATCTCGATAGATTATAGACCTTGTTATGGGGGAACATTCAGTGATGGATTATGAAAACCATTAGGTTTTTTTGTTCTAGTATTCCCTAAAAATGATTTCTAATGTGCCGATGAATGTACAGATGTTGGAGAGGGGTTTGGGGTGAGATATATTATAAATTCATTTGGTTTAAGATGGAAACCTATGAATAGGTGGTTGATTGGGAAGGTATGTTGGAGATTGATTGTAAAGGTATGGCTGCATTTTTTGGGACACTGATAGAAATGGGAAGTGGCATCACATTTGAGAAGAAAAGGAAACAAGAGGAGCAGGGAGAAAAGGGAGGTGGTAGCTCAGGCCAACCGTCTAGGCAGTATTCATTGGTGGCATCTGATAGGGTGTTAGTTGTGTGCCACCAATTTGGGAGGATAGAAAATATCATATCAGGACGCACATATCCTTAGAGTCAATAGTATCGGTGTGGTGGAATGGGAAAATTGCATCACTTTTTCAGGATTGAATGTCTACTCTAGGGTCAGGCAGGATCAGTGGCTTCCAAGGGAGTGCCGGATTAGTTAGATTCTTCGAAGAGGGGGGGGGGGTCTCTGTATGGTATTTATGGATGTAGGATCAGATCATATTATGTCAATGACCAATTTAGGGAATTTCAACTTTCTAGCAGTTGTTCTCAGGCTACCAGTGTCCATACGGTGGATAGGGCACCAGCACGATCATAGGTGGGACCGTTGATAGTTCGAGGTATTGTTTTGATAACATCTTTTATATCTATTTCTTTTTTTGTTAATGTTGCCTTTTTTTCATTCATATATTCCCATTTTGTAAACATACTGAATATTCCAATCGAGCTTTTTTCTATTGCGATAGAGTTGGTGATGCTACGAGGAAATGAGCAGGTTATTATTTTACAGTCATGTGCGCCTACTGTGTCCGGGGTTGTGATAGTGTTCGAACTCCTTGTCCAATATATGGATCTATTTGAAGTGATACTTGGAGTTTATTAGCTGCTAAACATTCATGAAAACATTTACTACTATAGTTTATGATTTAGTTTCATGACACTTGAAGGGAGTCATTTGTTTTTCCTTGGAGATTGGGATCCTCGTTCAGGTCGCGCAATACCTCCACTCCTAGAGTTTGAGAATCATTCCTTCTAGTTATCATTTATCACTATATAAGAAGATGAAAATTCTACTAATGGTTGGAAAACTCATGTAGTGGATGTGTTTCCAAAGGTATTCCCAGATAATTATTAATAATTTCATCAAGAGCGAGACATAGAGTTTTCGATTGATTTAGCGCCAGGAACACAAATGAAATATCTTCCCTTATATTGTATGTCCCCCACTAAGCTGAGGGAATTAGTGATATAGTTGTACCCTATAGAATACAAAGGATTCATCTGCATGAGTATCTCTCATTGGGTTGCTCATTTCCTTTTTTTGATGAAGGCCAAAAATTACCTCCGGTTGTGTATTTATTACCAAAAGTTGAACAAGTTTACAATCAAGAAAATATATCATTTTCCCAGAATAGATGACATTCATGAGCAGTTAGAGGGGGATAAGTTTTTTTCTAAAATATACTTGCCTTCGGGTTACCACCAACTCAATAAGAATATAAAGATATATCAAAGAGAAAATTATGATACTTGTATGATGACATTGATTACATGGTCACGCCCTTTGGATTGACCAATGCTCCATTGGTCTTTACGGAACTCATTAATAGGGCGTTCCACGAGTATCTCAACAATTTTTTTGTGATATTCATAGAAGACATTCTAGTTTACTCTGGATCTGAGGAGGAGTATGAGAATAATTTCTGGACCATGTTTCCAACATTACGGGATCAACACCTTTATGAAAACACTTCAAAATACACCTTGTGGATACAAGAGAATACTTTTCTGGGACATATGGTCTATGAACATGGATTTTAGGTGGATCCTGATAATATAATTGTAGTGATGTCATGGGAGTGGCTGAAGAAAATGCTTGAGATCAAGAGTATCCTTTTCATGGTAGGATACTAAAAGCAATTTCTTCAAGATATATCTTGTCTTGATTCGCCCATGACAGTGATCCCTTGGAAGGGGGTGATGTTTTTTTTTGGGGGCTAGAATGCCAGGAATCTGTCGGGAAGATGATGTAATTGTTGACTACCACCACTATGTTGATCTTCCAAGAATTGGGAAAATGATATGATGTTTATTTTGACACATTAGGTATGGGTCCTAGGTTCATTTTTATATAGGATGATCACATGGTGGCTTTTGGCTCCCACCATCTCTTACCACATAGAAATAATTATCTAGCCAATGAATTGGAGTTAGCTGCTATGATGCATTATTTAGAGATATGGTGTTACTACGTCATTAGAGAGAAGATTGTGGTCTACTCATTTCATTATATACTGGCTTACATATTCTACCACAGGGATATCAATCTATGATTATGCCTTTAGATAAAGTACATAAATCGGATTGGTTTTGGCATGGTTTATACCTCAAGAAAGGAAATGCAGTGTTGGGTGCTTTAAGTAGTAATATACTAGTAAAAACCATGACGAAGTCTATTGATGACTTGAATCTAATAGGGATTCTTTCTAAGATGCATGTGGAGACCTACGGGCATAGTGGAGGTGCATTATTGTAAAGCTTTCAGTTGATTCCTACTCTCTTAGTGTTGATTCAACAAGAACATCATAGTGATGATAATTTCCAACAGTCAAGGCAATTTCTTAATGGCGGGGAGATGTCTTCTGATTAGTCATCATCTCCAAGTGGAATTTTGGGACTAAATGCCTGATTAGTAGTTTTTTCATCTCTGCAAAAGGAATTTATGCAGGATATCCACCAGCCTTAGTGGATTTTACATCCTTGTGCCACCAAGATGTATTATTATGAGAATCAGATGTTTTGGTGGCCATTTATTATATAAAAACCCTTATTTCTATTACACACATAAACATGATTTAATAAATTAAATTTAACAAAAGAAAACATCATGTATTTAGAGGGATAGTGTATTTATAAATTAATATCATTACATAACAACTTATCAAATAAAACACAACATATTTGTTGAAAAGATCTCTTAGATGACCCCAACATTCCTTCGTACTTAGCATTTCATGGGATAACATGAGGACATGAATATATAAATGGTGAGATATTAAGTCCAATAAGGGAGTAAAAAATTCATAACACAAAAAATATAGTACATATTATATAATAGACATATCAATATATCAAAATATAAACAATAACATAATGGCATTATATAGCGTGATTTTCATTACATGGGAATGTGGAAACTACATTTAACATGATATCAACATGATCCAAGGCTCATTTAAAATGGAACATGATTAATCCCTCATTGGACTAGATTTATCATGGCTAAAACATCATTGAACATGATGTATCCTGATACTAGTCTTTACCCAATGCATTAGGGCACTATTGGGGAACATCACTATTAATCATTCCATTTCATGCATAAGTGTGCCACATTGATCATATAACTGAAATTCATAAAACATCATAAGTTATTATATTAAAATGGAATGTGGATTTCACACATTAACCTGTATAATCAATATTTAAATTTGAATAATGGTGAATACCCTTGATAGATAAATGGGAAAGGTGTTCACTACATAATGACTTGGGCTTTGAAAATTCTGGTGCAATTTCGCAGCATAACTGTGTGACATAATATTTCAAAAAAAATATTGATGAGAGTGAAAGAGGTATCTCATTATGGGTAAATGACATTGAAATAAAGGGGTTCATGTAGATAAATTTTCCATCATATATAAGGTAATTTTGGTGCATAATGTAAAATAATTTCCTGATTGTAAATGAGGATAGAGAAATCTATTACATAATTTCGAAATGGTAACAGGTGTATATGGGAGGAATTAATAAGAGAGAAAGGGGTTTATCATCATTAAATCATTATGAGCGATATATACGGATGGTGAAAAATTCATACCCCAACATTTGTATTTGAAAATTAAATTGTATAACAACATAAATAAATTTTGACAAAAAACGGGAAAGGAAGAAATCCCTTACATGTATATGTGATCCCACTGGCATGTGTCGGGGTTGAGAAAGGCTTCATGAGAGAATAGGGAACCTTTGGAGGATTTTTTGGAGAGGGGGGAAATGTAGGGACGTGATTAAGGGGTATCTAGAGAATATAAGTGGGATCTTGGATGGGATTATATTCGTAAAGAGATGGAATTATTTATTATTTAGGTTTTGGACACTGCACATTAAACTAATAATAACCACAAACAAACCCATGGTATTTCCAATTGATTATTCCAATGAAGAGTGGAAAACATTTTTTTATATGGAAAATGTCCGAACCTCTAAAAATAATAGGCATTTTTATTTGGAAGTGAGCACAATCTATTAGAAATCATTTTAAAAGTTAAATTGTTTTATATACCTTGGAGGTCCCACTAACGCATTATAAAATTAATAACAAAAATATAAAACAAAAATATTAATGAAAAATAATATATTGGAAGAAAATAAATTTTAAATTATTTTATTAAATAACTATTGGTTCATTATTATGTCATAAGACACGTTATATATTTAAAGGGTATTTAATTTTTACAAAATCAATAGTCTCTCTTAGATAATTATGAAATACTCACCGTTGGACAACATTGAAATCTTGATTCCAAAAATAATATTCATTTTATCAGAATAATTTTTTTAAATATTTTCATTTGTATATTTAATATAAAAATTGAAATTTATTTAAAATAATGGGGTTTTGACAGAAATAGTTTTCAAAACTTATTAAAAATTACAACTATATTCATATAATTTATACGATGATTTGTATTTAATAAAATGTAATTTATTAATAATAATATTTTATTAGTATTTTATTTAATTCAAAAAAGCCATTAATTCATAAAAATATATTTCATAATAGAATATTTACTAAAAATAATATTTCTCTTTAAAAACCATTTACGATGAAAAAATATAGAAATGAATGTATATTATTTATGCAAAAAAACGCACAAAATCACAGTGCTTTGGAAATATTATATAACCCCTTATAAAGCTTGACTAAGAACTAAGGGTTAGGTGTGCGATGGTGAAAGACTTTTGGGGTGGATCAGATAACATCGCTTGGATGGTAATCTCAATCAACTTCCACTTCTTTCGTAGGAAGTTCCATTCAACCTTAACATACTAAAGCTCAGCTTCGGCTTGGTCAAGAGCAATGCCGAGTGATGCTGCCTCCACTTCGAGCATTGAAAAATGGGATTCTACGGAGAAATTCATCTAGATGAGGCCATATCATTCTTTGGATATGTAAATTATATTTTTTCATGATTTGTATTTATACAAATCATGTGATCAATGTTCAAAGACTATATTAGAAATGGTAACAATTCGTAATAGTATTCTAAAATCAAAAAACATAAAACCAAAGATGTTCATATGTTTTATATAAAAATTTTACGTAATAAAAAATTTGAATTGATCGAGAGAGATTTTAATTAATATATGTTTGGGTCCCTGCATATGAGATGAGATATAGATGACTTCGTGTCGAGACACTATATATTTCAGCAGGTGAAAGCGGAGAACCAAAGGGCCTCCGGTTAAATCCAACCATTACCCATTACTACATGGATGAGGGAAGATGTAACAATGGACTTTATTGTTTTCTTTCCCCGTAATCATTGGGGTATGTATTCCATAGGGTTTTTGATTTATCGTCTGACCCGATCCACCCACATTATTCTGATCAAAGTTGTAGATAATGTAGATGAGTTGGGCCGTTAGTTTCATCAAATGGTGGTAAGGATTAATGCCATTCTGTAAATTGTTTTCATATATGGATACACTCATTTCACTTCTCGTCTTTGGGAATTCCAACAAAAGGCCTTAGGGTCGCAAATTAAGATGAGATCGACATACCATCTTCAAAAAGATCCTCAGAAAGAGTGGTAAAATCAGATACTGGAGGACATGCTCCATGAATGGGTTATTGGACATTGGAGGTTACAAGGATATCCATTTTGGATTGGTTGAATTTTTATATAATAATAGTTACCAATCCTTGATACTAATGGATACTTTTTAGGTGCTCTATGGTTGGCCATGTGAGTCCACCTATGTTGGGATGAGGTCAGTGAGACATCACTGTTGGGGCTGAGCCTTATTCAAGAGAAATATGAGATTGTCAAGTTGATCAGGTTTCTATTATTGACATCTCAATGTTTCCATAAATATTATATGGACTAGAGGTGTTGATACCCAAGGATTTATGTTGGTGAAATGGTATTTTTGAATTTGGACCCTCATCGGGACTTTCGTCATTTGGGAAAACATGGGAAACTATTGACATAGTATATCCTTCCTTTTAAAGTCCCTGAGCTTATTGGAATGGTGGAATACATGTTGGATTTTCTTCTAAATTAACATATATTTATGATGTCTTCCACGTCTCCTAGTTGGAAAAATACAGCACGAATACGTCCCATGTGCTGAATTGGGAGGAGTTTGATAGAGAACTTGATTTGTCAATTTTTGAGCAGACGATGTGAGTAGTTGATTACCAAGAGTTGGAGATTAATTTAAGGTATATTACACTTGTTTTATTCCATTGGATTCTAGAGAACTATGCTTATGAAATACGGGAGAGGATGATCTGGGTTTACAAAGTGCGCCATTTCCTATTTTACGATCAACCATCGATTGACTTTCTAGAGAGAAATGTCTTTCATGGTAGGGATAATTGTCACATAAATGAATTAATTGAACAAACTTATTCTTGTAATTTCCATTCTATCTTTTATGGGGGTTTCCCATTAATTTTTGGAGGAAAGTGTGGGTTTTCAATATTTGGGCCAAACCGTGAGCCAATTTCCATATTTAAAATTAAATATTGTTTCTCTCAAAAATTCTATATTTTTATAATTATTTCACCAATTATACTACAAACTTGTCCTTAAAGAACATATTAACACTTAAATATCCATTTGTACTTATTAGGAATCAATAATATAGGAGTATTTTAGTTATTTATTAAGGTATTGGGCCATCATGTGTGCTCATTAATAGTTATAAGAAACTTATTTGTTTCTTTTATATTGTATCCATTTGTAATATTTTTCAGTGATTCGATCTATCACTCGATACCACTAACACTAGGAGAAACCCCATGTTCGCTTCCCCCTATTTTATGATTATCTTCTTCCACTATTATTGAAAAAGGTATCATGAGTTATAAAATCATCTATATTTGAAATGGTAATTTGTTTCTTCTATAACTAATTCATATTCTACACTTTTCCCCAATTTCAGTTCTCACATTTCCTCCTCAGCATTATTAGAATATCCATATCTATTTGTTCTTATTGGATATTAAACTATTTTTCTATTTAGGGTGATTTCATCAAGATATCTCAAGTAAGTGGGTTTCCTTCCATCATCCTCTATTTTTCCTAGAGATAATTCAATTATTCTTGAAGTTCCAAATGTCCAGCAAGTCTGTCATTGATCCTACAGATAGATATTGGGTCTATTGGTCTAATACTATGGTCTTAGTTTTTATTTAACTCCCTTATGGTGTGGCAATGGTGTGGTTTATCATTAACACATGGATTTGTAGTTTGTGACACTTGTGGTATGAGATTCATTGTGTAACCACTACTAGATGAGTTCACCTTTTTTATTTCTATTTTTAATAAACTCATACTTCATTTTCTTGTTGTAAAAATTATTTTTTGTGTAATTAGTTGAACATTTGATTTTAAATGACATTTTTTATGTTAAAAAGCGTGTTTCACATGTGACTTCCATGTCAAACCATTTTTGGAAATTTTATTATTCCTTTAAGGGTTTTATTAAAATTAATTGCTTTTTAAATTATGGATTGGGTAATATTGGTGTTCATATGGTTTTCGAATAGGTGTTTTAGATTTATTTTAAGTGAAATGTTTTGTTTTATTCCATGAAAATATATTATTGAAATTCTAAATTGTTTATTGAGTTATATAAATGGTGAAAAGAATCTGTATCTAAAACATTGAGTGTTTATAATTATAAATTGTTTTTTATATGAAAATGGAAATTTTTTAATTGGTGGAAATTTTTTGACCACAATAAGGGGAACCCGGGTTTCTATGTGGGATGATGTGTTCTAGTGTGCTAGTGATATAGAGTGGTTTAGTACATGTTTCCATAGCATGTCCAAGAATTCAAATACTAAAGAACAATAATGAGGGTGATTGGGGACCACTAGGTTATGTGTATGTTTTCTACTGGGGACACATGAATGAGAACCGATATTGTTAGGGTTACATTACACTGAGATACGAGGTATATGGGACGTTGAAGTAACCGGTTCCTAGGGATGTTCCCAAGATTAGTGCTCAAAAACTATTTCATATTTATCATTGGATTATAGGGTGTTTGGATAGAAAATTTAGTAGCATACTTGTTTTATTTAAATGTCTTCATCCATTTAAATCATCCTTTAAAAACTATTTACTTTTAAAAGATTCATTCTTTAGATATTATTGTCCACTTTTTTTAAACTTGCATGCTTTCTTATCATATAATGATTAGGTTATGGATCCTTTTGGGCGGTATCATATTTTCCATAGACTCAAACCCTACCTACAAAATTGGGTGTATGTATACTTGATCTTGTTTGACATAGGTAAAAGCAAGGCCATTTGTGGTGGCGGTTCTGGTCGTTAGTTTCCTTCCATGGTGTAGTGTTGTGGAGATGGATCATGGGTGATGACCCCTTTCCATGTGGAGTTCTGTGGGCTTTATTTATTTTACTTTTATATATATCTCATCCTCTTCTGTCTTGTCTAGACCCATTTATTCAGTTTTTAATTTTATTTAAGGCTTTTCTGGCATGAATTTCTAGATTCGTTTTATTGATTGTTTTTAATGGTTTTGTGTATCCATACTTGGGTAAAATGTTCCCAAACCAATATTTTTGAAACCTATGCACTTCTTCCAACCCATGGGGATAGGAAACACCATTATATACTTTCTATGGACAGGTTCTATTGCTAGTTTTCATGGAAACCAGATTCGATTTGTGTCAATTGGAATCATTTTTTATTTTTTTTATATAAAAACATAGTAATAATTGGAATATTTTTAAATTATAATACAAAATTCCTCTGTTTTCTGCAGTAATAAATTTAAATTAACTTATTACACTTCGTTGATTTTAATAAGAAAAAAATTATTCCATATTTGGAAACATAATAATTTATAATTAATAGAAAATTATTTTTGTTGACAAAAATATATTATGAAATGAAATTAAATTGAATTACATTGATTTATGTACAAATAGAGAATTATGGAAGTTAAACATTATCCTAAAAGAAATAAATAACTAGAAAAGATACAAAAAAATTAATTTATCCATATTTATACCATAAAACAACATTTATAGAATATGGTACGTTTTTTGAAGTAGTATAATTATTTATATGTAGATGCTCAATTATAAGCGGGGATGAAATATATGTTTAATAAAATACATTATTAACCATAATAATATTTATTTTTAATATAGTTAACAAGTTGAATTGACATATCCACTTTGGTTCTTAAAAAATGGGATAATTGGAAGTGGCTAGGTCCAATTATTAAAACCTAATATTTAACATGTTTAGTGTAAAGAAACTTATGAATGAATATATTTGAGAAATATTCCCCCATAATGGTATAAAATCTAATTTATCAAAGTAAGACGATTTCTAAGAATCTAATATAATTTTTAATTTCTTTCTTTTACAAAATTGTAGCTGAAATAAAAATAGTAACAAAACAAGTAAAAAGGTATAAAATCTTTTAAGACAAAGAGATCGGTTTCCAAAAACCATGGAGAAAGGTCTCATGATATATAGATTCAGTAATTTTTGTCTTACCCACACTAGGGTGAGTGCTCAATAAGAATATCAGAATTAGTTTTGTTATCCCCACAAGCCCTCAAACATTAGGGTATTCGGCACCTCCGTCTTCCTATACCTAGATGTCTTGAAAATTTAAGGTACTTGGATTCTCTTTCCTCTTATTACTAGAATACCTCGATTGTACTCAACAATAATTAGATTCGCACAATGTAGGTTAAACCAATTTTCATGATTATACAAGTTGATTATAGTTCAAAAAAATCATGTGAGACTTTCTCTCTCTATAAATCACGTCACAACATTACAAAATATGTATTTGTGAATGTCTTGTCTGCTCGTTCTAATGACCACCAATTTATTGGAAAAACATTAAAGTTCATCTCCACCTATAATGTTCATATTTTTATTTGAATTTCAGAAGGACCTAGATAGGTGTCACTCTGCCAATGGTTAGATTAAAAACAAATTTCACGACATCGCATTGAATAATGTTATATGAGAACCTATGTCATGTGTATGAAAAAATATGAGTATGAATCATTAATATGTAAGGAATAAAATTTAATTTTTATGAAACTAGTATGTGATAAAAATGAAAACATATTTAAAAAATGTAATGTAATTTTAATAAATATGAATAATTATAATCTAGAAAAATTTAAAATTTGAGTCTATGAATATATACTATAGGATTATGAAAAAATGGATATTCAGAGTCTAAATTATGTCGAATTCAGAATATTAATTCGGATGAATTAGGAATCTGAATTCCGATGAATTCAAATCATGATTTATGAATAATTATGATTCTAAATTTTTATGATTAAATTTATGTAATTTAGATTAATTAAGAGTCCATGTTTTGATAAATTTGGATTCTGAATTCTGATGAATTTGGAGTTTGAATTCTAGTGAATTCGGAGTCTGAATTCGGAGGAATTTGAAGTCTGAATATTGATGAATTAAGAGTCTGCATATTCAGTAACTTGGAGTCTAAATTCTGATGATCTCATGGTCTCAATTTTAGATAATTTATAGTTTTAATTTTAGAGAATTTAGAATTTTAATTTCGTAGAATTCAGAAACTGAATTTCATTTATTTCGAGGTCTGATTACAATTGAATTCAGAGTCCAAATTTCATTGAATTTGAAATATGAATTTATGATAATTTGGAATCTAGAAATCTATTAGGTTATCAGGTTGCTATTTATCTGATTATATTTATTAATAAAACAAATTAGACATTGTTTGATAACACATTAAATAATACATTTATGACAAATGGTAAGGATAAAACATTAATTAAAGGAATAAAATTTTCCATAAGAAAATAATTCTTATTGAAATATAATTTTCTTTATGAAAATGTGTTTGTAATTTTCAAAATGTAATGGAAGTGAAATATTCATAAGGAAACTTATGGAAATAAAAATGGAGGCACATTATGCATGGGATACCTCCAAATAGTTTTTACCTTTTGATATTTTCTATAATAATCATCCTCTATTTTAAAGGGGCACCCCAACCCCACATTATCGAAAATATAATGCCATTTGGATAAAAAAATACTGGAAAAACTAACTTCACAACATACATAACATTATCATAGAGGACAATAATCAGGAAAAAATCAATCCAAGGAGATACGTTTGATCAAAACGAAAGGATTTTATTAAAGAAGAGATAACAGTCTTCAACAAATAGTTTTATTTTTTTTCCTTCTCCACTCCTTAAATTTTTTCAAATAAGCAATATATAATAACCATACTATATTTATTATGATTTTATTTATTTATTCTAATAGTATTATCTAAATACATACAAACTTCCAACAAATGTGATACACAGTCATCATTCCTGTGTGCGGCAGACTACTGCCTCACGAATTGATGTTAGTAATTATTCCATTACCACTATTGAAGTATACAAATATTTATATATATTTAGTTTATATATTGTATATATGATAGTTATAATGTATTTATTCTTTTTAAATTTTTTCATAATTCATACTGTCATGATTTCCATTTTGTGGGAATGCCATAATGTTGTTTTTGTATATGGAAGACTACCTGGCGACGAACCGATGTAGTAACGACCGGACCGCAGTTTACAAGAGATGGTGCATTATTTAATTTCAATTGAATATGAAAAAAGAAGACACATCTCAAAGGACCAATGAGTTTAGAATGTTTGGAATCCAAGATACATACAAAAGTTCAACATAAAAACTTGAAATTAAATACAACATATAAATTCCCTTTCAAACATCCAAAAATAATATATTTTACTAGTATGTAATTCAGAATATACATATTTTCATCCTAGTAAAAATAAAAAATATGAAAGGGGTGATATCATATTATTATTATGGGTGAGTAAAATAGGGGAAGTAATCATAATCATAAACACTAAGAATAATGTGAAACTGAAAACACGTGGATTTAAATGAATAGTTGATCATAAAATGGATGGAATAATATATGTATGAATAATGGTATAATAAAACATTACCATAGATATTATACAAGACCAATAATCACATTAATGAACACTTAATTTTTTATAATGAGTAAATTCATACTTTAGGATATTATAGCTATTCTATAAAGGTCCCGTGCCATGAAAATACAATAATATGTGATAACCAAAACTTGTTAGTCTCATGAGACCAACCAATGAACTGAGGGGATAAAAAAGTTCCCACCAACCAAATAATAATTCAAATTAATTCCTCATATAATAGGATAAAAACATAAACAATAGATACATTTATATTGAATATTAGATATGAAATTTAAATCACATTCCCCAATCATTAAACATAACACTAACCATTCAGAGTAATATGGTGGATGGTAGGAAGATAGATCACCCATAGTTAGACAAACCATAAACAATCCAATAAAACATTGTAGAAGATATCATAAAATTTTAATCCCAAGTAAATATATAAATCAACTAGTGTGTTGAATTAGATGAAAATACTCTTATAAAATCATCATGTAATTTTGGAATCAAATACACTTTTACTTTGAAAATAAGAGTTATATTAGGAAAATAATTTTATAAAAATTGATTTGAAATAAGAATATTTTTGATAATAAAATAATTCATTTTAAAAATATTATTTATTAAAAAAACATATTTTATATTGAATTTTTAAATAGGTAAGAATTCATGAAAGTCCATTAAAATGGGAATTTTTATCATGATGAATTTGTTGAATGAACCTTTTAATGATTGTAACTAACCATAAAATAATGTGGATTATGATTGTGACATATATATTGAACATTAAAATATAAATTCAAGTATTACCAAATAATAAAACCTAAATTCATAATGTTAATAATAAAATATGTGTAACCTGGATGAAAATGGGGGATCTGGTAGAAATCCATTACCTTTTGTACAAATGTGATTTCACTTGACCTTAAGGACCTGGAATATAAATTTTTTTCCATTGATTAATTATTTCAAAAACTATTTTACATTTATATAATTTTTTATAATTTTTTATGTTCATTTATGGACTTATGAAAAATTATAATATTGAATATTGTCGTTCTGCAGTGTTTGTTTCTTCATATTCATGATCTGTTCACATACATATAAGTATGCAATTTCATGTGGAATGGATATAAATTTCCTAAATTGAATTTATATTTATTTAATGAAAATATATATGTGTAAATGGTTCTATATATCATTTCATTACCTGGTATGAGGTTTAATCTTTAGATAAGTTGGTTCGTGATACTCATTATGATTTCTACGACTCTTTATCGTTCTCAACATACTAGTTTTATTCTACTATTTATTATATCGAAAAAATGATGGTAAAAGAATATTTATACAATATTTAATAAATATGTTATAATTTAGTTCAACCATAAAAAATTTTACATGAGCATCTATGAAAGATAATTTTAATAACAAAGGTTCATCTTCAATGAATGTTTTAAATTAGCACCTCCAGAATGATGATTTTGTATATTTAAATAGAAGGGAGAGAGATTAAGGAGATTGATGATGTATAATCCATTAATTAGATAAAATTATAGTATATATATATTATAATAGAGTTGTCATGATCATTTGGATAGATTATATGAAGAGATAATAAAAAATTAAGAAGGAACGTGAAATGAAAATAAAAGTAAATTAAAGAGGATTCTTCATCTTGGATACTCCTCTGTGAGCATCTTCTTAAGGTGATTGATTTTATTTTTTTCCATGAACAATAGATCATGGAAATTTGTATATTCTAGATAATATTATTTGTTTAAAATATTGAAAATATTAAATTCTTAGATTAGTGAGGATTAGAAGGGGTGAGGGGTCAGTTTTTTTAGTGGAGGAGAGGGGTGATTTTTGATTTTCTTATTCACGATTTTATTTTTATTCCCAAGAAAAGTAATAATTTTTATTCTTGTGAAATAAATTTTTAACAACTTAATGTGAGTTCTAACTAATGGTTTCATACTATCACACCTGACCCTGGTATCTATTTAATTTAATTGTATTATTTTGTATTTTTATTATTTTTTAGTGATCAGCTTGAAGCCTAGTTTGATTATTTTTGTTTTTATTGAAAAATGAGTATTTTTTACCTATTATCATCTACTTCATTGAAAGTGATTAGGTTGTAAATCCATGCATCTTTGGACGTGTCAGCATGATGAATGACAGTATTCATAATAATTAATAAATAAAAATGATGATATCATAAAATAAGAAAAATGTAAAATAAAATTTGAAGAATTTATTTTCATAATAATAATATTATTATTAGTATTGTGAATTTTATTATTATTATTATTATTAGTGTTGTAATATTAATATTATTATTTACAATATTATTAATATTATTAATCTTATTATTATTGGTAATAAAATAATTATTTATATTCTTATTATTATTGTTATTAGTTTATTATTATTTTTTTATTAGAGTTAACCATCACGACCACCAGGCCTCACCCCCTCACTCACCCCATCCCATTGAATCCCTCAAACCACCCCTCCTCACTACGCACACCACTATTACCAGCCTCCCTTCATGAAAACCTTGTCTAATGTGCCTCCCCTGCTGGTTGTGGGATTCTCTAGTTCAAGCCACCCTCTCGTTAGTACTTCCTTCAACATCTCATGGCCTCCACCATCCCATCTGGAAAAAATCAACCTCAGACATATTACGTCTCTCGTGCATCCCCTCTGCTGCATCCTCTCCATCTTGGTATTCTCATCCCTTTCTTTCTTTAGAGGATTGATTTCTCCATCTCATGTTTTAGATTAGGCTAGACGTGCGATTAAAGGTTGACCCGATTTTTGATTATTCATTTTATCATGGTCCATCCAAGGTTTTCACATGGTGTGTTTGAGGTTCAATGGAAAATTTTCACAATTTTTTGAAAACTCCTTATTTAATACTTGGTGGTTCCATGCATTAGCATATTTAGATTCTATAATTTCTCTATATTGTTAATTTTGACATGTTCTATGATTTAATTTTTTTGAGAATAATGTTTAAGAATATTTTTTCATAATTTTTTTATGAAATTTGATTTACTAAATTGAATTGTCTTGTCGTTTATAATTGGTTTGTTGTAAAAATTCATTGATGTGCGTAATGAATTTATTGAGGTATGAAAAATATGTTTTTCATGGGAAGATGAGGTTCATGTGTGTTGAGAAAGAATATTTTATATAAAGTTGGTCATCTAGGAATGTTTGGAATTTTTTATAATTTTTTTGAGTTGATAATTGTTTAATTATTGACGAAAATATTTTAGACATGAAATTAGTTTGTGTATATTTTTTTGTTAAATTTTGTGAGTGGAGTGAAATGAATTTTTGAATGGTTTGGAATTCTCATGGGTTGAATTTGGATTTTGTAATGGAAAATGGATATATTGTGTGTGTGTGTGTGTGTATATATATGTGTGTGTTTAAATGTGGTGTTTCTTAATAAGGGTCATGTGAGATTTTTATATGGTGCGAGTTTAGTTTGGAATAGATTTAATGTGTTTTGGCATTGAGAAATGGATTCTTTGATAGAATGGGCTATATTCATTGTATGTTACGCACACTCCATTGTGTTTTATGACATGAATGTATTTGATAAGATGTGTGTGGGGTTTGAAACCCATTTTAATGTGGTTTTGTAATTTTTATGGATTAAAAATGGTTTTTATAAAATAAAATTTGGTGACTTCCTAGATTAAACTCTTGTGATGAATGTTTAATTTGTTTCATAAATTAGAAATCATGTTTTGAGCTATATTTGGGGCGAATCTTATTTCTAAAGTTGTTTGGGGTTGACCAAGTGGTGGTGTATGTTGAGTGTTACATTGTTGAGCCTAATAAGTGAAATTATGAAGTATTATCTGATATGTAGAACATAATAGAGCACAATAGAATCCCGAGTAACTAGGTGGACAGACTAGAACAAGATTGATAGTGATTTGGAAGTGGCTACGACCTGGTTTCACAGAGTAGGATTGATTATTGCAACAATAACTAATAATGGATCGTGATTGGAGTACACTATGGTTATGGAAATGTCCACTACTAGTTTATCGTGCATGATAATGTGTGTTATAATGATTTTTATACAACATTTTCACCAAAATTCAAGGTTCCTATAATATCACATGATCCTGTTTTACTATAGGGATTTACCCCTGATTCTATACCTTATAATACATTGTGCCCACCATCGGTATATGATGGACCTCTTGTATGTGGTTGTGATGGTGTGTGTGAACATTTAAAAATCCATTTTTATTTTAAGGAAATGGAAATATTGGTTTTCATTACAGTTTGTTAATTTTCTTCAAAGTGATTACTCAAAATTTATTTCCTAGAAATGTTTTAAATTAGTTAATTGAAACCCCAAATTTAGATTATCTTTAGATTGTTTTGGCATGGAATTATATTATCTTGGATGATTCTAACTAGTATTTCCCTCATACACTACATATACTATTGTTTATATATATATCTTCTTGCATTTTTGTTTAAGATAAAGGAATTACTTTTAGTGTTGGTATCAAGAGTTTATAGTGGAACTCACTACAGATCATGGTGGTGGAATACAGAGGATGTGGGTTCTCTTATTGAATGGATGTTTGGTATAGAGTTTTATCCCCCTTCTATTATGGTATTTTTGGGTATTTTTTGTTTAATATTTTTAATGCATTAAATATGAAATAATATAATGGCTTATTTGGTTGTGTAATATCAATTTTTCATTATTTATATTTTTTTGTTTCAGGAATTTATATTCGGGTAAATCATTCCCTAATGTTTATTTGATACTCGTGCAGTTGTGCCATCATGTGGGGATCTGGAATACCCATCGGGCCTTGCCACAGACCAAGTTAGGGACTGTGTCTTAAGGTGACTAGGATTTCTTCATGATAAAATGGTATGAGAGAAGTTCATTACCTCTTGAGTCAGGTTCCATGGGAAGGAGTTTTGGTAGACTAGATCTATGGATTTTGGGACATGATATCCGGGTAGCGAGTGTGGTTCATGGCTAATACACCTCATTAGGTGACTCAAGTCATCGTGGGATGTCGTGATTCATCTGTGTCTTTTGGTCCATGTGGTTGTTCTATGTTTGGGAAATGAAATGAGAGTTGGGTCAATATTCTCAATGAGCTCACTTGGCCTGGTAATCCATGTGGAGTTAGGGATTTTGTCCTATAACACTATCCATGATGGTGGTGTGAATGGTTTATGGTACGAAACCATATGGCTATGTCACCCATTGGCTCTAGTTTCCTTATGCTCAATCCAATGTCTCTTTATTATGTAATCCTGGGAATTTGATTTTAATGTAATGATTATTTATCATATGAAAGTTGTAAATTGAGTTTTTAGAATCACATAAAAGTGGTTCTTAGAAAAGTTTCCTTTTATAAAATGATTTTTGTGCAAAAACAATAATGATTTCAATGTGAATTAATTTTCATAATTAATGTATGGAATTATGGGAAAATAGGTTGTTGGAAAATGGGATACTAGTATCAAAATTGTTTTTGGAGGGTTGTGTAAAATGTAAATAAATGTGTTTCAATTTTTATATATATATAAAATGTAGATCATGTGAATGTACATGTTTTTTTAAGTGATTATGAAAATTTTGAAACATGATAGTTAAGGATGTGTGTTGAAAGTTTGTTGTGAAAAATAGAAATATTTTTTTATTCTAAACATTTGTATTTTCATGGGTTACCATATACATTGGTTATATGTTCATGGTTTAATTGGTTCCTGGTTCGCATGAGAAAATTCATGTGAGGCCCATGGGACAGCTTTGGTGTTTGTAAAAACTATAAACCATATTTAATTTTTAAAGAGAATTTTATGGAAAATTGGGTGTTTTAATAACGTCTGATTGTGTGGTTCATCATTCTGTATTTATAGAATGGTGTTTATGAGGCGTTTTTAGCATGAGAATCCCTTCTAATTGTCTTCTGTGTTATTTTTGAGTTCCTGTTGGGGGATAGTAGTTCAAAAATGGTTATTTGTTTATTTTTAAAATCATTTTTTGATTTTATCTAATGGGTTCCCTTTTTGTGCATTAAGTTTTTCATAAAGAATGTTTATGTCAATTCCTCGATTTCATTAGGTCATTGGATTTTCCATATAAGCTAATGTGGACCCTTATAATGAATTGATATATATTTGAATGGTGTCCATGGCTGATCTACCTATGGAAGACCATACAGTTGATCATTTCAGTGTACTCATTCTTGTGTTTTATAATTGAGTCTACCCATATTCCTCTTAATATAGTAAAATAATCTCAGACATAGGGGGGTATTGGAGGAGTTGAAAGGAATTTTGGATTCCTTGAGTCACATAATAGTTAATGGTGATGTTTTAAATTGATAATTCAAAAGGTCCCACCTCGATCCGGTGAAGGGAAATCCAGTGGGGAAAGCAGAAAAAAAGATAGGTTATTAGTGATGGGCATAGTCATATAATGCAATTTTGGCCCTTCATCAGTTTCATTCTCAGATAAAGGTTCACGTTAGGCTACCGATGTGGAAAATAGGGCCATAAGAGACAATTATTTAAATTTTATGGAGTCATGTTTTGTTCAAGAATTGGTTTAAAATCCTTTTCCATGTAAATCCTCTTTACTTAAAGTGGAGAAATTCAGTGAAATTTTTCAATTTCATATTTTCATTCAAGTGTGAGGTTGAATTTCATTAAATAATTTTAGAACATATTTTTTAGTAGAATCAGGTTATCTCTCATGAAATATAACTTTTCCCCATTGTTATGTAAATCTGTTCTATCTTTTTTGTTATATCTTCTATCTTGTTGAAAGTATTGACGCTTGGAAATACTCTATGTTTTTTTCATGGTAAAATTCCAGGTTATGGAAAAATAGGTGGCAATATGTGTTATGTTTAGTGGTGCAATTTGGATTGCGGAATGGTTGCTTGTGGCACCAGATGAAGAAGTTCATTTCGGGGGTTTAGTGCCAGATTGTAAGGGATGAGATGCTTCAACCATTATTGCACCTACCATGGGTCTCTATGTAATGATGGCACATAGTCATGAAGCCCCATGGTTGTAAATGACTGCATTCCAATGACTATCATCAAAATTTAAAATTAAGAGAGTTTTTTATTTTGATGTAGTCATTCCAATTCAGATGGTCTCATTGGATAAAAAAATTAGGAGGGATTTATTTCTCAATGGGGTTACTATATTGTGAGGGAAGAACCCAAATTTTCTCATGTTAGTATTTCTATGTTGATCCATTCAACTCTGTTAGGCTAGTTGGTCTCTAGGGTTGGGAGAACCACTATGGTTATTTCATAAATTTATAGAATTTAAATTAATTTTTTGATTTTCGTTATGAAATGGAGTTCATTCGGGCCTCTGTATGTTGGTTTCACAAATCTGTATTGGGTGTTAGTTCACATTATGTTGGGGAGTCTTCTTCGACCTCCTCATGTTATCATTCTAGTTTCATCCATGTTATTGGGTTGGGGGTAGGTAGTCTCATTTGATTATATCTAACCACAAGCCCCTCTATTGAGTAAAAAATGTGGTATAAATGCCCCCAATAAGATTGTGAATTAATGTTTTTGTAGCCTCATTGAGTTTTTTGTTTGGTCCTTTTATAATGTGTGAGCTTCATCAAGAATTTATAATGTGTTTTCTCGAGGATGTTGGATTGTGTATGGTGAGAGGATCCTTTTTTTTCATCGACCAACTCAAGGAGATTACGTTATTCAAGGTGGGTGACACCTAGCATACATTTAATTTTGAGTCTCTTGAAATTAATTATTAATTTTTATTTGTTCTTTGTTAGTGTTCTTGCCTCACCATGAAAATCATACACAGTGGATATTCTTGAACAATGAATGAACATTATTTTTTCATCTAGAACTTCTCATGTATTTTAAAGATTAGAAAGAAATATGTTTGGGAGAATTTTCACACCCATCCCTGGTATATATTTTATATAATTATTGTAGATGATATTAATTTTTTTCTAGGTTTTGGTTGAATTCTGGTTGATTTTTTTCTGTTTTTATTAAAAAATGAGTTTTTATGGGATAAGATACATGTAACGTATGGGAAGAGTATGAGTTTAAAAACAAGAAACTTATATCAGGTTTCCATGGGACATGCCTATATTAGAAATAAACAAAAAATTAAAATGATGATAAAATAAAATAAGAAAATGGTAAAATAAAATTTTAAGAATTGTTTTAATAATAAATATAATTATTAGTATTGTGAATATTATTATTATTGTTGTTGTTGTTGGATAATAAAAATTATTATTATTATAATTAATATTATAATTTTCATTAATTAAATAATTGTTTCCTAATTTATTATTATTATTATTATTAGTTTATTATTACTGTTGTTTTATTTTTAATTTTGTTCATAGGGTTTTACACTCCCCATCATGTATCACCACCTTCCATCACCCCATCAAATCATGTACCTCACCCCTCCACTCTCTACCTCACACACTGCCCCTACCGGCATCCACACTGGTTAACTTGTTCCAACAAGCCTCCTCAGCTGGTTGTGGAATTGTCCGGTGCTCTGCCCATTCTGGTCACAACCTTGTCTATGTAATCCCCCCCCCTCAATGGTAAGTGTCACCTTCCACTTCTAGAGGCCTCTTCCCTCCCTAATGGAAATGTCAACCCCTGATGGTTTCTCTCACTCATGCAAACCTGACGCCGCTCTTTATTCATATATGTATGATCCTTCCTAAATTCTATTAGGGTGTTTCCTTCCCCTTCATCTGGTATACATTCTTTCAGACCTAGGGATTGATTGTTTACATGATTTCTATTTAATATTTGGGATAGAGTCTATTCTATGGGTGTTCATGAAGCGGTAGAGGTTTGATTGTGATTTTACACTATTTTTTGAAAACTTATCGGTTCTAGGTAGGTGGTACCACGCCCAATAATTGTTAGTTTATTTAATTTTTTAGTTAAATTTAACATGTTTTATGACTTAATTTTATGGTGAAAACAATGTTTAATAATTTTTTGGCATTATTTTTTGATGAATTTGGATTCCATAGAAAAAATTGATTTTTTGTTTATATGTGGGTTCTTGGGGAAATTCTTGGACATGTTTAATGAATTTTGGAGGTATGTAAAATATATTATCCTGGGCACATGAGGTGCATGTGTGTTGAAAAAGGATTTCTAAGGGAAAGTAGATCATCATGTAATGTTTGTCTAGTTGTACATTTTTTATGAGTGGTGAATTGTTTAATTACTAAAGAATCTATTTTAGAAATGAAATTGGATTGTGTAAATGAACTGTTAAGTTGTGTGAGTTATGAAAAATATTTTTTTAAAGTTTTTTTTATTCTTATGTGTGGGGTTTAAATTTGTAATAGAAAATGGTTATAGTCTGTGTGTTTCATTTAATGTGGAGTTTTTAAAAAAGGAACTTATGAGTTGTTTGTAAGGTGTGAGTTGATTTTGTTAAATAGTAAATGTTTTTTGGCATTGAAAATGGATTATTTGAGAAAATTGGCTATATTCATTATGTTTCACACACACGTGCCATTATGTTTTATGCATTAAATGTATTTGATAAAATGTGTGGTGGAGAAAAACCCCTTTTTAAATGTCTTTGATATTTTTATGGCTTAAAATGGATTTTCTAAAATAGTATTGGGTGATTTATTAGAGTAAATTTTGGAGTTTAATTTTCATTGTGTTTTCAAAATTATGTGACTTTTTTATTAAATTGTACAAGTGGTGTACATCAAGTATTGAAGTTTGTTTGGTGTGAATCTAGTTTCAAAAGTTTTTTTTGGTTGACGAAGTGGTGGTTCATGTCAAGTGGTACACTTTTGAGCCTGAGATGTGTAATAATGATATATTGAGTGATATGTGGTAAATAATTGAGAACTAAAAAATCTCATGTAATGAAGTTGATGGATTTGGACTAGCTTTCTAGTGATTCGATACCACTAGGGTTATGGGCATGTCCCTTAATAGTAGATCTTGTAAGAGAACATTTTTTTTCATGGTTTCTATACATCATTTTCACTAAGATTCTAGGTTCTAATAATTCCACTTGACCTATTTTAATCCAAGGTATTTAGCAATGATGTAATACCTTATAATGGGGTTCCAAACAAAGGCTTTTGGTGGACCTCTTTTTTGTGGATTTGTGTGAGTGTGTAAAATTTTAGAAATCCATTTTTCTTTACTGAAAATTATTGAATTAATTTTCATTCTAGGTGGTTTCTTATCATTAAAATATTTATACACAAATGATTTTTTATCGTTGTTTTAAATTTATTAATTTAAATGTTCTAGTTTGATTATCATTAATGAAATTTCATGGAATATTATTATTCAGGTGGCATCCAACTGGGATTTATCTCATACCCTGTATACACCGTTGGATGTATGTAGATATTTTTCAATGATTTTTTCCATTTAAATGAAAGGCTTTTATTTTTGTAAGCTATAGTTTCTAGTGGCACTCAGTGCAGAACAATGTGGTGGCAGCTTGAGGACATGGTACCTCTCATTGCATGGAGCTTTTGTTTGGTGTTTTCGACCCCCTCTATGATGGTATGGTTGTGGTTTTTTCTATAAATTTTAAACCATTAAATAAAAATATTTTTAAGGGATTTTATCTTTGTGAAATTTTAAGGTTTTGATTATTTAATTTTTTTTGTTTGATGACATATTTTTTAGGAAAATTTTTCCATAATGATTACATGATACCTGGGCAGTATTGCCTGCTAATGGTAATTGGTAATGATCTTTGAGAATTTCTACAGACCATTTTAGATTCTGACCCTTCTAGGTTCACGACGCATACATCATTCATGATGCAAGGAATATTGTATTTATAATATAATGTATTTAAATCATAAATATATGAATTATACTAATCACCAAAATTTCAAGTATTTCATTAAAATTAAAAAAAATAATTGAATCATTTTTCTCATACCAAATTCAAAAATAGGGTCCTTTTTATTAAAATAATTTCCTAAATATGTGTAATTAGTTTTTTAAAAAATCAACATTTACATAAAAAATAATGATTTTAAACTAAAAATTATTTTACAGCATCTTGAAAATTTTACAATGATCGTATTATATTATAATAAATTTATATGAAAAAGATATATTTATTTAATAATCCATTATTTTAAATTCAATTTATTTTAAATTATGTTTTGATTTTAAAACTATAATTAAATATTAATTGCACATAAAAATACCAACACTTAATATTTATTTTTTAAAATATCCAATCTCTTTTATAAGGTGCCTAAATTTAATTTATTATTTCATGGATGATGTTGAGAGTCATATTATTATTCTTAAGGGTACATTACTATTCTTAATGGTGATTTATAATTCACCAGAAATGCAAGTTGACACTATCATACAACAAATATATTTCAGATCGAATTTTTTTTGTCTATTTTTCAAAATTTATAACATAGAAGTCGTAATAATAGGATTAACAACTAGGTTATAACTATCTCCTATATCCATGTGTTTGTTTCATATAGACTCATTTTTGAATGATTTTACTATTATTTTTTTTTCAAATCCTTGGGGTGGTAAATTCGTCCCCCTTACAGAAATACCACCTTCGAAATATACCATAATGATGCCTCATAAAAAGCATGTGTTATTATTCATCATAAGAACCTAATTACCAAGAATTGATTCCTCAATTTTATGATTTTCCCCATTTACCATTACCAGTAGAGTCGTCTGATTCCTCAACACTTGCTCTTTAGTGTCCAAAATTTGGATAGCCTCTCCATAGTAAGATAATTCATGATCTAATTCTATTCCATCAGATGTAAGGACAGGCACTGGCTCAAGCAAGTAATTTTTCAACAATGAGACATGGAACACATTTTATATGTTAGAGAGTCTAGGTCTCATTGCCAAACGATAAGCCATATGTCTACATCTTAATAGAATTTCAAAAAGGCCAATGTACATTGGGATTATTTCACCTTTCTTCACAAATCTTTTAACACCCTTACATGGAGACATATTTAAAAAACGTGAACTCCCACATTAAATTCAAAATCCATTGTTTGATTATCAGCTGATCCCTTTTTTCTACATTGAGATTCTTCGATATTGGTTTGAATAGTATGTACATTTTCCATTGTTTTCACTAAAAGATCTGGGGCCACAAGTTTACATTCACCAACTGCATCCTAACATGTTGTTGTACGACATCTCTTTGTATACAATACTTTATATAGGGCCATTTGAATACAATAATTATAAATAATATTGGAGGAAAACTCGACTAGTGTAAAATACTAATCTCGCATAACATGAAAATTATGTGGGAAAGACGATAACATGTCTTCATAATATTGGATCATTTTTTTGACTACCCATCAGTTTAAGGGTGATAAACAATACCCAATAGAAGAACAATATCAAAATCTTTCTAAATACATTTCCATAAATTTATTGTAAATAGAGGATCAAGATCAGATTCTATTGAGAGTGGAGCTCCATGGTGGCTTACAACTTCACTAATATAGAGTCGTGCAAGATTTTATAGTGGAAAATACTCCCTTATTGAGAGGAAATATGCATATTTGGATAGTCAGTCTACAATCACCAATATTGCATTATTAATTCTACGATTCTAGTGTAATCTAGCGGCAAAGTCCATGGTGATGTCATCCCATTTCCATGTAGTCATATGAAGAGGTTGGATGACTCCCCTAGAATGTTTTCATATATCATTCACTGGTTAACCAAATAAAAATCATGATACATAGTTATCAATTTCCCTCCTCATTCTATCCCACAAAAAAAATTCTTTAAAATATATATATATCTTAGTCAAACCTGAAATTATAGAGACACTTGACCTATGTGCATCATCTAATAACTCCCTTTTTAACTCAGGTACAGTAGGAACATGAAGTCTTTTTCCATATTCTATAATTACATCCTCATATACAATGCCTTACAACTTCCCATTATTCAAATATTCAATATTCATTTTAAGATTATCTTCCTCTGGTTGAGAAATTTTATTAATTTTTCATAAAGATGGATGGGAAAAAATGAGAAATTATTGATGATTAATATTCTTTGATACTTTTAATATCCATCATTACTAGATCAATGAAAACATGATCCCTTTAGAGCCTCTTTGGGTTTAGAACACTATTATCCATCTTTCTCAATGGATATTCCAACTTATTTTCCTTCAATTGGTTGTATTCTATGGAACTATCAAAATATTTAAGAAACATTATCCATCAACTTTGCCTCATGTAGAGTTATTTCTATGGTAAGATATATTTCAAACTCTTTCAACCTGTATATATCTCACACCCTTAACTATATATATATATTATCTATATATTATTAGAGAATATATTATAGCTAATAACACAATATAATTTGTTGGATAGTTCTGTTGATGAGTTTTTAACTACCACTTTGTATATGATATTTAGTGTAAACTTATAACTGTAAGGGGACATTGTCCCATATGTGATATAGATATGTGGACATATGGTTTTCTTATGAACTAGAATGTATCATGATTAATTCCTAAAAATTATTATAGTAAAAATGGATAAATGAGAATTTTTATTTCCTATGATTTATTTCAAATTATTATTACATTGAAAAGTTATGGTTTTTAAAATAAATTTGAAGTTATTTATATTTATTGAAAACATATTTCGAAGAAATCCTTTTTTCCAACAGAATTGATTTAATGTAACCGTAAAATGAGTTTAGATCCCCTTACTGGGAAAAATAAAAGCTAACCCTTTATTAGAAATTATTATTCAGGGGTTTAGTAGAATTTAAATTGGGGATTGTTTCCTGAAATCCAGTAGACCATGTGAATTGTTTTTGTTTATTTTGATATTTTTTAGATAATTTTTAATTTAAATTACTATTTTTCAAAAAGAATGATAAGAAAAGGTCTTGGTATATAAAATTCCCAATTTATTTTTTTTATTTTGTTTTGAAAAATACAAAAAAAAATATCTATTGAATCTGGATGCACAAATTTGGTGATTCACATTTGGTATCAATGTTACAATTGAGATAATTTTAGATAATTAGAAAAAAATTATGATATTAATATTTCTTTTTTATTGGAAATTCCCTTGACATTTTCATGTAGAAGGTAGAATACCATGAAAAATTAGTTTGTCACATCTATATAAATTACTTGATATTTTTATTTTAAAATTATGCTCAAATTATTTTTAACCAATTAAAATACAAAAAATATTTTTTTAAACGAATTACAGGATATCAAAGTCCCCGTGATATACCATGATTCATTCATGTATCAGGTTTTGTCTATTTTTTCATTATGCATGAAAAAATTCCACATTATGCATAATTGATAATACCATTTAGGTTCTTTAAAAACATTTTATCTTATCCGGTCAGTTTGAGTTGTAGTGGATTTCCTAGAATCTATAGTAGAGTCTGACATCCATAGAGTCTACATGTGACATTTTTGGTATTAAATCATATATAGGATAAATAAATAATTTTATATTTTAGAAGACAAGTCAGCTATGTGGTTTCGTATAAATCTAGACAACTCTAATGTCTCTAATATTTAAGACCCTCACAACTCTTTAATATGATCCTATCATGGAATATATGAGTTCGATTAACCTTTCTCGATTTGTTTTTGGGAAAATCAATGAACTTAAATCTAGATAGAGGATCAATATGTCTGGAATAATACTTTCTTTTTCATTATGATCTCCAACTTTGGAGATTATAGGGATGGGGAATCATGTTCAGAAGTTGAAGATGAGGGGTTGTGTAAAAAATAATTATGGGGGAGAAATTCAATTAATGTAGGAAGAATGTAAAATCTTGACTCTTAGATTTAATTTTTATACTAATAATAGTTATTGATATTATTATTATTATTATTAAGTACTTCCAACCCGAAAGAATTTAAAATTCATGAAACAAAAGGAATAATATTTTTAATAATCGTTTGGTGTTATAATAATATAAATGCATTTAAAATGACAATTGAAAATATTAATATAAATTATAAAATTTAATGAAAATGTTTCAACATTAAAAACATTCTGATGTTGATCTTTAATACATTTAAAATATGATTCAATAAGTGTTGTTTCATAAATATAAATCTACTTCAAACTTGAGTAGATAATTTAATAAAAGTGATTTTTTACAATGTATATATATACGAAAATATTTCTATATTTTCCATGTTTACGAAAAAAATTACTAAAAATATTTACTAATTATATACACCAAAAAACAAGGTATCATGTGCACAAAAATATTTATGGGAACTAAGGACATTCCCCTATTATAGTAGAGGATCATAACCACATTCAAGAACATCATGACCAATAGTGTAGTCATACGTATATAGTGTTTTGACTTTTTTTCCGTTTTATATATAATATGGGATGATGACCGAAGGGAGCCCATATATAAGCCTCCCAATGCGGGTGTGTTAGCCTCATCGGTGGGAGGGGATTGGTTGTGGATCAGGCGCTTATAGTTGTATAAATTGGTGTAATTTTTCCCATCCATATGTTGGTTATCAACTATTCTACGGGACGAGATCCTAGCAGCCTGATCTATTTGGGGCAATTTCATCATTTCAACCAATTTAGTGGTTGTGTTATTCACTGTATACCTTCAATGTGCCTTCAAACCAGTAGGTATCACCACTTGTGACAGTTAAATATCTTCCACCATTGTTCCTTTCCGCAACCCATTTCCCAGTATAAAACTGATTCCACCCAAAATGAAATGAATGTTGTATTAGATTAAAATAACCCTTCAATAATTTACATTTTCTATACCCTCCATCTCAGCATCAAATGGAATTCAAATACATTTTTCACCTGAATGTCTGAATTGATGTAATTAAAAATCCTAAAAATAACCAAGACCTCCACTATTCAATCTACATGTACAATTTAAAAAATTCCAAGGAGATACATCTTGAAAAACGTTATATATATATAATTCAAATTGAGTGGATACCTATCCTATAAATATCATTCTACTACACTTTAAATATACTCATTTCTCGAATACTAATATATTAATGACTAGTATAATTTATCGTAAAGTTATATAACCCCTCGTATTTATACCCTAAATCACCTGAAGAATTCCTCAAAATATTTATACCCACATTATTTATCTGTCTATATCTATTTCATGGTCCCAAGAATCAAATATATCATTTGATTAATATATTTTAATTACATGATTTGTTTTATTATTAATCACTATAAAAATATTTTTAATTAAAGGATTATATTTTGACACAAAAATTTTATATACATGAATTATTAAAAATATATTCATATTGAAAATTCAAAATAAATGCATGTGAAAAATTTCATAATTTCTTCTAGTATATTATTTAGAACAAAATTTCGATTATTGTTTTTGAGAACATTGATTTAAAACAATACCCTTAAATGTATTATTATAATTCAATCATCTATTTTTTTATATTCATGGAAGCCTATGTCAATAATCAATGTTTTAAATAATTATTTAATAATCTATTTGTATATAATAAGAAATCAATTTTTTATTATCGGTAACATTATATTTATTTATTTTTATAATAAATTCTCAATGTGAAAATTGATATTATTATGTAATGTTTATCATATTACAGGTATAAATTATTTTCAAAAGTTATATTTTTAATCTAATGAGATCTATTAATTTTTTAGAATGTGTTAAATGATAAAAGTTATCATTTTATGTGTAAATTGTTTTTATATGTCCATGATTTATATTCATAGAATTAGATATTGTTATAATCTATGTTATAATTACCATTCAATGAATTTTTACTCAAGTATTAATTTAATATGTTTATCATTTATATTTATGTATTTCAATAAGTCTATTCATTTTTATGTGTTTATTTTCTATTAATTGTTTTCATAATCTATTTAACAAAATGATTTTTCTATGATAATAAATTGGTAAGATTATTTTATTTGAAAAAAATAATTTATATTTGATTCTGAAATGATTTTTGGGTTATAAGTGAGAAAAGAATCACAATTAATTTTTTATTAAAATTTTAGTTAATGTATGGAACGATTTGTTATGGTACATGGAGTGAACCCATGACCTTTAGGTGATGTTGTACAATATGTGATATGCATAAGTGGCCATATGTTTTTCTTATATCATATTTAGTATCCTGATTAATCCATAAAAATTATTATTTTCATAATGGATAAATCTTAATATTAATTTCTAATTAATTTTTTATTCTTATTATTACTTTTGAATATAGGAGTTTAAAAAATATATGAACTTATATCAATGTTTTGGAAAACAATTTTTATGTATCCATATTATCGAGTGAATAATTTTTAAAGTATATACCAATGAATTTAAAACAAATTAATGGTATAATTAAATTTAAACCCTTTGACTAAAATTATTTTTTAATGGTTTTGGTATTATTTTAATTTTTGATTATATCACAAAAGAAGGTAGAGTGAATGATTTTTTTATCTACAGAATTGTTAGTTTGTAATTTATAAGAAAATTATCTGAAAAATATAACAGAAAGTTCCTAGTATGAAAAAAACATTGTGTATTTTTCATTCATATTTTATTTAAATAAAAATAAAAATCATTTTTACATTCGGAATCCAAAATTACAGATCTATGGATTCACATGATCTGCAAAAAATATTTTTCTTTTCCAAACAACATGTTATTTATCATATAGATTTGTAATTTTTTTTCACTGGTTGAAAATATAGGTAAAATAAGTAATTTTATATTACAAACCATAAATTGTTTAATAATTTTTACATGAATAACATTTTCGTTCATTAAAATTTAAGGAAGAACATCCCTACTATCCTATTTATTTATTATTAACAAGAACAATAATATTTAGATTAATTTTTCCTTTATAATTCCATAAAAATATTGAATATGAAATTCCATTAAAAATGCATTAAGAACCATTTTATTGTTATAAATTTATTAGAATCAAAACATTTAATTTTCATGACTATTTAGTTCTGGGGCTAACCAATAATTAAATATGAAATTATGAATTTCTAATGATTTTTTTTGAAATTTTAATATAATTTCATAATAAATTCCATTATTTTTAAAAAAATAATGATTTATACAAATATATATATCATTGAATTTATTTGATTATTATTTTTTGTAAAATGTTAAATTATTTATTTAAAGGAGGTTATAAAATGGGTGTCTTAATGTCGAGAAACAACTATCATGTCTTGCATTGACACATAGATCGAACCATTGGCAGAAGGGTGATAAGGGAGGATCACCTACCACAATACAACATTTTCCCCTACAAATTTATTTAATCCTTTGTATATACATACATAAAAATATATATATTTATATACATGAAACTATTTAATTAAATAGTTTTATTGTATAATTTCTTCTCATTTACTATTAGTATTATTTTTACACAACGGTATGTTAATTTCTATTAATGTATGCTATATTTTTTCATTATCATAGCATTAAGATTTTCAACTAATGGAGAAACATTCATATTACATTTAATTTTAAAAAATATATAATAAATAGTAAATTTTATTTAAAATATATTTAACATTTGTAATTTACAACATAAATAATTTAATTTCTAGATGTTTTATATTTTATCTTATATAATGTGAATGATGTAATAGACTAATATTTTATTATTAGAAGGTTAATTAACTTTTTCTATAATAAATATTAAATAATTATTTAATTTATTAATTTAGAACAATATATTTACAGAATTATCATAACCAATGAAATGACTTCAACTATAATAATTTAACACACAAAAAGTATGTTACATTCCAAAATAAAATTAAACATAATTTATTGATATGTACTACTAAATATTGGAATAATAAAGGGGTATAAACATAAATAATAGTAAATTAAAAAAAATATTTATGTATGAATGACTTATCCCTCCCCCCAATATCATTCAAACTATAATTACTATACAGAAACAATATTTTTTTAAAATAAGTGAAATTATCAAAGGATGTGTAAGAAACAAATAAAGTGATGTAATAAATGATGAGGAGAAAACTATGGTGTGTTTACTGTAAAATTTTTTATTTAACATGATTGATATTCACTAAAATTTCCAATGATAATTATATTCATAATTTAATAAGACAATTGTTCTTTATTTTGGGGGGAGAAATAATGTGACTATATGGTTATATTATGATTATATTATATGAAATTGAAAAAATAAATAATTCTCTTTAATTTTTTTAAACAATTAAAGGGTTTAAATAAATTAATAATTCAACTAAATTATCTTATAAAATATACTTAAGAAAAAATATCAATTAATAAAAAAATATGAAATTTTCTTGATCGAAATAATTTTCTCCTTTTCATAAATCACATAATTTTAAATGAATAATAGTTTTATTTGAAATATAATATGATCACATTTAGAGTAATATTATAATAAAATAAATAAAATTTTTATATTCATAATATCATAACTATCTTAGTTTTAAAGTATTATAATTTTTTAAAAATATGATTTTCAGAGTAAAAATTGAAAAAAAAACTTTTTTACAGAAAACAACAAATATAATGGTATAATTTGGAAATAATCATAGATTTAAATTTATTCATCCTTCTTAATTATAAAAATATATTTAATGAATAAGTATATTCATATTTCATCACTTTTCTAAAAACATATAAAATGTTTTGGAAACCAAAATTTTATATTTTTTAAAAATATATTTTTATGAGTTATATGCATATAACATTATAATGAACAATTTTCACTATTATAAATTAGTACTACAAAAATGGATTAAATAATTAGAATTATATTTCTCAAATGAGGTAATAAGATCATTTTTATTATTATTGAAAATTATACTGTGTTAAAAAGTTATTATCAAAGTATAGGTAAAATAATTTAAGAGGCTTCGATTGAAAGATAAATACATCATCCAATGAAAAATAATGAATTTCGATTATTCATTGAGGTTATCAATTTTTTATACCAAAAATTACAATATTAATTATCCTCTAAATTATTGGAAATTAATTCCAATCAATGTGGATATTCATAAATATAAAATAAAACCCATTTAAAAACATAAAACAACTATAACCCATGTATGAATTCCAAACCATTAACTTTTCAATTTCCACATCAAATCCATTGTTAAATAATCATATATCAATATCTCTCTCAAGAGGCTCTATATGGAGGTTCCAATGATATATGTTATTAGTACATATCCCTAATCCTTACATATTATTGAGTTTTTAGTCAAGAAATAATTCTCTTTCATTTGATGACGGATTCTAGTAGACATTTTTTGAAAACGACATCATAAATCATACGTAATATAATCTATAAATTTTAATGTGGAAAACTCATTTTATTAGGAATTCTCTCAATAATAGAGAACATCTATAACAAAACATGATTTATTTTCAATGAAAATATTCATTACATTCAAAATTTCTTCTTCGGTTACTTTATCCATCATTAAAACAAATAAAAATTATTTTTAAAAAGATCTATGAAGAAAAAATAGACCAATAAAAGATATTAAAAGAATAAATATCATTTTCTTTCCTTTTAAAAATTTCATATTTCAAATAATATCCATTAGAAAACATATAAAAATCATATATGTTCCTTGGGATGTCATCTCACATTTCACATAAACATCCCTTGCAAATTTGAGTAATTATGAGGTCAACAAAAAATATAATTTTCCATTGAAGATAATTATTACCCAATGCATTAGAGTGCTATCTGGTAACACTGATCATATAAGATATTATGGTCTAACCCATGAGCTATAATGGTGAACACACCTTCCTAAAAATTTCATGAGGAACGTGTAATGAATAAAATAGGTTATCCATTAACATTTTCATGGTAAAAAATTTTAAATTCAAGATTAAAATAATATTATAATAAATTTTGTATATCAAAATACATATTTATTTTAAAACACTTTTGAATACTAAAATTCACTTAAAATGGGAATTTAGGGTATTATTTTGGTAAAACGACGATATGTTTTAATGTCATCCAAGAATCAAATAATGGATTTGACTATGGGAAAAGTTGTTTCCTTCGTATATGTGACAAAATATTTTATTTTTCATTTTTAAATAATGTCCAATTTTCTATTAAAAGATTAATTTTTCCAAGAAACATTACAAGAAAGGAATACATTTCTCTTATAAAAATATATTTTCCAAAAAAAATCATTTTAAAAACATGTACATTGAAGAAACAGATTGATTGAAGGAAGACATTAAAAATTATTTATTAAAGAAAAGTTCCTTATCACTTTAAAAATATTTGAATCATAAGCCCCATGAATGATTAACATTAAAACATTAAATGCCATGATAAAAGAAATTTAGTTATGTAAAAGGATAAATGGGATATATATACCATTCATATAATAATATAAGTGTATAACATCAAAATTGGCCTCAATGAAAGGAAATTGAATCAAATTCTTTTACATGGAGTTCAAATAATCAAACTCGTTATTTATCTACATAAATAATAAACATATGTTAACTATTTACTTTCATAAGAGGCATTTTAATTTTTATTTATCTTATTATGTTAATTATTACAATGGAATAAACAATTACTTTGTAAATTATGTTTATATTAGATATTTTGATGATATATGGATTTAGTGTAAAAATGAGATCAGTAGGTTAACTACTGGTCAAAGATGTCATTATTTCAACATATCTAAAATAATAATAATGAAATATTTGTTATATTTATAAAATAATAATATTCTTAATACTATTCATCAAAATGGGATTATGAAAAATGAACACCATTACGATCATAGATGTATTAGGTCATATATATGAATGAGTGACTATTCCATTTATCAATGACCATTAAGAAAATTAGGAATGAAATTTTTTTTTCTTTAAACAATTATCACAATATCATATATACCATATCTATTTCGTGATATATACTTATATTTATCACTCCTGTGAGGTAGAGGTAAAAAATTAATAATAATACTTCATGGATAATGTAGTCAACACATACAAGAACATTAATATAAATTTTTAGTGTATGAAATCCAATGATACATTATATTTACATAATAAAATATTCAAAAAATAATATCATTTTGCCATTTAGATCATATATATATTCCTTAAAATTATACTTTTTACCTTTTATGTAAATCATTAGTGAAAAATGAAGGACATCGCTTTGTATCAACTATAGAATAGGAAATAAGAAGGTATATTTAATATCATAAAACATGAAGTATATATATGTTACAAATAATATATTTATACTTTATATCAATAACTACAACAATATTTACGAGTAAACGACTAGAAATGAATGACATTGATTTATCAGATGATAGTCCAATGGACACACATTTGATGATTTTATAACCCAGTTTCTATATTTCATCCTCTTAATTTAATTCACTTATTCATGATGTAGGGATAAATTCACTCATATAATTTTTAGATACCATTTTTTCTTCTTCAACTATATTATTCTTTCATAAAACATTAACATGGTGAATCACTACATTCATAAATACATTCTCTATATTGTTTAGAATATAAATATGTTCTTTCTCATAAGATGTATTACCTTATAATAGAACTACATTAGGTTCCAAATAATAAGATTAATCCTACACATATTTTCCTAACACCAATTCATGAAAAACATTGAGTATCATGGAAAAACACAGAGGAAAGAAAACTTGATAGGAAAAAATTCAAATTTTCTATTGTATTTCATATTGTCCAATGACCTAGGGAAATAATTTTCATTTTTACCAAATCTAATAACATTTTTCTATCGATATATGTTTTGAAAAACTTGATAAACATCATCAAATGTAATATCTTTCAAGTGGTTGTCTGCATATCTATTTTACTTTTATTGAGTCATCCTCATATGATGATAAATAAAATACACCTTCTATTCTATTACATATATTATTATTAATCCCACTAACTTACTTTCTCATATTTCATCTGAAAAATATGGGTTTTAAAACTACATTCCATATAGTTTCTCAAATGGTTCATATATATACAATAATAAAATCCATTTTATGATAAAACTCATCCAAAAAAAGATATTTATCCCGGCATCCATTGAAATCCATTTCAAAAGAACAAAAAATGTCTTCATTGTTATAAATCATCTTTTTACAATGAATATTTTATTTAAGATGAATAACTATAATAAAATTAAATTTATTACCCAATTATTTGTAATTTCCATTCAAAAAATGTGATGTTGACCTGAATTATTATCTAATTCAATAGAGAGAAAAAATTAATGTATCATAAATTTCTACTTTATATATATCCATGATTATTTTATCAAATATATAATATCTTGAATGGGAATGAATTATGAATATTTTATTAATTGATCAATAAAGAAAAGAATCATTATTACCTAAATATGTATTTTTTTAATCCCATCATTAAATCTCATGATATATTTTCTCATTTCTACTATAGCACTAGAAATGGTTAAATAAATCCCCTTTGTAATTTTCATTCTTCGTTAACCATATGGAATGTAAAAACATTTTGTAAATGTCAATAATATCTGTTTACATTCCAATACAATAGTAATACTCGTAAAGGTCTCTATATAACATGGTGTTTCCTGTAATATTGGAAAGAAACAAACTATGATATTCACACAAAAAATATTTCATATAAATGGAATTTCATGTCACTGAAAATATTTTTCCAAATCATAAAACGCATTCATAATCAATATTAAAATTAATTAACCTAGACTAATTAATATATTATACCTCTTATATCATTTTATAATCCTACTTCAAATATTTCTATATTATTTATGAATAAGTCGATTTCACTAAAAAAAGAAAAATTGGTATATCCCCACATCAAAAATATCATGGCATTAAATTCATCAAATCATTAACAAAATGGTCATATTACAGATTTTCTCATGTAATTTAGAATTATATTTTAATCAATTATTGAATGATTTTTTATTGGATTGTGCCCAATGAGGGAATCATAATTCTTGATCAATTCTTGAAATATTCTCTTCCCCATATTCAATTAACACTAATTAAATAAATACTTCTAATATGTATGACTATTATAAACATATATTGGTTAATCCATATTAAGTATGCCTTTAAATTTTCAGTGAAGAACTAAAAAAATCTAATTTAAAATAATATTTAAACTAATTTTAATCATAAAGTTTAAACATATTTGAAGAAGAGGTAATTTACTAATCATCATTCATAAGGAAAAGAGCATGTTCCTTTAATGATCCATCACTATAAGAGATGAAATCATGAATTCTCCAAGGAATTTCTAAAACTTTTGCATTTAAAAATAATTTTTTATTTCATAATAACTATCATCACATTATTATATCCAAATGAATTTAACTCTTTTTGGTGTTGACTTATTTAGTGGGATAGAAATACAAGCTATGATTTCAAAAAAACACTGATAATAACTCACTAATCAAAGAAAAATTTAAAACTCAGTGATATATTTTTCCATTTTCAACTCATTAGAAACAATTTTAAAACGTAATTAGTTCTTCCATCATTATAAAAATTGTGAAAAAGAAATGTATTTTTTTTCTATCTGAATTTGAAATTAAAAAACATTCTATATATTTTGTTTTTATTTAGGGTTTGCAAAAAAAATTCCTCATGTTTATTTTTTTCATCTTGAATTTTATAATATATCAAAATATCATCAATATAAACAACCACAAAATATCCCATGAACTCATGGAATACTGAATTCATGATTTTATAAATATAGTATTTGAATTGGAAACCCCGAAGTGACTAAAAACTTACCCATAATTAATATATCTAGTTGTAACTTATGTCATAATAATATATACTTCCTTCACTTTCAAATGATAGTACCTCGACCAGTGATAATTATTAGGATTATACCATGCTCACCGGGGCTGATCAAACAAATCAACATTATGAGGCGATAGATATTTTTTCTTTATAGTGATGTTATTAAATGATTGATAATTAATGAAATTTCATACTAAACTGTCATTCCATTGAACATTAAATATATATGAACGCCATGGTGATGTGCTAGTTTTAATGAAACATCTTTGTAGAAACTCTTTCAATTTATTTTTCAATTATAAATGTTCTACATGTGCATTTGATGAGGGGGTTTCTAAATAGGAATAACATCGTGAACTATGCCATGAGTTAACTCAATCACCTGATTAGTAATAATACTAAAAAATTATTGTGAAATAAATCCATTTATTCATTCACTACAAGATCATAACTAATTTGAATAGTTTATTTATTTTCCAAAATATGAAATAGGTAACATTCACCACCATATCTTATTAATTTCCAACTTCATCATATGATAATAATGTTGGATTCGTTGGCCTAGAACCAACTACATTGTACATTATTCATTAATAAATTCCTTATCATTTCTTAATTTACATTCTGTGTGACAATGCATATGATAATGTCCTAAGAATAGATGTGGAATTAAAGGGGAATAGTGGATCCCTGATATGGGGAGAACCCGAATTTCTATAACACTATTCTTGAATATATATGTTATATGGACATATGATATTATTTTAGTGACACAAATAATATAGGCCATATGGGATGAGGACTCATAAAATATTGAGGCATCTTCTCATGGTGTGTGCCCTTGATAATATCAAGGAGGATATTATTAGAAAGAGACCCACCAGTAGGAAATAAACATTTCATAGTGTCATTGGATGTTCCTATATGCGGATGTGAATATTGGTCATTAGACATTAATATTTTTATTAGTGGGTATTACAACTCACTCACTTAGATGTATTGACGACAACTATGAAAACACACTGTTCACATAGAGGTAGTATATTTTGGGTGCATCATGATTAATACTAAATTTATTAATAATTAAAGAAATGATTTTTTACATCTACTCCCTAAATGTTGTAGATATCATAGGCCATTTTAGAGAATTGATATAGCCTAAATAAATCCATTTCCATGGTAAGCCAGGGGTGAGATATATTACAGAAAGTCCAAAAAAGAATAATCGAGCACAAGGGTTGATGACACTTGCATGCAACCCACTTGATTTAAGATATAGAGAAAAGGGGTTACATTACAAGGTAATATTTCTTAGGATGTGAAACATAATTACAACATTAAATTCATTCTCTATGGGTTCCTTGGTGTGTTTCTAGATGCTAACCTTGGACTTCAGGCAGGCTCCGCCTAATTCCACTGAGAAAGAGGCCTAGAGGGGCATAGACAACGTATGTCCATGTATTTCAGTTAAATATTAATTTAACTTGTTGAATAAATATTATTCTAGATTTTGAATTAATAATTATTCAATTATGCTTGATCGCATTTATTTCGACACTAGTTAGTCGAGAAAATATATTGTAGGATAAATAATATATTTATTAGTGTATAATGAATTTGTTGGGAAAAAATCCATTAAGGTAACATTGTAGCATTTTTAGGTTGATTGTGTCTTTTTAAAAATTCCGTTTCCATGGTGATTTTTCATGTTCTAGAGATATTGTTGACAACACATGTTGACAACGAACCATGACAAACGAATGGATGATCTGGAGGTGGTACAAAAAGAGCAGTACACGATGGCACTATTTTCCCGTGTTTGCCAATTTTTTGGGGACCAAACTTTGGAGATTGGTAACCATCACAAAAAGTGGATATCCTTTAAGATCCCATAAAAATATGGAAAATGAATGAATTTATCAATGATAGGATTCATGGTATAAATTTTGAGAATACCATAAGAATGCTGATGGTGATTTTTCGCCATTACGATGATTTTCGTGAATGGAAACGGTTAAATCACATCGTGACAACGAAGGGATTTGCGAGGGAGGTTCGATGAGAAGGCACGATGGAATTGAAGGGATTATTCGCGTTTATTATTAGCTCCGTGATTAGAATATTTTCATGGGGCTTCATGATTTTGAGATAATTTCGGCCGGAACATCAGAGCTTCTCCATTTGACATGACGCGGTGTTCACATCATGCAGAAAATTCATGGATCAGTGAAATTTCCTATAAATAGGCCTCGACCCCCTCGAGAGAAGTAGGGAGTTTTGGAGGAAAATATTTTTCTCTCAACTCATGAAGGTGGTTCACAAAGGCAGTATGCTTCAAGAAAGAAGAGCTTTGCAGTAGATAATCTAGCTCCATGAATGTTGTGAGCTCCGCGTTGGCTCAGTGAGGTTCACGATGAAAGTTTATCAGCAATGACTACAGCTTCTCAAGAATGTATCACAAGTGTGATTCAACAAAATTCAGGAGCTTCGTGAAGTCTTGTTTGAGTTTCACAAAATTGGGAGCCTCGTGAAGTAGGGTTCTTTGCGATGGTGTTTTTAAAGTGATTTGCATAGTGTTAAAAGGAAAATAAGTATTCATATGTGTAAAAAAGTTGGAATTCAACAAAGAATCTATCAATAGTTGAGGATGCATGTATTAATGAAAATGAAGAGACCTACATGTTTATAACCTGTGAGTGGATCCCTTCAAAGTGCATTGGGAAAAGGAAGAGGAAGATGATGATCCTTTCTACTATTAGTGATCTAAAGAGAGAGAAATATGGATTTAATCTTGGTAATGTATTGATCTGACCCTAAAGATTGTTAAGGCACTGAGTTTGATCATATAAGTGATCTAACCCGAACATTATATGCAGTGATATTTAGTGGATTTGGTACATCGGCACATCGTCGTTTTATGCTTCATGGATGTAGCCGAGTGGGGGTGAACCAAGTAAAAATCTATGTGTCTGCAAGCTTCCTTACCTACATTTCATTTAATTCATCATCATCAGATAAATAAGAAGATAAGTGGTCATAATAAACACACCAGTTCAAACAAAGTGACCCTTTTAATAAAGAGTTCAAGATCTAATAAGACAATATGATTCTTGAAAATAATATCCATACCCTCATTCACCCCCACTCAAAGGGTATATAGGCCCCTATTGGTCCTAACATAAGTGATTTTATTTGAGAAATGAATAGCCATTATTGAAGGTCTAATAATTTCGGTGGAGGAAATAGTGAAAATAGAAAAACAAAAGTACACACAAAGTATAATAATATACACGCCATGTAATTTTTCTCCAGATTTATGAGAAATAATAGTATATATTTAATTAAATAATATTTCTTGAAATTCATTGGCTGCATGTCATGTAATAATAATAGTCAACTGTTATTATTAGGCATAAGGTCTTACAATGAATTAAATGAAATGAATAAATGATTTCATGTAATTAATTAATTTTATTATTCTATGTAAATAAAAAAACAATTAAATTATTCTCATTACCCTAGCCATTTTTGGTGGTTGTTCAAAATGGATCTAGAGAAATCTATGAAGATAAGAGAAAATTCTATTCATCCAAGAACACTTTGAAGATATGAGAGATATCCTCCTCCACCAGATCAAGGAGAGCCGTTTACAAGAAACTCTCAAGGAGATCTAAGGCTTACATCTCAAGAGAAGTCTCTTCCACACTAGCACATAGAGATCCCTTCAGCGACATCTATAGATTGGTGGAGTATGTGGTAATCACTTCTAGAGGAATCCTACATTTGGATTTAGTGACGCAGAGAAGGATAACATCTGATCGTGACCAGAAACATCAATGGATAAATAATTCTCTCATTGTAGTTCATGTTCTTTAATTAAATTAACTATAACCAACATTTGAAGATAATTGTTAGAAAAAAATAACCAATAAATTAATGTTGGGTACACCGACCAACAAACTTCCACTACACCTAAAACCTACATGTTTTATCAATGTGACATATCGTTGATTATAATTACTTAGCGTTTCATTGGTGATTTATGCATTTAATAATTTATTTGTTTCAATTCATGTTAATGGTTCTATAAATATGAATATCTAGATCTATTCCACCTCTTTCAATTATCATTCAACTTAAAAAATGATTATATTTTTGTATAATTTTGACTAAAATGAATTAGAGGATCTCATACGGAAGTTCCAATGCTACTTTCCCATACAAAACCAAAACACACCCTTTTTATTCAGCAGTACATGTTCTGTGGTATAGGATCCATCCACCGAGATGATCCACTAAACCAGGTCATTTCATTGGATTAAATCTAGGTCTTTATGACTCTATGTAGTGGTCTAGAACAGGTGTCACAAAGTTTCTAGATTACACGATGTGTGGCCCACTGAACACATTGTGTAGTCCCTTTGTATTAGAGTTGGATCATTTACCCCATACAAGGCTTGTCCGGTTAGAAACTGTGTAACATGGATACTACACGGTATGTGTCCCACTAAACACCCCATGTACTCCATATATTTACAAGGTACATCTACATGCCATGTCCTTGGGCATGTACATCAGATAGACAGTGATCAAAATTACACGCCATGAAGTCAGAAATACAGGATGTATACTCATCCAAATTAAATAGATTTGTTAAATTTTATTATTTTATTATACAAACCCATTATATGTGTACCATAATTTGGGCATAATGCAAAGTCACAACATGTTATAGGTGTTTTATATATGTGTGTTTAATTTAATATATGTGTAATGTTCATTTCTACTCATTGGGTAGTTATGAACATGAATTCACCGTGATAACTCCATGGTGAAAGTTACGTAAAAAGATAACTTTTAATAAATTTATTTGTTCCAAATAATGATGCATGATAATCGCTAAGAAATTATGAAAAATCGTTTAAGATTAAAGGATTGATTAATTAGAGATAAATAATTGATTCGATCGTGATTTATCTTAAACAAGAATGATTAATGAATTAAATGATATTTTTATTTTAGGGTAAATAAGATTTCATGTATGTACGGTCATGATCTAGATTAATACCTTTGTATTTTAATGGTTTCCTATAATTTACTTATTTAAATTAAATTTTTTGGCCTCTGAGATTTTTCCTCATTAATATATTGGTTCTACAACCACGTTCAATTGTAGTATGCGGAAATGGATATATTGTATTGAGAAATAAATTAATTTTTGGTTCCTAAAATATGGGGATATTTTCATATAATTATTCATATCCCAAAGGTTTCCACTAGATTTTTTTAATCTTAATCAACAAAAAATAAGTAAAAATTTACTATGATACCAACTATAACAATCTTTCACTTTATTACACATTTATAAATGGAAAAAACATAAAATTTCACATAATACTACCAAAAGATAGATTCCTCTAATATATTTGGTAATTAGGTACAAAACATAACATAAAAAAATGGGACACAACAACACTATTTAAAACATCCATAACATGCTTATAAAATTCAATAAATTTTTTTATAACTATAATGGATAACATAGTGATAAACAAAAGAACATGGATGATATATAAAGAATAGTAAGGGAATAGACAAGGAATTACATGAAGATAATTATACATTTCAAACAATACACTTGATATTGGAGAATAAAATGCATAAGAATCGTAAAAATGTTAATGAAAAATGATATATATTGATTACAATAACAAGGAAAAGATGGAAGAAACATAACAAACATAATTATTAACATGGGTCAAGGAAAAACTTTGAAAAAAAACACGTTAAAAATTGTACCATAAAATTATCAAGTTCACACCATGTCACAAAATGATTTATTATGATAATTAGAATTATCAAATTCTTTGGAGTGATATCTTCACTCATCAATCATCTTATTATTATTCACATTCATCAGTTAGGAATATACATTATACAACAAGGATACATTTATAAAAATAATTTCACCCATTATTAAAGAATGTGGAATACATATATGTATGTCCCCATTCAAAAATTTTTATGTGCCTAAATTTTAACACTCTCGATAGAAAATAGGTATACTATTCACTACACAATTATTTTGCCAAGAAAAATTGTGGTGAAATTTTGGTAGAAAATTGAAGTCACAAAATGTTTCATAATAATGGGTTTATGAGAGAGAGAGTTTTATCTCATCACATCATAATAAAATGTACAATAATAGGGTAAAAAAATATCACAACAATAGAAATTTTGAAATATAAGTTATACTTTAACAATTTGTGCCTTCTTAGTTTGTTAAATAACCTGATTGGCTATTGGAAGAGCTCAAAGGAGTCTCATATGGGGTTTGGAGAAGATTTTTTGTTGAACGTTTGAATCACAGAGGTTACACATCATTTAAATTAATTTCATTGAGTGAATTATGGCTTCACAACATTTCATCAAAATCTTCACAATGTGAACACTTGATTTAGGCATGTAATATTTCAGGGATTAAAAAATAAAATTAATAGAGAGGTGATGGTTCTTTTCGGTGAAGGTGGACCTCGAAGGATTTTATTGTGTGAAAGGTGATTACCTATCATGTAATACGAAAATGATATAAGGTTTTAAAACAATCTAGGTGGTCGAGGTTTTTCAAATCCTATAGCAGATGTAGACTCTCTCGTTCCATATGAACCCTTAGTGCCTCAAAGAGTTATTCGAACCCTTTACCTCCCTCTTTGATCAGTTTATCTCTATAATCATTCGTTGGTTATCTATGGTGATTTTAGGTATGATCTGCCTTCATTTTTTAGTAGTTTCCATATGTTATGTATCATTATTTTCCATATCTCCTCATCAATACAAGGTGTGTTCTAATCCATGATTCCAAATTGGGTATCTCTCAGTTGATGTAGGTGTTGTGGTTCAACAGTATTCTCATATGGATGCAGATCTTGTGGGAAAGGTGATCAGAGGACTATTTTTTGATGTATTCTAGGGCTAAGAATATTTACACCCCATTAAGGTAGGGATTACCTTGACTCTCTTTATCTGTGCATCATACGAGATGGGGTTTTATTTTTATACACCTCGAAAATGGTTCGGTAATCTTAATCAAATATAAGGAACTTGACAATTGAATTGAAATGGTAGAAGGGATTATTACATGTTTTTCACAGCATTGCCTAATATTTTTGAAATTTTGATTATATGGGAAGAATGGCACACTGAAAATTGTGGTTGTTGGTGGGGTTTTTATGATGGATGTATCTATTTTTTGTGTTTATCAGGTTGTGGCTATTTTTGTATCACCTTAAACAAAACTAAAAAATCAAATATACCTGAATAATTAATGGATTCCCTAAGATTTTATATCTTCGGTGATAACCTCTAAATTAATAATCGAAAATAAAATGAATTCATTATTAAATATAGAATTTATAATATTTTGGTTTTGTATTTTTAGAGATATGGTTGTAAGAACAGTTTTGTGTTGTGTGTGGGTTTCTTGGTTGTATAAGGAAGGATTGTTTGGAAGTGTGATGGAATCATGGGATTGAGTTTTATTGGATGTTGAATGGATGGTTAGTGTTGTGTTGAACGGATAAAATTGGGTTGGGATTGGGTTTTATTTATGGATTTTGTTCTGATTTGGGGACTTGTTTTTGTGGGTATGGGTAATTCATAAAGAGTTTCCCTAATTATAACATTGGTTCTGTTTCTTTTTTTGTGTTGTGCTCGGTAGTTTCTCAATTTGAAATGGGATAGATGAATAAATAATTGATTAGTATATTTTAAGACATTCTTGGGTTGGTTTGGTTAACATAATGAATAAATTAATTGTGAATGATGAATGGTCATGATTAAATTTAATTGGATTGAAGTAAGATATGGGATATGTTTGATTATTGGTAATGGGAATTTGGAGGTAGTAACAATTTTGAATGTTTTATATGTTGGTTTTTTTGGTATCAAATAGTTTGGGAATGAGATTTTGATATTATATCTATATAGACATTTATTTCCATGTTTATTTCTATCGAAACCCCACTCTAGTAAATCACTATGTGACGAACACCCAAATATTCATGAGGGAGGGTGTCCATCCCAAACATCCTATTGGGTGGATGGCTGGCAAGCAACCCACTCTTCCCCACTTCTTCTTATAGGTGGAAGTATACCAATATTATTTTTTATTGTTGTGGTTTGTGGGGAATATATATATGTGGGAGGTATCTTTTTCCCATGTTTCATTGGGATGACATGAGTAGTGTTTTCCAATGTGTCTTCAGGATGTGATGTTTTGTTATTTCACAAGTGTTTTTTGGATGTGATGTGGCATGTGGACTATGTGTTTTTGGGATGGATGTCATATTGTATGTGGCCTAAGTGTCTATAGGAGGGATGTGATGTGGTATATTCCCTTGGAATCTGAAAAAGGGATGTGATGTGGTATGTGTCCCAGTTTTATTCTGGTAGGGTGTGGTTTTGTGGCCACAAAGTGTGCAGGTAGGTTATGATGTGTTGTGTTCAGAAGAGGTTGGATAACCATGATATTTTCCATCAATTACTAAGAGCTTCTAATCAGTTGGAATGTGGTGTAAGGTACCCTGTTATTGATTTTCCTTATATTAATTTACATCACTTTCATTATTTATTGAGTTTTCCTTTATGAGGATGGGGGGTCACTACACCTGATTATGTTTATTTTGGGACATGTAAGCGACAATGTATGTAGTAACAATTGTTCATTAAATATTAGAATAGTATTTGTGTTTTAGAGTCTTCTTATGATGTAGATTGATATAACTATCTAGATAAAAAATTGGATTTTTCCTTTTCTAGAGATTAACATAAAATAATCTAACTCATGTTGAAAGGCTTGTTAACATGTATCATGTAAAGAATAATTGTAGTCAGTGTTAAATCTTTTGTCCTCCACTTCTTGTATATTGTCAAGAGGATTACTATGTTCCACTTGTTCTTGCACCTTGGTAGTGGGGAATGAGGAGAAACCAATATTGTTATAGAAAGAATCCACAAAAATTTAAATATCATTGACCACATGTATATTTTCCATTTATTTACCATTAGGATGTCACACATCAAGACCACCAAGCTCATCTGAATTCTCCGCAATAACATTTTGACCTCTAAGAACATTCTGAATCTCACAAGGTCCATGATAAGGTGTTTTTACATATCTCATTACCATTTCTATCCGTTAAATTTTTTAAACTAGTGAGTGATCATCCTTAACACCAAATTCCATCATGAAGTGACCATGATTACTGAAATCACTATAGTAAATGGTGATATTTTATTAAACAAGTTCCTTGAAGAATCCAAAGTTACCATTTTGGATCCATATATGGGAAGGTTAAGCATATGACACATTGACCTCAATATGTACCCTTGAAACCGTGGGTCTAGAATGATTCCTCGTGGAATAGTCAAACATGAGAGGGATTCCATAAGGTATGAAATCAGAAATAAAGATTCTAGTTTGATGAAGTTTAGTGGATGTTATGGTAAGCCAACCCATAATAAAATGATTGGGGACTCGATGCACGGATCAGATTACGTATTCAATTTCAATACATTCATCAAACAACCTAGGAAAGACCATCAATGTCTCAAAAAAATTCTATAAAACTATTCATTAGAGGATAGAGAATAGATGAAATTAAAATCACACAATAATGCAATATGTACTCCCAAAAATCAAATTTAATCATGAAATTACCGTATGAAATTCAATGATAACCTGCTCATGAAATTTTTTTCAAGGATACTAAAATATAAATATGAAGAATGAATGTTTACCTTGTGGGATCAAAAATAGATCCTCAGATGTCCTCGATTTCGAATGTTCTGTGGTTCGATACATGAAAAATAATTTGTGACAACATCCGTATCAGGCTTATTCCTTTTGAATGGTCTTCCGAAAACAAAATTAGAAAATGAATAAGAATTTTTGATATGGTTTCTTGGTTGTTCACTTAAGAGCAGGCGCAACATCTGTGGATCCATGCATTATAAATTTATTAATTCTACTTATATCCACAAAATTAATGTAAGGGTAAAATGGTCATATTCCAACAATAATTTTTTTTATTTCATTCATTTTATAAAAATGATTTATAATTTAATAAATTTGAGTGGTATATTATTCCCTAATTTAATAAATTATTTCCTAGAAATTTAATCTTTATCATAGTGATAAATGTTTTGAAAGAGGAAAATACCATTTTTGAAAACCCACATCGTAAAAATTATTAATAAATAGTTCTTTTTAAATTTGATAAAGGTACCTTTGAATGTAATAACATAATTAGATTTCTATGTATGATAACACTGAGGGTTAGTGAAAACATTGACATGTAACAGAAAACTAAAACCAATTAACTAGTTGATTGTGATACAGAAAAAGGTATGGAGAAGGTCAATGACCATAATATAATAAATTTGTTATAGATAAAATGACCCTAAATTCTTCGAAAATAACCATAATTTGGAAAAAAAATATGTTTACTTTTATAGAGTTACAGAATATCTTTATTATCTCGACTAGGAATATAAAGAAATATAATTTCATGAAAATAGTAATTAATTTTTACTACAACAGCATATTGTTCTATAAATAAGGAGAACTCAAGCTGAATTTTTTGATTCCTAAAGAATTATAAACATATAATGGATCTCATAATTCTCCAATGAATATAAATATATTATTCCTATATTTTACTACATTCAAAATGGTTAGCATAATTTATGAAAATCCGTTAATATATTATCCTCTACAATTGAACAAATATTCTCAAATGCTTAATATAGATCATTACATAAATAAATACCCATTCTAATATCCTTTAAATGGAAGACTATTTGAATCACAATGGTTGTCTATTATGCTTCATCACAGAGCTACAAAAAATGAAGATCATTTATATATTATTATCCTATTATGTATATATATACCTTGACCAAATAAAACATCATACGAATTTTCATTAATCACCTCTAAATCCAAAACATTTTATCCTTTAATGGGATTCCAAAAATTTAATACTAAGCAAGCTCCATATAAGTCTTAAATTTTTTTACCAATTCATAAAATTATATGATTATCCCTAGAAATTTAATTCCAAGACACTTTAGCATTTTCCAAATATAAATCACCTAATAAGGGATATAAATCCATCAATCATGTGGTTTCTAAAATATAATTATATCATTAAATCATTTTTATACGTTATCGTAACCATTTAATTGAAATTGCATATTCATAAGAAAAAAAATATGGAACAACTCATATATTTATAATTATTACTTTATCAATAATGAAATTTATGTACCACTTTTACAACACTACTCTAAAATACTTACACAATAACACATTAATATTTACAAATCATTAATTTAAATACCCAATGTCTTTCCAGGTCCCAATAAATTTAAAATGTATACAATTTAATTCAGTGTAATAAATCCCATACTAAATAATATTCCTCCCATTTCTACCTATTAGATATAATAAATGGAAAATTAGTGGTGGCTATTTTTAAACTATGGAACTCATAAAAGGGAAATATAATGACATTAAAGAAACAAATTATAATTTTTACTTAATTCTATATATTATGAATTTCTAGAATTCATTCAATGTCATTCATGATAAATTTCATCACATATACACTTATGGGTATTTTTCCCCATTATCATTATTTGTAATGAGATAAAGAATTTAATAAATCATTTCCCTCTAGGAGTGTCAAACTAGGTGCATAGTAAAGATCATTTTTTGTACCGTGTTACGCAAAGTCAGGATCAAACACATTTTCAGTGTTTTTCCCCTAGGTATATTTTCTCTAGAAACACGTTCACATGTAGTATCCAGACATCGATATTGTTTCATTATAATTTAATTAAATTATACTTCCGAAAATATAGGGAGGTTATCCAATAATTATTCTTATCACTAAAGTTTTCACTAGTGATTTGTAATATTATTCCCAAAAAAAATAATTAAAAGTTTTCTATGATACCAACTATAACAAATGTTCAATTTATTACACATAAAAAATTGATTAATTACATAAAATTACACATAATACAACCCAAAATATAGATACATCGGTTGTATTTGGGAATTAGGCACATAGGATAACATCATAAAAATGGGATACAAGAACACTATTTAAAACATACATAACATGATTCTAAAATTCCATGTAATTTTTATAATTACATTGGATAATGTAGGGATTGACATAAGAAAAGAGAATATATATAAATCAAAGTAAGGGAACAGACATGGAATTTCATGAAGATAATTATACATTTAAAACAACGGGCATGTTATTGGTAATAAAAATGATAGGAATCATAAAAATGTCAACAAGACATGATATATATTGATAATCATTAAATGGAAAATTTGGAAAAATCCTAAAACATATAATCATAATCATAGGTCAAGTATAAAACTTCACAGACACCATGGTAGAAAAATTCCTATTAATTTATCAGCTTCTCTGCAAGTCACAGTAGGATATATTATGATATTAAACATTAACCAATTCATTGGAGTTATATATACACACATTAAGCATATTAATATCATTCTCATTCTTCGGTCATGCACATAAATCCTAAAACATGGATTCATTCATCATAATAATGTAATCGATGATTAATGAGTATGGAATGCATATTTGTATGTCCCCATTAAAAAATTACATGTACTTAAATGTGAAGACTCTTTAGGGGAAATGGTTAGGTTATTGACTACACAATATTTGTGGAAATGAAAATTATTGTGAAATTTTGATTTCAAAATAATGTAACATACTATTTCATAATAATGGGTTGATGAGAGAGAAATTTTCCTCTAATCACATTGAATAAAAATGTAAAATAATAGGGTAAAACTATATCACAACATTATAAATTTATAAATATAAGGTATAATGTAACAGATTTTGCCATCTCTATTTGATAAATTTCATTATTGGTTATTGGAAGTTCTCAAAGGAGGTTCAGAGGGAGTTTTGAGTAGTGTGGTTGTTAAATGTTTGAAACATAGTGGTTACACATCATGTAACATAATTTCATAGCATGAATTTTGGTTTCACAAATTTTCCTGGAAGGCATATGAATCCGAGCAGTTTTACAAGGCATGTACTATTTCAGGGTTTGAAAATTAAATAAATATAGAGGTGATGGAATTTTCATTGGAAGAAGACCTTGAAGGATTTCACAGCTTCAAAGGGGCTTACCTGTCATGTAATCCTGAAATGCTATAATTTTTTAAAATGTTCTAGCTACTCAAGCATTCAAAATTACTATATTAATAGTTTCCTCTCTAATTCAATATGAAACCCTGATTCCATGAAGAGTTATATGAACCCTCTTCCATCCTTGTCGATCATTTGATCATTATAATAATTTATTGGATTTATATGGTGACTTGAGGAATGATATCCCTTAATTTCCTTGTAGTTTCCCTCAGTTATCTGTCATTATTTTCAGTATCTCATAATCATGTCATGGTGTTTTATTATACATGATTACAAATTGGTTCTCTCTTGGTTGATGATGGTATGGTGGTTCAGTGGAATCCTCAGATAGATGCAGATCTTTTAGGATATGTGATCAGAGGACTGTTACATGTTGTATTCTCGAGAATAGAATGTTGACACCCCTTCATGGTAGAGAGCAACTTGTCTCTCATTATTTTTGAATAACATGTGAGGGGGGAGGGGGGTAATTTTTTTTACCCTTGGATTATGTTAGGGTTAACATTATCATTGATAAATAAATCGTTAACTGAATTGAAATGGTAGAAGGGATTATTGCATGATTTTCACTAATTTTCTTATAGTTTATGATGTTGTTACTATACAGGTAGAACGAAAAAATAAAAATAGTTGTTTTTAGTGGGGTTGTTTGTGTGGGTTATATATGCTGTGCGTGGTTATATGGTTGTAGATATTTTTATATTACCCTAAATACAAACTAAAAAATCACATATACCAGAATAATTAATGGATGCCCCATGATTTTATATCTTATTTAATAACCTCTAAATTAATAATTGAAATTAAAAATGATATTCCTTATTAAATCATGAATTTATAATTTTTTTGATACATTTGTAAGCACTGTTGTGTGTTTTTCGTGGGTTTCTTGGTTTTTTACATAGGGATAGATTGGAGAGTGTGATGGAATATCAAGTTGGGGAATGATTGGATATTGAATGGATGATTACTATTGAGTAGAATAGCTAAAATCAGGTTGTGATTTGGTTGTATTGATGGATGTGGTTTATAATTTAGGACATGTGTTTGTTGGTATGAGTAATTTTCCAAGAGTATCCCCAAGTCAATCCTTGGTTTTGATTCTGGTTCAGTGTTGTGCTTGGTAGATTCTTGAATAGTAATGGGATGGATGAATAAATAATTGATTCGTAAATTTTTAGACATTCTTCAATACATTTTTTAGACATAATGAATAAATGAATTATGAATGAATAATTAAATGTTTAAATTAAATTGATTTGATGTATGATTTGGGTTATTGTTTGATGTTTTATATTGTGAATTTAGAGTACGTAATGGATTTTAATGTTTTATAAGTTGTGTTTTTCAAACTAATATTTTGGGAGGGAGTACTTGGTAATATATATATATACATACAATTATTTTCGTTTTTGTTTCTATAAGAACCCCACTATAGCTGATCACTATGTTCCGAACATCCCCATTGTTACGAGGATGGGATTCCTTCCATAACATCCTAGTGAGGGGATGAATGGATGGCTACCCAAAGTTATTAATCCTTCTTCTTGGTTCCTGAATACCAATATTAGTTGGGATGGTTGTTGGTTGTGGGGATTATGTATATGTGGGTATGTTTTGATTTCATAGGTTTATTCGGGATGCGATAAGTTGTGTTTTTTCAATTTGTCTTCAGGATGAGATGTGTTTTGCTTTCACAAGTGTTTTCACGATGTGATGTAGCATGTGGCCCAGGTTATTTTGGAGGTATGTTATGTGGTATTTGTAGTAGGTGTTTTCAGGAGGAATTTGATGTGTTATATTTCCTGTGTGTCTACATAAGAGATTTTTTGAGGTATGTGGCCTAGTTTTCTTTTGATTCTTGTGGATGTGTCCCCTTGTGTGTGCAGGTATGTTTTGATGTGTTGTGATCAGAAGAGGTTAGATAACTATGAAAATTTCTATCTGGTCATGAGAGATGCTAATCAGTGGGAATTCTATTTAGGGTACCCAATTATCGATGTGCATTATATTAATTTACATCACTTGCATTATATGGTGAGTGTTCCTTGTTGTGGTTTGGGGCCAGTATACGTGATTAGGAGATATTTCATTATACTATTTTCAAATATCGTCACTATCTTGATTTATTCATATATGCATGAGAGACTTTTGTTTTCCTTCTAGGTATGCCTTTATTCTCACACTATTTATATAAATCTGTTTTCAAGTTACTAGGAGGACATCGTGAACCATGCTAGACTTTAATTGCTCAGATATTGATAGTTATTTTGTCTCCTACTAGAAATACATTTGGTATGTACTTTACAAACATATTTGGTATCAATTCTATTTTAGAAATTAATTTTGGATGGATTAGGATTTATTTAATATATATATATATATATATATTAGATTTTTTGGAATTAAACAACCTATCTCTTGTAAATTTTTATTTAAAAAGGTAAATTTCTTAGGTTTTGTGAGACATGAATACACTTGTTGCTAGTCCCCACCCCAAGGCTTACAGGAGGAGGGAATCGTGGGTCATTATATCCCTTTTCTCATTGCCTTCCCAGCAGGGGAGTCTATAGTGGTTGCGGATCTAGACAAAATTGTATCCGAGCAGATGATTGAGATATAGGATGGAGTTTGAAGTTATGCACATTCATCATTTCATTGGTTGGTAGGGAAACATTGTCAGCTGATCAGGGTGCATGACATAGGATAGGGAATACAGACTGGGACATATGATTTTATATCCACTTGTGATTCGATACAGGGAATCTCATCCTACCAAATAACTAAGTGAGGATATAGTATTCATTGGTTAGAGACCATAAGAAATGTACATACATCATAATGAAATATTTTCATATTTGATATTGGTGTTTTGGGATATCTGAAACTGATTATAAAATGAGATAAATGTGATATAATAAATCTTAAAAAAATTCCATACTACTCAGTTTTAATAATTAATTGTTTAAATTTTAGCTATGGCACCTGGTCGTCATCATCATGTGGCCCGAGTAATGGAGGTTCATTAGGATGATCTAGTAGATTAGCATATGCCTGATCCATTGGAGGAGGAGGAATAATGGATGATAAATTTACATTATTTGTAATAGCCATGGGAACGAATGAGGGTTTTTTTTGAACATGGATATGCAGTACTGACACGAGGACATTGAGATGACCTTCATTTTGATCCTTGATTCGACAGATTTCATGGTTCTTATGGGAGTGAGTCAGATGTAGGGATCGAAACGTCAGTGGTGGACACTTTATTTATGGGGAGGGAAGAGGAATATTTCTTCTGGGTCATATTTCTGATGGAATTTATAGGGGATTTCCGTTCATCAAACATGATGGCTAAGAACACACATTAGATACTCTTCCATTAGTATGTGAGTATGTCTATGTGGGAAATTGGGACCAAGTTCAATGATCTTGTTCTCGTTATCCCATATAACTTTATGGATGATGACTCTCATGAAATATTAATTGAGGTGGCCCTACACTTTTATATATAGTGTGATTTTACTTCTTTTATGATAAATATGTTTAGTTTTGTTTCTTGTTATTTTTTTGACTTTGGAGATTGACACTTTTTTCAAACCAACTCTAACCCATTATACGTGACTATAGGTGGAAAGGATTCTCGTTATCATCTTTTAGAGTATGCCAGTTATAGTTTGGACCAACATGTTTGATGTATTCTAGAGGGATGTAGAATGATGATGGGACCACATAAGTCCCATGGGGATCTTTTCATGCTAATAAGAAACTATATAATTTCATTCTTGTCATAAATTGGTTGTATTCTATGCATGTTGTTATTGTCTGATTCCAGATTAGAGGTGTGTTTTTATACATGGAAGGTTGGTTTGAACTTTTTGTTGGTGAGCAGAGCTGTCAAGTGGTATGTCAAAATATAGATACTCTTCATTCCATGTTGTATGAGATGTAATTGAGATCAGTATATGTTTGGATGTTGGAGGTTCCAATAGTATTTGGGGAGTGTCTATATTTTTTTATTGGGGATGTTGTGGTTCAACCTTCAATACATGACGTTTAGTTCTGGATAGACTTATAGCCCTGTGATTTTCTAATTTCTATGGATCCATATCAGATGGAACCTTATGAGTTGCAGGAGTTGAGGATTCAAGTATACGATCTAATGAAGAAGGTCATTATCCGTCCATTTTTGTCACAACGGGGTTCTCTAATGTTGTTTGCAAAGAAGGCATATGGTATTCTGATGTTGTGAATAGACTACTAAACATTGAATCTTGAGATTTACCAGAACTATTACCCTCTTTTGAGGATGGATGTTCTTTTCATCCAGATGATAGGGGAATGTTGGTTTTCTATGATTTATCAGTGATATGGATATCAGCAGTTGGTGGTGCATGAGGGTGATAACACAAAACATGTTTTTTATACACGTATGCACACATAGAGTTTTTATTCATGCCATTATGTGTGAATAACTAACCAGGTATCGTAATGCAATTCATGAACATTTTATTTTGTGATTCACCTGACCGATTCATCTTTATAATCATAGATGATTTTCTGAACTACACTAACTCAGAGTAAAAGGGCATGAATCATCATAGAACATTCTTGTGGTTTCATCGATGCCACAATCTCTATAAAACATTGTCCAAGTGTATGTTTTTGATATGAGAGGTATTTTTTCATAGTCATGTGGTGTACCAGCGTGGAGTGGCATTTGACCTATATATGGATAAAGTGGTTGTTTCATGGGAATCACACAATAATTTAGTATATGTTCTTAGTTTTTTTTGGTATCATGGGATATTATCAGAGCTTTGTACATAATTTATCTCGTGTTGCAACTTCATATATATATATGACTAAAAGAGACTAATAGTTTTTTCAGATTGAGATGTTCTAGACAAAAAATAGTTATTTGAAGGTGAAATTGGTTAGAGCTCCATTTATCCAGTTTCCAAAGGAAGGGGTGATGTTGTAGGGGTTTTTTTATGCTTCATGTCCTGGTTTGGTATGAGTCTTGATGTACCAGCAAGAAAAAATCACTTATGGGTGTAGGAGGTTATGACGCCACGAACATAGCTATACCAACCATGATTTGATGTTAATAATAGTTTTTTTCAGGATTTTTTTGGGGATTAATTTCCTTATTGCGGAGAGGATTGGGGTTTTCATGGACCACAAGAGACTGAGGTATATTTTATCTTAATGTGAACTAAATCTGAAATTGTGGATGGGGATGGAGTTTCGTCAAGGATTCAATATTGAGAACTCCAAAACCCCAAGAATGTGGAATATTTTGGTGATTCATTGAGTAAAATGTCATAGAATGGGGTTTTTATAAAGTTTGTATATGCTTTGAAAGTGATGGTGGAGTTGGATGCCTTTCTCTTGGAACTAGGAATGGATGGTAGTAGAGGCTTTTGTTCTATATGACATTAAAATATTCTCTTTTTCCACTAGTCGTGGATTCTCAGTGGGGAGACTCAGAGGTGGAGGTGTTGCGTGATCATGCTGGAATGGGTGATTCTCTAGATGGGTGGTTGGAGGATGTACAGAATCAAATGTTGTTCTATAGGATGTATTTTTGTAACAATGTGTGAGGAAGTTCATCATCAGTTTCACAACTCACCTTTAGTGGTACACCATGTAATTTATAAAATTTAGCATGGCTTGTTGATTTAGTTTTTGTGGCATGATATGAAGTATACAATAAAATAGTTTGTGGTAATATTAATTTTCATCCTGCATGTAAAGTCTGATCATCATGTTCTTGGTTGTTTTTGTAGCCCTTGGATTCCCCCATGTAGAAGTGGGATGATATCATGATAGATTTAGACATAGGGTTACCAAGGGATCCGGGAGGCTATGATGTTAAGGTGGTAGTGGTGGATTATCTATCGAAATTGGATCACATCATTGTGATCAATAATTCTATTGTAGTGGATTTTGTAACCTAGAGGTATGAGGATGAATTGGTGTAGTTGTATGAATATTCTAGGACCATTTTATTAGAAAGAGATGTGTGGTATACCTCACGTGTATGGATGGGATTAGAAAATGATTTTGGTACACATTTATTCCTCAACACTACATTCCACCCTAAAAATTGGTCAAATGGAGTGGACTATCTAGAATTTAGAGGATATGTTGTTGGTGTGCTTCATAGACTTTGGAAGATCATGGGTATGACACCTGACATTGGTAGAGTTCTCTTTTAATAATATATATCATTCTTCCATTACTGTAGCTCCATTGTATGAATTTTACTAGAGATCATGTCATTCTCTATTGTAGTGGAATGTGGTTGGGGAGACAATTATTCATGGTCCAAACATGGTGTAGAGAAAGAAAAAGAAGGCTCATCTTGTTCATGAGAGCATGAAATTGGTGCAAGATCAAAAGAAGTAAAATACCAATCATGAAAAAGATGTTTCGTGTTTGATTTATGGGGCCACATGTTCGTGAATGATTCCCCAAGATGTGGACAGTTAAGGTTTGGCAGAGGGAGTAAGATTTTTCCATATTTTAATGGACCCTTTGAGGTTTTGGAGCATGTGGGAGAGGTTACGTATTATTTGGAACTGCCATCATAGTTGGAGAGTGTAAATTGATGTATTTAAAATCTATCATCTTTTTCATTATCCACATGATGTCTCCCATGTCATTAAATTGGGAGATATGGATATTGAGGATGACACAACTTTCGTAGAGTGTCCATTGGGGATCCAAGATAATCAAGATAAGGTGATGCATAGATAAACAATTCCTCTAGTTCATTTGTTTTATATGAATGGTGGATATGAGGAGGGTGCATGGGATAGGTAAGATAAGATATGTTCCTATTACGTGGACTTGTTTTGAGTTTTTCCATATTAATTTTATTTCAAATGAAAATTTTGATCCTCGATTTATGAATGAGTAATTTATTAAAAGGATTGAAATGTGTGTGGTAGACTTGATGTGTGGAAAGGGGGGTAACTAGTTCTTAATTGAGATGGAGTAATTATGAGAGATTAAGCACATGTAGGTGTGTCAATGCTAGAAAGAACAGATAATATCATGACATGAAGTTGGAAATTTCTGGGTTTTCACATTCAGATAGGGTGGTTATTGTGCTTGTGTGGTGTGTCCTGTGGCCATTTGGGATGACATGATAAGGTCTGGTTACAAGTGTAAGAGGTGGTGCTACTGGATGTGGGGGATTCAACTTTAGATTTCAAACAACCTTGGGTGTTTTGTCATCGAATCTTTAAGTGTGTGGCTATTAGAGGTGTTTCATGTGCCACAAGATTCATGAAATCTATACTACAGGTTGGTTGTTTGAACTCCTTTTTATCCTTGGATTTGTTTTTGATTTTTGAGGATAAGAATAATTTGAGAGGTATCTAATTTTATAGTTTGTGACATTCCTGAAAATTACATTTCAAATGTGGTCATTGTGTGTTCTTGGAGGAGGCCCATAGTGTGTTTAGAGATGTTTGGTGGTTAAAATAATATAGATGGGAGGTTATACATTGTGTTACTTAATTTCATGATGTGAGTTTTGGTTTCAAGTATTATCCTATAGAGCATCATGACATGAAATCTATTTTAGATCTTGTAATATTTTGGGGTTTTCATAATAAAAAAACAAATAGTGGTCGGGTTTTTTCGACATAATTGGACCTCATGGGATTTCACCATGGGGAAAGGGATTTCACATCATTTAATCCACCAATTCAAAAATTTATCATAAAATTCCAGGTACTTGTGTTAACAAAAATTAAATACCTTAAAAATTCACTATTCTGGATAAACCATTCATTCCCTAAGGATTTCTTCAAATCTCATTCTTCCATTTTCGATCCATTGATCTCAATTTTCATTTCATGGTGATATATAGGGATCTGAGGGTTTTTGTCATAATTTCATAGTAGTTTCCCATGATTGGGTCTTATTATCTTATATATCTCTTTTTTGAGCCCTGTCTCGTGCATATCGCTGAATTATAATGGCGTATTTACCGATTTTTATTGGTGCATTGTTTTTGTGGCATCCTTAGATGGATGTAGATCATGCGGGTATGTGATCATAGGACCATAACAAGTTCTGTTCTCATCAGAAAAACATTGACACAGGTTTTGGGTAGGGATTCCCTTGAATCTCTATATTTTTGCATCACGTAGGGGGTTATTTTGACACTTTGGTATTATTTTTGTGCTAATTTCATCGATGATATAGAACTGTATTATGGAATTGAATGTGTAGAGGGGTTTATCGCATGATTTTCACGACGTTTCCTATTATTTGTGATATTTTTATTATATAGGTTTAGTGTCTCACTAAAAATTGTGGTTGTTGGTTGAATTTATTGAACTACTAATATCGGTTTTTTGTGGAACTTTCATTGTGGACATTGTTGTATAACCCTAAATGGAAACTAGAAAATCATATACCCTAGGGTAATGAATGGGTTCCCTGAGATTGTAATGATTATGTGATAACCCTTGAATTAAAAATAACTAAATAGGATATAATTTATTCAATAATTTATTTATATATATATTTTTTGGTTTGTGTGGTGATATGTTTGTAGGAACGATTGTGTTTTTTTTGTGGGTTGATTGGTTGTGTATGAAGGGATGGTTCAGAAGGTGTGATGGAATCTAAGGTTGAGGGATTGATTGATTATGGAAGGGATGCACTGTTCTTTTCTGCTGGGATTCAATCGATCTGTGCTTTATTTATGTTAATGGATGTGGTTGAGTGTTGGGGACTTGTTTCGTATGGTATGGGTAATTGGCCTAGAGTTTCTCCAAGTTTGTACTTGTTTATTTTTATTACCATGTGTTGTTCGTTTTAGTTTCCTAGATAGTAATGGAATGGAAAAATAAATAATTGATTAATAATTTCCGAGGATGGTTTGGGATGGTTAGGTAAATGTAATTAAAAAATAAATTGTGAATTGGGAAAGGAAATGGTAAAAAAGAATTGGTTGGAAGTATGATTTGGGTTGTAGTTTTATGTGTGGTGTTGCGTATTCTTATATAGCAGTGAAGATGGATGTTTTGTAATATGGGTTTTTGTTAGAGAAACGATAGGTTGGGTAGGATTTTATGGTATTATATCTATATATATATATATGAATTTCCTTTTTTGATTTCTATATTCACCCCACCATTGTTGAGAACTATGTAACGAACACACCCATAATCACTGGGTAGGGTGTCTTTCTCAAACATCCTGCTACTAGGATAGATGGATGACCACAAGATCTTCACTAATATTAGGTGGTGGTACCCCAAGATTCTTCAAGCATGTTTCAGTTTTTGGGGCTGAGATGTCTGTGGGAGGGTTTTGTTTTCCCTACTAACGTTTGGTTCAAATGGGATGTGTTTTCCATTGTGTCTTCAAGATGGCATGTCTTGTGTTTTTTGGAGTTTTTAGGAAGTGATATGGAATTTGTACCATGTGTATGAGTGGGATATGTGATTTGGTATGTGTTCTAATTATCTACATTAAGGATGTGATGTTTTAAGTAACACATGTCTCTATGAGTGGGGTGTGGTTGTGAGGCCCATGTGTGTGCAGGCAGGTTGTGGTGTGTTTTTCGGAATATGTGGGAGTACTTTGATGTATTCTATTATGGTTTAATATTGTCTAATTAGTGGTAAAGTGGTGTGTAGTACCCAATTATTAATTTTCATTATATTTCCTTACATTACCTTAATTTTTTGGTGTGTGTGGATTGGTGATGATGGGGTAGTTAGTATACCAACTCTTGTATTGTCATTTACTTCTATTTTCTCAGAGGAATTAGTATGCTTAATTAACATGTGCATGTGAGATTTTGGTATTCTTAATGAGTATAATTTTATGATCACCTAATGTATATAAATGAGTTATAGGTTTTCAAGAGGACTTCATTAACCGTGATGGGCTTTACTAGCTCAGATCAAGACAATTATTGAATCGCTACCTTGCTAAACTTTTGGAACATTATTTAGAGACTTTGATTTTATAGAAGTTATATATTTAGCAATCATGTGGGATGCAATTTTATTTCTTATATATATATATATCTTTGAGTTATTTGGGATGAAAAATGTCATCTTCTGACCATGATTCTCTAAAAGGTGAAATGTCGCCCATTTTGTTTGAAATTTTTACCCTTGGTGCTGGTTACAACCACATTCCTAAATGGAGTTTTAAATCATGGGACATTATATAAATTTATTCATTTCCAACCTAGTATGTGCATCATTTGAGAGAGAAGGTTTTGAAAAATAATGGAATGAAAAAATATTTATATTTAAAATAGTTATAATAATATTTTTGGAATTGTAACGGGTGTACATAAAGCATTATTGGAGGATTAATGAAATTGAAATAAGTATATAATCATTTATAAATTAAATGGAAATTAAGGATAATTTGGACGAAAATTTTTCAATGTAAAAAATAGAATATAAGAGAGAGAAGATAAAATATTTTCTTGAATGGAAATGAGAATAGTGTAATCCATTATAGAATTTCTACATGGTATCAAGGTGGATAAGGCATCTTTGAATCATATTGATAGAAAAATTAGTCTCTCATATTGTAAAAATAAAAATGAAATTATTTTTTATATGGTAGTAAATATAAAAACTTGAACAAATCGGAGTTTATAATCATATCAAAAAATAAGTGCACGAACAAAAAAGGATAGTGAATGATCCATTACAAATATTTTTTCACAGTAACAGATGTACATAAAGGATCATAGAATGTTACATGAGTGTGAAATAATGATATAATTATTTTTTTATTAAATTTACATTAAGGGGAATATATAATAACAAATCCCAACTTGAGGAAATGGAAATTCAGAGACAATAAAATAAGTTCTTGATAAAAAGAAGGTAGTGGAAGATCCCTTACTAAATTTCACTTTGAAATGGGTGTACATAAATAATCATGGGAGTTCTAATGAAAGTGAAAAGTTTATATAATTATTCATAAATTAAATGGACAAATTGGGTTGTATGGAATAAAATTTTCCCACTTATGAAAAAGTAAATTAAGTTACAAATCAAAAAATAATTTCTTAGATGGAAATGATAAGAATAAAATTAAATACACAAGTTATGGCTTAGTAATAGCTCTAATAAATTTCAAAATGATATTGGATAAATGTTATCTTTGTAAAATAACATCAATTTTATAGTTAGTGAATTATTATAAATAAATAAAATTGTAAAAATTTGTAATCAAGAAGAAAAATTCCAAACATGGTGCTTATATTGAATGGACGAGAGGAAGGTGAGGATCTATTTCTAGAGTGTGCGATTTAAAAAGCAGGAGATGGAATTATTACAATAATGGATGAATGAGAGGTCTATATCTAATGAATGTGAAATTATGTACATGCTACATGGATTTTTATTGATGAAAACTGGGAGATTGGGTTGGTTTATATAGGAAAAGTGTGGGATTTCTTTATTAATTTGGTTTCGGAATCTATATAATAAAATATCCATAACCACAAATAATACCTTGAGTTTTCCCATGGTATATGCTAAATGGGAGTTGTTTTTACTATTGTATAAGTTCAAGGGATGAATTTATTAAAATAATTCCCTTGATTATGTGGAGGTGGGTAACACTCTTAATGAAATGATTTTAATAACCTAATATTTATTATATGTTTTGGAGGATTCATAATGGATTAAAAAAATAATCCAAAAAAAACATAATATGAAATCACCTCAAAGGGAAAAATATATTTAGTCGTTATACTTATATATAGTAATTATTAAATAATTTATTTTTCCTTATGATGTCATAAAATAGAAAACATATTTATACGATATTTTTTTATCCTAAAAATTAATCTATCACATAAAATTAATAATAAATCATTATTGGATAATTTCGACATTTTGATTCCAAAAATATTATTTATTTCATTTAAATATGTTTATAAAAATTTATGTTTTAATTTTTAAAATAAAATCTACATTTATTAATAAGTCATTGGTCTGTTGAGGTTAAAATATTTTGAACGCTTCTACAAATTATAAATATATTAAAAAATATATAATAATTTATATTTGAAAAATATTATTTACTAATAATTTTTTATTAAAAATTTCCGAAGATAAATTATTATTAAAAATAAATTACTTAATTTATTTTTAATTTTAACAAAAAATACAATCAGTGGTTTATTTTATGGAAATATAATTTTTATCAAACCAATTTCATATTCTTTTATAAATTAAAAGAAATTTAGAATAGATATGAAAATTATTTAAATTAAAATGAAATACAAATATTGATAACAATAAGTTTAGTTTTTCAATATTATTTTTTAAATTATTTCTTCTGTTAATCAACATAATTTTTGTTTACCGTGGTAATTATTATTTACTATTGTTACTATTCATATTGCACAAATCATTAGTAGAAATTTTTAATTAATATTAATTATGATGTTTTAAAATAGTAAATCCATTTCCTCATAATCAATTATCACTGGTGGATGTATTTAATTTTATATAAAACCATCAAGCATAATGGAAAGCTATTTTTCAAAAAAAAACAATTTTAAGGAAACAATGATGTTACTTTAACTATATAACTAAAAATATTTATTATATGAAATTTAATTAATAAATAATTATATAAAATATAAATATTTCATCTATATCATTTATAATTATGGTTTATTTAAACTAATAATAAAATCATACATTTTAATATAGTTTTCAGATAAATGAAATTTTTACGAAAAAAAGCATATACAAAAATATCATATACTGATCATTTAAAAATAAAAAATTAAATTAAATTTAACAAATGATTATTTTTCTACCTTTTAATAAAATTAGAATAATAATTATACTTTCATATTAATTTAATTATCTATGAAATGAAAATTTTATTCAAAAATGGTATTTTACACTATTCACTGAAAAATTTAAATTTTCCAAAAATCCCAAAATTTCACTATATCATAATCTTGACATGACTATATAAAAATGGTTCTGATTATATTAAATAAATTTTATAAATGTTCGAGATTATAATTATAATTTCCTTTTTATAAAAATAATCAAAAATATTTTCTGTTGAAATCATGATTTTGAAGAACCAAATGCCATTACAAAAATTTATTAACTATTTAAAAATAATTTTTCAATGTATATAAGAAGTATATATATATATATAATAAATTATTAACTGTAACATATATTAAAAAACATAAAGATGGTTAAAATTGTAATATTCAGACAATCATTGTTTGTGTGGATTTTTTATTGGACATATTTTTCTCATTTAAAAAGTCACGGTGTTATAGAATAAAAATATATGGTGAAATTTATAAAAATCAAGAGTTGAACAGTTATCATGATGGATAAAACCTATGATTTCTAAAACCATAAACCATTTTTTCATTAATTTTGTTTTATATTTTTTAATATTAATTCCACAATCTCCCTTAGAGATAAAGAATGATTACTATTTAATTTCCAAATAAATGGTCAAGAGACATATGTCATACCTCAAGTATTAGGTGTTCATAAAGAAATATGAGAAAACACATAAAACCTATCACCTATCCAAAATGGAAACTACATCCCTCGGGGATTTCTATGCCCACATTTTTTTAAAAAAAACATGAAAATAATGTCATACGAATAGAGGATAGGAAAAAATATCATAGTAAAATATAAAAGGATTAATAATAATAATTGGATAAGAATCAAAAGAAAAATAAGAAACAACTATGTTGGATAGCCACTAATTGATCTGAGGAAGCCTCAGTACAATACTATTCAAAAGGGATTCAAAACGCCCTGAGGGAACATGACTGGTCTCCTATGGTTTGGAGAGAATCATGGGATTTGATAGAAAATGATGTTGTAGTAAAATTTATAGGTATTTATACTGTTATAATTTTCATGGAATGAGTATATCATTATTGTAAATAATTACATTAAATTAAACACCCATCAGAAAATGCATTACTTATGACCACTACATCTCTATTTATTTCACGTTGTGAACTACATGTTCACATTGTTATTTTTCAGATATGGATTTCAAAAATAGGCATCTGAATATATTCATATAATTAATATACTTTAAATTCCTTAATTCGCACCATCTGAACATATATTATAAATCCATAAACAAAAACTTCGTGCCAAATATACAACTCATTTCATGAACTTCAGTTCGCGAAATGAAATCATCCTTTATTCATATTCTTCCACCAAAACTCCATTGAACTAGGTATTTATTTATTGAATGACAATCAGTAAATAATAAACATATAGGTATGCGAATGATTGATCATGGTATTTACATCGAAAATTATTTATCAAATTTAGTTTATAGAAAAGGAATGTTCTTAATAATTCATCAATAAAATTAATGATAACTTTATACCCGTAAAAATGTATTGTTATCTATAATATGATTTTTTTATTATTATTTAGAAACAAATAAAAATTGATATGACATATTTTTATATGAATATATTACTGACCGAAGTACAATTGATAATTAATAATAATTAATAATAAAATTAGTTTAAATTTAAAAATAATTATTGCATATGAAAATAGTTTTCATTATATATTTATATTTATAATTTAAATGTAAAATTATAATATTAAATAATTTAAATTAGAATAAATAAAAATCACTTTTTTCATAATATAAAATTTAACATTTGTTATTTTTTGGTCCTTCCTAAATTAATAGATTTTATATGAATAGTTAAAAGGTTTATTTGTTTACAAAGTATAACTTTAATGAAATTATTTTTATATAAGTAAGACTATTAATCTTATTGTACTTTTAATTGATAAATAATTATTTTAGAAGTCTAATAATATATTTTAAGAAAATTTTTTATCTTATAATACCTATTTTGGACATCAAATAACATAAGTGACATTTTATTCTAATTTTTAAAATATTTTCCTTATTTTGTATGATATTAAAAACATAATGATGGTATTCAGTTGCATCCTGCATCAAAACTCATAAATAATTTATTTATTTAATAATAAATGAATTAATATACTCAATTTAAAATATATTGATAAATTAATATAACACATAACTTTTAATCTCAAAAACATATTTTCTTAAAAATTATTTTTATATCCTATGTTGGATAAATTTTTTCTCGTATATAATAAAAATTAATAATTTTATTTTATAAAATTATTTCATATTTTGAAACATAATTTTAAAATTAGTGAATATGGACAGTAATTTATTTTTTATTAAAATTATTTACAATGTATAAAAAATAATTTAATATATTAAATTGGAAAAGTTAAAAAAAATTACATTATGTGAAAGAAATATAATATTAAAATGTATATATATTTGTTTGGATTAGGGGTGGAGAAAACAGAACCCCTTAGTTTTTTTAAATGTTTGGATCGTTTAACCCTTGAATAGTGACATACCATTTTTTTAAAAGTTATCTGTTCTTCCAAAGTTACCCTTATCATGACTTATAAAAGAGTATCTCTTCCATCACTTCATGATACACATATACATTCTAATTTCATCTTATTTATACAATCATTTTCTCCTAATAGAATCACATCACATTTTACAAAGACTATGGACACAATATTTTAACCGATTCCTTCCATTTAAAAGGATATTTCAATGATAAATATCATATCATCAATTTTAGTGTTTCTTAATACATGGACTTACCATTCTGATTAACCCATTCCAAAACATATCTATCCTAATAAATTGTTATATTTATTGTTAATATGTAATAATTTTATTCTATTAATTGAGAAAGAATTATTCCATATTACCCATCTTCTAAAAAATCTACATCAATCTAATGTTCATACAATCAACAACCTCTACAAAATGATGTTTTCTATTCTTCATAAAATCCATTCATTTTTAGTAATAAGGAAGGGCTATATTAATGGATTATATTAACATTTAAAACATATAATTCATAAATTATATTTTATAACATAATTACATTACCTTTAATTCATTTAGAAATAGAATTATTCATCATGGATACATGTAGACTACTGCATACATAGAAAAATACTGTCATTTATCTTTATAACTCTACAAGGTTTGCTCTATGAATAATTTTAATTAATGAAAATAATTTTTAAGACAATTTTAATCATTTTTATCCATTAAATGAATATTTTATGCTGTTTTTGGCATCTATTTTGGAACCTCTATAAACATTGTTATTATGATTATAACATGAATGATTAAGGAATGTTATTTATTTGTTATATTATGATGTACTATTTTATTTCATATATATTAACTATTTATGGAAATGGGTAAATTATATTTAATATATTTATTTGAATACACATTTCTATTATAAAACAATCTAAAAATAGTTTTTTACAATTTTATTTCTCAAAAACCAAATCCCTGACATTCACAAAAAAAGGGGGCTTCATATTTTTTTTGAAAGAAATTATATTTCTATATTGAATAATCATATAATGATTGTATTTTATCCAAATTTATTGAAATGATAGTATAATTATAAAACATTTATGAAAAACAAGAAGAAAACCAAAACCTCAAAGAGTAAAAATAAACTACAACTGGGTAGTGTATTTTTGATATATGGTTATAAATGATATGAATATATGGTAATATAGTATAATAAGGATTTTATATTAGTGATTATGATAGTTATGTTCATTGTATATGATATTGGTGAAAAATTCATTAAATAAGATTTTCATTATGATATTAATTACTTCAAATTAAATTTTTTAGTCATTTTTTTATTTTACTCCATAATTTATTTAAAATCATGTGATTTTTACCTAATGTGTACCATCCTTATTTGTTGGAAAAATATTTTTTCCCCTGATTGACTCAATAAAAGACCTCATGTGTACCTCCGAAAACATTAGAGGTAGTCGACTAGAGGTGAGGTTTTAAGGATGTGGTATGTAAGGGTTATAAGCCATGTAATAGATTAAATAATAATAATAATAATAATAAATAACTAAATCTGATAAACATAAATATCATTAGAGTTCATGGAAAGGAAAAAACAACTATTTCAATAAAATAATTTTCTGAAATACCATATAAAAAACATACAACTTACCACATTCTAGGATAATAACATATACAAATACATAATCATTAAAAAAATACACTAATTCTATACATCTAATCCTCTCCCGGAATTATACAGAGACCCTTGAAATTTATGAGTAGTCTCACTCATCCATACATAACCCGATCCTAGCGAAACAATAATATTTGTCCATGGAGTCATATATAGATTATTCTTTGGTACACAAGTGCTATAACATCCAGATATTACTGTTATCACTACACAGTCGACCAACACCAAATGCAACCCCCAAAGTAAAAAGTATATAAATACTACATTAAGAGGTTATCATGATAAAAAGTTACATTATAATAATATAATATACTTCAACCTAAAACATAATAAATGGTTGAACACATGTATTGGTTTCACTATAGAAATAATTCATTCCTTCTTCATCTATTCTAGGGGTGTCATTGAGTATATCACAAACACCATTCCCACCATCTCTTTACCAGGTGTAATATACAGATCAATGGTCCATATAATAAGATGGGGGTAATATACTCATACCTAAGGCCCTATGTGAATATATTGGCCAGACATACCCCATAATTTATATATGAAACATATGTCCACCCAAGGGACATGCCCTCATTACAGATAACCATAAAATTGGAGGTCAACCAAAGGTCATGTTGACCTAGAGTATAACCTAAATAACATGAGTCCACCCAAGGGATGTGTTCACCCATGGTTTAACCATCATAAAAAAAATAAAAAAAATAAACATCTCACCAATATCAAAATGTAAATATTTATTTATAAATACAAATATTATATAATTTTAATTTATAAAAAGAAACAGAATCACATTTCAAAAACAATTATAAAATTCTATTTACATATAATTTTGAAAATAACATTTAATCCAATTTTTCCACATTTCCATAATTAAATGAATTTTATAATACCATCAGATCAATTTCACATCTCTAATACATATATATGAATATTAATTTCCTTATTTAATCCTTTATATATCCTTGATTCAAAATACAAACCATTATCATAAGTTAAAACATTACTAAAACTCATGAATTACAAGTCACAGTTAAAATAACATCAGGTCCAATTCAATTAAAAATGAAAAATAAATTCTATTTACTAGTGGTTTTGAAATTCCATTTCCCACCCATTGATTCAACCTATTTTCGTCTATAGAAAACTTATATTATTAGGCATCAATAATAAAAAATAATGTTATTTAAATTTTTTCATGTATGGAGACACAAAAATTACTACATTATTAACAAACATAGATATATAAATGACTATGGGTAAAATAAATGGGACCAACTACAATCATTTATAGATTTATAAATTATATGAAATGGAAATCAAAATTTCCATGTACCAATAGAATACATCCAAAATATTCCAAAAAACACAATCTTCTAAGACATTCATAATCATCCAAAATAATTAATTGTAAAAAATTATATATATTTAAGATATATATTTCAAAAAGGCCTAGAATCCAAAAACTCGTATAGCTTTCAATGCATGCATATTCATTGGCTAATGGGGTTTAAACCATCCCCAAAATACTCGCAATCCTAAATTGAGATAAATACCAATCCAAAAATAAAAATAAAATTAATAATTAATAATTTTAAAAATTACTATGAAAAATGATAATGAAGGAAGATATTACCAAATCCTTGAGAAACCATGTATATACGGAATCTCAGGAATCCCATACCCAAGGATCCATAAATTCCCTTGAGAATTGGTTGAATATAATATTTTTTTTAAATAAACCATGAATATATATGTTGATAAGATAGAATGATTGAATAGAGAGAGGAGATGATCAATGGAGAATAAAAGATGTTGACTTGAACCAAAAAAACTATATAGATCTTCCAAAAAACAATCATTTGGTTGCTAAAAGAGGGTCAAAGGCATAACATATCCCCTTATTTACAATGGTAAAATAAGAAGGATAGGGGGAACCCCTCAATGAACCTGATAGGACATGTTTTATTATTTCACTTTAATGCTCCCAGTGACATGTTGGTTATCTTCCACCAGCAAACCAGTGAGCCCTCTTTTTGAGTATGGCCACTGGCCGACACATCTGCCTGCTAGTGGCATGCCAGAAGCTGACATGTGTCTATAGTATAATCCACTCAACCTCCTCTTGATACTTTTTGAACCTCCTAACTTTTCTTTGTATCTATGTTACATTCCAAAAAACACAAATTTGAGTTTTCTAAACTCCCAAAATTTGATTACAATATTTTTTTAAAATATTACTAATATATTAATGAAAGAATAAAAAATCATGGAATTATATATCATTTTTATTCATAGGGGAACAACACAATTAATTTATTATAACATTCTATTCATGGTATTGAAAGATCTATATCATATCCTCTACTTAAATGGATTTTGATACTAAATTTTCCAAATGGTTCATGCATTTTTTTGCTAAACCAACTCCCTTCAGTGAGTTATAATCCATTTTTATGAAATTATATATTCAAATATAATTATAATCTACCATATAATTCAATTTCATGTATATTATATTCCTCTATAGATTAAAATTAACTTTTAATTCAAATATGTTTCTTTTATAAAATTTATTTATCAGAACTAAAGTAATTATTGGGAATAGTTTTCATCCTCTATCGTGATAATTATCTCCATTTTAACAAAATATTCTTTCTAATGTTATCATTTATATTTGGATCCCCAATTTTGTATTATTTCATGAAATAATAACATTTTACATTTATTATTCTCAAAGGGGTGATTTATTCCGTATTTTTACAATCTTGGTTTCAATTAATACATTTAAAATGGTTTTTTATACATGGTAAATTTTTTATTTTCCATTACATGTTTCCTTAAAAAAATTACGTCTTCTCAAGGATCTATTATATAAGATTATTTTAAAATTTATAAATTTTCAAATCAATTCACATCATGTTTTCATAAAAATCATCTTTTGTACATACGTAACATATTTATTAATGAAATTTTTAAAAATTAAATCTCAAAACGATTTTTAGTTTTCATTAATATTTTATAATTTATCTCAAAAATATTTATTTATATAGAAATTTAATTTACCGAATTCAATTATAAATTATATTTTACTATTATATGGTAATTATGATATAGAAATCCATTACAAACTTTTATATTAGTATTCAGAGAATGTTTATATTTTTTATGTGATGTTATTACATTACGAACCACCAATATTTCCATCCAATGATTGAAGTGTCTTCACTATGATTCCATATCTTCCTTTACTGAAAAAATTATTCATATATCCATTTCCATTATGTATGTGGTCTAAACACTATAGGCTATATTATCTTCGTTGATGGGTTTTTTAATTTGATGTTGTAGAATATCATTGTGTACCCATATATTTCTCATAAGTATAAAATGGTACATTTATTTGATGGAATTATGAATTTTTTTCTTTATGATAATCTATTTGAAATGGATATGTATCCATTTATCATTCTATATCATAATTACATAAATTTAAATGAATTAATTCTAGCATAATTTATATGTTTGGATGATGATATGCGGTATTTTATATGACACTGCAAGACATTAGTAAATGTTGAAGTATCATGAGAAAGTATGGTGGGGATATAATGGAATTTATTGCAATATCTTGTGAAAAATGAGCTCCTTCCACATTTTAATATAAGAAGAAAAAGTGTTTGTCCAAAAAGGCATGATCATAATGAATTTTCTCATAATATTTCCTATGCATATAAATTTTATACCTTTCATTTTCTCCGTCCATTTTATGAAATTTTAAATTCCCAATTTCCCACATTTCTATGATATTCTACATATTTATATTTTCGCTAATTATTTAGGATATTAAATCAACACATATAAGATAATTTATTACAGTTTTTCCATTTTGATATTTGAAACTTTTATTATATATTATTATGTGACTCTATTATTTCTTCTATAATATAAAAGATATTATTTATTTCTTATTAATTTGTTATTTTCCATGGTTCAACCAATATGACAATATTATAATCAATAATAATTCTCCGATGGATATAACATATTATTTCTCATAATGATAATAGAAGCTCAACCCTTTCATATGTTTATATTTCTTTATGTTACGAAGGAATGTAATATAATTGTTTGGTTAAAAAGATTGTCTTGTATTGAGAATCTATGGGAAAAAATAAATAATTTTATAGATTTAGTTAATGCATATATATTGAAAAAAAACATTAAATGAAAAATAAATTGTTTTTGATTGTTGATGTTTTATAAAAATTGAATTATTATATAACCTAAAATATTCAAGGAATATATTGTAATTATATATTTTATTTAACTAATGTAATTATGAAACATTCACATATGTTTGTCATCATAGATGATATTAGAGCCTATTCTAAATTGTCTTGGATAATAGGATGTTGCTGGTTTATGTTGTAAACATTATCCAGTGGTTATCGGTTGTGGATAATAGTAATTTCTTAGGCATAAATAACACTACATGTTATATTTTTTAATGAAGAATATAATTGAGAATATGAAGAAATAAAATAAATTAAAACCACATTAATAAGTCTGTAGGACGATTTCATATACTATATAAAACATTTTTATTTTGGTAAATATTATTAAATGTGGTTTTCTATGAAATTTCATCAGTTTCTAGATACAACAGTCATGATGACACTGTATAATATGTCAAACATTGAATAATAATCCTAAAAATACTATCTAAGTACCAAATAAATCATCACACTCGATCAGGATTTGGGGGAATATGACGGCACATCAGGGTAGAAACTCTATTTAAATATGATTTTTTATTAATATTATATTTAAAATACCTTATAAATTATATTTGATATCAAGTAATTATGTTGAGTAATATATTAGAATATTAACATAATGATTCATATACTTAATTGAGAGTGATTGTAACACCTCAACATATTTAAAAGAGAAAATTATATTTGATAGCACAGTGTAAACAATATAGTGAGTTTATTTTTTCATGATCCAAAAATATATGTTCATTTTTTATTACAAAAAATTGACATTTTAGAATGTTTTACATGAATCCTTGATATTTTTATTTTTGATAGTGTATTCAACATGAAACTATGAAATTACGTGTCCCCTAATATATATTACCATTATAACCTATTAGGTAATTTGAAGGGTATAAATAGTATATACTACTTTATAATATATATATATTTGTCTTAATAAATATTAATTAATGATAAATGATTAGTGAAAAATCAATCAATTTTTTGTAATTTTGTTTTCATCATTCATTTTTTTTTAAAAAATTATTTTAATTTGTTTTCCTGTAAAGAGTATTATAATAAAAAATTTAAACATTTTCCAAATTTATTTAAAAAATTGAATATTTTTTTAAATAATCATATAAAAATTTTAGGTGAATGTTATGGAAATTTAATATAAAATTTATTTTATAGTGAATTGTGAAAACTAACGTTTTTTGTAAAAATTATATTCTTTTTAATAGATGAAGTATTCTAAAAGTACCAATATGATTTGACTATGTTTTCTAGTAATCTATTTTTTATTTTTTTATATTTTTTCCACAGAATAAGTCAGAATATATATTATATTATTTTTTTAATATATGATTTTCTTTGGGAGTAAAAGGGATCTTTTTTTAAAAATGGTTTCAAAATTAATAATGTTTCTTCATTTTAGATAATTAAAAAAATCCCTAATTGAGAATTTTTTAAATTAAATTTATAATCTATATATAATTAAATATTAATTTAGTTTTAAAAAATTATTATTACTAGTAATGATGTTAATATAGAATAAAATGTTTATAAAAAATACTCTTTTTAAAAACCAATTTAATGGAACCTCCTTTAAGATTAATTCTAAATTAAATTACACAAAACATGTTACTTAAATTTGATAAAATGGTTTCCATATTTATAAACCAAAAAATTTATATTATCTAATTACTCTATCTTAAAATTTTACCATAATTATTACATAGAATAGTCAAAATTAATCACAGTTAATATGGTAAAAAGAGTATTGAAAGGGATAGAAGATTAAGCTAATATGGAAAAAATGTCCGTAAAACTCGTCTAAAACCAATTTTATGGACATATATTGATACTCAAGTCCTAATAAAATATATTATGTGTTTTTAGTGTCACTTTTACAAGAATTTGATTAATTATAAGTTAAGTACAGAAATAGACAAAAATGAAACATTTATCTTTTAAATTTATATAATGATTTTGGATCAAGAAAAAATAGTATATGTTCGATAATATATATTATTTTCAAATATAATTTCTTTTATATCATGAAAATTTATTTTAATTTTTTGGAGATGAATTAATTACTTTAAATACATAACAAAAACAAATGTATTAATTATATAGTTAATAATGTACTAAAATAATTGATTCTGAAAATATGAAACGTTGATTAAATTGAATGGGTTATTGTTTTCCATTATATTTTATATTAATGTATCATATTAAAAAGTTTTTATATTAATAAATTTTTTTCCATCATAGTTGTAATATTGTTTTTAATTCAATTTAAATCAATAATGTAAAAAATGGTTTTAAAATTATTTTCTGTAAAATATATTTTAATTAAAGATAACAAATTACTAAAAACACAAAAATATTATATATTATCTATAAACCATAATAAATAAATTTTATGGTATGTTAATAGACCAGTTTTTATTTTATAATAAATATATTTACCCTTAAAAAGGAAAAACTGCATTAGATTCGTAAAAGATAATGAAGTGTTTTTTCATGTTAGATAAAATTTTTAATGTTAATTTACAACACACATAAGATTTTTAATTAAAAAAATGATTTAATACATAGAATTATTGTTTAAGAAATATTTATTTATCCCTATTTTAATTTATTCTTAATATATACTAATAATATAAAGCTAGTTAACATAGTGAAAACCCATAATGGTTAATATGAGGAAACATTGATGTTATGAAAAAAGAATGAAACATGTGATTATGTGGGTTTTTAGGTTTTTATTGATCATATTATACCTAAATACTATCAATTAAAAATTTATGATCCACTTTAGGTAATATTGACCTCCCAAAAGTAAATGCATCTATTTATATACAATAATTCAACGCATTCTCATTTATAAAGGGGAACTCTCTCACTTCACTTATCAACACATATTAAACCATTTAGATCATGAAAAACAATACCAAGTAACCTCCATGAATCCTTCACCTCTATATATAATCATTATGTCTATTAAAATCCAAACACTCAAGGATTTTTTGAAAACCAAAGGAATATTCATAAAGAAGATGTAATGTTTTTCCAAAGAGCATTTTTATTTTAATTCATTCTCTACCGCCTTCAAATATAATTATAACATGATTATATAATAAGATAAGTATCATTTATAAACTAAAATTTGTTAATGTTATTAATATGACCAAAAAAAGTTTCCCTCAAATACGTTATGAAATTGTCATTAATATGTATGGAGGACTACCATCTCATGAATTGATGTTGTTCATTTTCCATTACCACCTCCCAATAGTAGGTATGACGATAGATATAAAGTTTATATATTATATTTATAACACAATTACTCCTAATTATTAATTATATCATATATATATATATATATATATATTTATATTCCATTCATTAAGGGATATGATAACGTCAATCATGTTTATGACATACTACCACCACCCACACCGATGTGATTTTAATCAGTAATGTGTTTCAATGAAAGAACATAAGGGTGAATATAATAAATAGATATTATATAAATATCATTTTTATGAAAATAATTAAATATATTTCTTTATATAAATATTATATATCATTTTCATTTAACCTTTTCACTCATTGAAAAAAAAATTAACATCATATATGGATGTGTGGACTGCCGCCTCATTGAAGAAATGAGATTCCATTTTTCACCCCCACATCACAAAAATGATATATATAAGTATATGAAATAAAAAGATATTTTATATATTATATAATAATCATTATAATGAGAAAAATAATTACTTTCCTTCTATCTATTATGATATTTTAAAAATTGAAATGTTTCTCATGAAAATGTGTGACCTACAATCTCATTCATCATAATGTTATTTTAATTTTTCATAGCGTTAATTAATTTTTGGATTAGAAAGTATAATTAATTTATTAATATAAATATTATTTTGGGATTATAATTAACTAGATTCTTTAATATTGACATCTTTGTCCATAGATAACCTAATATTGTTGTTTTGTACACATAACCCGAATATGGTCATATAATCTGACACAAACATATTTGATTAATTATTTATATATGAATTTTTTATTAATTATATAAAAGTAATAATAAAATATTAACATTTTCTCCAAAAAATATATAATTAACATAGTTTTTATTTATAAATATAATGATCAAGTGTGACTAATCTAACTCCATGAAAGGTTTTTTTTCACCTTGCTATTTTATTGATGTGATATGTATGCCTTATTCAAACCATATTTTTGATGGATAGTGTATGTAATTCCCATAAATTTATGTTATAATTAATAAAATTAAATTAATGCGGATTTACATATAAATTTTATGATATCTATTTCATTATATTTATGGTTTTAGTGTTTCAAATATTGTAATATAAATATGTCTCAAATTTATTTTTATTGAGATGAATGTTTTTTTATACACAGATATTCCATTCTGAAGAGTATATAATTTCTTATTGACATGTTATATCACAAATATAATTATTTCCCTGTTATTATATAACTAATTTATTGGAATTATTATATGTCTATTTCAATTCAATGTTACCAATGTTGTAAGAGTCTAATTTTACAATATCTTCCTTTTTTTGGAATATTTATGATTGTTATTCCAATGATGAAATATTATGATCTATCTCTCTAGAAACTCATCAATACAATTTTTCAATGTTATTATCATTAGAAAAAATTATTACCCTTCATTTATCCTCGTTTTTTGCACTTAATAGTATAAATTAACATTATTTTACAAAAAAAATATCATTTTATCAGAAAAAACATTACTTCCACAAAAATATTTTATAATTTTTATTTTTCAATTTTTCAAAATTTTTTTATCAAATAATGGAGAATGTATTCCTATTAAATATTTTTAAATAAAATTTTAATATTTATTTTTATGTTTTCAATGTTATTTTCAAAAAAATCCAACTGTTAAATGTTTTAAAGTTTTATTTTAAAAATAAAATGGTTATTTCATCAAAAATAATTTAATATAAATATAATTATAATTCCATTATAACTAAATAAACTAATTTTTTATTTTTAATCACCTATATGAATATTTTGTAATGAAAACATCCTCATTATTTAACTAGATAGATTAATATGGTTTTAATGAGATTATTATGGATGCTTTTTCTTTTCTATGGGTTAATCATGTATCAAATAGATTATTATAAAATACATTTATTTCCCATGATTTTATCATGTTTCAATGATATTGACCCAAAACCCATTTCATTTCAATGAGTTGATCATGTTATAAAAGAATAGTATTTTTTTTTAATAATTTATTGATTAAATGTTTATGTACAATATTAAATTTTTTCATGTAAATTATATATGATGATTGAGTATATATATCCTTGGGTGATCCTATTATAGATTATACAATTGGTGTACCCATATTAAATACCAAATCATTGGTTAATGAGTATGTTCTATGGGGAATTCTATTAGACATTTTAAATATAGTTATTTGAATTTGTAATGGTTCTATAAGAGTTTTATAAGGGTTCTATTACATGGTATTCCTTGACAAATATATGTTTTATCTATAATTTATATGGTCTTAGGTGGTTTCATTAGATGCAGATTTATATCACTTAGATTTTGATTAATTACACTTATAACTATTACCATTTTCAATTCCATATTCTATTATTTCATGTTTGATGATCCATGTTTTGAAGGGTTTAAATTTTATTAGGTTATACTCATGAACATTTATTATTTCAACATAACCTTATAATTTTCACATTCCCATTGATAAAATTATTTTTAAAATTATTATTCATTCTCCTATTGTGCATTTGAGATCACAATTATTTTTTCCCTTATCCCAGGTTATAAAAAATGTGATTGAATGATTTATTTCTATATGTTATTTAATATCGATGATGATGATTTTGACTAAATTTAGAATTGAAAATATAGGTTATGAGGGGGAAATAATAAATTAATGTCATGTGATATTTTTTATAGTATTTTTTCTTAAATATCTAAAACTATTAACCAAAAAGGACCTTGAGGATGTTAGCGATTCCTTTTTTTCTTATGATTTTAATAGGATTTGATTGAAATAATTGTATCAAAATTAGCTACATCAACACAAAAAATGTAAGTTTCATGATTTTATAATCTAATCAAGAAATGTGTTTTATGGGATCTTATAGTTGTTATCGATGTTTGATTTAGATAACCTTTGAGATTTTTATGTTATCAATTGAGGCAATATTAAATGAAATGGGAACCCTCATTGGTATATATTATAAAGGTTGATTATATGTTAAATTTCATAGAAACCCCTATTGTGGCTTTATGTAATGAGATCTTAATATGATCAATGACACTTTAGAAGATGACTTATTGGGTTGAAGTTCATGTAAGGGTTCCATTTAATTTAAATTATTCCATTAAATTTTTTGGAAGATGTTTTATGTTATTTAAAACCATCAATGCTTATATGTGTAATTACCCGACACCAGTTACCCAGAGTCAGTGCATTATTACATAATATTGGCCTGACACAAGGAATCATGTCCCAAAAGACCGATCTGTTTAGTATTATTGAAAATAAGATACATACATAAGTTCAACATTACAACATGAAATGAAATACAACACTACTTTATTGCATTTGAAATATTCAAGACTTCTAGATTATTCCTAAAAAGAACTCAAAACTATCATCTACATATCCTAGGAAAATGAACCATATGAAATGGGTGATCTCAAATGCTAAATAAGAGTAATAAATACAGTGGAAGATTACATAAAAATTCGGCATGCTGAATAATTGAAAACACATTTTACAAATAATAAACATCTACACATAATGGAAGGAATATTATATGAGTAAATAATGCAATACTAAAACATATTAATGGGTATACTACTATTTTAATAAACACATGATCTATTAATATTATATTCATAATGAGGGAATGTATAACGATGTCATTTTAAACATTTTTTCAAGGCCCTGTCAAAGACGTCAACAAATGATTAAGTCCTCAGCCAAAACTATATATCAAATTGGGAAAGGCCTTGTCCAATTCCATGTATGATTGTCTAATGAGACCTACCGAAGCATCATGGATCAACAGTAGGCTCCACACGTCACTTACTATCTCTAATACAATCCTCGTATGAAATGGTTAAAACATAACATAGACATTCATATTAAATCTACCATACGAAATGTAAATACTTTAACCATAAACTGTAAATGGTATAAAAATAACACATCCATAGTCTAACATGTTAAAAAACTATATATATAAAATGAAAGATTTGTATCATAATAAATCAACTTCAAACAAGGGTAACATTTATCAAATTATGTTTTCATAGAAGAAATCAAAACTATTTGAGAGAAATACCTCTTTCTATTTCGAAATATTTTAAGGGTTGTATATATATAAAATAATTTTTTTAAAAAATATTCTTATAATAATTTAACGGATGCGTCGATGATGTTATAATTTTGGAAAATAGCTTCACCCACTGAATAAGTTAATAATGTCATTCTTACCTTAATTTTATCGAAAAGGTCATAAAGATACTTTGTCAGAAAATGGTGAAAAGATTCCGTTAAAAACATATTAGTTAAAATAATGGTATAAATGACTTTGAACCCAATTCTATGAAATAGTAAAACTGATTTGAAATACATTTTTAAGAACACTTGGATGTGGATGATAAGGAGGTCCTTGTAGATACATTAGTATTAACAACCTTAGATAAGTAAAGAGATTGTAATATTAACTCTTACCTTGTATTTTTCATTAGTCGAGGATATGATAACCTTATTTATAATTCATAAATAATTTTTATTAAATTATACAAGAACTACATAAATAAATAGTATCTCATAAATGATCTTCATATATTAATTTGTAAAAAATATTCTAGTAGTATCATTGTTTTGGGTGTTAACTGATTCGTTTTCATTTATATGTTTTGATACGTAAGTAAATTTTTTATGGATATGATGTATTTTATTCATATCTAAGATGTTATTATGTTCTTAAATATAATTTTTAATAATAAAATGAAAATAATTCTTCAATGGATACGTTGGGGAATGAATCTCATCCCGCTCGTGGATGTGGTAATCTGTATGTAAGCACGAACTATACATGCATTTCATTTTCATTAAAAAGAGATGAAACCAAATTATAAATATGTATTTTATTATTCCAATATAATATAATATATTATATATGTTACATAATTTTATTAACACCATCCATTATTTGTTCCATGTATGATATTAACGAGTCATGTCACATTGAGTGGGTGGTAGTTCGCACATCCTCAAGTGAAATTATCATATATATACAACATGAAAATAATAATGTTTTGCTATGAAAGATTTATAAATAAGTATATAGATAAAATAAATATCATAAGTATCATATATATTTAATTCTACATCATATTGTCTATTATAATAAGTGGTAGTAGAATATTGAATAATCATCGATTCAGGAGGCAGTAGTTCCCCTTCCATAGAAACATTCTGTTCTATACCCATTAGATAGAGGTGTGGGTATTTTTATTTCAAATCCTTATCATAAAAACAAAATTGTATATTAATTATACTAGTGTACTTAAAAAATAAATGAATAAATATATTTTATGGGGATGTAGATGTAAAATAAAATAAAAGTACTTATGTGGTGATGTTAACTTTAAATTTTGTAACTCCCTTCATTTTGAACCAAAAGGATTCCTTGAAGTGGATTCCACCTATGTTATGGATTATATAAGGAAGAGAGGGATGTAGGGATATTAATTGGGAAGAGTCTAGATGATCCAAGGGGCTTGAGAGGTGTAAGAAATGGGTTAGATTTGAGGGCTTAATATAAAGTGGGGGATGGGCTCTTTAGGAATGTTTGGAAGTGTTATTTTATTATATTAAAATATTTGGTCAATAAAGTTACAAATCTCATTAATGTCAATGAAAGTATGATTCATGTTCAAAATTAAATATTCCAATAAAAATTGGACATGTTTGTGATATTTTTTTTAATTTTTATAATCTCATTTATTTAAATAATTCATTAATTAGGTTAACACTACATCATTATTGTGTTATAAATAATTTTATTCATTTTATGTCTAAAAATTAAAAACTGATACAATAATGTTGGAAATATTTTTATATTTAATATGAATATTTGTAGTCGAATAGATAATTTATATAACCACATGTAATTTTTTAATAAGTGATATATGTTTCTGTCATTTTATTCTTTACATTAAATTAATTAATATGATGTGTCAATAACACTCCTATGTGGCTCGATGGGGTCCCGAAATCAACCAAACGATGCCCATGGTCATACATGTGTCAGTAAACAGGGTTAGGACACGTTTTAGGTTCATTTAATTTTATTATAATATTATTTTGATACCCTTATTTACCGGATTTAACCTTTAACCATGTTAAATAAAAATTTTACCGAAATAATTATTTAGAATATATAAAAAGAAAAGTTCATTATTTAAAAATTTTGGAACTCATAATTAAAAATATAGAATCTATTTTTCAAATTTCATAACACTGATTTTGTAGAAATTAATTTAAAAATATTTCATGTTGTCAAAAACAAAATGCATGTTTTTAATAAGTAAAAACTATCAAAAGATTGACTTGTGTTTATTCACATTTTAAATATGAAATTACAAATAATGATATAAATTATATTAAATTATAAAAAAAGAATCAAATTATACTTTAAAACCACTCAAATCTAGAATGAAACACTATAAAGTATTTTGAAAAAAAATATGATTTAAATTAAAATTTTTTAGTTTATACTATTCATCCAAATATGAAAGTTATCAGAAAAGTGGAAAAAAATTACCAAAAGCTAATTTTGATATCATGAATCAAAAAATGAATTCTAGATTGAATAATAAATTTTATAAAATTTCAAAAAGTCGGTATTACTATTTATAAGGGCTAGTTTGATTGGTTGTGGTGTGTTAGAATTCGAAATTGTGTACAATGCATGCTATTGTATTATTCAAAGAGAAGAATAAAGTGGATGCTTGGGGTGTTACATTAATCTCTAATTAAAATAATTTTATCTTTGAAATTTCTAGAATACTACTATATAAAAATATTCACATGGTTCATCATCATATATTCCTCGGGTTCCCACATTGCCTCGTCCATCTTATGTTATCTCCATAAAGATTTCACCATATGAGTCATCCAGTTTCTCAACACTTGTTCTCTGGTGTCAATAATATTTATTGGTTCCTCACAATAAAAAATATCGATTTTCTGATCTATTTGATCAATGTTGAGTACATGTGTTAGGTCATGCATGTATTTTTTCAACAGTGATATGTGGAACACATCATGATCATTGGAGAGACTTGGAGACTTTTCTAAATGGTAAGCTACAACTATAATTCATTCTATAATTTTGAAAGGTCCGATGAACATCTAAATCAATATTTCATTCTTACTAAAATGTATAACAACCATACCTGTATATACATTCATGATAACATGATCTCCTACAAGAAATTCTAAATTTTTCCTAAGGTTATCGACATAGATCATTTCCTACTTTTAGCAGCTTTTATGTGGGTTTGGATAATCTACACCATTTCCATTGTTTCTTCAACAAGTGTTGGGCCTACGAGTTTTCTTTCACCAACATCATCCCAAAAAGTTGGTGTATGGCTTCTATTTCCATATGACACTTTATATGGTGCCATCGTAATACTTTAATGGAAGCTATTGTTATTGAAAAAATTCTACCAGAGGTAAATATTGATCCCACATACCATGAAAGTCAACTATTTAAGATCCCAACATGTTTTAAAAAGATTAAATAGTATGTTCTTATTTTTGTACAGTTTGATGGTGGTAAGCAATGCTCAAATGAATTTCAGTATCTATGGATTTTCGAATACTTTTCCTGAACCATGATGTAAAGCTGGGAACATGATTAGAAACAATCAATAGAGGAACACCATGAATTCTTAAAACATCATTAATATATAGTATTTCTAAATTTTCAAGTTATAAATATTCTCTTATAATATAAGAAAACTTGTTATGGTGTTCAATAAGAACCCATATTGCATCATTCCTTCTAGGATCCTTTGGTAGCCCGATGTCAAAATCCAATATAATATCCTTCCATTTACACTCAAGTATGGGAAATGGTTCTGTGACTCCTCCAAGATGTTGCCTTCCAACATTCACTTGTTGAAAATCCATACATCCTGTCACATATTCAGTAATCTCCCTCCTCATGTTGTCCCACAAAAAATGTCCCATCAAACCATTATACATTTTTGTGATACCAGGGTGTATAGAAAAATTTTAACAATGAACATCATCTATCAATTACTTTTTTAGATCACATGGCCATGAAACGTCACCTTCATATTCCATAAACTGATCTTCGAAATTTGGTCATTGATATGATGGTCCTGAAGAAATCCAACAACCATCTAAAATTTTGATAATTCTCTTTTTCAAATACAATATAAACAAGAATGTGATCCATGAATATAACAACAATAGAACCGAGATAATAGTGGAACAATAATTTTTTCAGATCTATGATAACCAATTTTGAATTTAAAAATGGTAAAGGAAAGACCAAAAACATTAAATGGACGTACATACTGGATAAGGATATTTTTTAGACATCTGCCACTCTCACCAGGACATGGGGACAACCAGAGCACATGTAAATCTTAAAAAACACCATTCACCTTTTAACTAAAAAATTATTTCAATGTGTGTAAAATGATACACGTTCATTATCGTCACCATATTCATCTTCTAGTAATAAATGAACAACTGAAGGGATCAACTTGTCATCATCGCCAATAGAATCGCGATAGCCCAATGGGTGATTCTCAGGTGAATGAATCCTTTAGATTAAAATATTTATAGGTGTACCATTAATCAACTCAACTAGGTGGGGGCACATGATATAATAGATAACTTATCGATTAAGTTCTTGGTTAAAATCGATAGAGAACTCCACATACCTCTCAAGAGGAATTCTCAAAATGTTTTCATGAAATAGCACTACAAAATCATCCCCCACATGAGGGAAGACACCATGAAAAGAACCTCAATAATTCTCATATGTGCCTAGTGATGACTGAAAAATGATATTACATAATTTTGGTAGTGGAGGACTAAAAAACCACAATGATGATCCCTTTCTCCATGAAAACCCCGGTAACTACCTTCTGGTTTCAAGAAACTCATTCACAGACTATAGAAATCGATGTGTTCCTAAAACTGAACCATCTCATACATACTAAAGACTTCATAAAAAATATCCATATATATGAAAAGGAACTCCCCTTCCATATCAACCCTTGACATGTTGATTGTATTAGAAGGACACCTCACACTGTGATCTTGCTTCTTAACAAGAAACGTTAATAATTACATCACATATGGAATATTCTTATATGGGAAACCCACATAATTCACAATGCAAGAAGAGTAAAATCAAATAAAGGAAAAAGTATCAAGAAAAAAAATATCTAAGGATGATTCAATGAATGCAGTAACTCATATAGTCATAGGTATCACATCCAATTTTTTTGGGGCTCAATCCACCGCATGAAGAAACCTTGTCCACACGAGACACCGTGAATGACCAATATATTATGAATCTTCTATGAACATAATATTACAATAAGATGATCATGCCCAACCTATATAACCTCCAATGTGAGATACTATTATCCTTGATGGATTTTGCTGGGCTGACATCACCCTTCAATCTAGATATCATTCCCTCATCTGATAAGAATGAGTTACATAAAAATTTCATTAAAATTTCTACATAGCTTCATATCGGTGAAATGGTTTGTGAGGATATGTACATTTAGTTTGTTTTTTTTACTTCCATCCCACAATGGTAGGACAAAAAATAACCCACATTTAAATCCACAGGCGAAGGATGATGGGACAGGTGGCCGAAACTACAACCTTTCTACTTAATATGTTCATCCTAATTCATCTTTTTCTCTAAAAAACTGCCACTACCCACAACTGAAACTGATTCATGGAAACATGGTTGGTTTCTATAATAGATCTCAACTATTATATCACAATTTACCACCTCATAATTGTTAATTATCTTGAAAAAGAAAAAATAATTTTGGATTTACAGCTACAACCACCATTCAAACATCTGAGACCTCATTTTCTCATCAAAAATGCGTTTGGGTGCATACTGAACTAGCTCGTCAAAGTGATTATCATATTCCATCATAGTTTTATCCCCATCGGGTATGTTCTATGGACACATTGCATAAGTAATATGACAAGAACTCATTATAATACATCTCATTGAAATAGAAAATAAAGTTATTCCAACCCATTTCAACTGGTAACCAACCGGCACCACTTTGTCCCACCAATTCATACTAGGACCTTCCAACATGAATGAGGAACATGTAGCCCTTATAAACTCAAGAGTATCTAAGAACTCCATTATCCAATCTATCTTCTCCAGGCACACGATTCTTCCTACGGATCGATTATACCTCCAAAAGGATGAGGACTATTCTTAAGATACTTCTAACTTATATCATTTATATGACCTGTTTCATCTTCTCTAACATATGTTGTACAAGAGCTCGATCCTCTTCTATAAACATGAATATCTATATCCATTATTTCCTCGAATAATTGATATTTTGTTGTGGGATAATTATCTCTAGAATCTTCTCTTGGATACACAAGCATTTTCATGGAGGCATTTTTCTACAAGAACCAATAAGCACAAGAAAATCCATCAATACCACCATTATAAAAATTTTCATCGAAAATAAAAAATCTCAAACACATAAACAAATTAAAAATAACCATAATCATCTTGATAAAAAGCCAAATGACCAAACTATATCCCCTCATCCAGTTTCCATACACATTATTTAGTATCTATGTCTCACCTAGAGGTGAATTAAAAAATATCCCAATATCCCATGGATACTCCAGTCCTTTCATGAGGTGTGTTGTCTATGTGCCCTACTCATAACAAAAATCTGAATATCATATAATCCATATGAAATGAGAAAAATAATTATTATTTGAAGTTCCTCTTGATCTAATTAAATGTGTTATTATGTAAAATGGTTATAAAACATATTCAATTATTTCATTTTATGATTTTTATTTCAAAATACAATTACTAATTGTTACTGTTGGTAATATTTCTTTTGAATAGTGATTACATAATTAATAAAAATATTTGAAATTAAGAAATACAACATACATAGAAAAAGAAAGAAATGGAATCAACTAGTAGAATTGCTCTATATGAATCCCATTTGATAATTCGTGGAAATGAGGTTTCATCATTGGTATTCAATCTTGATCAAGACCAAGCTGAGCATTAACATGTTAAGCTCTAATAGAACCTCATATGTGAGAAGGGGAAGTTGATAGAGATTACCACCCGATTGATTTTATCTGAGCCACCCCAAGAGTTTGTCACCATCACACACATTATCCTTAGGTTTTATTTGGTTGTTATAAGTGGTTATGTATGAATACCCTATCACTATGATTATGTGAATTATTTTTGTATACAAAATATACAATCATTTTATTTTGGTTACTTTGTAAATAATTTTTTATACACAAGTAATATTTTATGTTAATTTTCAATAAAGAAACCTATTTTGATGAATTAATAAAATTTTTATTTATATAATATTATAATAAAATATTATTAATAAAGTTATTTTACGTAATAATAAATGATAGATTTATTTTTATGAAAGTAATTGTAATTTTAATTAAGGTTGGAAATCAGTTTTTTGTCAATACCCATGAAATTTCAAAAAATATCCGTTTTTATTTTTAAATTAAAAAAAATCACATATTTATAATATTATTTTGATAAAAAGAATATTATATTTGAAATCAGGGTGTCAAAATTATCTGAGCATGATTTTTTCACAATTTTCTAAAATTGTCAAATTTTTGGGTAAAAATTAAATACCATTTAATTATATAATTTAATTTATGACATCATAATGTCATAATAGTGATGTAATAAAATACTATAAATTGGTTGTTCGTCCAATATATGTTCTACCATTAAAATAATGTAATTATATATTTTTTTGATTTATTTTATATATCATTTTTGGACCCTCCATGAATTATAAAACATTTTTTTATTTTTAAACTCCCCTTTGGAAGAATAACATGGGAAAACCCAGGGTTTGGTTTGATGTTTTGATTAGATTAATGTGCGGTGGACAAAACCTAAATAACAAATAATTCCCTATATTTTTCTATATAATCCCACCCATGAACCAATAACCTCTTTAATCAAAGACATTGGGGCTCAACCAACATCTTACCTAATCTCTCTAGAATAATGAAAAGGTGCCCAAAGATCCCAATAAGACTCCCTAAAGACTCTCCCAATACTTTTGGATCACACTTCCAAGAAAGGGTTTTCATCTATTCTCATTTTGGTCCAAATTCCATTATATTGATATACCTTTTTTCAATTAAAAAAGTTGGGGTATGATTTCACACATTCCTATAATTCACTCTTTGTGATTGATTTATAAGATACCTCATTTTCTCTAAATAATTCCTCCAATTTTCACTTGTTACTATGCCAAAATTCCATAACGGATTTCACTCTACTCATTTACATTCATGAAATTATTTTGAATTGTGAATCTAAATTCCATTACATATTTGGGACATATATCTATATGAACACATTACATTAAATTTCTTGCTCATATTATGGGACACCAATTTTCCTCTCATCATCCTTTTTTATAAATACCTATGCGTCACCGTTTTTCTGTAGAAATTGCACCGTTATTTTTTCCATGCTAATGTCATTTTGCAGTGAATTCGAAACACATTTCTCTATAAAGGGTATTAACCATTATTCACATTTAATTATTTATTATATAGTTTCTTGTCTTAATTTCACATCCCTTTACCACGAGATAAATTATTTTATTTAATGAATCCATGTGAAACACTTATACAAGAAATGAAATGATTAAGATGGGTGTTCCCTGATAACACTTCAATAAATTGGGTAAATATTAGTTTCATGATACATCAAGTGAAATGAGGTTTTAATCAATCTAATTCATGTTAAATGAGATTTCACTCATGATCCATGTGAAATGAGCCTTGTATCATGATAATACCATTTTATGTTTTGTTTCAACATTTCTATTATAAAATAACCAGGCTATATCATGCCTTTATGATCATGTTTCTATTACGATTCATTGATTTTTTATTACCTAAAGTGTATTATATTCATCATTTTATGACATGTTTACTTCCTTACTGAGATTTATAGCTCACCCTTTTCTTATGCATGTCCTCATGTTATCCCATGAAATGCTATCTACGATGGAATATTGTGGTCATGTAAAAGACGTTTTCAATAAAGATGATGTGTTTTGTGTTCTAGGTTATATTTTAATGTTTTAAGCCCCATAGACACTAGACATATTGATATTCTATATTTATCAAGGGAAAATTTTATTTAATTTTTTTTAATTGTGAAAATAATGAGCACAATTGTTATACTAGGTCTATTATGTACAGAATCATCATAAATTAACCTACCCAAAAAGCGTGTGACCATCTCTGATACTAGTTATTCATGAACCAAGCAAGGTTAAATCCATCCTGACACCCAACCTAGTTTGTACCATGGATCTGAGAGAATTTTTAATCCCCTGGTGCTTCAAAAAGGTTCCCAGGTATCACAAATTTCCAGGGGAACAACTTTACCCATTTACATAAGCATGAATAACCAATAGAAATAAATTACAAAATGACGAAGAAAAAAGTCCAAAAAAGGAATAACAATTCTCAGATTCAATGTTTATAATAATTCAAAAACAACAACTGGGATACAAAAACAATGTATTTTAAAACAATCCTAGGAAAACCACCATACCACAAGAGAAGTATCATTCTGGATCCACCACCATAACACCCACAAGGGGAGACCACTAACATCTTGACATAATATCTCTAAACATCTTGATTTTATTTGTTTCAAACTTAACTCTGTCTACATACACATAAATTTGTAAATATGGTGCGAGAAAAAGTATAGAAAAATTACTTCGATGTATGAGATTCCATCCAATAAAAAATATATGATAAATTAACCACCATGCCTTATAAAATAATGCTAGAAAAATTTAAATAGAAATCATTTTAAAAGAAAAAATGGATTCTTTTAAAAAAAATATAAAATGCATAACATATAAAAATGGTGAGTAAAATATCACAAAATATCTCTATGTCACAAGAGAACCCTATAGGCACTAATTTGGAATGGGACCCTTTGTACATCCTATATCGGTAAAACATGGTATAATAACCACACCAACAATGTTCCAGTGAACGATCAACTAGAGAGGAGAAACATCCATAATTATAGTGGTCTCTAATCATCATATAGTATTTAGTTCATGTTGTAATTGTCAATCCCACTAGATTAATCTGGCCTAAACCACTTATGATTCATCTACCACACTAGACCTACTCTTCCCCCCTATATATCTAGGTTTTCCTTCATTATCAATTTTCATTTATCATATAACATACAACATGAATTCAAATATATGTTCCAAATGATATAAAAATTATTGATAAATCACTACATTCAAAAAAATGACATTCAATTCCCATTGATTACCAAAACCATCTCTATAAAGGATTTATTACCATTTACACCATTTACACCATTTATTAATCTACCTTCTAAATTTATAAAACACATTCATGATCCATAATAAGTTTACACACTTGAATAAAAACCAAATTACTTTAGAAATAACAAATTCAAGATATAAAAAATAAAAAACCCATTCAAAAACACCATTATCACAACAAAAATAAATCATAGAACATATATAAACACTTCAGAAAGCATAAAAATTCATCCAACAAAGCTTACGAAAATAAATCAATAGAGAATGGTTCTTACCTGAATGATCATTGAGACTCCATACCAAATATACCATGAAAACAAAGATATAATAAACGAATAATGATGGGGGAGGTGAAAAATGTGAATAATTATGAAGGAGGAGGATTTAGTGGGGTTTATGGTAAAAAAATGGAGGATGAATAATGAAAATTTCTATTTTTTTTAATGAATCGTAATGTCCACACAATTTCCCCGCATGGCTTTCCATACCCTATGGAAACTGTAAACCCCTTATTTTCTAGAAAGTAAATTTCATATGGATATAAAACATAGTTTATAAACCATGCACTAACCATGTGATAAATTTCTTTCAAAAACTCCACATGGTGATAGGGTTACCTGGAAAAGGGTGCACAGTTTTCAAAAACATGAGCCATCCATGCACCAGCTTATGTTTACCCATGTGTATAATAATTTACCTATAAGAACCCACCCATATTATATTTTTAAAATGGATCACTGGAGTATATGTAGTGGATCTAGTGAACTGAAAGGATTTTACATTTTTTTAAACTCCCATAGACTCCATCATGGAATGGGAATGAAATGGTGAGAATATATCATTGAATAACAATTTATTGAGAATATTACATAAGATTATTTTCAAAATATAATTAACTACATATTCTACTACTAAAATTTCTTTTTTGAAATATTTAAATAGTTCTATCCTTGGAGCAATGATTGTCTTGTATTAGAAAGTACATTACTTTCCCTGAGTAAGTTAACAAATATCCCGAGCATTTTAATACTAATAAAATTAAATCATAGAGGCATGAGATGGGATATGGGATGATATTATTTCATATATGGATTATATTATGCTTCTCAACCATTATAAGTTTAGTTAATAAAGAGCATATAGATTTTGTAGACAAAACTGTGGATATGTGTTTAGGTGAAACTTTGGATATGGATGGTGGTATCAATGGAATATATTCATGACAGAAATGAATGTTTAAGGAGGAAATTTATCTTCATTGCTAGATTGGGTGGCTTCATCAAGATAATAGTCGGTAGTTTAATATCATTGTATATGGACTAATAAAACTGAGCCTAACATTAGGGAAGCTCTCAGAATATCTCATCACTTTGGAAACTACTATCATCTATTGATTTTTTAGGAATGATGTACTAAAGAATAAGATTTTTTTAACTCTCATAAAGGATTAAATGGTTCTTCCTAGTTCATATATGGTTTGTGGGTCTAATACTCATGTAAAATTAGGAAATTAATTCTTGTAGAATCGATTAATGATGAGCTAAGACAAGATATCATTATATACTAGAGTATGAATCCATTGAATCTATGGAAGGACTGGTTATTATTATTGGTACAGTTTTTATTTATTCTTTTGGGTTAATATGGATATTTTATATAGGTTCAAGTAATGTATTTATATATTATATGTATATTTACATGATAACATTGAGTTTTAATCTTAAGATGTTCTTCTTTTATCATTCTATGACATTGGTAAAGTGGTCGGAAAAATATTTTAACTCTCCCATGTGCCTGGTGACCATAGATAATATTGAAGTAGTTTTTTTTGTAATAAATATTGATATATATGAAAATATTATTATTATTTATTGTATAATGATCATTATTTATTGGATCAACTATTTTCACAACTGTTTTCAGTTTTAAACACTTGAGGGTGGTTGTCTTGTCTTTAAAGGTGATAGGGATTCTAGATCATGGAGAGTGGGGAATTTTTTTTCTTATGATGGAGTGATATAATGTTAGTTTTTGAAGTTATTAGATAATTTTGAATTTTATATTTTGAGAATATCAGATATATTAGTGGTAAATGTGTAATTTGAGGTCCCACCATATTATTTTATTAGTTGTTACTATAGAGAGATATTTAGTTCATTATTAAACAACAACCTAGTATGTTGACCATTTATATTCCATCATATCACATGTAACCTACTGAGTTATAGGAACTTAAATTCCCTTTGGGAGATCATGGAGAAAAGGGTATTTTTTCAAACTAAATTTCCAAATTGGGATTTTCCAATACTCTATTCCTAGATGTTAGATAGTGACCTCATATGTAACATTTATTAATGAATGCTAAATTAGGTGACATTTAAGAAAAAATAATCCTTACCATGAATTTTTTATCACTTTTTTCAATAGAGAATGGATCATTGGAATAAAAAAATTCTTTTATGGTTGTGGTAATATATGATGACATTTTTAAAATAGTATATAATTAAGACAACAATTATTTGTTGATGTTGGAATTTTATGATTTTTATTATTGTATTATGTTTCACTAACTCACCAATGGTATTTATAGACATAATGAACATGAAAAATCATCGTTTCATGGAATCATACATAGTTGTGTTTGTGAGTGATCTTCTGGGGTACTCTATATTAGTGGAGGATAAAAAAGATTTGTTTGATATATTCCCTACAATCATGAAAGGGTATATATTATTTTTTAATATTTTTTAATATAAATTCAGTGATGATGATATGATGTTTTATGAAATGTTATACCTAAGAGGGAAAAAACTATTGATGGAAAATTATTCCGGTGGTAATAACATGTTGGATTCCTAGAAATGTATTTTATATCTACATTATATTGGACATATCTAGTTATTATATGTTTGTTTAGAAAAACTCTATATTTTCATATCTAATGATATATTTCATTGGTAAGGGTTCTATGAATGAGTGGAGTGATAAATTTTAGAGACTACTTGAGTAGATAATTCTCTTATTTAATTTATATATAATTCTGGTTTATCTAAAATTTATTTCAAGTTATAATGCTTACTACCATTCCTCGGGTATGGGGTTTATGAGTTTCTTGATGTTGTAAAATATAGATTATTCCTATATTTCCCTCCAATTAAACACTCATGAGTGAAAAACCCTTCCCCTAACCAATATTATTAACAATCTCAAAACAAAAATATCATTATCTCCATGTGGACCATTTTATGTTATATAGTGATTAAAAGTTATGGACGTGTTTTTTTACTCATTGAATTATAAAATTTTGAAAGGGTTAGTTGGATGAGTATATTTATACATCATATTTTCATATTTAAATCAAATTAGGTACTGATAATATATTATCTAATTCATTGAAAAATAATGTACTAAAAAAATACATAAATTAATTAGTTAAGGAATGGTTTCAGAATAGTATTTTCACTAAGATAAGCATAAAAGTGGAAGAAGATGGTGGGAGGGTTTTATTAGCTTCAGTGAAGGATAGATCATCATTTAATAAATTGTTTTTTATATATTTGGTGTTATGTAATGATTTATAGTACTTTATATAAATTCTAAATATTAGGGAGACAATGGTTTTTTAGTTTTAGTCTACCATAAATGCTTTATGTTTCTATGGTGGGTTGGTCGACCAGATATCACTGAGGAATGAATTGACTGATAGTGGATGAAAGTGTGGTTTTTTTATAAACTATAGGATTTACAAGATGAGAATTTTTGTGAGATTTAAAAATTTTTAGATATGGATGAGGCGATCGACCCCAGGATTCATGTCACGTTGCTTTAAATGTTAGAGAATTAATGTGGTCACTAGAGACAATCATTTTTTCTGAAACCATTTCATATTTCGATATAGAAATGAAATAAGATTTATTTGTAAATCATTATCAGGTTACCATGGAAACCCTGTGTGAGGAATGTGATTTGGTCGATCATTATTAAACATATGAATCTGATCAATTTTCATTCATATCAAGGAGATTAAAATGAGGGATCATATCAGAAACATAAATACCATTATTTTCGTATGATTTCAAGGAGTTCCCTATATTATTATTATAGTTCTAACCTTTAGTTTATATCTTGTATTTGGATGTGCTTTCAAGAGTTCATGTGTTATCTATTTAAAGTAATAATGAAATATCATCTTAATATATATTGGACGAGTGAGTTACCTATTCATGTCTTCGAGGACATGCTTTGGGTTTACGTCCATTATTTTGGTGGTTCGTGAGAAAATAATCTTCTTGTAATTGAATATTACAATTATAATAGTTATCATATTTAGATACATATGGCTACCATTGATGTGTTTTATGGTTGTCCATGTGGATATACCATGTTTATGGTATAGTTGGGAGATTTATACTTTGGTGGACAAACCATTTCCCATTAAGGAAATTAAAGTGTGTTTTTGATCCCAAATATATTTATCACCATAAAAAAAATCATCATAAATCCTTTGTGTAAAAAGTTTATTTCCCTATATAGATTGATATTGGTGGTCACATTTTCCTCAAATATTAACTTCTCAGTAGAAATTGTTTATTGTCTGTGAAGGGTATGTTGGAAATGAGGATTATTGGACCATTTGAGATTATTGAACAACTGGAAAAGTTGAATTATTTGTTGGACCTAATATCATTCTTGAAACTAATTTGGTATTTGATAATGTTTATTATATTTTGATGTATCAAATATACCATTTCCATGTGATTGATTACGAAGATAGAGATCTAGATCATGATACCACATTAGTTGAGGAAATGGCTTATATAATGGATCATCAAGACAAGGAAGTAAAATTTAATATATTTCCATTGGTCCTTGTGCTACATTATAAAAGATAAGAAAACCATGATACGTGGGAGTAGGTATTTATGATGTAGTAGTAGTATAATTCTTCATTTTCCATGTATATAATTTATAGAACATTCTGGATATAGAATTATTATATTCTCAAAACAATTGAGATGACTTTTGAGTAAGAGATAATCTTCAGTTTCTACATGGTTAATCACATTGTTTGTTTTGGAGGGGTACAGAAGTCATATGATCAAATATAGTATTTTTTTGGATAAAATATTTTGTAAAAATTTTAGTACTAATTTTGATGTAAAATTTTGGTAACAATGCAGTACTGTAATATGATTTTCTATTTATTATTTCATAGTTTGAACAAATATAATCAAATCGTGCAAGTGAAAAAGTAAACCATCGATGTGTATGTTGGTATTAGAAAAATATTTATTTCAAGGTAATTTGTTTCACAACATTATGACTCCAAAAAGGTATCAAGGTTCCTTGCTTCCAATGGTTTATAGAATAAGCACATTTAGAACACAATTTGTTAATCTATGTTGCATAAACATTGATCCAATCCAATCCCTAAAAAACATGTAATTTTAATCTTTACCCATGATATTATTTTATATATAATCACATAATAAACGCCATTTTTAAATAAAAATATATTCTTTAATATTCTAGAGGCATATCACCCTTGTTCTTTAGTGACATTCATTTATTCCCTATATATTTATTCCAGGCACGTGATTTTAATAATATTTTTGTCACGTCACATATTATATACTCTCTTATTATATTATTCATTATATTTTTGACAACTAATTGGGATTTGGTTGTCATATTTAAGGGGTTTTATAAATAATTTAGGAATTTCTTTAACGACATAGACTTTTGAGGACCTGGTATACTCATTCGAAATCTATATTTACAAAGACAAGTTTTCTTTTTATGATAGCAAGGTAGATGTCTCTATACATTGGTTCATTACCATAAATTACAATATATTCATTAATAATTCCTATATATTGTTTTTAAAATGATATATTTATTAGTAAATGGAACTTTATGGGATATTCAGTGAGTTTTGTCATTAATACTATGTTTTTGAGCACTGGTGTTTGATGAAATGTAACAATAGATATTTTGACTGAAAAAGGGGTTTTCATGCATGGAAATCAATATTATTCACTATAAACATGTTTTATAATTTTTTGTAATGTTTTTAAAATTGTTTTATTCAAAAATATAATATTTTGAACTTTGTGTGCATTATAAAATTTACACATGCCCCCATAGTGTGTTTCTTACCACTAGGAGTTAATTTTTTTATATAAATAGACATTGTAAAGTCTTGTTAATAGCAGGATTAGCATTATTCCATGATTATTATACCATTATATGAAAGTGTATATATTCCAATAGGCCGATTTGTAGTTTCTTCTTGATTTTAAACAAGTTTTTAATATTACCTATATGATTTTACACTTGTTTATTATATAGATTTTCTTTATGAAATTACATTATAGAATTTATTTTATAAAAAATTATATAGTAATATCCTAATATTCGGTGAATATGACATATTTATTTGGAATTTTTTTGATGTTTTATAAAATATTCTCTTCTAAGAATTAAATTATAAAAAGTTTCTATTTTAAATAAAGAATTTACATTTACATAGTTATAGTTATTTTATTGATTCCTAGGTGGAAACAAACTAGGATTTATTCCCACACACTACTTTGTTTCATTTTGAATTTGTAGAAGTGTTATATAGGATTCAAGGAATGTGGAGGGTCTCATGAAGTTCACTAAATTATCTTGGTTTCCATCACCTTATTATGTGACATATTAGTGGTGGTAGATGGTCACATAGAGACTCAGTTTTTTTATGTATTTTTTCATTTATGTATAGCCTTTTGTCATGGAATTGAATGTCTAATGTATGCATATTCATCTTTCAAAATGAGATATATTAATTTTTCTTCATTTGGTTATTTTTATGGAATATTTAGTTCTCTAGTTATTACCACCATTATTGTGGGCCTTTATGATTGGTCTATCAATTTTATCTAATTCTCTAAATTATGATAAACTACATTGATATTAGTTATTTAATTAAATTAGTAATAATTTAATTTTTCATAAAAAAATTTCATTATCACTTTTTATCATAAAAATAATATAAAATTTTAAATGGAATTTTCTCGGTTTATTTATCATGTTTTAAAAATATATCTTATATAAAGTAACGATTTAACATTTTATTCATATCCTTGTAGAGTATTTTATTTTAAAAGTAAATATAATATTGTTGATATATTTTTTTATGAATGATGAATGAGAAACATGTCATAATATTATTTTATAATTTATTATATGTAATTACACTTCATTGATTATTTAGATGTTTAAAAATCACCAGTGATATTCATATTATTATATATTATTTGGTAATTTTAAACATCCTTCCTAATAATGTGAATATATGTTTTATTTTCATATATAATTGATGGTTGTAAATTTATTATTTGAATGAAAATTAACATTACAAGAACAATTTTTTTACTAATTGTTTTTTTATTATCTAATCTATGAACAAATGTTCCATAAAAAATACTAAAAATATAATTTTGAAGTTATATATATAATAAAATTAAATCATGTGATGTAGTTCATTATTTTTTCACAAACTGTTAATATCAAATGATTGAGATGAGATATACCATGCATATAAAATATATATTACTAATTTCAAAAATAATACTGGGATACAATGTATATTGTTGGGAAAAAATCCCTCAAGGTATCCTTGGATCATTTTTAGGTTATTGTGTTTGTTGAAAAAGTATACCTTCATATTGTGTTTGTTGACGAAGTAGACCACAATGTTTAATTTTTTGAATAAAGGGGTCGCCATAGTGAGTTATTAAGTTCAAGAGACGTCATTGAAAATCCATGATTAAAAGAAGAACCTAAAAAAAGGAATGACTAACTTGGAGGTGGAACAAATATAGAAGATACAATGTTTCGTCATTTTCCATTGTTTCCCAAATTTCTTGTCCTCAAAATTTACCAATGGAGAAATTTGTTTTTGGAAATGGAATTTTTTTCTAGTGTCTTGGGGAATTGGGAACATTAATTCCATATGTTATTCAAGATCATAACAAAAAAAATATCAAAAAGGAATGAGGGGCTCCGAAGATTTGTTTTGGGTGCTCAAGGTAACTAGAGCGACAGAGGTTAGGGCGGGTGGACATGCACGCTATTAGGAGACTTGCAAGCCGGCACTCAGGGAACCCAAAATGCCTCGTAATAGGAGGATACCCCTCCATAATTATTTATTATTTAAACACTTTGAGAAAATTAGAGGTGCAGTCGTGCAAGTGGTCTGGACACACAAGTGGTGGTTTGGTCATCCAAGTATAAGGTTTTCCATAATTAGTGCTCCAGTTGACAGTTTCGTGCCAATATTTGTTTTAGAATAAAGGGTGTGAGTCACCCATTTTCTGAGTTGGAGAAGGTAGTTTCTCGCAATTTTTTAGGTGAAACTTATGCTCCAGGGTTGGAGAAGCATGAAAATGAATATAGAAGTGCGCCAGGCTTATATAAGAATAGTTTTCATTCTAGGGCTTCACAAAAGTTTAAAGATTTTCCAGTATCACTAGTGCAATGTGAGATTCATCTACAGGGGAATGTTGGAATTCCATATTTCAACTTCATACATTGAATGATGCATTCATTTATGATACTGAATGGATCTACAAGTACATAATGTATCAGTGGATCTTTTGAATAAGTAGTGAGCACACTTTAGTTGAGTGAGCAATGAGATTTCAAATTGTGATTGGTTGTAAACTAGAAATAATAGTGAGTCTTCTTCAAACCATGTAAAAAACAGTGTGCTTATAGTGGTTTTGGTACATTAGTACATCACCATAGTATGCCCCATGGACATAGCCCAGTGATGGTTAACTAATTAAAAATTTTGTGTCATGTGCATGATTTAATTTCATTTAATATTTTTCTAAAAGAAAGAGAGATAATGGAGTTTTTTCTTGAAAATTAAACAAGATAAATTGGGGTAGTTGTTTTAATCTGTCATATCCAGATTAACACCCCCTATTAGGTTATGTATCCTAGTGGACCTATCAATTATTATCTAATGGAATGGTTGATATTAGTGTTTCTATTTGAAATAGAGGTCACCAATCACAAAGGGTTTCTGATATTTGACGAAAACAGTTTTCCACTATGGATGAAATGGCTACAACACTACATTCGGTCATTGGGAATGGATGTGTTCACAACAGAAATGTGTGGAATAACAACCGATATAAATAGTGGTGCATTATCAGAAGCTGAGCATAGAGAATTGGATTTTGATGCCACAAGAATTAATAATTTAGGGGGATCATTTTACTATTCTATCTACATAAATGTGATGTCATGAAAAACATCACAAGCCATGTGGAATATTCTATTAAATATATTTGAATGAGATAAAAGGTTATAGAGGCAATTCTGAAAGTTTTGTGGAACAAGTATGATGATTTGAAAATGAACTCAAATGTGTCTATGGATGCGTTATTTGACAGGGAAAATATTGTTGTGGAAGATATGATGTGTCTTCGAGAAGTCAATGAAGTCGCAAAGATCGTAAAGAACATCTTGAGGAGACATCAACCTCAATTTAATCAAAATGTTTTTGTACAGGAAGATAAGTATCTGAAGGAGATGACACAAGACTATGTTCATAGTACCTTGGTTGCTTATGAAATGTTAAATGATGATAACAGGGCTGTAAGAAAATTGGAAATCCAAGGAGGTGGTATTCAAAGCCATGAAGAATCTCACCATTGATGATTCTCAATAAGACGAAAATACAGAGGAGGTATCTCTTTTCTTTCATCAAATTCGCAAAGCAGAAAAGGAATAGTCAAGGGGTATCTTCTACTGGATTGTTTTTGATGTGGAAAGATTATTTAAATTACATTAAGTTGTCACAATGATTTACACTAAGATGATGATGTCGATGTAGTCCAAAGTGCCATGAATAATTCTTCGTCCTATTGGAAAGGAAATAAACAGTTCAAGGGAAATTTATTTATGAAGAAGAATCTCCTTTCAAAATAATGTGATAGTTTGGATGTGTCTTAGTTTGAGGAGGTTGAATAGACAGATGAATATAATGATTATAGAAATATATATATAGTTGTATATGTCAGTTGTAATCAGAAAAATGAAGAAACCAACATTGATGAAGAAGAAGAATTTTAAGGAATAGTTGATGTGCAAGGTGAGTTTGAGGCTGATCTTGAGGAGATTGATGTTTTGAAATCATTAACAAAGAAATACAATAATGTTTTTAGAAACACCAAACTCTATGTGCAACAACATGAAGAGAAGTTTGAGTTGATGGATGAAATTGAAAAAATAATGTCATCAACACCAGAGGACTCATAATCAGTTATTGAGTATAAAATGAAGATTGTTGAATAGAAAAAGGAGATTGATGGCTTCAATAACACAATGAGTGATAAGATCAAGAGTATTGAAGAACATAAAGGATATGTTGTCACTCAACGACATAATTTTAATGAGTAAGAAAATATTATGATCCACAAAACATTGTCCATAAATCATGTCATCCAGAATACTGAAAAGGAAAAATATGCTCCTCATAATTCAATAGGAATGAAGCACTAATCTAGCTTAGATGTTATGGATGGTTTTGGGCTCGATTAAAAAAAGTAGTTAGAGTTAAATTCATATCACAAGAACCTATAATAAGAATTTAATTTGATGTGGGTATAAAGAAGGATCATAAAATTAATAAAGGAAATACTAGAATTATAGAAGTGACCCACAAGAATTTTACATTGATCAGCTGTTATTGTTTTAAAAATATGGGACACTCACAAAATATTATTTCTATAAAATGATGATACCCAAGAGGAAAAGAAAAGTGGTGGAAAAAATAGAGAATGGTCTGTAGAATATATGTTTAAGGATATAGTTTTTGATGTGGAGTATTTGGGAACATGGATAGATATTGTACATAAACCATATAGAGGAGTGTGCTAATGTAGAATCAAATTGATCACAGGCTGCAGATCAATGAACAACAGGTGAGTTGAAAATGAAAAATATATTTGCATCTTTTCAAGATGAAGTCCATCAATCATACTCTGAGAAAGATCAGAAGTCTCAATCTATATTGAGTATGAAGACCAAATGATGGACCAAGAAAAAGAGAGCTGTTAATGGATTGAATGCTGAAATTTCCCATAATTCATCAGACCATTCTGGTGTGTGGATCCATGACAATTCTTGTATGTCTCATATGACTGACAACAAAGATCTGGTTACATGAATAAAATATGAAAAATATGGAGTTGCCATGTTTGGTAATGATGAAGGTCTGAATATAATTGGATTGCGAAAGGCCATTTTCGCGGGAAAAGTAATAGGATGTGGTGATTTTATGGTTATAGAAGGTCTTAGTCAAAATTATCTCAAAGTAAGTCAACTATGTGACATAGGGAAATATACACAGTTTACCTAGAAGTCTTGTTTCATCAAGGGAAGAGATGTTATAGTGATCCAACAAGTAATAATGAAAAAGGGGAATCTCTACGTGGTAAGTGCAGAATAAGAAATGTGTTTTTTATTAAGAGAAGAAGAAAAAACATTGCGAAAAAATTGAATAGGTCATCTATGCAATCTATCACTAGATGAATTGGTAAATAGTGATGCATCTAGAGATCTCCCTAAGTTATCACATGATCATTCTCATATGTGTGATTCATGCCTATAAGGGATGCTCATCAAAAATATGTATAAGGAAAATGTTAAAAAAGTCTACAAGAGTGCTTGAATGAGTGCATGCTGATGTTTTTGGGCTTATCACACCAAGATAAATTTATGGAAAGAAGTATTTCATTATTTTCATTGGTGACTATATCAGAATGGCATGGGTATTTTTTATTTCCCATAAGTATAATGTGTTTAGATGCTTCAAATAGTACCAGAGGGAGAGTTTTAAATCATGCTTTTACATAAAATAATGATATTCTGTACCAGATATAGTATAGAAATCAAAAACTGTCAGGTGGAAGAAAATGTTGAGAAACATGGGATAAGGTATCAAATATCCTCAGGGAGAACTCTATAACCGAATTGAGTTGTTGAAAGGATAAATTAGATCTTCAACAACATGTCCAAAAAAATGCTTTTAGAAAAATACCTACTAGAGGGGTTCATAAAAGAAGTAGTATTAAAATTAGTGTACATCTCTAACAGATCTCTATTGTGTCCAACGGAAGGAAAGACTCCATCTGATATGTGCTATAGAAAGAATCCAACAATGAAATATTTTTTAATCTTTGAACATAAGTGTCTCATTCTCATTAAATAAAAACATAGGAAATATGAGTTATGTGGAAATGAGGGGATATTCCTTGGCTACTTCTGAAAAATAAATGCATACAAATGCTTTGAAAAAATGAGGGGAATAGTTGTTGAGCGAAATTATGTCACTGTAGTGGATAATGAGGTGAGAATTCAACATCATAGTGAATAATTACATAATGATAGTTATTAGGAAGAAATCAATGTTGGTGAGAATAAGTGACTGATGGGGATTCCAAAGAATATACTAATGATGATTATGAGGAAGTAAAATATGGATATCCATAGAATCCAAGGAGGCCAATAGAAATTTACATGAAAAATATCATTGGTGATCAGTCATCTCAAATTAAGACAAGAAGAATGAAATAATTATAGTAGAAATCGTTCTTATCTCAGGTATAGACCAGTTGTTTTGCTGATGTAGATAAAGAAAAAAAATGCATTCAGGATAAGAATAAATAGCTATATCAGATTGAGAGTAATAAGACACGGTAGATTGTTTCGAGGCCATTAAATAATAAGTTAATCAGGATTAAATGGATCTATAACAAAAAATTTAATGATTATTGAACTGTGATTCATAAAAAAATGACTAGTGTGTAAATGTTAATCCCTTATAGTGGGTATTGATGACAATTAGACATTCTCAAGTATTTCAAGGATTGAAACAATTAGATTTTTCATGGTCAATACGGTTCAATGGAAGTTTATGGTTTTATATATGGATATCAAATATGCATTCCTAAATGGGGTTCCGGTGGAAGAAGTGTATATCAAGAATCCAGATGGTTTTCTCATTCATGAGGACTAGAAAAAGGTTTTTCGGCTGAAGAGGGCATTATATGGGATGAAATAAGCACCACGTGCATAATACTCATTACTTGATCATTATTTGAAGTATCTTCGTTTCCAGCGTGGTTGAGTTGATTACAATATCTATTTTAACAATGACAGTAATCAATGGATGATGATGCTGGTTTATGTTGATGACATAATATTTGGAAGATTAGACGAAGCTCAGTGCAGAATGTTTTCTAAAATCATGATAAGTGAGCTCGGAAGGTCAATGTTTGAATAGATGACATTTTTCCATGGTTTATAGTTATCAAAAGGAAGGAATGAAACATTCATTTCTCCATCCAAATAGGACAAAGAGGTTCTAAGAAGATTTGGAAGGGAAAATTCCATGGAAATGAAGACTCTAATTGCTACCTCAATGAAATTATCGAAATATGATAATGGAAAAGTAGTTAGTATCACAAAATATAGGAAGATTATTGAGAGTTTACTGTACCTTACAATGATGAGAGAAGATATTTTTTTCACCAAATTCCAAGCAGCGTGATAACAAAGCAATCCTAATGAAATCCACACGGTTGATGTGGAAATAATACTTTGGTATATCAAACGAACTTTGGATTTCAGTTTAATTTATAATGACAAATCTCATTAAGATATGTTGGGATATATAGATGCAGATTGGGATGGTTCATAGGTTGACTGAAAAAACATCAGGAGGTGCTTTCTTTCTTTGTGGATTGAATATAACAGGTTTAAGAAAAATGCAAGATGATATTTCATAAACCCCATAGAATCTGAGTATATTGTGGCCACTCAATCATGCACACATTTATTTTTCAAAAGAATAAGCTTGATGAAATTGATTTGAAATTGAAGTCTCCATTTAGAATCCAGTGTGATGAGTCAATTTCTATAAATCCTAGTAAAAATATCATCCATCGTTCAAGGAAAAACTATATTGAAAAAATTATCATTTTATCTAGGAGAAGGTTTGAGTAGGAGATTTTGAAGTTAGAGAATGTGACTATTTATCTACAGGTTATAGACATTCTGACAATGGTGTTACACAAGGAAGCTTTTCTAAGGCATCGACTGGCTCGGGGAGTTTATTCGACTCCCTGAACATGAAAAAGTGTGAATGTGGGAACCCCCTTATCCCTGAGTTAGGGTTTGTTTTTACCTATTGTACTGATTTTTATTTTTACAATGATAAAAACAAAAAAAGAGTGACTCGTGGGTTCGTTGAAAAAGGGGAGAAAACAATGATTGATAAAGGGGGAGACATTGTGGCTATTTGAGAAATCATGAATGATTTGGGGAGATGATGATAGTTGTTGTAGTGATATAGGGGGAGATGAAATATGAAGAGGAATTTAAGTGGTAAGTATACAAGGGGAGTTTTAAATACGATGATGAAAAAGTGATCGATCATTGTATAGATATCACGATAGCTGAGGATGCTGATAAAAGTTTAAGAGTGGCTTTGGAATGGTGTTTGATTATTTGCATCGATCCACAATTAGTATCAGTTTGGATATTTCAATGAGTTTGGTGTAAAGAGTTGTTTTAAAAAATAATGTGATTAATTGATGAACATTTCATTTACTCTTGTTTGTCACTCCATGAAATTGTATTATTCTCTTAAAATATATATTGAGTAAATCCTTTATCGCTATCAAAATCACAAGACGATAATTATGGATGAAGTGTTAATGATGTATTATTTTATGATAAGAGTTTCTAATAAACCCAAAGGGGGGGATTGTTAGGAGAAATTCATTATGTTATCTTTAGGGAATTTTTGACGAGATTGTGTTTGTTGACCAGGAAGGCCTCTATGATGAGCTTATTGATGAAGTAGACCACAATGTTAATTATATGGAAAAAAGGGATTTACATGGTGATTTGTCATGTTTAAGACACATAATTGACAGTCCTTGATGGAAATAAGAACCTAGAATATGTAATTGATGATCTGGAGGTGTTACAATAAGAGTAGATACATGGTGGCACCATTTTCCATTATTTACCAAATTTCGGGGCCTCAAAATCGACAAATGAAGAAAACTGTTTTTGTAATAGGGATTTTAGCATTGGTTTATTTGAGGCTTATAAACATGTGCTACTTATGTTATTCAATATTGGAACACCAAAATATCTAAATGGAATGAGCGGCGCCCAAGGGTCAGGTTGGGCGAGCAATGTGTCTAGGGAGATGGAAGCTAGGGAGGCTGGAATTGTTCGCCGCGAGGAGGCTTGCGAACTAGTGCACATGTTACCCAAAATTCATATAAATAGAGGTATTACATCATCATTTTTATGTATTTAATACCTTAGAGAAAATTTGAGTTCCACTCATACAGGTGGTTTGGGCGCGCAAGTGGTGGTTTGGTCTCACAAGTGTATGTTTATTTAGAAGTATTGTGCCAGTAGATAGTTTCATGAAAATATTGGTTTTGGTGTAAAAGGGTGTGAGTTTACCTTGTTTTGAGTTATAAAAGGGAGTTTCTCAGAAGTGGTTAGGTGGAACATGCACGTCATGGTTAGAGAAGTGCAGCAAAAGCATAGAGAAGCGTTCCAGGATTATAGAAGAGTGCCTATAATTCTGGGGCTTCATAAAAGTTGGAATATTTACCTATATATTTGGTGCAAAGTGAGATTCATCTACGGATGAATGTTGGGCATCAAAAGAGCATCTATATATAGTGAAATAAGCATTCACTTGTTATAATTAAGGTACCCACATGACATTAAACTATTTTTGGTTCTTATGGAGAAGTAGTGATCCCACTTTAGTTGGGAGTGCAGTGATCTTTCATATTGTGATTGGTTGTAATCCATTAGAGACAATTGGTGCACATCAAAAATTGAAAATAGTAGTGCGCTTATAGTGGGTTTGGTATGTCAACACATCACCAGTGTATGCTCCTTGGATGTAGCCGAGTGAGGGTGAACCAAGAAAAATCATTGTTTCATGTGCATGATTAAATTTATGTTTATACATTTCTACATGAAAGAGATAGAAGAGAGGTTTTTTAAGAGCGAATCAATATCATTAGGGGCAGCTTTTTTAATCTCTCAAACCCGGATTCACCCCCCTTCTTATGGTTTCTATCCTAGAGGACCTAACATATATTAATTGTGATATCCAACATGTAAATTAATTTCATTATGTATAAGATTTTTTAGTTGCAGTGTTATATAATCATGATAATGAATATGACCTATGAAATTTAAATTCTCAATAAAATGTTTTATATACTATTTAATATATATTATTCATCATGTGATATATTGACTATTTGAACACATATTATAAAATGATTCAATATTATTGTATAAAATAAAAATATTTTATTATTGGTAAATTGTATGGTGTTTTAGATTATAAATGATAGGCCTAGAACAATGAAGTGAAGAATGTATTATTTGTCTTCATAATTTAAACATGTTTTTAATTAATATGAATGTTTTTTCGATTCATGTTATTTTTTATTCATTTAAATAATTTATTTTGTAATTAGAATAAAACAATTTTATTAATCATATTTATGTGTGTTAGGAAATGATTTATTATGTGGTTATTTAATATGAGAAGGTAGACGATTTAACATTCAATCATTTTAATGTATTCACATTATTTTTTTAATGTGTTTCCTTGAGTATTAAAAAGTTTCAACATACAGATACTTTCAATTTAATTTTTTTTGTTAAGTGGTTTTAACTTAAATTTATTTTGGGAAATAAATGTATTTACATAATGAGATTGTTTTGGGAATGAATCAGGATTATAGGTGAGGTGACTAATAATTTAATTTAAAGGATAATTGTCAACTCATTTATGATATTTTATGTAATTAACATGTAGTGTAATAGATATGAATGGGTATATGGGAAGGTAATAATGTATATATACAGTGAATGAGATTTAACTAAGGATGGGATATTTTATAATAGTATTAATACGTTTAAGAATTATCTTTATTAATATAAATGATATTTCTAGTTTTTTTATAATTTTCATAATTATTAATTTTTTCTATTATCCTTTATTTTTTTATTCTACTATAATGAAATGTCATTGAAAAATGACCAATATAATGTTAACGATAATGGTATTGATAAATGAGTTCTTAAACATTTTTTTTACAATTGAATAACACATGTTATAGATAAATCATAGTGGTGCCTCATTATGTGTGATTGAGGAATGAATAAATAATATTGATGTTTGAATTTTAGTTTTTGTGGACTCTAATTATATATTGAGATTTCATAGTTGATTTTATGTGTTTTAGGTCCCCTATAATATTATGGGGGATAAAATGTAGAAACCCATTTTTGATAAAATGGTAATAGTTTTATGTTCTTCTAAGATGATATTATTTTAAATGTAAAATTATATAAAGAAATGTAAAATAAAAATAAAATTTTTCTAATAAAATATACTATGAATTTCACTGGGAATAATTTTAGGGATTTTTCTATTATTATTTGGTGGCTTCATTATTGATATTTTGAGTGGGTATTATATTTTTTATCCACTTCCATTATAGTTATTCATCAATAAATTGTGGTAATGAATATAGAGACATGGGATGAGATAAGGGATTGTGAATTTTTTTTGGGTGAGATTAATATATTTTGAAGAAGTGTTTTGTATAAGTAATTCATTGGTTATTAGGAATGTTAAGAAGTAATGTTTGATCATGATCTTGAAAAGTGAAGAGTGTGGTGATATTTTAATATTTATAAAAGGTTATATAATCTGGGTTTATTTAGTTTGAGGTTTCATATATCATTATAGTCGATCTGTTGTAATTATACTATATTAGGGCATTGATAGTGGGAATATTTGGAGAATTAGTGTGATTCACCATCATGGGTTAGTTGTTCAATACAAGATTATATAATTATTGGGGTAATTGATATATAACTATTTTTCAATTCAAGAGTTACAATAATTTAATGACAATGATTTATTATGATGGGATTCTATATTTTATAAATTTATTGTTAAATTTTAAATTAGTTTATAAAATAGTTATATTCAAATTTAATGTGATTTATAGTACATTTTGAGAATTTTTTAAAATATGTAACTTTTTGAAAAATATTTTGAATGATGTTTTATTTGAAATGGTATAATTTTTTTAATTATATATTCTAAAATAGAAATTGATTTTGAATGATGTAAATTGGTTTTTTCGAAAGAGGTTGATGTTTTTTAATTTATTTCATTAAATTCTAATATATTTCTAAGAATTTTGTTCGATAATGAGAGCATACATTTAATTTGGTGGTTAATGTTTTATCTATTTGCATATATTTTTTTTAAAATTTTAATCTGAATATTATTGTATTATATAAATCCTACATAGATTTTTTTTAGGATTTTATATCAATGAGTCAATAAAATTTTGGTTTTTTCCTATATCAATTGATGGGGTATGTTTTTCTGGTGTTTTATTATATGATATCTTTTTAGGTCCTAGAAGGGGTTATTGTTAATAAGTTTCTAGTTTTAAGATGTATCGCCTTGAAAATTTTTATTGATTCAAATCCAAATGAACTAGATTTTTTTTACTATCAATGATAAAAAGAATTGAGTAATGTTTTTTAAATTCCATTGTTATCTTGGTAAATTGTTTTTTATTTCATCAGTGATGGATGGGTTATAGGAGGGAATGAAATATGATAAGGGTTAATATATGAGTTTATATGGGCTTAGGGGAAACAGTTAGGTAATGGACTACACAATGTCATAGTAACTAAAAAATTAGGTATTGATGGATTGTCGGGATGACCAGATGATTTTATTCTATATGAATTATTTTTGGGATGGATCTCGACACATTTAAAATTAGTGTTTCCATGTATATTTTCTACATTAAACAAATATTTAATTTAATTCTACATAAAAATGATATTAATATAACCCATGATAAATCATGGGAGGTTAAGAATAATCTCCCAAAAATACAAACCAGTCATATTGTAGTAAATAAAATATAAACACCTTACTTGTAAAATACCATGAAGAACGTCTGAATAGTTGAATGGCCACTAAATATTTTCTGAGGTATTTAATGAATCAAATTAAATGGTAATCAACATATGCTAGTGAATTTTGAGTCCACGAATTATATTACTCAAGGAGATCTAACCAAAAAATAAAAAATTCATTATAAGGGATTCGATGATATGACCATAAATAAAAATAGTATAAAAAATGATTCATATAAATAAAAGGATTTTAATACTATTATAGAGAAAAAAATAGTTTAGGTTTTGAAAATTAATCTAAATATTCAAAAATATTATTAAACACAAAAATTCCATTAAAAAATCTATAACATATGACTTAATCCATCATAAACCCTAATATTTACCACAAGTCAGCTTCGAACAATCCATACTATGACAAGAAGATAATAAATTCATGAAGATAATTTATCTAAATTATATTAGTGGCCTTTATTTAGAATCCTGGTACATAATCAATGCTCAAACCACTACATCCTTTCAAAATTTTCAAAGCATGAAAAATCATTTCTAGAAATTAATCATGTTTGTATATTGAAATAGAAAAAAAATTGATGTTTGACCGCTACAGAACATATTTCACTTTCCAATAGATAGATGTAAAATACACAATGGTTTTGATGGTTCTCCAAGGCACCAATCAGCCCAAAACTAGAAAACCTAAAAAATCCAACATTGAACAAAAATAACAAATAACTAACACTATTGTACATATCAATAAACATCAAAACCCACTATGCATGAATTAGATACAATTGGTTACAAAAAAAACTAATATATCTCAAAAATTTCCTCTCACCGTTATATTAATGTAGGGTATATATGAAATATTGATCATAGTTGAACTTCAAAATCCCCAAACAAAAAATGAAAAATTAAAAAATAAAATGATTAATATATTAAAGAAACAAAACTCATCTACTAAATTTATTTTTAAGAATCCTCATAATATGATTCATCAAATCCATAAGATAAAAAAATTATAAATCAAATAAATAATAAGAAAATCATTTTTAAAAGTGGTTTATATATAATATATCTCCATAAAATCAATCTATCATATTTTATAGGATATCAATTAGGTTGTATAATAGAGGATGATTTGGTTTACATGTTGGGTGAAATCATTATAAGGCATATAGATTAATAAAACATTTATTTTACTAGTCATAGCGGAATTATGGTTTATTCTATGGGAAACCACATCAACACTTCCTCAAGGACTCTATGTAAGATATATATATAGCATTAGATAGATATGTTTTCTATAGATATAGATTTAATGTGATTTGTAATGTCTATAATATTTTCTATTTTGAAATATTTTAGTTGGTGGTCAAATGAACTATTAAGAGGAGACAAATATTATGTAGAGAAGGGGTATGAAAATATTTTAGAACCTATTGGCCTTTGATTTGGTTCACCAAGATACACTATGTAAAAAAATACATATTCATCTATAGGGAAGACAATTCTAAATAAATTAATAATAACTCACTATAATTTGATTTTTTTTTATTTTCCCCCAAAATTAGATGACATTAATATATAATTGGGTGTAATTTAGTGACCTTGGGGTTCTATAAGAAGATAATTTGATATTTTTAATTATTATTTCATTATATATATTTTATAATGATTTTTTGGGTTTATAGTATAAAAACATATAATTAGGTTATTCTTGGAAGTAGTTCTACAAATTGGTTAGATGTAGAGTATTCATGACGGTTTATTATATTAAAAGAAATTAATTTTCAAAGCATCCATATTTTTTTTCTTGTCACTTCAACATTTTCATACATATTAATTTATTGAATGTTTTTTTATAAATTTAGGCTCTTTTTCATTTTTTTCTAACTCCCTTTTCCTTTTAAGTTTATTTAGTGTACTATGAATTTCATTTATGATTTGGAAAATGAATAAGATTATTCGACATGCAGTTTATATTCCTTCTCAAGGAATTATTAAGAGGGATGATCTATGTTCCTAATATCAAGGAGATATTTAATATAAAGGATTTCTCATATTTATACTAGTTTTCATGGGTTCTAACTTGTAAAATAATTTAATATTTCTATAGATGACATATTACATAAGTACATAATGTCATATCATTGTTTGCTATTTATTAAATTAGGGTATAATAGAAAAGGGTGTTTTATTTTTTTCTTCTAAAAGGGTATGTATTGTATTAATGTATTCATTTAATATGTGTGAGTCCACTTAAATGAAATTAGTATCTTTTCAATACTTATATGATTTACTACAGAGGCTAGGAGGTTATGTTGTGTGGTGATGTGTTTAGAAGAATATTTGTTTCTCCTTTTGTCAATATTAATAATATTAGGAATTATATATATTTATATTTTTGTCATTGATTGGTTGTTATGATGGATATTACATTTCCTTATATTGAGGCATCAATGCCTTTTGGTGTTGATGGATGAATATGTGGCTATATTAAACGTATTGATGTTTCCTTAAAATATTTTTATAAAATTTTCGATCATGTGGAATGTTCTTGATATTCAATATATATATATATATTGGAATATTTTATTTTATAATTCAATTTTTTAAATAATTAATAAAATAATTATGAAAAATTTATATAGCTCAGATTTTAAAATATATTGACAATTATGGAGATCTATGAATGATTTTTTTAAAGGTGTTGATGCTGTTAATATTGATGTTTTATTCTTTTATCATTTTGGTACGTAGTCATTTAATGATTATTAAATGATAAATAAGTTATTGAATTATAATATTATATAATTAAAGTGGGTTTTGTAATGATGTATAAATTTGTTAAATTTAATATTTCATTATGTGTGATTTGGGTGTTTAATTTTTATAGGTAGATATAATGAATGTCATTGTGTAGTATATTTTTACTATATTATATTGTTCCAAATTAGTGTAGAGTGATTCTCATAATATGAATCAATACATGGTTGTTATATAGAATTGGGTATGAGTATGTATCTAAGTGTTATATTAATTAATTAGGAATGTTTTATATTTATTTTCATGTCATGGGTTTCAATATATTTCCTTTCATTACTGTTATTTCATTATATATAATGATATTTCTATCACTTGGTGTTTTTTATTCGTTGAAATTTGATGATGATTGGATTAGGTATAATTAATGGTAATGAGTTTGCGTTATGGTTTATATTATTTTATATTGTTTTGTATTATGGAAGTAATTAAATAATAATTATAATTATTAATATTTGATTTATGTTCTCAAAACCTCAAATTTATTATAATTTTAATATTCATGGAATCCTTGATTATAAAAAGTTTTAAAAAATAATTTTTTTAAACACATCCCCACATAAAATTTATCTAAATTTCAATATCCATCATTAAGGATATAAAATCCATTAATATCTATAACAATTCCTACATGATATTATAATTTCATAAATAAAAACAAATTTATGGTATTATTTTACATTTAAATAAAGATATGTATTTAAATCAAAAAAATTGTTTTACATAAAATTAAAGATGTTTAAAAAATCATTAATAACAGAAAAGTGATTTAACTAGTAAATCAAAAAGCACAGACAACTATGTTTCTTAAATATGGTTAAAATTTTAATTGTATAAGGTTTTATGATATATAAAAAGGACCAATATGAATACTAATGTTATTTACATGGGAATATATTAGGCGTTAATTTCATCATTGAAGGCAATAATTTATGTTTTGTATGTTTGACCCTTATATTGGGTATCTTCCAATAATTATTGAGACATCCATATACATGTTTGAATAATACTTGTTTCCCTGATTCCGAGAACATATTGCGGGTGGATGTGTGAGTTCAACCATCCACCCATTATACCTGGGTTGGGTAAATAATGGGTACTTGGGACATAATGAAATGGAATAACCTATTTGATGCACCTTTACTAATATTAAAATTTAATTGATAACATAATTTACATATATTTGTTTTATGAAACATGGGATCCCATATTTATTATCAGATATATATATAGATCAAGGAAACTATCCCACACACTCTCTCTCGTAATCATGTTTTCCTGTAGTTTAGTTTTGTATATTCATAAATTTTTAGTGTCTTTTCAATACAATGTATTTCTCAAAGATAAGCCATATATTTTCTTATATACTATCTTGATATCTTATCCTATTATATTTTCAACAACTAATTTGGATGTGGTTGTCATATTTAAAGGAATCTATATAGAATTTATGAATTTTATTAGGAACACTGGCTTATGAGGACTAGATATAATAATTCCAAATCTCTATTTACAAAGACAACTTCTATTCTGATGTTATAGAGGTAGATGTATCTATACATTGGTTCATTACCATAAATCTACACATTATTCATTAATAATTCCTATATATTGTTTTCAAACGGATTAATTCATCAGTACATGGATATTTAGTGGGATTTTAGTGGGTTTGGTCTTTAATAATAGGTTTTTGGTCACTTTGTATTTGATGAAATGTCTCGATGGATGTTTTGACTAAAATATGGAATTTCATGCATGGAAATAGATATTATTCACTATCAATATTTTTTATAAATTGTTATAATGTTTTTAAAATAGTTTCATTCAAAGATGTAATATTTTGAACCTTGTGTGAATTAGGAAATAGACATATTCCACCATATTGTGTGTACACCACTATGGGTTATTTTGTTGATATCAATATACATTGGAATGAATTTATATTAGTGGTATTACTATTATTAAAATTTTATAATACCATTATTTGTCATTGTATATATTCCCATAGTCCATTGTGTAGTTTTTTCTAGGTTTCAAACAAGTTTTTACTATTACCTGTATGATATTCAACTTGCTTATTGTGTGGGTTTTCCTTAGATAATTATATTTAAGAATTTATATTATAAAAAACTCTCTATTAATATCTCAATTTTTAGTAAATATTCCATATTTTTCGGAAATTAATCAATGTTTTATAAAATATTATCTTCTATAAAATAGTATATAAAAGTTTCTATTTTAACTAATGTATTTACAATTACATAATGGAAGTTATTTTGTTGATTCCAAGGTGGAAAGAAATAGGGTTTTGTTATCACAAACTACGTTGTTTCATATTGATTTTTCATATTTGTTATATAGGATTCAAGGAATGTGGAGGGTCTCATTAAGTTTAAGAAATTATATTTGTTTCTATCACCTTATTAGTGTGACATATTAGTGGTGGCAGATGGTCACATGGAGACCCCATTTTTATGTATTATTTCATTTAATATTAGATTTTTGTCATGAAAATGAATGTCTAATGGTTTCATGTTGATCTTTCAACAAGTACTCTATTCAATTTTCTTCATTTGGTTATTTTTTAGTATTTTTTATCTCTAGTTGATATTCACCATTTTTGTGGGCCTTTATATCTAGCTTATCAATTTTATCTATGTCTCTAAATTTTGATAAAAAACATTGATATTAGATATTTAATAAAATTATTACTAATTTAATTTTTCATAAAGATGTTCATGATCATTTTTTATCATGAAAATAAAATAAAATTTCAAAACAATATTTTGGGTTTATTTATCATTTTTTATCAACATATCCTAGATAAAGTAATGATGTAACATGTTATTCAGATACTTGTAATGTATTTTATTTTAGAAGTATATAAAAAATTTTGATTGATTGTTGTTATCAATGATGAATGGGAAACATTTCATAATATAATTTTAAAATTTATAATATTTAAGTACACATCATTGATTATTTAGATGCTTATAAAAATCACCCATTAAATTCATAGTATTATATATTATTTAGTAATTGTAAAAAACATTCATTGTAAGGTGATTATATGTTTTTTTGTATATAATTAATTTTTGTACATTTATAATTTGAATGAAAATGAACATTACAGTAAAGAATTTTTTTACCCATTGCATTTTTATTGGCTAATCTATGAAAAATGATCCATACAACATATGAAAATTATTATTTTGAAGGTAAATATATAATAAAGTTAATTCATGTGATGTACTTCATTATTTTGCCACAAAATATTAATATCACATGATTGAGACATGATATACCATTCATAGAAATTATCTATTACTAATTTTAAAAATAATAATGGGTTATGATTTATATTGTTGGGAAAAAATCCCTCGACGTATCATTGGAGTATATTTAAGGTAACTGTCTCTGTTGAAAAAGCAGAACGTCATGTTGTGGTTGTTGACGAAGTTGACCAAAATGTTCATTTTGATAGAAAAAGGGGTTTACATGGTGATTTTTTACATTTATGAAACATCATTGACAATCCATTATTGAAATAAAAAACTTGAAAAAGGAATGAATGATCTTAAGGTGGTACAAAAAGAGAAGATATATAGTGGTGTCGTTTTCCAAAGATTGCCAAATTTTTGGGCCTCAAAATTGACAAATGGAAAAAAGTGTTTTTAGAAAAGGGTCTTTTTTACCAGTGACGTTGATAATTAGAATATCTTGTTCGATATTTTATTCAAGATCATAAAATCAAAATATCACAATGAAAAGAGGGGATCAAATGATTTGGTTTGGACGCACGAGGTAACTAGGGTGACCGATGCTAGGGCGGCTGGACTTGCATGCTGTGAGGAGACTTATGCGATGACACTCAGGGGACCCAAAATGCCTAAAAATAGAGGGATACCCTCTCATAATTTTTTATGTAGTTCAACACATAGTGAAAATTAGATCTCTAGTAGTACATTTGGATTGTACGTGCAAGTGGTGGTTTGTTCATGAAAGTATAAGTTTATTCATAAGTTGTGTGTCATTTGATAGTTGTGTTCCAATATTGGTTTGGGAATAAAGGGTGTGAGTCGCCAAAGTTTTTAGTTGGAGAAGAGAGTGTCTTGTAAGTGGTAGGTGACACATGTTTTCTAGGCATAGAGAAGCATGCGAAAGCATATATAAGTGTGTGAGGATTAGAGAAGCACGCTTGTAATTCTATGGTTGCACAAAAGTTGGACGATTTCCTTGTATCTCTGGTGTATAGTGAGATTCATCTATGTGTGAATGATGGACATCAATATATCATCTACATATAGAGAATGGTTCACTCATTTGTGATAATGAATGGACCTAAATGCCTTTAACTGTGAGTGGATCTTCTGAAGAAGTTGTGATCACACTTCAGTTGACTGAGCAGTGATATTTCATATTGTGATTGGTAGTGATAGGGAGTCTACATCGTACATTGTAAACAATAGTGAATTTATATTGGTTTTGGTACATCATCACATCCCTAGTGTGTGTTACATGGACATATCTCATTGATGGTGAACCATGTAAAAATCAGCGTGTCATGTGCATGACTTAATTTATGTTTTTATGTTGCTACATGAATGAGAGAGAAGATAATTTTTCTTAACCACAAAACACGATCATTAAGGGTTGTAGTTTAAATCTGTCATAACATGATTCACACCCCCTCCCAGGGTATGTAACCTAGTGGACACAAAAATTTTCTTCCATAGGAAAGGTTGATATTAATGTTTCAATCTCAAATGGAGGTCACCAATCACAAATGGATTCTGATATTTGATGGGAACAATTTTCATATATGGAAGGATTCGATGAAACACTACTTCCAGTCTTTGGGAATGGATGTGCTCACACCAACAATGCCTTGCATAACAACCAATATTAATAGTGGTGCATTATTAGAAGTTGAATATAGATAATTGGATAATGATTCCAAAACTATTAATGCTTTAGGGGGATCCCTATCCAATTCTATCTACACAAAGATGATGTAATGAAAAACACCACATTCTATGTGGGGAAATCTATTAAATACATATGAAGAGGATACAATGGTCGAAGAGGCAAAGATGCATGTTCTGTGGAACAAGTATTATGATTTGAAAATTAAGCCAAATGATTCTGTTGATGCATTCCTTGACAGGGTAAATATTGTTGATCAAGATATGAGGTGTCTTGGAGAAGACATTGAAAACATAAAGGTCATAAAGGGAATCTTGAGAAATCAACAACCTCAGTTCAATGAAAAAGTTTTTGTGCTGGAGGATAATGTTCTGAAGGATCTAACACTGGAAAATTCGCACAGTACCTTAGTTTCATAGAAAATGAGGAATGAAGATAACCTGGTTGTAAAGAAAATCATAAATCTAAGGAGGTGCCATTCAAGGCCATAATGAAGTTCACGATTGATGATTCTATAAAGTATGAAGAGGCAAATTAGGTACTGTTATTTCATTCATCAAATTTTCAATGAGGAAAAATAATGTTCAAGGGGAATATTCCACTGGATTGTTTTCGATGTAGAAAGGTTGGTTATATTATAGTATGTTTTCCAAAAAAAATTACAAGAATAATATGTATTCGATGAAGTTGAAAATATAAAGAATAAGTCTTCAACCTATACGAAAAGAAATAAATTGTTCAATAGAAATTTATTTCAAGAAGAAGAATCTCTTTTCAAATGAATGTGATTGTTTGGATGAGTTTAAGGTTGATTTGAATGAAGAGATATAGAACTGTAATGATCACTGAAAAAATTATATGGTGGAATGTTTCGGTAGTACTTAGAAAAAGGAAGAAACCAACATTGATGAAGAAGAAGAATTTGAAGAATTGTTCTTTTTATAATTGAGTTAGAGGACTATCTTGAAGAGATAGAAGTTTTTAGAGCCTAAAAAAAGACTAAATTTTTTTTAGGGATGCCAAAATCTACAAGCAATAATAAGAAGAGAAGTCTGAGTTGATAGATGAAATTGAAAAACTCAAGTCATCAACACCAGAGGACTCCGAATCATTTAGTGAGTATAAAATCATGATTTAAAAATAGAAAAGGGATATCAATGGATTGAATATCACAATAAACAATATGATCAACCATATTAGCGAACTAGAAGAAGAAGTTGTCATTCTACGACAAAAAGTAAATTTCCAACAAAAACTATTGATTCCAAGCACATTATTACAAAATCTCATCATTCAGAAGAGAGAAAAGAGGAAAGATGAGCCTAGTAATTTGTAAGAAAGCATCAGCAATCGAGCTTAGATGTTATGTCTGGTTTGGGGCTCAATTAGAAACAAAAATCAGTTAGGGAGGAAGATTTATCACAAGAACCTATTCCAATAATGAAAATTGATCTGGGTACAAAGAAGAACCAGCAAAATTCATGATGGAAAAACATGAAGTATAGAAGTGGAATGTAGGAATCTTCCATTCATTATGTGTTATTTTTGTGGATATATGGGACACTCACACAATGTTTTCTCTATTGACATAAGATACCGAAGAGATCAAGAACAGAGGGGGCAGCCAAACAAAGAATGATTCACATGAACATATTTCAAAGGAAACCATTTTGGGTGTGGAGGATTTGGTAAAATGGATAGATAATGAACATTTACCATAAAAAGGAGTGTGACAAAGTAGAATAAAAATGTTTTAAATCCAAAAATCAATGAATCATTAGTTGATCTGAAAATGAAAAATAGATTTGTAGCTTTTCATGATGATGTTGGTCAATTATACTCTGAGGAAGATCATAAGTCTCAATATATACTGAGTATGAAGACAATAATATGGACCAAGAAAAAGAGAGTTGATAATGTAGTGGTTGTGAAAATATCCGTTAAAGCATCAGACCGTTCTGGTGTATGGATCCTGAATAGTGTTTATACATCTCACATTACTAGAAATAAGGATCTGGTTATTGGCATAAAATATGACAAAGAAAGGGTTGTCATTTTTGGGAACAATAAAGGCTTGAAGATAATTGGATTGGGAAAGGCCTGGTTTTCTAGAAAATTCATGGGATGTGTTGATATTTTTGTTGTAGAAGGTCTTAGTCAAAATTTTCTATGTGTTAGTCAACTGTGTTACTTAGGAAATTCTATATGGTTTACCAAGAATACATGTGTCATCAAGGGAAGTGATGGTACTGTGATCCTATAAGGAAAATGAAAAAGGGGAATCTTTAAATGTTAATAGGAGAAGAATATATGTGTTTTTTATCAAGAGAATAAGAAAACTAGTTGTGGTAGAAATTACATGGTCATTTATTACGTCCATCCCTAGAAGAATTTATAAAGTGTGATGCAGCTAGAGATCTCCATAATATATCCCACAATATTTCTCATATCTGCGATGTATGCCAACAATGGAATCTCATCAAAATGTCTTGTAAGGAAAAGGAAAGGAAGAATACAAGTGCACTTGAATTGGTCCATTATAATGTTTGTGGTCCTATCACACCACGGGAAATTGATGGAAATATGTATTATTTTTTTCTCAATGATGAATATAGCATAATGGCCTGGGTATTTGTTATTTCCTATAAGACTAATGTGTTTAGATCCTTAAAACAGTACCTAAGGGTGTGTGAAAGTATACCTGCAAATAAAATAATGAATTTTTTTACTGAAAATGGTATGGAATTCACAAATTGTCGGGTGGAAGACTATCTCGACAAAAATGGGATAAGGAATCATATTTCCTCAGTGAGAACACAACAGAATGGAGTGGTTGAAAAGATATATTAGATCATCAATAACAATTTCAAAACAATTCATATAGAAAAATACATACTAGAGGGGTTCTGGAAGGAATTAGTGTTGACATCAATCTATATCTCTAACAGAGCTCCATTGTGTCTCAAAGAAGGAGTTATTCCATATGATATTTTCTTTAGAAAGAATCCATTAATCAAATACTTTCTAATCATTGGAAGAAATTTCTTCATTCACAATGTGGAAAAACTTAGGAAATATGAGTCATGTGGACATGAGGTGATATTCCCTAGTTAATCAAGAAAAAAGAAGAGAAAAAAATTCTTTAACATTAGTATGGGGAAAGGTGTTGAGTGAAATGAATTCACTATAGTTGAGAATGAGGAGATCATTCAACGTCTTAGTGAAGAATTCCGGGATGAATGTGATGTGGAGGAAAGCAATGTTGGGGGAAAATAAGGGACTGATGGGGATTTAGAACAAGATAATGATGATGAGCATGAGAATGTAAAATCCTTATCTACATAGAATCCAATGAGTCAAGCTGGATTTGACAAGTATAATATCATTGGTGATCATTAATCTCTAGTTCATACAATAAGAATGAAATCATTACAGAAGTAATCAATCTAATTAGAGTTAAAACCCAAATGTTGTTCTAATGTAGCTAAAGATGAAAATTGCCTTTAGGCTATAAATGAGAATCTAGATAAGATTGTGAAAAATCAGACATGGGAAATTGTTTCAAGGCCAGTAGATAAAAATGTCATTAGGACTAAATGGGTCAATTGCATCATGTTATATGAAGTTGGCACTATGATTATAAACAAAACATGACTAGTGTATAAAGGATACTCTTATATAGATTTTATTGATGTCGATGAGACCTTCACACCTATTGTGAGGCTATAACCAATAATATTATTCTTGTACATTACGGTGTAATGGATGTTTATGGATTTCCACTTGGATGCTTAATATGAATTCTAGAATGGGGATCCAGAGGATGATGTATATATCGATATTCCAAATGGTTTTCTCTTTCATGGGGATGAAAAAAAGGTTTTTAGATGAAGAAGGATTTATATGGGAAAAAACACCAAGATAATGGTACTCATTTATTGATCAATATTTTAAGAAGTGTGGTTTCCAGCATGGTGGAGTTGATAACAATCTGTATTTCAACAATGATAGTAATCAATGGTTGATGATGATGGTTTATCTCGATGACATAATATTTGGTAGATCAGATGAAGTTCAATGGAAACTGTTTTCTAAATTCATTAAAAGTGATTTTGAAATGTCAATGATTAGAAAGATGATATTTTTTTGTGGTTAACAAGTATCAAAAGGATGGAATGGCACTTTCATTTCTCAAAAAAAATTTGACAAGTAGGTATCAAGAATATTTGAAATGGAAAATTCCATGGAAATGAATTCTCTTGTTTGTACCCCGATGAAAATATTGAACGATGTTAATGGAGAGGAAATTAATATCATAGAATATAGGCTGATTATCTGGAGATTACTATAACTAAAAATGATGATACCTAATATTGTTTTGGCCACATTATAAGAACCATGAAATCAAAGAAATACCATGGAAAGACACATGCTTGCAATGAAAAGAATATGTTGGTATATCAAAAGAACTTTAGATTATAGTTTGAAGTATAATGACAAATCTCAGCAAGAGCTATTCAGATATATAGATGCAGATGCGGATGGTTCAAAAGATGATGGAAAATAAACATCATGAGGTTTTTTCTATCTTGGTGAATTTATATTTGTTGGTTAATAATGATAGAAGAAAGTGTTTCATTAATCCACATAGAATAAGAGTATATTGTGTCCACTCAATCCTGAACACATTTATTTTGGATAAAGGATAAGCTTGATGATATAGAACATAAAGTGATGTCTCTATTCAGAATCCAGTGTGATAACTCAATTTCTATAAATCTAAACAAAAATCTCATCCATCATTCAATGATAAAGCACATTGGGATAAAGTATCATTTTATTAATGATGATGTTGAGCATGGTATTGTGAAGTTGTAGTATGCGCCGACTGATCTACAGGTTGTATAAATTATTACAATGTCTTTACCCAAGGATGCATTTACAAGGCATCGACTAGATATGGGTGCTCAGTCGACTCCCCAAATATGAAAAAGTGTGAATGTGTGAACCCCCCTTCCGCCCAAGGTATTATGTTTTTAAACTAATGTACCGATGTCTGTTTTTATACTTTTATAAACCATAAAGGATTGAATTATGGGTACATTGACAAAGGGGGAGGAAGAAAATAACTTTTCAAGGGGGAGACAGTTTGGCTATTTGAGAAATCATTAATATTATGGGAAGAAGCTGACAGGGGGGGAGTGAGATAGGGGGAGATAAAATCTAAAGTGGAGTTGAAGTAGAAATAAGACATGTGGTGTTCTAAATCTAACGATGATAGAAGTGATCAATAAATTAATAGATATCACAATAGCTGAGGATCGTGATAAAAGTGTAAGAGTGGACTTTGAATGATGTCTGATGATTTACAGTGATCAAAAATTTGTATCAGTTTTACAATTGTTATGAGTTTGGTGTAAACATTTTTGTCAAAAATTATCTGATTAATTGATGAACATTACATTTACTATTGATTCTCATGTTGAGCATTTCTAATGTAGTCATAGAGTATATATTGATTATATCATTGATTGCTATCAAAATCACATGCAGTGAATGATGGATAAAGCGTTAATGATGTATCATTTTCTGATAAGTGTTGTAAAAATACCCAAAGTGGGAGTTTGTTGGAAGAAAATACCTTCAAGTATCTTTTGGGAATTTTTTAGATGATTGTGTTTGTTGAAAAATAAGGCTTATATGTTGTGCGTGTTGATGAAGCAGACCACGATGTTTATATTGTGGAATAATGGCTTTAGCTGGTGAGTTATCAAGTTCAGGAGACGTCGTTGAAAATACATGATTGAAAGAAGAGCATCATAAAATCGAATGGATGATCTGGAGGTGGTACAAAAAATATCAGATACAAGGTGGCACTGTTTTCCAATGTTAACCAAATTTGTGGGCATCAAAATTTAAAAGTAATGAAATCTGTTTTTGGAAATGGGATTTTCGTTCTGGTGTCTTGGAGACTTATAAAATTGCACTGCATATGTTATTCAATGTTGTAACATAAATATATGGAAAAGGAATATGGGGAGCCAATTTTTTTGATTGGGCATGCAAGGTGACTAGGGCGATAGAAACTAGGGCGGCTGGTCTTGCGTGACGTGATGAAACTTCCGCACTAGTGCTCAGGGTAACCAAAATGAATTTAAATAGAGGTCTACCCCTTTTTATTGCTAATGGAGTTCAAAACTTTGTGAAAATTTTTGCTCCAGTCATGCAAGATGTTTGGGAACACAATGGGTGGATTGGTCGTGCATGTATAAGGTTATTTAGAAGTTTTATTCTTGTTTATAGTTTCACACATATAATGTTTTTGGTGTAGAATGGTGTGAGTCGCCCAAGATCTAAATTTGAGAAAGGAGTGTTGTGTATGTGGTTAGGTTTCACTTGTGCACTAGGCTTGGAGAAGTGTGCCAATTTATAGAGAAGAGTGCCAAGATTAGATAAGTGTTCCTGTAATTATAGTGCTTGAAGAATGTTGGAAGATTTCCCTCTACATCCGGTGATAAGTGAGATTCATCTATGGGTGAATGTTGTACGTCAACAGAGCTCTACATATCGATAAAGATGCATTCATTTGTGATAATGAATGGACCTACATGTCAGTAAACCGTAAGTGGTTCTTATGAAAAATTAGTGAGCACACTTCAATTGAGAGAGCATGGATCTTTCATATTGTGATTGGTTGTTAACCAAAATGGGTAGTATGTCCACTTCAAAAATCATAAATATAATTGCGCTTATAGTGGTTTTGGTACATCATCATGTCTTTAGTGTATGATCCTTGGATGTTTCCCAGTGAGGGTGAACCACGTAAAAATCGTTTTTAAATGTTCATGATTTAATTTATGTTTATACTTTTCTATATGAAAGAGTGAGAATATATTTTTTCATAATAGGGAAAGAATATCATGAGGGGAAGTTTTTTTAATATGTCATTGACTCATTCACCCCTTCTTAGGGAATCAATCCTATTAAACCTTACATAAATTAACAATCATATCAAACATGTAAAATAATTTCATTATGTATATGATTTTTTAGATATCGTATTATATAATAATGACAAAGAATATGACTTATGAAATTTTATTTCCCAATAAAATGTTTTATATATTATTTCAAAAACATTTTTCATCATGTGAAATATTGATTATTTGAACACATATTATAAAATGTTCTGATATTATTGTATACATTAAAAAGATTTTATTATTAGTTTATGATAAGGTTTATTAGTTATTAAATGTTAGGCCTTGATCATGGAAGACAAGTATGTAATATTTATCTACATAATTTAAATAATATTTTAATTAATATGAATGTTATTAATATTCATGTAATTTTTAATTCATTTAAATAATTTATTTTTTAATTAGATTAAAAATTTGTTCGTATTAATATGTATGTGTTTTAAGAAATGTTCCATGATGTTGTTATTTAATATTCGGAGGTAGATGATGAAATATTCAATAATTTTTATGTATTGACATTATTTTTGTGAGTGTATTTACTTGAGTTTTGTAAAGTTTCTACATAAAGATACATTAAATATAACTTATTTTGGTTAAGGGGTTTTAATTTAAATTTATTTTTGGAAATAAATGTATTAGCATAATGAGATTGTTTTGGGAAAGAATTAGGATTATAGGTGTGGTGAATAATTATTTATTACAAAGAATAATTGTCAATTCCTTAAGGATATTTTATGAGATTAACATGTACTATAATATAATGGAATGGGTATATGGGAATGTTATAATGTATATATGTGGTGAATGAAATTTAAATATGGATGTGATTTTTGATAATAGTATAGATACATTTTAGACTTATCTTTATTCATATAAATGATATTACTAGTTTTTTATAATTTTCAAAATTTAATTTTTTTTCTATTATCCTTTATTTTTTAATTCTACGAATATAAAATTTCATATAAAAATGATCAATATAATGGTAGTGAGAAGTTAATTGATAAATTAATTATTAATGTTTTTTTAATTATTGAACAACACATATTATAGATATATCATATTGGTGTATCATTATGTAATAATGATGAATTAAAAACGAATATTGATGTTTTAAGTTTTGTTTTTGAGGACAATAATTATATATTGATCTTTCAGAGTTGATTTTATACATTTTAGGTCCCCTATAATATTATGGAAGATAAAATGTGGAAACCCATTTGAGATAAAATTGGAATAGTTATACATTCTAATAGGAATATTTAATTGTAAATGTGAAATTTTATAGAGGAAAGTAAAATTAAAATTAAATCCTCCTATGGATAGATATTATGCATTTGACTAGGAATAATTTTCAGGATTTACCAATTATTATTTGGTGGGTTAATTAAGGGTATTTTGAGTAAGTATTATATTTTGGATCCACTTCCATTATAGGGATTCTTCAATCCTTTGTAGTTATAAATTTAGAGGCAAAGGATGAGATAAGGGATTGTATTGTGTTTTGGGTGCGAGTAATATTTTTTCATGAAGTGTTTTTTATAAGATGATATTTGGTTGTTTGGAATGTTATGATGTCATATATGATCATGATCTTGAAAAGTGATGAGTGTGGTGATATTTTAATATTTATGAAAGGTTATATACTCTAGGTTTATGTATGTTGAGGTGGCATATATCATTAGAGTCGATACGTTGTAATTATACTATATTAGGGAATCAATACTGGGAATATTTGGACAATTAGTGTGATTCGCCATCATTGAGGAGTTATTCATTCCAACCATATAAAATTATAAGGTTAATTGATATATTACTAATTTTCAATTTATAAGTACAAATAAATTAATGACAATGTTTAGTATGAGAGGGTTCTATATTTTATAAATTTAATGTTTAATTTTAAATCTTTTTATACTATATTTATATTTAAATTTAAAGTGATCTATAGTACCTTTGTAGAATTTTTATAAAGAACTAACTATTTGATAAATATTTTGAATTGTGTTTCATTTAAATATTTCTAGTTTTTTTGTTTTATTTTTTAAAAGATAAATTGATTTTGAATGTAGTAAATTTTATATTTCATAAGATTTTGAACAATTTTAATTTATTTTATTAAATTCAGATATATTCTTAGTAATTTAGTTTAGTAAAGGGGTCATCTATTTACTTTGGTGGTTAATGTTTTATTTAATTGCATAAATTGTTTTTGGAAATTATAATGGGAAGATTATTTTCTTATATGAATACTAGATAGATTTTTTTTAGGATTCAATATCAATGAATGTTTTAAATTTTTTGTTTTATCCTGTATTAATTTATGGGGTATGTTTTTATGGTTTTTTATGATATTATATCTTTTTATGTCCTATAATGGGGTTAATGTTAATAAGTTTCTTGTTTTAATATGTATTACCTAGAGAATTTTTTTATTCCATTACAAATGAACATTTTCTTATTCTCAATGATAAACAACTTTTTGAGTCATGTATTATTTATTCCAATGTTATCTTGGTCAATTAAATTTTCATTCATCGATGTTATATGGGTTGTAGGAGAGCATACAAGATGATATGGGGCGAATATGTGCGTTTATATTGTCTTAATGGAAAACTATCAGGGTGGTGACTACGTTATGTCATATTAACTATAAAATTAGGTGTTGATTGATTGTGTCCAAGACCAAAATATTTTATTCTATAAAAATTATTTTGGGGAAAGATCTCGACACATTTAGAAGAAGTGTTTCCATGTAAATTTTCCTACATTAAAAAAATATTAAATTTTAATATATATAGAAATGAAATTAAAATAAATCATGGTAAATCATTGGAGGTTAGTAATAATATACCAAACATAAAAACCAGACATCTAGAAGAAATGAAATATGAACCCTATATTTTGAAAATACCATGGAAAACTGATGAATAATTGAATGGACATAAAATATTGTTATAGGTATTTAATGAATCAAATGACAGGAAAATTGACATATGCTAGTGAATTTTGCGACCAGGAATTATATTACTCAACGAAAACTAAAAATACAAGAAATAAAATCATTTTAAGGGATTCGATGATAAGACCATTAATAAAAATAGTACTAAAAAAATTCATATAAATAACATGAGTTTAATTCTAATTTTGAGCCAAAAATAATTGATGTTCTGAAAATTAATCCAAATATTCAAACATAATATTAAACACCAAATTACCATGAAAAAAATCCAAAACATCAGAGTAATTCCATTATAGACCACAATATTTACCACAAGTTAGCTTCAAACAATCCATACTATGACAACAATATAATAAATTCAATAATATAATTTATCTAAATTATACTAATGGCATTAATCAATAATCATGTTATAAAATAAATGATCACACAACAACCTTCTTAAAAAATTATCAAAGAAAGAAAAATAATTTTTTAGAAATTAATCATGTTATTATAATGAAATAGAACAAAAAATGGAGTTACACCGCTACTGAACATATTTCATTATCCACTATATAGAAGAAAAATAAGCATTGGTGTTGATGGTGCACCAAGAAACCAATCAACACAAAACTAGAAAAACAAAAAAACACTGAAAAACAGTAATAAATAACCAACACAATCATACATCTCAAAACCCATTAAATACCAATATTCATGAATTAGATACAATTCAGTACCAAAAAAACTAATATATCTCAAATAAATCCACTCATATTGATATTAATATAAGGTATCCATTAAATATTGATCATATTTCAACTTCACAATCCAAAAAAAGAATAAAAATAAAAATAATAAAATGATTAATATATTTAAGAAACAAAACTCGACCTCTAAATTTATTGGTTTAGAAACGTCATAATACGTTCAATCAAATCCTTAAAAGATAAAAATTAAAAAACCAATAAAATAATTTAATAAAATCATATTTATAAGTGGTTTATATATAATATATCTACATAAATCAATGTATCATCAGGTAAAGGATGTCATTATGTTTTATAATGGGGGATTGTTTTGATTCCATTGTTGGTGACATCATGTTAAGGCATATGGATTAATGAAACATTTCGTGTACTAGTCACAGTGGAATTATTGTCTGTTCTATAGGAAACCACATCACCACCTTCTCGAGGAATATAGGTAGGATATATACATAGCTTTAGAATGATATGTCTTTATATATGGATTGAATGTGATTTGGAATTTCCATAACATTTTTTATTTGGTAAATTTTTGGTGTTTATCCTGCAAAACATTAAGAGGAGGCAAATAATAGGTAAAATAGGGGTATGAAATTATTTTAGAACCCATAGGCCTCAGATTTGGTTCATCAAGCTACACAATGTAAAAAAAATCCATATCCCTCTATAGAGAAAATAGTTTTAAATAAGTTAATATTCTCTGGAAAAAATTCAATTTTTTATATACTCCAAAATTAGGTGACATTAGAATAATATTGGGTTTTATTTCATGACCTTGGGGTCCCATGATAGTATGGTTAGATATTATTTTTTATTATTCCATTATAGATATTTTTATAAGGTTATTTTTTGGTAGATATTATATAAAAATATAATTAGAATATTCTTGGAAGTTTTTCTACAAATTTGATAGATATAGAGTGTTCGAGAATGTTTTTTATATTAACATAAATTAATTTTCAAGACATCCATATTATTAATTTCATCTAAATTCAACTTTTTATTATTTATGATTACACTGAAAGATACAATATGATTTTAGGATCTTTTAATTCTTTGGTTTTATAACAACCTTTTCTTTTAATGTTTATGTAGTGTACTATGAATTTCATTTCTGATTTGGAAAATGAAGAAGATTATTTAAAATTTGTTTTATGTTCCTTTCCTATGATTTATTAGAAGGGATGTTCTATGTTTTTTCATATCTTTTAGATATTTAATGTAAATGGTTTCATATATTTATTCTTTCTTTTATGGGTAAAAAGTTGTAAAAAATTTAATATTTGTATTGATAATATATTATATAAGTACTTAATGTGATATCATTGTGTGAAGTTTATTAAATGTGGGTATAATTCAATAGATTGTCTTATGGTTTTTCTTCTAAAAGGGTATGTATTGTATTAATGTATTCATTCTGTATGGATGAGGCGACTGAAATGAAATTAGTAGCTTTCCAATGCTTAGATCATTTACTATAGAGTCTATGAGGTTATGTTGTGTAGTGGTGTGTTGAGATGTTTCATTGTTTCTAATTTTTTCAAGATTAATAATATTAGGAATTATATATATTTTGTTTTATGTCACTGATTGTGTTTTATGATGGATATTCCATTTCCATATATTGAGGCTTCAATGTCATTGGGGGTTGATAGAGGAATATGTGTCTATATTAAACGTACTGATTTCCTTAAAAACTTATTATAAAATTTTAGACTATGTGAAATGTTCTTGATATTCAATATAAATATATCTATATGAATATTTTTTTATAATTAAATTGGCTATATAATTTATGATTTAATTAATTTAAATTTATATAGTTCAAATACATAAATATATTCATAATTATGGTGATCTAAGAATAGTTGTTATAAAAGTGTTGATGCTCTTAATGTTGGCGTTTTATGATTTTATGATTTAGGTAAATAGTAGTTTGATGATTATTATATAATAATTTAGTCATTGAATGGTAATATTATAAAATTATTATGGCTTTTGGAAGGATGTATTAATTTTATAAATTGAATATTTCGTTATGTGTTATTCGGGAGATGAATTTTTACAGGTAGATATGATGGATACCATAGGATAGTCTCTTTTTACTATATTATCTTGTTTCAAATTACTAGTGAGTGATTCTCTTAATATGGATCAATAATTTTTTGTTAGATTTAATTGGGTATGAGTATGTTTCTAAGAGTTATGTTCATTAATTAGGAATATTTCGTATTTATTTTCATGTTATGGGTTTCACTATATATCCTTACATCATTGTCATTTCAATATATATAATGATATTTTTATCCCGTGCTGTTTTATATCCATTGAGATTTGACGATGATTTAATTAGCGATAATGAAGGGTTATGCGTTTGGGTTATGGTTTCTATTATTTTATATTGTTTTGTATTATTGATATAATAAAATTATAGTTTTAATTATTTATATTAGATTTTTATTCTCAAACCCCAAAATTTATTATAATTTTAACATTCAGGGAATCCTGGATTAAATAAAGGTTTAAAAAATAATTTTTATAAACACCTGTCACACTGAAATTTTTTCTAAATGTCAATATCCATCATTGAGGATAAAAAATCCATTTATATTTATAATAATTCCTAACTGATATTATAATTTCTTGAATAAATAAACATTTATGGTATTATTATTCATCAATATTAATATCTGTTGTTAAATTATAAAAATTATTTTTCATAAAATTAAATTATCTTTATAATATAATTAATAACCAAATCATATTTTACTCAATACATCAAAAAACACAGACAACTATTTGCCTTAAATATGGGTAAAATGTTAATAGTCTAGGGAATTAGGATATATAAGAAGGATCAATATACATACAAACCATATTTATTTGGGAATATATTATGTGTTAATTTCATCGTTGAAGGATATAATTTATGTTTTGTTCGTTTGACAATTATATAAGACATATTCCAATAATGAATGAAACATCCATGTCCATTATTCACTAATACTAGTTTCCCAGATTGTAAAAACTGATTGGGGGTTGATATGTGAGGTCCAAGATCCACCCATTAGAACTGGGTTGGGTAAATAGTGGGTAATTGGGACATAATGAAGTTCAATAATCTATTAGATTCCCCTTAACCAATATTTAAATTTTATGGATAACATATTTTACATATTAATTATTTATAAAATGTGGAAGCCCCCAATTTTTTATCACATCTATATTGATTGAGGTAAGTATCCCCCACACTCTCTTTCATTATCATGTTTTTTTCTAGTTTAATTTTCTATATTCATAAAATTTTTACTGTCTATTGTATCTAATGGAATTCTCAATGATAATACATATAATTTCTTATATTCTCTATATTTTTTCCTTTTTCAATTGAAATATAAATTTATTATTATTTTCAATGAATATGTTATTTATGCATACTCATTGTCTACATGTGGAATTTGATTATCATGGGGTTTTATGTCCATGTGGATGGATAGAAAATATTTATAAATATTATATTAGTTATTTATTTATTTCCTTTATAAGCATGTGTGGTTATGAGTGATAAATGATCTAGGGGACTACATGATGACTTTGTGGTATATGGGATGTGTGATTGGGATTAACTGGTGGGTGTTGATATGATTTATGATGACCATTTTCATGAACATGTGTTTGATGTGTATGATAGACATTATCTTTGTTGAAAATATTGCCTTGTGGAAACTTTTAATAATTCATATATGAGTAATTAGGTGTAAATTTTATTTATTTGTATGATATGGTTTTTATATCATTCATAGAGGGTAGAGTGATGATGAATTCCATTGTTTAAGGTCGAATGATGTTGGTGAGGCCTCTCTCCATTGTGTTTAATTTAGTTGGTTTCATATATACACATTGTGTAGTTGTTATTAACAAATAAATAATTGCTAAATCCACCATATATGTGTATTTTATGGTGACTATGATTATCATCTTATTAGAGGAGGGGTACATCGAAGATATTGAATATTCGGTGTTCTTTGGTGAATTATATCAACAATTATTGGTGATAAGAACTCTATATATATGTTCTATTGGTTTAGTTATTTCCAAAATTATGAAGAATATATGAATAAAAATATTTTTATTGATGTGGTATTCATACCTCTTTTTCCATTAAAAATGGAATTTAGGATTGAGCAATTGGGTGAAATGTATTTTCTTTGGAGTGTAAATTCATAGAGGACCATATCTGATTATTGGTCTAATAATCCTATTGGTAAATCATCATTTTTAGGATTATTGGAAGAAATTAGGTCACCCATACCATTTATGTAGTACATGGAGTGGAGTGATGATTTTAATATAATTTTAAAAACTAATATGTTAGACATTCAATTTACCATTATACAAGTAGATATATTATATGGACACCCTTGGTGTTTGAAAATTTAGATTATACTCACTCTTAAATTATAAAATCTAGCTACCACGTCGATCCTTCAACACATGATAAAATTAATGAAATGTTCCATGTGAGTAGAGATTAATTGATATAGTTATTGTTATCTTAGGGTAGGGAAATGTTCACTGGAATTTTAAAAAAATCATTGAAAATCATTAGTTCAAGATATGAGTTGTTACTTTTTTAGTATATTGACATGAATATATATAATGTTATTATGGGTACTGATGTTTACTATTTTAATACTTGTATGAAATTATATATATATATTTTAGATACCAAAATTTTTCAATTAGTCATTCAATTAATATTTGATTTCAACTAATGTTTATTTTTATTAAATTTATTTATGATTGAAAATTATATATTGGAGTGAATTATCTCTCTAATATCAAATATATTCCTTCTCCATTAGTTGGAATAATCTAAAATAAGGGGAGGCATCCAAATGGTAATTGGATATTTTTTTATTCATAAAATAGGTTGATTGGGATGAGGGAAATTATGATGCGGGGTCTCAGAAGTATTTTCCATTTCATTGGTCAGGTATATAGTGATTGAGGATAAAAATGACCTTAAAATTACCCTTATATATGCGAATATCATTCTGTTATTTAAGGTATTCCATGTTAATATGGTTTAATAAGATTCATATCTTAACACTATTATAGAGTAAGGATTTTAAAAAAATACAATGTATTTTATTATTAGTTAGTTAATTTTTCATTAATATTGTAACACCATGAAATATTAGAATATATATTTCATTAAATAAATTTTATTTTCTTGATTTCTTTCTTAACATGTGAAACTAATAATTATCTAAACTGTGATATAAATTAAAAATATTTGTACATTAATGTGAGCATTATAAAAAATCCATTAAAATTTCCTAATGAAAAAATAAATAAATTTAAAAAAAAATTATAATGATTTTAAATAATAAAATTATTTATTAATACATACTAAATATGTACTTTATTTTTTGTATTCATTTTATTATTAAAAATTGTATTAATAAAATTTATTTTTTATTGAACATACTTAATAATCCAAAAAACTATTTTCTTAAATTAAATACTTTTATTTCCTAGAATGAATATAATATTTTGAAATAATTACTTCAATATTATCAATTGATTATTTTTTAGTTTCCTCGAGATTAATTTATTTTTTTGAGGACGGTGGAAAATTCATGTATTTTCAAAATTATCATTAATTTTTATCCAATAAAGTTATATAAATGTTATATTATGTTTTAAATTTAATTTTAATATAATTCATGTTCGACCAAATTATACGTAATAAAATTAATTTCATAAAAATAAACATTATACATTGATTTGGTATAATCTCATTTTTTGTTAAAAAACTCATTTTTTTAAAAATTATATTTATGCAATCAATGTTTAATTATCTTGAAAATTTAAATTAGCCACTTTTAAAAACGTTTTTAAAAAATTTAGTTAATATTTAATATAAAAAATATTTTAACATTCAATTTAAATGTTTTCCATGCTATGGATTGTATATAATGTCATATTTTGGTTTAAAATTGCATTTTTTCTTAAAAAAGGATTTCATTGCCTTTTTTGTGCATATTGAAAATTAATTTTTTTTATCAAAGAGAAATTATATCTACCAAAAATTATATATTACTTATAATAATCATTATTTCTATAATTTAATATGGATATCTTTTTTTTCTTTGATGAGTTGTAAAAAAATATAAAATTATGATACAATGGTTATGGTTAAAACAGGTCTACATAGGAAGTGTAATTAAGTGATATGGTTAACAATTCTACATAAACATATATATTCTTTCATTATATTATATTTTGACCGTATCCCTTCCCAGCACTACTGTTATAGTCATTTGGTTCCCTTTACGTAATACATTCACCATGTATTATTAAAATATTTTAATGATTGCATATGTCTCCCTCTCTTAAATTATAAAATTCATCCTATTATAATCTATTATTCACAAAATAATATCCTTCTATAAAAGATAATACAAACTCAAAAAGCATACAATATTCCATACCTTCATAATAGTTTATTTTTGTTACCTTAAGATTAATCATTGATGGTTTAATATTTCATCCAAAGGAGGCCTCTCAATGAAGAGGCTTGCATCTTAAGCATGCCCTTTCTATTTTGTTTCTTATTTCACCAATTAATGACATATAATATTTTTTAAAAACTTATTTATTATATTTTATAAATATATTTATAAGATATTATTTTTATGGTAAATCCATTTCCCACCAATTATCTATCAAATTTGTAATGAATGTTCCACTCTTATGTACTATTGAACACATACATCCCTACAGAGAAATCATTCATTTAACATTATTATCATCAATGGATGGTTATTTTAAGACATTATTTTTATATATGATATATATGAAATAATATTTATATTAAAAATATAATATATTACCCATGTTATTATTATACCTTATTTTGTAAAACGTTGACATCACTTGTGTGTATGTGTACACTAAGTCCTATAAAATGTAATGATATTTTTTTCATTTTCTACATTAAATTGTATATAATATGGATAAATTTATTAAATATATATTTTATTTATAATAATAATAATAATTTAATTTAAATTTTTAATTTACATTTCTTTCTTTCCATCAATTAAAATGCTGAAAAACAGTCCTATGTACGCATAAGGTACAATTTTCCCAGCGTGATGTGAGTCATATTTCTTCAGCATGATATATGAATGGTTAAATTAGTGTATATGCTGATTAAATATAATAATTAATAATGTTATGATATTCTAGATATGATGGAAATAAAATCATATCACAATGAATATATCTTCAAAAAAATTGTTAAATATAATAGTTAACACCTGAAATGACAGCATTAATAGATAATTGTTAATAGAGGAGTGTCTAAATTTTATAATTTGATAATATGTCGTATTATATGTATTAAAATTATTTTCTTATTTATGTTATTGAAATATTAATTTATTAATATTTTTTTAGTGCATAATTTAATTATGTTAGACATAAGGTTACAATTTCTCATCTCGATATTATTTCCCCGAGATATGTGTGATGTTATGAAACTATTTATTTTTATGAGGTGTAAATATTGATCCATTGATATCATATATCATCTATAATTCTAAATTAATTGTATTTAATGTTTTAATTAAAATTAATTCATCTATGAGGATTTGATTCATATGTGATCGAAATGGTATGGGGTTGTCATCTAAAATTGCCTCTATTGGGAAATATGTTATGTTATACACATGTATTTTTTACAAGCTATGTCTACTTCTCCATTAATATATTATATTATTATCATTTTTATTTTCATGGTATAAAATAATAAATATGAGGTTATTTTTTTATTATATAGACGACTAAAATGTTTATAAAGCACTAAAGTTAATTATATTTAATCTCATTTTCACTGGTATTATTTATGAATAAAATTCCATTGATTAGAAAATAAAATATATCATTTGAATAATATATATATATTATGATCATAAATTTATTTTTGGATATTATATATATTAATTTATATTTCCAGTCACTGTGATATCAATAGTCCAAAAGAATGATTATTCGGGAAACCAATATTATTTATCTGTTCAGTCATGAATCATTTTCATCCATATATATATATATTCAATATGTATCCAAGAATGTTTTTAGCCCTAATAAATTAATTTATTATGTAATTTTAAACATTTTTTAGTCAATAAAACTATAACAAATTAAATTTTTATTACATTTTATAAATGTGTTACTTTTTACATTTTACAATAATATAAAATGAGTATTTGTTTAAATATACTCTACATGAATTATTTTTCCCACTATCATGATTTAAATATTTATTTGAAAATTTAATTAAAGTATTTCATCAATAATTTCATAAAAAAATATTCATAACTAAATTATTATTTTTAGATTATAATAATTTAATTCCTAATATATAGTGTATTTCTCTCATAAAATATTCTAGTGAGATCTTAAAAGGATTATCATCAATAAAAACGTCCAAGTAGTTTTTTTGTTTTCTATTGATATCATATATTGTTACCATGATTATTTTTAGCTGAATAGATTATTAATATGGTGAAGAAATATTAATGAAACATGGTTTCCATTCTATTTCTAATGATTTGATGTTAAAATTATTGTTTTCATTATATTGTGGCTTAGATTTGAAAATATTATTTTTACTTGATGAAAATTTTCATCATATAAGTATAATTTAGTGATTAAATTTTAATTTTTTATGAGATTATGTTGTACACTTGATGATATCTAAATAATAAAATAGGGCACATGTGAGGTCATTCCAGGTAATCATGTGATGAATGTATTGAGGGAATCCTAGGTATAATGTTTATATGATTATGAATAATACAAACATTATGAAAATATTTTATGTACTTATATTATTAAAATTTTATTCCATCATTGCATATAATCTCTTATTCGCTAATGATTAATTTCTTATGATCTATAAAGTATAATGAGATTCCTCACGATTTTAAGATATTTTGGGAATGAATTTGTATGTTATGATCGTGTTCTAATAACGTTATTCTTGGGATATGATTGAATATTATTATTTAATATTATATCAATTGTTTCTTTAACATTTCATATAAGGTCGCCATTTCTTATGTTCGTTTTCCCGAAGATATAAATAATGGTGTTAAGTATGTTGTTTTCATGACCCGTCCTCAGGGCCTGTGCTGTGACTACCCCAAATCCGCCTTCCATAGGCCAGGGGCTGGCGACTAGCACCAAAGAAGTAAATCCCGATAACTGGGAAGTCATTTCCTTTATAAAAGTAAACAAAACACCACAGAGTACAAGCAGAAGTAAAACACTAAGTACAAAGAGAAGTGATGAAAGGTAAATAGGCCAGAATAAAAACCCAAATGAATGTACAACTACAACTGAACAAAGTACAACAGAAAAAGACAACAGCTGGAAGGACGGAAGCGGCTCCTGGGTCGTCCTCCTTGGATCCGACCTGAAGGGTAGGTACAGATGGCACATCTCCTTGGTCGTCCACCACGGATCCTACCTGAAGGGTAGGTACATATAGCCTCCACAACGCTCTCACCCGTCAACCTCCTCCGTGTGTCGTCTCGTCATGGAGTCCACCTCCGGATACTGAATCGTCGTGTAGTCCACCACCGGGTACTGACTCGTCGTGTATTCCACCTCCGGGTACCGTCCAGTCCTCAAACACTTAGCCTCCGTTAGCACTACCCATCGTCTGCAACCAGCACAATGAGGTGCGGGCATAGCCCGTGTAGGGGTGAGTATAACGATACTCAGTACGGGCCCCGAGACCCTCAAGGTCTCACTAAAACAAACAAGGATAACCACAAAGAAGATATCAACAGATAACCTCTACTTAGGTATATTCCCATACATATATCTAAGATTTCAAGTACCCCATCTCAATGATGAGGAAACACAAAGATCATGAAATCAATGGATAACCACTACCCAGGTATATGCTTATACATATACATAAGTTATCAAGTGACCCATATCAATCATGAGGTAAACACAAGGGTCAAAAGTCTCAGCACAAACCAGGATTTTCATTATCGAAACCCTAACTGGTGAAGAGCCCCATCATTGAAGTGTACAGTGGTCCTGTCACGACTCTGAGGTACTGCTCACTAACTTAAGACTGCTGAGGTACTCCTCCTGTCGAGTACTGAGGGTCTGCGGCCAACTACCGGGCGCTCCGTCCGCTGTGGGTTTGTCGCCAAATATCGGGCACTCCCCCTAATAGCCTACAGAGGTACTCCTCCTATCGAGTACCGTGGTTCTGTGGCCAACTACCGGGCACTCCGTCTTCCATGGGTCTGTCGCCAAATACCGGGCGCTCCGTCCACTGGGCTAGTTGACTGACTCCAAGTTGAGTCGGTCAAGCAGTCGTCAGGTCTAAGCCGGCTACCCGGTCTCCGTACTCTGTATGCTCGTCTCCGGAATGGTCCACTCCACGAGCTACAGGTCGATACTCCAAGTATCACAAAGTCCCACGAATAATTATCTCAATGGACAGCCTCGTCATAGGGGTCTCAATGCAACAGACGACTCGTCAATCGGACGCCCGGTCTGTGAGTTATTAGCCTTTCCATCCCAGGGGCCCGGTTCGTTTCGTGAGCGAACCAACCCGATCGTATCTCAAATGTACCCCGAACTATCATATGGTATACTCATAGGGACCGTTTCTCAACGTGATCACTGACGTCGCTGACAGTTCGTCAAACGCACGTCCAGTCTGAAAGTTAACCGCTATTCCGTTCCATGGGCCGGTTGGATTTTGGGTACAATCTAACCAGGCCACTATCCAACAGAAACCAAAACTCGGTCGAATTATACAAAAATCTCCGCCTCATCAAGAGGAAATCAATGAGACAGACAGTGCGTCAATCGGACGCCCGGTCTGTGAGTTATTGGCTTTTTCTTTCCAGGGGCCCGGTTGGTTTCGTGAGCGAACCTACCCGACTCCACTCTGACGACATATGATCCTCAAGCAGAGTAAGCCAAAATATCTTTCTCACTTAGAGGATTCCATCAAAGTCGACCGCACGTCGATCAGACGTCCGAAGTTCAAGTTATGAGTGTTTCTGATCCGAGGGCCCAGTTGGTTTCGTGTACGAACCAACCCGGCCGAACTGAAAGTAATCCAAAACCTTGAGTGCGATAAACTGAAACGTCTACCTCAATTCAAGGATTTCATCGCAACTGACGGTGCGTTGATCGGAGGTCCGTAGCCAATGTTATGGGCAAAAGACCGAAGACGGTCCGAAAACGGGGGTTTCGGGCCCGGACCGACCCGACCCGAGACCCCCCGGTCGGCCCGAACCGGGTCGACCCGCCCCGGGTCCGGGTTGGCCTGGCCCGGCCTGTGCACAGCGCGCCCAGCGCGCTGGCCAGCTCGGCCAACGGCCGCGCCGTTTTGGCAAGGGGGGGCGCATGCCCCCTTCGTGTAACCGCGGCCCCCACCCCCCATTTAAGGGGGCCGTTTTGTAGGCCGGACGGGGGAATTAATTCCCCGGGCTTTCCTTTGTACGGTCGGCCTGCAGAGGTCGGTCGGTTCTGCCAACAAGGACCGGCGACGACCGGTCCTTCCTCCTTCGCCGACATCGGCGGCCCGGAACCGGCCACCGGTCACCCTACTCCGCTGCAGCCTGGAACCGGCCGCGACTTGGTTCGTCCGGTGTGGTGTGATGACACCACTCCCTTCCTCTGCGGCTCCGCTCCGGCCTCGGTGTCTTCAGTCTTCTTCAATGTGGCGCGACAACGTCGCGTCCTTGTTCAACTTCACGGCGCGGCGCGACGGCGCCGCGCATTACTTTCCGTATGATCCCGCGTGGTGTGATGGCACCACACCATTCCATCCTAAACACAAATAATCAAACAAGAAATAAGGAGGAGGGTCGGCCGTGTTTGTGTGGTCCGGCCCCCTCTCGTTAATCAGTATCATTTGGTCGTATATCCACAAAGAACGACAAACTAGAAATCAAGGATGAAAAATAATTAAATAATCACCTACCTTGATAAAAGAGATGATGAACGTCGGCGTCGCGAAGCGAGGATTTAGAGACGTTGACGGAGATTTCGTCATGGAAAACCATCGCGAAAAGAGACGTCACGGAAGAAAAACGTCATGGAAGAAGACGTCGTGTCGCGGGTCGGTGTCGCAGAAGACGGTCTCCGAGGGCTCGGCGCTCCACGTTGGAGATCGTTCTTTCTTCGCGTTCTTCGTAAAAGAGAAAGAAGAACTCAATAATTCCTTAGCTTTTTCTCTAAAGGCTCTCAAACAACTAAACACCAACCCAATAAAATAAGTTCTCAACTTATTTTATTAACACATTATGGCTTTTGAAATTCAAGTGTTTGAATTCAACATTAACTCACCTCATTAATTCCATAAGTTAATAAACATACGTTAACAAAATTAATGGGAGTTGAGGAGGTTAGAGAATATGATTGGGTGGTGTTCGTGTGGGACCCACCACCCTCATAACCTCCCCAGGGAGGTTGGGTAGTTACCCATCTTCCATCCAAAGGATTAAACACTTCGAGTAAAAAAAAATCGTTGTTAAATTTTTATTTTTAACTTCCACAATTTTTATCAACTTCTCTCGTGTAAACGCAACTCTGGATTAAGCATTCCTAAGAAATTACCGGTGTTGTGGTTCCATCGGTGCCCTCGGAATTCAAATCCGAGCACCGGTTGAAAATATATAAAAACTCGCTCGTTCGTTCACTGAACGTACCCGAGCTAAACTTTATAAATTGATTCTGGGCACACCGGGGCTCGGAATTAGGTGCTGTCAGAAACTGTGTTCTTGTAAAATTCCAAAGGAAATTAAGAAAAAAATTTCCATGAAATTTAAAGTTCTTTACATTACTCCCACCTTAGGGATTTACGTCCTCGTAAAGCTTCAACACAAACTAGAGATACAAAAGCGGTACTGAGCACGCATCTGAGCCTCCTGATCTCATGTGCTCACCTGGAGGTTCCCATACTGCCAGTGAAAGCGCACCCGAGGAATCGTCCATCCTCATATGATATGCTCATGTCGATCCTCGATTCCCAATGGAACCTCTGTGAATGTCACCCCATCACCAAATTCCAGCTCCCCATGATCGATGATATGCGAAGGGTCGAGCACGTATCTCCTCAGTTGAGATACGTGGAAGTCGTCGTGCACCTGGTGCAACTGAGGTTGATGCATCAAGTGGTAAACCACTTCTCCTACCCAGCTGAGGACCTATAAAGGTCCACTAAACCTCCGGGATAACTTTCCGCCTTGGCCACATATCCGTAAACCTCGTCGAGATGAAACCCGTAAAAGGATGTGATCGTCATCCTCAAACTCTAGAGCCCACCAAGTCCTGTCAGCATAAGGATTCTGTCGGCCCTGTGATGTCCTCATCCACTCTTGGATGACCTGGACCTTCTCTAGTCTCACAAGAGCTGCTATGATTTCTTCGTTGCTGATAAGAGAAATCTGGTCTCATCCCCTGGATGAACCACATTCATTGCCTAATATAGTCAGTCCTGACATGAATGATGCTTTCATGCCATGGATGACGTCGTGAGGCCTCGCGTAACTACCAAGAGATCCAACTATCACTCTCACCTCCAAGGGTCGAGTCACACTTTTGGAATCAGTGTGAGGTCACTAGGTCTCCTTCATTAAAAATCTTTAAAGTGAGGGTCAACTCAACAGTTTTAACCAGGACCACTCAGTATCAACCAAACAAAAGGATAGGAAATAAAACATTACAATGATAAGTGTCTTTTCATTATTTCATCTCATAGTACAAAGACACAAATGTAACAACAATAAAACTAGAAGAAACATGATCAATAGCCTCCAGGTATGGAACTAGTCCTGCTCTTGTCCATCTGCATCCAGAGCTCCATGACAATAGGCATCACCTACCTGAAGCTGAGCTCTCCCATGTCCTCCTGTCCCCTGCGGTCTGTCCTGATCAAACCTCTACCTCTGGCTAGGAGGTTCTTCATTTAACTGTTGGTCATCTGCATGGCGTGTCGGACAGTCACGTTCCATGTGACAAATTCCGCCGCAGGATCAACATTGTCCACTCTCGGCACATCTAGTTTTGACTCTACCCCAGTTTCCCCACACAACTGAACCTGAGTCATGTAGTCGGCCACCGGTAGGTCTGGTCCTCTTGGACCTCTGGGTCATCTGTCTACTGCCTGCTGCAGAAGACTATGCTGCAAGCTGTCTAGTGGTGGGTCCTACTTCTGGAGACTGCTAAGCAAAGAAACTCTCCACTAAGAGGGCTCTCTACAACACCCCTATCTGCGTCGGAAAGCTCTGAGAAACAAAAGAAGATCTAATCTCTCGCCTGAGCCCCTGCTCGAAAGTTCGGGCCCTGAAGAACGGGTCTCGTATCATATCTGTGGAGTAGCGCGAGAGGTCTTTGAACCTCACTGAATATTGTGCCACTGTCATGCTGCTCTTCTGTAGCTAAAGTAGCTCCTGTATAAGCACTGCTCGAAGGGTGGCTGGTAAAAACTCTGCCTAGAATAGGCTCTCGAAGTGTGCCCAAAGAAGTGTCGCCTCGTCATGCATCTGGAGCATCAGACTCCACCATTTGCCTGCTGCTGCCTGAATAAGGATGGCGGCAAGGATCACCATGAAGTTTGTCGGCGTCCACACTAGCATGAAGACTCTCACCACATCCTCCAACAAATCCTCAGCCGCCTGTGGGCGCGTCTCTCCCCAAAACCTGGGTGGCCTCCGGCGCTGGAACTCGTGCAATGCGCTCAAGCGACGTGCACCCTCTGCTGCTGGGGCTGGTGGCATCGGTGGGCCAACAGGTAGTAGTACCGCTGGTGCCTCCACTGGTGCCTCAACTGGAATAGAGCCATGTACTGAGGCTACGTTGCTGGGCAGGCTGTCAGTACGAACAACTCTTGGGGCTCTAGCTGGTCCTACACGGGGAGGCATCTTGAAAGAAACAAACCTGACATGGTCAAAAGACTAATACCTGTTGAGCTAACCTAGTTTGAGCTGTCATTTAAAAACTTCTGGAAACACACACGCAATCAGTGTTTTCGTGCACAAAGCCAGAAATCAGTTGTCAGGGTCCTAGTGTATGGATATGTCGGCCGCCCGTACCAACACTGGACTCCTTTAACTGAAAACCACACTCCGTACTCTTAACACTATTTTTCACAGAAAAAAATCATATTTAGTAGATTTGTTGTAGAACCGAATCCTTTGATACCAATTTGTCACGACCCATCCTCAGGTCCAATGCCGTGACTACCCCATTCCTGCCTTCCATTGGCCAGGGGCTGCCAACTAGCACCAAAGGCGTAAATCCCGATAACTGGGAAGGCATTGCCTTTATAAAAGTAAACAAAACACCACAGTGTACAAGTGGAAGTAAAACACTAAGTACAAAGAGAAGTGTTGAAAGGTAAATGGGCCAGAATACAAACCCAAATGAAAGTAAAACTATAACTGAACAAAGTACAATAGAAAAAGACAACAGAGAAAGACAACTGCTGGAAGGACGGAAGCGGCTCCTGGGCCATCCTCCTCGGATCCTACCTGAAGGGTAGGTATAGATGGCGCGGCTCCTGAGTCATCCACCACAGATCCTACCTGAAGGGTAGGTACATATAGCCTACACAACGCTCTAGCCCGTCAACCTCCTCCATGTGTCGTCTCGCCGTGAAGTCCACCTACGTATACAGACTCGTCGTGTAGTCCACCTCCGGGTACTGACTCGTCGTGTATTATACCTCCGAGTACCGTCCAATCCTCGAACACTCAGCTTCCGTCAGCATTGCCCGTCGTCTGCAACCAACAGAAGGAGGTGCGGGCATTGCTCGTGCAAGGGTTAGTATAACGATACTCAGTAGGGACCCTGAGACCCTCAAGGTCTCACTAAAACCAACAAGGATAACTACAAAGAAGATCTCAAAAGATAACCTCTACTTAGGTATATGCCCATACATATACCTACGTTATCAAGTAACCCATCTCAATCATGAGCAAACACAAAGATCATGAAATCAACGGATAACCACTACCCAGGTATATGCCCATACATATACCTAAGTTATCAAGTGACCCATCTCAATCATTAGGTAAACAGAAGGGTCAAAAGTCTCAGCTCAAACCAGGATTTTCATTATCGAAACCGTAACTACTGAAGAGATCCATCTCTGAAGTGTGCAGTGGTCCTGTCATGACTCCGAGGTACTTCTCACTAACCTAAGACTGCTGAGGTACTCCTCCTGTCGAGTACCGCGGGTCTGCGGACAACTACCCGGCGCTTCGTCCGTTGTGGGTCTGTCACCAAATATCGGGCGCTCCACCTATTATCCTACAGAGGTACTCCTCCTGTCGAGTACTCTGGGTCTGTGGCCAACTACCAGGCGCTCCTTCCGTCGTCGGTCTGTCGCCAAATACCAGGCGCTCCGTCCAATGGGCTAGTCAACTCACACCATGTCGAGTCGGTCAAGCAATCTTCAGGTCGCAACCGGCTACACGATCTCCGTACTCCGTACACTCGTCTCCGGAAAGGTCCGCTCCACGAGCTACAGGTCGATACTCCAAGTATCACAAAGTCCGATGAAGAAGTATCTCAAAGGACTGCCTCGTAATAGAGGTCTCAAGCAACAGATGACGCGCCAATCAGACGCCCGGTCTATGAGTTATTAGCATTTCCGTCCCAGGGGCCCGGTTGGTTTTGTGAGCAAACCAACCTGGCAGTATCTCAAATATACCCCGCACTCTCATAGGGTATACTCATAGGGACCGTTTCTCAACATGATCACCAACGCCGCTGATGGTTCGTCAAACGGACGTCCAGTCTGAAAGATAACAACTTTTCCGTTCCATGGGGCGGTTGGATTTCGGGTACAATCCAACCCAGACACTATCCAACAGCAACCAAAACTCGGGTAAAGTATGTCAAAAGTTCTGTCTCATCAAGAGGAAATCAAGGATACAGACGGCACGTCAATCAGATGCCTGGTCTGTGAGTTATTGGCCTTTTCTTTCCAGGGGCCCGGTTGGTTTCATGAGCGAACCAACCCAACCGCACTCTGATGGCATCCGAACCTCATGCGGAGTATGCCAAAATATCCTTCTCACTTAGAGGATTCTATCAAAGTCGACGGCACATCGATCGGACGTCTGGAGTTCATGTTATGAGTGTTTCCATATCGAGGGCCCGGTTGGTTTTGTGTACGAACCAACCCGGCCAAACTCAAAGTAATCCAAATCCATGAGTGCGATATACCGAAACATCCGTCTCAATTCAAGGATTGCATGGCAACTAACAGTGCATCGATCGGAGGTCCGTAGCCCATGTTATGGGCAAACGACCGAAGACGGTCCAAAAACTGGGGTTTTGGGCCCGGACCGACCCGACCCAAGACCCCCCGGTCGGCCCCAACCGGGTCGGCCCGGCCCGGCGCAGTCCGGCCCGCCCGGCCTGGGCACAGTGCGCCCGGCGCGCTGGCCAGCTCAGCCAACGGCTGAGCCGTCTTGGCAAGGGTGGGGCGCCAGCCCCCCTAGTGTAACTGCGACCCCCGCCCCCCATTTATGGGGGGCGTTTTGTAGGACGGACGGGGGAATTAATTACCCCGGCTTTCCTTTGTTCGGCCGGCCCGCACCGGCCGTCCGGTTCTACCAACAAGGACCGGCGACGGCCAGTCCTTCCTCCTTCGCCAACACCGGCGGCCCGGAACCGGCCGCCGGTCACCCTGCTTCGCCACATCCCAGAACCGGCCGCGGCTTGGTTTGTCCGGTGCGGTGCGACGGCACTGCGCCCTTCCGCCGTGGTCCCACTCCGGCCGTGGTGTCTTCGGTTTTCTTCGACGCAGCGCGACGACGTTGCATCCTTGTTCAACTTCACGGCGCGGCGCGACGGCGCCGCGAATTACTTGCCGTAGAATCCCACGTGGTGCGACGACACCACACCATTCTGTCCCAAACACAATGAATCAAACAAGAAATAAGGAGGAGGGTCATCCATGTTTGTGCGGTCTGGCCCCCTCTCATTAATCAGTATCATTTGGTCATATATCCACGAAGAACGACAAACTAGAAATCACGGACGAAAAATAATTAAATAATCCCCTACCTTGATAAAAGAGATGAAGAACGTCGGCGTTGCGAAGCGAGGATTCGAAGACGTTGACAGAGATTTTGTCACAGAAAACCGTCGCAAAAAAAGACGTCACGGTAGAAAAACGTTGTGGAAGAAGACGTCGTGTTGCGGGTCGGTGTCACGGATGATGGTCTCCGAGGGCTCAGCGCTCCACGTTGGAGATCGTTCGTTCTTCGCGTTCTTCGTCAAAGAGAAAGAAGAATTCAAGACTCCCTTAGCTTTTTCTCTAAATGCTCTCAAACAGATAGACACCAACCCAATAAAATAAGTTCTTAACATATTTTATTTACACATCATGGCTTTTGAAATTCAAGTGTTTGAATTCCACATTAACACACCTCATTAATTCCATATGTTAATAAACTTAAGTTAACAAAATTAATAGGAGTTGAGGAGGTTAGAGGATATGAAGGGGTGGGGTTATTGTGGGCCCCACCACCCTCATAACCTCCCAAGGGAGGTTGGGTAGTTACCCAACTTTCATCCAAAAGATTAAACACTTAAGAGTAAAAATAAAAAATGTTGATAAATTTTTATTTTTAACTTCCACAGTTTTTATCAACTTCTCTCGTGTAAACGCAACTCTGTATTAAGTGTTCTAAGAAATTACTGGCGCTGCGGTTCCATAGGTTCTTTCAGAATTCGAATCCGAGCACCGGTTCAAAAGATAGAAAAACCCGCTCGTTCGTTCACTGAACGTACACGAGCTAAACTTCGAAAATTGATTCCGGGCACACCAGGCCACGGAATCAGGTGCTGTCAGAAACTGTATTCTTGTAAAATTTAAAAAAAATTTAAGAAAAAATTTTCCTTCGTATTTTTAGGTATTTACAGGTGTTTCTAAATGTTGTGAAAAGTTTGAAGTAATAAGCCATAAGTGATGCAGTTCATTTATGTAAATGTTATATATGTTTCCTTGATTCAAAACAGAGTAATCCATTATGGTTCTACTGTATATCATTCAGATATGTAATGAATATTTTTAAAAAATGAAGTAATATTTATGTTAGGTAATTTTTGTGTCACCGTAAATCATATGGTAGTATGATTTATATTAATATAGAAACTATGATGATATAAAAGTAGTTATTTCCCATAGTATATTCCTATGTATATACGAATATACAATGTTATGTAATAAAATGGACTGTTGGTTGCCGAGAAAATATATATATTGTTAGATACTGGGATGTGGATGTACATTTTGGAATCATTTACAAGGTGTAAAAAATCTAAATGGCGGGTATTGTGTAATACATCAGTCATCAATAGTGCATGATGGGTGGGCCAAGGATACAGAACTACTTGACACTCGCTCAGTATATTCATAAGTTAATTTATATTTTCATTATGAACCATTATGAGGGATTTACCATGGGAATGACTATGTATGACAAAGGATAAACCTATTTTTACATAAATAGAAATGATCACTTCATAATGTAGAAACACATTGAATGGTGTTTCATGATTAAATGATAACACATTATTATTATTATTTATCACTCCATGAATTTGTAGATAATGGTTTTATTGGGGAGTAATAATTATAATATTGAATGTGACTAATTATTCAATATCTTCCACACATGTAACCGTTTGAAATGGATTGTGGAAACCAAAAGATTATGATTTTTCCAAACTAGCTATCAAGATATATGAATAAATCTGGAACACATGTGATTTTCTAGATGAAACAAATATGTGAAAAATTGTGTTTCATAATATCCAAAGAGAAATATAGTTTTGGATTCCTACATTTCTTGAATTTGAGATAAAGAACCCATGGAATGGTCTCAATGGAATAAAAATATTAATTATATGTGGAAAAGAAGGACAAAGAAAAAGTAATTCCTATATGTGAATAATGAATTACATAAAGGGATATAATGTACATAATAAGTTACCATGTAATGTTAAACGTATTATTTGTGAATAACATCAGAATTATGTAATGCAATTCCTTAATTAAATATTAATTCATATACAAATTAAAGGTGTTTTATATGTCAATCGATTAAGTGGAATTATTGAAGAGTTTATACATTCAAATTAGGGAAAAATTTGTTGAATTTTTTTAATCAAATATATTAAAATTATATGAATCAATAATCTTATAAGGATTGTTATATAATATTTTTTATATTTAGTGTTGGAAATAATATGTTGAATGGAATCAATAACCAATAAAAGTGTTTTAGTGGAAATGATCTTTTTTTGGGGAATCACATGATTGAGGTATAGATAACTCCTAATGTATTCCTAATGTTTATATAATAATTTATACTATCGTATAATATATGAATGATAATGATAATGATAATTATATTTTATTTGTGGCATTGGAATTGATTAGGTATGTGATAAATAATTGATTAATTCCACCTTTAATGTAGTTTATTACATTACAATACTTATAAAATATAATAGATAGTGTATACATTTATTTTTTGAAAAGGATATAATTCATTCATAGAAAACAAATGTGATTTTATTACAGTTTTGTTGTGAATACAATATTGTTATGTATTGTGTTAATATATGTTAAAGGAATTCATGTTTGGTATTCCATATTGAAAGCTACAATACATTGTTTTTGGATTAAGGTTAAGATGATTTTATAAATTTTTACTCATGTTTTATAAATTATTGGGTTTCAAAAACATGTTAAGAATATGTGGAGGTGTTATGGAGCTTAGCTATTTGTGGACATATTTATATATATATTTGGTATTATTATTAAAATCATTGATATCAGTATTATCAATTATGGTATTGAATACTGGTAAATTTAGCATGTACTAAACATTTTATAGTTTAGTAACTTAATGGAGACATGAGTTATATATTTTCATCAACTTATAAATCCTATAATATAATATTATATAATATTATCACTTCAATCATGATAAATTTTTATTTTTCATTCATTATATGTATATTTGTTGAAAAGAGGTGAAAACAAACTGAAACATTTAACCAAATAATGAAATTAAATTTAAAGATTTCATTCAATAAAAATTGTATATATTACAATAATATATGTTATAATAATTCCCCGAATTTAGGAAAAAATATCATGAAAATTAATATGTATTCCTTATTAAAATTATTTATAACAGATTTGATTTCATTTTTTCCACTATTTGATATATGGATTCATGGTCAACTAAATTCTCATGAATACATTATCAATCATTCTCGATTATTATTAAAAAATTAATTAAATCCCCCATATTCATATTTTCACTTCCTAATGATGTCTTCTTTATCAGGGAACTATATTTTGTGTTACCAAAAGTAACTAATATGTTTCCCACATCCTGCTTTCAACTTATGTTTTATTATCCCATTATATGATGTCGGTTTTCAAAAAATGGGTTTTCAAATATTTATCTTTTCCATATCTTGATAAAAAATTCGAGGTATCTATTTATTTAAGAATGTAGTTGGAGGTGTGGTGGAATGAAACACCCCACTATTTGAAATTATATATTTCCTTAAATTAATATTGAGAGTATGATTTCATTCTTGAAACAATATGATATGATTTAAATAAACTGATATATACAATAAAAATACGACTATTTCAATGGGACCCCAGTCACCATGAAATTAAATTGATAGTATGAATTAGAATAACCACAAAAGGATAATTATTTATAATGATTTGATTTAATAAAAACATATTGATTAATGAAAAATAAGTCTATACATAGTTTCTGATAACTTAAATTTATGTTTCAAAAAAATGTATTCATCAAAAAGGTGTTTATTTCATTTTATGCATGACAATTATAAATAATTTCAACATTTTATGAAAAATATTATAGAGAATTAATATTATTTTTGGAATGTTCATGTCAGAATTTTCTTATTGTGATTTTTTTTTATTTTTCATAAAAATGAATTTCTTAGTTAATTGTTAAAAATACTAAAATTTGTCAAACGGTCATTCTTTTTCATTAAACAATGATATTATAATTCCCATAATATTTTTAATTCTATTATAATGGTCTGTATTTATAATTTAATAGTAAATAATATACAATATTACATGACAATCAATGTTGTATCTAAATTTGAAAGAGACAACTTCCTTGAATCTCAGCCTTCTTATGTTTAACATGTTTCTTACTCCTCTACATGCTTTTTTGAAGAAGATGTTGGACTCAGATACAACTACTTTTAATTTATATGGGGACATTACTAGGAACCATGGCTCTCTTGAAAGGGATTTTTGTAAATCTGGGTGGGTTGATTCTAATATACGGTGGACCATTAAGTGGGTATTTCTTTAGGAAAGTCCGGTTAGATAGAATTTATACATCATTACATCAGTTATAGTGTCACTTGGTGTGTGGATTGTTTGGATGGGTTCCAATGTGTTTATTTTTTAGTGGAATAATTGAAACAGGCAATGTGGTATGACAAATGGACCCTGGTGGTTAGCTTCAATCATCAGAAACCTCCTCATCCATTATTAACATACATTTATTCTAAATAGGATATTTCTCAACTAGTTGTGGATTCTATTTTATCCAGATATACTTTATGAATCCAATAATTCTGTTGAGAGGTTTTTGCGAAGTCTTGGAGTAGATAGTGAAGGTGTAGTGGTTCATAGAGATTTTTATTATCCTGATGATCCTGGTATATCAATCTAGGGAGGGAGTCTAGTATGGATGCGGTTTTTCCTAAATCACCATGTATTCTTCATTCTCCTCAGAATCAATAATTTCAGGAGATAGTGGAAATAACATTGGGTTATTTTCTATCACTGCATGATGCGACCTTATTTATGCAGGTGATGAATTCCCCATGGTTTTGTATATAATTGGATCTAGATTTGAAGCTTCCATTCCATGTGATTATTAAGTTATTGAATTTTATTCATTTTTTAAATAGTTATGTATTAGGATCCAAATAGGTATATCACTCATTTATAACAAAAGGGGAACTCTGTAGATTTAGGTGGTCATATTCAGTAACATAGCCATCTGGTTGGTGGTGTAAAGCGCTTGATTATGGTTTTGGTGGACATGTCATCTGGTTCTACCAAAAAAGGGTCTCCAATAAGGTTTCGACATTTGGAGTTGGGGAAGATGGATTTTTGGTTCTTCGGAAGGGGGGATACTTTTAATGGGTTGTTTAATTTTGATAAAGGGTATATTTTTCCTGATTTTTTTAAATGGGGACCTGAGATGTCTGAATCCCATTCAAACATCTTCGATCCAAGTTAGATTTGTTAATGGGGTTGACAGATATCTCTCTACCACTGGATAAATGTGAACCTTGTTCACGATTCTAAGGCACGATAGACGATACGGGATCCCCGTTCACACATCCTTCACAAACAGGATGATGGATGTTTGAACGGGGTTCCCATATCCTCCCAGATGAGATCTATAAAAGGAGACCACAAATATCCATTATCTCCAAAAAAAATTGAATCCCTATAGAATTTACTTCCCATCATATATTTGATTCTTTTATGAAGGTAAAATTTCTATTTAAATTATTAATTGTTTCATTGTGTTTATTTATTTTATTTTTATGGATTATTTATTTAATATTAGATGTGTATAAATAAGGGTTCATGTGTATGTTTTACTTATATAATATTTATTGATCAATTGTTTAATGAATAAATTAGTTTCCATTGAATGATTTAGTTTTTGGATGAGTTATTGATTGTTGTATTAATTATTATTGAATAAATACAAAATTTAAATATTGTGTGCCTAAAATTTGATTTAAATTTGTAGAAATAATATTTTATTAAAAATGTATATATTTTTAATTTAAATAGTGAGTTGAATATATATATATATATATGATATGTTATTTCTAAATTAATATTATTTTAAATTATAACATTTTATACATTATGAAAATAATTGTTTAAATGAATATATTTTTATTTTAAATGTCAAGTTGAATATATATATTTAATATGTTTTTCTAATATAATTTTAATTTAAATTATAATATTTTACAAAAAATCTATATAATTTTTTAAAAATTTATTAGTTATATTATGTTTCATAATTAAATTTACAAAAAATATATTGATAATTATTTTGTTTATTCTATAAATATAGTTTTCTATATATAATAATTTTAATTAATAGTAACAGAAAATAATTATTATCTAAAGTAATAATGTATTAAATATGTTTAATTAAATATTGGAAAGTATAAAAATGAAAAAACAATTATATATATATAATTTTATTAAAATAAAATTAACATGGGTTTATATTATTTTCATGGTTTTTGTGTAAGTGTAAATCATATTACTTTTATTTATTCCAAATAATAATTTTACACTATAAATATAAATAATATTATGTATAAATACTTTTAATTCCAACTAATAAATTATAACATATATTTACATATACTTTGGAATGTATTAGAATGGAAAAAAATATTATATATATAAATATTTATGAATATTTATAAAATTGAAAATAACATTACATTTTTGTATTGTAATTGTTTTAAGGTAAGTGTAAATTATATTAGTTTTAATTAAATATATTAAATGTTAAATATATATATATATATATAAACATACCAATTGAAAAGCTAATTTTTTTTGAAAACATTTGAAGACATATATATTTCATATAATAATAGGTAAAGTTATATAATATGTAGAATATATCAAGTCTATAAAAAAACATGTCAAGTCTATTATGTAATGACTGATCTTGATATGATAGAACAATGCATAATTGAAATTTCATGTCATTTTTGTTGTATATAGTTAGAAATTTTTTAATAATTTCATTTTCATTTCCCCATTAATGACAGGAAATTCATCTCTCTCTATTTATGTAAGGACATACGTGCTCGTTTGAAAAAAAAAATTGTATTTCATAACCTAGACCCCCTCACGGGAATTTGAGTAAATATGTGATTTAACGGTTTTCGACAATAGGAGTCCCCAAAAAGGCATCCCCAAAGAGGCATCCTTGAAGAGGCGTTTAAGAACAAGCATTCCACAAGAGGTGTTCAATAAGGGGAATTGTTGTTGGAATGGAGACAAGCATTTTATAAATTATTATACAATAGATGTTGAGTCAATAAGGTTTTCCTTATGACTTTTCCATTTCTTCTTGTTTTGAAAATCACAAACACCTTATCCTTAAGAAAAATTGCATTCTTAAGGAAAATTGTTTTTATAAGGAAAATTTCTTTCTTAAGGAAAATTGCTTTCTTAAGGAAAATTGTTTTTATAAGGAAAATTGCTTTCTTAAGGAAAATCACTTTTATAAGAAAAATTATCCTTATCATATTTTCATCTAGATTTTTCTTAAGTATGAGATTCGGATTCATTTCTATTTTCTCGGAATTGCATGAAACTTTGATATGAAGTATTCTCTTTTAAGATCTGGATTCTGGGTAAGTACTGTGATAAATTTTCACTCTGAAATCCAGAATGAGAACTGTGATAAAGTTTCATTCCGAATTCCGGATACAGTTTTAATCCAGATTCAGGATACGAATTCTTATGAAGTTCGATGACGAATTCTCATTACAAATTCTGATGAGTAATTCCCATTACGAATTCTGATGAGGAATTCTCACTACGAATTCTAATGACCAACTCCCATTCCGAACTCTCATTCCGAATTCTCTTATTAAACAGAATCTGATTATCATTGTTTTATACACTCTGAATTTATTCAGACTCCGAAAATTATTTTGTTAGACTTCGAACCTTCAATCTGAATCTTTCATTCCGGTCTTTTGAGTTAGAATTAAAATGATGTCGTACTTTCTGTTTCACTTGTTTTTTTATAAAACGACATCGTCTATTTTGTTATAAACTAACCGTTGTCTAAGTGACACGTGTATAGGTCCCTCCGATCTTTATGGAAAATATGACCGTTGGAGAAGGAGCCGACCTTACCAATAAATAGGAGCTCATTTGAAAGAGCTCATAAGACTCAACAACGATTTTTGACATTGAGCATACATGATGTTGAAGTGATTTATATATAGAGAGGATCTTATCAACTCTCAAAGCTTCGTGCGACTCCGAATGACGGTGATTACATTCGAGGACTTCCGGGGATAGGAAGATAGAGGTGCCGACTACCTTGAAGTTCGAGGGCTTCCTTACTGAGGAAGACAGAGGTTGCCAACTACCTTGAAGTTGAGGGATTGCGGGGATAGCAAGACAGAGACACTCCGATATTCGTATCGAGGGCTTACCCTGGTTTGGGTAAGACAGACTTGCTTGAAAGTATAAATCAAGGGACCTTTTCCAAGGATGTTGGATACCCTTCTCTTTGGGTTAAAAGACTATTATCTTGTTACTTGTAGTTTAACTAGTTGTTTAATTTCCACTGAATTTTGTATTATAGGGAAAGTATAACTTTCTTATACATCCTTACTTGTACTCTGTTTCATTTGGATTCTATACACTTTAAGGTAGAATCTCATATTGTAAGTTTTGATAAGTTTCAATTTCTGGAACCATATTTTCGGAACTTACTTTTGGAATCTCTTTCCATGTTTGCATTCGGTATTAGAGGTGTTGTGAATTTGCTTAGTTTAACTTTGTTAAACGTATACCTTTACTTTGCTTAAGTAAAACATAGTTATTTGTAACTAACTTTAAAGGTTCCAAAGGAATTTTTAAAGTATACAATTCAACCCCCCTCTTGTAAATTGAACATCTACATCACTATTTCGATCCTACAATCGAGATTCTAGGAGTCCACCCATTAATTTTGGTATGTTTATCAGATAATGATAATATAATCCATAGTAAGTCTCAAGATCAATTTATGGTTATTTATTCATAAGTAATAAAAATTTATCAAACATTTGATAAGTGTTATACATATATATTATGTTATATTAAATTTTCATTGAAAATAATATAATCATTATTATAAATAAATAATGTTAAACCAATAGACAGAAAAATTCTCCAAATCAAGTCAATTATTCAATCATAACCAATTAAAATAATTTTATATTTTTTAAAGTATATAATATTTTTTTAATTATAGTTTTTTGGATAATATGTTCTATTGAAATATATTTCAATTTGATGTAATATATACTTATAATGGTTCAATCAATAGTTTTCCACAAGTAATAGTGGAAAATCATCATGGTTGTTTGACATTAGATGAAGTTCACAATAACATAAATATTCAGATAAAATTGGGTGATAATCAATCAATTAATTCAATAAAATATTGAAATCTACAATATAATGATCAATTAATGGCACACCAAGTACCATGTAGTCGATGATGAGGATCAGATTTATGTAATTTTTTTATTCAAGAAACAGTGTAGTTATGGCTTTATAGAATTGTATGTGGTGATTTGTGCTATTGATGTAGTGAAACTGATTACTAAAAAACCATGTTCTTTGTACTATTTAGATGTATTTACTTCACAACTATCTTTCTCATTACCTTTTCATGGTATGAATCATGTGGTAGAACCATAATATATTAAAATTGATAATAATTCAAATGGAAATGTACATGAAATATCTATTTGTACTACTAATATAGTTAATTATTTCCTATCTTAGGAGGAAGGATATAGTGAGGCATCAAGAGATGTTGTGGTTGTGGGTGATGTGGGGAAGGAACCTTCTGAGGTTCTTTTGAGAGACATTCATCAATGACCGGGTGATGTGCAGATTGAACCTTCTGAGGATCCTATAAGGGGAAAGAATCCATGGAATCCACTAGTTAGTTATATTCATCCATAGGAATTGAGTAACTTATATTAAGGAATGGCACGTGAAGATTTTTTTGATTGTTATTTCATTACACTAGCTTCAAAATTCTCTGAAATTATATGGAATAAATCTACATCAAATGATAACAACATCTATGTTGGGATAATGATTAAAAGTAAACCATACATGAAAATTAGGATAAGAAAATACCACAAAGAGAGACATTTCACATTAGTGGTTGATGAGTCGAGGAAGACAAAATATCTCCTTCAATGTGAATAATATTGGCAATAATGTAAATTTGGAATAAGTGAAACAAATAATTTTTTTTCATGTTCCATGATAACCAAATTAGAAGGCCCACACACTTGTGTACATCCAACCTTGTTGCATGATCATTATTCTTGTGTTGCAGAGTTTAAATAAATTATTATTTTTGAGATGATACGAACATGTCATAGTGTTACCATTTCCCTTGTTCATGAAATAGTTAACCACATTTCTAAATATATTATATCCTAACAAAAATCATGGAATGAAAAACAAAAGTTAATTGAAATTTTTTATGGTTATTGGGATAAATGTTATGAAATATCTCCACAACATATGTAATTTTTGTCTCTCAAAAATAAATTTTTTTATCATTTGGACATTGTTGAGTATATGTAATTCAATCACAGAGTTGACTGATCAAAGGGGAATTTCAATAGGATTTCATGGGAATTCAGGAAATAAATCACTACATTTTCAGGTTGTAAACAATTTATTCAGGTCAATGGAACATCCCATCATGGAAAGTATGCCGTTTTTATTCACATTGATGCCATATAGGATATTAATTTTGCACCTAGACCACTTGAATTCTCTATTTTTGAAAAGGAAAATATTGAATGCTAGAGCTAGTTTTTGGCATGGGTATTCATTAATGTCACACAAAACCAGTGTGTTTGAAATCTGATTGTCATAAAGTTATTATAGAGGCCATAAATAGGGATCATGTTTATATACTGAGTAGAATCATTATCATTGATATTTAATTAATCATATTTCACATATTGTGCATAACGAATTCAATGATGAGGCAATAAAAAAGTTGATACTCAACTTGGGTATATTTTAAAAAATTACAATTCTAAAAAGAAAATTTTATAACTTTTTAATACATTATTCTTTTATGATTTTATAATATGAGACCAAGCATGAAATTTTTGATCAATGTATTTATATGATTTAAAGGTCTAATAAATTTGTGTAAGAACATATATTTCTTATTTTAATGGAAAAATGTTCATTGGAATTTGATGGAGGCATGATATTTGCCCATTAGTATACTATTATAGTATAGTTCACAATGTGGTCCCCATGGGTGTGTGAAAACTCTCCATCATAGGGTTAGTGCATGGGATTTTTTATAGATGCGTTCACTACTTTGTTGACTGATCACAAAAGGCCTATTAGATGAGGGATAATGGAATGCATTTTCCTCAGCATTTACCAAGTGATATTGATCAGATACTGGATGAGGATTCAAGATAAAGAATTCTATCCTTTGATCATGGAATGATGATCTTTCATATAAGAGTGTGATACGACCAAGAAACATGCACGAGCAATCTAGTGATTTTTCTAATGTTAGATAACATGTACTGTGATTGCAACAACTTTTAGGTATATATTTATTTGTGAACGTGTTATTATATATTTTGCTTTGGTAAATATATCATGGAATACTTATCAAGACCCATTGTATCACATGATCACTTTGGTTAAAATTTATAGTTCATCTAGGATACATGTGGGTGCATTTAATTTAATCTTATTTCTTGCTGATTAGCTGACAATCATCTATGATATTACTAGGCATCATAAGTTTTTTATTTTTATTTAGGATTTTTTAACATAGCATATTTTTTAGAATTATTGTCTTCATACTAACAGGTTACAACCCCATGGAATACCAAAGTTAACTAAAATAAAAAATGATATGGAATGGCCAAAACAATTAGGAGGGAGACTATAATGCAATATTTTTCACAAAGAAGATCATACTCGTAATAGATATCCCAATGTGGAATGACAAATATCTACAACCAGTCATCCAGGATTGAGTATATGTATTTTTATCTTTAATATGTGTGTTTTATTTATTATGTGGATGTTTTAGTAATAAATCCTTTTATTCATGTATTTCTCCATTTCTCACATGTTTAATTATTTTTTTCTCTCATTTATGGATTCTATCATTACAAATTTTGTGAATATATAACTATTAAGAAAATATGAATTCAAAAAACTGAATATATCATGCTTCCAAAAGTAAAATGATGTTTTTTAATTACCAATGCTTTATATAAAACTATTATAATAAATTAAACTTCATGGGATATCAATAAAACAAGTAATTCATAACCTAAAATGACAACACCATCCGTATATGTTTTCTACCATATTTCATGTATTATTTATTTGAAAGATAACATTTTTTTATTAAATTTACTATTAAAAATGTAATGATGATATGATTCTACTAGATGGAATTTCCTCTATTACTCACATCCAAGGAAACTCATGTATCAAGTCATGTTTTAGGGGGATGTCATGTGCCTCCTTTGAGATTGAGTAGATCTCCTCATTTCCATCATATCTCACCACCTCCCAATATTATCCTCGGTCATCATCATTTTTGATTCTATGGAGTAGAGAATTGAGGCATCAACTTTTTTGACCATTATCTCATTGCTTCACTCGAATAGATATATAGGATAGAGAGAAATACATTTTATTTTAGAAATGGGAGGATGAATATTACCCATCAGGATGTGTCCATTATATAGGTTCTCTCCACTGACAGAGTAGATGTGATTGTTCGAGTTGGAGAAGATTGGGTTGAGATTTTACATAGACTAATGGAAATAGAGGTATGTAATGATCATCAGTCCGTCATCAGTGGTAGATTACACATGCCCTAATTAGAAACTCACAACACTTGTCATGTAGATGTTTCTAACAATATCACCATGATCAAATTTTAAGAAGAAACTATTTTGAGGTTGGTTAGTGGATTCCTTTTAATTATTTACTCATCAAATTTTTTATACTAATATAGTTACTTTGTCTAGAAGATCTGGTCCATGCAAACCAATATAGATGGGGGGATGCTTGTTAAACATATACATTCGGGGCACTATGTTGTGCATGTCACATCGATACAATGTAGATCACAAGAATCGTTATTCTTCTATAGATTTGGGTATGGGAGCACATCCTGTGATTATATAAACATGATTGTGTTCCAATTTTTTAAAGATATTATAGTAGGGGCCCCACAAGGATTATGGTTTTTTACTCTTTCCTTCAAATGTATAACAAAATTGTATAGCTTTTTATTCTTAAATTTAACTATAATAGTGTTATCTATTAGGGGAGTCAGGCACATCGACATTCAAATTCCACAAGACACAACACATACAACTACATACTAATACTGTATATCCTTCAAGTAGATGATGTATGTGATTAGTATTTATATTTTCAAATATGGATTTCAATGTAAATGAGGATGTCATTTCTTTGGGTATTACTGATATAGTGAATGAATGATTATCTAAGGAGGATGATTTTGTTGATGCATTTGGAGATAATATGGGTGATGGTGATGTGGGGAATGAACCTTTTGAGGTTCTTTTGACAGGCATGCATCCATGAAAAGGTGATGTGAGGAATGAACCTTCTGAGGTTCCTATAAGGGGAAAACATCCATGAAATCCACTAGTTATTAGTAATCTTCTTTCTATATTGAGTTCCTTAGTTGATGGAATGTCACATAAACATTATTTTGATTGGGATGTCATTAAAATGACTTCTAAATTCTCTGTCATTATTGGGAATATATCTACATCAAATGATAATGCCATCTATGTTTTTATGGAGTTAGAAAGTAATCTATACAAGAAAATTGTGATAATGAAATACCACATAGAGTGGCATTTCAAATTTTTGGAAGATGTGTTAAAGAAGACAAAATATCTCAATCAATGGGAAAAATGTTTGAAATAATGTAAATTATGATTATTTGAAGCATATATTATTTTTTTCATTTAAGTAGGTAACCAAATTAGAAGGCCCGCACACTTGTGTTTATCCATGCTTGTCGTAAGATCAATATTAATGTGACGATGTGTTTAAATCAACAGTTATTGTGGAGATTATATGAACATGTTCGGATGTTCCCATTTCTCTTGTTCAAGAATGGATTAAATAGTTTTTTGACTATACTATATCCTAACAGAAAGCATAGAATATAAAATAGATGGAAATTAAAAAAGTTTAATGTGATTAAGATGAATCTTATAAAATTTTACCAGAACTTATGTAATTCTTGTCTATCAATAACAAATGATTTTATCATATGGTCATTGTTTAGTATCATTCCCCCAATCACTGAGTTGATTGATCAAAAGTGATGTTTAGTAGAATGTTTTGGCCATTCTGGCCACACATCAATTCATTTCTAGTTGTAAAAAATTCATTTAGGTCAATAGAAATTTCTATTTTGGAAAATATACAGTTTTTATAGTCATTGAGGCCACATAGGAAGAGATTTTTTTCTCATTGAACACTTGAATTCGACATTGTTGAAGAAGAAATTTTTTAATTCTAGAGGTGGTTTTTGAAAAGTCTATGCATTCATGTCACACAGAACTAGTCTGTGCATCTGAAATCTAATTGTCATCGACTGATTAAAGTGGACACAAATAGGGTTCACATTTCATGTACTAAGCCTAATTTTTTTCATTGATATTTCATTATGCATTTTTCAAGTAATGTGCATATGTCTTTTAGAGATGAGGCAATAAAGAAGGTAATCCTGAAGTTGGGTCTATTTTTCTAAAATTAATTTTTTTTTAAGAACTTTTTATATCATTTTTAATAAATTAGACTTTAACGGTTTCAAAATATGATACCATACATGAAATTTTTGATCTATTTATTATTGTTATTTGATGGAATAATGAAGATGTGTATGAATATATGATGTAGATTTCAAAGAAAAATTGTTCATTAGCATTTGATGTTGTTAAGAGAAATTTCCATAAGAACACTATTATAGTGGAGTGGATTTATGTGGTACTCAAGGTTGTGAGAAAAATCTAGATCATAGTGTCAGTGCATTATAAATTTTATAGACATGTGCACTACTTTGTTGACCGACCCCAAAAGGCCCATCAGAGTATATAAAATGGAATGCGTTTTACTCAGTATTTCCAAAGTGACATTGATCATATACAAAATGGGGCTTCAAGATGATGTTTTCTAAATATTAGTAGGTGAATGATGATATTTCATATAAGATGGATCTATGAATAGGAAAAATGCAGTGTGGTTGAGTTCTTATGGTGATGTTACATAACATGTACTATTATTGCAACAACTTTATGTTATATATATCCATTTTCACATGTTATTATATCATGTGATTTGATAAAAATATCATTGATCCCAATCCTGAAATAGTTTATCACATGATACCTTTGGTTATAATTTATAGTGCATCTTGGATGCATGTTGGTGAATTTCATTTAATCATATTTCCTACTGATTATCCGATTATCATCCCTTGATATTTCCAGGTTTCATATGTTGTTTTTTTTCTTTAATGATTTTTGTTAGTTAGTGTAATTATTTAAATTATTGGATTCATAATACCATGTTGCACCCCCAAAGATTAACAAAGTCAACTCGAATAATAAATTAGATAGAATGGCCAAAACAATAAGGGGGATGAGAATGCAATATTTTTCACGTAGAAGTACATACTCATAAGAGTTCTTCTCAAGTTGCATGACATGTATCCACATCCAGTAATCCAGGATTGAGTCAATTTATTTTATCATTAATATGTCTATTTTATTTCTTATGTGTATGTTTTAGTAATGAATCCTTATATTCATGACATTCTCCATTTCTGATATGTTTTAATTGGTTTTCCTCCAATTTATGGATTATATAAGAAAAAATTTTCTGATTCTGTAACTATAAAAAAATACAAATAAATTTAATATATAATGTGGTCACATGAACAATAATGGTTTCTCATCAAAACATCTCAATATACAAATTTTATTATAAATTAATCTTTATTGGAGATAATTAAACAAGAAATTCATAACTTAAATCGATAAAACCACCCGCATATGTTATCAGCCTTATATTATTTGTTTTATTTTTTTAAAAAAATATTTTTTTTATTAAATTCACATTAATTAAATTAACGATGATATCATTTGTCCGATTGGAAGGTCCTATCCTACTCCCATCCTAGGAAACTCTTTTATCATGGCCTCTTATAGAGGGACACTATATGCCTCTTTTAAGGTTGAGTAGATCTCCTCATCTCAATAACTCCACACCAGCTCAAACCATCATCCACTATCCTCATAACACATGATTCAATGGAGTATAGACGTGTTAATTTACCTTTTTCAATCATTACCTAATTGCTGTACTCGAAGAGATATATTTGCTAGAGACAAAAACATTGAATTTTAGAAAGGGGAAGATGACTATTACCCTTCAGGATGTATCTATTGGGTTCGGTATCCCCACTGATGATGCATATGTGATTGCTCAAGTTGGAGTAGATTGATTCGAGATTGTTCATATATTACAAAGAATAGAGATCCAAAATGACCGCAGGTCAATCATAAGTGGTAGATTATGAATGCCCAGGTTAGAAACTCCAATCACACATCTTGTAGAGGATTCTTACAAGATCATCATGTTTCAATTGTCACCTGCATATATTTTTGAGGCCAGTTCGTGGAACCCATTTCATTTATTACACCACTTCTTTTGTAAACTAATGTAGTTACCTTTTATAGAGGATCTAGACCAGGAAAATCAGTATAGATCAGGGTATGCTGGTCTAGAATATACATACATGGAACTATTTTTTTTATGCCACCTTGATATAATGTAGATCATAGAAATAATTATTCTTATATAGATGTGGTATAGGAGCACATATTTTGATTAGATCCACAAGATTGTGTTCCATTTCCTACAAATATTTTAGTGGAGGAACCACATGGATGATGGTTTTTCATTCCATAAAATGTCTAACTTAATTTTATAACTTTTTATTTTGAAATACTACGATCACAATGTTATCTACAAGAGGAGTTAAGGATATCATCATTCAAATTCTCGATGAAAGAACAGTGAATCCTACATACTTATACTGGACTACCTTCGACCAGATGATGTATATGATTATTGTTTATATTGTCAACTATTTATACCTTATTGTAAATATCTTCAATTGTGAATTGATGATTATTTTTTTCTTTTAGATGAAATAGATGCCATATACAGATGATATAATCCAGATTCATCTATTGTATTCTAGAGAGATGTTTTCTATTGTCACCTACATGGTTCCATTTATTAGATTTCATATTGTCATGTGGCATTCGACTGTTAGAGTTATGAGGCAGCTTAAATGCCTTTAGCCTATTCCAAAACCGCCGAGTCAGTTGTCTTCACTGTATTCCCTGACAATGTCATGAAAGATAGACATTTATTGGAGGAGATAACAGACTGAATATATCGATATATGAGATATGTAATGGGGTTACTGGTTAAGATGATTGGGGACTGTATGCTTCCATTTTTAGATCAACAGGATTTTGAGCCCTCATACTACAGGTCTCATGTCAGATTTATGAAATGAATGTGACTAGGCCTCCATCAGTTGGTATACGATCTTCCTTCTAGTATTTCTATTTTTTTATTAACATTACTTAATAGCAGAATTTGTTTTTGCAGGATTCTCATATTTTTCATGTACTTCACATGTATGACCCAGAAGAGGGAGGCACATTTGACCTGTTATATTTTCATAACATCATGGTAGAGTATCATCCATCATTAAATTAGACTTATCATGGAATTTTATTTAATCCACCACATGATGAAGAAGCTATAGAGATTGATTATGATTTACCAAGGGTGATGATCTTATTATGGATTCGTTTGTTCCATAACAGGAGGGTGTTCTTCATGATCAGTCAAATGATACTACAGCTTCTCACACATAGATAGAGGTAGATATAGACCATGATTGGGCATAGCTAGATGCTTTATTACTCTCTACTATGTAGATGTCTACATCAATGAATCCAACTTCATCACATGTTGGTGAGAGTTTTAACTTGCATCCCCTATCGTTAAGGTAAGGGCTATGTACAAGTGTGGAGAGTATACATCCACCATGTATCACACTTGATAATTTTGAGGTAGCTACCGATGATGATATACATGACCTGCATACACCATAGTGGAGACATGGATACACAAGTCATGGATGTATCCAGTACACACCTATTTATGGGATATCAGAGAATCAAAACAAGAAATATATATTATAATGATATTATGTTTATGATACATGTTTTATGTTGCGTTGTATTATGATTTATACAGTAATTGTTTTTAATAAGTTCCAAAATATTATCATATTATCTAGGAAAAACAATAATTACTATTGGACATTAATAATACTAATTTGTATTATTATGTATATATGTATAATAAAATATATTCTTAAATTTATTAATAAATAATAATAATAAATACTTCAAATCCAAAAAATTCATTAGGGGAAATTATTTTTGAACATGAAGAAATCTTGTAAAATGTTATTTTCTTCAATTATTTGAAATTGGATATAAAAGACTTGATGATCTTAGAATGCGAATTTCTATTAAAATAATGTTTCATGATGAATAAATTGAATGAATAATGGATATTTGTGAAAATTATAATATTATTATTGATGATTAGTAAACTCAAAATATGATATGTTTAGAATTAGTATTTCCTTAGGGAAATTTTGAGAAGATACATATTCAAACTTTATAAAAGGAGGACATAGTTTCTACAGGTTCAAAATCACCACTAAATTATTTTATGGTTAAAATACACCCAACATGTTTCTAAAATATAGAAATTATAATAAATATGGATTTTATGTCCTTATAAAAATAGAAAAATCTTTAAGAGGGTTAACATTGTATCATCCATGTAGGATAATATAGAAAAAGAATCTCCGCGAAATTATGAATGTAATGTGAATAGAACCCCTTAACATGAATATAAATCTGAAAAGATATTAAGATGTGCAATCCTGAAGACTAATGTAAATGGACCAACATCATTAATATAAAAACTCAAAAATTATATTCCCCTTAAAAAGTAATTAATACTAAATGTATTTCCTTAATGAGTATTTATTTTATCTTCTCTTATGATATAATAAATTGATGGTGAACCATGTTATCAGGGAGAGAACAAGAGAATCAATGGGTAATATAAATTCTTTATCACAATTAATAAGAATTTATAATCCTTGAATAATTCCCAAATTGGGTTTCAAATACATAAAGAAAAATTTGGTCTTCATTGATTAATTTTAAGAATGTTTTACCATATACAATACAAATATGTTTATAGAAGACATCATCATTGTTTAATCATATTTTTCATGTATTGAACAATATGTGTTGAAAATAAGATCATTCTTTTTGAAGTTATATTTGTTTTGAAGTTTGTATTTTCAAAATAGAAGAGGAATTATTGAGTGTTCTCTATATTGGAACATCCTAAAAATGACAAAAATATAACACAATAAAAGTGGTATATTTTTATTATATCATTTAGAATCAAATATCATAACTATAGAATGTTATGGAAGATCTTGTTATTAAAAGTGGTATATTTTTATAATTCATTCTTCCTTTCATAACATAAATAGAACACGATATAACGGGTTGTAATTCAATTAATAAATGTCATACGAAATATTGAAGTATTGATGTACAAAAAGGAATATTATCCTTTTAATTTCACTTTAATATTTTTGATCTATTTGTTATATTGTGTGAAAAAGTTTAAGATTATTTTCTAATAAATGTTTCATATCTTATTAAATATCATCATCCTGAAATAATATTGGATTTCCCTTCATGATAAGAACTTGACTTCTAATTACATGTGGTATAATTATCAGTTGATAGAGGACAACATTTATTACCAAATAAATTACTATAGTTTTCTGGAATGAGAATGGATCATATAGATTTAGAGTGAAATAATGGATTACACATTTCTTATGTATGAATTTACACCCTTTTACCTTGATCTTTTGAACTCATATTAATATAAGGGAGAGAAAGGGGAACAGATGTTTCGTAACATAATGTGAAAATATTAAAATATTGACATATTAAGTTGGATGGAAATGTGGATGTATGGAAATTATCAAAAACATTAATGAATATACTCTATTAAGGATCGAGGAGTACACCATGAATCAAAACCTTTGATCAAAATGGACATGAAAACTATTATTTTTTTTGATTATTTAATTAGAATATATTATAATTTATTTATATTTTTTGATATCAAATAAATATTGATGAATTTTTAATTAATATGTATTGTTATATATTGATATTTTATACATATTGATGATTGTTTAAAAAAACTCTTTTATATTTTATTTGTAGTTACAAATATTAATTATATTTAATTAAATGTTCTGGAGGGAATGTCAACCTAGTTCATGCTTCATGGGGAGGAAAGATGTGCGAACAAAATTCAATCATTTTGGGTCACATTTTTTAAAATATTGTGAACCCTATATCTATTATTAAAAAAACTTTTTTAATGAAAAATGGCTTCATATAATGTGATGCTCATCATCTACCAGTATCTTAGATTGCTGTTATTGAACATAAACAATCTAATGATTTAAATATAATCATTTTTTTTAATTTCATTCATACAAGTCCACACATTCAATATATTTGAGGAATTTTAGAATAATGTTTTTTAGGGGTAATTGGTTGATGCATCACCATAACATAAACCAACTGTGGTCACAGTGGGGGGGTCAATGTTTTTTGAAACCTTTTTATATGCTATTTCTGAGGCCAATGACTGAAAGGAGTTGTGGAAAACCCTTGGAGACATCAATGTAGGGAACATGACATAGTTTTTTGGAGGCGATTATAATAAAATAAAATATTTTTTAGAGAAGAATGGTGGTATATTGTATAATAATAGTGCCTTTCAAAACTGTATTTATTTCATGGCCTCTAATGTTTTCATTGATACAGGGTCAATGGGTAGTCGATTCACATATTGTAATAACATGAAATGAATTTGTTTCATGTGTAGCATAGTTGATTTTTGACAGTGTCATATCCAATACATGGATTAAATTTCAATGTTTTATGTGAGAAAAATCCCTAGATTCATGTAAAAGCATCCTCTATTGCTGATTAATATCAACTCTAAGAATCAGTAACAAGAAATATTTATTTAATAATGTAACTAGTTGAGATTTGATGGTTTCATTCATAGTGTTTCTCACTCTTCATTCGAAAAGATCGAGTAGAGTCTTTTGAATAATTTGGTAGTGAGACTCAAAAGGATGATAAATGATCATCACAGATCAAATAAGTGCATTCCCAAAATTGAAAAAACAATTAAAGAAACTTATGAGGATATAAAATGGTTGGAGATGAGGTTTCAATAAGAATGATAAAATGATATTTTTGATGCGTTGTGTGAAAAGAGAAAGATATATGTTTAAAAAATGTTGGAAATAAAAAGAGATCATAGGTAAAAATAATGGGAATCATTAATTAATAAAGGGAGATAGAAACATTACATGTTTTTAGGATTTTATATTCGATATATGAGTGTCTATGAAATTCATCCTTAACCTACCTGATGGAACTACAAATACTATATTGTGGTGGTAGTGAATCGAGATTTTGATCACTATAAATACCTATTTGATGTGTCTAATGATGTCCATGATAAAGGTATTCATATTTAGAATAATGAAGAAAGGTTTTGGTAGATTATTTCATGCTTGAATACAACGAATGACAATGATGATATGTAGGCCCTTCTTAATAAGGAGGATTGAAATAAAGTTGTATTTGTTATGATAAAGACTATAATGTAGGACTAGATCTGTTCCCATTTTTCTTATTTATGGATTTCTTGGAGATCATTTGAGCTCAGGATAGGGACAATGTGTGGTATTTCATCAAAGGGGGCGTTCTAGATGGAAACAACCCCTCTAAAGTGGTTATGGTTCCTAAAATAATGTAATAGGATTCAATTATTCAATATCTCCTAATATTATTATGGAACTATAATTATAATATATTGTCTTTTACTATGAACAACAGACTCCAATGTATTGTTCCGATAATTTTTTCTGATGAGCATCATGGGTTCATAAAATGGAGCGGTTTATAAGGAGAGGTGGGGATTTCCCTAATGTTGGTGGACGTTATTAAAAATAAGGAAATGGGATTTTATATTATTATTAATTTCGACATAGACAAGACTAATTATATATTATTGAGAGGATATACTATAAAAGTAATGAGGAGGTTAGAATTTAGAGAGCCTTTCTTTAACTTACTCATTAGATTCATTTCATATCAGTGGATGTTCACATAATTTATTAGAAAGAACATTGAATTCCTCAAAATGTCGGTGATCTATTAGTTGATGGAAGATAATGATGTAGTTTAATGGAAATCAAAGTGGATAGAGGATGATCATAAGGAAATGATATGTTTATATCTTTAACCAGTGTTAAGATCATCGAGCCATAGATATTCATAACATAATAGTAATGAAAAAGATACATCAAACATTAATCTATATGGGATTTCACATTTATAATGGAATAATCAAGAAATTTCATGTTTGAAAACATTCTAAACCAAATTACTAGATGTAATTTTATGTTATAAAAAATCATCTTGATTTTTGGGGGTCTCATAATGCTTATAATTGTTTGATGTCATCTATCTAAATTCATGTGATGTCGATTATCCTGGATCTAGGAGGAACTATTGATCATTTGTAAAAAATATTTTACATGTTTTTCTAGAATATAAATGATTCTAAAGGGTTCCATTGGGCATCCTTAGAGGGATTGAAAAATCCATTTGTATAAAGAGATATCAATTTAGGTAATATTTTAGAAGTCATTAAGATCTTGCATGCTACGAGGCCATGGTAATATGTAGAATGGAACACACTCTGGGCCAGGATCAATGGTTATAGGTACATGGGAAGATGTACTAAGTGCATTGATGGAACAAAAAATACATTAAATCCTACAATAAAAATGATTGAGTTACTAGGGGTTCTTGAGAATATGGTACAATGGGTGGTGAGTAGATTTGAGATCATATTCAGGATAGAAATATAGAAGAGTGAAATCCTTTTTTCTTAGGTTGTCCTATTTCATATATTTAAATCAGGCACCCTTTGGTGACATGGTTTTTATCTGCACCCTGCTTGAACATTAGAAACACAAGTTCATTGATAATATTTTGTTGAATGATGAACAAGATAGGTGTGTCGTTTATTTCTCATCCTCTAGTTGCATCAGTGTTAAAGTGTTATTGGAGTTCTTGCATATGAGAATTTTTAGTGATGATTGGGCCATAATTAATTAATGAAAAAGGATTCCGATGAAGTTAAATTATCATGTATGGAGGCTTTAATGTTGGGATCTCTGGATTATGTATATAATTAATAGTAAAGGAGTATCATTGACCTAACAGTTCTTTTGTTGTGCCTCATTGAGCCACAAATAAATATGGAATTTGTTTTTCTTGGCTGATGTGGTGATGGGTATTTTGTGTTTTTTGGAAGCTAAAAAGGTGTTACAAGATTCAAGGAGTCCATGGTCGATTTTTTTGTAGGCCTGGTTCAAGGGGAATGTTTTTTTAGTCATGAGGACAAGGTGAGTATCATGATCATCTCTGCATTAGGTTGGTTCATTTGGGAAGCACATTACAAAGAATGAGAGGGTTGATTTCATTCCCAAGTTCAAATCTAGGTTCAGAATAATTCAATGGTGGATGAGTCATATAGACTCTATCTTTATAGGGGAACCTCTTCATATCCTAGTATGCTCATTCCAATGGTGTTTATATCATCATATGGAAATCAAAGGATTAAAAGGGGAGTGGGGGTGTGCTGGAATCATCCCTTAATATGGTTGAAATTAAATTTGGACGGATCTTGTGTTAGTGGGTCAATAAGAGGTTGAGGGATATTATGGGATGTCATAAGATTGGTTGCTATGTGTTTTTGTGCCTTTAATGGTATATAAATCTCACATAGAGTAGAGGAATGGTCTTTGGTCAATGGACTTTAGTGGTGTAAACAATAAAATATTTTTTATAAGGATTTTGAAGTTGATTCAAATGACATAGTTAGGTTGTTGTAAAATATATCTATTTCCCCATGTAGTTTTTTCTACTTAATTATAATGTAAATGTTGTTTTTTCACCATGGTTTTTTGGTTGGGCATGTATAGGGAGAAGGAAACATTGTAGCTACAACTTTATCTAGTAATATATTACCACGTGAGTTGATCATTTTAAATTTTAGGAGTGGATCACTCCTAAAGGATTATGATCTCTTTGTAAGGGGTCACATCGTTGATCATCACCACATTATGTTTCCTAGACTTTTGTTCATACACATTCTCTTAATAAAAATATATATCTTCAATCAGTAATTAATTTTGGTATAATTTTTTTTGGGCTGAAACAAAAAACATTTTTCTAAAATAAATTTTATGTATGAAATTGGTATTTATCATAATAGGTAAAATTATACTGCATTTGTAAAATTTATTAATGAAATATATAGGTTATATACTCAATAAAATATTTTAAAATTTCATTTATTTATTATTACAATGTTCAAAAGTGTTTTTAATTCAGTTTTATGATTGAATTTGAATTTTTATAAAAATGGTGTTCATTCCATTTTTTGCACTTTTTAAAAATACAATCTACCAAAAATTAAAATGAAAAATTTCAAAAATGGAATTGATATTTTTATGACCTTAATTGATACAATTTAATAGGTTCATCATAGTTTATTTTAATAATGACTCATAAATATTGTAAAATTATGATACGAGAGTTAATGTTAAATGTGTTTTATGAAGGGGTCAAACTAAGAGATAAAGGTAGGAATAACACCTAAAATTTTAGATTTTTTATATTGTAATGATATCTAAATGTTTCATTTCACTAGAATAAATTTCATTTCCATTTTGATCCACTGGAACTTGAAGGTTTGAATATATTTTTGAAATCATTTAAGTAATTAAATGTATGTCCATCTAAACACTTATAAAAGTGATAAACTTATCAACCATTATTCAAAAATAAAATCCTCCCGACTCATCATATGTTAATTAAAAATCATTTTTATATTCCATCCACTCATCATATATATTTTATTATTATCCTAATACCATTATTTTACGGCTTATGCTGCTGTCTAAAAAGGGTCTACAAAAGGAGGGATATAAATCATAACCATTCTAAATACATTTGAATATCTTCTTAAACCACCTATGATCCAATTATAAACCTGGAAACATGATTAATAATGTATCATAAAAATAATTAGATGTTATTATGATAATGTGTCAAGGTTTCCCACTTATTATTCATCAAAAATTAAATGTCTGTATTTCTCTTGAATATGTGTGGCCTACCGTATAAACATAGCGATATGATTCATTTTCCCTTAATATCTACCATGATTTTTTGTTATGATATAAAATATTTTTAATATGTTATATTTCTGAAATGATAATTATTATGAAATTATAATTTATAATATACCTTCTTATCATTCCGTATATTGGATGATTATAAAATTGCTTCTTCCAATTTGTGGACAACCACCTCCATAAAGAAATGTGATTTTTATTAAATTTTTTCATGACACATATGATAATATTAAAAATGTTATTTGAAATATATTTTATTTCTGTGATAAATTAATGATTTTAATGGTTATCTAATATATAAAATTATTTCTTTTTATCCCTCAAAATGTGGAAACATCACTTATGTGTATATATGATTCACTATCTCCATGTATCAATATTAATAATTATCATAAATACCATAAATGAATTTCTATTATAGTTGATATAATTATTAAATATATTCCTTATGAAATAATTACAATTTTTTTATAGAATCATGGTCAATTTACAAGGACCAAAAACAATGAATCAAAATATAAATGGGAAATAAATAATTTAACACCCAATTGATGAATATAAAAGAGAATTGCAAAAAAATGGGTGATAAAATATTATAAAATATTTATATATGGTAGTATAATATTGAATATGATCTAGGTATTTTATAATAAAAAATATTAAAATTATTATAAAATATGTTAGATTGCTTACAAATAAATCCTGACATAGGGTAATAGTTCCTCCTCTCAATATTGTTTAGTTAGGACATGTTTCATTTTTGTGTCTAGTGTTTTTTATGATTCATATATAATGATATTGGAAATTTTAATTCCTGAATCCATATTATTTAATATATATATTGGTACATGAATAATTATTTCAACCAAAGTGATTTAAATCAGAATATGACCAATGTGTTATGGGAATATCATTTCAATTTCTCTATTCTGGGATATATGTTTTTTATAGACCGATATTATTTTATAATTTCTCAATTAACCTTTTAATTATTTATATTTTTAAATATATTTATTTTCATTATTTTAAAATATTATATGATTTTATTTATTGCAAGGGACATACGACTCCAAATTTACTATAGTAGTAAGATTTTATATGTTATAATATATATTTTTTTAAATGGGATTATCTAGGACTCAAGTTTCAATTATGAAGTTATATGAACTATATCTCAAAAATATTATGTAATTTCATATCCTATTGTAATTTATATAGATTAAAAGTTTATTTTTTTCATTTTGTTCTCATTTTGTCCTTATGATACCATAACAATGCTTTTTTGGGAAACTGACTTTCATTGTCACTTTGGCTAAGAACATTTATTTTCCATATCAATAAATTTTTAGAATGTTTTCAAAAATACTATTACCAATAATAAATAATTTAATAAATACAATTTTACTAATTTCTTACATTCTATTAATTTTTATATAGAAATATTCTATTCTATTTATGAACGTGATATATTTGAATTTTTATTTTGAAAATGTGAAAAGGCTCATTGTTGTATCATACAATACATGAAAAATATTCCTTTGGTCAAGAAATTTGTATTCACTAATTTTTTGAAATAATGTTTTTAGACAATGGTATCATTAATATGATTGAAATTTTTTGATTTTAAATAATTTATATCAAAATAAAATGTATATTTTTCTCAAGAAATGTTTCAATGGTTTTCTAAATGTATTTATTTTTTAAATCATCATTGAAGATATCTATACATTATTATAGAAATGATTCAATTTTATAATATTTATTTTCCATATGTATGTTTTATTATTATGATGAAATTATGTTGAACCATTTTTTTCATTTACTTATGTATTAATTTGATGATAAATGTATTCATGTTCTTATAAGAAACATATGGAGGGATTAGAATTAAGGGATTTGTAGATCCATTAAAACCACTAAATAAGTTGAGTAAAGATTAATGTTTATGATCTCAATAGTTACACAAGAGATTACATGTCATGATTTTTTCTCTGAGTGGAATGTGTTGTGACTAACCCAAGCCTGCTTCCAATAGTCCAGGGGATGGTGACTAGCATCAGGTAGGCATATCCCACAAATGGGAGGTAGTAGCCTAATGTACCGGTATGTACACACACATCTCAATGACACAAATGCTGAAATATAAAAAATATATGTATAAAATGAATGAAATCTAATAAATCCCTCAATCAGAGTACAATAAAGAATGTACTAGAAAGTAGACAAGGCCAAATACAAGCCCACCAAAATGAGTCTGAAATCCCATTTCCAGCCTATATGAAAAGTGGAATTTGGACTGATCATTGAACCACTAGAACATAACACATCTTCCTGGCCTTGCGATGCACTTCCTAGTCCTGGTACACCTTGGACTCATTCAATGTGTTTATTGTCTTCATAAGACTTGTAAAATGTGGTAAATACCATTTAATGGTGATTTTAACAATAATCAGTAGGATACCCCAAAACCATAACGTAAATTCCAAAAAAACTATGAAATAAATATGAGTAAGGAAATACTATTCATCACCACACATGTATATGTCAATATCACATATAACAAGAATTATGCATATATTCTCATGAGAAATACCCATACATCAGGAGGCCTTAACCAACTGTCATCCAAAAAATTCTTCTTGTAAAATGCTCATTTATAGAGATCTAACTCCTCAAGACAAGAAATCATCAGAGACACTCACACTGTTGTCATGATCATTTGTACCCTACCCAAATCTGGATATACTAGTCATGGAAGATTATGATACCATAGATAAGGGATCCTACAATAGAATACAACTATCCCAATCTAGATAAATCTGCAATGTGGGGGATTCTACCTAGACGATACCAAAAACCCTACTTATGGGTCTCATAATGTATGGGATCCTTCCCAAAGAATAAAACTAACCCTATTGATGTGTCTTGCTAAATGGTGGACACAATACAGATTGATGCGGATTGGGATAGGGGTAATATAGGTTACATCAATTCCACAAAACACCAATATAGGTGATAGAGGATCGTCCTATTCACAGAGAGGGACACAATAACTCTATTTTGGGATTGGCCTCTAGAGGGGTCTAAAATCCATTAATGTGGATGTAGTATTATACTGAACCCTCAAGGTAAGGACTAATAGAACACTCTAAAACTATATTTTTCTAAAAAAACATCCTCAATCACTCTTGATGGGAGTACATGGCGTGTTCCTAGGGCCACATGGTGTTTCCAGCTATCCCATTTCCTACCATTGTGGAATATTCTCTCATGAATTGTATTCTTAATATACATGGAATGTAGAATGGTATACATAGAATTTATTAACACACGGTATAATTTCTATGTATCCCATCTGTGTCCACATTGGAGTACACTACGTGACTCATTATTTCTAGCACTACATGTGTCTTGGTTTTAAAAAAACATGAATAACATGGGGGGGTTGTCGTAGCCCTAAAAGAATAAAACACAATTCCAATGATATACCTCTTCAAAATGGATCATATTTCCAATATAATCTCATAGTTGTGATCCTCGTAGAGAGACACATGAATTATACCATTCATGTGCCCTAAAAAGACACTCGGTGGAAAAGTTACATTTCACCATATAATTCATAAAAGTTTATTGGTGAGCCATATGCCTCATTCGTAACATAATATATATGTATCAAACCATTTCTATCCCACAAAGAATGCATGTGATCGACTATTCATTGGTCAAAATCAATCTTCTGATAATAAATTCATATTTATCTGCATTATCCTTGAATTGTGCCTCTTGGTCTTGTGCCACTAGTTCAAATTAAATATTGATCCATAGTCTTGAACTAAACATATAAATATGAATATTTTTTTGTTTTTGATGGATATCTAATCCAACTCCATAAAAATGATTTAATATTTAACCAATTTTTATGAATAATAATAATATTAATGATAAAAAATTTAGTGTCATACTGATAATATGAACTGAGTAAAGGGCTCTCTATAAAATCTTTCTTGTAATCCACATTCATACACATCAAATCCAGTGTACACCACAATAATTTGTCTAATTTTTTCATTTCAATTTCTTTTTATATCATATTAATATTATTTCAATAAAAATATTATGATATAATTAGATCCAAGGGACCCAATATATTCACCCCAGATGGTGTGACACCCTCTCATATATCGGTATTTTTTTCTTTTCAAGCTTTATTATTATTATTAACTAAAAAATTGTAACTTATCCCACCCTCATTCACATCAAAAACATGGGGACCAAAATCATACCCAGACAGTAAGATCCTCACGCCTCACACTATAGATTTGAGGACCTTTGATTGCCACTTGCATTGGATTTCATGGGACACGAAAACTGAAAAAACTCATGATCCATCGATTTATCTACTACTTTCATCTTATATCGCGACCATATCTTCATATCCCCTTCCCTGAAACTGTGGTGGAGATATGTTGTTCCAAGGATCGAATGTTCGATGATCGTTAAAAATGTTTTTGTTGAATTTTGGGAAAATGAAATTAGAAATTAATAATGCACGTTAAATGGAGAGATAATACCATAAAACAAAAACATGGGGAAAGAACCTTAGACAATGTTTTTATCAACCCAAATCTTTTTCCATTCGATGTATAATGTAGTAGAATAAAAATAAATTTCATGATAAACCCACAGATAATATCCCATATAGAATCAACGATCAAACTAAATATCAATATTTATTGATTCACATGTTTCTATCATGGAAATAAAAAATGGGGAAAATTAAATTAAACAAGCCACCCAACCTTGATTCAGATCAGTTTCTAACAAAGGATTATCATTGTTTCATTAGTGTTCTGGGTGGGGTTACTTCGAATCGGTTGTGCATCGATTTCCAATTCAAAATCTATTGAGGTTTGTTCAAGAGTGTTCAACCATATATCGTCCTAGAGATTATACAGCATTCCCAGGTTTATGCATCCAACCATGGGATTTCATCATAAGGATACATTTTAGGGAAATGTTGACTCCTTGATATATATAAATACTATTCATATTATTCAATGACAATTATTGCCCTTTAATTTTTCTTCCACAAAAGTCCAAAACCGACTATTGTTAACTTAATCCTAAGGAAAACACCACATTGCCATCTCAACGATGGTCTCATATTATCAATCATAGATATTGTTCATGAGTTATTTGGATTTTAAAAATAAATAAATTTTATTTAATTATTTTATTTATGGTTACATCCTTGGTTAATTTTTCTATGGACGACCCATGACGACCAATGTGTGGTTGGGAATAGGGTAAAATCACCATGTTGTGCTCAAGAGTGCCCTATGATTTTTAATTTTTCCCCCGTTAAGGTCTTATTCAACATTTTCTCGAAAACTGTGTGTGTTTTCCCTTAAAAGCTTAATATTTTACAAACAATTGTTCTTGAAATATAGTGCATAAAAATCAAAAAATTTCACAACAACTGGTTTCAAAATAATTTGATATAATTTCAATAAATAATACATAGAATATTAGAGATGAAAATTTATTCCCACCTTGGGGATTTACATCCCCAATATTTAAAACAAGGGCAACCCAAATAGATGATGGTACTAAACCTGAATATGATCCTCTAGATCCCATATTTCCTCCCAGATTTTCCTTTTTCTCCACTGATTGTGAACATACTAAATGGATCATCCAAAATGGATCCTCCCATCATTATCTAGAAAACAACATGTAAACTCGTAGCATGTCCTCAAGATCCCGAATGGTTCGCTTAAATTGTCCGTCCTTATGTGGGTGAAATGTCAAGATCATGTGAAACTGAGTCCCAAATGACTCCTAGAATTCCTTATTCAACTGGGATATAAAACAATAATCTCAATATAACACTATAATCTATGTAACTCCATGGTGTCGAACTCTCTCTTTCACATATAGAAATCATGATCACTCTACTAAACACAAATATTGGATAGCTAAGAAGTAGGCCGATGTGTTGATTCTGTCAACCATCACCCATATGGAATCATGTTCCCAATAAATACATGTTAAAACCATCATGAAGAACATAAATATAATAGACCACTTCCATTTCATCACCTCAAAGAGTTGACCTAAAATAGCTAGAAAATGTGGCTCCACCTTCACTAGCTAACTACTGAGGCGTCGAGTGAAATTTTTTTTCAAATCCCTTCTCCATCCCTAGACATCAAAACTAATTTTGAAGGTCATAATACATCATTTCCAAACTTGTATTTATCGCAAAGTGGAAACATAGAATTACCATAAAACCTACTACCACAATGCCACTAGTACAACTATGCTGCATATGAAAAGAACATCATGCTCTACACCTCTCTAATATCTATTAGGTTCATGCCCAATGGGAAACTGAGCATATATGGTATCATAGTCAATATCTACAAGCTATGCCTCCCTAAATAATTATAAGAGTTGATGGGTGACACCCATAAACTGTGGGTAAGATGCACCATCTCCATCCACAATCGATATAAAAAATAAGGAAACTACTCTGGAAAATAACTCAGAAACAGCATTCTATATCTCATTCTAAGATAATCTACTACCACATTCCCCTTCCTAAGAGTATATAAAATCTAAAAGTATTAGTCTTGGAGGAGAACTATCCATTGCCTATCCCTCATGTTCATATCCTTCTAAGAGAAGATATACATGATACTCTTTTGTCTGAATAGATGATAAATTTCTCACTCAATACGAAGTGTCACTAGATCTTTAATACAAATACTACCACTGTTATTTCAATATCATGAGTCACATAGTTATTCTTGTGTGGTATCAACTGGGGTCATCCATTGGAAATCGCAATTTTCCTCTATATCAGGACCCAACCAAGCCCGATTCATGATTCTATTCAAAACACCTATGTACACGGCCACCTCATCTAGAATTATCTAGATGGGAGAACTCATAATCATAACATAAAACTTGAAACATTGTGGCATGCACACATAATCATGTAAAATCATTTCTTGTTAGTCATGACTCATTGCCAAGACTATCTTAGTGGACAAATTCCCTTTATGAACCGAGTTCACTCCTCGTTTCAGTCCTGTATCACTGAACCGAAATAACCTTCAGTTCCAGCCATGTCTATCTCATGAGATATAAAATCTTTACCCAATGCATTGGAGGGAGATATAGGTCCCACCCATCTTATAATGAATCCTTTCTTATGTGTGCCACATAATCATAAATCATACATCATTGCATAACTCATGTAATACAAATTGGAATCTTAAACATCATGACATCATAAAACAATTCATACAAGATAAAGGAATTCATAAAAATAATTCAATCACAACATGATCAAATCAATGTAATAATAGGGATAAAAACAGAACCCTTTATTATCTTAGATGGAAAATAATTTTGATAAAACACTTGAACTCCATTCTTGAGGAAAATATCCTTTCTTCTTCAAAAAACATTTTTCCTTTCATAACATGTCATACAACTTTAAAATAAAAGAAGTTGATTAAAAATAAACTTGAAAACTTGTAAAGGAAGTTTCTTGGAAATAATGTTTTAAAAATCCATTCATGTCGTATAAGTTAAAAAAACATTCTTCGTACTTTTGTCGGAAAAGTCAAAAAGTACCTCGTACGACAAAAGATTCCTTTCATACATATTACTAAAACTCACCGAAGGGTGAAAATGGATTTAAACAATTGTAGGTGAATGGAAATAATATTACATATCGAGGAAACATGGATGTGGATGATAAAATACACCCCAGTAAATTTCAATGTATAAACAATCTCAGATAGAAATGAGAATGTGATATTTCCCTTACCTTAGGTCCGATTTGCTTTGTATGTGTCCTAAGCTCCTGTATAATGGTTTAAATAATGTTATTGACTTATTCCAGAATCATACATATTTATATGATATCATATATTGTCATATTCTTAGCTTCTTGTTAGTAATATTTCATTGTAACTTGTTACTCGGGTCTTTATTGCCTTTTGTTCTTATGCGTGTTTTTCCGAATACATTCTTATTCTTCTTTTAAGGTTATAGATACCTTATATCCGAAATGGTATTAGTGTAACATATATCATATTTATTCATTCAATTCATTTTTATAATTACTATGTAATGATGATCATGTAGAACGAGTCGCATCACATCGTGGAGACGGTATTTCGTACGTACGCACGAGTGATGATATCGTTCCTATGATCATGGAACTTTATTGGAGTATATATATATTATTTTAGTATCAATATTACTTAATAATAATCATAAATAGTTACTCATTACACCATTATACCCATCCTTGTAAAGTGATGGTGGAAAATAGATTACACCACGGCGTGGAGACGGTATTCCGTACGTACGCACGCGCAGTGATTTCATTTTTCCGTAGGATGGATAGATGGTGAAATAGGGTTGTTTCATACTTATAATAACATATCAGTATATGAGTGATACTGATGTTATTAGTTCATAATGAAACAACCTAAGAAGAATAAGTGGAAGAAGAAATAAAGATGAAAGAATTGGTAACGGTAATTACCTCTTCTTTGAAGCGCCTCTTTGAGACCTCCTCTTAGGGCACTAAAATTGGTCTTTTTGGAAGACCATAACCTCTAGGATTATTCTAGGGAAGTGGAGAGGAGAAAATGGGAGGGGTTTTCCAAGATTGAGTGCTCAAATTGGTGAGAGGAGGAGGGGGAGGAGGTACCCTTTTATAAGGGAGGAGAGGGGCACCTTAGGAATATCTCAAAATATTATTTTATATTAAAGTCAAAATCGGTTTATAATGGTTCCAAAGGGTTTTATTTCGAAGCTAAAGTGGGGATGGGTCGAAATCCTATCAACCAATAGGATTTAGATACGTTTAGGGTATTATTTTAACCTTATCAATTAGATTTAACTCTAAGTTAAATAATTTAACTTTTACCATGCCTTTTTGTTTTTCTTTCACTATATGGTTAATACACTTACTATAACAAGACAAACGAACCCCAAATTGTTTATTATTAATATATATATCCTTATCTAAGTCATTTGGCCGAACCTTATATTTTTAGGAATAAAATAACAATTAATAATATAATATTTGATTTAAAAACTATTTTGTGTCAATTTTGACACTATTTGATATATGATTTTTGTGAAAGTCATAACAGAATTATATGTTCTAACCAAGTTGATTAAATCACTAATATATCATAGTAACCTTGAAAATTAGTGTAATTCATAAAAAGTCTCAAATTACATTTATTTTGGTGTTTATAACATCAATTATGTCAATATTTCATTAATAAGATAATTACTGCATCATCATTGTGTCATAAATAAATTAAATTATTTAATGTCTAAAAATTACAAATAAAATACCATTATGTAGGAAATCTTTTTATCTTTCTAATGAATATTTATAGTAGAATTTATCTTATGTATAACCCCATATTAAAAATGATTTACTTATTAAACTTTGATTTTAACTATTTTAACCCTTCTCTAAATAAATTAATAATAAATGTCCTAATCTAATCCAAGTGGGCCTAAATGGTCATATTTTATTCCTAAGTTTGTTTTTGGTCGAATTACATTTTTCCAATAGAATTAGGACATGTGTTAGGATAATATTAATATCATATTTACCCTTAGTTACCCTATTTACTATTAACCGCGGTAAAAAAAGTAAAAAGTTACTATTCACCAAAAATTATTTTTATCTCATTGAACCACATTTTACTCACTGATATCAACTGTGTCTGTCAGATTTTTGAAATTCCATTCACAGAAGCGGTAAAATTAATTTTTATGAAAAATTCAGTTTTTAACCTACCACTTAGTGGTTTCACTATTCATCAAAAATTGAATGTTTTCAGAAAAATACCAAAATTTCACCCTAGGCTAATTTCGATATTCTGAGTCCAAAAATGAAGTCCATTTTGAACAATAAAATTTATAAAATTTCAAAAAGTGGTTATTACTATTCATAACGACTAGTTTTAATAGCATATTGTTGTTTAGTGTAACTCGGTATTCCGTACGACGCAAGCTATCGAGGAAGGTCGCGATTGCATGTAAATTAAGCCAAGCAAGTGTTGTGTAGAAAAATATTCCTTTGATGATTTATATAACATAAAAGTCTCGGGTGTTACATTCTACCCCCCTTAAAAAGAATTTCTCCCTCGAAATTCATCACTTTGTAACAAACAGATGAGGATACTTCTCCCTCATCATATCCTCAAGCTCCCATGTAGCTTCTTCAATTTGGTGGTTCCTCCATAAAACTTTCACCAATCGAGTGGTCTTATTTCGTAGGACTTTTTCTCTATGATCCAGAATCTCTATCGGTTGTTCTTCATAAGAAAGATCTTGCTCCAGCGGTACAACTTCTGAGCTGAGTACATGTGAAGGATCTGGTATGTTCTTTCTCAGGAGAGATACATGAAACACATCGTGAACTTGAGAGAGATTCAGTGGAAGCGCCAATCGGTAGGCTACCTTCCCAACACGATCTAGTATTTCGAAAGGACCGATATATATAGGGCTCAACTTCCCCTTCTTTCCAAATCTCATAACCCTCTTCCAGGGAGATATTCGTAAGAACACTTTATCACCCACTTCAAAATCTAGGTCTTTTATTCGGTTGTCGGCATAACTTTTCTGTCGACTCTGAGCTGCTCTTATGTGTTGTTGAATAGATCTGACCTTTTCTGCCATTTCAGCAACGAGATCAGGTCCTAATAGCTTTCTTTCCCCAACTTCATCCCAGCAAGTTGGAGTCCTGTATTTCTTTCCATAGAGAGCTTCATAAGGAGCCATCTGAATACTGGAGTGAAAGCTATTATTATAAGAAAATTCCACCAAAGGTAGGTGTTGATCCCAACCTCATTTGGAATCCATAGAGAAAACTCTCAACATATCATCTAGGTTTTGAATTGTTCTTTCAGACTGACCGTCTGTCTGGGGATGATAAGAAGTGCTGAAACTCAACTCTGTATCCAGAGTATTTTGAAGACTTCACCAGAACTTCGAGGTAAATCTCGGATCCCGATCAGATATAATAGAAAGTGGTACTCCATGCAATCTTACCACTTCCTTTACATATATCCTGGCAAGCTGATCTAGAGAGAAATCCTCTCTAATAGCAATGAAGTGTGCAGACTTTGTAAGACGATCAACTATGACCCAAATAGCATTATTGCCTTTGGATGTTTTAGGAAGTCCTGTGACAAAGTCCATAGTAATGTTTTCCCATTTCCATTCGGGTATGGGTAATGGTTGTAACATCCCCTTATACTTCTGTCTCTCAGCTTTATCTTGTTGACAAACCAATCATCGAGAGACATATTCAGCAACATCTCTTTTCATGCCATCCCACCAGAAGTACTCTTTCAGGTCCCTATACATCTTCGTGCTTCTAGGATGAATATAGAATGATGAACTATGAGCCTCATCCAGCAGCTCCTTCTTTAATTCGGGGTTGGGAGGAACACAAACCCGATTCTTGAACTTTATTATCCCATCACAATCAAGGTTGAACTCAGGAACATTTCTCACCTTCTTTTGTAACTCGGCATCTTCTTTCTGTGCCTCTTTAATCTTCACATGTATAGATGGTTGAACATTCATTTGAGAAAGATAAGATTTTTCCCCTTCCATTATAATTCCAAGATCCATCCTTTGTAAATCCATAAATATTGGATCTTTTGTGATCTTCATCATGGATAAACTAGCATGGTCTTGTCGACTTAATGCATCTGCCACCTTGTTTGCTTTCCCAGGGTGGTAATGGATTGAGCAGTCATAATCCTTAATCAGCTCCAACCATCTTCTTTGGAGCATATTCAGCTCCTTTTGTGTGAAAATATACTTTAAACTTTTATGATCAGTATAAATATCGCACCTTTCACCATAAAGGTAATGCCTCCAAATCTTTAATGCAAAGATTACCGCAGCCAACTCCAAATCATGTGTTGGGTAATTTTGCTCATGGATTTTCAACTGTTGTGAGGCATAAGCTATCACCATATCATTTTGCATAAGAACACACCCCAATCCTTTCTTGGATGCATCACTGTAGATCACAAACCTTTCTCCACTACAAGGCAGTGTGAGCACAGGTGCACTGGATAACCTTCTTTTCAACTCCTTGAAATTCTCTTCACATTCCTCTGTCCAGACAAACTTAACTCCTTTCCGAGTCAACTTGGTGAGTGGATTAGATAATCGTGAAAAATCTTTTACAAAATGTCGATAATATCCAGCCACACCAAGAAAACTTCAAATCTCAGTTACTTTTGTTGGTCTCGACCATCTTTCGATAACCTCTGTTTTTGCTGGATCCACAGATATCCCCTCTTTTGAGATTATGTGACCCAAAAATGCAACTTTTTGAAGCCAAAATTCACACTTGGTAAATTTGGAATAAAGCTTCTCCTTTCTCAGGGTCTTCAATATAATTGTCAAGTGATCTTCATGCTCTTCCTTTCTCTTTGAATAGACAAGAATATCGTCTATAAAGACTACCACAAATTGATCAAGATAGTCTCTAAAGACTCTATTCATTAGATCTATGAAGATAGCATGGGCATTAGTAAGACCAAATGGCATCACTATAAATTCGTAGTGTCCATACCATGTACGGAAAGTCGTCTTTGGTATATCCTCCCATTTGACCCTTAATTGATGATACCCAGAACGAAGATCAATCGTGGAAATGTATTGAGCTCCGCGTAGTTGGTCAAATAAGTCATCAATGCGTGGTGGAGGATATTTGTTCTTGATAGTGATTTTGTTAAGTTCTCGATAATCAATGAAGAGTCTCATTGATCCATATTTCTTCTTAACAAATAGAACAGGTGCTCCCCAAGGTGACGCACTAGGGCGTATGAATCCCTTATCAAGATTCTCTTGGAGTTTCTTCTTCAATTCCTACAACTCAATTGGGTCAATTCTATAAGGTGTCTTTGAAATAGGCAAAGCACCCGGTACGAGTTCTATTGAAAAATCAACTTCACGATTTGGTGGAAGACCTGGTAATTCCTCCGGAAAGACATCATCAAACTCTCGTACAATGGGAATATTCTTAATCGTGAGTTTCTCCCCAACCATTTGAGATAAATAACCTTCATTTAGTGGAATCAATACCCATAAGATGGAAGAAATTTCCACTGGAAGGTTATGTTCATCCTTGCATTGGTATATGATCGTAGATTGATCTGGAATATGAAATGTGACTTCCCTTCTTTGGAAATTTATATGAGCTCTATGTAGAGAAAGCCAATACATGCCAAGAATCACATCAAATTCCACTAAAGGAAGGATCACAAGATTTACAGGAAGCACTTTCCCACAAACTTCGATCGGAGAAGAATTATAAACTTTTGATGCGACTGTTGTGCCATTAGGTGTTGTTACAGCTAACTCAACATCTAATTGTTGAGATAATATGGTGATACCCTTAGAAAATTATTTAGAAATAAAAGAGTGGGTGGATCCAGAATCAAATAAAACATTTGCTACTTTAGAGTGGATGGTTAGTGTACCTTTCACCACTTCGTTATCGTACTCCACATCGCTGATAGAAATTGCATGTGACTTTCCTTTGTCTTTAGCCTTAAGATTTTGTTGATGTCGACCATCATCATCAACCCTTGGATTTGGGCTTTGATTGGCATAATGCCCCATATCCTTGCACTTGAAACATTGAAGTGTAGTAGGTTCATTCTGTGTATCCCTTCCTTTGTTTGCGTCATTAGACATCTTCTTCCCATTATCACGGCATTCAAATGCCCGATGACCTTCCTTTCCACATTTAAAACATTTACTTGTCCCTTTAAGACAACTCCCTCCATGTTTCTTTCCACACTTTGAGCATAAGGAAAAGCTCATCTTCTTTTCTGTGTGCTCTTTAGATTTTTCTTTGAATTCCATCTTCCTCTTCTTATCAAACCCATGTGACTGATGGGTTACTCCAATCTCCATCTCGACTTTGAGAGCACATCGAACGATTTCTTCATAGCTATTGAAGTCCCTTATGTCTAATGCCCTTCGAAGACTTGGTTTTAAGCCACTAAAGAATCGATCAATCTTACTCTCAGGTTGGATAATAATACCAGAAGCGTACCTTGCAAGTCTTGTAAAATTTGCTTCATAGGTACCAACAGATTCATCATCCCTTTGCTTCAATTCAAGTAACTCTTTCTCCATCTTTGTTCGGAGAATACGCGGGAAGTACTTATTGAAAAATAAGTTCTTGAACTCGTCCCATTCCATAGACTCAATTTCATCCCTTTTCCTCGTATTCTTAATAATATTCCACCATTGATCAGCATCTCCTTCTAAAAGATACACTGCTAGGATGACTTTATCATGTTCAGAACATTGAAGAACTGAAAATATCTTTTCAGTAGTACTAATCCATTGTTCAGCAACTAATGGATCAGTAGACCCACTGAAAGAAGGTGGACGCTACCTCATGAAGGATTCAACAGAATGTTTCTCCTTCCTTTGATCGTTTGGAAGTCCGGAATGATTCATAGATTGAGAAAGTTGTGTGAGCATGGCTACAAGATTTTTCATTCCAGCTCCCATATCGTTCGGTTGCTCAGGGGGACAATCATTGCATTGCCCATCGCATTCCGCATTAACACGGTTCCTTCGGGTTCCAGCCATTGACTAAAACCAAGAAGAATAGTGTGAGCAACACTAATTATAATAGGAAAACCACATAATTCAAGAATAAAATTTTCATGCTTAAGGTCTTATCCTAGGTTATTCAAGGCCATTTCTAAAACACTAAGATTGTGTTCTATGCTTAGACTTATCCTTAGGGTTCTTACTAAGGCTTTCACATCCTAGTTTCCAAAGGTTGACTATACCATTCCTCTAATACCAACTATAACGACCCATTCTTTACATACATTGTTAACACTTCAAAATTGAATCACACTTATTACAACATATGACAAAACCACAAAGGACCGTATAGATATAGTGTCTTTAGAAACTGGGAAACATAAACAACTGGTTCATAAATCTTCTATAGTGTCTCCCATTTATTTCATCATATCTAGGGTCCCTTTTAGCATATTCTACTTAATATCCATCTTCCTGACATGGGGAAAAGAAAACGAAAAAGGGTGAGCTCAAATGCTCAGCAAGGGCAAATAAAGGAAATAAAAATCATATCATATCTTTTTGAAAATCATAACCTGCAAAAGAGATCATAATATCTTAACATGGAATAAATCATAGAAGTGAAAATGAGATCCCCATAATCATAACATAAAACTTGAATCTTTGTGGCATGCACACATAATCATGGAAAATCATTTCTTGTTAGTCATGACTCATTTCCAAGACAATCTTAGTGGACAAAGTCCCTTTCTGAACCGAGTTCACTCCTCATTTCAGTCCTGTATCACTGAACCGAAATAACCTTCCGTTCCATCCATGTCTATCTCATGAGATATAAAATCTTTACCCAATGCATTGGAGGGAGATATAGGTCCCACCCATCTTATAATGAATCATTTCTTATGTGTGCCACATAATCATAAATCATACATCATTGCATAACCCATGTAATACAAATTGGAATCTTAAACATCATGACAACATAAAACAATTCATACAAGATAAATGAATTCATAAAAATAATTCAATCACAACATGATCAAATCAATGTAATAATAGGGATAAAAACAGAACCCTTTATTATCTTAGATGGAAAATAATTTTGATATAACACTTGAACTCCATTCTTGAAGAAAATATCATTTCTTCTTCAAAAAACATTTTTCCTTTCATAACATGTCATACGACTTTAAAATAAAAGAAGTTGATTAAAAATAAACTTGAAAACTTGTAAAGGAAGTTTCTTGGAAATAATGTTTTAAAAATCCATTCATGTCGTATAAGTTAAAAAAACATTCTTCGTACTTTTGTCGGAAAAGTCAAAAAGTACCTCGTACGACAAAACATTCCTTTCATACATATTACTAAAACTCACCGATGGGTGAAAATGGATTTAAACAATTGTAGGTGAATGGAAATAATATTACATATCGAGGAAACATGGATGTGGATGATAAAATACACCCCAGTAAATTTCAAAGTATAAACAATCTCGGATAGAAATGAGATTGTGATATTTCCCTTACCTTAGGTCCGATTTGCTTTGTATGTGTCCGAAGCTCCTGTATAATGGTTTAAATAATGTTATTGACTTATTCCAGAATCATACATATTTATATGATATCATATATGGTCATATTATTAGCTTCTTGTTAGTAATATTTCATTGTTACTTGTTACTCGGGTCTTTATTGCCTTTTGTTCTTATGCGTGTTTTGCCGAATACATTCTTATTCTTCTTTAAGGTTATAGATACCTTATATCCAGAATGGTATTAGTGTAACATATATCATATTTATTCATTCAATTCATTTATATAATTACTATGTAATGATGATCATGTAGAACGAGTCGCATCACATCATGGAGACGGTATTCCGTACGTACGCACGAGTGATGATATTGTTCCTATGATCGTGGAACTGTATTGGAGTATATATATATTATTTCAGTATCAATATTACTTAATAATAATCATAAATAGTTACTCATTACACCATTATACCCATCCTTGTAAAGTGATGGAGGAAAATAGATTACACCACGGCGTGGAGACGGTATTCTGTACGTACGCACGCGCGGTGATTTTATTTTTCCGTAGGATGGATAGATGGTGAAATAGGGTTGTTTCATACTTATAATAACATATAAGTATTTGAGTGATACTGATGTTATTACTTCATAATGAAACAACCTATGAAGAAGAAGTGGAAGAAGAAATAAAGATGAAAGAATTGGTAACGGTAATTACCTCTTCTTTGAAGCGCCTCTTTGAGACCTCCTATTAGGGCACTAAAATTGGTCTTTGAGGAAAACCAGAACCTCTAGGATTATTCTAGGGAAGTGTAGAGGAGACAATGTCAGGGTTTGTCCGAGCATGAGTGCTCAAATTGGTGTGAGGAGGAGGGGGAGGAGGCGCCCTTTTATAAGGGAGGAGAGGGGCACCTTAGGAATATCTCAAAATATTATTTTATATTAAAGTCAAAATCGGTTTATAATGGTTCCAAAGGGTTTTATTTTGAAGATAAAGTGGGGATGGGTCGAAATCCTATCAACCAATAGGATTTAGACAAGTTTAGGGTATTATTTTAACCTTATCAATTAGATTTAACTCTAAGTTAAATAATTTAACTTTTACCGTGTCTTTTTGTTTTCTTTCACTATATGGTTAATACACTTACTATAACATGCCAAACGAACCCATAATTTTTTATTATTAATATATATATCCTTATCTAAGTCATTTGGTTGAACCATAGATTTTTAGAAATAAAATAACAATTAATAATATAATATTTGATTTAAAAACTATTTTGTGTCAATTTTGACACTATTTGATATATGCTTTTTGTGAAAGTCATAACAGAATTATATGTTCAAACCAAGTTGATTAAATCACTAATATATCATAGTAACCTAGAAAAATAGTGTAATTCATAAAAAGTCTCAAATTACATTTATTTTTGTGTTTATAACATCAATTATGTCAATATTTCATTAATAAGATAATTACTGCATCATCATTGTGTCATAAATAAATTAAATTATTTAAAGTCTAAAAATTACAATTAAAATACCATTTTGTAGGAAATCATTTTATATTTCTAATGAATATTTATAGTCGAATTTATCTTATGTATAACCCCATATTAAAAATTATTTACTTATTAAACTTTGATTTTAACTATTTTAACCCTTCTCTAAATAAATTAATAATAAATGTCCTAATCTAATCCAAGTGGGCCTAAATGGTCATATTTTATTCCTAAGTTTGTTTTTGGTCGAATTACACTTGTCCAATAGAATTAGGACATGTGTTAGGGTAATATTAATATCATATTTACCCTTAGTTACCCTATTTACTATTAACCGCGGTAAAAAAAGTAAAAAGTTACTATTCACCAAAAAATTATTTTGATCTCATTGAACCACATTTTACTTACTGATATCAACCGTGTCTGTCGGATTTTTGAAATTCCATTCACAGAAGCGGTAAAATTAAGTTTTATGCAAAATTCAGTTTTTAACCTACCACTTAGTGGTTTCACTATTCATAAAAAATTGAATGTTTTCAGAAAAATACCAAAATTTCACCCTAGGCTAATTTCGATATTGTGAGTCCAAAAATGACGTCCATTTTGAAAAATAAAATTTATAAAATTTCAAAAAGTGGTTATTACTATTCTTAATGGCTAGTTTTAATAGCATATTTTTGTTTAGTGAAACTCGGTATTGCGTACGACGCAAGGTATCGAGGAAGGTTGTGATTGCGTGTAAAGCAAGCCAAGCAAGTGTTGTGTAGAAAAAGATTCATTTGATGATTTATATAACATAAAAGTCTCGGGTGTTACAAAAAGTCATTATAATCATGAACAATGGATATCTAGTCCATAATAATAATGAATAATAAGTCTTCAACGATGCTTCAAAGAGATCCCAAACGATACACTTGCATCCAATAGTCAGGTCACACTATCGGTATGAGATTATGAACATTAGGACACTTCTATTTGGAGACTACAGAATTGAGGTTCGAGTCAACAGTTAAACAAAAATATCTGAGTCTTGAATAAGATTCAAGGAATGAAAAGAATGACTAGAACATAATTCAATCAATTTAGAAGAAAAATTAAAATACACATATATCATACCTCGAATCATTCATGGAGCCCTTGGTTCATATGCATTTACCACATGTAGTTGTCCCTTCCCATGTCCCCACCTCCATGATCCCAGTGTGGACTACCTGGCAGTGATGGTGGTATCATGTCAAAAGGTAGAAAAACTCCTACCACCCACTTATCAACTCTTCCATGTCCATCTCCCTATGAAACTCTCTACATTAGACAATTTATATACCTCGGTGATCCATTTACAATATTTCTATTAGTAGCAAGATAGGTTGGACAATTATCGAGCGAGATGTCCCCTTTTTTCACATTAATAACACCTCCTCATTCTACGATGACTTGAATAACAACTCATATCATTATTATATATTTATTCATGATTTATTATATAAATATTCATTTAATAAAACTTTTAGGATGGACGGTCAAGTGGCTTGGCAAATTAATAACATTACTTGATAATATAATACATAAAATACAACATCTTTTTTGAAAACATCATTTACATGACCACAACTTTCCGTCATACATAGAATTTAATTGGATAAACTGAGCAGATACATAATAAAAGGGTGGTCTATAAAGCTCTATGATGGAGTAAAAAGGTATAACATAAGAATACAATACATGTAAGGTAATAGGCATATCAATGGAGAATAAAAGAAACATGAATATAAAGGGATTATATAACATGACTATCATATCATTGAAATCTGTAAACAACATAAAACATGATATTCATATTATCCAAGGCTCATTGACATGTATTATCATGAGTAAAACTTCATTGAACATGAATTAGCACACGTAATCCCTCTTTGCACATGAATTAGCATGAGTAAACACTCATTGCACATTAATTTGCATGAGTAAACCCTCACTAAACATGAATTATCACGAGTAAACCCTCATTACACATGGAATATTATGATACTAAATATTACCAAATGCATTGGAGAATTTTACGGTCTCACCCATTATAAACATTTCATTTCAAGCATAAGTGTGCCCCACAGATCATAGAAAATAAAATCATTCAACACAATAATTTATTCCATGATAGAGGAATTTAGAATTCATAGACAATATCCTATTATAAATAAGTATAATTGTATAAATGTGACAACCCTTTATAAAGAAATGGTCATGGTATTCAAGAAATGATGATTTTGGCATCAAAAATTGTAGTGGTATTTCACCCTCCTAACGGTGTGACATAATATTCTTAATGATGTTTGATGGGTGAGAATGGGGTATCTAATAATATCTACATTGAATGGATAATAAATAGATAATATAGATACGTGTCCCAACACATGAAATTTTGAAATATAAGGCATAATATAACAATGATACATGAAGAAAGTGGAGAAATGGAATAGCTCTTATGAAATTTCGGTATGGTAATGGGTGTACACATGAGGGATTAATTGGATAGAAAAAGGAATATCATCATTCAATCATAAGGATGGAGGTATTGGGGAGGTGAAAGATCATTCCACAAAATTTTTAATTTAAAATTCAAGGTTATAAAAACATAATGATACTTGGAAAAAATGATAATGGAAGGAATCCTTTATGAAAATTTGGTATGGTAACGAGTATACATAAGGGTTAATAAGTGGGATAAATGTGACTAAAAGGGAGACTCATAATTTATACATCAAATTGGAAGTAAGTAGGATATATAATAAAATATCCCAACAAAGTAATAAAAATAAATTCAATGACATAACATGAAAAGAATTATTGATAAAAGAGGAGGGTGGAAGATCCCTTATGATATTTCAGCATAGTAACAGGTGTTCTTAAATGATCATAGGGGGCTTGATGGGAGTGAAAAGAATATATAATAATATATAAAAAAAATGTAGATTTTGGTGGTCATGGAACATTATAACCTAAAATATAAATATGGATCATAAAAATAATAATGTAAGAGAGTAGCATGATAATAATGCCCCAGCCTTAAACCTTACTTAATCCTAAGTTATTACAAGATTACACATTGAGGATCTTTTCTGGTTTAGAGTTTTAGAGAATTAGATCATAAAACTTGAATTACATTCCACATTTAAGAAAAGTGGTTACATAAAAGATAGTATACATTTTTCCCATCAATGGAAACATATTTAAAATAAAACATGGATTCTTTCTTGACACTTCCTTGACACTATCATCATATCATGTACCTTTCCATTGACCTGTGAAAAACATTTCAAAATCATGGGATGAGTATAAAAAACTCAGTAAGGGATATACAAATATGTAAAGGAAACATGAGTGCATGTATACATAAGAATGAAATCATACTTTACCCATAAAACATAAGCACTTTAACATACCTCATAAAATCATGAATAAATCATAGAAATCATAAGACATAAAGGAAACTTGAGGCATTCATAACATTCTTACGTAGGGAGTAACCCTCCTGGTTACGTTTGGAATACCCATAATAGTATATTCCCTAAATCTCTTTGGAGAAACCTTAACGTTTAACCCCTTCGCGTTACCCAATTCATTGGAGAGCTATATCGGGCTCACCCGCCCTTAGTTTATCACGGAACCACCCGTTTTAATAACAATGCCCAGTAACCATAACATAAACGTATCACTTAAAACATTCATAAAGGAAACATGACATTTCCACATCACAATATAACATTTTAGGATATTGGAATAATGAATCCATTAAAAAAACCCATTTTCAATACCATTTAAAACATTTAATAAAGAGATTTTTGAATCAAAGTGTCCCATACCACCTTGAAGATTTTAACAATTTAAACCATTAATATCTATATAAATAAATCCTTAAAACCATTTTGAAAACATGGACATTAATAAGAACAAATCATTAAAACATTTAAAGCGATATTTTGGTTAAAGGGTTTTTACCAAAATTAGAGACACATGAATACAATAATTGAGGAATAACATTTAGTCAGAACTTTATAATATCATGAGAATAAATGGATTCCTTATATAATATTCTAAAGGATAGTATATACACCATATAATAGTTAATTGGTGCATAACAACAATGAAGTCTCAATAGAAATGTAAAATGTGATGAAATCACATATAAAGAAGGTATCCTTAAATTAAGGATAAATATATCTCAAAATTATGTGTGAAAAATATAAACACACCCAATATAAGTGGATATTAAGTGTAAAACAATAAAAATTCATTCACACATATTCAAAGGATGAAATATTCAATAACTACATGTTGAACCCAATGAAATCAAAATTGGGTTAAAAAGTTCCCTTGGTAAAATTCGATAGCCTATGGGCGTCACATCAAAATTCAGAAAATGAGTTGATGAGAGATAAAAAGGGTATCTCATTACATGGAAAGAAAATTTACATCAATATGGATATAGATTAACATATCCCAACATAATAGTATGTGAATTAAATGACATAACAAAAGAAGTCTTTTAAAAAGTGGAGGGTGAAAGGTTCCCTTACCGACATGGCTATCTTTCAAAACATACACCCCGTGAAAGAAGGGCAATAAAAAATTGATGAAAATACTCATAAATGAACGTATATTACACAATGAGTAAAATAATAGGCAGTGCATACACCACTCAAAGGAAATTGTGGCAAATGTAGCATAAATCTCACGGGAATAAAAGTGAAATGAAAAATCTCTTAGAAAAACTCGGCAGCCTAACGGCGCCACATAAAACTTACAAAAATGGATTGATGAGATAAAATAGGGTATCTCATCATATGAAAATAAAATTATAGTAAGAGTAATATAAAAGAACATCCCACTCACTAGAAATTTGAGCTTAAAAGGAATTCCATAAAATAGTGTACTTTAAAAGAAAGAGAGGAGTAGGATCCCTTACCTAAAGTTCAACTTGCCTTGTTCATTTCGTGATATTCCCAAATAATAAACTTTGGTCAATTTATAATTGCCTAAATACCTCCTTTAAATATTATTATTCAGTTCATATCGCATATTATAATGTTATAATAATTGTTTAATAATGTTAGTTCATATCAGACGTTTTTGCTGATGTTTGGTACATGAGTCAAAAATGAACTTGTTTGAAAAATGATTGTCCATGTAGTTATAGGCAGATCATATCCAGAATAGTATTGATGTTTTAAATATCATATATATCCAGTATATATTCATTTTATACTAATCCATAGCATTTGGAGATAAAAATTAAAAGCACTGTTCATGGAGACGGTAGGTCGTACGTATGCATTAACGATTCTTTCATTTTTTGTCATATTAATGGAATTAAAACAAAATGAGAGAGATATATATATATTTTATAATTCCAGAATGATATCCATAATTTAGATTCAATATATTACATATATATCCATTATATATATGTACTTATAATAGTACATAACATTTTGAGATAAGAAATGAAATGTACCGTTCATGGAGACGGTAAACCATATGTACGCATGAACGCTACTTCCATTTCTATTTCATATTTAATTGAATTAAAACATAATGATACATAATATTATTTTAATTCCAGTATGGTATCATATATAATATCATTAAATATACCCTTTATACGTACCACATATGGTATTCACGAATCAAATCATTTTGAGGGGGCGGTAGTCCGTACTTTTTAAAATGAAGATATCGCGTTTACTCATAATGGTAACCATAAAGGATATGAAATAAATGATAAATACAGAAGATTAAGTAAAACATAAACATATTATATATAATATACATATATAGTGATATCTTAATGGACACCTTTTATGGTGTTAGAAGAATGTTGAACAATCATCGTTTCGTGAGGCAGAAATTTGCCATCCACAGAAACAGTATGTTTTTTAACCATTAGATGTAGGTGTGCGTAATTGTAGCTCGAATCCTTCTTATAACAAATTCCTAGTATATTTAAGAAACTGTATTTGTTGAAAAATAAATTTATAAAAAGAGTTTACGGGGTTGGAGAAGCAAAATAAAACAAAAGGACACAAGTGAAGGCATTACCTTAAAATCGGGTAACTCCCTTCGGTTTGAGATCAAAGGCTTCCTTGGAAAGACATCTGCCCAAAGTGTTGTTTCAAGGAGTTATAGAGGGATGTGGAGAGACAAAATGGGAAGGGGTTGGCCGAGCCAAAGGCTTTGGATGGGTGGGTAAGGAGGTAGAGGTGGGGGCCTTTTATAAGAGGAGAGGAGGGACACTCTTGGAAAGGTATAAAATGTAACTTTATTTTCAAATGAGTTTCGGATTTTAATGGCCCCACATTGATGTGTTTCAGGGATAAGGTGATAAGGGTTAGAAATCAAACCATACAATAGGTTTTGGACATGTTTAGGTCTTAGATGTTACATTATCTTTTCATTTTATTTAAATCGTTAAATAATGAGGTCATCACTACATCATCATGATGTCATAAATAATTTAATTTATTTAATGTCTAAAAATTATAAAACAAATACTATGATGTAGGAAATCTTGTTAGATTTCTAATGAATATTTATAGTCCAAAATATCATTTATTTAGGCAAAATTAAAAATATTTTACTTAGGTGATACATTCTTTGTTACATTTAACATTCTTTAAAAATAAAAAGATAAAAAGTCACTTTCTCACAAAAGTGATTCAATGGGGCCCCCATGTTTGGAACAAGGCATCCCATGGTCGGAAATGAGACATCCAGTAGCCTTAATACACATTTTGTTGCCATTTATTATTATTATGATATTATCATATTATCTTTAACAACCCGATTACTCATTAATCAAGATAATTAAAGATAATTACCGTCGTTACTATTCAAAATGTATATAAACAAAAGAGTCTTAATTACATAATTTTGACCTTCTGATTCCAAATATGTAATCCATTTTCCCAAATTCCAAACACATACATTGCAATAATTAATTTAAAAAAACTTCCCGTTGCCAAAAAAAGCGGGTTTTTTAGAAATAATATTTATGAAAAGTTTGGCACTTGTTTATGCCTAATTCCAAAGTGAAATTAATCCCAATGACCATCATTGAATTACATGGTGAAAATATATTCTAATTACACTTTAAAAGAAATTAAAAAGATAATATAACCATATAAATAAATTATATGAAAAAGTTGTTTTGATGTAAAATGCAGTATTTTTCACTATTCATTGAAAAATGAGCATTGTCAGAAAAATACAAAAAATTAACCCAATGTAAATTTCAATGTCCCAATCATAAATAATATGTTTATTTTGAAAATAGAGCTTATAAAATTTTCACTAAGTGTATTTAATAGGGGTTCTCCATCAAAAGGTTGTTAATTGACCTTTTAAAGAATATTAGAATGTTTACGCTTAAAAACTGGATTTATTTGCATTTTTAATCCTCTAAAATTTATTGTAAAGAGTAAAAATATTTAACAAACATATATAATCATTTTTTAGTTAGTTATTTTCATTCCCTCCATTACAACGGCTAGGTGTTAACTACCATTTAAAATAATATTATTTTATTATTAGAGTGCAATGTAAGATTCCCAAGAAACTCATTATTGCGTATTGGGTACGCCATAGAGCATATCATCCCCTTTAAAGTAATATTAATATTTTATTCACAAATATGGATAAATATAAAGATTTCATATTCTATATTTACCTGGGGTGTTACATCCTTCCCCCTTTTGGGAATTGCGTCCTCGTAAATTTAAAATTGGGCTTGGAAACATCCTTGAAAGTCCCACATCAGAACAAGAGTCGGTAAAACAATCACTTTAAAATAAAGAAATATAAGTACAAAGGTCACCCGGGTTAACCCATACTAGGATTCCAAGTATGAAAATATGGACATGGAGGAAAAAAACAAAGGGTCATGTTCTGATTGAGAGTGATAGAAAACATGTTTAGGAGAATGTTAACCACAAGAAAATCACAAACTTGTGATGGGTTAAACAATATTCGATTCCCTAGTAGGAAAAGTTAACAGACAAAATTTTTTTAAGTTACTTTTAATTGAGGAATTTATTTTTTATCATAAGGAAACATACTTACTTGTCGTGTAGACTCTTATCTCCTACTAGATTTCTTACACAAATTCATATTTTCTCCAAAAGAAGAGTATTTAGGAAGACGTGTTCACTATAATCAACTTCTAGAGAATAACCTAATCCACAAAAGAGAACTATATACTTCCCATGTCTTTAGACTTTAACCAAAACCAAAACCAAAATGGTTATTATAAGATCAGATAATCCAGAAAAGGATAACCCTTTATAAAAAGGAAATCTATTCTTAATCTCCAAAATTTGTCCAACAAAACCCAAAGTTCAACGAGGACCATTTGATAAACAATTGTCCATAAAATTCTTCAAAGTAAACCAAACTAATATTGAATCCCAAATATTTTAAGGATTTAATCACATAGTCTTCCAAGGTACAAATTAACTTCTATCTCCAAATAAAATCAGATGCTCTTAAATTCTAATATTAAAAAGTAATTAACCTAATCACATATCCTCCATGATAGGTTAATCATTTCCATAGATAACCCAAAATAAACTTACTCCTGATTCCTAAAATCATCTAACTAAAAACAATTAGTCAAACTAACCATGGACTTCACGTAGTCTAGTGGTAGGCGATAAATACCAGTCGCACATTGGTTGTGGGTTCGATTCCCGCAGCTTTGTCCAACGTGACGGGTTGCCACACGGTCTGTGTGTTGTCCTTTTTACAAAACTATATAATTTTAAAACATTCCCCAAAACGAGATAAAATCATCAAAAATGATCATAACATATTTTAACCTCAAGTTTATCTCATGCCTTTCATTTTCCAGCATATGATATAATAACCCATAATTACCTCAAAAGTAAGGATCATATAAACTCTAATGGTTACCTTTATAATTATTACCTGAACTTCCACATCGATTGGTCATCTCTACATGATGCATTACAAAACATACCAAGGTTCAAGTGGTTGATCATGACTCCTTGATAGTTTTTTTAGAACAACCATGAGTTTCCTCATTGAATACCCCATTTTATCTAGTATCTTAAACAGAGAACCACCACAATTACCTTCAAACATGTTGTCTCTTTGGTTCCTGGTAGATCCATCCATTCAATAATAACAGAAAGGTCAGTGTGAGTATATCAACAAAACCATCATGTACTAATGAGGAAGATACAAACTATTTTATACTTACTCATTCACTTTATCTAAAATTAGGACTCTTTCTGAAATCATAACCATTATGGTAATGTCACTTATGCTTAAAGAATACCCTAACCTCTAAAGTTATCTAAACCGACCTTTGAGGATCTTTTCTTGTTTATAGTTTTAGAGAATTAGATCATAAAACATGCATTACATTCTACATTTAAACATAGTGGTTACATAAAAGATAGTATTCATTTTTCCCATCAATGGAAACATATTTAAAATAAAACATGGATTCTTTCTTGACACTTCCTTGACACTATCATCATATCATGTACCATTCCCTTGACCTGTGAAAAATATTTCAAAAACGTGGGATGAGCATAAAAATATCAGTAAGGGATATAAAAATATGGAAAGGAAACATGAGTACATGTATACATAAGAATGAAATCATACTTTACCCATAAAACATATGAACTTTAACATAACTCATAAAATCATGAGTAAATCATAGAAATCATAAGACATAAAGGAAACATGAGGCATTCATAACATTTTTACGTAGGGAGTAACCCTCTTGGTTACGTTTGGAATACCCATCACAGTATATTCCCTAAATCTCTTTAGAGAAACCATAACGTTTAACCCCTTCGCGTTACCCAATGCATTGGAGAGCAATATCGGGCTCACCCGCCCTTAGTTTATCACGGAACCACACATTTTCATAACAATTCCCAAGAACCATAACATAAATGTATCACTTAAAACATTCATAAAGGAAACATAACATTTCCACATCACAATATAACATTTTAGGATATTGGAATAATGAATCCATTCAAAAAAACCCCATTTTCAAAACCATTTAAAACATTTAATAAAGAGATTTTTGAATCAAAGTGTCCCACAACACCTTGAAGATTTTAACATTTTAAACCATTAATATCCATATAAACAAATCCTTAAAACCATTTTGAAAACATGGATATTAATAAGAACAAATCATTAAAACATTTAAAGCGATATTTTGGTTAAAGGGTTTTTACCATAATTAGAGACACTTGAATACAATAATTGAGGAATAACATTTAGTCAGAACATTATAATATCAGGAAAATAAATGGATTCATGATATAATATTCCAAAGGATAGTATATACACAATATAAGAGTTAATTGTTGCATAACAACAATTAAGTCTCAATAGAAATGTAAAATGTGATGAAATCCCTTATAAAGAAGGTATCCTTAAATTAAGGATAAATCAATCTCAAAATTATGTGTGACAAATATAAATACACAAAATATAAGTGGATATTATGTGTAAAACAATAAAAAGTCATTCACACATATTCAAAGGATGACATATTCAATAACTACATGTTGAACCCAAAGAAATCAAAATTGGGTTAAAAAGTTCCCTTGGTAACATTCGACAGCCTAACGGTGTCACTTCAAAATTCAGAAAATGAGTTGATGAGAGATAAAAAGGGTATCTCATCACTTGGACAAAAAATTTACATCAATAAAAATATAGAAGAACATATCCCAACATAATAGTATGTGAATTAAAAGACATAACAAAAGAAGTCTTTTAAAAAGAGGAGGGTGAAAGGTTCCCTTACCGACATGGGAATCTTTCAAAACATACACCCCGTGAAAGAAGGACAATAAAAAATTTATGTAAATACTCTTAAATGAAATTATATTACACAATGAGTAAAATAATGGACAGTACATACACCACTCAAAGGAAATTGGGGCAAATGTAGCATAAATATCACGAGAATAAAAGTGAGATGAAAAATCTCTTAGGAAAACTCGGCAGCCTAACGGCGCCACGTAAAACAAACAAAAATGGATTGATGAGATAAAATAGGGTCTCTCATCATATGATCATAAAAATTATAGTAAGAGTAATATAAAAGAAAATACCACTCACAAGAATGATGAGCTTAAAAGGAATTCCATAAAAGAGTGTACATAAAAAGAAAGAGAGGACTAGGATCCCTTACCTAAAGTCCATCTTGTCTTGTTCATTTCTTTATATTCCCGAATAATAAACTTTGGTCAATTTATAATTGCCTAAGTACCTCCTTTAAAGATTATTATTCAGTTCATATCACATATTATAATTTTATAATAATTTTATAATAATGTTAGTTCATATCAGACGTTTTTGCCGAAGTTTGGTACATGGGTCAAAAATAAACTTGTTTGAAAAATGATTGTCCATGTAGTTATAGGTACATCATATAAAGAATAGTATTGAAGTTTTAAATATCATATATATCCATTATATATTTATTTTATACTATTCCATATCATTTGGAGACAAAAATTAAAAACACTGTTCATGGAGACGGTAGGCCGTACGTACGCATGAACGCTACTTTCATTTTTTGTGATATTAATGGAATTAAAACAAAATGAGATATATATATATATATATGTTATAATTCCAGAATGATATCCATAATTTAGATTTAATATATTACATATATATCCATTATATATATGTGCTTATAATAGTACATAACATTTTGATATAAGAAATGAAATGTACCGTTCATGGAGACGGTAAGCCATACGTACGCATGAACGCTACTCCATTTCTATTTCATATTTAATGGAATTAAAAAATAATTATGCATAATATTATTTTAATTCCAGTAAGTTATCATATATAATATCATTAAATATACCCTTTATACGTACCACATATGGTATTAACGAATCAAATCACTTTGTGGGGGCGGTAGTCCGCACTTCCTAAAATGAAGATATCGCGTTTACACATAATGGTAACCACAAAGCATATTCCATAAATGAAAAATACAGAAGATTAAGTAAAACATAAACATATCATATATAATATATAAATATAGTGATATCTTAATGGCCACCTTTGAAGGTGTTAGAAGAATGTTGAACAATCATCGTTTCGTGAGGCAAAAATTCGCCATCCACAGAAACTGTATGTTTTCAACCATTAGATATATGTGTGTGTAAGTGTAGCTCGAATCCTTATTTTAAAAACTTCCTAGAATATTTAAAATACTATATTTTTTACAAAATAAATGAATAAAAAGAGTTTAGGTGGTTAGAGAAGCAAAATAAAAAAAAAGGACACAAGTGAAGTCATTACCTGAAAATCGGGTAACTCCCTTTGGTTTGAGCTCAAAGGATTCATTAGGAAGACTTCTGACCAATGTGATGATTCAAGGAGTTATATAGGGATGTGGAGAGACAAAATGGGCAGGGGTTGGCCGAGCCAAAGGCCTTGGAAGTGTGGGTATGGAGGTAGAGGTGGGGGCCTTTTATAAGAGGAGAGGAGGGGCACTCTTGGAAAGGTATAAAATGTAACTTTATTTTCAAATGATTTTCAGATTTTAATGGCCCCACATTGATGTTTTTATGGGATAAGGTGATAAGGGTTCTTAATCCACACATAAAATAGTTTTTGGACATGTTTCGGTCTTAGATTTTACATTATCTTTCCATTTTATTTAAATCGTTAAATAATGAGGTCATCGCTGCATCATCATGATGTCATAAATAATTTAATTTATGTAATGTCTAAATTTTTTTAACAAATTACTATGATTTAGGAAATATTTTTATCTTTCTAATAAATATTTATTGTCCAAATGATCATTTATGTAGACAAAATTAAAAATATTTTACTTAGGTGATACATTCTTTGTTACATTTAACATTCTTTAAAAATAAAAAGATAAAAAGTCACTTTCTCACAAAAGTGATTCCATGGGGCCCCCATGTTTGGCACAAGGCATCCCATGGTCGGAAATGAGACAACCAGTAGCCTTATGACACATTTTGTTGTCATTTATTATTATTATGATATTATCTTATTATCTTTAACTACTCGATTACTCATTAATGAAGATAATTAAAGATAATTAACGTCGTTACTATTCATAATGTCCAAAAACAAAGGAGTCTTAATTACATAATTTGGACTCTCTGATTCCAAATATGTAATCCATTTTACCAAATTCCAAACACATAAATTGCAGTAATTAATTTAAAAAAACATCCCATTTTCAAAACAAATAGCGGGTTTTTTTAGAAACAATATTTATGAAAATTTGGGCACTTGTTTATGCCTAATTCCTAAGTGTAATTAATTCCAATGACCATAATTGAATTAAATGGTAAAAATATATTATAATTACACATTAAAACAAATTAAAAAGTTAATATAACCATATAATTAAATTATATGAAAAAACAGTTTTGATGTAAAATGCAGTATTTTTCACTATTCATTGAAAATTGAACATTGTCAGAAAAAGACCAAAAATTAACCCAAGGTAAATTTCAATTTCCCAATCGTAAAAAATATGTTTATTTTAAAAAATAGATCTTAGAAAATTTTGAAAAAGTGGATTTAAAAGGGGTTCACCATCAAAAGGCAGTTAATTGACCTTATAAAGAATATTAGAATGTTTACGCTTAAAAACTAGATTCATTTTCATTTTTAATCCTCTAAAATTTATTGTAAAGAGTAAAAATATTTGACAAACATATATAATCATTTTTTAGTTAGTTCTGTTAATTCCCGCCATTACAAAGGTTATGCGTTAACTACCATTTAAAATAATATTATTTTATTATTAGAGTGCAATGTAAGATTCCAAGAAACTCGTTGTTGCGTATTAGGTACGCCATCGAGCATAGAATCCCCTTTAAAGTAATATTAATATTTTATTCAAAAATATGGATAAATATAAATATGTCATATTCTTTATTTACCTGGGGTGTTAAAATGAATGGAAATGAGAAAAGTGAAACCACTTATAAAATTTTTGTATAGTGACGACTTAGGTAATGGTTAAAATGAAGGATGATAAATAAACCCTCATTAAAATAACATAAAATAGAAAATAATATGAATATTATAAAATAATCACATTATGACCATTCGAAATTAAAATAACTATTTTCAAATAAGATTCTTAAATTTGAAAGGAGGAGATGAATGTGAGGATCCCTTAGTTGGATGTGTGATCACAAAGGCTTGGGAGAGGATTGATAAAGGCTTCATGGGAGCTTGAGGAGAGTTGAGAGGATTATAGAATTATTATGTCAGAGGTTGTTCATGTTCCAAATTGTTTGAGGGAATAGGAATTGAATATTGAGTGGGATTATATTTCAAAAGAGAGTGAATTCATTATTATTTAGGTTACAAACACTTCTTATTAAAATAATCAAAACCAAAAACCATCACCTATATTTTTCCCATGTTTTTAGAAAAATGGTATTAGTATACAATATTTTATAATTCCAATGCAAGAAAAAATCAATATATTATGCAAGTTATGTGGAGGTGAGTCACACTCTTAAATTAATCATTTTAAAATGTTAAAATATTTTAGATCTCTTGGAAGGTCCACTAAGGAAATATAAAATTAATCAAACAAAAAAAATCACAATTTATAAAAATAAAATATATATTATCAAATATCACTTTTATATCATTTAATTAAATCACTATTGGGTCATTATGATGTCATAAAACATATTATATATTTATTCGATATTTAATTATTATCAAAACATTCTACTATATCAGAAAATTTTGATAACATCATCATAGGGTAATTTTGACATCCTAATTTCTGAAATACTATTTATTTAATCTAAATAATATTCTAAATATGTGAAATTTCAAATGTAATAATAAAAACAGATATTTACTGCTAATTGATGTGTTAAAAACAGTTTTTAACCTTAAAAAGTATTAAATTTCACATAATAAAAATTATATTCTAATTTTTTATTAATAAAAAAATTTATTAATTTTTTTTATTAAAATAATAATTATTTCAAATATTATTTAATTCATCAAAATAAATAAGTTATTTTAATATACAATTTCAATATTATCATAAAAAATATAATTCTTATCAAACATTATACTTAATCTATTATAGTGTAAAAACAGTTAATATTATCATCGTTTATAATTAATATGTGTGTAATTATAACACTATTATAAAAAAATTATTAATAAAAACATATTTTAATATAATAATTTATATATTTCTAAAACGAACCATTTTACATGAAAAGTGAATTTATTTAATTCATTATATTTTATGAAAAACTATTATAATAAAGGATTTTATGGAATTATAATTTTCATTATAAAAGGGATTACACAATATTTAACTAAAAGCTTGTTACATAACCCATTATATCACCAACATATGCCCTAAGGGTATGATGAATGATGGTGAAATACTCTTGGGCGGGTGGGATAACATCGCTCAGGTGGTAATCTCTATAAACGTCCACTTCTCCCGTAGGTGACTCAGTTCTTGCTTAAAATGATAATGATCGACTTGGGATTGGTTAAGGGTGAAGCCTAATGAACCTACCTCCTTTTTGAGCTCTGATAAATTAGCTTTGTATGACTTGAGTCTTCAGGATTCTTCTATTGACTCATCTTTCTGAATTAATTTTTAGGTTATCATTTCTATTTATAAACAATAATTATTATTATATTCAATGTTCATATTGATGTTCGATCATAATTGACCAATGGTCATATAATGGTCAAAAAATAATTGTAACATATAGTTTTAATTAATGAGACACAATAAAACATACATTTTAATGAAAGAAAATATTATTCAAATGTTATGTTCGTTACACTCTTCGTCCCATGTGAAATTTCACCCACAAAATTTCATTTTAGAGACTCTATTGAAAAATGGTGAGGGTACTTCTCCTTGATCTCTTCAAGGAGTTCTTAAGTCACTCTTATTAGTGTTTCCTTTAAGTATAAATGTTTCATGCATCATAATGGTACCTCCAGATATTTCAATAATAGTCTACTTCCATTACCCAAAAACACCTCAATCGTCGTGGATTATGTCGATGGAAGAACATATAAGTCATTATAATGTTATTTTTTAAATATAATTTTGAAATATCTTTCTTAAATTTTTTTATAAAATTCATCCTGAATCAAATTAAAATATTTCAAAATAGGTTTTTGGTATTTCAGTTTTGTTGTTTCCCCAATGATAGAAATCAATAAATCGATACATATAGTTTACTCATAGGTCACCTTATTTTGTAGAATCTAAAATATCATTTAGTGCATCATTATTTGGAAATAAATAAAATAATTTTTAAAAGACCTTTATTTTACTTCCCACATTTATCATGGTATAAAAAGTTGATAGCACAAGATTCTCTAATACACAGTGCATCATCCTTTAATGAATCGTCCAATTCTAGAGGTATTATATGCCTTATAATGTAGTTTTTATGTAACATTATTATTTGATAATGTTTCAATGTCGTCTGGGAATGAATTCATGATAATATATCCATGTAGTTCTTCATGAATAGTGATAAGAGTTTTTCATGATCTTCCTTCTTCCTTGATTTAACTGCAAAATAAAAAATACAATTAAGGGGATTGAACACAATGCTAATTAGAATGTAAAAAAAATAATATTGTACATAGAAGGATAAACATGTATAGTATATCTTAACTTATGAAACCCAAATATTCAATCGAAATTACCCATTATCTATTTCATTATGTATATTCTTTTGTGAATTTTTTTGTTCCCATAATAATGGATCACAATAAGATTCTGAATTATATAAAGTATATACAATGAGAGTGTCGAACCAAGAGTGTAACAAGGCTCGTTGTTTTGCACCATTTCCCTTTCAATTATAGCACTATGTAGTGTGTTTGGGTTTTACTCCTAGATACATCTTTTCAAGATCCACATACACTTTTTTTGTATCTAGATAAAGATATATTTGTTTGAAAAATCTTTTACTCTATACTCAGAAAACATTAGAAATGTATTTCTTATACATAATCTTATCCTTAAAAATTTCAGTAGGGTTTTCAAATCCTAATTCTAAAATTAATAAAGCTATCTTTGATACCAATTATAACAACCCTAATATTTATTAAATATTTAAACATTATTTTTTACATAAAAATTCTATTAAAACAACTCTTAGGATCAAGAATTCTATTGTCTTTGGAAATTAGAAACATTACAGGACAACATAAGAAATAAAATAAAACATCATTATTGAAAAAATCTTTTACATGACCACAAAATTCCGTAATACATAACCATTCATGGGAAAACATGAGTGCAAACATAAGAAAATGGTGAGCTATAAAGGATAATACCAGAGTAAAAATTCATAACATGAAGAATACAATACATGGTAGCGGATTGGTATATCAATAGAGAATAAGAGAAACATTACCAAAATTGCATGATATATCATGATTATCATAACATGGAAATGTTGAAATGACTTAAAAGATGATACTATCATGGGAAAAGGCTCACTACACATGGATTATCGAGTGTAAACCGTCATTGCACATGAATTAGCATGAGTAAACCCTCATTGCACCTGAATTAGCAAGAGTAAACCATAATTGTAAATGGATTAACATGTGTAATACCTCATTGAACATGATTTTTCATGTTTCAACCCAAATTGCACATGGAGTCTCCTGATACAAAACATTACCCAATTCATTGGAGTGCTATCTGTGAACACTCTTTATAAGCATTTCATTTCTTCCATAACTGTGCCACATAGATCTTATAATATAGAATCACTCAACATCATAATTTGTTTCATGATAATGGAATGTGTAATAATTACACAAAATCATATAACCAATAATCTCATGTGAATAAAGTAGAATAACATTGATAAATAAATGGGTATGGTATTCACTACACAAATATTTTGCCGCAGAATATTGCTTTGCAATTTCAGCCTCCTAATAGCATGACATAAAATTCATAAAAATTGTTGAAAAGAGATAAAGCGGTCTCTAATCATATTTACAATAAATTGAAAGTAAGGGTATTATATAGATACATGTCCCAACACTTGTAATTTTTAAATAAAAGGCGTTAAATAATAAGGAACCTTAATGAAAGAGGTGAAATAGAATAACTCTTACAAAATTTCACCCGGATAACATGTGCACATAGGAGGGATTAATAAAATAAAAATAGGTATCTCATCATTAAATTATAATGAAGGTATTATGGGAGAAGTTCAAAATCATACACCAAAATTTTTAATTAAAAATAAAAGGGAATAACAAAATATATAAACATTGAAAAAAATGAGAAAGAAAGGAATCCCTTTATAGAATTTTTCATGGTAACGAGTATGCATAAGGGTTCATAAGGGGGATAAATTAGAGTGAAAAGAGATAAAATAATTTAATAATAAAATATAATGTGATGAGTATATATAATAACATATCCCAATAAAGGACTAATATAAAATTCAAATATATAACAGTGAAAAAATTCATTATAAAAGAGGGGGGTGGAAGATCCCTTATGGAATATCGGCATAGTAACCAGTGTGCATAAAGAATCATAGAGGTGATTGATGAGAGTAAAAAGAAGATACCATCATATATAAATCAATTCGACATTATGGTGGTCATGTAACATCATAACACTATATAAAATTATGGATCTTAAGAAGAAAAATATAAAAGTGTAGCTAGAATTGAGATGAGAAGAGTGAAATCCCGTACAATATTTTGGTATAGTAAGAGCTGAAGTACGTTTCAAAATGAGGGAGGATAAATAATCTATCATTAAAATAACATTAAATGGATGTTAATAGAATGATTATAAAATAATCACTATATAAAAATTTAAAATTTCATGAACTACTTTTAAATAAGATGCTTGAATTTGCATGGAGGAGAGGAAAGTGAGGATCCCTTACTTGGATTTGTGATCCCAAATCCTTGGGTCAATATTGAGAGAGGCTTTGTGGTAGCTTTGGGAGCCTTTGTAAGATTATATATAGTAGATTTTAGAGTTTTTTAAAGTACCAAATTGTTTTAGTGAACAAGAAATGATGTTTTAATGAGTTTATATATGAAATGGGAGGGTGTTATGTATTATTTATGTTTTCGACACTGCACATTAATCTAATCAAAACCACAATCAATAAAATAGTAATTTTCCATTTTTACTTCCAAATGGGAGTTTTATTATATATTTTTTGAGGCCGAAGGCCAAAAATATTAAAATATTTGACTTTCTTATTTAGATGTGAGTCACACTCTCAGTGAAATCATTTTAAAATGGTAAAATATTATAAAAGACTTTGATAGTCCAATAAAGAATTATAAAATTTATAAAACAAATCTAAAATCACAATATTTCAATGTTAAAACATATATTTTCTAAATAACCATTTAATATATTTTATTAAATAACTATTTTGTCATTATGATGCCATAAAACACATTATATATTTATTTTGTAATTAATTTTTACCCAAAAATTCAATTATCTCAGAATATTATGAAAAAATCTCAATTGGATAATTTTAATATCCTAATTCATGAAATAATATTTATTTTATCTAAATAATTTTCTAAATATGTGAATTATAAATTTCAAATTAGAAACAGACATTAACTGAAAATTTACGTGGTTTGAAAAAAAAATGTTTTTAATGATAATAAAAAATAAATATCGATTCATAAAATTTATATACACATTTATTATTAATAAAAATATTTTTATTATAATATTTTATGAAAATATTATTTATTTCAAAAATTCATTAATTCATCAAAATGAATTCTTTAATATGAAATACAATTTCTATTATATCGTATAAAAATATAATTCATATCTAACTATATAATTAATCTTTTATAGAGTTAAGATAGTAAATATATTAATCATTTATAACAAAATGGAGTTTTTTATAAGAATATTAATAAAACATTACTAAGAAAAACATAGTTTAATATAATAATTTATATATTTCAAAATATTATCTTTTTACTTAAAAAGTAAATTTACCTAATTCGTTATATTTTTCTGAAAATAAATTAACAATAATCAATTTATTTAATAAGAATTTAATATTTAAAAAACGGATTACATATTAAGTAACTAATATCTTGTTAGATAAGCCCTTATAACTATCGCATATGACATAAGGGTAAGGTGTGTGATGGTGACATATTCATGGGGCGGATGAGATAGCATCGTTCATGTGGTCATCTCTATTAAGATACACTTCCACCATAATAGATTCTTTAAAATCATCACATATTTAAGCCCAGATTGGGATTGGTCAAGAGATAAGTCCAATGATGCTCCCTCGTTCTGAGCTTCGACCAATGATCTTTGTATGGATCAAGTATATTGGATGAGTCCATCGAATCTTCTTTCGGAATTATTTTTTCTCTAATAATTTCTATTTCTAAATAATAATTATTATTATTTACAACTGTCACATTGCTTTTCGATCATGATTGACCAATGGTCATATAACGACCAAAAACGGATTGTTACATATAGTTATAATTAATGAGACTAATTAAAACATAATTTTTCAAGATACAAAATATAAATCAATAGTTAGGGTCATTAAAACTAGAATCATATTATTTTCCCTATACTAAAAATCTTTTTTCATAGGAAATCCTCTTGAAACGTCATGCACGCCCATGCCTTTGGGACTGACATTCTCTTCCTGCTACCGAGGTCTCCTCTCTAGCTTTCCCACTGCTTACTACCACCGGCTATAACTTCCCATCCATGTAACTCTCAACCTCAAAGGATCTCTCTTGAAACCCAACATAAGTATGAATGCAAAGATGGGTAAAAATGGCATGGATTTCCCTATGATGAACATGATCTATTTATGATCCCTGAAGCACTGGTCAACTATGATTTTTATCAAGTACCTAGAAAGGTTGGTATGCCTTGATTAATGATCGAATATTATCATCTCATCCTACCAGAGTTGTAGAAGCTCCTGTAAATTCATATCCCTTAGATTATGAGGTAAGAACTCCTCAATGAAAAGGATCGCAAACTCTATCGATGGAAGTGACAGCTCATCCTAAAATCAGGTATCCAATCCCCAACATCACACTGCTAATATGGATAGAAGGATCACTTCTAGGACACCCATATGATCTGAGAGTGTCATAAATATATGTAAAACTCTAGTTAAAACCTCAATCTAGTCCTCAGTCACCATGTTTTTGGGCTTTCCTTGAATCCTATTGAGTATCTATCACAGAAACTAATTAGGCATGCTCAGCTTGTGCTCATCTTTCATTAGTACTGTGGATACCATACACTTCTCTATAGGTTGTGGTATAGATATTTCACCACCTAGAGGTTCTATCTCCGATACAACCTAATGTACCAATGTATCATCACCCAATAGAACATCCTCATGATTGTGTGGTGAAATCAAGGATTTCTATTTAATTGGATGAATCAAAAAGAAAAACATGATATGTTGTGGTCAAAAGATTACATATGTAGAGATAACTCATGAAGGAAATGGAAGAAAAAACCATTCATATATTATGAATGTATGATTAGTTTCTCCCTTCAAGAGTTTTTTTCATGTACCATGTTGAAAATAATGAAACTATATTCTTGATGAATGGATATTTAATCTATCGTACTATCACAAGATTCCTTGGGATGAATGTTGAACTTGAAACACTTAAAAATGTTTCCCAAAACAAATCTTGAAAACTTATATATCTAAAGTATAACCAACCCACTATGATACCACTCTATCATGACACATCCCTGAGGGGAATGTTCTGGGAGAACCCTAGTCACTCCTCCAATTTTCCAGGGGTTGGTGACTAGCACCAAGTAGGAATATCCCACAAATTGTAGGAATTTGACCAAAGAAATTGGACACACACACATATAAATGTCAAATATTCTAAATGGTATAAAAATTATGTTAAAAATGCATGAAAACCAATATATCCTACAACAAAAGTATAATTTTGTATGTACTAGAAAATAGACAAGGCCAAATACATTCCCAAGAATAAGAGTCTGAAATCATAAGTCTAACCTATTAAAAAAGAGGTAATGGGACTGTTGTCTAAACCAAAGAAACACAACTCGCCAGTCCATCATCACTATGCAGCTCTTGGTTATTTTACACCTATGACTCTATTAAAGGCTTGATCGTCTGCATAAGACATGAAATGTGTGGGAAAGCCCATGTAGTGGTGAGTACAATAATAGTCTATATGAAACCTGAAAACCCCAATGGAATTTACACAATGGATTGTCCAGTAATGAAATACCACCAATGAAATACCGCAAATGAAATACTAATAATATTTAAACAAGTATATGTCAACAACACATATAATAAGAATTTTCTGTATATACTCATGAGAAACCCCTCACCATCTGGTGGCTTATGCAACTGTCATCCATTGGATTCTTCTCAAAGTAAGGTTTTTCTTGGATATATTACTCCTGAAGACATGATATATAGGGAGATACTCATGAGGAGTTCTATATAATTTGGGCCCAAAAAAATGAGATCATATTGGACAAGGAATTTTAGGATATCATATATAGTGCATCCAACATAGAGAATATAACTAGCCCAATCTAGATCAATTGAAAACATAGGGAATCCTACCCAGATAATTCCACTAACCATACCAATGAAGATCATAACATAGGGGATCATACCAAGAGAATACCACTTTCCCTACTAAAATTTCCTGCTAGATAGAGGACACAAACTCTTTTCACCTAGGCTATGTTGATTCCAAAAAACTCCATTAGGGGTGATAGAGGATCTCTCGAGTCCCAAGAAGGAATGCGATAACTCTATCTGGAGTTCAGCTTCTAGAAGGGACTAAAATCCTATATTTCGTATGTAGTTTTATACAAAACTCTTAAGAAAATGGCTATCAAAATTCTCTAAAACTATAATGGTCCAAACTAAATACATGGACCCCCAAGCACTCTTAATGGGAATACATGGTGTGTCCTATAGAACCCAGAGCATGTCCAAATAGAACACCCAATTAAAAGTTCAAAATTCATTTCATTTTTCTAGAATGATGTTTTTTGTCCCTATCCAATATTCTGAATTAAATATCTACCATTGGTTATGAATTGACTGTCTCAATACCATAATACCATTGTCACTGATGGATCATCAATCTGACATCATATGAAGGAATTACATCAAAAACAATGTTTAAGAATAAAAATTATATTAAAAATATTTATGTGAACAATAATAATATTATTATTAAATTTATTAATTGAGATACAGAGAGGTCACTCTCCCCAATTACAATTTTCTTCCATTCTCACCCACAACACTTTAAGTGAGACCCTCCAAAATTTCTCGTTGGTTTTCATTTTCCTTTTCTTGTTATATCATACTATTAATATTTCAACAATAATATTATAAAATAATCGAATCCAAAGGTCCCATCATCTTCTCCCTAGATTTTGTTCCACCCTCTCGTATTTCGTTAACATTTTTCATATCATTCATTATTATTATTGTTATTATTATTGTTAATTTTATTATTACTATTAAATAATCATATGTAACTTCTCCCACCCTTTTTCAAGTCACACACATTGGGAATAAACTCACACATTGGATAAGGGTACTTCATGACTCACAGAACATATCTATTGATCGTCAGTCATCAGTTGCATAAAATGTCGTCGCACCCCAAAACATCGAACACACACTCCTGATTCATCCACATATCTACTACCATTTTTGTATACTTTTACGAACCCACCCGATTCGACCCTGAACCGGTCACCCAAGGTAGTCTGTTACAAGTCCCGAGAGGCATTTTGAATCCTCTCAGAGAGGTGACATGCAATAAGGGAACCAATAGAGTAGAAAAAGGGAATGATTTCACCCAATAAAAAACAATAAAACTGTATTAATAAAAGAACCAACCAAACTCAACATGTTTTCAATACATTAGCCAATATACATTTATATTTAAAGAGATAAAAATTAGAATAACAAACCAAACTGGAATAAAAAATCTGAACATGACCCCAACTGACACCTCCATGTGAACTCGAGGGTCTCACTCTAACAAAAAACTAACATCGCTTGTTGAAACTGAAAAAAAAATTACCCAAGGACAATAACTAAAAATAATAGAAACTATAGGCATCATTATTAAAACTCAGTAGGTAGGACTGAATAATCATTTTCCCAAATTTACAATCTTTAAATAATTAAAGCATTGAATTATGGTTTGAAATATGATCTATAAATGTAGAATTTTCTACACATTTATTTATATGTAAACAAATAAAAATCCTAAACCATTTCTCTCATGATCATAATAATTCTCTAGATTTGGTGGGGAAAGGTGGTACAAACTGGGAATTGTTCATTTTTCATATATGTTCCAAAAGAAAGAGTGTTTGTTCATTAAAAACATTTTTCTTGAAAACCTATTTAGCAAAAAATATGTTCAATTTTTTAAAATAAAAAATAAATATGGGTACAATGGATATGAATCCACATAATGAGGGAAAAACAATAATGGTAAAAGTAATGAAGAAACAACAGAATGTTAAGGAACATTTGAGGATAACCAGAAAAAACAAAAACATGTGCCCCATCATGAAGACATTCCCTACATGATGATAATATAATGACATAATGCCCGAACTTCTCCCTACCTATTCGAGTTGAGGGTCCTGATCCCATAGCAATATACCCATGTATCCACCTACAATGGGCCACTATCTAATATAATAACCTAGACCAGTGAATAAAATAATTTTTTGAAATCCAGTTTTTTATGCTATGTTCCCATGTCATGCTTACAAATGAGTGTGCCAAACAAGTCAAACAATATTCCATACCTATATTTCATCACAAAATCACACAATCAGCACCACCCTGACTTCTTCATGGGGATTCCCCTTTCCTTAATCAATCATTGCACATGTGGAGTCCTAAAAAGAGGAAATTCCAACATCTTTATCTATCACAAGTCATATGACTCTCTCCGAGAGGGGATTTCTAAATAACCAATTTCAAATATGCAAAATGGGCCTCAATTAATTTATCACCAAGTATTAATTTTCACCAAATTATTAATACATAAACTTTTCATAGAACCAAACACACTAATGGAGGCCCATGTAAAAAATAAAAACCACAAATTTATCAAAAAAAATATTAATAGGGCATAGAAGAATCCCACCAAGCACTTAGTTTAAAAAATACATTTGGAAAACACCACTCATAATTTTTGGTATCAGAAATAAATTTAATAATTTAAAAACATGATTTTAAAAAAATCATAAACCATATACAATAGGCAACTACGCATTTTTTACATTCACATATAGTTTACTATTCAAAAAATTATAATTATCTTCAAATAATTATTAAAACATAATTTGAACAGTAATAAATATAAAACAAGGATCACATACTCATGGTTAGAAATTAAAGCAGGTGTAAAAGACTTAAAATCAATGAAATATATATTTTAATAACAATGTGAAAATGGTCCAACCATAATTGATGAAGAATATTATGAAACCTCTGAGAAACCTCATTCTCACCACATCCACACCTTTTAGGGTGAAGAAAAAAATACTATTCATTAAAATTTAACTCAAAATTTAGGAATCAATAATAAATTTGATATCCTAGCAGTGGAAGAACCCTAAAACGAGAGGAAAAAACAAGAGAGTATCAGTAGGGAGAGAAGGAGACCCCTGGAAGTAGCGCACTTCCTCAGGTCTCACCGACAAGTGTGACACCAGAGGATAAAAGATGGTGGTGCTAGTGAGAGTTTTTGCGCACATGGGAGGTTGTTGGGGAAGGATTCACAAGAGGAGGTTCACATGGCTTGGTGGTGCGTGCCAGAGTAGGAGACTCACACTGGGGGTAGGCGACTAGTGAAAACAAGTATAGGAGGAGTGTAGCATGAACGAGTGGTGCATGCGGGAGATGAAGTCTCACGCTTGGGGTAGCCACCTAGAGGAAATGAGCACCAAAGAGGGTTGGGAGGAAGTTTCATTTCTAAACATGAAGGGGGGGTTGTTGGTCATCCTAGTGGGGGAGAGGGAGAAGTAGGGGAAACTTTTACCCTAAAAGTTAAACAAAAATCATATCATTAATAACAATAATCCAAATAATAATAACAATAATAAAAGATATAGAAAAAACAATAATAATAACATAAAAATAGTTTTAAATTTTTTTATAATAATAATATTTAAATTTTTTAATAATAATTACAAATTTTTTAATATTGATAATAATATAATGTAATTATTAATAATAATAAGAATAGAATAATGTTTAATTTATTCTTAATATTTATATCCTTTTAATATAAATTAAATTTTGAATAATTTTATTATTATTATGATTCAAACGTTGATTTTTGGTCAACTTTATTTCTAATCTCATTTGCGACTTTTTATTTTTATTTATTTTAATATTTCAACTGTATGGTCCGCCCGCAGCTCAAGCAACTATGTGTGAACCATGCGGTAGCTTCTGTCTGATCCAGAAGATGCTGCACGGGTATCCGAGCAATCAGCATAGTCTTTGCTAACCAAGCAGTTCCCATGAACCGGCATGAAACCCAATCCAATTTTCCATTAATAATAATAATAAACTATACTAATTATTTATATAAACAAAATAATAACAAGAATGAAAATTTAATAATAATTATAATCATCATCTTCATCATCATCATATATATCATAATAATAATAGTAACCAAAATATTACCATTAATAATATTATCATTGAAATTGTTATAAAAACACATTTATTTATGCTTTAATTTTTCTTACATTATTATAAGAATAATTTAATTTCATTTTGTTGTAAATTTAAGTTTAATTTTTTTTGGACAATGGGAAAACTTCACGGTTACAAGGGATATCCACATAGTCTCTAAATTGTGATCTACCCTTATGCCTAATGTAGTCAATCCCAAAATATATAATTTTCAATTGAACTCAAACATTAAAATCGGGTCCCTTCCTAAATTAATTTTTTTTATCTAAATATAGTTAAATTTGAAAATAAACAAATACAATGGTTGGGGTGCAACAATTATCCCCACCATAATGATTTCCACCATTTGAATTCCACCATAAGTTGAAACCAAAATAAATCAACACACTTTCAAAGATCATGGAGATTCCCAAATAATGATAAATAACGAGATTGCAAGAAACCCCTCAATTACAGTGACTGGCTGCCAAGATAAAATCATGAGACTCTAATAGAGTCCCTGAAAAGTGTCAGCTGCCCAGAAAAGCATAGAAACGACCATTTGATATATCCAAAAAGGAACATACCACTCACAATTATTAATCCATCCATAATATACATACATCATAACAATCACCAAATGAAACTGAACCATTTACCCAAAAGAAAAAAAATAATTGAAACCACATCTAGAAAATAACTATTATATCATTGCTCAGAAAAAACCAAATGGAACACACTCCCCTATTCATTTACCCAAATAAAAACATAGGAATAGGTGGTTATACACGATTCTACCCACCACCAAAATAATTCTAAAAATGGAATTGTAATACTTACACATGGATGCCCGAATGACCCCCCCCCCCCATTAAAAACAAACCAAAACATGTGATGAAGATGGATTACCAAAACGGGATTTCTTGAATAGACTATGAACCATAATAGATACTCTAACAATGAATTTACCAAGACCCATGATGGGTCTCCCCACCATAAGAACTGCCCAGATTAAGAAAATATGGGACTTCCCTACACTAAAAAAACCCCCACTAGAAGGGGAGGGGGAATTATTGAACAGAAAAACCACAACAAACACATTCCATCAACTTTACACCCTCAAAATAAATAAAACCAAACACAACTCAATTCACACTAACAGGTCACACAAGCCCCCCAAAATGAAGTTCAACAGTTGATGAGACACACAAACCAGAATTTTAAAATGCATAAGATATTACACCTTTTTATAATAATGGAAAACTCATAAACACAAACAGGTCTTAACGTGGAAATGTATTTCCAACTCCTCTTTCCACAAAAAAGAAACAATAAAAACAGAATTTCTACATTGATGTTTTAGATGCCTTGATATCCCATTCCAGGAATGGAATTCAAATAAAACCCTTCTCAGACTGCAAGGGTTCCCCAGATAATGTGCCATCTTTTCTCAGGGACCTGTGGATGGATATAATATTATTGAATTCCTCTCAATCAGTCTTTTGAAACCCTTGAAAAGAAACCAATAATCCAAATTTCATAAAGCACACTTCCATTAAAATTGGTGTTCAAAAATTGTTAGAAAACAACCATTCTTCCATATTATGTGAAATAAACACCAAACAATTCCACCAGAAATAACTGTTACACCCAAAAAAAACATTATAGAGAGAACCCCCAAACTAATCCCGAACATCACATTACTCCTTTGGACGGGCTGAGGTGACCTTTGACATTTTGGTTCGGGCATCACAATGCTTCTTGGAAACATCCTGACAGTACCGATATTGGTGACCCATGCATCCACAGGTGTGGAAGGTTCTGGGACTCTTGGGTACACAATATTTTTGTGACCCTACATCCCACATTGATGAAAAATCATGATAGTGTGATGTGAAGGAGTTCACTAGATGTATTATGTCCTATTAATTCCACTACTAACACCACAAAAAACTAGCCACTTCCCATTCTTCTTATCAGCGTCATCTTCACCACTTCCATGGACCAAATAAGGCTTCCCCATCCCACCTCCTCTAACTATCTCGGCTTCTATATGAAAGAATTGTCTCACCACCATGTATAATGTGGTTAGGTTGAGCTCTTCCACCTTCGAATACAGTTTTGAACATAGCCCAAACTCCAAATTTTGAACTTTCGCAGGGTCATAAGACACTAAAAAACTATGACATCCAATGGTGACCCGATGTTCAGATTGAGATATGGTTCTTGATGTCCTTCATATTCCTACACCTAAATCCATGACAATCATACTCCTAATACCTTACATCCCCATGTAACAATGGGTTCTCCAAAAAGTAATTTTCACTAAAGATCTGAACTCCTCTAATACCATTTTTCACAAACCAACATGAATTGGCCAGGATTTGGTCACTCGAGGTGGTCTGTGACATGGCCGTAGAGGCATTCCACATCCTCCTAGGTAGGAAAAAAGTTCAAAGGGAATCAAAAGACTAAAACAAGATAAATATTTCACTGATGAAAATTAATCAAGAAAACTATGTCAATAAAAGCGCTTGAAATACTCAATATGACATCCACTCTATACATAATTTACATTTACAGTTAAAGAAGAAACAAACTGAACAAAAAACCAAACCAGAATAACAAAACTGATAAAGACACCAATCAACACCTCTATGTGACCCTTAGGGTCAGTCTCCAACCAAACACCATCCATCGACTGAGGCAACTAAAACAAAGCTAACTCTACAGTAAAAACTAAAAACAAGGAAAACAATAAGCATGAGTATTAAAACTCAGTAGGTAGGCCCAAATAAATATATTCCCACCACACATTTTTAAAGAATGAAAAAATTTATTTTAGGTTTAAAATAAAATCTATAAATATATAATTTCTTAGGAATTCATTTTAATATAAACAAATCACAATGAGAAACCGTTTCCCTCGTGATAAAAATAGTGCTCATGTAGAGGAGGAAAAATCGAGGACCAAGGATGTATTTTTCATTTTCCATAAATGTGAAAAAAAAGTTCTTTTTCATTAAATACAGTTTTTATGAAAACATCTTTAGAATCCACAATATTACAAGTTTACAAGAAAAAATAAATGCTATGTACAAGGAATATCACTCTACATAATGAGGGAAATGACAATAATTTTACTAGTAATAGAGAAAAGAAATAATTCCTTGAAAATCACCAAAGAACCAAAACATAAAAATACATGTGTCTCATCCTGAAGGCATGCCAAACCCGATGACATCATAATGCCCTAATGTCGGACCGTCACCCAATGTGTATATTTCATGGTCTTTTTTGGTGACATTTTCGCGGTTGAATAAGGATTTTTTATGTCATATACTTAACCGGTATCATCAGATATCCATCCAAATACCCATTGTAGTGATATATTGCTAGATGGATAAAATGTGAAATGATCATTCACATGGAATTTTTTGAATCATAGAAAAATAAATTTTTCTACATGGAACAAATTATGAATGGGGGGGGGGAGAATATAAAAAATCCCAAACATTGGGAACAAACCTCAACTAGTGTTTGTTCCAACCTCAATCTATTTCAATTACAAGGATAACAAAGAATAATTCAAATAAATTTCCTGATAATTCCATAGATTATATCACATCATGTAACAAAGAAAAACTATAGATCCATACGTTTATGGATTGAACCACATACATAATGGAAATAAAAAAAAAGAAAGAATAAAAAAGAAACAAAACCCCTACCTCGATTCGGATCAGTCGATGACAATGTATGATCATTGCATCATCGCCAGTGGAGGAGATGTTACTTCAAATCAGCTTCACATCGATCACCAATTCATTATATTTCACCATTTGTTTGAGACAGTTCTTCCAAATCCCTGACAAGAGATTCTACAGTCTTCACAGTGTTATGAGGCTACCCCTGATATTTATAATAAAGTATAAATTTTAGGGAAACGTATCTTCATTAACAAAAATAATTTTTTAAATTTTTTAAGGATGATAATGTCCATTTCGTGTTTTTTTCAGAAGAATAGAACCAACTAAGGTTAATTATCTTATAGGGAAATCAACATGTTACAAAATACACGATGGTGTTGGATTTATAATATGAGTAACATTTCATAATTTTTTTGGATTTTATAAATAAAATAATTTTATTTATTAATTTTACAAATAGTAATGTCCTTGTTAGCTTTTTTTAAAGATGACTCGTGCCGACCAATGTTTTGTCCTAACATGGGTAAATCCACCATTATGAGGTCAACCGTTCCAAAATATTTTTTTTATGGGAAACGTTTTAGGAGTTGTTCAACTTTTTCTAATAAACAATTTGCACGTGCTATTAAATGTTTAATATTTTTTAAAAAAACTGAGGATACCTGAAAACTAAATTGCATGTCGTCTCATCACCTAGTCATGAAATCATTACATATAATTTATAAAAATAATATATAGATAATATTAGACATTTCTGTATAGAAATTTCAAAGTAGATATATTATTTTTTTATTCCATGCTGCACATGTGATCAATATATTTAAGGGTAAACATGATATTTTATTTCTATATTTTTTTATTATGCCACTAATTATTCCACTCTTTCTGAGATGATTATATTCCAATGATATTTCGTAATGGATCATGTTCATTTATTTATTTATGATTCATATATAAAGAAATGGCCTGATTTATGACATGAGATATAAATATATGACTTGTTGGGAGTGGAATTCAATTTTATGATTATTTTTTCACACCCTTATGCTCATTATATTATTATATATGATAATTAATTTATATATCCCATTCATACCATTATAGAGAATCATATCTCCCCCTAATATATGATTCCTCTACCCAACGATATTAATAAAAAAACTTAATTATGATGCTTCTTGAAACAGATATAGTGCTAAAAAATTTGTTGAAGTTGTTGTACATATTTTTTGGGAAAGTTGATTGAATTTTCATGATTCCAAAGACAAAAATCCTTTATAGTTGCAGCGTATATTATACTGATATATAATGAATATTCATAAAATTTATTAATATTTATGTGTTTAATTCATGAGTCATTATACACATAGAATATAAAATAATGATTATTCATATCTATTTATATATCAATTTAGGCATGTGAATATCATATAAAATATATTTTTTCCTTAGTTATTTATTATTTTGATATATATGAGTTGTTTATTTGTGTAAAAAATCAACAACATGATAAATAGTTATTATAGGATCGATTCTTAGTAGAATTCTCTCATCTAAATAATTATTAAATATATTTTGTTATCACTGTGTATGTTAGAACATTGTATATATGGTCTATCTATGGTACCAGATCTTAAGATTTAAAGATGTGTTAAAGGTAGGATGGAATGGGAAATATAAACATAGAGGGATGTATTTGGGAAATTTGGATGTGAGTACCAATTTAACATTCATTATTTCATGATATTTAAGGTCACGTATAAATTTATTTATCATTATATTTGGTTTTTATTACCATGATTCAAGTGTATGTTACTTTTTATCTAACCAAGGTTACAATTGATAATGATCCATATATAGTGGTTTTTGTAAAAACTTAATAGTTGAGTTACTTTAGTTTTTTTATGATGTATAAAAGGATTGAGTCATATAAATAATTAATATTTTTAATTAAGGGACTCTATGAGTCATCAATTCAAATGAATATTTTACTAATGATTTTGATTCTCAACATCAGTGTTGTTCTACTGAGAGATCAGACCCTAAAAATTGAATTGACTATAAATATAGCTAAAAATTATCAATATGATTAACACACATTTATGACAAATGTTACATTAGTGAATTATATAATATTATTCTATCAATATATTGATGGGTTTTAAATTATCATTCTTATATATTATATTTTTTTCAGATGTATATCGAGGTTAATGTTTTTGAGGACTTCATTCTTATGATTCTAAGAGAATAGTATGAATATGAATTTCTATAATTTATTAAATGGTAGATGAAATATATATCATTCTATAAAATATTTATTGATATATTTTCTATATAGTTTCATATGATATATAGGATCACTGAGGTGCATTGATTTTAGGAAATTAATTGGTATGTTATCTAAAAAAAAGTGAACATTTTTTGGTAGACTTTAATTTTATAAGGAAGAAAATAAGAAATTAATAAAACAATCTAAATATTATTTATTATAGTGTGACCATATAGACAAAAACAACTTTTTCTAAAGTTAGTATAACTTTTAGAAGAATGTTATTTTTTTATAAGGAGACACATATGCTTTGAAATTCTATGTGGATATATTTTTCTCCATATATTGTGACATATTATATTTATTATCAGTATGTATGGTAGATATAAATTCTTATTTAATACATTCATCCACTTAAATAAAGACATTTTTTTTGCAGGATATGATGTATTTGGGATTGTTTTTCTATGAATTCTTATAGAAAGTATTATATTTTCCATTATGATACTCTCAGGTAATTGATATAGAACTATGAGAGGTGAGAAAATATATAAATGTTTAATAATATACGCACTAGGTCCATGATAGGGATAATTTTTTTAGTTTTAGGGGTAGTGGAATATTACTAAGTTGACACCGTTCAGAGTTCTTGAATCTAGAGGATGAATTTCTAGTCAATTAAATGTCATTAAAATTATTATTATATATTACAATATAGAGTGATAAACTCTTAAATTTATATAATGATTATTTTCCCCTTTAATTTATTTCAAGGAAAATATTGAATATTGTGAGTTCTATTAAACTTGAAATTCACATGAGTTTATTGTACTGATCATTATGTATATTGTATTGTGAAAGTCTAGTTGGTGGATTTTATATAGATGTTTTTAGATGTATTATTGGAAAAATAGTACCCTCATTTTGGATGGTTTTTCCTCAGTTTGACCATACATATTGTTCTTATTGTTTGGAGTATGTAGAGTAAAAAAATCTTTCTACATTTATCAAATAGGGTGTCTGGAAATAGTATAATGTGATAGGAACTATTTTAGTTCTATAATGGTAGGATTAATATTTTCTTTTGGAAATATCATTTTATGTTTAGATTCAAGGCTAAGGAATTATAATTGAAGATATAATCTATTATTGGTTGATTTCAATAATTTAAAAGATTAGGTAATGGATCATAGGTCTATAAGTCATATAAAAAAGTGTATTTTGTAATATTTGAGATACCAAATGTTTTATTCAAGTCTTATTGTATCATTTAATGATATTAAATCCTATTTGAGACATTATTCTTTACGGGATGATACCATCAGGTACTGGGGAATATTGAATTCCACTTGATAACCATTTGATTATGGACAAGTACATGGTGGTAAATAGGTACCCAATTAAAGAGGACTAGGTACCATGTGGCCTTTTAAATTATTACTTTTTAATTTTATATTAAATAATTGAATTGGATAATTTATTGTTAAAATTTGACATCATAACATACCTAGATTTTATAAAATACTTTTTATATCCAATTCAATTTAATATTTTTATATTTATCATTTCAAAAAAAATTAATTTTATCATTTATTACATACTAAAAATTGTATTTCGTGTGTTACAGACAACACATAGTCTAGCATGATTTACTTGTAACACTAATTTTATACGAAATGTGTAATATATTTAAAATATGATTATTTTATGTGATAGCTATCACCAAGCCATTGGAATGGTGTGTATGAATATGACTAACTAAAATATTAAAATAAATTGTTTTTACATTTATATTTAATTGATTATTTTATTTCCAATTATTTATATGTTAAAATCAAAACTACTTGAAAATAAAAGAATTATTTTATGCAAAACTATTTTTTGTGAAATTTTTTTACCATAAAAAATATTACAATACATGTTGGTGAATTATTATAATTATATATATATATATTTTATTAAATAATTACTTTAACATTAATTTTATGTTTTCACTACATAATAAGAAATAATAACTAAAATTTTAATCCTAAAACAATATTTTTTTAAAAAGTGATTTTGTTACTTTTTTGGGACTTTTTTTAGAACTAATTTTTTAAAAATTTTATAAATTTATTTTAGAAAATAATATAAAATTCTTAATTCATAATTTCATAAATATATTACAGTAAATTGTTTTCTTTTAATGATAAATATCTTTTTTTGATGAATAGTGATATATGGTGACATTTCATTTAAAATTCTATTTTCATTTAATTTATAAATAAAGATAAATTATATATTAAATTTTTTTAATGTATAATTAGTAAAATTATACATCCTTTAATCAAATATAGTTCATTGGGATCAATTTCTTATTGATTTTCCATATAAAAACGTTGTAAATTTTTAATCCATTTTTAACCCACCTTTTTATCACATATATGAGATAAATTTAAAATTAAAATTTTCTTATTCAGGGAATGATGTTTGGAAAATTCTTTCCCAAATTTATATTTATAATTTATTATATTATATAATATGTTCAACTTAAATTTTTTACCATAAAAGTATAGTAGAAATAAAAATAATAATTACATTAGTCATGGTAAAAATGAGTGTACCGGGGGATAAAATACAATGATTAGAGTTAAAAAATAATACAAATGTTTACTAAAAAATTATATTGAAAAGTTATCCATTTTATATTATTGTATTTAGATGGTTTTCTATTGGATCCATATGACTCAAAAACATTCATGTGTGTAAGTATTTCTTTTAAATTATAACAAGTGTTCCACTCACCTCACATATAATAGGCCACCCTCCACTTATCCTCTTCAAACCCTCAAAACCATTTGTGTCATCCAATTACGACTCAAAATCCTTTTTCAAATTATCTCCTATCATCTAAGAATCATTATTTTCAATCAAAATCTAAATTAGGAAGGATATTTGGAAACAATTAGGAGGATTCCTGATGATGAGGATGTTTGAATGTGTACGAAGGATGTCAAGACATATTGTAAGGTATTTCTAGAATCACTATTATTTATAGTATCCATATTAAAAATCACCAATTATTTCTATTTCATGGTTTATATATTATAAATTTGACATGATATATCATCAATTTTATTATTTTCAGGATATTTAATATCTAATTTAATGTTATAACTTAATGATGTTACGACTGAAATGAATATTAAAGTGGTAATGGAGTCTCCATTTTTTTGTTCTATTCTGTAAGAAAAATTCCATAATAACCATGTATTTATTTAATGTGGGGTATATAATACATATTAAATTATATTATTAATCCTTTACTTAACATTATTGGATTTTTCATATCCATTTGTGTATCTATCATTTATGTGGTTTTTATTTCAAATGATAAGAGAAAATTAATGGATTTTTATGTAAATTTGCATTATTTCAGACATATGATTGTGTTATGCACTTATATAATTTTAGGAGGTGTATATACAGTCTATTTGAAATTATATATCATGTATTTTTATGCACACTATGTTACAATATTTAATTAATTTAATATATTCATGGTCGTTACATTTCAATGTTACAAATGTGGTAAATATTTTACGTGACAATCTCATCGATTAACAGGATCATTTAAGAGTATCAATCTTATGATCAATTGTTATAATACATCTCTAAATAAAATCTTTAATTTATTCTCCTCTGGATATTCATAATATTTAAATTCAATACTATAATTATTGTAGTATTTTTAATAAAATAATTGAGAAAAGTTTTTTAATTAAAAGTTTCTCTATTTCTAAATTCATCAAAAAAAAATTTCCACCTAATATATTATTTGGAAAAATATTTTAAAATTTTAGTATATTTTAATTTTTATTTCCATTGTTGATTGATATTTTCCTCATCAAAAATTTAAAATTATTTCTTATTATATTATATATTTTTTATTTTATTTTAAAGAAAACGAATTATCAAAATGTATTATTTTTTAAATAATGTTTTTAAAAGTGGAATTTATGTCTTTATGTTAATGTTTAAAAAAAACAAACCTTCCTTTAAAATATTTCATTTTTATTTTTTAAAAAATAGATTTAAAATTATTTTACAAGGTTTAATTTTTGAAATGTTATTTTCAATGAATTTTTTCATACCTCAAGAAATTCTACAAGTGATTTTTCTTTTGAAATCATTTTCCATCTAAGATAAAATCATTTGATGATACATGTGTTTTATCCATTATATCATCCAAGGATACCATTGACATTCATTATTTCAATGGTTTGTGATTATGATTAAAAGTATTTTATGGAACCAATTTATATTCCACTATTTATTCCTTGACAAAATTAATATGAAATATAATTATTTTCCACATGTACTGTGTTGATGAAATAATGAAATTATATTGAATAGTGATTATTTTACAAAATTTATAAAATTAATACAATTTCATTCAATGGGATCTAATATGATGAATGTTCTAGGATCTTGTGGCACATAAAAGTAGGGATTATGTTATTGGTGGGACCTAAACCACCCTCCAATAAGTTTAGTAATCGTAAATGTTCTATTACATCTGAGGTTACATGTGTGGTAATCCAAATCCTAAAAATGTGGGTATAATAGTGTTAATCCAAAGGAAGAAATATAGTACATTATTTGTTAAAACAATCTCGAACAAGGTGCATGGGTGGTTATCCCTAACATTCCTGTTAGGAATGTCTTGGTGGATCCTTGATATAATATTTTTTATTATTACGTGTATTCATAAATTCCATGTCTTATTCCAATGTCATTATATCATGGATAATTTTCTTTGATTTCCTTATTATTCATGTCTTATTAGCTTCAAATCAATATTACATTACTCAATATTATTTTCTTTGATATTTTCTGTATGGTTTTCATATTTGATATTGATTTTATCATACCCTTGTTTTCATGTTATTCATTGGAATCTCCCATGTTTACACTACTATGAATCCCATCTCATCATTTCTTATGATTCATTTCCCCATTAAACAACGAATGAGGATGTAGGTTATGATTTTGATGATTACTAAATGGTTTGATCATTTTTGGATACATTGAATATTTTTCACTAAATTTGGAATATTGTGATCCATGATTCCAAATGTACATACAATTAAAGTACCTATGAAAGTTTTTGCGTAATGTATTGATAATTAATCTAAAAATATTTTATATCCATGTATAATATTATAAGGTCTCTATTAATTGTATTAAAGGATATGATTAGTTAGCCTTTGGAAACAAGGATGATAAATAATTATTGATATATCTACGGATGTTTCTGTGGATATATCTAGGGAATACTCTATGTATAACTCTATGTATGGTTTAATAATTGAAAAATTTTTCTTTTAATTTTTTTAAATAATAAAGATTTATGTTTCAAATAAATTAAATCTATTTTGAGATACTAAAATTGGTATTGGATGTGGTATAAGGGTATATATGTGTAATAAATTTGAAAATGGAACATTGATCGAGACTGAATCATCACTTTTTGAATGAAAATGATCCATTATACACAGCTATATTAACACTTCCAAAAGATACATTTTGGAAATATTCAATTGATTTCGAAATAAAAAATGAATAATTTATATAATAGATGATTATGAAACACTAGAGATAAATAGACAATGTCATAGATTATATTTTTTCTAATACATAGACATCATAAAATTTATTTTTTCATTGTTATGTGTTCTTCCTAATATAATTTATTCTTCTCTCACTATGGTTTATTTATGTTATAAAATGGATGTAATTAAGAATAATTATATTATTTTTGACTACGAGATAATACATATTAATGAAAAATAAAATGGAATGATAACTGGTGTGAATGATATTTTTATTATTCCAAATCTATTATAATAGATCATGATTAACTATATACACATTAACCAATTCTCGAAGTAACCAAATAAGAGATGGATCATGTTTGAATAATATTGTGGCAGTGGAAACTATGGAAGAATGAATATTTAGTTTTCTATTTGTCAGTAATAGAGAAGTAAGACCTCAATATAGATTTTTAGAGGTTCGAGAAGATGTTTTGGGTGTGTGAAAGTAGGAATAATGAATGTAAATTCAATAAAAAAGATGAAATGTTCAGTTAATATAATTTATTAGAACAATGGTATCCTTATGGTTTCAATGATAATTGAATTTTATAAATGTAGATTGTATGTAGCACCCTGACCCCAGATAGCCTGATGGAAGTCTCTTCTATGAAGTAAATTACAATAATTACAAGAAATAAAACCGTACAGAACTAAAGAGATTAATAATTTTAGTAAAACTAATACATAAATGTGTAATTCATTTAAATTTATACATTATTTTCATAATAAATTTTTATTCTTCATAAATAAATAATTTTTAGGATAACAATATTCCATTTAGTAAATTCCTTCAAATCATTAATAATAATCTTCATGGATTCATGGGGAAGGAAACATAATAAGTTTGTTCTAAAATTCATATAGAGTGTAAAATATAGTGGAATAAATAATAAATCAATGAGAATAGTCCATATAACAATTTGAAAAACTGAACACACCTTCCATGTAATCAGTAAACTGAATATAAGAGCATAAAAAATATATAATGGTAATAAATGGAAACACATCCAATTCAAATATCTAGATAAGTAAAAATAAATATCACAAGGTAACAAACTGAATCACATGACATATGAATAATTGAAAATAAAATGGATCCATATATATTTCGATGAAAAATATCACAGATGAAAAATATTGAATCATAATGAATTAAATGATTAATTATCATTTGTCATGTCTAAGGAACATGAAAGCCTCTATTTTCAATATCCATAATCCAGGTAGTTTAAAACTACAAATAGAAACCAGTTTAATTTGTGAAACTTTATTGCCTCATGAAAACCTATCAATCCATCGAGAATATATATAATGTTTATACTCCATTATTCATTTCATGTACAAGGTATTCTTCATATGTAGTTATCGATTAAATTAATAAACAATATGTCTTATCAAATATCTGTATTGAATAAAGAATACAGATTAATCAATATTTCCATTAGTATCCAAATAATGTAAAAGTGGAAACCATATGAAATTATGAACACAGTTCTAGGAAGAGTTAAATCTGTGCAAAATGAAATTAATAAATTAAGTTAAAATAAATGATCAATGATTATAAGATATTAGATTTTTCAAGGATAAAAAAAATTAATCAAGGATGTGAATGCGAATATTGTACAGAGAAAAATAAATCAAAAACCATTTAGAGGATTAAATATGATGGTATGAATACAAAATATCCCATGTGGATTAAAAATAAGGTTTTTTTCAATTATTATTACAAATAATATTAAAAAATATTTTAAAACATTCTTGATGAAAATATAATTTTTTATATGAAACAATATAGGGAAAAATTTTCTTTGGGAATAACATTTAAAAATATTTTCATAAAAAAATATAAATTTAAACATCAAAAGGATTCGTTAAATAAATTATAGAGGGTAAATTCGTAAAAGTTGAATGATTGAAAAATAACATTCCATTTACCCAATTAAAGGTTAGAAAATTGTCATTTTTCGACAGAGATAAGGTGATTCATTTTAAAAAATTTGTAAAATATAGAAAACATTAAAAATTACTACCAAATAGTTTTTTTATAAATTTTGAAATCATTTAAAAAAAACATGTTTTTTGAAGAAAACTGGTTCTCTGACTAAAGAGAAAAATATTCTCTGATTTTTAGAAAAATATTTTCTAAAATATTTGCATTAAAAATGTGTGAAAAATGGAGTAAATCCTAAAATTTTTTTGTGAATCAAAAAAAGATAATTAATGAGTTTATTTAAAAATATTTATACAATATACTCAATGAAATTCCATTAAAATATCATCGATACTAGTCCTGTGGAAAATAATCATTAAACATCCCAAAGTGTCCAATACCACATTGAAACATCCCAAATCATAATCCTTGTGAAATAATAACATTAAATGAAACATATAATATCTTTTTAAAAATGTTATTAATTATATAACATGTAAAATGTATTATATACAACATATAAAATAAACTAGGTTCATAGCAACAATTAAGACTTAGTGAAATGTAAATTGATACAAAATCCATTACATTTCATTCTCATTCAGGTGAATGACCTAATACATCCGTTATAATAAACTTAAGATAATTATATACTTTATTGAGAACAATTTTCAAGTTTATTTTTACTTTCATTTAAATTATTACAATATTTTTTACAACTTCTTAAAAAATAATGGTTACATAGGGTGTTTTGAGAAAATTCAGTTTTTGGGTCAAAACTACATTTGTAGTTTAACTATGCTCAAGGGGGTAAATATATAATATATCCATAATTATTATTATTATATAATTATAATATTTATACCTCAATTATACTTTTAAAACAATCATTAAATATGGTTATGAAATAAGAATCAATGTTACAATCCTAGAGATGGTGGGAGATACGTACCAATGTGTAATGTTCTCATTTTTCAGGGATAATTATGGAAAGGAGGTAAGTATAGTTATATATTTACATAATTAATATTATATAATAACTCCCATGTAATTTAATTATATATACATATAAATTGAATTATTGTGATAAAAATGAATCACATTGTTTCAAGGAGGTGGTAGTCTAGAATGTTACGATAGAGGATTTAATTTTTTAGTTTATGAAGGGGTTATAATGTAAATGATATATACATATAAAAAATAATTTTATAGAAATTTAATTATCCCATTAATTTCATATAGATTTTGGGTATTTACCAAATGTCTGATTATAATCATCCTTTAAATGGAATAACCCCCCAATGATTTAAAAATAAATTTAAATGCATGAAATGTTGATTATATACATAATTAAACTTTGATATAAGGATTTAGTTGTAAAATAGCTATTAGATTGTGTTTTTTTACCTGGGTGATTTGAATTTCAAAAAAAGAACATCTACAGTTGTGATCAATTGGTTTTTTGGAATCTGATACAACCAACATGATTTTTTGGAGAATAGTAAATTAAACTTATGATTAGTGATCTTACCAATTAGAATAAAAAATCATATTATTGTTTTATTTTCTTAAGGATGCATGATAATGAGATCTTTATTAAATTTTAAAGGTGATACAATGATAGTTACAGTTTTTAAAGGAGATATAATGATATTTACAGTTTTAGAAAAAATATTTACAAAAAATAGAGATAATTTTTCAATTCTATATGTATAAAAATGGTTGGGGTGTATTTTTGAATTTTTCTAAAATACAAGAATTTTTTTAATATTGAAATTCGATAATTTTGAAATATGATAAATAAAATAATTTAATCATAATTCTTGAGACTATGATGATGTAAATAGCCATTGAATCAAAGTCTCATGCACTTATTATTGTTTTGGGTGACATGAATCAATACAATCCGTAGTCTTGAGATGAAATTTGAACTAATGATTAAAATATTAAACGAAAACACCTCTTGTCATCCACTATAAATACAACCCTAACCCCTTCTTCCTATCACACCATTAAAGCTTATTACATTTCCTATGTTTTTTCTAATCCCCTTCACAAGTATCTTCTTCATATCCATTACCTATTTGTATCAGCAAATGGCCAAAACCAAAGTCCTTAATGAGGATCTCAATGACAAGATATCGAGAAGTAAGAATCCACTTTCATTTTCTTAGGTTTTATTTTAAATTAATTTTATTTTAATATACTACACTCCCATTACCTTATCCAATAGGTATTCAGGATTCATTATATTATATATTTTGTATTTTTTCATGGTTATGAAAAAAAATTCTTCATCATTATTCGTATCCTCATCCTCTTATTCTGAAAATAAAAACATCGTCCACGATGTGCCGATTTAACAAAATCTTAGATGATGTGTTTTCAATTTCTATTACATACATAAAAACTATTTGTAATACAATTTTAATGGTTGAAACAGATTTGAATTTGAAATATATATAATATTTTATGTTGTGGAGTTAACATATATAAATAATATTATGTGTTATAATGAAACTACTTCCAGGTTAACAAAAACTGCCAAAATGATCTAAACAGATATCAAAAAATATTTAACAAATGATTTAATTAATAATTTAATTATATGGAAGCATATGAAGACCATATCATTTCAAATATATAATTTAATTTCCATATGACACAGAAATTAAATAAAAACTGGCCATGGAAATCACAGAAAGACCACACCAGAAACAATGGAAAGAACAACATACTATTAATTTAAGGGTGAAATTATGTTATAAATGTTCATATAAAGTATTATAAACATAAATATGTTCATTTAAATTATTATAACACCCTATTTTCCATTATACAATAGTTTTAAACATCATTTAGGTATGACAAACCTGAGGTAAGTGAATTTATAACCCAATTTCCATTCATTGGGTTATCCACCTAAATCATTAATTATGCTGTCTAAAAATTGATTTTGTGATTAATTATTCATATATTATGTTTAATTATTTTTATATATATTTTATATATGTATTCCATCCATTAAATTAAGTTTCACTTTAATTATATGATACTTGTACAAGAATTTTTCATTAAAATACTCTTCTAAAATTATGTTTTACGAAATTTGAAAGCAATGTTTTTATTAAATTCGTCAAGTTGAATGATTATGATCTAGTAATTTGGAATTGATTTTGATGAATGTAGGTACCTATATATCCCTCCATTTCATTGGGTATGGGTTTTTGGGAGGTCGTTTATATGGTTACTCTAATTGTAACTAAGATGTTTGCTTAATAAGGTAGTTGTGAGGGTTGCATTCTAAAGTAGTCGTTAGGGTTACAACTCATAAGGCAGTTGAGAGGGTTAGAAGATTTTTTATGTAATTCCCCAAGATACCATTATGGTTCTATTGATGTTCTTTATGTTTTGTGGAAATCATGTGGAAATATCATTTTTTACCAAGTATGTATACATGGGTGTCATTTATTTCTTTTGAAGATGATTTAATACATTTACAAGTATTCATGGACATGTGTTTTTATGCATTCTTTTTTTATCACATGATATTTTTTTTGTGATGATTAAATTTTTTTAAAGAATTCTCTATGTCATAAATATGCTTAAGATAATGAAAGATGTTAATATTAATGTTATGATGATTTTTCAAAGAAATTATTATGTTGTTTAGTGTTTAAAATTTTATGTTTCAGAAGAAATGAATACTACATTAATAGTGACAACATTTTATGGTTCTTGATTGATATTTATGAGTTATTCCCTATCATTATAAAAATATAAACCAAAAATATCTTAGGCAATGAAATGAAGTGAAATCTAGTTGAAATTACAAGAATATGTAATGTTTAAGGGAGAGACCATATAGATGGTATCAAATCACATTTTCGATAACATTATTAGTTATTATGATGTGTAAAAAAACATAAATTATATTTACCTTATTTTAATGTATAAATGATATAGAATATTAGCAATTAACATGTTTATTCTTCTATGATATGTCTCTTCAGAATGGTTTTGAACCGAAGAAATAGGGTCCGTAATGTTGGAAGGAACTGAGAGGATGATATATTTCCAAATACAAAATTGGGATTTGTTATAATTGGATCTGAGAAGATTATGAAAGAAGTGTCTCATCTGACAAATATAATAAATTGTGGTTCCATCCTTACAGCAGAACAACCATAGCTACCACAAAGTTACAAGATGATTGTGGATCATTTGATTTGGAAACACCCTTTTTCTTTTAGTGAATCTTATGGCCTATTAGTGGATAAAGGATGAATTATAACACTTGAAAAGATATTTGATGATATGGGATATTCATATAATCAAGAGTTAATTCATTCGATTTATTATTTGGAAGGTGAAGATAATTAGTGTTTTTCAATGGTCAAGAATATCAGTGATATCGATTAGATTAATGCAATAGATTAGGATGAATTTAGATGTCTTTCCCTTGAATGTTTTTTTACAATGTATGTTTGACATAAGATGGAGAAGAAATTCCAAGAATTAAGGAAAAAATAGGAATATTCAGTGGCCTTCAATTATAAATAATTCAATGTATTGGAAAACTTATGGACCAATTATTATTTTGGATCTTGATAGAAAATTAAACCATTTTACTCCGGATTAAAGCCATTTATTTGAAGAGAATTTGATTCCAAAGAGTTGAAAAGGTGTGATAAACATTTATTATGTGATTATAGGTTGTAAATGGTGTTTGATGAAGATCATGTGTAATTTGATAACAAATACAAGAAGAGGCCCATAAAAAATTGGTGGGTATGAATCAATCAAACAAATATAATAGTAAGAAAGCTATGTTTCATGTTCCTAAAATGTGTGGTAAAAAGTACCCTAGATAATTCCTTACAAAAACTGTGAATTATTACTGATGTGGTAAGTTTGTACATATGGACATAATTTTAATGACAATTATCCTAAAATTAATCCTGATAAGATAATTGTAAATTTTTTCAAATGTTGTGAGATGATTCATTATGGAAATGCATGTCCAAAGAATGATTTTAATGATGGGAAGTAGAATTACTATAAAAACAAAGGTGTAGTGAGATCTTTTGCGACTATGTCATCAGATTTCTGGCCGTCTCATAATGTGGTTTTAAGTAGACAGCTTGTTTACATACCTTTTTCTTTTCTTTTTTGTTATGTGGCTAACACATTCATTTATTTCAAACAAATTTACTAGTGAATTGGAAATATGAACTCAGCAACTAAGACCAAAAATTATTTTTAAAACCCCTTGTAAAAATTTTACAATAAAAAGGAATTTTATGAATGTTCTTATTATTATCCTTGGAATAAAATAACCCAAAAACCATGTTTTCCCTATGTAGAGTTTGATGTCATTCGGAGTATGGATTAGATTTTTGTTTGTCATGATAATATTGGTTTTAAATGTAATAAATTTTTTAGAAATAGTTTGAGTTATTAAACAATAATTAACTCTAATAATTGATAACATATCTTGAAGACGAGAAACTATTGGAATATGGAATATAAAATGTATCTTTTTCATATTATTGAAAACTAGGGAACTGTTCTGATTAATGATGTGCCAGTGGTAAATGAATGTCTTGATGTTTTATTTCGGATGAGTTACCAAGTGTTATACCAGCTTCAAGAATTTTAATTAACAATTTAATTAGTTCTTGATTCTAAGGAAATTTTGAAGCCCGTAATCAAATGCCTCAATTGGATCCTTTTAAATTGAAAAATTTGTTGCTGGAGTTTCTTAAAAAATGCTTCATTCATCCAAGGATGTCCCTAGGGGGTTCTCCTATATTTTTTTTAAAACAAATATGGTTCCATGAGTCTTTTCATTGATTATATAGCCTTTAATAAAATTAAAATTAAAAATATTTATCCTTTTCCTATTATAAATGACAAATTTGATCAGCTCTAGTGTGCACAATATTTTTCGAAGGTTGACCTGAGGTCTGGGTACCACCAGTTGTATGTAATGGTAGAAAACATACCGAAGACTGCATTTCTTACTAAATATGGGCATTATGACATTTTTATTATTCTGTTTGGGTTACTTAAAACACATGATATATTCATGGGTCTTATTAATTTAATATTTCATGTGTTCATGGATAAGTTTTTAGTTGTGTTTATTTATGTCATTATGGTATTTTATAAATGTAAATAGGTTAATGAGTAATATATAAGGGTTGTTTTTTTGACCATAAAGGAAACAAGCTATATAAAAAATTCCAAAAGTGTGAATTTTCATGGCAATAGATTTATTTTATTCGGAATATTTAAAAAAATAATGGCATAAATTTTGATCCTTCCAAAAAATATGTGATTAATTAATTAACTATAACTATAAATTTTGCAGATATTTTTAGTTTTCGTGGACACACATGTTATTACTGATGGTTTGTTAAAAATATTTCCCAATTATCTGGCCCACTAACTAACAAAACATGAAATGGGGTTAACTTTGTTTGAATAGAGGAATGTGATGTTTGTTTTCTGGAATTGAAGAATAGATTGATTAATGATCATGTTTTGTCCCCCAATTCCATAAATTGAATGTTTGTTATCTTCAACGATGCATCATTGAAGTTACATGGTTATGTTTTGGTTCATAATTATTAGGTAAATTATTATGCTTCAAGAATACTAAAACCACATGATTTAAATTATCCCACACATGATTTGGAATTAGAATCTATGCTTTTTTCTATAAAAAATATGGAGTCATCAATTATACTGATCCAAATATGAAATATATATCGACCATTAATGATTGAAGTTCATATTTACACATAATGAAATAAACATGAGGCATGGAAGATGGATTTAATTAATAAATGATTATGATTGCATAATCAATTAGCATCCATGAAAAGAAAACAAAGTGGTAGATGACTTGAGTAGAAAAAATTATTCATCATTAACAATGCTACATTTTGAACATGAACCCTTGATTATTTATTTGTGGAATTTTGGCATGTATGTTATTGGTGTAAGAAATTATTATATTTTTTTCATGTTTTAATGAAGTCATTAGTGTCAAACGGAAATAATAAAGCATACAAGGCTGATATGGAGAAACAAAAAAGGTAAAATTTGATAAAATGGTTATTTTTCTCGAATGTATCATTGATATATATTGTGTTTGGTGATTTGGAAGAATAAGTTGTGTTCCTAGTGATCTTAGATTAATAAAGAGTTGTTTTGTAAAGCTCATATTTCTCCTATTTCTGTTAATCATAATTGCACAAATAATTATAGATAACTTCAAGAGTTTTATTGGTGGGATGATATGAAAGGAGTTATTGATTATTTTTTATTGAAATGATTGACATGTCATTATGTTAACATATAGCTACAGTTACCCAAGGGGATGCTTCATCCTTTACTAGTGTTGGAGTGGAAATGGGAAAATATATCCATGGACTTCATTGTGGGACTAACAAATACTTCTCAAGGTAACAATGCAATCTGGTTTATTATTGATTGGGTAACTAAATTGGGTCATTTCCCTATTATTCAAGATATTATGATTTTTGATCATATATATCAACTGTAACTTGATGATATTGGTAGGTTATATGGAGATCATTTTTCTATTATATCTGACTATGATCCTAGGTTCACTTGTAACATTTGGAATGGCTTTAAGAAGTTGTTTGGAATAGAATTAAATTTATTATATATTTTCTTCCTCAATCCGATGGGAAGTCAAAATGGATGACTCAAAAAATGTATGATATTCTTCTATCATGTTCAATGAATTACATGGGATGTATGGATCATCATATTTTATTAGTTTACTTTTTTATAATAACAGATTCCGTCCTAGTATATAGATGGATCCTTTTGAGTAATTATATTGTATGAAAAGTTTAACTCCTACATTTTGGAATGATGTAAGAGAAAAGATTTGAATGGGAACACCATTAAAAGAGGTAGTGGCTGAGAATGTGAAGATGATGATAAAACACATGAGGACAGTAAAAATCAGGCAGAAGAGTGATTCATATAATAAGAATCAATACATTTCTTTCAATGAAGGTGGTCATGTTTTTCTTAGAATTTCACAATGTAATAATGTTATAAGATTTAGTAAGAGTGGGAAGAGGAGTCTATAGTTCACTGGACCTTTTGAAATCTTAGAGAAAGTTAGAATAGTTTCCTAGTGAGTAACATTGTCACCGAGTTTATCTCATGTACACAATGTTTTCCATGTTTCAATATTGAGAAAGTATGGTCCAGATTAATCTCAAGTTTTGAGCCCAGAAGTAGTTCATTAGGAAGAAAACATTTCTTATGAAGAGAAACATGATTGTACTCATGATAAAAGAGAACATGTAATGTGGAATAAGGCAATCCACCAAATAATTGTTTTTTAATGAATCCCCATGGTTGAAGAAGAATCATAAAAATCTAAAAATTCGATAAAGGAAATATACCCTCATTTGTTTAATATGTAAATAAAATAGTGAGGATGTAATTTAGAAAAGTTGGGTAGAATGTAACACCCTAAGGATTAAAAAAAATTAAAATCATGAAACATCAATTCTATAAATAGTGAATCCTTATTTTGTAATATAGTTGAATAATAGATATTTAAATTTATTTTGTCACTTCTATGATTCGAATTTTGAAAAATAGACATCCACAGTTTTGATAAGTAAGTTATTTGGAGTAAAATAGAACCAATGATAATTTTTTGTGACTATTAGCATACCCTTATTAATAGTAATATTAATAGTAATATGAATCTAACGAAACAATCATTAAATTTAGTTATGAAAAAATGAATCAATGTTCTGATCATGTAGACGGCAGTTCGTACATACGCATGAGTAACGTTCTCTTTTTTCAATGATCATTAAGGAAAGAAGGTAAGTTGAATTATATATTTAAATTATTATAATTATATCATATATACCATTTTAATTAGTCATATATAATTATATATGTAATTCTTATGATGAAAAATGAATCGTATCGTATTGAGGAGGCGATAGTCCACACGTTCACGATTGACGTTGTCACATTTAAGTGTGTGAAAGGGTAATAAAGAAAATGATATATATATATATATATATATTTAATTATTTCATGAATGTAATATATATGATTATTTCTGTCTCGTTTGTTAAATTATAATAATTCTTTATATGTTCCATTTATAGTGTGAACGAATCACATTACATTGAGGGAGTGGTAGTACACACTTCCACAAATTTTGTTATCATTTTTTCAAAAAATGTCAACTATAAGGATATGTGTTTTAAAATAATAAAATAAGATTAAATACATAATAAATATCATATATAAGATATATGAATAGAGTTGTTATTTTAATTACCACAAATAGAGGAGGTAAAGGATGAATGAAAAATCATTGTTTCATGAGTAGGTAGTTCACTTTTCACATAAATAGTTCAATTGTTTCCAACTAGATGGATGTTGGGGTAATTTTAGGTCTAAGGATTATCATAAAAATTAGTAGTATATTTAGTATACATTAGATATAATATTAACGTAGAATAAGAATATTTGAGTAAGTATATAAGTAATTAAATGAAAAGTGATTGTAGGAAAGCATTAACATATAAATTGGGTAACTCCTTTTAGTTTATACCAACATGCTTACGAGGAAGCTATTATACCCAATGTGAGGATTCATGACTAATGGTATGGATATTTGGAATCTAATTTTGTATATATTGGATGAACTTATTTTTTTTATTGGAGTGATGAATGAGGTAAATTAGTGGCCTTTTATAATGGAGGAGTGACACTATTGTAATATTTTCAAACAGGAATTCTTCCCTTATATTTTCAGGCGGAATGTAGATCTAATAATAGAAACAATTAAATATAAGATATTATAGGATCTTTATATGGTCATTTAATTTCTATTGGAAAAATTTATAAATCTTTTTTGCCTTTATGGTTATGGATCAGTTCCTTATTATGATTTATTTAATCTAAATCATTGTAATTAATTTTAATCACATTCACTAATAATTTTTTTCAATAACAAATATCATATTTTTATATATTATAAATTTTTATTATATATTTATTAATTTCTTTTTTCCAAATACCTATATTATAATTGGTAGATATTAATTTAAAATTTATTGTGCAGGCGTGAAGAAAGTGGGTATTTTAAATGTAAAAATATATGTATGCTTTCATTTTTTTTATAATAAATTTCAAAGTGAAATTTATTAAAATGATATAAATTTTACTAATTTTTTAAATTAATGTCTAAATAAACTTTGAAAAAAAATTGATTTATAATTTAACCATATTAATAAATTCGCTGAAAAACTAGTTTTGAACTAAAATTCATTATTTTGAACTATTCATCATAAAATCATATGATTCACAAAAATATAAACAAATAACCCTCTACTAATAAATATTTATGTATATATATATTATTTTAATTTTTTACATGCAAAATCAATTAATTCTTCAAAATTTTGGTTTAATATGGCTTCTCAATTAAAAGGTGTTAAAATCGCCATTAAAAAAATATGTGTTTTTTTAAAAAATTGATTTTGTTCTTATATTATGACTATCAAATAAATTGTAGTAATATAAAAAATAATTTATCTAATATATTAAATATATTAAATTAATATCTCTAACTAATAATAATAAAAAAATTTATCAAGAAAAACCTCCTTTGGAAGAATAAAAATAATTATATTTCTTTTATATTGAATTAGTTTTTTTCATTTATCATTAATTGGTAACCAATGAATTCTAGTTATATTTATATAAACCATTAAAAGTATAATATTGTTATTAATATTAATAAACTTTATTATAACAACTATGTTATATCATATTATATTAAATAAAACTATTTTAATAATACATTGTTATTTTGTGAAATTCGGTCATGCCTGTAATGCATGCTGTCGACAAATGTATTTATTTTAAGATATACAATATAACATAGTGTTACATGAATTAATTACTATATAATATATTATATTTATATAATATTGTAATATATTGTGTTAATTTCTTCCATTTCTATACACGGTGTTGCGTGTCATAAACATTATTGAATATGAAGTTGTGCTTAAGAATTTTTGGGTGTTACAATATAAAGAAAATATGAATATTTATTGTCTAAGGGGAATGCTCAATAATAGAATTAAAATATTTTTAGGGGTAATATTTTTTCATATAACATTGATAATGGTACAAATAAATTATAAAATGATGGTGTTTTGGGGAATAACATTTTGAAGCATAGTTAAAAGTTTACGAATCCACTTAAATGATTGTGTTTTTTATGTATTAGAAATCCACAAACATGAATTATATATATTTCTTTTTTATTTAATGTTTTTCACAAATAAATTTAAATCATATGATGAATGATGATGACGTCCTTGAAAAAGTTTTAATAGCACCCTTATATTTTATGGAAAATCATGATTAATGGAAAGATAACCCTTAATATATTACTAATGTTGAGATAATGATATTAGGATAAATAGATTATTTATAGTGGTAAAATAAATTTTATAGTACTTAATTCCTTGGAATTGATTAATGATTAGTGGAATAATAGTATATATTATTTTTGATAAATTTTATAGAATTATTTTATATGTGGAATATATTCAAGAATATCTGGTTTTATTCACATAATGTGGATGTATGTGTGTTTTAAATAATTATTTATTATAATACCTAGGAATACATAAGTCTATTCCTTGTTGAAATTTGGTGTTTGAAGTGTTCTTGGAGGTCAAGGCGGATTATCCCCAACACTTCCAAATTTCTCATTCGGTGGACAGTGTTTCCAGTATTGTGAAAAGTGTCATCAGTGAGACACATTTGAACAGTGTCATCAATGAGGAATATATGAACAATTTCAATTGTGAGAGATATTTGAGTAGTGTCATCAGTGAAACACATGTGACTAGTTTCATCAGTGAGATAGATGTGAACAGTGTCATTAGTAAGACAGATATTACTGTCATCAGTGTGATAGATGCTAATAGTGTCATCGGTGAGACATACATGAACAATGTCATCAGCGAGTCAGATGTGAACAGTTTCATCAGTGAGATAGAGGTGAATAATGACTTGGGTGATACATATGTAAATATTTTAATCGATGAGACAAAGGTGAACAGTTTCATCAAGGAGACACATGTGTACATTTCCCACAGTGAGTCATTTTTATTATCAGCGTCGATGATTCATTTGTACTTTCGACATCGGTGATTCATTTGTATTTTTAGAATCAGTGAGTCATTTGTACTATCAGTGTCACTGAGTCTTTTGTACAAACAGTTATGGTGATTTATTTTCATGGTCAGTGTCGGTGAGTCATATTTAATGTCGGATTTGGTAGGTGTATATGATTCCATCCATCGGTAGGTGTAAAAGGTTTCCAGTTGTTGGTAGGTGTATTGTGTTTCTAGTATCCAACAGTTTCACTCCTTTAGAGTTTTATTTGACGTAAAACTCATTCATGGATTCGTTTTTAAGGGATTTAAGTCTCATTCAAACCACATAACTCATAAATTAACATTCCTAAGGCTTAGGATGATTTTACATGGTCAAACAATATTGTTTAATGTGATCCTATATTAATGGAAAATATAATGTTTCTTAATCCACTACTCAATTATGTATTCCAATGAAATGATATGTCATCCTTCCTTGTTCTTCCATTCTGTTCCTTAGCGTGGAAGCTCGATCCTCTCCTTATTCCCATTGGAGTGGTTTGATCAAACGTTAATTCTTAGACGATTTCTCATTTATGTTTCTTCCTCCAGGATGTGCTCCCTTCTGTTTTGGTACAATCAGTAAGTGTCAAGAAGTCATTGATAAAAGTTATGATTTACCTCTATTCTTACATTTTCTTCAATCATTATTCTATCATTTCTCTTTTCCATGTTATGGTATGTGATATCCATGCTTATAATTGTGTTTTCTGGTGTGTCAGTTGGTGTGGTCATGTTGCAGTGTCCTTAGGTGGATGTAGTTGTCATGGGGGAGGGGATTTTAATCCATTGTGTGTATTGTTCTTGTATAAATAAAGTCAAAAAACTTTTGAGTTATGGGATTCATTTCTTCTCTATATTCTATTATGAGAAATCGTAATGTTAGCATGAATTATCCCACTGGATAACAAAGGGATTAACAAAATAAATATTGAAATCGACAAAATAAATTGATATCGATCCTATGTTGTTACCTCTTATTTTTTGAGATAGTATTATATATATTTATATATTCTTTATCATGTCATTCTTGGTGTAAATTAGTATTAATTATAATTATTTTTCAAATATAAAGAGGAATGTAACTGGATCTGTTTATTGTTTTTGTTGTAATTTGAGGTTTATCAAACTAATGATGTAATCATGTTTAATTATTTTTTATATATTACTATTTATGTTTCTCATATTTTGGATCCTATATATAACAAATTGGTTGATTATAGTTGGATAAAAAACCCAATAGTATGATAAAAAGATAATTCCTAGAAGGGTTCTAAGTTTCCCTCTTACTTTTAACGTCCAAGAGCCTTATGTTTGGAGCCTTGATTAATCATTATGAATTGAGGATGGATGCCTTATTTAAGGTTCTAGATACCATTTGATATGATGTTTTTTTCTTGTACTTGTGATGTTTTACGATCCTCGTTGGATTTTGTGAGATTTGGGGGTAGGGAGGACCATTGGTTGTGAAATTAGTTCATTCCAACATTGGAAAGATGCAACGGTTTATGCTTGTGTGTGTCAGGGAGGAAACCAGAGATAATGAAATGAGTGGATGTGAATATTGGATTCTTTCTATATCTTATTAGTTATTTATCTGATTTACGTTCCATATTTCTCATGGTAGATGGTCTTGGTTACCCTCCATCGAGAAGGCACGAAGACGTGTGGGGTATACCACGTGATTTCCTTGTATATCGTCTCAAGGGAGTATGAGTATATGCTTCTTCAATAGATGTCATATACTTGATAGGTAGTTCATATAGACACCGGGTTGGGCACCCCTCTATTTATTAGCTCATAGTGTTTTTCTACAATGATTGAAAATATGTTTATGTAATAATTCTATAAATAAATGATTGAATAAATGATGTTAACCCATGGTCTTAGAGCTAGTTGGGATGAAATTCAGAGGTAATATTTTTGAGAAGCTGTGGAATTGGTTTGGTTATGCCTAGAGGGCATGAAGAATTTGTGTGATGGTAATGAAATAAAATTTGGAATTTTTAAGGGATAATTAACGTTTAAAGAATTATTTAATTTAAACTGTTGCTAATGAAAAGGGAATTATGTAATGTAATAAATATATTTAAATGGCTGTGTGCTTATATGATATATTGTCTTAGTAGTGGAAGATGGGAGTCTGAGAGTCATTAGATGAAGTTGAGTCAAATACTATGTTATGCCCATAGTGTTTTTGAGCTACATTATATTCTATAATTTTATTTTTTATATACACTAACCCACGACTTCAGTTACCGAATCTAACACCCCAAGGATTCTGAGCCATGGGGGTGTGTTCAACACCATTCATGTGGGTGGATGGATGGTTGTCGACTCCCTTTGGCCATTCTATCTTCTCATGGGAGTTACTTATTATAGTGGGAACAATGGATAGTTTTACCCATATAGGTGTGTAGAGTGTAGTATTGGATTGTGATTATTCACACAAATATATTATAGATATAGTTTTCTATGGGATACTATAGGTGTAACATGTATAGGTCATGATGGCTTAAGGATTCATACACTGTGTTTGTGCTACAATGCATTGAGGCTTAATGCCTGACATATGATACACAACATATGAGATGTGGAGGCTCCTATAAAATTCCATGTTAATTTTTTTATGGGGATTTAGTGGTTGTGCTACAGGAGATGCATGTTGTGGTGATTTTTCTAGGTGTCTTCATGCAAAGCCTTTTTGGAAAGAGGTTCTTAGGACGTGCAATATTATAACCAAGCAAAAAACCAATGGGGAAGTGGTAGTAGGGTACCCTTGGTATTATTTATTGTAATATACACTCTTTTATGTGATAAATGGTGAGAATATCCATGGTGAGGATGGGAACCTAGTGTAACGGTTTTTGTGATGAGTTAGTTTCACATGTTGCTCACTCTTCTCTAGCATGATTTCTTTACATTTTCATGGGATGATCAATTAAGGATCCTTTTGAGTGTACTATTATACTCACCCTATGTATATACAATCTATTATTCATGTAACATGGAGTAGGTTGCCGATCAAGATGGTTACTTCAACCTTGGGGATACATGAGCATTCCGGGCATCGTGGTTGCTGATGTTTTTTCTTTCTTTTGGGACTTGCAGTTTTCTATAACATTTGTAGTTTTTTTAGGACATTAAATAAGCATGCATGGGTTTTATTTTATATTGTAGTACGAGTTGTAGTTGGTTTATGTCTTTCTTATCTCTCTCTATCAAATGTGTTCACCAAGAGGGTAATGCCTCCCTTTTTTTGTTTGATATGCCCTCATTGCCGGTTTCCAACCCATGGCCTACTAGAGGCTGGACTCGATGGGTCACTATCTCCATTCTCACTTTGCATACCATATAAGGTTAAACCTTGTTGGTGTGGGGTCTCGACTGAGTGGTATCAATGGTATGGTTGAGGGATAGGATGAAAATTGGTGTTAGGCATAGGTGAGTTTTTTGGGTTTGGTAGGGAATCAGTGTCTGTTATGTATAGAAACAGTTGTAGACAGTAGAGACTAGCTGAGACATAGGAGTGTCAGGACCCTTGTGGTTTGATGCAATGACTTTTAAGATTACTGTTCCTACTAAACAAGTTGATACTAGTTGTTTCTAGGAATAGATCAGGCATCAATATTCTTTGAATATGTTTTCTAATGAGCTGAACTTGGGATAGGTTTACCTAACATGAATAAATGAAAAAAAGTAATTAATTATTGTTGAGTCTTCTATATTCCCGGTTAAGAATCTCTAACAATTTTTTATTTTATAGGTATCGCTCTAGGATGACCTCCTCATCAAGTTTTCATTTAAGTCTCACAGTATGTTGTGCCAACATAACACTTCAGGGTAGAGGATGACGATGAAGAAATAGGGAGGAGGACACTCGAAGCGTTTCTACTACAGATTATGCATATGTTTCAGGGATCCATTTCATATGAAGAAAAAAACTGGTCAGAGGAGGTTGATATAGACTTCAATTTGATCCTTTCTTGGATGTATAACTAGGTGACTTGGGTTGTGATGATGTAGTGTGGGGTAGTGAGTAAGTGGTGGTTATTGTTTCTCGGGCACCATGAGGGGTCAGTGATTTCATGGGAGGAGTTCTAAGTCATTTTCAAAGTCGATTTTCATTCTTCAACCATGATGGAGTCTTGTATCTAGAAGATACCTACACATCTACATCGGAGATATAATTATTGAGAGTTTGGAATATGCTTAAAAATCCTTTTATGATATGATTTAGACATGTTTCGTGATGATGTGGCTAGGTGAAGGACCCCAGAACACCTTAAGATTGAAGGGGTGAATCAAGGAGTCATCTTTTTCTTTTAAATTTATGGTTATGGTTCCCATGTTGGTAGGAACCTATTAATCATGCCTAATGAGTTAGTGTAGAAAATAAACAATCACATGAAAAGAAATGAACAACAATTTTATTATGTTCACCAACAAATTCTACATTCAAAGAGCATATGATGATAGTGTGTCTGTCCTACCAAAAACCACAAATCATCAGAAGTTGTGGATTAAAAGTGTTTATCATAGCCACTCTATTCCAGTCACAGTACAATTACAAGGTTTTAGGGATATCACACTACGTCCCTTAAATCACTTTCGTTGACTCCCATTTGCTCACTGTGTTTGAAGAATCGTCAATCATTTTACCAACATGAAGGTTTATTCATTGGTATAGATGTAAATCATGCATTCTCAACCATAAAATAATGCTTTATTGAGTTACATTTATCACCCAAAAATTTAATTTATTTTTTTGTATACTTATATGTTATGAAACCTAATTTTTTTTAAATGATTTGGTCAAATTGTAGGCTTCCTTGGGTGTTCTGCGTACTGTGTTCCGGGTATGGTGCACATACCACCTACTCATTGTACCAATACCTTTTCTGTGTACCACCCATCTCCTCAGCTAGCTGCCCTACAACGCGTTTTGTATACTTCTACATACATCTCTGCTACTCCGCATACCACCCTACAGTGTGTGCTGGCTTGAACCGTCATATACTGCGAGTGCTTCATCCTTGTACTGTAGTTTCTTCTGTGGAAAATTATCCATAGGTGGATGGTTCTCTCTACGTACTGTCTACTCCTCTTCCTACCACATCAAACATTACTTGATTTTATCCCAAAATTTTAATATCTAATCCCATCTTTTAACAAATTGGATTACTATTTCTTAAATAGAAACGTAACTCCGAAAATTTTGAAAATCATATTTTACCAAATTTTTAATGTGGGACAATTTTCATTGTATATTGAACTCTTTATGGGTATAGTTAGACTCTACTTCATACCACTCCTATTTTACAAATCACCTCAATCCCACCAACATTCTGCACTCAGCGTACTTCATTCCTTCACTATGTACTATAACTGGAAATTGTTTTCCAATTCATCATTCAGCCTTCCGCATATTGCATGCCTTCACCGCGCACTATTGTTGTGAATTGATTTCTATTTTTAACACCACTCCATGAACCACTCTGAACACCACTGTGTGCACTGCTCCACACACTGCTATGCGCATCTCTCCAAACACCACTATGTTCCTCGCTCCACGCACTGCTCCATGAACCACTCTGTGTCCTGTTCCCACTGCCTAAAATGCAGTTGTGAACCAGTCATGTAACATGGTACGCGGTCTATATTATGTGGTATGAGGTTCCTTTTTTTTCTAATTTTTATTTACTCTTCACATACCATTAACTCCTATCTAAAAAAGCTATGTTTTCAAACCCCAAACTCTGAATTTTGAAGCTCAAAAATATAAAAAATAATGGGAATTTGGGCCATGTTAAATACTTATTTTGGCCTCAAACGTATGACCTCATTCCCTGAAAACTCACTAGTCAACCATGTGATGTTTTATCACCAAAAAAGAACAAAATATATTATTAGAAACAAATATCCTTGGTTCTAACACTAGAGAGAGGCATTTCGACGAGCCGTTGCATCCATAGATCTTGTACAAGGTCACTCAATTTTTTATGAAGACATATATTGAGGTGTTATCTTGGGAATTGATAATCAAGAGGATGTTAGGTAGAAATGGATCTTCATGAGAGGTAAGTCATCAGAATTCTTCACAAAGTAGATTAGTGATCTGAGGATCTCGGTTTTCAAGGAAAACGAGTTTCTTTATGGTCAGTGGTAGGTCCCAACCCTCAACATCTCATTTCTCCAGGGGTGGCGGCTCTATGTAATATTCCATGGGATTAGGTTGGTGTGTTTCTTGTGGAGTACAAGGTCATCAATAGGGAGAGTTCTAGACCTTTTAGATTGCCCATTATAAACCATTTTTCCTGCTCTAGGTTCTTCTGTTGACGTAGTCCTAACCGAGGTAGTAGTTGTAGGTTGCACTAAGTTTGTATCAGTAAAGAGAATATTTGACAAGAATTCGATATCCACTTGATGCTCCCCATCCTCGGAGATTAAAGAACGAACATAGTTGTGGTAATAATCATGGTCAAAGAGTCCATAAAGAAGGTTATTTTAAACTTCATGATATAGTGTTTATAGCGATTGGTGAGCCCTAAATTGGTCAAGGTTCCCTCTACATGTTTACTAAATTGGTGTTATCCTTGATTTTTTAAGGAGGGGACACATCTTTCATATCATTTCCCTTTTTCATGCTTTGATACATGAGGTAGAGAGGCTTCCAGTGCCCATGGAATTGACTACACAATTTGGAGGTCGAGCTGACTTGTTTGATGTTTGTAGAGACTGTGAGCTAGTTGTGGGGCATCACCACTCTTTGGGAGATTTTCTATGTATATAGATATAACCATATGATTTCATCCTCGTCGTAGATTTTTTATATTCAGTGAAAAAAATCATCGATTTCTTTTTACTGCATCTGGTGTTCTTAAATGCTAATGGAGAGTCGATACTATTTGTTGCTGAGTAAGAACCTCCAATGGGTTGGAGGATTGTTCCCTCCATTTCATCCTTGATGGATGATCTCATTCCGAGTACATTAGAGGTTCAATATTCAGTATTTCTCATGGTTGTAGAAGAGCACCCTAATGTCATTCAAGAAGAGGTCGTAGTATTACCCCTCGACGAGAGATTGAGTTTAGGATCAAGCTATAGCTAATAGCATCTCCTATATTTATGTTTCTATATAGGATGACCCATTATGAGATACAAGAGCTATGTGTATAGATTGATTGTCTGTAATAGTGTGGTTTTGTTTAGCCAAGTGTGTCACTATGGGGTGCACCAGTTTTGTTCGTGAAGAATATGGACAACAATTTGCAGTTGGGTATCAATTATCGTCTCATAACCAAATCAAATGTAAAGAATTTCTAACCTCTTCCCAAGATGGATAATTTATTTGACCAAATGAATGGTGAAAATTGGTTCTCTAATATTGACGTGTCGTTAGGATATCATCATATCCATGGAAAGGATGAGGATATCCTGAATACTGTATTCCATTGTCTTCATGGGCACTACATTTTTGTTGTAGTGTTGTTCAGCATGATGAATTATCTAGTAATGTTAATAGGATTGATGAATTCAACATTCCATGAGTTACTAGGAATGTTCATGGTTTTTTTCATCAATGACTTCTTTGTGTACACCACATCTAACAATTATAATGCGGAGTATCTCCATTTCATTTTGGGAGTTCTTCAAAACAATAGATACTTCGGATATTTTTTATGTGTGATTTTTGGGATTGATAATTTTATTTCATGGAAAATTTTGTAACCTAATAGGGATTAATTGTGGAACTGTTGAAGAAAGAAGCAATTTTGTCTTGTGATTCCCCTAAGAAAGTGGCATAGGTTTGATGATTCCATTGTCCTTCAGGATAAAAGAAGAGGTTCATAGCCAATTTATCTCGGGTTGAAACTACTCAAACAACATTGAACAAGAAGGATTAAGAGTTATTTTATAATGATCAGTTTTAGGCAGCATTTGAGTATCCGAAAGAGAACTTTCTATGTTCTTCAATTCATTGTTTGTCAGTATAGGGAGATCGCTTTGTTATTTTCATTGATTCATCACATCAGGGGTTAGGTTCTATTATGATGCAGAAAAGATCAATCATTTCATATGTGTCCCAATAGTTGTGTCACCAATAATGTAATTATTCCACCATTGATCATGAGTGGGCAGCGGTGGTGTTTTCTCTAAATGTGTGGAGACGTTACCTTATTGGAGAGCGCTTTGTTATTTTCATCGATCATAAGAGCCTAAGGTATGTTATCTACTTGCAGGACTGAAACATGAATCCATTTTGGTGGATTTATTTCATAAATAAATATGGCTTAAAAATATCATATACACCTCGAAAGGGGAATGTTGTAGCAGAGGCACTGAGCAAGAAGTCACATAGTGATACAGTGTGTCAATCTGGTGATTCCTGAATAGTAATAAAAGAAAAAACAGTATTGTATGTTGATATTGTAGAAGATAGAGGGTATAAAAGGTATATTTCAGATGAAATTTTAGTCATCTATGTATTATAAGGTGGAAGAGTCCCAATTTTGTGATCTAGAGGTGGAGGTCTTGAGAGACCGAGTTGTTTGTAACGAGGTCCTTGATGGTTGGTTTGAGTATGAACAACACTGAGTGATGTATCAAGGAATTATTTTTGTTCATTTGGTGATTAGTATGAAATTTTTCAGAGGGTTACATACTTAACAATTAGTGGTCCATTACAGCATGACAAATATGTAACGAGCCTTGAGGAGTACATTTGGGTGCCCTGGAATGAAGCATTCTATTGATGAGTTTTTTTCTTGATGTTTGGTCTACCATAAGGTGAATACCGAGCACCATGCCCCTGGGGGTTTTCTCCATCCACTAGATAATCTTTATTAGATGTGGCAGCACATCTAATTGGACATTTTTACTTGTTTACCTTGACCTCTGGGAGGTCGTGATACAGTTTGGGAGGCAGTGAATCGATTAATGAAATCATCCCACTTTATAGAAATCAAGGATTAGAGCTTAGTGGAGGTTCTGTCGAGGCAGTAACTGTAGGAGGTTTGGAGACTCCACAGAGTTTTGGGTATGATCATTTTCAATTGACATAATCATTTTACCTCTAGGGTGTAGAGAGGCCTCCATAATGCATTTGATTCTCAACTATTCTTTAGTGCTTCCTTTCATCCACTAACAGACTGCCAAACATAGTAGACTATCTAGACTTTTTAAGACATGTTTCAGTCTTGTGTCGTTGAATTAGATGTTCATAGAAGATGAACATACCATTGTTTTAGTTTTCCTACAAAAATAGTTTCCACTCCCCCATCAGTATGGTTCTATTTGAGTACGTTTATTGTCACAATCCATCCCCTAGGGCATGTGCCATGACTACCCCATACCCACCTTCCATAGGCCATGGGTTAGCGACTAGAAACAAAATGTTGTTTCCCTAAAATGGGAAGGCATTGCCTCAAAACCTGTACACACACAGTCATGGAACACTATTCACATGTAAATAAAAATGGAAGAAGAAGTGTAAAACCACCAATGAGTGTAGTAATAAGTATTGAAATTAAAAGGGGAAAGAATAAAATCCCAACAGAAAAGGAAAAACAACAAAAAGGTAAATCACCTCCTGAGTTCATTTTCCAAGGATCCTACCTAAAGGGTAAGTACATCTCATCACTAATGCTCTCCACATCAATAGGTCACCTCCATACGCCATCTACCAATCACCTCCGAGCACCGTCTAGCCACGACTCCTCATGACTCAGTCAAGCTATCTATCATCTACACAATACACAAAAAGGAGTGGGCAAAGCCCATGAATGGGTGAGTATAACAATACCCAGTAGTGACCCTGATACCCCTAATGATATCTCATAATTCCACAAAGTAAAATTCAAATAAAATGATCTAAATCACAATGATAAAAAGAAAATTACAGCTCACACAATGTATAACAGAATTATAAAAGTACATATTTTTAGTCATAAAGATATATCATCTAATTCAGTATAGAGGATCAACTGCTAAACCACACAGATCGGTATGCACTGACCAACATATGATTACATAGTGCTGACCCACATAGGATGATAATGCGCTGACCCAAAAAAGGATCGCAGAGCGCTAACCCACAAAAGATCCATATGCACTCACTCACACAGGATCGATTAGTTCTAACCCTCGTAGGATCTGACCCACATAGTATCGAAATTTAGTAAACCTCATAAGATCAACCATCATTCTCCACCTCATAGTTGACCACTGGATTCCCGCTCAAATCATGATTGATTCTAGGTTGATCCACTCCATAAGCCATCATTTGTATCTCAACCAGCACAACTTCTAACAGATAAGTAACATAATGATCTTCAATGACAAAAGGATTCTAACGCATCAAAAAACAGGTCAATGAGATGCCAGATATGTGAGTTGAATACATTTTTTCTGCTGAGGGCTCATTCAGATTCGGGGTCAATCCAAGCCAGTCATTCCCCAATATTCTCCAAAATTCAATTGGAGTATCAAGAAATTTCCTCTACATCTTAATGTTTCTGGTGCTAAAAACGGTTTATCACATGGATGTTCGGTTTAATAGATACACCCATTTAAGTGTAACCGGGACAAAAAGGGTTAGGGTCCACTCCGACCCGGTCAGGCTAACCCGGTCAGACCGAACAGACCCAGTTATGTCGACCCGGCCCGATGGGGCAGAGATTGGCTAGGTACTGTTGGGGATGGTCTTGACCACTGGGATGAGGATTTGGCATGGTCACCTGGTGGGGCATGGCCCGCTGGGCGGAAAAACCGCTTGGACCATTGTCCGGGCATGGGGGTCTGCTCCCCTCTCAAATGGACATGCCATTCGGGTCATCAAGTAGTGTCATTGGATGGTGTTGCACTACCTGGACGGTCCGCATGGATCAGCCTGCAACGGAATCATGTGTGTTGGTCCACCCTCTGTCGCTGCTCGAAGCTGCAACCTACCTCCATTGAACATCACTACAGTGTGCCGCCATAACACATCACCCTGCTTGGATGTGGCTAGCACTGGCCAGCTGTCACTTATCTGTCAAATGTACTTCGAGTGTCGACATCCCTTCATGGTCTTCGAGAGACGACTTCCCCCTCCCTTCGTTGCTGGTTCCACCACGTAGGTGAAGCCTTCACGTGACACCACATAGGTGAATCCTTCACAGGCCACTAATGAATCGTCAGAGGTACGTTTTTATTCTTGTCAGCACCTATGGGACACCTGAGGTAGTGCCTATGCTACGCGGAACTCAGTTCCACCATGCCACCACATCTTTCAGTCTCACACATAGAACACAACCAACACCGAGACTGTTGGAGGGCCCGAGCCTTTTTCATTCGTCCTGTGCCCTCAGTGTTAGCATTACAACATGGAAAGGGTTCAAGATCATCAAAGGAAATAGAAAATTTAACTCTTAAAACAACACCCCTACCTCGTGCTCATTGAATGTCACTACGAGAGAGGAAGGATGATCCACATCTGAGGGTGTTATGGATGAATGATATGGACCACGCCCTTCATCGCTTGTTTTCAAATCCTCAACGATCATCGATCCCTCGTTAAAGGTTGGTGGAAGTTTACACGACACATTTTCAGTGGTTTCCCTATTGAGTGAAAAAAACCAATGACTAAAAATCCTTTAAATGGATTAATGAAAAGATCAATGCACAAAAAAATTAATGAGGTTCATTAATGTATTGAATTAATGACCCTATTAATTCACCAAATGGTGAGGACACCCAACCATGTGTAACCGGCCATTTAATGGTCAGACAACCTAGTTTTCCCACCACCATAGCTCAACAACTACAATAATTAAATAAAATAACTCGTTTATTTATTTTATTACATTTTTTTTTAATGTTCAAAAATAAACTTTTTCATCTGCCCCTTTCTGTTTGATGTTATGCTTTCCTTAAGTGAATCTTGGTGTTGCATATTCAATAGTCCCTCAGATTTTTTATCCGAGCACCAGTTCAAAAGATATAATTCGCAACCATCACATTTATTGTACATTAAAAAATGTTGAAAATTTTGTTTCATAAATTCTAGGCCTCATAGTCATGTGCCGTCAATTTTCACCAACTTGAAATAATAACAAATATTTAAAAAAATTATATAGAAAAAATCTGGTCTTTTCATTCTCCCCACTGTAGGGATTTTCATTCTTGAAAGCTACAAGAAAACAAGGTAAACAAATGGGGGTACTAAGAACATATCTAATACTCCCACTCCTAAGTGATCTCCTGAGATTCTCATGATTCCACAGAACTCACTCAAGAGGAATAGACCACCCATAATGGACCCGCTCCTATCTATCCATTATATCCACCGGTAACTCCATGAACGTTTCTCCATCGTTAATGTCCATATCACCCCATTCGATAATGTGTGATGGATCATGCACATACCTCATCGTCTACGACACATGGAAATGATTATGTTACTGTTGTATATGTGGAAGAATAGATAGAAAACACACCACCTCGCCTACTCTAATGATGATCTAGAATGGTCTGATGATTTTTGAGATATCTTGTTGCCTAGGCCAAATCTCTGCAATTATCATTGGGGTGAGACCCATTGAAAGACATGAAATCCCTTCTAAAACTCCAAGGGTCTTTATTTACTCTCTACATAATACTTCTATGAGCTCTGTGCAGTCTTCATCTTCTCTGGGATGATCTTTACCTTCTCAGTTGTAGCCCATACCATCTTTGAACCCATAAGTGCTGACTCCCCTTAGTTTGTCCTACATAGAGTGGATATGAATGTTCGTCTATAAAATGCCTCAAACAACACCCTACCGATGGTGGAGTGATCATAGTTATTTTATGTGAGCCCAACCAATTTCACGTGGTCCTCCCAACTATAGCCAAAATCAGTGACGCAAGCCTGGAGCATGTCCTCAAGTGTCAGTATAGTTCACTCAGTCTGAACATCTGTCAGAGGATAAAAGGTGGTGCTCAAGTGTAGCTGAATCTTGAATGATTCCTACAATCCCATCCACAATAGAGATGTAAAAAGAGCGTCAAGATCTGAAACTATCATTGATGGAACCCTATGAAGATGTATAATCTCTTATACATAGCGGTTTCCCAAGCCCTCTAAAGATCCCAACTTTTGGATGGGTAGGATGTGGGCCAACTTGGTTAGTCGTTCAACGATAACCCAGATGGAACCATGTCCCCTGTACATATGAGGTAGCCCTTTCATGAATTCCATGTAGATACCTTCCCACTTCCTCTCTATCACCTCGAGTGGCTGAGTCAAGCCTAATGGAACCTGGTGCTCAGCCTTCAGTTACTAACAAGTGTGGCACTGTGAAACATACTCTACCACTACATTCTTCATCCCTAACCACTAGTACTGACACTGGAGGTCCTGGAACATCTTCACCACACCAGGATATAACACCAAAGGGGATGTGTTTAACTCCCTCAACACCTCTTATAGTAGCATCTCTGTTACAATGGAGTGTCCTTTGAAAAGGATGGTGTGCTCCCAACATTTAGAAAATCCTTTAGTAGCCCATACTGAGCATATCTGAGCACGTCAGGCCTCACATTCATCATACCTATGCTGTGACTCCCTAACTCACTAAAGGAGTAGTGGAGTAAATATCATGGATCAGAGGTATGATTATCCATCGCTAGGCATGAAGGATGTCTACAATGCAACTAGTTGCTCTGTCCCCTAACTCAACTACTGTAAACCACACCTCCGGCTGAGTTCGTCTACCACCAAGCTTCCCTTCCAAGGAGTGTAGACTATCTCAAAGTCATAATACTATAGTAACTCCATCCATCATCTATGTCTCAGGATCAGGTCCTTCTGTGAGAACATATACATGAAATGCTTGTTATTAGATTAGTTGGAAAAATTATCACCCTTCATGTAGTGCCACCATACCACTAAGGAAAATTACACTACTACTTAGTCCAGGTCATGGGTAGCATAGTTCTGCTCATTCTTCCTTAGATTTCGTGATCCATAGGTGATCACCTCTTGTATCTACATCGAGACACATCCCAATATGGCCCTTGATGCATCGCAATAGACTACATACCCAACACCCACTTATTGTAGCCTTAATAAGAGGGATCTCATCAATCTATGCTTCAACTCCTAGAAACTTTTTTGCCACCTCTCGGTCTACAAGGAATACTATCCCTTCTTGTTCAAGGCTGACAAGGTTACTGCTACACTCGAAAAGTCATGTACAAATCATCGGTAGTACCGAGCAAATCCTAGGAAAATCCGCACATCAGTCACACTCCTAGGTGGCTCCCAAGAAGACACTACGTCTATCATCACCGGATCCATTGCATATCTAGCCTCCAAGATATCATTTACCAGAATGTGGACCTCCCATATAAAGAACTGGCACTTTGAGAGCTTACCATAAAGTTGGTGCTCTCCGAGTGTATCCAGAACTATCGACAGATGAGTAGTGTTCTCCACCGACATTATGTATACCTATATGTAATCAATGAAGGAAACTATGAAGCTGTCGAGGTAAAGAAACAAGATCCTATTCATTAGTCCCTTGAATACTACTGGAGCATTGGTCACACCGAGAGGCATCACCAAGAACTCGTAATGTCCATACTAAGATCTGAAGGTGGTATTCGGTATGTCCTCATCCCATACACTGAGCTGGTGATTGCTTGATCTGATGTCTATCTTTGAAAACTGCCATGATCCCTTCATCTAATTGAAGAGATCATCAAACCCTCAGTAAAGGATACTAGTTTTTCATGGTTACATGATTCAGGTGACGATAGTCAACAAAAATCCACAGACCCTCATATTCCTTCGTGGAGAACAATATAGGGGCTACCCATTGACAAACATTGGGATATATAAACCCCTTATATAGAAAGACCTCTAGTTATACTCTCACATCATGAGGACCTACGGGAGCCATCCGATATGATGTGGTAGATATCAGTGTTTTCTCGAGGTACAGGTTGATATAGAATTCTTCCTAACTACAAGGTGGTTGTCCTGGAACTTCATCATGAAAGACATCATCATACTAGTCCACCACTACAGGATAACCCATTCTCCACTCGTCATCTGCTCTGTGGGTAAGGCTATCCAACTGATAAGTGATTATCTAAACCCTCTGCCATGAAAGTCAATCAGGAGCTAAAAAGGTTCCTTTCTTACTGGTGAAGGAAAACCTAGTCCCATCATCATGGTTACACCAACCATTGCACCTAAAATAGTCAATTTGGGCATGAACCATGGATAACTAGTCCATACCCAAGAAGTCATCGTAATGACTCAACAGTGCTATTAGGAGCTCCCAATAGAAGCTCTCACCTCATAGAGTAATCTCAAACTACCATAACCAATGTGTAATTGTTGAATCCTATCCTATAAGAGTGTTTAATCATATGGATTCATCCAAAGACCCCATCAGAATCTCTGATCTCTGAATGAGAGCCATGAAAATAAAATATTGACATGCAACTGTGTCTATACGTACTAGAAAAATTGTTGAATATATGAAGATCAAAACATGAATTATCTTTTCAGTGTCGTATTTATAAGCCTCAGCTACATGAAGCTGAGATCACCCCTGTCAACATACTCAATAAGGGTGGGGTGGAACATCGCGAGGTAGTGACAGCCGAACCTTAAATCACTACCCACTACATGCTACACAGCCAGATCATCTTCCATACCCACCACTACGCGACCCTCCTTACTCGAATCTCTACCTCTGCCTTGGTAGTCCCTTGACCATCTCATAATCATCAGTATGGCTGGATAGGTAGTCATTGGCCATGTGACCCTTCTCGCCACATTTGATGTACAGTCTACTCCACTACTAAACCCCCTTTTATCTTTATCTCTGCACCTCTGACCCTACATCATGGGGTCATCCCAAATTTCTATCACTCTTAGACCTTTGGGACGTTTTCCAACTACCTACTAAAGATTACTCGACTACCTCTCATCTTATGGTGAATCTCACCATCGGGCCTGCGAAGCTAAGAAGATCTACACCAACAGTTCCCTCTCAAGCACCACATCCTATGTCAGGATATTGAATGATATCATTGATGGTATGATCTCCCATCGGAGACCCTGCTCAATGGTTTGGGCCTTGAATAAAGGGGCTCGGATATGTCGGTGGAGTAGCAAGAGGTTAGTGAATCTATCTTTGAACTAGGCCACTATCGGGCTGCCCTTTTGTATGATCAGCAGCTCCTAGATACACATAGATTGTAATGTTTCTGGTAGGAACTCTTCCATTGTATGAACTCGGATCTTCTATTCAGGTATGCCTTTCCATTTTCGGATGTTTTTGAGAAAAATGATGTTTTTGGAAATTTTTGAAGTACACACAGTGTACTTTATGAGTACATGCTCTGTACTCTTTTCCGGCTCGAAGATGTGTGATGGCTGGGCCTGGGACACACACACGGGGTGTAGAGGTGATGTGGAGGGCACTTAAAGTGGAGTACAGAAAAACCTAGTACATGTCGTGAACTCAAAAAGTACACGCCGTGTACTTTATTTTTTTCATTAAACGGACCGGGGACGTTCCTAATCAAGGAAAACGTCTTCTTCTTCGTCTTCTTCATCTGAGAGCACCAGGAATATGAGAATCTTCTTTGAGCCACTGTTCCTCCATCCGTTCTCTGAATCAATTATCGTTGATTGCATTGGAATCATAGAGGTGAGTTCTATCTTTTTATTTAGCCTTGTTTTATGATTCCTCCTCATTTTCAAGTTATCATGGGTTGAGCATTTTTTCATTTTTTCAGATGTTATCCATTCTAATGAGAATCAGTCATCTTGGTTCACGTATATCGATCTCCTTGCCACATGGTAGGTGGTTTGTGCCTTTCGATAGGAATTCTGTGAATATTGTGTGAAAATTCCACCTATTCCATTGAATGGGGAATTTTGGGTTTCCTTTTTTTTCACTGTTGTTTGATTTCTTTCTTGACTGCTTTAGTAGAGATCATAGCTTGTGAATTTGGATAATTTATACTGTTTTCGTGTTCCTTTCCTTTCATGTTTTCTTATTAGGATTTTTTCCAATTACCATGCGTACTTGTAGGATAGTGGGACTGTTATAATGTTATGATGGTGTGCCTTAGAATGATACCCAAGTAGTTCATGAGGTTTACTTTGGATGATATGCATGCACTGAGAGATTTTATTTCACATGGGACTGTGAGAACCTAGTGTAGTAGACCATAGAGAGAATGGATTTAATGGCTTCTCCAGAGTGTCTTTTAATACGATTCGAGACCACATGGGGAATTGACGATGAGTTCATCCTCAGAGAGTCTGTAGTTCCTCAACGTGGGACACAATGGGAATGAGATGTTTAGTGATTTCCCAGAGAGCCTTTAGTATGATACGAGACTATAAGGGGAATTCACAGTGAGTGATTCCATAGAAAGTCTACACTTAGTTGAACCGGAGGGGTCGGTACGTGTGTTTCTCCTAGAGGGTTTCTAGTAGTTGTAGGTTGAACCATAAGGGTTAGGATTTGAGACATTCCAAGAGGGTTACAAGTTTTATACTTGTCATTGGTTGTTTACTTGTGTACTTTATATGCTAGAACTGTGAATTTTAGCTTTTGTGTGCTTTTATGTTGTCTAATTCATGCACTTTTACTTGCCTTGTATTCATTGACTGTTAGGAAAATATATTTGGGTGATTTAATACTGGGATAGTATCTCACACCTAATTTGGGCCGGGATTTTGGGCCCAATTAGACTTTATTTTTGCAGGTATAGATATGGTCAAGCACCCTTCGACTTCCGGTACTTGTTTGCTTGGAGCTGGAGAGCAAGGAAACAAACTTAGGCTTGCGATGTTGCAGGAGTTGCTATTATTTTAGTACTTTGCTTTTACTTGTATATCAACACGTTTTTGTGTTTGTTATGTTCCTTAAATACTCGTACCTTCTGCATCATTATCATCATTACTATATAATCATTTCTCCCGCTGTTTGGTTTCAGTTGTTGTGTATTGTTTACTACTTCTACTATTTACTGTTAATTACTTTTCTTTGTATACCTTAACAAATGAGGGCATAGTTTCCCCAATAAATTACCAAGGCCCTCGCTGCTAGTCAACAGCCTCTGACATTTGGGGAAATGCGCTTGAGGTCATGTGGCGAACCTGGAACGGGGCACCTCTAGGTGGCTTTTGGAACCGGGACATTACAAAGTGGTGTCAGAGAAGTTCTTTCATCTCGATTTACTGTATGGAGCCTTTAGCCAGGGATAGGATGGATTAGGTACTTGGTGTTACACTTTTCTCGGGAGTAGCTAACCCGTGTACATGGAAAAGCCATACTACCACATTTATTTCTGTTTTATGGTTTTGAGATTTATGTTTGATAAGATTTCACCTAATGTGATTCACATGAATTGTGTTGTTATTGTTGTTTCTATTCTGGTTCTATTTCTATCGCAACCCGATGAGATGAGGTTATTCCATCTCATGCATCATATATAAATGTGGTATAAATCAAAATCCATGCATTTTTTTTCATGCCATCTTAGGTGCATTAGCAACTGCATGTTGTTGTGATATATCTTGTATAGACTATGCATGTTGTTGTGATAGATGTTTTGATAGAATCTCTACTATTTTTAGAATATTTTTTGTATCATACATTGCTTAGAAGGATGCCATGATTTGATTTTTGGGGAGTATATCACCTCAAAAATTGGAATTTGGAACCTTCTTTCTCTTTTTTAGTGTTTTCTGGGCTTCGGTGCAGTTTCAGAGCTACTGCCTGGAAAAACCCACGATACACGGCGTGTACTTTATTTATACATGCCATGTAGTTTTAAACCGTGTCTTTGACTGTGTGAGAAGAAACACGGGTTGTGAAAATCTCCAGGAACATGCAATTTATGGTAGGTACACGCCGTGTTGTAGTGAGCGTTTACCCAACCGTGTAACTAACAACACAGTTCGGGGAAGCTCGAGTAGAACACGCCATGTTGGATAGAAACACGCCCTATAGTCATGTTCCAGGTACCCGTCCATGTCATGAGAAACATGAGTCGGTGTTATCATCTTTCGTACATGTAGTTTTTGTTCGTAACACATCATGTAAGGGTCATCTGTGTACTTGGCCATGTCGCCAACAACACGGGTCGGGAAAAATCTTGAAGTACACGCTATGTTTTTTCGGAACACGCCATGTAGTCTCAGTCGTGTAGCTAGCAACACGGGTCGTTGAAACATGTATAATACATGCCATTTCAACTAGGTACATTCCAGTAGTCTCAGTTTAAGAAGACCATGTGGGTTATCCGAGCAAGGAGACACGGGTAGGGAAACAGAGTTATGTACACGCCGTGTAGATTTTATCCACGCCGTGTAGTCTTGTTTTATAAATCTTGTGTGTTTCCTTATCCTGTTTTCATTTTGTACTCCTTGGTTATTTGTCCTCATTTTCCTAATCTAAGGTATGTTTTGATATTTTAGATCTATGACTCTGAGACGTCCTCTGGTTCTACATCAGTTGTTAGGTAGTGATCAGACGCCAGATATGGCTGATCATGGACTTCCTACCGATCCTCCGGTCGGGCCAGCCCTGGCACTGGCTATCATACCAGTTGCAGGCACTGATGTGCAGTTCCGGGAAGGTTTTATGAGTATGATGTAGACCTTTCATGGAAAACCACCTCCTGCCACATCTATGGAAAACTTGACGTGGGTTTTCCAGCAGCATCATCCTCATACATTCCTGGGGGAAGGAGGACTTCAGGCTACAGAGTCAAGGCTGGAATCCAAGTTAACTATCTTCAAGAATTTGGAGACACCTCTAGAGAGGCAAGTCAAGATCACTACCTACATGCTCTGAGACTTCGCTAATAGTTGGTGGGATGTGATCTCACAGGCAGGTCATCAGCAGGTTATGGCATGGGAGAAGTTTTAGCATGTCTTTTTTAACTACGACCCGGAGCCCATGTGGGCCGACCGAGCCTGGGAGATCATGAGCTTAGAGTGGTGTACTCTTTCTTTTATGGAGTAATATTCTTGTTTCACCGAGCTGTAGTGTTACACACCCATCCGAGGTAGGGATGGGATGTTCTTAGCAAGTATGTTTGAAGATGGTCTCGGGTGGGAGATTCGCTCACAGGTGAATCTCATCTAGTTGACTTCCATCACTTCCATCATCAACCAGGAACTGATTTTTGAGTGCAATATCAGAGACTCCAGAGCTACGAGCCCGGGCAGTTCTGCTTCCAGAGCTATTTTTCCTCCAGATGATAGCAAGAAGTGCCATAGAGAGTCTACGTGTGGTGATCCGAGGAAACGAGATGCATCGTTAGGTAGCCAGGTGATATGCTACTAGTGTGTCCGATTAGGACACACGAGGCCGCAGTGCCAGAGAGACCCCGTGGAGTGACGATCTTGCGGTTAGATGGGTCACCTTCAGCGTTTCTTGTAGGTTTTATCACCACCATCTGGCGACGAGAGTTTTTCGATGACACCTCATTCAAGAGAAGAACCACTCGTTTCTCACCAGTCAGGGAACTGGAGTTCTTCTAGTCATTCGGGTTGAGGTGGAGGTTGAGGTAGTGGCGTTCAGCCACCGGTCATTCAGTGTCAGCGGGGAGGATTAGCTCAGAGTGGTCAGGCAGGGTCACAAGGCTGCGGGGCAGGCCAGACTTTTGTGGTGAAGCAGACCCTTCATGAGCAGGATCCCAGACCTTCTACAGTTCGAGGTACGATCTTAGTAGCCTCAGTTTTATCTTCAGATATTTTTGATACTGGTGTTACGCATAGCTTTATCTCATTTACTGTTGTGAATATCCTAGAGCTCAGTATAGTTTCTTATGCTAACTTGTTGACACTAGACACACCTTTGGGGACGAGAACATCTAGTGTACGTCAGTGTAGACAGTGCCCTCTTGAGGTTTCATGTATCGTTTCTTATGGGATCTCTATGTATTAGAGATGAAAGGGTATGATTTCATCCTCAAGATGGACTGGTTAGTTCCTTTCCATGCATTCGTCGACTGTTATCACCGTAGGGTGAGTTCTATCTCACTAGAGGGTGATTCTTATCTCCATAGAGGGGATTGGGATGTGCGGGTGAGTCGAGCATTACACGAGCATCATGGGATGTGAGGGGTGATGGATTAGATTGATAGTCTTTATCTAGATTATAAGGGGACTTTACAGTTGGACTTTTCTCCAACGGTGGATCATTTCAGAGTTGTCTTTCTAGAGGACTTTTCAGGTTTTCCTCCAGAGCATGAGGTAGACTTCTCTATTGAGCTCATGCCAAGAGAAGCATCCGTGTGAATTTCTCCATATAGGATGGCTACACCTGAGTTTCAGGAGCTCAAGAATTAGTTGGGGGAGTTAGAGGAAAAGGGTTTCATCCAACCCAGTACTTATCCTTGGGGTTCTCCTATCCTTTTTGGGAAGAAGGCAGAGGGTACTCTTAGGCTCTATGTGGATTATCGAAGTTGAACCAGTTGACGGTCAAGAACCTATATCCCTTTCCAATGATTGATGATCTCTTCGATCATCTTTAAGGATCCTGGGTGTTCTTGAAGATCGATTTGAGGTCTGGTTATCATCATTTTCATGTTAGACCATCCGATATACCTCTTACATCATTTAGGAGTAGGTATGACCTTTATAAGTTTATGGTTATGCCATTCGGTATCACGAATGCGCCAACAGTTTTCATGGCTCTGATGAACCAAGTGTTCCATCCTTACATGGATTCCTTCGTCGGGGTCTTCGTGGATGATATCTTAGTGTACTCTCACACTCGACACGACCATGCTACCCATCCTGGGATCATTTTGAGTACACTAAGAGAGCCTCAGCTTTATGCTAAACTCTCGAAGTGCCACTTTTGGATAGATTAGATTCACTTCTTGGGTCATGTCATCACAGAGGCAGGAGTATCTATGGACCCAGATAATGTGAGAGCTATAGTTTCCTGGGAGAAGCTGAAGAACATTTTTGAGGTACGGAGTATCCTATGGCTGACTGGATACTACAGACACTTCATTCAGGACTTTTCACACCTAGAAGCATCTTTGACGGGTCTGACCAAGAAGGGGGAAAAGTTCTTATGGTCAGATTCTTGTGAGTTAACCTTTCAAGAGCTGAAGAGAAGGATAATGCGAGCACCTATACTAGTCTTTCTATAACCAGGAAAGAGCTAATCTTTTTATTATGATGCTTCAGGTATCGAGCTAGAAGATGTGCTTATGCGGGGAGATGGAGTCGTTTCCTACGGGTCTCAGTAGTTGAGGCCACATGAGAGGACTACCCAATGCACGAGCTGGAGTTGGCAGCTTTTGTTCATGCCTTGCAATATTGGAGAAATTACCTTCTGGGAGAGCACATTGTGGTTTTCACTGACCACGAGAGTCTCATGTACATCTTCACTTAGCGTGATCTGAATCTGAGATAGCACATGTGGGTCGAGTATCTTTATTTATTCTATTTCGAGTTTTCCAATACGCCGGGAAGAGGGAACACAGTGGCAGATGCGTTGAGCAAGAGAACTCATATTTAGGCAGTTCAGGAGGCCAGCAGTGAGTGGTAGCTTATGGGTCTGTTCTCTGAGATGCATCTGGAGGTGTACGATAGAAAGGGGAAGACTTTTCTATCTTCTATAGTTGTTACCTCTACACTACTTGATCGGGTACATATAAGGAAGCTATCAGACTCAGAAGGCTTAGTCCGAAGGGAGAGCGTGTCAGGAGAGGACACTCTTCCTGGATGGACAATGGAAAAGGATGAGATCTTTTGTTCCCAGGGAAATGTATGGGTACCAGTATACATACACAAGGAGCTGATGTGGGATTTCCATTCCTTATTTTGGACAGTTCATCCTGGCGTCACCAAGATGTATCAGGATAGTCATTGCCAGTACTAGTTATCAGGTATGAAGAGAGATGTTGCTGGTTTCATATTAAGGTGTTCTACTAGTCAGTAGGTGAAGTCAGAGCATGAGCAACCATCAGGCCTTTTACAATAGTTACCCATTCTAGAGTGTAAGTGGAACAACTTCATGGTGGACTTCATGACCGGATTGACGAGGTCACCTTGAGGGAACGATCCTGTTTGTGTTGTCGTCAAGAGGCTTACGAAGGGTGCTCACTTCTTATTGTTCATAAAGACCATCATTTTTTGATGATCTGGGATGACTGTACATATGATAGATTTTATGTCTGCATGGAGTTTTACACTCCATCATCTTAGACAGGGATGCACGCTTTACTTATCGGTTCTAGCAGGGGATTCAAAAGACATTGGGTACACAGGTACTTTTGACTACAAAATACCATCCCCAGACAGCTATCCAGTCTGAGTGTATGATCTAGGTGCTAGAGGATATGATTAGAGCTTTCATTCTAGACTTTGGAGTTTCCTGGGATAAGCATATTAATCTTTTTGAGTTCTCCTACAACAACTATTTCCATGTGACTATACAGATGGAACCTTACGAGGCATTGTATGTTATGCCATACTGATCACCCTTATGATGGATGGAGGAAGGAGAGGCAGCTTTGCTGGGACCTCATCTTGTTCAGGAGACCTTAGAGCAGATATAGTTGATTCGGAAGAGGATGGCTACAATACAGTCATGGCAGAAGTCTTATGTTGATCAGCGGAGACGACCTATGGAGTTCGAGGTCGGGGATCAGGTTTTCCTGTGTGTCGCACCAAGGTTGGGATAGAAGCAGACTGGGAGAGAGGGTAAGCTTTCACCACGGTACATCGGGCCGTTTGAGTTATTGGAGAGAGTTGGGCTGGTTGCCTATCGATTGTAGTTACCTCAAAGGTATCGGGCCATCATGACGTCTTCTAGGACTCTCAGCTCCGAAGATACATTTCAGACCCATCTCATGTCTTTCCGTCTGAGGAAGATGAGCTCAAAGAGGATGCATGGTTTGAGGAGAATCCAAGCGTGATTGTCGATCATAGTACAAATGTTATCTGTGGGCAGTCTGTTCCTCTAGTACTGGTGCAATGGCAGCATATATGAGTACCGGTCGAGACCTGGGAAAGGGAGGCCGATGTACGATCGCAGTGGCCAAAGCTGTTCGGGGTTTCTTCTTCCCCGCCTCGCTAGGGAAATTCGGGGATGAATTTCGTTAGGGGGAGAAGTTTGTAAGAACCCAGATCATTTTTTAAGGTATGTATTTCCATTTTCGGGAGTTCTTGAGGAAAATGGAGTTTCTGGAAATTTTTGAGGCACACGCCTTGTACTTTCTAAGTACACGCCGTGTACTATTTTCCAGCTCGAAGACATGTGCTGGTCGTGCCCGGGTCACACACAAGAGGAGTAGGGGTGACGTGGAGGCCGCTTAAAGCGGAGTACAAAAAACCTATCACACACCGTGTACTCTAAAAGTACACATCTTGTACATTGTTTTTTTAATTAACCGGACTGGGGTCGTGCCTAATCGAGGAAAACATCTTCTTCTCCAGCTTCTTTTTCTGAGAGCACCGGGAATCCGTGGATATTCTCCAAGCCACCGTTACTCCATCTGTTCTCTGAATCAATCATCGTTGATTGTATCTGAATCGCAGCAGTGAGTTCTCTCTTCTTCTTAAGCATTGTTCTATGTTTCCTCCTCGTTTTCATGTTATCATTGGTTGATCATTTTTGGAGTTTTCTCAGATCTTCTCCGTTATAAGGAGAATCAATCGTCATGGTTCACGTATATCGATCTCCTAGAACCATGGTAGGTGGATTGTGCCATTCCGTTGGAATTCTGTGAATATTTTGTTCAAATTCCACAAATTCCCTTGAACGGGGAATTGTGGGTTTCCTGTTTTGCCCCTGTTGGTTGACTACTTTCTTGATTTTTTGAGTAGTGATCATTGCTTGTGAATTTGGATAATTTATACGGTGTTCCTATGCCTTGCATTGCATGTTTTTCTTATTAGGATTTTTTCCAGTTTCCATTCCTAGTTTTGGATAGTGGGACTGTTATACTATTATGATCTTGTGACATAGAATGATAGCCAGGTATTACATGAGGTTTACATGGGATGATACGCGCGCGCTGAGCATGTTTATTTAACACAGGACTATGAGCACCTAGTGTAGTAGACCATAGGGATAATGGACGTAAGGGGTTCTCTAGAGTGTCTTTTAATACGATGCGAGAGCACATGGGGAATTGACGATGAGTGATTCCTCAGAGAGTATGTATTTTGTCGACGCGGGCCATAGGTGGAATGTGATGTTTAGTGCTTCCCCAGAGATCATTTAGTACGATACAAGACTATAGGGGGAATTGACGGTGAGTGATTCCTCAGAAAGTCTACTCTTAGCTGAACCAGAGGGGTGAGACCGTTTGTGCCTCCTAGAGGGTTGGTAGTAATTGTAAGTTGAGCCATAGGGGTTAGGCTGTGAGAGCTACCCAGAGGGTTACCTATTTTCTACTTAGTGTTGGTTGTTTACTTGTGTACTTTATATGCAAGGACTATGGATTGTAGTTATTGTGTACTTTTCTATTAACTGCATCCTAAACTATTTCTTTCCATGTATTCATTGACTGTTAGGCACAGATCATTGGGTGATTTCCTACTGGGATTGTATCTACCACCCTGTTTGGGCCATGATTTTGGGACCAGGAAGATATTGTTGTTGCTGATATAGATAAGAGAAGTCACCCTTCGAATTCTGGTACTTGATTGCTTGGAGCTGGAGAGAATGGGAACAATCATAGGATTGCAATGCTACAACAGTTTCTGTTATTTTAGTACATTGTTTTTAGTTGTTTTTCATCACTTTGTTGTGTTTGCGGTGTTCTTTAGATACTTGTACCTACTGCATCATTATCATCATTACTATATAATTATATCTCATGCTATTTGGATTCAGTTGTTGCATATTTTTTACTGCTTCCGCTATTTACTATTAATTTCATTTATTTGTATACCTTTCCAAATGAGGGCATAGTTTCCCTAATAACTTACCATGGCCCTTGTTGCTAGTCAGCAGCTGCTGGAATTTGGGGAAATGCGATTGAGGTCATGTGGCAAACCTGGAATGGGGCACCTCTGGGTGGCTTCCAGAACCAGGACGTTACATCCATAAAGAGAGTCTCGAAGTCCAACTCATAGAGTTTCACTTCCTCGTGCGACTGGGACTTCAGATTCCACTATCTCCCTGATGTGCACTAGAAGAGGATAACTGTTAAGATAACTATCAAATATTCTAGTGTTTCAACTAAGAAAAAAACATGTGCCACAACCTCCATCCATTCCTCAGCTACCTTGGGATCTGTCTCACCTTGGAACCTCATAGGGATCGGTATCTAGAACTCGTGAAATGCACTATGTCCATTTGCACGGTCTGCTGGGGGGCTGGTGAAATATTCTTCCCTATAAGTAGTGGTACTGCTAGTACACCTCCCAAAGGTGCCAGGAATGTAAGAGGGCCTTGCCATAACTTCTCATCAGTTGATGGGACATAATCGTGATATCTATCTGGAATCCTATATGGTTGTCTACATGGTGACAACCTCATAGGAAATAGGTGCTCCACCGTCAATAAGTTATACCTGGTGAGATTACTCAAAGTGATCAAAAGAAGAACAACATTTTCAAAATACACGCAAAGATTCTTTTTGTGTACCGAGTTGGAAATCAGAATTCAGGGTCAGGGTTAATGGATATATTGGTCGCCGCACCATCACATGACTCCTCAAACTGAAACCCGACCTCAATAAACTTAACACTATTTCTTCATTGAAAACAAAGACTCTTGGATCTTATGGTAGAACTGAACCCTTCGATTACACTTTGTATGAAACGTCCCCCCAGGGCCCATGTCGTGACTATCCCATGCCCACCATCCATATTCCTGGGGTTGGAGACTAGGACCAGAAATTAATTTTCTTAAAATGGGAAGGTGTTTCCTCAAAACATGTACACACACAGATAGAGAACACAACACACAAGTAAATCACAATGGAAGAATAATGTTAAAAAAACAACTAAAACGACCATTGAGTGTAATATTAAGTACAGAATGTAAAAGGATTCAGAATACAAGACCTACTAAAAAGGATGAAAAAAAGGAAAATTATATTGTGAGGTCATATTCCAAGGATCCTACCTGAAGGGTAGGCACTACTCGTCACTACAGGACTCCATGTCAATCAGTCGCATCCGTATGCCATCTTCTTATCACCTTTGAGCACTATCTTTCCATGACTCCTCAAGACTCAGTAAATATGTGGTTTGTCTTCACAAGACACATGAAGATGCAGGTGAAGCCCGTGTAGGGGTGAGTATAACAATAACCAATATGGACCTCAAGACCCTTGATGGTCTCTCATAATTCCATAATGAAAAACCACAAATCATGATATAAATCACAAATCACAAAGAAAAAGACCACTCACACCACGTATAACATTAGTACATAAGTACATATGATTATCTGTAAAGCTATATAATCATATTCTATTATGAGGATCTTCTTCTGACCCACACAAGATATGACCCCCACAAGATCGGTATGAACATACCCACAGAGGATCATTGAGCACTAACCCACACAGTATCTAACCCACACAGTATTAGTATGTGCTGAACTACATAGGATCGATGTGTATTTACCCACATAGAATCAGAATGCACTGACCCATACAGGATCGCAGAGCGCTAACCCACACAGAATCGGCATGCACTGTCCCAGACTATATCAGTGAGTGATGACCCACAAAAGGTCTTACCAACACAATATCGATAGGTACTAACCCCCTGATGTCCCCCCATCATTCTACACCTCACAACCAGCCACTGGATTCCCACACAAAGCACACATGATTCTGGGTGGATATGTTCCTCAATCAATCATTCTTATATCAACTAGAATGAATTCCCCCACAGATGTAACCCAATTAAATGCAATGTACCTAGGGTTCAAATGCATTAAGAGGTGCATCAATCAGACGCCCGGTCTGTGAGTTATAGGTATTTTAATACCGATGTCTCTGTTAGAATTGTGATTGATCGAACCCGATCATTCTCCAACATTCTCCAAAACTCATGTGGAGTATAAAAAAATGTTTTCCTCATCCTAAGGGTTATTGAGTCTTAGATGTTTCATCAAATAGATGTTTAGTTTAGTTGATATTCCCATTTAAGTGTAACTGGACCTAAAAGGGTTCGGGTCTGATCCAACCTGGCCCGGTGCGAAGGGGTGGGGCTCATGCTAGTTTTGTTGGTCCTAGTCGGGCCTGCTGGGTCATGGGATATGCCTATCCCACCAAGATGGGCACATCCCACCAGGCAGCAGAACATCTTGACCCGTTGGCCGGGTGCAGGGGTCTGCTCCCCTCCTGAACAGCCGAGCCTTTTGGGACCTCAATGTACCAGCGTCGGATGGTGCCAAACCACCTAAATGGTCCACATTGACTAGCCCACAATGGATATATGGGAACCAGTCCACCCTCCACCACAGCACACCACCAACATTAACATGGTCGGCCCTGGCAGCATTCCCCTTATTCTTCGCGGCACATTCTTGCGTTGCCTTCCCTTCACTGCCTGCAGAAGTCGGCCCCCGCCTCCCTTGGTACCCATTTTCATCTTACCGAAAACGCTTTCACACGCCACTAGTGAATATCCAAAGGTCGGTTTTTACTCTATTCCACTCATACATGCTACCCGAGATGGGGCATATGTTGTGTAGCCCTCACTTCCACCTTGCTGCCACATATTTTTGTCACCCATGTAGAATGCATCCAACCACGAGATCGGCAGAGGGATCGAGCCTTGTTCACTTGAACTAAACCCTCCATGTTAGTGTTATATAATAGAAATGGTTCATCATCATCAATTGAGATAGAAAAATATATATCTTAAAAAAACACTACCTTGAGCTCGTTGGAAGTCGCTACCGACGAGGAAGGATTGTCAGCGTTTGAGGGTGTTGCCGGTAAAGGAGAAGGTTCACTCCCTTTGGAGCTCATCTTCGAATCGTATAAAGGACATCTAAGCCTTGTTATAGGTTGGTGGAAGTCACCACAACACTTATTTAGAGGTTCCCCTATTGAGTTCAAAAAACTCATCCGTGATCTTTGTTTAAATAGACGAAAGAGATGATCAACACACAACACAATTAATGAAGTTCATTAATGAATTTAATTAATGAACCTATTAATTCTCCCAATGGTGATGTTACACAACTAAGTGAATACAACCATGTAATGTTCTTACAACCTAATGAACCCACCACCACAGCTAAATAGTTACAGGAATAAAAAAAATAACTCAATAGGTTAATTTATAACATTTTATGAAAAGTCCAAAAGTTAACATTTTCATCCAACCCATGCTGGTTGAAGTTAATCATACCTTAAGGGAAAAATGGCAGTGCTGATTCAATGGTCTTTTTGGATATTTAATCCAATCACAGGTTAAAAATATAAAATTTCCTGCTCGCATTTTTAACGAACATACCATAAAAAAATTCAAAATTATGTTCCAAGCACTCTGTTTATCAGAATCATGTGCCGTCAATTTGTGTAGACTAGTAATATTCCCAAATATTTAAAAACAATTATATGGAAAAATTTCTAGGTCATCACATGTATGGAAAACCATGATATTCTATGTTGTGTTGGAATAGGGTCAAAGAGTCAGCAATTCTAAGACTGGAATTGGTACAGAATACGACAGAGATGGTTCATGTGATTTGTGAGAGTTTGAAGGTAGTGCATAATCATTAGAAATAATATATCGATCAAAGGAGTATACCATTGGAGTTTTATGTTTGGGATCACGTGTTTTTGAAGGTGACATCTCGTTGTGGTCAATGAAGGATTGATCGTGGGAGTATGTTTGTCTCCCTGCATTGTTGGGCCTTTAAAGGTTTTGGCTCATGTTGGAGTTGTGGCGTATCAAGTAACACATCCCGCAAAAATGACTAAAGAACACAATGTTTTTCTTGTGTCACAACTTCATAATTATATTCATGATGACCCTGAGCTCATCGACTGGGGTGACATCGACATTAATGATGATGGGACCTTCAAGGAGCTGCATGTAGAGATCTAGAACAATAAAGAGATGTTTTTTCATGGGTGTTATTTCCCCTTAGTTTGTGTATTTTGGAGAAACGATGGTGTGGAGGAGAGTACATAGGAAAATTTGTCACAGATACATGATCAATAACACGATTTTTTTAATGATTAACTCATTTCATGTAATGATGTATGGTTTTTGGTTATAAACCTTTCATTTTTAGGTGATGGATTTATTTTTTTGCTTTTTATTGATTGCTTTATTTTGGGATGTATCTTGATGAGTGGTTGTCTTGACCCATTTTCTATTTCATTTAAGGTTAGTTTTGAATTATCGAGGACACAAATGTTTTGATAGGTATATGATGTAATGGATCAGACCTCTCTGGTCCATTCCATACTGAAATTTCGTGATTGAGGTGTTCTGGGATGTCAAGGTGGTTTATCCCCCAGACTTTTCCAAATTTCTAGTTCTATGAATAGTTTTTCCAATTTTATGAATAGTAATAATGTTGAGAATAATGTGAACAGTGTCATCAGTGAGACAGACGTTAACTGCATCCTCAGTGAGACCTCTATGAAAAGTTTCATCAGTGAGACATATGTGAACAATGTCATTGGTGAGATAGACATGAAATGTGTCATTGGGGAGAAAAACAAGAACAATGTCATTAGTGAGACAAATGTGGATATTGTAATTGGTTAGATGGAGGAGAATAGTACCATCGGTGAGACATATGTGAACAGTGTCCTCAGTGATTCATTTGTGCTTTTTGAGGCAGGGAGATATTTATAATATCAGTTTCAGTGAGTCATTTTACTTTTATCATCGGTGTGTAATTTGTATGGTTTTCATCAGTGATCCAATTGTACTGTCGGCCTCATTGAGTCATTTGTAATTTTGGATTTTGGGATTCATTTGTATTGTCGGCGTTAGTGAGTCATTTTTATTGTCAGAGTTATTGAGTCATTTTTACAGTCATTTTCAGTAGGTGTATATTGTTTACATCCATTAGTTGTTGTATAATGTTTCCAGCTATAGGTAGGTGTATAGTGCTTCCAGCATCATATTGTTTCACTCCTTTAGCATTTTATTTAGCCAAAAATGTATTCATGGCCTTGTTTTAAGGGATTTAATGTCGATTCATATACCATAACTCATATATTAATTCTCTTAAGGATCATGATTCCTTTTCATGGTAAAACCGTGTGGCTTAATATTATCCACTTTTAATGGAAAATCAATCATATCTAAAACCACTACTTTGCTATGTCTTCTCTAGGGACAAGATATCTTCCCCCCATGTTCTACCTTCATGTTCCTTGGTGTGAGATTTTTGAACAATTCATTCTTCCCAACTGAGTGGTGTGATCAAACCATAATCCTTAGATCATTTCCCCATGATATTTTTTCCTCTATCATGTGCACTCCCTAGTTTGATGCAATCAGTATGTGTCGATTTGTCATTGATATAAGGTAGGATCTACCTATATTATTGTTTTTTCATCAATCCTTATTTTACAGTGTCTCTTTTCCATGTAATGGAATGTGATCTCCACGCTTCTAATGGTGTTTTCTGGGGTGTTGGATGGTGAGGTTATGTTGCGGCATTCCCAGGTGGTTTCACTTGTCAAGGGGGGGGGGAGGGAAATAATCTTTTGTGTTGATCTTTATCATATCAAGAATTTCAATAAACATTTGTAGTTAGGGATTTATTTCTTGTCTATATTCATTTATGTGAAATAATAATGATAGAATTATTCATCCCACTAGATCACAATGTAATTAACATGATAAATATTTAACCCAAATAAATAAATTTTCATCGATCATATGTTGTTGCCTCTTATTTTTCTAGAGAGTATGGTGTATATGATTTTTTAAAGATTGTATTGCTTGATGGAAATTTTTGAAAAATGTAACTGGGATTATTTTTAATAATTTTTTAATGATAATGGGACATGTAAATTAATCAGGTTGTTGTTATTGTAATTTTTTGTTAATATAACTGATTTAGTAAGAATGATTAATTTTTTGATATAGCTAATTGTTTAGTTTTTTCAAAGATATAACCTAAATATAATAAATTTATTAACTCTCAATGGATTAAAGATCAGCATTTTCACAACAAGATAATCCTTATAAGGGTTCGGAGTTTCCCTCTTTCTTATAAAAGCCAACGACCTTATACATGGATCTATGTGTTCTTGTTATGTATAGATTCCAAATTCCATGTTTTATGGCCATGAGAGCTATTAATATAATGTTTTTTCCTTTATATTTTTATGTGTTATGATTTTGGATGGATTTTGTGAGATTTGTGGGTATGGAAGACCATTTGTGTGGCATCAGAAGACACCTAGAGTAGAGAGATGCATCATTTTATGAATATGGGTGTAATGGAGGACTCCTAATATGTTGGAAGGTGTTGTTTGTGAATGTTGGATGCTTTCTGATTCTTGTACTTTGTTTATCTGATTTAATTTTCCTACTGCTCAAGGAATCTAGTCTTGCATACCCTCCATCCAAAAGGGACGAAGATGTGTGGGGAATACCCCATGAGTTTTTTGTTAAACATCTTTAGGGAAGATGGGTACACGCTCCTTCTCTAGGTGGAAATGTTTTGATGGCTAGATCATATACTCAATGGGTTGATCCCCCTTCTATTTAGTGTCTTATAATGTTTCGCTAGAACTCATATGAACATGGAAATGTTATAAAACCTAATAAATTATTGAATAAATGATGTTACCCATGGGATTAGTGATTTCAAGGAGGATATTCTGATGTAATATTTATGAGAATCTATCAACATGGTTTGGTTATGCCTAGAGGGCATTAATATTTGATGTGATGTTAATGAAATATAATGTAGAGTTTGTAATGGTTAATTAATCATTAAATAATTAATTAACATAATGTTCCATAGGTAAAATGGTAATTGATTATTGTAATAAATATATTGAAATGGATGTGTGGTTATACATACCTAGTCCTAGTGTTAGTAGACGGGAGTCTGAGATATGTTAGTTGTAGTTGAATCTAGGACTATGTTATTCCTATAGTGTGGTAGTGACAAATAGTATATTCTGTACTATTTTGATTGTATATTATACTCCACCAAATCAGTTAGAGGAAACTGACGCCCTAGGGATTCTAAGCTATGGGGGTGTTTTCTCCAAGATTCTAGTGGGAGGATGGATTGCTAACTACCCCCTTTGGCCCCTCTCTATTCTCTTGGTCGTTACTTGGAACAATGGTTTTTTCCCAGTATATGTATGTAGAGGGTTTTAGGTGATAGTTTTTATGCAAAAACATATATTATAGATATATTTTTTGATGTAAATCTATAGGTGTAACTTGTATAGGTTGTGATGGATTGAGGATCCACACTCAGTGTATGGGCTATCATTTCTTGATTTTTAATTTCTGATGTATGATACGCGTTATAATAGATGTGGTGGATCCCAGAAACTACCTTCATACATTGGTTATGTGGATATGGTGGTTGTTCTGCACGATGTTCATGTTGTGTTGCTTCGCCTATCTGTCTGCGAGCAATAATTTTTGGAGAGAGATTCTTAGGACGTGTGATGTTGGGGAAAATCGATAAAACTGGGGGGAAGAGTTTGTGGGGTACCCTAAATATTCATATATATATTATATTGTGTTGTATGATATAATTAGTGAGATATGTCATGGATAGGTTGGGAACTTATTATATCTGTTTAGGTAATGTGTTAGTATCACTTGTTGTTTACTATGACCTTGCATGATTTCTTTACTTTTACATGAGGATCTGGGGGGGATCATGTTGAGTATATTTTGATACTCACCATACATATATATCAACTATATTTCTGGTCACATGGAGAAGGTTGGAGATATGGCAGGTTATTACCAGCTTGGGGTTATAAGAGGTCTTCAGGCTTTTGTGGTCGCTAGTGTTTTCACTTTTATTTGTACTTGTATTTTTCTATTTCAGTTGTAGTATTTTTTGCATGACATTACATATGTGTACCTGGGTTTTATTTTACATTGGAGTATGTGTTGGAGATGGTTGTTGTTTGCCTTATCTTACTCTTATTATTTTGTTTTCTTAGAGGGTAATTCCTCCCATTTATGAGTTTACAATTCCCTCAGTGCATTAGATTCCCCAGGCCCTAATGGATGCTGGACTTAGGGGTCACTGTCTCTGTTCTGACATTTCCGTCCAATAGGGGAACACCATATGGGGAGTTGGTCGTGACATTTATGTTAATTTTTTTTTCATTACCATGATTCATGAAAATTTATTAATACGGTATTCAAATGTTTGGTATGTGATGGTTGATGTCTAATTCTTGATAAATGGGGGATTACAGTTTAGCTGTTTTCTAGAAATTTTGTTACCTTATTAATAAATTTTTAATTCTGGAAGGGAAAAAAGGAAATCCATTTAAGAAGTAATTTGTTGTGAATTATGGATATAGTTTTAGAGAATTATATAGAAAATATCCAAATGAAATTTAATCATTATAGATAACCTGTGATAACCTTTTTTATTATGAGAACTACATATAGAAAAAATTAATTATAATTCTATTTTTAGATCATCAGATCTGATAGTTGTTTTAGAACAAATAAATTCACCTTTATTTCTTTGATTGAGGGATGAAATGTTAATTGGTTAAGGAAAAACAAATGGGAGATATTGTGAATATAAATTATAATGAAAAAATTTATGTATATATTATCAAGAATATTCATTATCCTTAGGGAAAGGATCGTGAAATAATATTATATCCTATTGTTGTCATTTTTTTGATATTAATGATCATTCTACAACATATTTGGATTATTGTATTTTGTATTTAACCTTCTCTAGGCCACCATATTTATTTAGATCAATGTTCTTCAACACACTACATCACTATTTGGGTGTTAGTTGTCTCTTTTATATCCTATGATTTACATCCAATTTAAGATATACTATTTGGAAACATTCTATGTTTTATTCCATATTAAATATTCACATCCCATATAGATTTTAATATGACATGTTCATAAAACATTTAATAATTTGGGTTTCTATGAAGGGGTTTTCAAATGATATAACATTAATGGATAAGAAAAATATCATTGAAAAAACTCATTTAAATAGGGGTAGATTGTAAAAACCCAAGAGTTTATGAAGTATTTTAGTTCAAATAAATTCAATACATTTAATATTATTTAATATATTAAAAACAATGTTTATCATGGATTGTATGAAAAACTGTGTTTTTGATGTGTTATATACAATTCCTTGTTTATCTTGTACTATAAGAAACTTTGAGTTTAAACATAATGTCATATATAATTAAAATAATATACATTAGTATTACAGTTTTCACCTACAAATTATAATTGTGGGTTTAACAAATATTAAATATATTATGAAAATATTTTGTTTATACTTATATAATTTGAATTATAAGCTGACAAATTAATAAAAAATGCATGCCAAATCTTTTTGAAAATAATTAATATATTTTTCAGGAAAATGATTTTTATGTAAAGAAACAAGTCGTACATCATTAAATTTATCAAACCAATATTGGGGAATTTTTTACTGAAATATATATAGAATATAATCAATTAATAGTTTTAAATTCATCTTCATTGTTTTAAATAAAAGAGATAATAATTATTCTAATTCTACACATGAATACATTATTTTTATTAAGAGAAATATTGTGACCTATTTTAGCACTTATAATAAAAATATTTCATGAATATTTTCCAGACATTATTTTAAATAATATAATACATTTTTTAAATCATCATCTCAAAATTTTCATAGGGTGAATATTAGTGATAATTTTCAAAAGTTTAATTTTTTTATGATGAGTGAAAAATATTTAATTTTAATTGAAAATTCCATTTTATTTAATTTATTTATGAAGAAAGATTAAATTTAATATTCTTTTAAAGGTGAATACTTTTCAATTATTCATACATGTATAAAATTTTGGATATTTTAATTTATTTTATATTGAATTCAAATATAAAAACATTGTTCACTTTGGGAATTTTTCACTTTTAAACCTACATTCTCATGGAATTTATTGGATTAATTTAAATTTAATATTTTCCACTTATGTGAATGGAATTTAGATGTATGCATTCCATATTTTTGATAATCATAATTTATATTATCCAAAAATTTGAAATTGATTTTGTAATAATGTCAATATAAAAATATTAGAAAATTATTTTCTGTTGTTAATGTTAAAAATGTATTTTTATGGGTTTGTACTAGAGTGTTATATGTTAAAAATATTCCAAAACGTTTAAAACACCTATTGGCTACCCATATTTTGAATGCATCTCGTATATTCTCAATAATTTTTAATTATTGATGCCATGTTACATGATAAGTGTCATTGGTGGTATTTATTGTTTCAAAAAGTAACAAGTGTTCCACTCACCTCACTTTGGAAATGCTACCCCTTTTCCACTCATATTCACACAATCAATCACTATTGGTTTATCTATGAAATTCCCATATAACATTCAAAAATCCTTACACTCAAACTAAAATAAATATTTTGAATAAAAATTCATCCTAAAAATGATTTTTGTGAAATCCTACAGAGGATACACATAGAAGATGAAGTCCAAAAATATATTAATGACATCGAGACTTATGATTGGGAAATTATAGTCTCCGTTTTATGTGTAGGATTAATAAGAAAATTCATCTCAATATTCAATATTTTTGTGTATATTCTTCCTATATGACATTTATATCATGAATTTACTTCTTTCAAGATATTTAATCTATAATTTAATGTTATATATAATCGAGGATTTTGATTAAAAATATATCAAATGTTCTAAGGGAGTTTCCTTTTGGATTTTATTTTCTATATACACAATACATATTCACCATGTGTTTATTTTATTTTGATTATATAATTTCCATGAATTTATTTTAGGATGATTGTATAAAAAATTACTGATATTTCACATCAATTTTAGTATCTATCTTTCATATTGATTATTGTTAAAATGTAACTGATTCATTAAGGGAAAATTGTGTAAATATTAATTCATTGATATATATGGTTATATTATGCACCTATATTTTTTTAAAATATTTATATACATCCTGTTATAAATTTTATATTGGGAATTTATTATTTCTCATAATATGTTATGATTTTTTTGGGATCTTCAATCATGAGGATTATGTTTTATTATTTCTAAAGTGGTAAATATTTTTCAAGATATAATCTTCATTAATCGTAATTTTTTATGATTACTATTTGGATGATTAAATATTACTATACATATCTCACCAAATTCATTAATTTTGTTCTATTATTTTAATTCATGATATTTCAAAGAAATAGTATAATTTCTACACTCATTGGCACTCAAAATAAATGGTAAAATGTTTTTATGGAAAAAAAGTATTTATATCATCAGTTAAAAACCTGTTTCGTCCAAGGAAATGATTCTTAAAAATGTTTTAAAAAATTTAATTTTTTAAAAACGTTTTTCAGTATTGAATTTATATTTCAATAAAAAAATATTCAAAATGAATTTTAATTATTATTTTATAGGTTTCCATGTTTATATTAAAATAAAGGAATATAAGAATTTTATATGTTTTAAAAATAATTTTAAAAATAAGAAATACCATTTTCCTAAAAAAAATAATTAATTATTAAAATATTACAATATAATATTTCATGTGTATTTTGGAATAAAATTATTTTCAAAATATTTTGTAACATTTTAATTTCAATGAATTTTTATATTCCAAGTAAATCCAATTTATTTATGTTAAAAATTAGTTTCCATATATGATGCAACCATTTTATATTACTTATGATGTACTGGGGGTTTGACCAAAGGATTAAATTCTTATTCTACCCTATAATTATTTTTGTTTTTGATGAAAATATGATTATGAAACATGTTTCTATTCTATATTTTATTCCATGATAAACTTATTATGAAACCTACTACTTTTTTCACAGGTTATGATTTGAATAAATGAATAAATGATTTTAAGACATTTTTATTTTCCATAAGTTATGTTATGAAACCAATTTCATTTCCCTTTTTTGATATTATGAAGTTTTTTTTGATATTTGGTCATAAAAAATTTATGATTACATGTTTTGGGGGACATATATATCATTCTAATGCATTAATTAATGGTAAATGTTCTATAAGATCAGAGTTTACACAGGTGGTTAGCCTACACTTGAATAGTTGGGTACATGGGTTTCTATCCTAAGATTGAAAAATTGTGTAGATAGATGGTTAGAACAACCCCAAAACTAGTATAGTAGATATTATCCTAAGACTAATATGTTATTAATTAATTAGTGGGAAATTTTCTCATTAGATATCCTATGTTTATATGTATGGTGTAATGACATGTCTGATTCATATTTTGTTCTATCATGGATCAAATTTTTTTTGTTCCTTATGATTAATATCTTATGAACTACCAATATTTATTCCAGGACTCTATATTATTATTTTTGATTTTTTGGGTATGGTTTTCAGATGTTATTATCTTTTTCACTTACCTTTATGGTCATGTGATTCCTATGTATATTAACTGTTTACCCATAATGAGAAGCTGAGATCAAACATTCTTATGTTTCTTTTCCTCATATTATAATAAATTTTTTATGCAGGTTATGTTTATGAAGAGTATTAATAGGTAAGATCATTATGGAATAAATTGAAGATATTTCCACAATTTAAGAATATTAAGTTTTATATTTTCAATGGAACTAACCTAGTATGGTCCTTTGTCATGTGTTTGTGTAATGTATAAAATATTGATCTAAAAAAATGTAATATTGATGCAGAAATGCCTGGGTCTTTATAAGAAGTCCACATTTTCTCACCATAATTGAGAAAATTATTAAACCCCTACCCCCACCCACACTATCATAATCTCCATCATGGTCTATCATTCACCACCACATGAAATAGAATAATTCATTATATTAAATGACCATTACTATTATTTTCTGTCATAAGGATTCAATATGTATATGTACTATTGCCTTTATTTTATTTCTTATATATTCAATATTATTCCAATTTTTATAAATAATTTCTATTTTCATAACTTCTATCTTGATTCCATTTTTCTCTTCAATTGGTACAAAGAGTCCATTTAATCTACTATGCATGAGTTTTGTTTTTCAGGTGTGGCGGTTCCAAAATATTTCATAATTTGAATGTATTTTCTTCCTTCCATGATATAAAAATGTCTAGAATAATTTTTCAAGTGAGAGGAAACATCATTTTTTATTGAATCAATGGTCAATGCGATATGGTTTATAGTAATTATAGTATTTTTAGTTAAGGATTATTTAAAATTATACCCATTTCAAGTTCTTTGGATGTTCATAGAATAGAAAATGGGTGATGGGATCATCCTATGGAGTCTTGAATTTTTTATACATGTAGCTTTGAGAATATGTGATTCATTATCTTAACATGATAGTGATATATAATTTATTTTTGGTGATGAAAATAAAATTCAATAATATTATAGATTTTTTATGTTTGTAATACCAAACACCATTAGGTAAGAGGATGTTAGATATATGTGTACATGATGTGGAGTGATGTTGACCAAAAAATGATTTTTAGTAGCCATTATATATGATTTAATTAGGTTAATGACATTTATAATTTTGATTATGGAGTATAAAATAATAGATTTTGAAAAAAAATTCATTCTATAATGATGGTAATGACTGTTAAATGATAAAAAATCATTCTATCATTGTTATTTTTAGGATTCTATAAAGATAATATGGACTATAGAATGGTTAGTCATTGTTTTTTATCATTGGTGAAAGACTCTAATTTTTCCAAATGTATTTTTTTGGTGGAAATGGAATGATGGAAATTTTAATCTAGTTGTATAATTATTTTTTAAATACTATATATCTGTGTGATTTAATTATGGGAAACTCATCCAATTTTAGATCTATATAATTTTGGTAGGTAGACCACCTATTACCTTATGACCTTATATTGGATAAATATATGATTATCATTATGGGATATCATTTGATAAACATTTTAACAACACACATATGTTTCAATGATCTATAGTTACACTATTTTTGGTATCCAATTGACTGTATAGACATGCATCATATATTCAAACCAATCAGAAAATTTTATATATTTTCCATGATGAAATTATAGGGAATGATCCCAACTAATATATCATAGGTTCATGACGTATAAATGATGTATTTGATTGAAAAACTTAGTTTCTTTTTTATATAAATAGAACATATCCTGGATTTTGTCCTATAATTATTCCTTGTTTTTCATTTGAGACATTTTTTTACTTATAGACTCATGAGGGATCCCAATGTATATTTTTTAAATAGTATGAAATTATTGAAACTCATTCAATATTTCATGTGATATGTAATTATATTTACTCGTAATGTTATATACAAAAAATAATTATTTTTATTGTAATATCCATTGTTAATATTTTTAATAACAATCGGTGTAGTATGTAAAAAAACACTAATATTCACCCACTAGTATTCAACATCAAAAAGAACAAGGTAGTAAATTAATGAGGAATGTATAACTCTAATTTAGTTGTAGAGGTTGGAAATCCTGGCGAGGTTATAAAAAATATTTGAGAATAATAATATGAAAGAAATTGAAAACTCATTAAAAATTATTTCAGTGTAAAAATAATGTATTTAAAATTAACTATTAAACATAATTATTCACATTTAAATTATAATATTATGTATCACACATTATTTTATCATAAAATATATAAAAATGATCAATATAATAAGTCCACTCTACAAAAAATTTACCAAAACAACTTTTTATTATTAAAACATCAATTATTAGTATTATTATAAATCATTTAAATTGATGTTGGAATTAAATTCAGATAACTATTAAATTAAAAACCACAATTTACAAAAAAATCATTTACATATATTTTTATTCATATATAGAATATTAATAATTACATATATTTTAATTTATTAGGGAAAATATCAATATATGTGTTGCAATTATATATTTTTAAATCCTTTTGGTATAATAAAATATATCCCAATACCTCCAAATTAAATTAAAAAATATCCACACATATAAAAAAACAATAAAATAATCCATAGAAAAATTCTTCCTGAAACATTCTATCCAAATTTGTAAATATATATTAAAATTATGAATAATCAAAAACATTTTATATGTAACATTTTAGGAAATCTAATATATTTATATATTGAGTAAATCTAAATAAATACTATATTTTGTCCCATTAAATGTTCATGGGACCACATCAATGAATAAATAAAATAATGTATACCACATGTAAGGGTTTTTATTAACAATTAGAACCTATAAATCCAAAGATACAATTTTATCCAACAAAAATTAGTTTAGAATAACCTTTTATTTATTATATTATATGTTTGAATTGTCGTACATAAGAACCCTGTAAAATTTATACATAAATTTCAGAACATTTTAGATGAATATTCATTATATATCACAATAATATAAAAATTTGGACAATAAATATTTATTTAATTTTCACACTAGATACATAATAATAATATTTAAGAACCATATTTAACTCTATCATAAACATTCTTCATAAATGGTGTCCTCAGCGATCAATATTTCTTTATACCCATCATTAAATCCTTAAAAAAATGAAACATAAGAATGGGTGAGCTCAAATTCATTTAATTGTAAAACATGTAAGACATCAATATATGATCGTAAGTGATCATAATATAATCATAAGGGTGTGATAAAATAATCATGTTTTATATTATTCATACCAAAATACATAAATTTCAAATCAAATGTAATGTTCTAAATCGTAGTGATAATAAAAAGTATGCACAATAAGAGTGTGAAATCAACCATATTCAATCATGATCCATTAGAGAATATCATAATTATAAGTCACATGTTTTTGGTATAAATTTTTCAGCCGTTAATATATATATAAGTTATATGTCAAGGATACCTGCAGTGAAATTAACCACAACATAGGATTTTTCTAAAACCCCATGTACCTTCTTAGGCATGTGTTGACCACCCATTCCCCATTTTGGGATCGAAAGAACATCATATGTACCATTGGGATTGGTATAGCTTCCCATTTGACCTTTGGAGACAAGAGAGGAAAACAAATCAAAATTTATTTAAAATATTTAGTATACCCACACATCACATAATTGAGACCACATATTTTTTTGCAATAGGATCCAAAAAGAATAGATTATTTCATCATCAGAAAACTATCCCATATGAAATAAATAGAAATCATAAATATAACATTTAATCATCATCATCATCTGTGAGCCAAAGAAATTTATTTTATGGATTTATTAAATCATTCCCCTAGTGAATTTGTATATACCTAAATATACAATAACATATTTGAAAAATAATTTTATAAAATAAATTTTAATATAATTTAAAATAATTATGAAATTATTAATTTGTATTTGTAATTCTTTATGAATGAATTATTAAAAAAATTAGAATATTGTTATCCTTATAAAACTATGGTAACATGTATATTATTTTAAAAAAGAATATTTTTCATGATCTATTTTATTTGATAAATGTTTTAAAATATTTTTTAAACATTTATAAAATTCAAAATTTAATTCATTTCGGAGAAATCATAAACAAAATTAGGCCATCATTCAGAAATTAAAATATTCTTTAAATATACATTCAAAATAATATTTTATAAAAAAATAATATTCACAAATCATTTTATATAATATTGATAGGAAAAAAACACCTATCCAAAAACGAAAAATTAGGTAAACAATTCATATAAAAATTCATTCCCCCTCTCTTTGTTCAAAACTGGGAAAAATTGAATGAATTCAATAAAATCATAATAATTAACTATAGTGGTAGAAACATATTAGTCTTCAATATATTAGTTTAATATAATTCCACCAAAAGAGATTTAATCATAAATAATAATGATCATAAATGAGATTACATGATTATACATTACCTCATGTTTGGATATGATTCATACATAATCTAAGCTCATGTGAAATATATTTAAATTTATTATTCCTAGTTTTTTAACTATATTCACAATTATCATACCAGAAATAATTTAGATGTAATTTATTTTCACCCTTTTATTAATCATCATCTACTAAAATCATTATTCATAAAATTAAGCATTTTATTTTACATCTATGTTTCATTTTGATGGTCCATATCCTTAAAACCTAGCAATATATTCATTATAATAAAAATTAATAAAAAATATATAAATATTAATTATATAAATTTTTATTCAAATACATATAATGTGATAAGGGAAAATTATTTACATCTTTTAATAGAGGTGGTAGTAAACATGTACGTACCAATGTTGTTTTAATTTTTCAATGGATGAAAGGGTGTGAACATAATCAATAATTTAACTTTAAAAAATTCTATAATAATATAATTTATATTCATTAAATTTATCAACATAACATGGAACATGAGGTGGGGATAAGAATGAAACATGTTACCTTGTGGATTCCGTAGCCTATAAGTACACATGAACAATGCTTCCATTACCTATTTTATGGAATGGATTTAGAAAATAAATTCATCATTTACATAAAAACATTATATTATAGTATAAATACTTATGAAATTTTATTAATATGGATATAGAATATTGTTATGATGTTTGATAATAATTAATATTCAAAGGGTTTGTAAGAATATATAAAATTTTCATGTATAACAACATTTATCAAAAACATTGATATCTTATAGGGTTAGTTTAGGATGAAAATAACCTCAAGGTCATTGATAAGGATGTTTGAAAAAAATTTGGTTAGCACTTCATATAGATAATGGGACGAAGTGATGTAGATAAGTTTTAATTTTATGTTCCCTTTTATAAGTTATTGGAGTTGAAACTTTTTAAATAATACATGAATTAAAAAAAATTAGATAATTGTTCTACTGATTGTGGCCCCAAATGGGTTATTGATTTTACAGTTTTTTAAAAAAAATTCTAAATAAAATAAATAAATTTATAAATGTTTTAAATATATTTTATATCATATCTCATACTTTACCCCCCTAATGATCATTTTTAAACCATATATTGTAGATAATATTTTTACCATGGTAAAAATAATTTATTGAAAAAAATAAATTTGAAATCATAACCAAATCTAAAAAGGCAGATTAAAACTATATAATAAAATTTTCAAGATTAAAATTTAAATATATTCAAATATTATTTATAATAAAAATTTATAAAGTACCAAGAAAGAGTTTATTGATTGTCGGTATTTTTATGTTTAAAATTGAACTTATAGTTAATTTGGAAATGAATTATTGAGTTTTGGTTTTTCTAATGAATTTATGGGATTATTATTAATAAAAATATATATATTAGTCATTATAATTATTCCAAAACAAAATGGAATCCCTGATTCAACACATTAATGCTAAAGAAGAAGATTATTTTTTTATTTAGAAGTCAGTATAACATAGTTTCAAAATTTTAATTCATATGTTTTTTAATTCCACATATTGGTTTTCAATGATTTATTTTAATACAAAAAAAATTATTTAGTATTACAAATGATTTCAAATATTCTTATTTCTTATTTATTTCATTATTATAAGATAAATTCTAGGGTGCTAAAAATAGTATTGAAAGTAATGAAAAACATTTTCTTTAAAAATAAATTGTAAAGCATCACCCTATGATAATTTTAACATTAAATATTAAATAACATCATTTTTATTAATCAAGTATTAAAATATAAAAAATTTACGTTCAAATAATACATATTAAATTTAATATAAAAATAATATTTCATAAAAAAAATTCATTTATATATAAATATGTAATGTAGAACTTTTGATAATAAATTCAATAAAATATATATCACTGAATTTTTTCATAATATAACTCACATTGTATTATAAAATATACATATATAATTATTTTATTGTTTCATACATTATAAAAATCAAATAAATCAAATATTGTAACCAAAAAATTATTCTAAATTGATATAGAGTAACACTATCTATATATACATTCCATGTAACATATATTTCTCTATAATCTTTATGAAACAATATACCATCATTATATAACAATTATTCCAGAAATATCATACCAAAACCCATAAATTTGATCTATATCTCTATATAATTTCACTAAGGTCAATGGTGTCCCACAATAATATTTGATTTATTTCAAAATTATAAACTGTATAAAATAAAGTCATACATTTAATCACTCAACAATATATCAAGCAATAAATTATATAGAGTACCAAAGGGATTTAAAAATATTAACTTCACATCTACATAGATAATACACTATAAATATTAATATAAATAAATAAAATGATATATTTAGATATGTTGACATGTTACATGAGAACAATAAAATTCCATGAATTCCAATAATCTATATTAGAATCAATCATATAATTATTTTAAATAGGTAATTAAATAAATCATAACTGAAAAACTAATACCATGAGAAGAAATTCTATATTCACACTACGGTGTGCACGTAGGGTGACTGTTAAATCCATGTATGATATGATTTATTTGTTTCCTCATTCAATTCTGTTGAAAAAAAATAAATTCCAATTAAAAAAATCATTGTTCCACAACCATTTCTATAAAATAAATGAGATGATAGTTCACTTTTATATATGTCACATAAAAGTAAGAATTAAAATCCAATTATTAAATTAATATACCATTCCAAAATTAAAAATTACAATGAAATAATTCTATAGTAATTCATTTCATGTTATAAGTGTTTGATACATATTTTACAATAGAAAAGGTAGTCTAGGATCCTTATATTCTTCATTATAATTATTTATTAATATATTAATATTAATATAATAATCATAAACTATTGGTGAAGTCTCAATAATTGTGAAATCAATACTAGTGATAAAAAATTCATTGTACATATCCTCAGAATGATCCATAATATGTTCATGATAGTTTGAATGCAAACAAAACTCTATAATAGAAATGGTTGTACAGAACCTCACATTACATGTATTTATACCTTGTTTTTAAATGAATATTTTTAGGAAAATTATATTAAAAAATTAATTTATTTCACATTATCATCAGTAGTATCATTGTTTTATAGTTATTCTGAATCAATAATAGTCTTTATAAAACACTATAATAAATGTGAAGGATATTTATGCAATATGTTCCATGGGGTACTCATGACATATACATTTCCATTAAAAGGATAACAAAAATGGGAAAATTGGTGGAATATATGTATAAATAAGTAATTACAAGTAGACATTGATATTTTGACACATATAGAGTGTAATTATTATTTTTTATTATATGTTTTATGATGAATAAGCTCGATTACATGTAGAATAGTACCATTGATGTTGTTATAATGACATAATTTTAATGGTTGATATACTGTATGTTGAACCACCTGAATCATGAGGATTGATATACCCTTCCATTAATATATTAAATTTTATATGATTATTAAATTATTGATAAATTTCTATGGATCATGCTGATTTAATTTCATATTGATTATATAGATTTAATATGATTATTTGAAACACACAATGTTATGGTGAAATATTTTTGTGAAGATAATGTATAAATAGTTGATCCACAATGAGGTGATTCTAGGGGAATTGTAAATTTTTATAATGTTTTTTTGACTACATATATTATTCCATGATTGTTGTTAAAAGATAAGTTGAAATTTTTCATTGAAATCTATTACATTTATGACGTTTTTTTTATTAATGTTAAAAATTTCAGAAACCACAACCTCATTTTTAATATATTTTTAAATTATACATGGCCATTAATATTATTTAAACAAAATCTAAAATTAGTAAATAAAAAATATTAATGAAATTATAAAATCTAAATTTTTTAATGTTTTATTTCTTTTAAAATGAATTATATCTCTAAAATATATGGATAGTATATAGAAACTACAAAGTGATATTTTTTAGACCCCATATTATTTTATGACATATTTTTAGTTGGATTTGTATATAGTGATGTGGATAAAGAGATGGGTTGTTGTATAATTTGTTCAATATATAGATAAGTATTTATTTCAACAGGTGCTGAACCATGATAAAAAATTGAAGTTATTTCCTAGATATGAAACTATTGTTTATTACATTATTTATAGAAACCATAGGGTTACATTAAAGAAACAATTTAGGATATAATATAATAGGTATATAATATATAAGTTAAATTTTTTCAGTATATCATTAATTATGTAATCATGGAAGTCATATGATTTATATTTCATTTTAATTCGTGAATGATTCCCAATATAAATCAATAATTTATTACTTTTTTTAGTTAGGTAGATTTATCTGTAATGTGTGGTTTATTCATTATTGAAACACATTCAGTGGGATTTCTTTAAAATAACATGCTAGGGTTTTAATGCATCATCACTCACGAATTAATCTAATTACAAATTAATCCCTTATAATAGTGTTGTGATAGGGATTAATTTCACTATAATATATTGTTTTATATTATAATCATTTACGTTAAATAATGACCTCAACTAAATTTTTAACTAGTAACAAGTTTATAAATTATGGACTTAATTAATATTTTTTATAGGTCAAGTTATCATAATTTACATTATTTATTTTGAGTCTTTTGATTCTAATTTTGTTTAAATATAAATTTAATATTTCATAAAAATTATATAATCTAATAATTAAAAAATATTTTTAAAAAATAATAGAAATGATTATTTATTTTAGTAATATATAATTTATATGATTAATAAAAAATAGTAGATATATATTAATTTTCTCACATCAATAAGAATAGTATAATCATTAGTCATTTCAAATCATTCATTAATTGTCATGATTTAGTTTTCGAAATATAAATACTTTTTTAAATTACACAATTAGAATTATTTTTTTGGGATGGGTTTATTCCCATTCTTTAACTATATTGTTCCATTTTATACATTGTTACCTTCGGTACATTAGATTTAGTAATATTTTCTACCTCATTGCTGAAGCAAATCCTTTGGAGAATTCTTGTTTATTTGTATCAGTTATTTGAATAAAAAAAATACATATAATCATTGACCATATTATTATATAAATAAATTTTCTTATTATATTTATTTTTCTTATTTCATTTTCTGATGATTCTAATTGTTAATTCCTACATTATTCACAATGGTGTGTGAATGATAAACTACATGATTAACACACAATTAAAAAAATTATTTTTATATATATAAATCTAAATATATATGGATCATATTCCATTTCAAAGACAATTATTTTTATAAATATTGTCAAGAATATGGTAATTGATAAAATTCTTTGTATGATCAATTATATGATAAATTCAAAATTAAAAACAGAAGTGAATCTTACTATCCACCATTAGTTAAAGATCAATAAAATTTGAAGAATAAATTATAAAAAAGTATTGCCATTACAATTAAAGGGATATATCATTTGATGAAAATCATTTCAAATTATAATGAAATTGAATGAAGACTCATTTAAACTTAAATATAAAACAATAAAATCTGATAAAATAATATCAAAATCCAAAATGAAGAATATATATTTTTTAACATCGGTTAATTGAGTCAGAATATAGATATAATAATAGAATAAAAACATTTTCATATTAAATAAAATATTTTGGAATTATATGAAAATGTAGATGCAGTGAAGGGTATTTATGTAAATAATATTGATAGAAATGATATAGAGTTCTTTTTATTTTACCATTTTATTAATGATGAATGTATTTTGAAATATTAAAATGAAAAATTCACACAAAAATCAAGAAATATATATATGAGTTTGAATTTATACAATGGAATAATTATTTAAAGGTGAGGAACTAAAAAAAATTGGGCGGTTCTTATTATAAATATTCACTTATTACGACTTTCAAAATTTTGGATCCCCCAATATAAAAGTTTTATTCATTTACAATGGAATTCATGGATAAATATTCCCTTGGATGGGAAGAAATCCCAATCATTTTTAATCTATTTCACAAAACATCCTTTAATTTTATTATTATGTAACACATGATAGTATAACTAACATAAAATACAAAAATACAACATATTTTTGGATGAAATTAAATTTCTTAATCACATACTTTGAAATTATTGTCATGAAATATTTTATAAATTATTATATGGGATTCAATGTAATTAATTTCTTTTGAAAAATAATGGTATTGGATATTTCACATGACATTAAATTTTCATAAACACTTTTTAATAGTGGAAATTGTTTTAATTTTATTCAAAGTATTTCGTTATTTTAAGAGTATTATAACAACATATCAATGTGGATTTATAAAATCTGAAAAAATATTTTGGTATTTATTTTATTTAAAATTTATAATAACACTTTCTAAATGAAAAAAATTAAATGATATTTCATCAAACATGGAGTATTATTATGACTCTACATATCATAGAATTTCAATTACAATTAAAATGTTTGAGTAGATTTTTAATTCATTGATATTGAAATAGTGAATCAAATTGAAACATAGTATACAATGTTTATTTTAAAAAAATTATTTATCAGGGAAACACATTTTCATTGTTAATATATTTTACTTTGTTAGAAAATTTTTTTATTCATGATTTTAAATTTAAAAGATAGAGGTTCATGTTTTGGAATGTTAAATTATTAATTATATAATGAGTTATTTTATAATGATTTATTATATGGTAATTTACTAATATAAATATGGGAAATAAACATTATATAGACTTGTAATTTTTATTAAATGAAAGAAAGTATATTCAATTTTTTAAATACCCATTATAGAGTGGTAATAAATGATCTATTTCTATATTCCTTTAAATAACCTATTTTTAATCGATTTCTAATACATGAATGACTATATAAACATCTAACTAAATATTTTTTAAAGCAACCAAATTTGGGGAAAAATTAATCTGACTATGGATATTAATTAAATTGTTATTATACCTTTGAATTTTTGAGAACCCACATACATTTGATCAGGTGTTACTCTAATAAAAACATTATATTTCCCCTTTTGGAGTCACATTACAAGATTATTTATCATCATTATCCAAATTCAGTAGTATAATTCGACAATTTTAGTTATTCATAAAGATTGGGTTTTGGTTTATTCATTGGTTTTATAATATTTAATAGCTTGTAAAGGGAAAATTGTTTGGTAAAATGTATTTGTTATTAGGATAATCAATTTGAAATATTTTTTGATTTTTTATACGAGGGTACTTAGTAATTATTAGGAAACATGGAATGGAAATTACTTTGGATTATTTTATGATCATTAGAACATTAAATGGTTGATTTTTTTAAAAATAATATTTATTTCAAGTTTTAATGAAACAGTATGTGGTCTAAGGGATATGAAAACATTTTACAAGTAAAATTACCTAAATAAGGGGAAATAAATTATATATAAAGGATGTATTTTATTTTTATAGATGATAATTAATTTGATACATGTGAGAAATGAATTATATCAGAATTGTAGTAGTTTCATTAAATCAAATAACAAAATTGCTGTTTTTAAATAATTAATTGAAAAACCATGATTTCTAATTTATTATTCAATCATATGCTTTATGAATTTATTCCCTAATATTTTATATTATGAACAACCATCCATTATCCATTGAGGTAGAATAGATAAATATATGTTATTACACTTCCATGTAGTGATTTTATTTTTAATAGAGGTTGATATATCAATTAATATTATCGATATTAGGAATAAACAAGAAATTTAGTATATCACTAATGTTATTTTATCTTTAGTGATTATAGAATTATTTATATAGTACATTTTTTCATTTATGAGCACTAATATTAAAAAATATTTCATTTTTTGAGATAAATAGATATAATTTATGTAATGGAATCATGATTGAAGTATGATTGAGATTTTATTATTATTATTTTTTTCAATTTCAATATATTTAGTTATATGATTATATCATTCAGTATCATAAATAGAATTTTTTAAATGTTAATGTATTTTTTTCTTTGTATATAGTTATTATGATTTTTATTGTGGATAATAAAGAGATTATTTAAGGTTTTGATAAATAGTATTTATATAAATATATTTATTTTGTTATTTTAAAAATGTAATTTAATTCTACAAATTTAATGTATTTATTAATGATGTTATGGGTTTTAGATGTATGTTACTACTATTATTAATAATAGAAATATTGTTATTTATATTAAATAAAGTAACATTTTTGTTCTCTGAATACCCTAATGTAGTTGTTTTCAAGAAATGGAAATAATGATAAATAGTAAAAACGTGTGTAAATGACAGGATATGGGAAGAACAAAATTTTTATCACACTAATAAGGCCATATTGTTATGTTAGATTGCATTTTAAATTAAACATTATGTTATAAGTATTCTCTTTCAGATAAATGTTAGATAACATCATCAATATTAATAATGTCAATGCAATTTTGTGAGGAAATAATCGGTGGGAAAACTTCAAAAAATTTAAATATTATTTAATTATTATTTTTAATGTCAAGAAAAAGAGATATTATTTTTTAAAACATTCCATAGTATAATAAAAAATGATATTGAGGAAATTTTGTAAAAAATAGAATCACTGATGAAATTTAATGGGATCTTATTTGTCATTGAAATGGTTCAATTTGATGAAGTTATTTTTCTACATATGTTGGGGTACTATTGAAAAATCATTTTTGTAAATAGAAAAAATCATGGTGAAATTAATATAAAAAATATATATTGATGACCCAACATGTTGTTTTATCGATTTTGTATGTGATGGTATAAAATATAATAATTGGTTTCCTCTTTTTACAATGGTGAAATCCGTTATGTATGGGTTGAATATGAAAATATACTATTTTAATTTATTTTTATAAAATTGGTTTTTTATTATACCCAAGTGATATGGATAAATTTATGACAATTTAAGAAGATATTTAGTGCAACCAATTTTATATTTATGGACAATTTTTTAAAAAATTTCGATTTATTTAAAAAAAATATTTTGAGAAGATAATGAAAATATTTTTTTAGGTTTGGTAGTTCATCAGAAGATCATTTTAGTTTTTTTTGGTTTGATCTGTCCAGAAAGGGATGGTGGAGTAGAAATACATATTAGTAATAAATTAATCATAGACGTATAATCATTATTGTACTTATTTTTTTGTATAATTGGTGTTTTGTTTGAGGCATGGTTCTCAACACTGCGATGTGGATTATATAAATGGGGGGATTTATTGTCTCTATGAACGCTTGAGAATATTTGACATGGTGTTTATGGTTTCTATATGGAGCTCAATGGGTTGGGGTTCTTTCTCTTTGTTCATGTGATCTATTGCGATGTAATGAATAGTATAATTTGTAGAGTCCCAAAGGTCAAGTCATAGGCTGTAGATATTTTTTCTCTCCTGTACTTTTATACTCACAGGGGTACCATTACCACCCACATTCACCCCACTGAATGAAGGGGGGGGGTATTATCTCTCTTTATTGCTTTTTCATAAATTTATTTGTCTTAATATTCAGTGACATATCCCTTAACAATTTCACATTAATCTTGTTGTTTGTTATTATATGGAACCAATATGAGGTATTTCATCAACACTTTGTTTCCAAAAATGAATTTCTTTAAGCTTAATCTATTATTATCATCTCATAAATATATCATTATAGGGTGATTAAACATTCTATAGATTCTATAGAATGAATTTTCAATAAGGATTTTTGATCTACAAAATCATTATGATGATGGTTTTCTCGAAGCAATATACTTCCACATTTTCTAATGGGATGATGTTGATTTGATCATCATTCCATCCAACACCCATTGTTTTATCAATTTAGTTATTTTTTGTTTTTTATACAGGTCGTTCAACATACATATGAAATGTGACCCTCCTAGACATATTGTTTGGATCGGTATCACTAGAATCCCATATCATTCCAAAGTCTATCCATCCTCAAGCTAATTAGATCCACTGATAATCTATTTCTATATTTTGGTGGGTGATGTTGAACCTCTAGTCACTTTATTTGAGCACATATTGGTATCACGGTTGACATTTTTTCTCTATAAGGGGTTTTCTAATATTTAATTAGAATTTACGGATTAAAAAAAGAGATGTTTCATCATTGATTTTTTTTAAAAAAAATTATATACCTATTTATAGAATGATAATTTCTCACAATGATGTTATAAGAGAGGTAAATTCATATGAGGGGAAATAATAAGGTTTCCTTGATCAAATGTAATTCTTGATTGGTTTATGGAAGCATACACATTTCAATATGTGATAGTCTAAAAAATTATTTTATCACGGGGCTCGAAATTTGTAATCTAATAATAACTGATACAAACTAAATTTTAACATACAATGTTGGTGATATGATCATGAATTCATCACTTTTGGTGGTGTATGGTATAAAAGTTATAAATATTAGAGTTTATCACCTTGATCCAATGTTTCCTCCATAAAAATGTTTTACCACTGTGTATTATTCATTAAATGAATCATTATTTTTCCCCCTAGGAATATATTTTCATGCTCTCCTACACTCATTAAAATTAAATAATACATTAAAGGAATTTAATTTAAATTCTAATGGGGGTAGGGTAATTTTTTGAACTTGATTTATCCTAAGAATATCTATATGAATATTAATCAGGGTAATCTTTTTAAATTTATGGAAGAAAAATAATCTTAATATGAATATGAGGAATGTAAAATGATTTCATATAAAGGAAAAGTAAGGAAAAATTCATTAAAATAATGAAATATTTCTACACATAAGGATAGACATATAGAATTATATATCTCCCTTAATACTAAGTAAAATTATTACATTTATTACATATATTAAACATACATTGAAGTCGTTATACATCCAATAGAACTTAATATCCCAAGGTGGATAAAAGGGAAAAAAGTGAATACCTTGCTCAAGAGAACAATTATAGATAAATGGAGGAAATATAAATGCCATAAAGATAAATCAAACCTTAAAGAAAGTTTGGAGACACGGTCAATAAAGAAGTATGGGGATAGAATAGAGTCAGATTGAAAAAGAATAATTTTTGTATAATACAGTATTTAGGGTTACTCTTATATAAGAAAAAAAGGACTTAGTATTATTATATGAGGGAATAGGGTCACGATGGTGTAAAAATAATGAAAAATCATAGGAATAATATGTATACTTGTATCTAGGGGAATTTTTCCAAAACATGATATACAAGAGGTCATCTAGAAGAATGATTTTTTCTATCTAGAACCATATCCTGTCTATAGTGTGATGAATGTGGACAAAAATGTTATTACTGAAAAATAAAGTACTTTGATATAAATTTATACTCAATGAAAGTGATGTCGGACGATGTTCTACCAGTCTAGGATTCATCAAAGGAAAAATAATTGGTTATTCGATAGATGGAATATACTTATAAGAATTGATGAATATTTTGTCTAGATCCTCATGATGATTCATAGTTTCACATAAAGATTCAGTAAGAGGAAAATGTATATGGATTATTATCTTAAAAATAAAACAAGGGGGCCAACAGATTATATTATCTTATAAAAGAAGTCGTAGACATAAAGGTAAAAACAACTAAATATATCTTAACGAATGAAATTGTATCAAAAAATAATATAATATTTCTATATGATCATGTGATATCCTAAGAGGTTTGATGTATTGTTTTCCATGAATAGTATGATGGTTTCCAATTTTCCAACAAAAGTAATTTTTGAAGTAACATTTTTTTTACCATTCCAAATGTTCAAGAAACAATAGATCCCATTTTTATTACCCTTGATGTGTGTGGTTTTAGTTCATATTATAATGATTGGGGATCTATTTTCATATTACTATTAATCATAGGGGAGTTTCAGCATGATTTCAAGGTTTTTTGATGTTGTTACCGTAGGTTTATGTAATTGTGGGTTTACAATGGATTTAATGGGGGGGATATAATAGGATCTACACCATGGATTATAGATGATAGATTTAATAGGATATATTAAATCATATCTATCCATACTGCACCATATCGGTATTAAAAATCCGTTTTTCTAGAATAGTGTTATGGGTGTTATACTATGGTCTATAAAATTCACCACCTCATATTTTATTTGGAAATTCCTTATAAATTTATTTTATTACCAATATTTATAATTAATATTTTTTTACTATAAGAAAATATTATTGATACATTACAAGACATTCGATGCACATTTCATAACATTAACTTCTATATTTTAGATATATAATATTTATTATCTATAAATATTTTTTTTTCTTTTTTATAGTTATATTTTCTCTCGTTTTCCCTTGATATGTAATGGATTTTTCCTACCCATTGAATTTCATAATTTTTTTTTATACATACTGATGGATTGATTATTAAATAAAAATTAGGGATTGTTGTTTGCTTGTGGTTGAGGTGAAAAGAGATATCTTCTTATTTATCTACTCATTGATGAAGAGAGTTAAATTATTCATGTATTTCTATTTGAATCATAAAATCATATTATTTTTTGTAACATTTATGGATTAAAATTATTTATACTGAATTTAAAATATTGAAATCAATTAAATGAAAAACTATTATCATAAATAATGGTCAATTTAATATTTAACAGGATGAAGTAAAAAAATATGGTTTAATTTACAATTTCATAAAAATAAAAAAAATGTGATACTGTTTAATTGATTTTTTTTATTGTTATTTTGTAATGGGTGGACTTCTTGAAATTTTTTTATCTACTAAATTATATAATAAAAATAAGAATAATGAATTATTTATGTTGAATTAATTTTTCTACTTCCTTGAAAATATTAGAGGCTTAATCTATTTCTTAATAATTATTTATAATTGACTCCTATTTATTTCATGATACATTATTTTTTAGTTTTAACAAAAAATAATCATAATGCATTATATAATTAAATATATATAATGGAAAGAGTATAATATTTATAGATAAATTGTATTTTCCGTTTTTATTGCCTGATATTTTGTTATAGTCTCATGTTCCTAGGTCTTTTGGAATAAGATGGTCAATTGTTTATTTATTCTGAAATATGAATTTTTTATCTATTCAATATATCCTATTTGATACCCATATATAAACTATTATTTTCTTTTTTTGGTCAATATATTATATGAGGTATGAAAAAAAACCTTGAGAGAAGGTAATACTTTCAACATATCATTGAGAATATATTTATGTTCTGATTGATTGTATAAGATAAGATTTGGGAATTTTTACTAAATGATTCATTTGTTGACATATTGATTGGACATTTGATATAGGTTTATAGGTGGTATTTCACACATTATTTTTTTCCTTATCAATGGATACTTTACATTATAGTAAAGTATTGGGGCATCCAATTATCTATAATTGTTTTCTTATTCACCATGACTACACCCTCCTTTTTCTGTTTTACTTCATTGCATGGAATAATAATAATATCAATTGATAAATTAAATTTGGTGTTAATTAAAGGGATTGGATATTGATAACAACATTAATTTCCTACTAAATAAACAAAATTATATGTTTGTATTAATGATATAATATCATGGAATATAATATAGGGATTATAAAGTTAATTATAAAATTTCATTGCCTTGTGGATAAATAAAATAATATAAAAAATAATGTGGTTAAGGAATATAGTGATCTATAACTTTTATACATATATACCTCAACATAATTGAATAATACACAATAAATTTTACCAATATATTCTTACGGATGGTAAAGAATAGTTGTACATGTAAACTAGATACACAATATTTATATTTTGTAGAAGATCAAAAATATCTCTCATAATGCTCTTCATAATTAGTACACTCAGTAGAAATACACTTCTTAAATGCATTCATCGTTACCTGAGGAAAAGTTACATAATTAAAGAGTGAGATAATATTCTTATTAAGAGTAATTAAGGGAGTTATTAATGATTTCGTAGGCATAGAATTAATTTTTGGGTAAGAGAACATTAGTATATCATTTTTGAACCAAAACCTTTATATCGTAGATTATAATTTGGAACTGTCAGATAAATCATTTACATCCATAAGATATGAATCAAAAAACATCAAAGATAATAATCCATTAGAGAATAACTTTGTAATAATATATATGTTTTTTACAAACACATAATGATAAAAAATAATTTGGATTGTAGTTGAGAATCATTTAAAAGAATAACATTAGGGATTGGGTTTACTATTAATTAAATTGGATACTTAAGCAATGTTAATTCTAAGGAGTGTCATCATTTACATAGTTTAATCCTGATTTAGTAGTCAATGTTCACTCCAAACACAATCATAGTTGACAGAGTACCTTACTAATCTGGGTTCACATCCCATCAATGTCCTCATTATTTGACGACATATCCATCATCACCATGTGAATTGGATGGAAATATAATTCTAGTCAAAATCATTACTAAAAAATTAATTCATATTGGTTCAAAAATATTATAAAATAATAATCATAGAATAATCTATGTAAATAATTTATTGAAACAAACCTCCGATAGTAACCTTCCAGCCCGAGAAAACTACGAACCTCTGCCACGTTCTCAGGTGGTGCCCAAGAAAAAAACGCCTCTACCTTTGATGGGTCTATCGCTACCCCCAGTTTGGACACTACATGCCCAAGGAAGTGTACTTCTTGTATCCAGAACTTGCATTTCGAAAACTTCCGATAGAGCTGGTGCTGTCGGAGAACCTCTAAAACCATCCTTAGATGCTCTGTGCGGTCCTCCTCATGATATTGAATAGATCAGGATGTCATCGATGAACACAACTATGAACTGATCCAGGTACTCTCGGAAGAAGGAGTTCCTAAGTCCAATGAACACAATTGGGGCATTCGTAACACTGAAAGGCATGAATAAAAACTTGAAGTGCCCATATTTGCACCTGAAGTCCATCTTCGAGATGTCACCCTCATTCACCCTCAACTGGTGATATCAGAATCACAGGTCGATCTTCGAGAACCATCATGCCCCTTTCATCTGGTTGAAAAGGTCGTCTATCCTTGGAAGTGGGGAGAGATTCTTGACCATTACCTGATTAAGCCTCCTATAGTCTATTTACATCCTAATAACACCATCTTCCTTATTTGAGTACTAGACTAGAGCACCCTAGAGTGACACACTAGGTCGAACATAACACTTCATCATCAGATCGTCAATCTAAATCCTCAACTCCCGTATCTTCGTAGGCGCCATCCTGTACGGAGCTATCGAAATCAGACGAGCACCAAGCTACATGTCTATCTAGAACTCTATATCACATAAAAGGGGTAGATTCGTCACCTCATCAGGGAATACGTCCATAAACTCACTGACAATCCCTGGTACTTCCACCATCTTAGCATCCACTGACTCTACCGACATCTCGGCTAACAAGAAGAGGAGGGGTTTCTCTCGCCTGCTACCCTTTTGGCCACTCCGCTCGCCAGTGAATGTAACACGTCGGCCACCCAGGTCGGACAACACAACCCTTCCATGGAAGCAGTTGATGATGGAACACACAGAGAACAACCAGTCGATGCATAGGATGACATCGTATGTCTATATCTATAGAATTAGTAGATCCCTGACCGACTAATGTGGCCTTATCATCAGCCCGCAACCTCTACAAACATATAACAAGTCAGTATGACCTCCGACCAGTGTGCTAAGCGCCAGGGGTACTGAAAGTCTCCCGGCATCCTGACCTAGAGCACGGGCTAGACTGGGTATATGAAAGGAGGGCAATGATCTGGTATCGAACAAGGCATAAGAAAGGGTACTAAAAAATTGATCGTACCTTGAACAACCTTCGGTCCCACTGGAAATGCTTCCTCTGAGGTGTGAAACTATCCAAACCCAGCTCCTCTAGCCAACCCTCCGTATTCATGTCAGCGTTGATTCCCTCGTACTTATCAAGGGTTTGTCGCTGGATTGCTTGAATCATCTTCTGCAACTGGTCGTCCTCCTCCTCTCGATCAGCCCTCGGTCGATCGGCTAAGTCAACCTCCTGGGCCTCGATCACTTGTACAACTCATTTTCATCTCCCGGGTGCCATAGCTAAAAGGTAAACAAGGAATACCTAACCCCAAGTAGTTTCGAATATTGTCCGGATATTTTATTTGACTTCATTATTTCTTTCTGAATCCCTGAAACACCCAGAAACACTAGAACACAAGTCATTATGATGCGTGTACCATTCCTAGGGTCTTGACCCTGAAAAAAGTGTAGCCTCACTTGGTCGTTCGGTAGGTCCAGTGTCCTTGCATCGGATCACGGGGGGCCCCTAAAAATCATGTGTCCTAGCCGGTCTTCCCTGACCTAATTCATGCACCAATGTCACCAAACATTATTTCGCTACCATTACATGCAATACTCACTATGCCTAACTCCAGACTTCATCCTATCTCTCAACCTGCCCTTGATACAATTCTATCACGACCCGCCTTCACCAAAAGGATTGAAGGGTCAGCAGATTTCTAGTACCTTCCTTCTTTAAGTTAAATGATAGATAATGACCCCCTAATTCCACCTTCAATAGGCCCCGGGGTGGATACCAGCAAAAAAGGTATATAATTACACAATAAATGGAATGAATTACCGTTTTTCTTTTAATAGGATCAAGAGGTAAGATAGTAAATCCCACAACACCAAAGATTGAAGTGAAAGTAAATCCAAGAGCCATTCCCAATTCATGTTACAAAAGTAAAATCCACAAAGTATAAACAGACTACAATGAAAAATACCAAAAAGAAAGAACAATAGCCACTGAAATGATCTTCCACAAGGTATGATCTAGAACGGTCCAACACGATCCTCGAAGACTTCCTGGATACCTGAATGTAGTTTTATAAATGTAGGGTGATAATACAAGTATAATCAGTAGGGAAAATCCAAATACTCTCGTGCACAAGTGGGGAGGAATACTAATGCCCTATGGGAAATGAGATAACTCATCACCTATCAAGGAGACTAACCACCCAAGCATCAAAAAGGTACACTCCCCAAATAACGCAAATAAAAAGTAATGTATAGTAATAGAACATTGATGTTTGGGTACCCCACGCGACTATACCACTGGTTATTGCAAACATCCTACGAATCAAACAAATCCCGCCAATATCACCGAATTCCCACTGCCACACCCACCCGCACACACCTGGGCCACAACCACACATCCCGCCCACAAACACCTGGGCAACAACCACTAACCCACCCACAGACACCTGGGCTACAACTATCACATGTAACCACTCCCACAAACACCTAGTCCAAAACAACCACTTCCACGCCCAAAGACACCTGGGCAAGGAAAACTACTTCCACTCCCAAAGACACCTCGGCCTCATCCCAAAGATACATGGGAAACCACCTACCCACAAACACCTAGGCCAACCACCACACTACCCAGCTCAAATATTCTCTTGGGATAATAATGGAATTCAGGCCATCACACCCTGCCTGAAGAGTCTTGGGCTATTCGGGAAAGGGAGAAGAAAAGGAGCTAATAACTAGCCACTCATAGGAGTGTGGAAAAAACACCCTCCCCTACGAAGTGGTGGTGTTCAGCACTAAGTGTTCAACTTGGGTGGGGCACGAATAAGAAACACAAAACTAAATGTATATGTATAGGTCACATGAACTCACCCAATATAGGTTTTTCTTCAGCCATCCTAAAGAACATTATCCTTACTATTCACTCAAATGAGAAGAGAAAAGCACCCATGCTAATGTCACAACTCACACCAAACCAAATCCCCATGTTCCATACTTTCATTCATGATCATTAATAATGTTAAAATATATTTCTATACCTAACGTGGGAAACTAGTAATCATAAGCCCAGTCCATGGAATGAATACACCTAATCAGCAATTTAAGCATTCAAACCTAGTCCTCTTGTAAAGTAACAACAACAAGGGATAAGTGAGATCCCTCAAAGTACTGGAACCAATGAAAACCCCATGATATAGCCCCATGTACCCAAAATCCAGGAGCCAACAGTTTATCATCAACAGAGGATCCCACCCCAATTCGTTATATAAAGACAGTAATCATACAACCTCAAAGTATAACAACAGGGGATCTCATCCCCACACGCAACAGCCCGTGAAGGGAAAAAAATCAACCAAACCACCACTACCAATACGAGGCAGACCCATGCATGTATTTTCAGATTTAAAAGATTTACCACACACCATGATTTCAATTACACTGGTCTTAAACTGAGGTTATCAAAGAAAATGAGTTGATCCAGGTCCTTCAAATTTATTTAGCCGAATATACACAATTAACCAATTTCTCTTACACAATAAAAGGGGTTCACAACCAAAATACATTCCATTTAAACATAACAAGGGGTAAGGGTTTAATAATGCACAGAGAAAGACCACTAGTAGCCATGATTTTCAATAGGAGTATGCCCACACAATACAGAAACCATTAATCATGGAAGATGAGAAAAAAAAAGCATCATCATCGATCACACCCATCCCCTTCATTCTTTAGAATAAATTTATTATCGTCATTAATGTTTTCTTCATCCAATTCTACTAATACAGTTGCGTACCCACCCCACAAGAGACACAGAAAGGAGAAAATAAGGTGAAACTCCAACCTGGCGATCAAGGATCGACATTAAGTCATCACGTGGCAACTGGAATGCAGGAGTGGCGGGAACTCCATGGAACGTGAAGGTAAATACTCGTAACATGGGTACGGATCTTCGGGAGGAAGGGTACTCCGAGTAGGATGATTGAGAAAAAGAAATGTAGGGATAATACTTTAGGTTATAAAGGATGATAAGGGCTGAGGCGTATCACTCCCAGGCTGTTAAGATAGAGAGAGAAACTGCATAAGGAGAGGGATCGTGGGTTGACCACGCGGCTGGAACACCCCACAAGACTGGATTAATTGTTATTTAGTAGGGAGGTTTATTTGATTTTTAAATATTAATTATGGGCTTAAAACGTCCTTGAAACGCTTCAAAAAGTTAAATAGGCCTAAAAGTGGGGTTACGTGGGAAGCTGCAGAAGAAAAACCTGCAAAGGCTGGGGGACACTGATCAGTATCACCAATCGGTCATGCAGATCAGTCACTATGATTAAATACACCGATCGGTCCCACTGATTGGTCACGCCGATCAGTCTCACCGATCGGTTGTGCTGATAATTGGTAAAGGAAGGGGTCATGAGGGTCTGGGTCATTACAATATATTTATCCTGAAATTTTATTAAACAGAACAATTCAAAAAAATAATAACTTTTTATATTTTTATAAATATATTTTTTAATTTCCTATTAATTTAATAAAAAGTTTTTCATTATTGTGTTTTTATTTATAGAAATTACTCAATAGATAAAAACAAAAAAATTATATGATAAAAAAATTATTTCATATATTATATATTAATTTATGACAAAAAATCCTCATTTATTCATTTGGTAACATTTGTAGAGATATTAATGTCACGAGTGTGACCCTTTGTATTTATTTCTTTAATAATATAATATAAATATCATAATAAAATAAAAATTTCACCATGTATCCAGATTTTAGAAACATTTATGGGTATGGACTAAAAAGAACCATCTTATAGGATAATAAAAAGTGTCATAAATGGTTAAAATCCTTATCCAATGTATTGAAACCCATTTTACCTATTTCACTTATAGTGGTGAAAAATATTTACCAATGTTCTTATTTATAATGACAAAAAAATAAAGGAAAATATTTAACAAAATTTATCATCATGATAAAAAATATGTAATATGGGACCATAATTTTCTTACAAGGCTATTGCATCATTTTAATTGTATATATAAAAGTATCACACTACAATGACTCAAATATTTAATGTATTGGGAAAATGATGAAAATACATAACTTTTACATAATAAAACACAACACTAAATTTTACACCTTATTATATTGATTAATAAGGGACAACCATTTACTCTTTATTAATAGTAATCACATGAGGATATTCATCAATGAATGGGGTGAGCTAAAAGCCCATTAAAAGGATAAATTATAACAGAAATCAATATAACATGTGTGAGAATAACAATAATAATCGTAATACAAGCCTGTGATCGTTATTATAATAATGAGAGGTATCATTATATAATGTCATGGAATGTGGTAACACCTATAAAATGAAACAGTGTGTATTAATAGTCATCTACAACATATAGTTGTGAACAAAGATAGAATCATGTTCATATATAACATATGTCTATAATCATAACATCATCACCACTGTTAACAAAGATAAAATCATGTTCACACATAGTGAAAAATATATCTAGAGGTAAATCACATTACCCAATGAATTTTAGAACTATATAATTCCAGGCACACATAACATGTGAAAACAATTACATAGTTATGCATTCCACATGGAACATATAATAATATTTGTCATAAAATACCCTATCAAATTGAAGTGGGTTTCATGAGAATTTCATAAAAAAGTAATAAATGAATAATATTGTTTATTCTCATAATAAAAATATAATATCATAATTGATATTATAATCATCAATCAAAAGTGATGAAGAAACAATCTCAAGAGAAGTAAAATATGTTTTTATTTGAATGAAGATTTTTTTGTTAAAATATTCACATATCTCATTAAATCATATATAAAAAAGGTATATCCTGGAAAATAAAATCTAATAACAATTAAATTATATATATGGAATATTAATATAACATCCAATCCGAAATTTTTCGTGAAAGAGTAATAATCCAATGAAAGGAAATTGTATTCTGGAATCGTATTACCATAAGTTTGAATACTTTATCCACATAAATATCCTAGATAATAAAATTATTATCATCAATTAATAAATAAATATACAATTATAGATGAATTTGATTTATTGTAATTGGATTAAATTATTTTTTTCCTATTATGATGAGTTATAGAGTAGAATTATGTCATTCTTTGAGTGTTTATTTCATAGTTTCCATGATCGGCTCGCTTGTATACATGTACGAAAGATCATTTAAAATGGGTATATAACAAAATGAAGTTTTAATTAATGTTATATATTACTTCTTTCCCATATATGAGGATTTTTTATTAGATTAAATTTTAATGAAAATCGTTAAGAATAATTATGGTGGTTTCCGATCACAACACACTTGTTTTGATTTATTTTTTAATATTATGTATATATCATTGATAGAAAACAAAAAAAAGTTATAAAACGAATTTTAAATAACTATTCAATCATTATAATTGGTTTATGACCATTTTTTATTGTTATAATGGATAATTAAGACTTGTTATACTCAATGGCCATTAATGAACACCTCACGAGCAACATTATCATTCATATAACAAAGGGTTGATGAAAAGAGGATTGGTGATATATTATTACATTAATATAATAATAATTTATTATATTTAAGATAACGGAGTTATCATTCCCTATGTATTAAGTGATGTGATCACAAAATTAGCACTGAAATAAAATTGAAAATAAATTAAAAGAAAATGTAAGAGTATTTTACCTCATTAACTTCATATCATTGAGAACCTCCTCATAGAAATTTTATTTGTAATTTTTTGATACTAAAGGCTCCTAGACTAGAGTAATTGTCTTGGGAAAAATATTGGGTATAAAATAGACATTCATCTTGTCTTGGAAGGTGTGTGGAAGAGAGGTTGTTAGGGGTGGTATTTATAGTATAAGACATCAGTTTTTTTCATTATTTTAATCATTAGTATATTATTTTTGCTAAATAATATGAATATTTTTATTCACATGACTAAATATAGTAATGTGAAAATTATTTTTTTACATAATGCTCGCACATCATCTAAACATCTTCTAAGACTCAATAATTAATTTATTTTATAAAGACTATAAATAGCTATATTTTACTATTATTAAAAAATAAATTATTTCGTAAAAATAAAAATACAGTAAGCCTAATACTTTCTCAAAATTTATAATTAAAAAATGAACTCCATTTTATAAATTAAATTTTCTAAATTTGAGTAATTAAATTTTTAATTAATGTCATTCTTTATTTGTTAAATAACAATTTTAAAATATTATTTTGTTTTATGACACATTTAAAATCTAATTTAGGTATTACGAATTATCATATAACAATAAGAAAATAAATTAAATTATGAATAAATTTATCTTAAAAAATATATAAATTATGAATTTATAATTATGAATTTTTTTTAAAAAAATACAAACAATTAATTAATATTTTTTAAACCATGAATATACTTATAATATAGTATAATTGTATCATTATTCCGTTTATAAGTGGCCATAATTTTATTAATTCAATCCTAGCTGAAGTTACTATTCTATTTTCTAAATTACACTTCTTAATTGTTATGGTACTATTTCAAGTCTGAGGTTACAATTCCATTGGTATATGTCACTTAATTTCATTAAATATTAAATATTTAGTTCATTATTTATTAGAATGATGTTTTTTTAGGATATCCTTATTGTGTATGTGTTTTATACAATATAAAATATTTATAATAAGTGAAAAAGTTTCATTGATAAATGATTATGTTAATACATTCTTCCACCCTTTTGAAATTTCATCCACAAAATTTAGTTTTACATAAACTAGATAAGGTATTTCTACCTCATTGATTCCTTCGGTTACGATATTGCCTCTTTTTATTTATAGTTCCACCATATTAAATTAAACAGTAGATTATTCTTAATGTATATAACTTTATTTCTAGAGTATATGATCTTCACTAGCTTCTCCATGTAAGAGAGATCATTTTCCAACTGTACCACCTCGTGATTTACTTCTTGAGAGGGATCTGGCATGTAAATACTTAAGATGTATAAATGGAATAATCGTCTACTTAGGACATTGTTGGTGGAAGTGGATGGTGATTGGCCATAGGTCATACCAAAAAATTAATATTGATGGAGGGGAAATACACGAGACATCAATTTCCCTTCTTCCCAAATATTAAGATCCCCATCCATAAAGATATGCAGAGAGGAATACCATGTCTCAAAAAACTGACACTAAACTATTATGATTATCATTTTCATTTCTACCCTATCGACATTGGGATACCTTGATGTGTTGTTTAATCATTTTCATATTTCATACCTTTTCATCGACCATATCACCTTCCAACTACTTTTGTTCACTACCATTATTCTATATTTCTAGCGTTATGAATATTTTCCCATAAATGTATTCATGTGGTTGTATTTGGATTCTAAAGTAAATGCTAATATTTTAGGATAATCCAGTTAGAGGAAGATGTTGGTCCCATCCTCCTTTGATGTCCATAGAACAAGGTCCCAAAATATCTTCCATTTTTTGAATAGTCTGATATGATTGGCCATAGATTTTTGGATTTTAAGCCGTAGTGAAGATCATCTGAATGGTTAGAGAATTTTGGAGGCTATTCCAAAATGTAGAGCTGAATCTTAGATCTCGATAAAAAGTAATCCATAATGGTACTCTATGAATCCTTAACACTAATTTAATTTAAATCCATTCACATTGAATAAGTGATAATTCCTATAAAATTTTGATAAAGTGAAATTTGAGTTTGACATGATCCACAACAACCCAATTAAATTTATTTCCATTGTATGCCTTCATATTTTTGGTGTCAAATCCCATGGTGGTGTTTTCCCAAATCCATGTTTGTATAATTAATGGTTGCATCATCCACTTATACTATTTATTTTCATCCTTAATTTAATAATAGACTAGTCACATTGATTCATATTCAGTGATCTCATTCGTCAAATTTTCCGACCAATAGTTCTCATATATATGACAACATATCTTTTTTCCATAGATAAATAGAGATTGTTGAGCTATATGGATCACTCAGATGTTTTATATTTATCAAGAGATTATATTTTAATCATATATGTTACCAAGATCATAAACTTGTCTCTCGCCAATTTTGAACTCTGAGGATTTCCATTTTATGAGATATTTCAACATCTTCTAAATTTCTACATCATTTCATTGAAAATCTGTTATTTTCTCTGTTAGGGAAGGTTGATCAATCATTTGATGAAGGATTGATGATGTAACTTCCATATTTTTTTACATGACCATCCATTTCAAATATATTACGATTGGATCCTTCTCAATTCTAATAAATGACAATGTTTCATGATACTTGATACATAGAGAAACTTCTACTTTTTTAACTTTTCTATGATGGTAGTGGATTGAGCAGACATAATCCTTTATGATATATAAACATCATTAATGAAGTATATTAGGATCATTACATTTTAATATATATTTAAGGATATTATAATTATTATATATTTTACAAATTATGCTAATGATATAGTGCAACAATATTTTCAATGGTGATGATCAAAACCACCAACTCTATATCAAACATATTATAACGTTGTCCCTAAAATTTCAACTTACATGATGATTAGGATATGAAATTATAATGCTGCATCAGTAAATATCCTAGTCCTTTATTTTATTTATCGATGTATACCATAAATAACACCTCCCTTTTCAGATGTTTGAGTAATGATACAGTGACAATAATCATTTTAAATCACTGAAGAGGCCTTCATATTCATTGGTCCTGAAAAACTATTCTCCCTTCTAGGTAATCATGGTTATTGTTTCTATAAATCATGAGAAATTTAAAATAAATCCTCAAAACATCCAAGATAGACCACAAAAACTATGGATCTCGGTTATAGATGTTATCCTAAGCCAGTCATAGATTTTCTTTGCCTTTTAAGGGTACACAAATATTCATTTTCTAGTGATAACATGTCTCGTGAATAGTAATTCTTCAATATAGAACTCACATTTACTGCACTTGGAATATATATTTCCACACTGAAAGGTATTTAGATCAGCATTAAAATACTCCTCTTATTCCTCCCATCCCTTTGAGTATATTAGAATATCCTCAATAAAGACTACCAAACATTGTTGAGGTGATCACTAAAGATTAAATTCATTAATTCCATGAATTTTGCATGATCATTGGTGAATTCAAAATGCATCACTATAAACTCAATGTTTCCATACCTCATTTTTAATTAATCATTGAGAATATCTTATTTCCTCACCTTTAATTAGTAATATCCTAATCAAAGGTCTAACATTGAGAAATACATGGTCCCACATATCATATAGAAGAATTAAATAATATAAGGAAGGGGATTCAAGTTCATTGTTATAATTTTGTTAGTTCTGGATAATTAATATTGATGAACATCAATCCATCCATCTTCTTTATATAGATGACTAGTTCACCCCATGGTGATGAATTTGGGAATATACAACCCTTTTCTAGAGTCTCTTTAAATACTTCTTCAATTCAACCAACTCAATCTCGGTCATTCAATTATGTGTAATTGATATAAAAAGTGTAACTTGAATAAGTTCAATCTACAGCTCAACCTCAATGTCAAGTGTATGACTCGTAAATTCTTAAGGTAACACATTAGCATAGATCCCTTCATTGGACAGTTCCTCAGACCCGATTCTATCGATGACCTCAATCATTAAAGACTGCTATTTTTTATCAAAAGGAAATTATATATACAATTGAGAATATGATTTTAATTTATATTCATCATAATCCATTAACATATACATAATTAGTGGATTCCTCATGATGTAATGAGTGGTCTCCATTTCCAGTAATTTGGTGTTTTCATTGTATAATGATTTCCAATCCATGGCTAATATTGCATCAAAATCCAATAAAGGAAGTAAGAAATGATTTTCTGAGAGGACCAATCCACAAATATTATTCATGGAGAAGATATATACATTGGATGAAATAATTTTCCCTTTTTATTTTCTCATAGATATCAAAAAATCTATAATTTTCTGTGGTTTCTAAATTGTTCTACAAAACATGAACGATATGAATGGATGTGTATAACTAGAAAAAAATAATATGTACACTTTCAACGAATGAATAAAAAATGTACCTATCACACCCCCATTTTGTATATCCACCTCATAAGTAGTGATAGTATAAGGTTTCTATTTTCCTTTATATTTGGTGGCTACTTATGCTGATTTTCCTCAAAGTTTTAATGTTTAGTGGACCATCATGAATTCTTTCCTTTCTCCCTTCAATTATAGCATTTAGCCATGGGTGGTGCTCTCATTTACTCCACCATATTGTCTATATTAAACACTTCTCTTCAACATTCATGATATTGGTGGCCTTATCACCCACATTTCAAGAATTTCCCCATTTTATTGAGGAAATTCCCATTATTCTTCATCCAACATTTCTAACTAGTGAGATATTGAGTTTTTTTTACCATTGAAATTAGATCCCCTACCTTGAAAATAAATCTTTATTTTCTTATCATCATAGCCCTGGGAACATTCTCAAATCATTATATCATCTTTGGGATCTTTTAAAAAAACATCTCCATAACTGCAAAAATAATGAATTTATATATCCTTTGGAAGGTGTGGTTTAAAACCAATGATAAATCTATTTATTTGTATATTAGTTTTGATTATAAATCCTAATGTATAACATGATGGGATTGGGAAATTTTCATCATTATCCATGACATATTCACCTTCCATTTACATTATATCTATGAATTTTCTCCCCATATTGTTTTGAAGATTTTGTTAGAAACACTTGATTAGAAATATTTTTCATGTCTTCCCACACCATATTAATTTTTTTTCTTTTTACATTGTGTTTTAATCAACGAACATAGTTGATTGTCCTCTCCATCTATAAAATAAAAGGAAAGAGTTGCATTCTCCATTACAGAATAGTTATGAACCAAAATGATCATTTCCTTTGAGAAGACCACCTATTCCGTGACTAGTGGATTTAAATATCCACTATAAGCCTATGGTCATTGTTGCATAATTGAATTGATTGATTGTTTATCGTTCTTTTGTGAAGTGGTATGATATATATAAATTAGGTTATTTTTCCTACCTTGAGAATACAGAGTAATCATCGCTAAGAAATATTGAATTCCAACTCCCAAGGTATTGGAGAAGTTTTTTGGGAAATCATTGCATTGTTCATTACGGGCGCGGTTATCCTGTTTTCTCCAGGTTCCGTCCATTTTCTTAAATATAAATGTTTTAATAAAAAAGGTAACTAATCCTTGAATAAATAATTTATTATTTTGTCCAATTAGCTCTAATGGCATATATTTTTGTATTTTTTTGTTTATCATTTTCAAACGATGATTCTTAGGTGATTAGATATTATTATTCTCATAATAACTGTTTTTTCTAATATTATATTATCCTAATTCACAAATTACCTAAACCATACTCTGATAACAAATATAGTGATACATATTTTCTTAAATTCTTATTATATCATTTTCATAGTAAACAACAAAAAACAAGTACACAACTAGGATCCAATGGATTAGTGTATGTTAAAAGTTAGGGCTATACATAAATTTGAAATATTAAAACGTAAACATTAATTTATCTTATTCATATCAAGATTCATTTTTTCCCTTGTTATATCCTTAGTACAATTAATCACCTAGGATGTACCTCAAGGAATATGGTGAACATAAATTGATGTATGAGGATAGATATGATCATGAATCTGTATAAAATGGGTGCGCATAATCATAATCATCATAACATAATCATGGTATCATCATCCTAATCATGGGAGGAAACATTATATAAAGGAATAGAATGTGGAAATGAATAAAAATGAAACATCATGTCTTTATGATCACCTACCACAAGAAATTCTAAACAATGCTAACATCATGTTCACAAATAACATATGTGAATAATCATAGCATCATAATCTGGGTGAAAAAATACAGAATCATTTTCATGCATATTAATCATTATCTCATCAAACACATCATATTACACAATGAATTGGAGTGATATCTACTTCCAGGAGAACCTGTTATATCATTACATCTATATAATATTTCTTGCAATTTATAAGGTATAAAAATCATTGTAATAAATTAATCGTTCTAAATGAAATTGGATTTATGATAATTTCAAAAAGTATTCATTCTTGAATAAAATTACCACAATATAAAAAGTTAATAGCATACATGGAATATGAATAATCATTCTTGAGTAATTATGAAATAAAATCAAGGTAAGTTAGATAATTTTTTGAATGAAGCGTTATTCTAGATAAATCATTACATTTATCATTAAATAATATAAAAACATATATATCCTAAAAAATAAAAGTTAATAAAAGATATATTATATCAACCGATTATTAACATAACACACAGACTAAAATTTGGTTTGAAATATTAATAACCTAATGATTGTAAATCAGATTATAGAATCTCATTACATTTTTCTAGAAAGCGTTCTTCAGCTTTATATCCTAGATAACCAAATCTGGTTCATTAATTAATGAATAAAAAACCTCTTATACATGTATTTGTTTTATTATAATTTTGTAAACATTATTTATTCCCATTATGATTAGTTATAGTGTTGAATTCTATCGTTATGAGACTATACATTTCATGGTTTCCATGATTTGTATTCATATATTCATAAATGGAATATCATGTAAAAATTGTATAATTATGAAGCTTTTAAATTATATGATATTAATGAACCTTCAAAATTCTTAAGTTTAGTTTATATTATTTTTTATTAGATATATTATGTTGATTCATTATATAAAAAGTTAATTGTTATCATTATATAAATTTTTTATTTTTTTATAACAATGAACACGTTCTGATTTATTATTCAATTTTATGTATATACATTAGTTATAGAAAAAAAAATTCATAACATGGATTATATATTTTTCAAAACTGTTATAATTGTTGTATGGTCATCTTTGATGGTGTTAAATGAAAACAAAATCATTTCATCCTCGAAATTGATAAATCAACACCTCATAGATGAAGTTATCATTATTTTATGAAAATGGATAAGAGAATATGTATGAAGATGTATTATTCTATTTAAATAATTATGTTATAAAATACAAATTTTAATGGAGTTATCATGCCACTTAGATATGGGGAGGTGACAAAGGAATAATAAAAGAGAATTACATGAAAATAAATTAAATGAAAATAGTAGTGGATTGCACCTCATCAGCATCATATCCTTAAGAAACTCCTTAGGGAAAACATATTTTTCTTTTTTTAGAGTAAAGGATCCTAGAAATGGGGAAGGGGATTAGGAAGAAGATTGTGTTTACATTATACAAGCATTATGTATTTGAAGGTGTGGGAATAACATGTAGCGATGGGTTGTATTTATATGGGATGATATGAGTGTTTTTTTGTTATTATATTAATTAGTTTATTATTTTGGCTCAATAATATGTAATGTTTTTATTTCCATTACTAAATAAAGTAAATGGAGAAGTATTTTTAGATATTGTTGTGTTATATCATCCATACATCATCGATAAATCAACAATTGAGGTATTGAGTAAATTACATAACTAAAAATATTTAACTATTCAAAAAAAATAAATTATATTAGAAATATCTCAAATATTAAGCCTAACCATTTTTTAAGATATAGATTAAAAAATATTACATTTAATATAAATATGTTTCTAAAGATGAGAAATACAATTTTTTTTATAATCATTTTTAATTCAAAAAATACATATTTTATAATTACAACTGATTTTATGGTATTTTTTAAAATTAATTATGCTATCCAAAAATTACATTATAATAATATGACAAATAATTTTATTTTATAAATAAATTTTATTTTCAATCAATATAAAAATTATAAAATTATAAATAAACAATTAGGTTTCATACTAATACCAATACCTAATTAATAATTTCTTAAACATTTATTTACTTATACTATGATATAATTATATTATATTATAATTTATAAGATTCCTAATTTTTTCATAGATTCATATATTATGATACTATTCTATTAGAGACAATAATATTCATAATGGTCATGTATCTATTCCATGGGTTAGGTTACTATTCTATCAATATAGGTTTCGTAATATATTTAAATTATACTTATTTCATACTTCATTAATAAGAATGAGGTTTTTATTGGTCTCTCCATGATATGTGTGTATTTTATAATATAAAACATAATTTTAAGTGACAATACATTTATATTAATAAAAATTTGGTTTTTCATATTTAATGATCTAATTTATATAAGTGGCTGAATTTAGTTTAATAATATCCCCACAAAACACAATGAAAATTAGTTTCCTAGAGGAAATTTTTTTGGATGTACACAAACATTTTATACCCATATACAAATTAAAATTAAATAAAATGAAATTAATAAGAATTATTATTATATAAATTATCAAAAAATAATTTTAAAACTAGTATAAATAAAAATGAGAGTTTATAAATTCATCAAATATAATGGAATTTTTTAATAAAAATTAAGTATTTCTCAATATTAATTTAAAAAACATTCATTTTAATAAATTTAAAAAATGAACCACATGATAATTGATATAATATTATTTTGAAAATAATGATCATTTTGTAAAAACACATTTCAATTATATAAAAATATAATATTAATTGGCTAGAAAATAATGGATAGAATTTATTTTTGAGGAATATTATTTTATAAAGTATAAAATTACTTCACTAAAAATGATGTTCATATTTCATAATAATTAAATAATAAATTTGTATTGATTCTGAATAAAATACATATTATTCATAATAAAATAAACCAAATTCAAACCCTCCAATTCAATGGCATTGCCATATTTAACTAACAATATTTTTATCACACATCTCATTCCATTAATTCTCAATGTTGCATGTTATGAAATACCTTGAGATTATTATATTATTATATAAATCTTAGGGGTGTATCATTATACACCCCTTAAATAAATTTTTTACTTTCAATTTTATCTCAATCATCAAAGGATCAATAGTTAAAAATACCAATAATCAAAATAGACATCATAAATAGAGATAATAAAATATTTTTTTAAAAGTTAAATTTTAAAATATGATTGCTTTCAAAAAGATCATGTAATAATATTTTTAGACGATGATATCCCTGGAGGGATGTTTAAATTTTGATGTCTAGGATAAAAATAGAATATGTTGAAAAATAAATAGTGGTTTGGAACAAGATCATGAGAATGTTGACAACCACAAGACCATATATTTTTATTGGGGAAAGGACATCAAACCATTGGGGATAACGATAAAATTAATATATTTTTATTTAAATATCCATTTACTGTTGATGATTTATTATCTTACCATCAAGGATGTGAACATTAAGAAATTTATTTAATTGATTTATTTCAATTTCATATGAAAATATTCATCTGTTGGATGTGGTTTGAGGAATTTCCACATCATCTCCCACTGAAGAAATGAATATTGATGATTATGTTTTCAGTATATATATACTAAACATAACATTTAATATATTATTGGTTATAAGAAAATAATGACATATAATTACCACTTTCTCTATTTATTTATCAGAAACAATTGGTTGTCACATGTCATCTAATATGGATAAAAAATAAGTTAATCTGTGAAATATCAATAGTTATAAACAAATATCAACATAATCGATTCCCAAAATAGTTAATAGTAAGAATATTTAAAATATATATATTAATAAATCAAAATATAAAAATTCAGAATGAAGGAAAAAAATTTGTAATATAAATTTGAAATTAATATCCAAAATAATATAAAATTACTCATACTGTAATTGATACAATAAGTTAATAAATAGATAATAATTTCACCTTAAACATGATAATACATACCAAAAACAATCTGAATGGCATGAAAAATTAATTAATAAAATCATTATTACTGTAATTAACTCTTTCAAATATATTCCATTAATTCAATTATTTAATAAACTTCATTTATGATTCCATAAATCAATTTTTTTAAAATCTCTTTCAAATTTCACAGTTTCCAATAATATCCCATTTACATCATCATTGTCAATCATCTCTTTACTGAATTAATAATTTTCACCACAAAATTTGGAATATGTGAAGGTTTATCTTTTCACGTTAATTTTTATTCAAAAAATATATACTTACCACAAAATATACTTTCTTTTCTATCATTTAATATGTGAAACATTCTAGAAAATAATTAAATTAAGAATACTGTAGAATAATCCTTAGTTTTGTCATGATTATTATATCCAGAATACCATGGAAAAAATACTTCAATAACATTATTCGAAAATTATAATATATGAAAACATCAGCCATCCCACATCAGTATTTCACTATTAACATGGATTCATCGCCATGTCCCTTTATTCATCCTTTCTTTCACATTTTATTTTTTGTATCTTCAACATCAATAAAGAAACCATTAATCATAAGACTTGGTTGAACCACTTCATGAGTATTTCCCCTAGGAAAAAATGTTTTATAATTCCCTTTAACTTCCAATTAATAACATTCAACTATCTATGATAACATAGTGATCACATTATTCTAATCCATTTTGTAAACTAAATGTTTCAATTTCCCTTAGAAATTTTTATCTCTATATCATTATTTTCTACATAGAAAAAATATTCCCCTTCATCTATTACCTTCCCTTGATTTCATCTTCTAAAATTCTATAAATGTTCTATGTCCAATCATCATTCCTCCATGGTCTTTTGGAAACCAACATTTTCTATTTTTTTTCATATCCCTCCCATGTTTATATTGTTGATCATAAATTTTATTTTCTCTCTAATCATAATTTCAAGTATTCAAATTTGTAATACCAGTTCATTTGGATTTCCATGTGGAAAATCATTCCATTATTAATCGTAATCATGTTAGTTTTATACATTCACTATAACCAAATGGAGTGTTTTTGGAAACATTAATCATACTATGTAATCTTGGAATCTTGATAAATTATTCACATGATTCATAAATCATGATACCTTGATTTCAATCCATGACTCTATTGGTCTAATCTAGGCCATCCATCATCATTATATATTTAATTATTTTATAATGATCGCTAAATAAATTTTGAATTAACACAAGAATAACCCGGATGCCTGTCAAAACAACTGGATAGTAAGTACGGCTACAACATCCACTAGAATGGTGGTCAAGATATACTCAACCAAATATTTTTGATTTTATAAACCCATTATGTGTTAGTCTAAAAAATGAATCTATATATAATATATAGGTAGGGATTTATTTTTTTACAATACCACACAATCATTCCTTATCCATAATTGTAGATATTATCCCATATGTGGAACTATCCTATGGGTTTTCCCCAATGTTTTCTAATACTAATCATAAAATATTGAAAAAATGGTCATCTAAAACAAAAAATATATACCCATACCTTTTATACAAAAATATTATAGCTAAATAGATTAAAATTTGATATATTTTACAAATACCAGCCTTAGGACTATTAAGGATTAATGTCTTTGGAGACTAAAAACACTATTGTTTTATATTATATAAAATATTCAACAACTCCCATAATGATCTTATCAAAATGTAATCATCATAGATATACCATACATTAAAAACATTCTTCAATGAATTGGGAAGGGAAACATAAGAAAACAATTATATCATATTCATAGTAAGGGTTGAGAATAAAAATATAAATGATCCCTTAAGAATTGTATTATCCTAATGATATGAGAGAATTATCTTACCATTTTAAAATGATAAACTATATATATTAGATCATAATCACGATTCATGTAAAAATTCATTGATTTTCATAAATGATTAGTCCAAAAGAAATTATAATACATAAACCATGAGGGAATATTATTGAAAATAGTTATATGTTTGTACCATATAGATAACTATATGAAATCATTTCATTAATTGTAAAGGGAAAATTGCATAACTATCATATTATGTTTGATTAAATCCTTATTCCAATATATCCATATTCAAGAATCACCACCAAGACTATAATTGTGGGTAGATATTTCTACTTAACTGTGTTCACTCAACATTACAATTGTAATTATCTAATGATATATCCATCTTTACCCAATTAATTGAATGAAAAAAATAATTCTTGTCCTACCCATCACCTAATAAAGATCATTCAAATGTGTTTCATTACATCAGAAAATAATAGTAATTGTGTTACCCTTGTTAAGTAAATAAGTTTGATAAATATTTTAACATTTTGTCATATCATGTCCCTTACAAAAGAAACTGGTTTCTAAATAGATTTATCATAACCAAATTAACCATTTCGAGGGAAATATGAATTATAGAATCAACCATATATCAACATCATTGTACTTCATCCATATAAGAAATTAAATAATGTTACAGTAAATTATCCATATTAAATTATATTGGATATCAATAGATGTTAATATAAGGGAAAAATAACATTAAAATATCACAAAGACACATCTGAAGGAAAGTACACTTTTCACAATGAAATCATTTTTTAAAAATATTTAAATTTAATAAATATTAAGGACAAAAGTTTTTCTAAATGAAATATGGGATCTATAAAAATATTCATGAAGTCGTTTTCTAATGGTTATGGCCTTAAGTTAAATTAATGAAATGTACATTAAAACAATTATTCCTCTAAAGTATTTGAAAAAAATGTAAAAAGTAGTTATTTTAGAAAACTATAAAAGTAATAATTTTAAAATATTATATAAAAAATAAGATGAAAAAGAGAATTTTAAAATCATATCATAATAGTAAAAAAATTATATGACCATTGTTATGTCATGGAATTGGACAACAAAATTTATCAAATGTGAAAAATGAAAATCATTTTTCGAAAAATGCATTACATTGATCTCTAATAATAATAATGAGTGGAAAAAAATTTATTATTTCTAATAACATTTAATTTCCATTTAAATAATATAATTCATGAGATTATTTATAAATCAACTATATAATTTTATCATTGAAAATATAATTAGGAATAATTGGGATAAATAATGAAATTATATCATTAATCGCAAACCATAGTAGTCACTTTAAAATTACATTCCCCTTGACGGAAAATAATATTATGAAAATTTATATATCCATAATATAATTAAATTCGTGTTATAAATTGTAAAAATCTTTTATATACAACTCATAATAGAATATACGTGAACAAGAAAACATAAATCACAAATAAGATTTTCTGAGATGATAAATCCTTTCCATTTTGGTACTCAATGAATTAAAACCTCAAAATAGAGATAGAAATATATTTATATTTAATTAAATATCATTTTAAGAAAAATAATAATAAAATAAAATAATGGGATGATTATAAATTGTATGAAATAAATAAGTGGTTCATGTGGCATATTTCCCACTAAAATGAATTTGAGACGATAAATTCTATAACCCGAGTTAGAATTTCCTTAAAATATCGCAATATTATTATATATTAAATTAAAATTAATTATAATTAATTAAAATATGAATTTACATACATGTAAGATCATATATTATATAATGATTACACATCAATATATATTTATAAATATACACATTTTAAATTTTAATTTTGGTGTGTTAATTGTATTTGTTTCTTATGATGTTTTTTGTTCAAAAATTATATTCATTGAAAATTGATCACTGTTCAATCATCTATATAATATTTATTAATACCTAAATATCACATGTATTCTTTATATATATAATAAAATCCATTCATATAATGTAATTATAAAAAAAAATTAATTACACAATTCATAGTGATAGTAGGCCATATATACACATGAATGATGTATCCATTTTATGTGGATTAGAATGAAATAAATTCATATAATTATTTATATTTTGGAAAAAAATTATTATATTGTTTTAAATTTTTCCTTATTAGAATCCAAGACATTGTCATTGAAAAATTAATCAAATCACTTTGTGGAGTTGTAGTACACATGTATGCATGAGTGACATTACCATTTTTCAAAAGAATTGAAGGTATGAAATAAGATATTTTATAATAATTATAGAGACATATTTTTTTCATAAATATGGTGTTTAAGAATTAAAACCATCATTGTATCCATCATTGAAATACACTGATGAAAATCAAATTATATTGTTACATGGTAGAGGTAGTCAACATGTACACATGAACGATAATTTCACTGCCCATTTGATAAAATATTTTGAGGATATTTTTTGGAACATCATCATAATACATTTAAGTATTTTGTGGAAAATTATTTCATAATTTAATACACAATATAATATATTTAAATGTTTTTAGGGAATTAAAAAATTAAATGAATTCTAGTATGTTGACTACCTCTTTTTCATTAGGCCTCTTATAGATCACTTCATAATGGACATTGTAATGGTATTTTAAGGATATCATAACCCCTAATAAATTTATATTAGAGTTTATTAGATAACCAGGTTGGGGTTCTTCAATATAGAGTGTACAATGTCTGTGAGGAAGAGAGGAGAATTTTTTTCATTTTATAAGTGGGGAGTGGCACACTGTTAAAAGAAATTAATAAATTAAATAAATATAAATTAATCATTTGGTTAATGTGGATAAAAATAAAAATAATTATAATACATGATTTTTACGAGTCTAAATACACTCATAAAATATAATATGGTAATGTTTTGTGTAGTTTTTCCACATTGTCTCTTTATTTTATACTCCCATTACCACATTTGACCATTACCTTAATATAAACAATTTTACAATTATAAGGGCCATAAAAGTAACAATAAATAAAAAGTGGATCCCTAAATACTAGTTGGAAGATATTTTAAACGAAATTATTATCACATAGGTTTATCAATCTGTTTTATAAATTTTAATTCTTTTTATAAAATATGATTTTTAACTAAATGTCTTTAATATCGATTCAATCATCATCATTTCAATATTTATTCATGAATGCTTGGAACACAAAAGACAACACTATGGGGGCTAAAAATAATGAAGTCCAAGGGCATCCCCCCGAATCAAATTCACCCCCACTAGCTTAAAAATAGATACTTGAGAAAATCAAATGTCCGAGACATCATCTCCTTCAAGTGAATCCAAGTGATCTGCCAATTTGTTCCCCTCCGTCCAAGTGTGGGTCAGGCTAGTGTTTCTGTCTATTAAAGATTTGTATTATCTAATCATATAAAGTATAGAACAAGGAATAGTACCAATACATTGGAGCGCATCATGAATAACTCAAGAATCCATCTCAACCTGAGATAAAAAAAATCCAAACTCACTCCACATTGAGAGACATTTAAGAAACGCTCTCGCCTCACCTGTAGAGAACTCCCAGCACCATAATTCACGGCGAAAGCCAGGAGCACACTCTCCGCCTTATCCCAGACCATGCCGCCCCCTCGCATCACTCCCTGAAGACAAAACCCAACCACATTAAGCTTCATGACTACTCCCAATGGACACCACTACACCCAATTGACCTTCCTTTCAAGGTCCGACGTCTAACCCATGCCCCCAGAAGCGAACAACACCCGCAACGCCGATACCTACTTCTAGTTACCCGCAAGATTTGACTAGTCCGCTAGAATCAACCTAGCCCTAGCAATGATGCCCTGACCCATTGATAGCGCCTCCTCATACCTAGTGTGGTTCCCAACCTGCCACAACACCCATAAAACAGCATTAAAAACTACATCTCTTTCCACCTTATCTCTTCTTGCATCCTCGGCCCCCTGGAACCAACTCGACAAGAGGCCCCAGATACCCTCCGCCTGGAAAGACAGCCCGAAATAACCTCCAAAAAAACCCTCACCATGATAAATCATTCCCCTTCAGTGAAAATGTTAGTGACATACTCCTCATGAAAATCAGCACAACAATGACAACGAGTTGCCATACTAATCCCAAGATGGTTGATATTTTATTCAAACTGCAGCACGCCATTATGGATCCCCCATGAAAGAATGTTGAACATAGTTTGGATCATATTGCACAAAATCCAGCTGATCCATCCTGATACACTTGAGTAATAATGTTATTTAATTTGAATATAAATTTATATAAATACCTAATATATTTTTATTTAACAAAAAAGCATTAGAATACAATAATTTTCTAAATTTTATTTGTTTTAATATTTTTCAAAAAAGTTATATATTTTTCTATAAATTGAATAAATACAAAGAATATGTTGCGTATGAATTTAATGTCATTATACATTTATTAATAATTTAAAACAAATTTATATTATAATAATTTTACTTAATATTTCAAATAAACATATATAACAATAATTATTCAACTCTTTACTTTATACAATAATATAAGTGGTATAATTGTCAAGATTATGGAATTTATTATTTATTCATTTATTAGAACAATATAATAGTCATTATCAAGAAAAATGGAGTTGTGTGGCCTTATATTGGAAATATGGATGAAAATGAAAAAATCACTACCCATATAATAGGACAAATTAATTAAATAGAAAAATTATTAATATTTATCCCATGGTTTTAACCATGTAATACCAGTTTTACTATTACCATAGTAAAAAATCATTCCCATGATATTATACATAATTAAAAAAGTAAAAGGGAAATATTTAAAAAAATTATATTTTTAATTCCAATCATTTAATCCATTTTCATGAATAAATTCATGGTAGTGGCTAAATTTTACATTAAAATTTGACCCATTAAACTTGATGAGAAGTCGTTTTCCTGAGAAAATGTTTTATGATGTATATAAAAGTACATATACCAAAATCCTACCTAAATTAAATTATAATGACCTTAACTAGATTATTATTAATTCAAGTAACTTAATTTTACATTCAAACTATAATAAAATAAAATGAAAATTTTTAAATTAAATAAATGGAAATACATTTTTATTCAAAAACTAGTATTTTTCACTATTAATTAACAAATTAATCCATTTAAGAAAACTAAAAAATATTCACTACAATAATATTTTGACATTATTATTTAAATGATAAAATTTAATCATGAAAATAAATCTACTATATAAATAACAAATTATAATAATTTCCATCTAAGAAAATGGAATAAAAATGATTTCTTAAAAAACTATATTTTTGAATCATAAAATGAATTCACTAATAATTGAATACCAATATGATAATAATTTATCAATTAATTGGTATTGATCAGTAATAATTTATAAATATTTTTTTATTTGGTTACTTATATTCATACCCACCAATTCAATAGTCATTTCTGATTTAAATAGCAATATTTCTTTTATATATCTCAATTCTCTTAAATCATGATATTGTGTGATAAATAAGATATTATTCAAATTAATATGTTAATATAGATTATTAGGTTTTACAATAATGTATTTTTAGAATATTATTATTTTAAAAAATAATTAATGATATTGAATCATCAGTCCTGAGTGTTTATGTGAGATAGTGTTCACTAATCCCATGTAATTGAAGTTGAGTGTCATGCGTGAGGATAATTGAATATCCGTATAGGGATAGGCAGTTTAAAATTTTTGTTTGGGTAATGTACTATTCATTATATTTTCACATATCACTCCCTTCACCAATTAATATTATTGGGTATCCAAAACCATAATGTTTTGTGTCCCATGATTTTTAACTAATATCCATGTTGTTCATGGAATAAATAGAGACTACTTACTCTTCCTCTTTATCACTTTATAAAAATCATGTTGTATTGGTATATAAATTCTACAACGAATTGATATTTTTGGTATGTTTATATATAGACTATTTTGTGTCTCAGTTTAACAGAAATATGTGAGTAGGATATATTGGTGTGTGGCTATGTTACACACATGTATTTTGACTTTAATGAATACATTAACCATATTTAAAATTTATTGTGTTGTAATGAATTTATTTTTAATCAATGATACATAAAATAATATTTAATTTATAGTTTTTATTTGGTTATAATATTTAATTGAGATATTTATTCATGAAATTCATGAATAGATGAGATGCATCTCTGATATGGTGTCTATGGTGGGAGGATGACTTATTTAAGGGATTAAAGCATATGATGTTTAAAATTGGGGTATGATTGTGGGTAACAAGTGGTGAAGTTTATATATGTTTCTTGTACAACTTATGTTATTTATATATTGAGTGTATCACTTCTGATTAATACATTTTCAAGGAGCCAGGTGGGGATAAGATATAATATTACATTGTTTGGTAATGAGTTTCTCAGTATTCATTATTGGTGGGGTGTGATTCTTCTTCATTAATTTTAGTATAATATTTTTTGGGTAGGATCCAACACTGTATATATATTTCCTAATCAATATATATATATATATTAGGTATGTGGGATGTGGTAGGTGATTGAGTTGGGTGCTACTATATTTTGCAATTGTTTAGGAGCTATTGGACATTGTGGTCAAAGAGTTCACAATGATATTCATAAATTTATTTTTCTCCATATTTTTATAATATTAAATTTATATATTGAGGTGGTTTATTTTATATGTTATGGTTTTGGATGGTGTTTATTATTTCAAGTAATAGAATTTTCATATTGAAAAAAATTAGTGTATTTTTTCATTATATACCTTTAATTATTTTCACCATAAAATATCATATAGGTGGAGGGACATTGTGTGTAAAGATTATAGTCATCGGTGGCACGTGAGGGTTATTAGTCTAATAGTCATGATAAACATGTGTTAGAGTAAATTGTTGTAAGAAAATATGGAGTTTAGGGATAGGCACTATTAAGGAATTCATCAGTTTGTTAAAAATATATTATATGGACCTGGAAAATGATTTAAATCTGTGAGAATAAATTTTACACACAAATTTTGGTACACTTGAGATCCTTCAATGGATCCATGGGTATACTAGATAAGATTCATAAGGTGATGCTTGTTGTGGGGTAAAAACCTAGGTAATGATTTTTCATAATGATTTTATACACCGGTGATTGCATTGGATATTAAATGGGAATAATGTTGAGAAATAATTATTTTATCTTAAATATTAAATAATGATTGTTTGAGATTCTGAAATATATTACTCTTTTAATGTTATGTCACTCAGTCTAAATATTTGTTATTTTTTCAATTTTCTTACGAAATATTTGCTAGTAGATCACCTTAGTGTTGGGATTGTTGATAATCAATCATGTGGGACGATGAATTGAGAGCTTCATCACTGGAGAATATTATAGTGTGAGAGACCTGTTTTAGAATACAAGACTATAGTATCATAATAATTTTTATTGATTTAGTTCTTTTTGATCATTTTTATGAGGGTGTGTGGATTCCACTCATTGTCATCCTTTTTTCAGGTATGTCTCACCAGTGTTCATCTCTATTCTATGGGTATCATGATGAGTAAATTATTTCTTGGGAGGTTTTTCAAGATCTATTTCAAGGAATGTTCTTTTTCATTTACTATAAATATAAATTATCATCATGAGAAACATACTCTAATACATGGAATTTTAAACATGGATGATATCAATATATTCTATTAAAACCACAAACCATGCACATCATATGGTTAACACATGAGGAGGCTAGGGAAAGTAATTTAAAGGAAGATTTGAATTAGGAGATCCAGTAGGTGTTCAGCTAATTCAAATTTTCCACATATAAGGAGGTGTTGATTAAGGAAGAGGGGTTTTATCGGATACTAGCTAAGACTGGTTATTCAATGGATGGGAGACTCCATGACACATTGGGGAGTAGATATCTTGATATATATTCTTATAATTATATTCAGATGATGTGTTATAATAGAGGGGTAGTTTTCCATCCTTCTTCATAATGTATCACTAGTAATGATATTTACTGACACATATTATGAATTTATCCTCTAATGTAGTAGTTTTTTCTGAGAGCTGTAAAATATAATCAGTAGAGAGTGGAAAATAAATGAACTGTAAATCTTATTGATTTCCCTCTTACATACTGATTGTGAGAATAGTGTGATCATTGTTGTGGTTTCTATCTAGGATAGAGTGTTTTTTGAGCATGATTAGGTCAGTGTTTTTTGAGCATTATTAGGTCATATATATCAATTATAGTTTCTATATCATTGATATAAAGATTCAATTTGTGGTATTATCTACATTTATTTTAAATTGGTGTATGTATTTTCTATTTTATAATGAATTCACATTTTATTATTGCTTCCCTATTATATTATTTAGGAATTAAAATGGAGACCCATTATAGGGCCCATGAATAATAAAATTCAATTAGGATGTTGTGCCAAAATTTATGGTTCCTGATTAGATTATGAGTGGTTGATGTCATGGTATCTATCTAGGATAGATTTATTATGTTTACTCAAATATCCATATTGAACCATCCTCACTTTGAAAATATAGTGTTCCAAAATAAGATATTATCTATTGACACATGTGGAACATTGAATTAATTGGCCTCGATAGTAAAACGTTTTTTCTTGTGTTTGGTAGAGAAATCATAACATGGGTTGAAGATGTGTTCAATTAATTTATTCAATAACAAATATGCTGATACTGTGTTCATTATAAGATCTATTGTTGGTGTTTCCTAGGGTTATTGAAGAGTATCCAAATTTTTTTCTATAATATTTTGTGATATTCCCCCTTGACAACATTTAATGTATTATAATGTCTTCCCAATTGGGGATTATATAATAACAATGTACCCATATAATATATTTACTTTTAATGTGATGGTGTTACATAACAAGACTGATAATATTATATAGAAGCCTTTTCTTTAGAATTCATGTATTGTTGAAGTGATCAGGTTTAATTTTCAAATAATGGTGATGGTAATATATATTAGTGTATCGATTATTTTAACACAAATCATGTGATGGTGAAAAAACTATAACATTCCATGGTTTAACGATTTATTTGATCATCTAAATAGTGCTTGATGGTTCATAATGAACAATCTATGGTTAATATATCATCAAATGTGGGTGAAGGATGAAAATATTATAAAGAAAGAATTCATATGTCTTTTGGGGATTATGTGTATTTTATAATTTCGTTTTTTCTGATTAGTGGTCTAGTAATATTCATTGGACTATTAATTTCCAATTTCCATGAATTTTTGGATTAGTACAAAGTATTTTTAATTGTTGTAAACCTAGAGAATATTGGGTCATCGGAGGAATATATTTGACATGTTTGACATGTTTTGGAATTTTCTTAATGTCATTAGTTGGTTTTTTTATATCAATTAAAGGTTTTGGGTTAATGTTTTTTATTTCATTTGAAATATTTAATCTCATAGTGGATTATACATGGATCCATTAAATATTGATGATATTTTTTATTTTGTTACAATAAATAATGAGGTGGATGTGAAATTCTTTCATATAAGGAATGATGTTATATGAGCTCTGTAACTGAATAATATTATATAGTAACTCCATTGATATCTTTAACCTAAAAAAATTATATTTTTATAGATTGACTAATTCCAGTACTATTTAAATTATTTTATAGGGAATCCAATGAGTAAAACTGTTATTTATTTTTAATAGGATCTTTTAATGCTTTAGGAATAATGTGACTCTTTTTTTATTATCACGGGATCTGTTTTTATGTATCATAGTGAGAGTATCTACTATGCGTATTAGTAAAAATGAACATATGAATGTAAAGATGCTACACATTTTTTCATCTTATAGTGATTATCTTTTCCTTGATGTTGGGGTTTCATTAACTCTTTATTTAGTACTTTTTAGCCTGTAAAAATAATAAAATCATGAGGACTTTCCTCTCCCAAAATGATCTAATTATAAATAATTGAAGGTGGTTGTAATTATTAATTAAATAATACATCATGTTTTCTTATCTTTTGAGTAATTAGAATGTTTTTTTTATTCACGAACAATGAGGTATTATTGAGATATTGTGTGTGTTTTTCGTGATACTTATAGGGGGATATATGATCCTCTCTGATGTATCCTAATAAGTGAGATGATGATGATAAATGGTGAATTTATAACATGATGTTGCAATTATATTTTGCGATATTGTTGGAGTTGTCAATGCTTTTTTATTTTGAGGTATACATTTAGTAAGAGTGGGATCCCTCTATCGATTATTGATATGGAATGGTCATATGGTTCTTTCCATTTCATATCCTTTTAGGGGATGATTTTTATTACTATTATAATGTGTGATGTAGTCATTCATGATTTTAAAAAAATAACATAGTAGTACATATTTTTATAGAAAAGATGTACTTTTCATTGAGAGGAATGTTGTAGTGGACTCGAATGAGAAGAACGATTGAATTGTTTATAAATCATGGTGTAGTTTTCCAGAATTTAGTGTCAGAGGATGATCTTATTATTGGATTTCTTCATCCACTACATGTTCTCAAGTCTTAGTGGGTTGGAATATCAATAGATGTTTTCACTATAGTTCCTTGATCTTAGTTAGTATATTAACCTATATTGTTGATCATAGAAAACATGATGATGTCAACTTACATATTAGATATAATGTAGTTAATAATTCTAAATGTTCTGTTGACATAGTATATAGATAATGTGGTGTTGATTACTAGAGTTTAAATGATAACCATCTTAGAAACTTATCCTTATTTTACATCAAATATTTAGAGAGGTGAATAGTTTTTTTGGATCTTATTTATTCCTCAACATAGAATTTTTATTTTATTAGACTATAAAGACATTATAATACATGTTGTATACATTGTTCTTCGATTAGGAAGGTTCATGGGTGATGTAGATACTTCTCTTTGAGGGATTGTAAAAAATGATCAAGCTAAAATTAATAATTATTCATTTTATAAACTATATGGTTGTCTATTTTTATCTCCATTATAATGGATTGAGGTGGTATATTTAGTGATTCATGGAACAGAAATGGTGATCGACGTGATAGAGATACTAAGAGTTGTCTTTTTGTTGATGAATGTGGAAAAATATTCTCAAAATTTTTAAACAAATAAAATGTGGAGAAATCTATATTCCACTATATGGATAATGTGTCATTTATGATATATCAATACCATGTTATTCTACCATGAAATGTTTGATGTATTATTTATACAATTTTTTAAATCATTTAGAGGTGGTGGAATGAGTTGGAGATAATATATTTCCTTTAAAACAACCCTTGAGATACATTGAATTCTGAATTCCTTACATGTTTCATTGCGTCACTATTATGTTCATGATTGTTACCATGAAATTTAAAATGGTGATTTGGATTTTTAAAAAAATGTGACCTTTTATGAACATTATTTCTAGATAAATTACCTTATGGAAATGGAATATTATATGAATGATGTTCCATTGGATCAGGTCTTTTATGGAAATAGTGTCTTAGAGTAGTGTATTTAGGGGGGACAATTACACATTTCTATTCAATATCCAATGTTTTTTTATGTCAAACTATTGTGTAGATACTCTAAAATATATGTTTTCATATATCAGATAATGAGTGATTTTTTACGCGCCATATTCATTTGATTTTTTGGTAGTGTATTTTTATTTAAAAAAATGAAAGGTATCTCATATTGTGGCTATTACATTTTCTATTATTATACTTCCAGGGCATTTAATTAAAATGTATATAATTAAACTTCATTAAGAGGTATACTCTATAATGAATATTGTTTTATGGATCGTTTCTTTCATCTGTTTTGTGGGATAGAGTATTTTAAGAAGTGAGGCAGCTGTAGAGGTGGAATTTAATATTAAATTTTGCTAGGGATGATATATAATGTTTTAAGTGGTTTATATAGAGGTTAGGTATACATTTTGGTTATCTATAATAATGTCTATATTCAATATATAAAATATTTAGTTCATTCTACATATTGGGGGTATTTACAGTGTGTTGTTTAGGGAAACACTATGGATATACATTCTTGGGGTTCAATTCCCTATCTCCAGGGTGATTATTATGGTCTAGATTGTAGGATAATTCATGGATTCATAAAATTTTGGATAATATCTCTATTATATTAATGTACCCTAGGATGTGGAAATTGGTGTTCTATCATTGATCTTGAGGATCAGGTTTCATTGTTATTTTGATCTGTGGATTGTTGAAAAATAGATTCATGGCTACAAATTGGGGTTAACCTTTGTTTATATGAAATATTTTTCTAAAAAATATTAAAATGTGTAGATATAATTAGGTCTATCTAATGTATTTTAGAGTAATTATTGGATGTTTTAAATTGTGTAATAGCCATTCTATAAACCTATGGTTAGTCAGAAACCTAGGGGATGTAGTTTTGTTATTAGCTTTTCACCATCATACATTTAAAACCATTGTAATTATATATTCAGTATTTCTTCAACGTTCCATTATATTCCATAACATTTTGTAATCTATTGGCTCACCATATATATATTTTAGGAACCCATTCAACGATATTTCATACCTATTTTAAATTATTATACCCTTATCTTCTAGCGATTTATTTTTTTAATACATGAATAGTTTTAATTTTTCTAATGCTTCAATTCCATCCCATTATCTGTTTTTTTACTCTATAGAAGTTTTTTCTTTATATTTAAATTTGGCATCAATTGTTTTTAATGGTGGATTAATTGTGGGATTATATCTATAGGGATTGAAGGATCTATGTCGGAAAATAGACTAGAGATACTTCTTTATTTTATATTCTTCTATGAATAACATTAAAACAATAATGTTGGGACATTAGAATTGTGACTTCTACTTATTTTATGTGGAAATAGATGATTATTATTATTTATAATCATCAAATTTAAAACCATAATATAATATAATTTGTATCATTTTAAATAAATATTGGGTTCGATAGTGTCTACCTCACTCAACACCATGCTCAAATAAACCTTGAAATATTTTGGAAATTTTATTACTTAAGAGAGACCATTACCACCATACCAATGGATTAGTATTTATGAATATGAATAAATAATTTTGAAAACATTTATAAAAATTTTCATTTATCAAAAAGTATTGATTAGATCATAGGATAAAAGTAATAAATTTTAATTCTTGATAATAATAACATTTTATCAACTTTTCAACGTCTGTTATTTTTTCTGTATTATTTATCATTATCACTAATGAACTTCAATTTTGAGGAAATATATTTTTATATAATTTTAAAAAATTACAAATCTTTTATACATTGATTATCAAATAGTTATAAGTGAAGATTAAATAATTATAAGCTTAAATGGTATATTTTTCTTAAAAATGTTTTTATGGAGAAATGTATTCATTTTATATTAAATTAAACTAATCAATATTTGAAATGCCCTGACCCTAGTTACCTAGAGTCAGTGCATTATTACATATCATTGGCATGATATAAGGAATCTTCCCTAAAAAGGTCGATTCGTTTATTAGCCTTTGAAGTACTACATACATTCATAAGTTTTACATTACATCATGAAATAGAAACATCAACAACATTTTTTCACCTTTTGAACACACTTATATCCTTAGTTTATCCCTGTAGGTCATCCATAAAATACTTCTTCTCATCTTGGGAAAATAAAACATAGAAATGTGTGAGCTCAAAATCTTAGTAAGGATAACAATATAGTGGAAACATTCATAAATAAGCATAAACATTTAAGGAAATGTACAAGACTAAAACAAAAGAATTTTGAGATTTAAACATCATCATAATATGGAGAATATAAAATCAAATAATTAAATTTACTTATTCACATGGATATTCTACTAGTAGAATAATCACATGCAATATCAATAGCCACTTTCGTAATGATGGAATGCATAATACCAAACTTCATAACCACATAGTCCAGGCCATGTGCTAATACTACAAATAAGATTTTGTCAAGGCCTTGTTCCAAGACACTAGTTTGTCTATTGAGACCTAATGATGCATCAAGAAGCTATAGTAGCCTCCACCCATCACTTACTAAGTCTAATGTATTCCTCATAAAAAAAGATTAAACATAACCTAAACATTCATATTAAAATAGCATATGAAATTTCAACACTTTCTCCATATAAATATAACACATTCAAATTCAAACATATCAAAAATACATCAATATAATATGGTTGTTTTGTATAATAATAAATCAACTTCAAACAAGCTTAAAATCCATCAAAGGATGTTGAGATAGATGCAATCAAATATTTTTTAAAGAAATAAATCCTTTTATTTTGAAATCATCCAAACATAAAAAAATTATAAAAGAAAAAATTTATTTTTAAAATATACTTATAATATTTTATGGTAATATTAGACCATGTTGTAACGGTGAAAAATGTCACACCCACTGTCTAAGTTAAAAAACATTTTTACCATAAATTTGTCAAAAAGTTTATAAAGTAATCTGTTTGGAAAATGATGGAAAGATTATTTTAAAAACATATAAGGTAATATTTGGGTATAAATTACTTTAGCCCATAGTCTAGTAAATGGTAAAAATGTTTTGAAATAATTTTTTAATAAAACACGAATTTGGATGATAAAGAGGTCCCAGAAGATACTTACGTAAAAACAACCTCGGATAATAATGTGGTTGTGAAATGAACCTTTAACTTGTACTTTTTCATAGTCGATGGTATGTTAACCTAATATAAAATAGATAAAACATTGTTATTAAATTATACAATAACTATTTACGTAAATATTATATCATAATGATCTTATAATATGGCTTGGTTATTAATATTTTAGTTGTAGTATCATCGATTCGGGTGTTTACTGATTCGTTTTCCGTTATATTCATGGTTATGTAAGCCATGTTCTTTATAGATGGGATGTGTTTTTTTCATATACTGAATGATATTATGTTCATAAAAATTAATCATAAAATGAAAATTATTCTTGAATTATTACCATGGTTAATGAATCTCATCGCGTTCGTGGAGATGGTAATCCATATGTATGCATGAGTGACAACTTCATTATATTGATGGATAAAACATATGTAATTGGTTGGTATATAATATATACATAATCAATAATAGGTTATATTAATTATTTATATCAGTTATACTCATTATTATACCCATATAAATAATGAATTGTCTGAATAACAAACTACACCATGACGTGGAGATGACAATCTGTATGTACGCACGTATGAGGACTTTGTCATTTATAGGATGGATAGAATAATTAATATGGTTGTAAAATTTTTATAATAACATCAAAATATATTGAAGATACGGGATTTATAATTTAATAATGGAAACAAAAATGAAAGAGGATGTGGATGAAGAAAAAAACTTGAAATAGGTGATGAAATATTTACCTCTTATTTGGTTTGTTCCTTTTGATTTGATCAAAAGGGATCCCTTAGTTTGATTTCTGACCAAAGGAAGGCCTCTATGATAAAGGGTAGAAAGTTGCAAGGATATTTGAGATGGGTTTGGCCAATCCAAAAGGATTTGGAGTTGTCAAATTAAGATAAGGGGAAGTACCCTTTTACAAGAGAGGTGATGGACACTTTACGAAAAGTTTGAAACATTATTTTATAATAAGATAGCATTCAGTTAATACTAGCTCAAAATATAATTTTGTAAATTAAAAAAAGTTTATGTGTCGAAAACCTCTCAAAAAATTGGGTTTAGGTAGTTTTAGGTTAACATATTTACCGTATCTTTTAGATTTAACTCTTAGTTGAATAGTTTGACATTTACCATGTCTCTTTATATTTTTCTATTATATGGTAAATAAAAATACTATAACAAGGAAATATAACCCCATGGGGTTAATTTTAATTATATATAACCTTATCTAAGTCCATTGAATGATCCTTATATTTTTATGAATATTATATCAATTAATAATATAATATTTGTTTTAAAAACCCAGTTATGTCAATTTTGACACTATTTAGTATTTAATTTTTTTGAAAGCCAAAAAAACTTTACCACTTAGAATAAAATTTATTCAAAATACCCTAACATGTCATATTGACCTATAAATTTATTTTATTTTTTTATAAGTCTCAATTTTTATTTATTTGGATATTTATAATACCAATTATCTTAATATTTCAATAATAATGCAATTTTTACACCATCATTGTGTCATAATTAAATTAAATTAAATAATTTCTAAAAATTATAAATAAAATACAATTTTTTATTAAATCTATTTATACTTATAATAAATATTTATAGTTGAATTTATATTGTGTATAACTGTGTAATAAAAATGGTTTAGTTATTAAACATTTAATTTTACTCTTTTTACTCTTCTTTGAACCAAATAATAATAAATGTCCCAATCCAATACAAGTAGAACAAAGAGGATCATATTTTATTCCTAAGGATGTTTTTTTTGAATTACCCTTTTATAATAGAAATAGGACTTGTGTCAGGGTAATTACGATATCATTTGTTTCCTTAATTACCCTATTTAATTTTAACCGTGGTAAATAAAAGCCAAAAGTTACTATTTTCCAACAATTTTTTTAATCTTATTGAACCTTATTTTACTTATTAATATTTTCCATGTCTCTTGGGTTTTTTAAATTCATCTCAAAAAAGCATTAAAATGATGTTTTATACAAATTTGCAAATGCTTTTAAGAGGTGGCAAAAAGATGGTAAAAAAATCTATAAAATTTTATATATCTAAGCATATTGAAATATGACTCCAATGAATTATGTTGAATATATTGGTATTATTGATCTATTTTAAGCTAAAATAATTTAAAATAAAATAAATAATTATTTAAATAAAAAGTCGATTTTAACCATTAACGCATTTTTTTCAATATTCATCAAAAATTGAATGCTTTTAAAAAATACAAAAAATTCACCCTAAGATATCTTTGATATTCTGCATCCATAAATGAAGTCCATTTTAAATGATATTATTTATAAAATTTCAAAAAGTGTGTATTGATATTCAAAACATTTAGTTTGATGGGTTATGGTGTGTTTGAACTCAATATTGCGTACAACAGAAGCCATTGTGTTATTGAAAGGGAAAAGTATCGTGGATGATTGAGGTGATACATTATCCCCACATTAAAATAATTTAGTCCTTGAAATTTCAAGAATATTACTGCATAAAAAGATTCTGGTTCTTCTTCATCATAAGTTCCTCAGGTACCTAGGTGGACTCTTCCATCTTATGGTTTCTCCATAGAACCTTTATTAGATGAGTCGTCCAATTTCTTAGTACTTGTTTTCTTGTATCCACAATCCTGACATGCTCTTCACAATAAGACAGATCAGGTTTAATTTCAATTTCTTTATAGGTTATTACATGTGTTGGGTCAGACATGTATTTTCTCAACAGTGTTATGTGGAAAATAGCATGAACTTTGGAGAGACTTGGCGGCATTTCCAAATGGTAAGCCGCAACCCCATTCGTTCTGTAATTTCAAAAGGTCTGATGTACCTATGACATAATTTAACCTTCTTACTCAATCATATAACTCCCTTCCATGGAGATACCTTCATGAAAACATGATCTCCTACCTAAAATTTCAAATCCTTCCTTTGGTTATTGGCATAGATCTTATTCCTACTTTGAGCTTCATTGATTGGGGTTTGGATAACCTTCACCTTTCACATTGTTTCCTAAAAATATTTTCGGACTATCAATTTTATTTCACCAACATCATCCAAACAAGTTGTTATGCGACATCTCATTCCATATAATGCATTATATGGTGCCATCTGAATACTTTAATGGAAACTATTGTTATTGGAAAATTTATCATGAGGTAAATATTGATCCCCCATACCTTGAAAGTGATGTGAGAAATATGTCAACATGTCTTTTATGGTTTCAATAGTCTGTTCTAATTTTCCATCGGTTTGACGGTGGTAGGAAGTACTCAAATGATGTATAGTATCCATGGCCTTCTAAATACTTTTCCAGAATCTTTATGTAAAATTAGAATCACGATCTGAAACAATCAATAGGGGTACACCATGAATTCTTACAACTTCATTAATATATTTTCATTCCATACGTTCAAGTGGTAAATCTTCTCTTATATAATGAAAATATACAGACGAGGTAAAATGAACTAAAATGACCCATATTGCATCATTCCTTCCAGGATACTTTGGTAGAGCTATGACAAAGTCCATCATAATATAATCCCATTTCCACTCATGTATGGTAAGAGGTTTCATGACTCCTCTGGGTTGTGGCCTTCCAACATTAACTTGTTGAAAAACCATACATCTCGACAAAAAATCACCAATCTATGTCTTCATGTTGTCCCAAAATAATGTTATTTATAATATTTATACATCTTAGTGCTACCATGGTGTATAAGGAAATTAGAGCTTTGAGATTCATGCAGCAATTAAATTTTCATATCAAATATATTGAAAACAGCAATTATCTTCCCAAATTTCAAAATTCCAACATTATATATGAAGTCAATCAATCTCTCATCATTCAAAACTTTAATTTTCTTTTTAAATTCCTCCACATCAGCCGGAGAACATTTAATGTTTTATCATAATGATGGTTTGGCAACCATTAGAAAATAGAATTTATGTTTCACCTTCCACGGTAATTCTCATTTCCATCTTTACTAGTTCCATTAAAATAGGATCCTTTTCAACACTTATATAGTTCAATACACCATGCCCCTTTCTGCTAAAAGCATATTCCACATTATTTTCCTTCCCCAGATGTTAGTGTATAGTTCAATAATAATCCTTGAGTAGTTCAAGCCATCACCTTTACCTCATGTTGAGTTATTTTGGTGAAAAAATATACTTCAAACTCTCGTGATCAGTATAAATCACACACTTTCCACCATATAGATAATGTCTCCATATTTTCAGACAAAATATTATAGCTTCTAACTCAAGATCATGAGTAGCAATGTTTTTCTCATGATTTTGTATTTTTCATGATGCATAAGCAATAAATCTATCATTATGCTTATTGACACAACCATGTCCTTTCATTGAAACATCAAAATAAATAACAATTCAATCATTCCCTGATGTATAGTCAAGATATGTGAATAAACTAATATTCTCCCCAGTTCATCAAAAAATTCTTCACACACTATTGTACGAACAAATATAACACCATTACATGTGATCTTGGTTAATGGGTTAGCCCACCGGGAAATATTTTGGAAGAAATATCGATAATAACCATCTAAACCGATAAAATCGCATAACTCAGTTATAATCATCGGTTCTGTCCATTCTTGGATTTCCTTTGTCTTTTAAGGATCAACATAGAATCCTTCATTAGAGAAAATATGGCCATGATAAAAATTTCATGAAGCCACAATTCACACTTACTAATCATCCAATATAATTCATTTCTTTTAAGAGTCTTTAGGATAATGCACATGTGATTTTCGTGATCTTCATAGATTTTTTATTATACCAAGATTTCATCAATAAATACCACTACAATGTCATCAATATATTCCTTTAAAACATTGTTCATTTGATCCAAGAAAACATAGGGTTCATTAGTCTACCCAAAATGCATTACTATAAACTCGTAATGCCCAGACATGGTTCGAAATATTGTTTTCGAAATGACTTCCTTCTTCACACAGAACTGATGATATCCAGATCAAAGTTCAATCATTGAAAAATATTTAGCACCCTAATTTGGGACGAATAAATCATCAATGTGAGGTAGGGGATACTTGTTCTTTTTTGTTATAACATTGACCTCCCTATAATCAATGAAAACCCTCATATATTCTTCTTTATTATTAATAAAAAGGATAGGGTCCCCCCATGGGAAACACAAGGGAGAATAAATTTCTCATTACTCAATTCCCCTAGTTGTTTTTTAGTCCCACTAATTCTATAGTGGTCAATCTATAAGGGGTCATTGATAAGGGCATTGATCTTGGAATCTAGTCAATGGATAACTCAATTTATTATTCTATAGGATGTCCAGCTAAATCCTCTGGAAACACATCAACAATTTATTTCCCAATAGTTACGTACTCTATTCGAACATTCTATTCCTCACCCATTGTTATTTCATTCTCTTCTTCCCAAATAATTTAATTTAGTTTAGCTAATGGGTGTAGATATAGATAAGAATCATGTGGTGACATTTCCGCTATAACGATAAGATACTCTTTACCGTCATAAAAAAATAGAAATTACTTTTTCTTACAAAAAATTTTCGCATCATGGTATAAAAGCCAATCCATTATGATTATTATATCAAATTAAATCATGCGTATGGGAGTGAGATCAACAAATAATGATCATTTATATTCTTTAATGGGATCTGATTGAAAAAACATTATTGCAACTATAGTTCCATCAGGTGTTTTGATTGACAGCAACCTTGTTAATGCAAATTGAAAATATCTAATATTCGTACCAAACTAGGAAGATATGAAATAATGAGATGATCAAGAGTGAAATAAAGAATTCAATAAACATGTGGAAACCATTAAATTACCTTCCACCATGTCTTTCATAGCTTCAACCTCACCAGTAGTGATTACATAATCGTGGACATTCTCCCTTGGACTTTTCTTAGGTAACATCATTTGGAAATTAGGAAATTAATTTGGATAATTCCCCTTTTCCTTACAATGGTATTATTTAACAGCCTCTATCTTCCCCTTGCAATCGCTAGCTGGGTGGCCGTTTTTACCACCCTTATAACAGACTCCCATTCCCATCAAAAAAGAACCTAGGGGTTTCTTCCCATATTTACCATAGAATGGATATTTAACTTTTCCCTTCTTCCCATTATTTCTATTTCCCTAGTGTTATGTAGATCTCTTCTTCTAATTATTTTCATTAATGTCATAAGACATAGGGAATTATTTTTCTCTCTTGATAGCACATGAGACAATATCTATGTATGATAAGAATGATTGTGAGACTATTGATCTTCAGAAAAATGGTTTCTACCCATCAAATATTTGATCAATCTTACTCCATGTTATTTGTATATAATATGCAGCATGGATCTCTATCCTTGTAAAGTTAGCCTCATATATTTCGACACTCTCATCCTCATTTTTCCTCAGACTACAAAATTTCATTTCCAAATCTGCTTGATGCTCATGTGGAATTTATTTTTGTATGAAACGATCTTTAAACTCCCTCAATTCCAGATTTGATACTTTATCATCTTTCTTTATGTTTTTAATCAATTACCCCCATTGATCTAATTCTCCCATGAGGTGATAAACTACCTTGACAAATTTTTCCCTTTTTCCACTCCCCAAAGAATGAAATATTTTTTCTAATGAATTTATCCATTGCTCAGATAATGGTGGATTTGTAATCTCATTAAATGTTGGTGGTTATTTCCTCATGAAGCAGTTTTACATTGATTCTCTAGGTTGGGGATCATGGTGCTTCAAATGGGTAAGGTTATTATTCATAACTTGAGTGAGTGGTCCCAATATGGTGATAATCTTTTCAACACAAGTTCCATCACCAGATCCACTATAATTATCTTTATTAGGAGGTAAATACATACATGGATTACATGCATTGATATAGTATTCATTCATTCCACTAGGCACTATTTCTAAACAACATGAAACACTATATTAGTTTATGAATCACAATACATAATTTCAAACATATAAAACACATTACATAAATTGAACAGTTTATGGATATAATTTATAATAATAAAAATGTTTTCTTTCAATATGTATATACTCATAAACCCTTCATAATGGTTTGTAAAGAAAATGAGTATTATCATAATCTTATATCCTATGAGTTTCATATCCAAGAGTTCAACAAGGTCTGTTGTCATGCACCTGTTCTCGTTTGGGTCTAGCTCAATGTGGCGTTTTTGAGTTTTACCCCTAGGTACATCTGTTCTAGAGCCCCCTCTACTTGATCATATCCAGATAGGTATGTATTTCTTTGAAACTCACAAAATCTCTACCGTACCAAAACTCTTTGAAATTATTCTATACTAATCCTCATAATCAATCTTAGGGTAATGTTCTCTAATCAGAGTTTTTCTAAATCTATCATCCAATTTTTATACTAATCATCCTATGATACCAACTGTAATTCCTTGACCCCAATAACCCAATGTCGGTGCATTATTACATAACATTATCATGATATAAGTAATCATGTCCTGAAAGACCAATCATTTTAGTAGCCTTTGATGTACTAAATACATTCATATGTTTTACATTACATCATGAAATAAAAAAATTAATAAACTTTTGTCCCTTTTTTAACAAAATTATACCCTTATCTTATACCGATAATTCAACAATAAAATACTTCTTCCCATCATGGGAAAAACAAAGAAAGGGGTGACTTCATATGCACAGTAAGGTTAACAATATAGTGGAAACATTTATAAATATCTTAAACATTTAATGAAATGTATAAGACTAAAACAAATGCCTCTTAAACATTAAAATTTAGAATAATATGGCAATGATGAAATCAAATAATAATATTTACTTATTCACATGGATATTCTACTTGTCAAATAATCACATTCAATATCAATAGCCACTTTACTAAATATGGAATGCATAATGCCAGACATCATAACCACATAGTCAACGTCTTGTGCCATGACTAAAAATAATATTTTTTCAAGGCTGTGTTACATGACTCTATATTGTCTCATGAGACCTACCGATCAAACTAGGAGCTATAGCAGGATTCACCCGTCACATACTAATTCCAATTCATTCCACGTATGAAAAGGTTTAAACATAACATAAACATTTATATTAAATCTAGAATATGAAATATCAACACTTTTTCCATAAACGATGAATGTTGTAAAAATAACACATCCACAGTCAGAAATATCTGAAAACCATCAATAAAATATGGATTTTTTGTATCATAATAAATCATTTTCAAATAATCTTAAAATCCATTGAATGATGTTTCCATATATGCGATCAAAACTTTTTTTAGAGAAATAGCTATTTATATTTTGAAATTATTTAAATCTCATATAAAAATAAAAGAAATAATGTATTTTGAAGATATTCATAAAAGATTGTATGGGAATCATTGATGATGTGATAACTGCAGAAAATAGGTTCACCTGTCGTGTAAGTTAAAAAAACATTCTTACCTTAATTTTGTCGAAAAGTTCATAAAGTACCCTGTTTAGAAAATGAAGAAATATTTATTTCAAAAAATATAACATAAAAAAAGGTATACATGACTTTAACCCATAGTCTAAAAATTATATAAATGTTTTCAAATAAATTTTCACGAAAAGACGAATGTGGATGATAAAGAGGTCCCATTAGATACTTACGTTAAAACAACCTAGGATAATAAAGAGATTGTAAAATAAACCCTTACCTAGTAATTTTTCATAGTCAATGGTATGTTAACCTCCCGTATAACAGTTAAAATACTATTATTAAATTATTTAAGAACAATATATATAAATATGTTATCAAATATGATCTTATAATATTGCTTTGTCAACAGTATTTTAGTAGTATCATCGCTTCGGGTGTTTACTGATTCGTTTTCCTTTCTATGCTTGGATGCATAATCCATTTTTGGTAATGATATAATGTATTTGATTCATATAAATAATGATATTATGTTCATAAACATTATTTTTAATCATAAAATTAAAACTAATCGTGAATTATTACGATAGAGAAGGAATATCATCGCGTTCATGGAGACAGTATTCCGTAGGTACGCACAATCAACAATATCATTATATTGATGGTGAAATCATGTGTAATTGGATGTTATACCATATATATAGAATCATTTACATTTAATATTTATTATTTAAATATTTTATTCCCATTATTATATCCATCTAAATGATGAAGTGTTTGAATACCAAACTACCCCACGACGTGGAGATGGTAATCCGTACATACGCTTGTATGTTGACATTGTCATTTATATGAGATATAGAATAATGAAAATCATTTTAAAATATTTATAACAACATCATAGTATATAGAGGATATTGTAGTTATTATTTTATAATTTAAACAACAATGAATGATGAAGAGTAATAATAAAAGAACTAGAAAGCTGTGATGAAATATTTACCTCTTCTCAGGGTTCTTCCTTTTGATTGATCAAAAGTGATCCTTAGAATGTATTTATGACCAATGTAAGATCTCTAGGATGAAGGGAGGAATGATGGGAGAATATCTGGGTAGGGTTTTTCTGATCCAAATGGCTTTAGTTAAGTGAAAATTATGAGAAGGTGAAGTGCCCTTTTATAAGAGAGGTGAGTATCACTTTAGGGAAATCTTGAAAAAAAATTTTAATAAGATCCTTTTTGATTTATAATGGCACCAAAATGAATTATTCAAAGGATAAGGTAATTTTGGGTCAAAAAAACCTCATCCAATAGGGATTAGATAGGTTTAGGTTTTCATATTAACATTATCATTTAGAGATAACAATTAGTTAAATAGTTTCACATTTACCATATCTCTTTGTATTTTTATATTATATAGTTAATACATTTACTATAACAAGAAAATAGAACCCCATTTGGTTCATTATTAATATATATAACCTTATCTATGTACTTTAAATGATCATTAGATTTTTAGGAATATTTTATCAATTAATAACATAATATTTGTTTTAGAAACTCAGTTATTTTAATATTGACACTATTTAGTATTTGATTTTTTTCAATAGACATAAAAGCATTATCACTTCAAATAAAATTAATTCAACCAACCCTATATTGTCATATTAAGCTATAAAATTAGTGTAATTAATCATAAGTCTCAATTTACATTTATTTGAGAATTTAAAATATCAATTATTTTAATATTTCATTAATATGGTAATTACATCATCCAAAATGTGTCTTAAATAAATTAAATTATATAATTTCTAAGAATTATGAATAAAATTCAATTATATTGGTAATATTTTTATATTTATATTGAATATTTATTTAAATTTATATTTTTAAAACCCTATATTAAAAATGGTTTAGTTATTAAACATTGAATTTAACTCTTTTAACTCTTCTTCAAAATAATAATAATAAATATTCTAATCTAATCCAAGTGTACCAAAGGGGGTCATATTTTATTCATAAGGTTTTTTTAGTCGAATTAAACCTATCCAACTGAATTAGAAATGTGTTTGGGGTAATTATGATATGATTTTTACCATTAATTACCCTATTTAATTTTAATCGTGGTAAATAAAAGTCAAAATGTACAATTCACACACAATTATTTTCATCTTATTGAACCACATTTTACATAATTATATTAACCATATCTCTTGGATTTTTGAAAATCATCTCATAGAAGCTGTTAAATTATGTTTTATACAAATTTGAAAATTCTCCTAGGAGGTGGGTAAAAGATGGTAAATCATTTTCCTAAAATTTTATGTGTCTTCACTTATTATAAAATGGATCCAATTAATTAAATTGAACATATATATTTATTATGTATCAATTTTGACCAAAAAAATTTAAAATAAATTAAATAATTATTTTAATAAAAATTCGATTTTATCCAATAACGCAGTGTTTTTTCACTATTCATCATAAATTGATGTTTTCAGATAAATACCAAAAAATATCCGTACGCTAATTTCGATATTCAGAATCCCAAAATGAATTCCATTTTGAATGATAATTTTTATAAAAGTTTATAATGGGGGTTTTAGTATTCATAGTAGCTAGTTTGATTGGTTGCGGTGTGTTTGAACACAATGTTGTGTACAACACAAGCTATTGTATTATTCAAAGGGATACGTATCATGGAATCATGGGGTATTACACTATTTAGGAAAATTATCTTAATTCTCTCAGTTATATTAAATAATAAATATTGAATTTAATATATTTTTATTACAATGAGTGGAATGGGAATAAAATTAATTTTATATAAAATAAGTCATTTCATCTAGAAACTTTTTCCCTTATCCTTCTATGAAAATTATTGAACTGATTTACCAATTTCATGGAACGAATAATTTCATATGAAATACATATCACCAGTCAACATGGTTAATATTATTTAACAAGTTGAAAATTTCTTTTTTGACAATGAATAATGACCATGGTAAAACTTTTGTACCTTGCATTATTTTTAGCCTGTGAAAACTCCATGAAAATAGGATTAAAATATAAAATGTCATCTTCGTTGGATAAGTTAATTTTTAGAAATATATTAATTTAGAAAAATAAAATTAATATAATTTTATTTATATAATAATACAATCAACAACGGTAATATGGAATCATTTAATGCTAAATTAAGTGATGATTTCCAAAAAATGACTTTATGGATATTTTATGATAAAACATTTTTAATTAACTATAGCATAAATCAAATAAATCATATAAATTTCCAATTTAATTTGAAATAATCGATATTATAATACATTTAAATATTATTTTACTCCTTTACATTTTGAATTTTATTATTTTACTTTTAATATTATGCATTTTATTACAAATGTTATGGTTAAATTAATGAACTACACTGATAAAGAAAGTGATGAGGTAAAAAATGAAATATAAAAATAAATAATTTTTTTTAAAACATCTATTAAACTTTACCTATATTTTTTATAATAAATTTCACATTTAAGAAAATTTAGATCTATTATAGACATATTAAAAAAAATATTAAAATTGTTTAAATAATTACCACCTGTTGCACTTATAAAAGGGAATCTCCAATAATTCATTTTACTAACACTCCTCAGACATGTAGCTAGAAAAAACCCTTCCCAAAGCACTAATAAAGTATCAAATACACATTATATAGGTTATTATCATTATAAAATTTCATCCCATTGATACTTAAAAAGTGATCTAAATTTGGTTTCTTATGGAAGATGTAATAATTCATATCAGATCATATTATGTTTAGTTTTCCTTATATGTTTATCAATTATCAATTATCATAATGGGAAAAGTGAAATTAAAAGAATTATATTACCAATATCTTAATGTGTTTATAATAAATATTATCTATTTTTATTTCATACAAATAGAAAATTAAAGAACATCATGCTTCTTTATAGAACACTATCTATAGGAATGGTGCATTTTATTTTTAATCACCTCCCATGATTCATTATTATATAGATGGATTTAATTATTATTTATTATGTATATGAAATTATAATTTTATTTTAGTGATAAAATAGTATATACATTCTAAACCTCATATCCTATTTAAATGATAACGTCACAAATGAATATTTGTGGACTACCAGATAGCCAAATCAATATGATTGCATTTTTACTTTTATTATACAAATGGAAGGTTACATAGATTGATTTATTAATTATATATTATATATATTATATAATTATTATTTTTAAAATATTATTTAATATTGATCATTCTTATGTTCCATACATTAAAATTTTAAAAAATCACTAATTCTTAAATAAAGACAACTCCCTCCTTAAAGTGATGTAGTTATTTCTCAATACCATAACATTTTAATAGTAATTAAAATGCACATAAATAATAAATAATATATATATTTTCTGGATTATAAGTATGTAAATAATTAAACCATTACTATGATGAGGGTTTTAATTATTGCTTCATGATTATTGTCCAATGCTTCCAAACCATGTGTTCCATCAAGTTGTCTTATAGGGTTTCTTGAATAGGGTCATGGTTACTACTAACTATGTATCCCTACCATGAATATAATTAATGTTTGTAATTACCCCCTTAATATATAATTAAAAATCATAGGATCCACTTTTACGATTACTAGCAACTTCTATTTGACACTAATTGGATTTTTTCTTTTGGTAGCTATCAATATGACTCGTGTGCTCTCCAAAACCACTTATATTTTGAGTCAAAGGGCGAGTGGAGGTCCACGATAACTCTATATTAAGTGATTATCCTCTCTTGTGATTTATATTGATATTATTAAATATACTTTTTGTCATTTTTATCATTATAATGTAATTTTTGAGTCTATTATATTTTTAATTGATGTCAAATATAAGAATGATTCCAAGATCTTATTCCACTATATTTTACATCAGAAACCTCATTTTGAGTGTTGATTCATTTGATGATGTGATTATATGTATGTTGTTTTATATTTATTTTTATTACAATTAAAAAACTATGATTCTTGATTGATTTGAAATGTGTTTTTATTTTTAATAAGAAACCGATTTGATATGATTTAATGTTTGAATTAGTAAATGAATGTAATTTTAAAGAACACCAATTTCAATGGAATCGAAAATATTGTGTGGAACATTTGAAATTTGAAGGATTTAATTTATAGTGGATTTGAGAAAATGAATTTAAATTTTATTTTAATGAAAAAATGTATAAAATTGAATATTAATTAGAAAAATGCATGATTTGTTTTTGAAAATCATATGATGTGGTTTTAAAATGAAAAGTCATGGAAAAATTGAAATTGGGAAATTGAATTGTTATTGATCAAATGATTTAAAATAATTGGTTTTATGATTATTAATTGATTTATTTTTTGATGCACATGTTTATCTGGGTAGTTAGCGGTCTATTAGTATAAACATGATAGGACTCTGACTCCTTAGAAATGGATACATCACATAGTAAATAATTTTTTCATGATTTTCCTTGATGTGTCCCCTAATGGTGGGTGGATTGATTCCCCAAAAAGTGACCCCTATGGGGTTTTATTTGTGTGTGTGGAAACATATATTGACCTTTAATTATGATTAATTAGTCTTAGGACCCTATTTATTGAATCTAATTTACCACTTTGATTATTTTCATCGTTACATGTTCTTCTATGACTACATGCCATTGATTATATAAGTTTTTAAATAATGAAAACTTTGTATATAAAAAATTTTATATAAAATGTTATTTTAATAATTTTTTATATATCAACCATATTTATTTGTTGTTATAATTTTTTCTGAATATATATATATAGAAAATTACAATTCAGTTTTTTTCCTAAATTTAATTTTTATATTTATTTTTGTTATATAATTGCTTATGGAATATGTGGTAATACCCTAACTAGATGTTTACCTCACATCCTACGTTTTCAATTGGCTATTTGATGTTCTTAATAATCCATTTACAAGAAAAAGGGAATGCGCCAATTGATTGTGGTGGATGTACATGATTTGTAGGTCATGGAGTAATAATGGTGAATGATAGATATGTTATCCAACTATTACCATTCTATAATGACTTTTTACCTCGTAATATGTTATTTTTTATTTTATGAGGTACTAAATGGGTTTTGTTATATCAAATTTTAGGTACTTTCATCATGAAGAGTGTGGAAATTACTATCTTGTATCACATGTCATAAATTTTTTGTAAATAATTTCATTTTAATATTATATGATTCTGGGTGAAAGTAACCAACCTATGGGGATCAATAATACCCTTTAATCCATGTCATGAATGAATTAGATATTAATATACTATGGGAAGTGGGATGTTTTGTGACAATGTGGTATGAACGATGCGTCTTGGAAAATCATCCTTGAATTTAGTATGTGATATGGGTTGTCCTATTATTCAATTTGTATGAATGTGAGACACAAGAGGTTGTTACGAATGAGTACCTTGTCATTTCTTACCATTATGATCCTCATGTAATCATGTGTGTTTCTGAAATGAGTCATTGAGGAATAATATTATCATATTCGAGTCATTTCAGGGATCATTTTGACTATCTAATTATCCCTATTACTTTTATTTTACATGATGATCTATTTATCCATGATGATGTTTCAATGTTTTCTACTTATTTTTCATAGCATCAGGCCTCCGAGAATATATCTCAATATTTCATATGAGGATGTATGTGGTAAAAAATTGAATGAATACATTGGTGGATCAGAATCATGTTGAGATATTAGGGCATATTATCCACGCTTTGGGGCATGTTCATATACCCTTTATAATTCAGGAGTCAATAGTGAGAGATCAAAGGGATAAATACTGAAATCATGCTCAAGTGTTTCTCCATTATATTAAAAAATCATTTCATTTCTCTAATGATCATAATGATATTTAGGTTTGGTTAAAAAATATGATTGTTCTTTCATAGTTTATGAATATTACAAATTCTATAAAGGTGAAGGGTGATTCCATTAGGATTGATATTCCTTGAAGAGATGATGGGATTTTATGGTGACGATGAATAAAAATGAGGGCTTATAGTGGAAATAAATTATTGTTTTAATTTATGTAATTTATACTAAATCCATGGAATTTTCAAATGTACATGGTGTATCTGTCTATCGAGAAGATGATAAAACAAGGACATAGTATGCGAAAACTTTTACTAATCATGATTAATTATATACTTTAATTATTATAAAAGTGAAACATGTGGTTATATTGATTTATATGGGTATAAATTTAGAAATAAAATCTCTAGTTTTCATTTAGAACCTTATACATTATCTTCGAATGCTAGATAGGGAGTTTATAGAAGACCCTGATCTTTGTACTATGTTTTGTTGAAAATTGTTCATTTTCTCCCAATGTATGTTATCTCAGTTCCTTAAAAGTAAGTACAAATAATTATGAGTCTCATGGTTATTTTAGACCATGTTATCCATATATAATACCAAAATTTCATTTCATAGGTGCTATAACATGCATTTAGTGATGTAATATCAGGAATTAAAAATGGGTTTGTATTTAGAAACCAATGTTTTGTTGTTATTTAAATGTCTCTGGTCACCAAAATATGTTCTTCCTTGTCTTAGTTCTCTCAATTGTGGTATTGGTTCATCATAGAAAAAAATTAATATAATGAAATAAGATACATCAAGGATTATGGGGTTCCATACAAAAGCGACTTGAATGATGATTCTTCACACAATAGTAGAGTCTCTAGAAGAAGCTAATTCATGATTAGTGACTGTTAGTGGAACCATAAATTTTGTTCCATATTAAGTGACAACATTATTTGATACTAGTGTATCCCAATAATTAATTTTCACAAGTATTTTGAATATGTTAAACCATTCAATGTAGAAAATATCATATTTTATGGATATTAATACACCCCAGAGAATGAGGAGAGAGAAGAATCTTTGCTGTCCCTATTTTATTTCATACCTATCAATGGAAGATATTTTCTTGGGTTTTCTGGTTCTGGGCATGATACCCCTTGACATTATTTTTGGGATTGAATGGTTTATTTTTAATAAGGAATGTATTTACTATTATCATTGACCTTTCTCCCATACTGCACCAGTTTGGGTGTGCCTGGTTTTTTATGTCGAGTGGGATTGACAGTAGAGTTTAGTTGACCTTCCATTTCTAGTGTTGGGTAGTGTAATATTGGTTTTTGATTTTCACATAGATAAATATTCATTGATTAATGATCACCATCTATTGTTCATTCAGTTTCATGAGGTTTTTACATCATAATACTCTATCATTGCAGTGGTAAAAGGGTAAGAGTTTTCTATTGATTGTGTACCAAGTAGTCAAACAATGTTTATTCCTTCTTTCCATGTGGTACTAGTGAAATTTAATTAGTTGAAAATAGAGTCTTATTAAATTCCATTGATTTGTTTATATTATTATTTTTATTTACCTAGGAATCACCTATTCTCTTCGAGAAGAATGTTGATGGAACACTTCATTTTCGTGATGACTATTGGAAACTAATAAAATCATGGTAAAAATATGTATCATTTTCCTTGGATATATTATCTATTTGACCAGTTGAACACTGTTATGTGATTCCCAATTATAGAAATTTGATATGGTTATCTATATTTGTAAATTAAAATATATTCATTTTGAATTCCACCTCAAGAAGTATGTGTGGCCATTATGAGTACCTTGTTATTCTACTTTTTTTTATAAAAATCTCCTACAATTTTAATTTTAAAGAGGAATAAGATATTCAAATAGTATCTTTAGAACAAAGTAATTCATGTTGGACTATTTCTTTATTTACAGGAATATTGAGTCAGAACATGTTCTCCATTTGATTATAGTTTGGAAAATTTTGATAAATCATCAATTTTAAATGAATATTTTAAAATCTAATTTAATAATTTAGGATATGATGTTATTGGGACACATGTTCATGAAACATATTATTTCATTTGATCCTGCGAATTTTTATGTTATAAAATCATTGGATAATCCATGTATTGTTTCCCACATTAAGAGATTGTTGGGGTTGCAGTTGTATTTAAGAAGGTTTTTAAAAGATTTCTCAAAGATGCATTCTCTAATGAATCCTCTTACTTAGAAGGGAGTGAATTTATAATGGTATGAGGACTGTTTAGAGATCATTGGTTGTGTTTATGTGTATTCTAAATTTTGAACCATTATAACCATTTGATATTTTTAGTATGTATATGTTCAAAAAATTTAACACATCTGGTTCAGGATTGTGTTGTGTCCTTTTGAATGGTGATTACAATTTTTTATATAGATCTAGAAATTTAAGGGAACATGAGAATAAATATCCAACCTATGATATCAAACTAAAAACTCTAATGCATTCATTAAGATTTATATACATTATCTTTTCCAAAAATGTTTTACCATTTATTCTATCAGTAAAATTGAAAGATTATTTTCATGAAAAATAATTTGATCCTTCATAAGGGAAAATATATGGTGTACTTGATATCATATAATTTTGATATTTCCTACACCCATTAAAATGAAAATATAAACAATAATTTTATAAGTAGGAATTTTATGATAAAGGACATTAAGGAATTATAATAGAAGTGAAATCAGATGAAAATAATTAGATTAAATTTTGAGTAAAAGAGGATGCGACCACATTTTTTTTTTGCAGAAATACAATTAATTGACCACCGCTATACATATGATGATTCATCAGAAGCAGCATCATGATAATGAATTCAATGGAATGATGGAAAATATTTATAGTGTGAAGTACATTATTGAATTTTTAATCACATCAAGGGGTATCTTATGTTTCAGAAAAAAGTATGTTAGTGATTTTATTGTGAGAAATTTCATGATGTGAGATTTCCATTATTTCTAATGCATATTGAAACCTACAAACAAATATTTGTTTTCTCATAAAAATATTTTAATTTTTTAGTAATGTATGAGATGAGAAATTTCTTACATTGTTTCTCATTATAATAGTTTCGTACATGTCATTTTTGAGTAGAATAATCCTTCATGTGTGCCTTCAACCTCTATCTTTGTTCACATTGATATGGTTTGAGGTTTATATGTCTTTAATGTTTAGATTTCGCAGAACCCCTTTGTATAAAATTTTTCGATGTGTTAGGATCAATAATATAGAAAACTCATCTCACTTTATACACCTTAGAGATACAAACAATAGTTAAGGACATGGGATGTCTTTATTTGAAAGAGGTTATCCCTTTTCATGGAGTTCCATATGTGATATTCTCTAATAGGGATACCCATATTACTTCTCAATTTCCAAAGGATTACAAAAAGAACTAATATCTTGGTAACTCTTGATTATATGATATCATTCATTCAAATGTGGCTAGATATAATTAAAAATACATATCATGGGAGACACGTTATGTGTTTACATTGACTTTTTTGGGGGAGCATGGGATGTCTTTTTGGGATTTGTTGAGATGACTTATAGAAATTATTACTATTCAGTTTTCAAATTGATCCATTTTGACTTTCCATTTATTTGTCATTTATATGTCATCTATGTTGGATATATATTGGTGAAGCTTCCATAGTTTGACTATGTTAGGTCCAAGATATGACAATGATTATTTACATGACTAGATAAATATTGGTGATGGCATAAAGCTTATACAGATCAACTTCCAATCATCATAATTGACCATTGTAGTATTTAGATTGGGAATAGGTGTTCTTAAGTGTTTCACCTCGTAGGGGTCACTAACATCCTAGGAAATATAAACATATGGCACTGAGGATTGTGGTGCCTTTCGATATTATTGAGATAGTCGGTAATGTGAATTGCCGGTTTTATTTATCAGCATAGTTGAAATTGATACACAATAGTTTTCTTGTATAACAGACAAATAATTATCTATATGATCCTTCTCATGTTTAGATATAGGATAATCCTTTTGTGGACCTAGATTTGTATCTGACTAGACATATATTCATGATTGTTGATTATGAGTCAATGGTTGTTTAGGAAAAGATTATATCTTTTGTCATTGGGATATGGAATCATGTTTTTTATTTACATGGGACATGGGAACACGAGGCAAGATTGTGAGTGAATTTACCCTTTAACATTTTAATGAAATGATTTTATTTGGATTTCTGGTGACATAATGTATTTTTGGTGGTGATGTTGTAACATCCAATTACATAGTTTGAATTATTTCATCAACATTATTTTGATCATTTTTTACTTTTTTCATGCATTGAGGACATTTCTTGATTATTTTTAATAGTATGGAATACCATTGGACCATTACTAGCTGGTTCAATAATCAAAAAAATAGTGCAGTTTCAGCCAGCAATGCATGTGCTAGGTGATGGGAATATAGAAGGGGGCACACTGCTTGTCTAAAAATTGTGGGGACACCTTCAAAAAATTCACCCAATGAAAATTTTCGTTTTCATGGTTGTAAAATGATATGTTCAATCATGAGTCCAGTCCATGTCACCTGTCTAAAATTATATTGGGGAAAACTATTTAGGGGAATGTGTATGACTACTTGTGGGTTCCTACCCTGAATAACATGTCTGTGTTTTCAAAATTCTATGTTCAAGCATGAGTCTAGTCCATGTCACCCATCCAATATTATAGTAGTGGTACACTATTTATGGGATTCTGTACGACTAATTTTTGGGTCCTACCATGAAAACCATGTCTGTGAGTTTTTAACTACCCAAATATTTAAATGAAAACTTACAGACCTATATTTATGATTCACAAAACCATGTATTCAACCATAATCAGGTTTTTTTTCTTCTAGATTCTCTTTAATGGATTCCTTGGAAATCTAAACCCATTATCTAATGAGTCGATGTTCCAATAGAATATCCTAGTCTTCTACAGTATGTGAATCTACAATCATGTGGTATATTATAATCTTTATCTAATATACTATTTTAAGAGTGATGGATCATCATTTTATAGATTGATATAATAATTTTGTATGGATCTCAATTCTCAATTTTATTCCTTGATCTTCTTTTTCTTTGTTCATCATTTATATTTCTATTGTGGGTGTTGATTCATTTGTTCATGTGATTAAATATCGGTGTTTCGATTAGGATTTAGCCTAAAATTGGAAAATATATTTCTCTTTTGATTTGGATTTTTTTTAATCTATGATTTCAGATGACATGACTCTTAATATAAAAAATACATGTAAATGTAAAAAAAATCCCAATTTCAATTGAATTGAAATTGTTATATAGAATATTGAAAAAATTATTTCTTCATTAAAATGATTATTTGATAAAATATATAGAATAATGATTTTTCAAAAAGTATTATTAAATTGAAATTTTTTTTAAAAGGAAATAATTTGATAAAAACATTTCTTTTTTTTTGAAATGAAAAGTCTATTTGAAATTAAAATAGGGAAATTGAAATGTGATTCATGATAATAGTTGAAATAATTAATTTACACATGATTGAAGGATTGATTGTTTGGTGAACATGTTACAATAGGATTTAAATGGGTAATTATGAAAATCACTATAGTAATCTTGCACTTTAGAATCATCATGATGATAACAACCTGAAATAAACATCATACTATATTATTTCCCGAGATGGAACCCCTGTTGTGGTGTAGATTTATTTACTGTATTTTGTATTCTATTGTGATATAGATCCTTGTGTGAAAATATATATTGATCCATTATTATGATTAATATGTCTGGTGAATCTATTTTAAGATACTAACAGATCGCAGGGCTTTTGAGTATGAAGCTATGTCTTTTTAATTCATTACAATCCATTTAATATAAAATTATTTTTTACATTCCAACAACATTAAAAAAAATTTATATAAACTATTCATCTAAGTAAATATTTATATATCTAACATCATATTAATAAAGTTCAAGTTTTGTTTAAATTCGTAGATTGATTTCTATTAAATTATTTTTTTAAAATTGTAGTCATAAAATATTTATTGTTTAGGAATTTCTTATGAATCACATGGTGAGTTGTTAATCAGTTGATTATCACACACACTTTCATTGACTTTGATAATTTCTAAAATGTCTTATTATAAATTCATTAAAAGGGAATGCTCCACATGTAGATATTTGGTGAATGTGATTCATGGGAACTAGAGTAATAGAGGTGACACGTGTACATGTGATCAACCTATTACATGATTTTTTTTTATTTTTTACCTTATAAGATGTTGTTTCTTTTGATGAAATACTACTACGATATTATTTTAATTATTTATTTTCTAGTAGTTTCTTTTTGGGAAGTGTTAGTCATAATTACATATATCATTTATCATTCAATATTTTTACAGTAAAATCATTACCTTTGATTCTTTTATGATTTTGGGTCATAGTAACTTACTCATGGGGATTGGTAATGTCCATTAGACCATGTTTGGGTCAGTTTAGATATTAGGGTACCAAGGTGTCTGGGGTGATTTGGGACCCACAATTCTATTTATTTATATATTTTAAAAAAATATATTTTTATGACATAATTATGATTTTATATTTTCAATAAAATACCTCTCATATTACTCTTCCATAAATTTAATAATGATATCATTTCTCATGTATACCTCTTAAATATGAATTCCATACAGAGATGCGATTAATTTTTTCATAATATCAGTCATTGGTAATGATAAAATTGTAATTTATGAATAAAAATTAAAATAATTTTATTACTACTTTCAAGATATGATGGTACTATGACACCTTTGACCATCATCAACCAACTAGGGTCATTTTGAAAATATGAACATATCATCCTGAAAACAACTAGTATTGACTAAACCGATTAGAAAATTCAATATTGTAATGAAATAAATTAATTAGAGATATTGTAATAAAATAAATAATGTTCAGAAAAATTAAATAAGAAATATATGTTTATAATAATATAGTTAATGGTCATACATAGAATTTATGGACTAAGGGTAAGGTGTTTCATAACTAAATTTATATTCAATGGGTTATACTTATACATAATTATATTTGCTATTCCCAGATTATTTTTGAAATTACATTTGATTTAATTGTATTCTATTTATTGTTTTTTCAACTAATGCACAGATTCACTGCATTAATTGATTCAAATGTATGAATTATTTGTCTCAATGTTGTTTCTTTTTTACATGCCTATTTTCACATACATTTTCTATATAAGGTGAATATTTCTATAATTTAGATATTATATCCTGAATGAGTCATTTATCATTTTTTTAATTTTTCTTTTATATTCCCACATTCATGAAATACTGTAATGAACCGATATAGAATACCATCTGGCCTGGCATGCTACCCAGTCTACGGAATGCCTTGAAGGGCATTCTCAAACTCCATGGGATAAAAAATAGTGCCCGTGTATCAATGAAACACTTTGGGAATTTTTTTTCACTTTAAAAAAAACATAAATGGCCAATGGGAATAAAGAATCCAAACCAAATCTACCCAACCAAACAAGGGATAACCAACCTTCAGATTTAGTGTATAAGATATAAAAAGACCAAAAGAGATTCAATAAAAAGAGGAATAACAATACAATCCCGAAACCAATATGAATCAAGTGTAGAAACATCATCCAGCCACAACCACAAAGAACAGTGAGATAAGACTACTAAAAAACTAAACCACCATCATCGACCTCTTGGCCTTTATCATAGTCAAGTTTACAACAAGGTCAACAAACACATGAGGGTGTATGTAGTGTGAGATGAAAAAACTGAATAGGATGACACCCACATAATAATATTCCATCGTTTGACATTATAAGAAAATTAAACATTCCCATCTATATAAAATCCATTGAAATAATTCCATGGAAAACATTTCTAAAGAAAACAACAGTCAATGGAAACCATCAATTCTAGAAAATTTTTTTAAAAGTAAACTTTTTTAAGAAAAAATACAATCAAGGTCCACTGTATGATCACAGATGATATCATATCATATAATTCTCTTTCCATCTCCATGGGTAAATCCCTAGGTCAATATTTCTCGGGTGGGAACCTATAACCAGGTACCTCAGTAAAAGGTGATATGTTATCCACAACCATCTGCATCCTCATGTATGAGACCCTATAGAGGAGAAACTTTCAAAATTCTAGTGAATATCATCCATCATCATTGTTTATTTAGTTATTTATGTGTCAATACTACTAGAAAATCTCAAGAAGAACCACGTCCAATATGACTACTATACTGCAACTACTCATCCCATATAGATAACCCATATTCCCTAATTCTCGAGTTAATATTTATGTGTCACAAAACATTAAAATTTCATAACCATTTTGAATAATTTTAAGGAAATAACATTTTTCTATAAGAAAATCCATTTACCATTTTAGTCACACAAAAACCCCATTCAAATAAATATACCATCACTCACACAATTCATAAATTCCACACTAGAAAACAAAAGATATACTAATAATTAAAACCAACAAATGAAATGGTCAGATCCCCTTCGTAAACCCACTAATAAATCAAGACCAATTTTTTAGAATATTCTTTTCTTTAATCAACTAATTTGAAAATCCCATATAGGGGTGCATAATAATATGAACAAGCCCAAGTAGTAAAGTCTCCATTAAAATCCCAATTTCAACACATTCACACCTCTTGTGGCAATGAATATATGTTTCACAACCATCAACCAACTTATAAAACTTTTTCTTGAAACAATACAACATATTTCTTATAAAAATCATTGATAATTTCATTTATAAAATCTATTCCCTTCACATAACATTCCAAGCCACATTAAATTTACGTTCATAACCACATATTTAATCCAAAGAACATATTTATAAATTTATAAAAACATATTAAATTCATCTAATGATTATAGGGAACAGACCCACCTATCAAATTGGAAGAAACCACTGATGAATGATGTGAAACCTCATCCACACCACCATGAAACCCTACAAAATAACGATCCAATAGAGAACATTAGAATTGAACCTTATTAAACATCAAAATACACTAAATACAACCCCAGTAGTTGGTGAAAAGGAAACCCTAATGAAATTGAATGAAACACCAAGATTAGTGGAATAAATCAATGGATAATGGACTTACATGAAGAATCCCTGAATAATACGAGTCTAAATCACCCAAAAATTGAATCCCAAGCGGCGGAGGAGATGGAGGCAGGCACACATAGGGATAGGAGGTAGAATAGGGAAAGAAATAGGGGAGATGTGACTAAAATTGGGGAGAGAAAAAATAAATCCACCAAATTTTAATTCACTTATAGCTCACCCTATTAGTCAACACATTTTTTTCAAACCATGAAGAGACCGTGCGACTACCTCTACTAAGGAGGACACCAACCACAATATTTATCTGTATGGTTTGACATAATGTGTCGAAGCCCTACGGTCACTTCAAGCTAGGAACTTGTCCTACTTCATTGTTTCTTGGTTGATGTGAATTGTCAAGCAATAGTCGTGAAATAACTACTACCTTGACATGTTTCTATTATGATGTTACCTTTGGAAATCACAAGATTAATACTAACCTTGCGCAAATATTTCACCATGGACTGAACGACCAAAAAATACCACTATCTTTAAAATAAATCGAGGGATCAAGGGTAATACCTATGTTGATAATAAAAAAAGAGAAATACTTCAAAAATTAAAACCTGGGATTCCTAGTTCTAGAGAAATATAACTATGAAACTGACCTGAGTCGGAACAAAATTAAATTCCAAAACTCGGGTATGACAATTCTCTGCACCATAACTCTTTTCTCTCCTATAAATACATTGTAAATATGATTTTAAATAAATAATTGGTATTCCATTATAAATCAAGGAGATTTACAAGGATTGAAAATTGAAAATATGACAAGAACATTACCAGATATTAAAAGGGGCTCTCAAATAAAACTTAGAAGACCAAAATGGAATCTCCTCTATGTGCCACATTCCCAAAAAATTAAGACAATTACATTTGATACAAAAAAATGAGGGAATCAAAACCCTGATTCAGAAAAATCATTGGGTTCATGCCATCCCCAAAATTTACTCAAGAGAGGGTCTTATGATTAGGTAGTTCTAAAATACACTACCTATATCCATGTCAATACAAGAAATGAAACTAAATTATTTACATAGGGAGTCATGAACAGACTTCTCACCATAAAAAACAATCTAATACTCAAGATGAGACCTGAATACTAACATATAGATTATTGAATGGATTCCCTTCAACAATGAATTAAATAACACCAATTTACATTAGAGGATCCTTGGTGAGACCCATAGTGGGACTCCTCACAATAAGGATGAATAACCCTATCTGACATGCACATTACAACATGGAAAATCCAACATGGGATAACATGGGAGACTCTAAAATAAACCCCATCCCACACAATGAGGGCCCTGATAGAAGAAACTCCATACCAAATAGAGGAAACTATGAGATTCAATGCTCCCAAAGGCATTACCATTATTAGATGAGCCCAAAAAATGATATTGAAACTATCTTATAAGGTTTGTCCTGCATGGATAAACAAATAGTGGTTATCATCCACAAAGATAAAAGAGTTTGTGTTAATAAAAATGATTCAATTATGTCTCATTATAACCAAAGTGAGGAAACTTCCACCCACATGGTTCTCATCCCAGAAACAAGGTTCCCACACCTCTTTTCACAAAATGGGACTTTTCAAAACAAAAAATAAAATAATGATGTTTAAACCATATCGATTTTCCTCATTGGAGATAGATGATTAACCAAGGTATTTCACATCATTAGGGGTCCCTAAATACTCTCCTGATTCCAATAGAGAACTATGGATAGAGCACTAATGATTGATGCATCATATTCATCACATTCATGCATTGAAGACCAATTAACATGACTACTCCTTTTGTTTCGTCATGATGCCACACCACACTCCAAACACTAACAATAGAGAACAACACATCATAAGACCAACATTTCCTAATCATGGATCATTCCCCATACAAGGAACTTATAAATAAATGAGTATAATCTATTAATGTATGGAATGAGAAAAAACAATAAATAATTACACATGGAAGACATCTCCAACCAGAACCGAGGAATTCATAATTTCCCCGATGGACAGACATGCTTCTGATAACATTGATGTTATTAAAAGGTTCCCGAACAATAAACATAACATTTAGGCATTAACATGACACTAAAAAACTCCAACAAACATGACCATTTCAACTGGGGAATATTTATATGGAGAGGGACATTAAACTGAGTCCCAGAAAACACACGACTTCCAAAAAGGGTCATAATAGCCTCTTACTACCAGAAATATTTCAGTGGGGGCCTAGAATGATCCCCTTATAACATGAATCCGACCAGAGATTAAAAGAACCATTAAAACAGTAGTCACCACTAGAAACCCAGGCCTCATTCTAATATTTTCACTAGAATTACTTTCACCACTTTCTTGCTGGACCATCAAGATTAAATATGTAATACATCACCTTTAACAACTCAGACGACTCATGGAAATTTACGATTCATTCCAATATTTTAGCATCCCCTCTCCTATTGTGAGAGGATTCGTATAAATAAAAAAGAAGAGAGTTAGATTCAATTACTCAAAACCATGAATCCTGTACTTATATTGATCAATTGGAGGTTCTAACAATAGTGATTCACCCATGGATACACTTCGAACAAAAGTTTGTTCATTATATGGTGGTGCACCATAAAATGTGGAAAACTAAGGATCCCATCAAACATGTCCATTGGAAAAAAATTAACATATACAAATACAAAACACCCAGAGATAACCACCTCAAGGGCTTCCCAACCCATCCACAATAAAACACTAACCATTATCCCAACAATAACTCACCAGAAAGAACTCAACTTGAAACACCATCTGACCAGAAATAATTCCCTGGCTCCAAACACCATGCGATCATCGTTATAGGAAAAATAATAAACACCAAAACACTTATATTAAACTATCATTTTAAAAATAAAATTGAATTGTTGGGTTGAACTTTTAGTGACGATATTCCATAGAACCTCACATATGCATATTATAATGGAAAATTGGTAACCCATACACATTACAATCATATCCTATGCATGCCATCACTCTAGATAATACCAAATATCAAACCAAGACGTTCCCCTTTTCAAAATAAAAACTCAACACACACTTTCACTTTCTCAATAAAATTCATATTTCAATCATTTAGAATACTTTTTAATGATTCACTAACCACTAGATAAACAACCACTTAATAACTACACACTATAATTACTAGAAATCTCATCCCATAAAAAAGATTTGTAAATACCAAATCATCCCATTCAAAACACCTTTCAATAGTTTAGAAAAAATTATTTAAAATAGAATTCCTATACTCACTTTCAAATAGCTCATGTTTCCCAAATAGTTAATTTTGATAAATCACATATTTTTAATATAGAAATCCAACTTTTATATTATCATTCCCATTTATTGAAACCTATTAAAAATATCTCATTTTACGATGATCAATAAAAAAATTGGAAAACCCATTTTCTATTTTTTGAAAATGAATCCATTTCTCTTTGAAATACTATTTTATAAATTTTCAACCAAGGTTTTTCAGAATAATTTTCCAGAACCCAATGATATAAAATAAAATTTTCAAATTGGAAAACTAGAGTTGACAGGTGACTTGGACATTTGGTTAGAATCAGTAATCTACTGACACCGCTATTACCGATAGTATTCTCTGATCATTTTCTTGACTGCACATGGCTTACAAGTCCTTGGAAGATAACTAAGACTATTCTCACCGCTCTGAAGTCATTTTCCCAATCATCAATGAAATAAACAAACCATGTGACCCAAGTAAAACTCAACTAATGATGAAGACTTGGGCCCTTTCATGAGATGGGATGACCGTGTACCATACACATAACTAGATTTAAACTCACAATAGCCTTACATCGAGTCTTCCAGAATCTTCCCCAAGGAACATGACCTAGAATAGAAAAACAAGATCTAATCACATTTCTTCACTTACCAAGCAGTGACACCATCAAACCCAATTCCATACCAGTCTATGGTATGGCCCAAAAAAAATTATCGATCTCCATGGTATGGAAACTAGACCCTAATTATCAATGAAACACTTCGGTAATAATTTTACATGATCAAAAAACATACACTTCCAATGATATTGAAAAATCCCAACCAAATCAAACTAACCATGTGTGGAATAACCAACATTAATATTTAGTGTTTACAATTTTAAACAAAACCAAAAGTGCTAATAAATAAAGGGGATAACAATACAATTCTAAAACCTCCATGAAACAAGAGGAGGAGTATACAACATGTTCTATATAGAGACGAGGGTGTATGTATTGTGTGAGATTAAACAAAATAGGATACCAACCAAATAAAAATATTTCATTCATTATCATTAGAAAAATATAATATTATCATTTATAAAAAAAACATTAAAAAAATTCCATGGAAAACATATTTAATGAAAACCGATTTCAAAGGAAACCATCCCTTCAAGAAACAATTATTAACATAACATTTTTTTAAGAAAAAATATACTCAAGGTCTACTGTATTCTGATAGATGGTACCCTATCATATATGTCTCAAGTGAGCACCATCGATAAATCCTGATGATTAATATTTCTCGACTGGGACACTAGAACCTAGCACCTCCTTGAATGGTCATATAATAATAAAAACCGATATTGTCCATATGCATCAGCCAGTAATGATGAGAAACATCAATAATTTCATTTGTGAGCAATCATCATCATATTTTAGTTTTTTTGTAAGCATAAATACATGTAGATGAATTTGGGAGGAACCACTTCAAATACATCTACCATACCAAAACTAGTCATCCAAACAAGATACTCAAAAATCCCTTTTGCTCGAGAAAAGGCTTATGAGTGACAAATCATACAACTTTCACGATGATTTACAAGTATTTAATGGATATAAACATTTTCCATATGACAATCCATTTACTATTTTACTCATTAATAAACCCCTTAAAAATTAATTTACCATCACTTATAGAATTCATAAATTCCCCTTTAAAACATTAGGAAAACACATATTTAAAACCAACCCATGATATGGGACAATACCATTTGTAAACCCACACATAAACCAAGATAACCTATTTAAAACTTAACTTTCTTTAATCAACCAAATTGAAAATATAATTCAAATGTCCACAACAAGAGCAACATTCCCATGAAATACTTTTTCAATTAAAATCCCATTTGCAAAAAAATTTAACCCCAATTTCCTTTGAAAACATATTTTACACTCATCAACCAACCCATTAATTATTTTCATGAAAAAACACACAAATTAATCATATAATACACAACCAATTTCATTTATAAATTCCATTAACATCACATAAAATTATACTAAACATAAAATTCAATATTCACCAAAAAAATTTAACTTGTGGAACAAATTTATAAATTTAAATTGGAATGTTTAATTCATCTAATAATGATGAAATATGTAACGACCTACCTCATGTGACGAAACATCAGTAAAATTATGTGAAATCTCAATAACACCACCACGAAACCCATGAAAGGAAATATCCAACAAGGAACATCAGGGAAAAACCAATTGATGAAGAACATTTCTAAAATATAACCCTACTATATAAAGAAATTTAACAACCATTGAAATTTAAAGGAAAATCTATATTAAAGGAATAAAATAAGGGAGTAGGGACTTGAATAATTTTTTTTGAAGAATTCAATTAAAAATCATCAAAATATCGTTGTCTAAGTGGAGGAGGAGGTGGAGGGAGGCATACCAAGGTCTGGGATGAAAAATAGGTCGAGAAAATTGGAGAGATTTTGCTAAAATTGGGGAGATAGAAAATGAAACCCCCAATATATAATGTGATGGAAGACCACACTGTTAGCCCGCATAGTTTATAAAATTGTTCGGTGACTATGAGATTGTCTCTATCAAGGAGGAAACCTACCACATGATTTATCTAAAAGATCTGACTTACCATGTAGAATACATGAGGATACTTATGGCCGCAATCTTATCTGACGAGATGTTTTCTAGGTGGAGGCACATGGTTGTGCGTTGGTCGTGCGGTAGCTACTGCCTTGACCTGCAGCTACAACACGATTACCTGGGGAAGGTGTATAGTTACTACTAATCAAGTACCAATTGTGAACCATGGAATGACTAACAAAAAAATCCACATTATTCAAAATTGAAAGGGTGATTCATGTGTGTGTACTAGGCTAGGAATAAATAAATGAAAATACATCAAAAATTCATACCTGTCACACCCGGTTACCAAAAAAAATTAACTGAGATCCCGACCCGAGCTAGAACAAAGGTAAATATTAAAAATTGTGTGCGAAACATATTGATTAAATGGACATAAATATTTTAAATAGTGTTCATCGTCTTAATATCAAATCATGGATACATAAACCAAGATATGCTCCATGGTTTATTTTCTATGGTGTACTTGAATCCCCTAGCATATGTTTTAACATATTTATTGGTGTTAACAAAACGATTTATAGAAAAATTTTATGTTATTTCATTAAATGGATTTTTTATTCAATATATACACGTGTTAAAGTGTATATTAGCTGAATTTGATTATTTGAGACATGTTTTGATTAATGCACCTGTACTGATTTATATGTTGTATATAATTACTATCAATATATAATTACACAAATCCTGAAATTTTCATGGTATTTTTTTCATTATTATGATTATTAATTCAAAGGGTTTTTTCTTTTAATGGACTAAAAATTATTTTTTATTAAAAATAAATTTTTTATTGGTATTGATTTTTTTTTGTAAAACTCTTCCTCTATGATCCATATCTTATTTCTATAATTTTAATATCTAAAAATAATATATTTTATAAAGTAAATATATCATTCCTTTTAACAATTTTTTATTATATTTAAAATAAAATTTTATAACATTTTCTATATGGGACAAATTTTTCTTTCGTTAAAAATGTCAGAAATTAATATATATATTTAGCATTTATGATTTCAATGGAATTTTACACAATCATTCCCTTTCAATTGATTAAATATTATACTACCTATTTTAATATTTGATTTCAAATAAATTCTTTTATCAATATATTATGAATTTTAGTTTCATAAGTTATGTAAATTAAATTATATTTTCACTATTTGTAATGAAACATTATAAATTTTATTTTAATGGGGGTTTCATCTATTTCAAGATCCATTAAATATTTATATGATTTTTATAATATATAATTTTAAGAGACCATTAAATTTTATTTAATATAATTTTTTCTAATGATAATATAAATATATTTTCAAGAAACTCATTTCATTTAGCTGGTAGAATCAAGAAATGCTAGTTTTGAGGAAATTAAATAATCTATGTTTTTTATTTATCTATTTGGAAGTATCAGTCCTGAAATTTTTAAATTACATTACATTATTTATTTTCATGGCATTGTGAATTTTTATCAGATTTTGTGATGAGTCTATATTTAAATTTTTTATTTTTATTTTAAGATTTTGTGTTTTGCGCATGGATATATCTAGAAAACAGATGAAGAATGATTTTAAATTTTTTGGATTTTTATGGGCCATCGTGTGGCATACCCAGGATTTAAAATAAATAAAAAAGTTAATATTAAATAGAAAATAAAATAATATAATAAAATGGAAAAATGAAATTAAAATAACTCATTTAATAAAAATAATAATTATGATAATATTATTGGGAATGTTTTTCTATTATTATTTAGTTTTTTTACTAATTTTTTTGGATACCCCCTTCTCTTCATCCTCACACACACATCGCCTCCCAAATGTGTCTGGCGGGCCATCGACTCCTTCCAGTGCACAAAGTCTCCCTTAGGTGACCCCTTTTCCATTTATTCTCCTGCGACCAAAACCCCGTCGACCTACCTCTGACGACAACCATGACCCCCACTTGTGCTCCGCTCAACTCGCATGACCTTACAAACACCCTTCTCTACTTTTTTGCATGTTTCTACCTTCTTGAGGCACCTCCTCATGATTCCATCCTCCCAGGATTCTCACCGCTACCCTCTCCCTCCGCTGTGGGAGTGGTTTACCTATATATAAGGTTTTTCTTTTTCCTACATAGGGTTTCTGTTTCTCTAGGAGTTACAATTTTAGGTTGGTGATCTAGGCTTGAGTCCCTTATTACAATCTTCATGTTAGAGATAATTCATAGGTACTTGAGGTGTTTTTTCTATAACAACCACAAAATATCATACATGTACATTACATTTCTTTTACAGAATACTTAATATGTTACTCAAAACAAAATCTTAATGACAGTATTATTTTTGAGACATTGGAAACCCATAACACATTCTACTTTTTGGTGTTAGATCTTCAAAATCTCTTATAGTCCTCTTCCCCATTATTTTTCGTACAAAAAATATTTCATTATATAATAAGGGAAATAAAACATAAAAGGGTGAGCTAAAATTTTCAGTAAAGGTAAACATAGAGAACATAAAAAAACATAATCATAACAATGTAAAAACCAGAACATATATTTAGAATATAAAAATCTTAATTCAGCAAATAAATTAGGGTAGTATATAAGACATAAATGAAAATGGAACATTAACCATGATGACATAGAATTCACATAAAACATGAACTTGTGGAAAAAACCTAAAAGAAAAATATAATTTCAATATTAGCCAAGGCTCACTTCCAATACCATAATAGAGAACACAATCCATTTCTAAACAATGTTCACTCCTCATTCTAACCCTATATTTATGAACAATATATACATTACATTTCAACCCTGTATTTCTAAACCATAAATAATTGGTATTCTAGTTTTGTATATATCATGATATATAAATCATTACCCAATTAATTGGATGGAGATATATGTCCCACCCATCTTATAATTATATAATTATTACATGTTCCACAAAAACATAAATCATTCATCATAGCACAACCTAAAGAACAAAAATGGGTTTCCCCAACATCATTCAATCATAATTCATATAAAACTAATGGATTTCATAAAAGATTTTCCATAGTTAACAAAATCAAACCTTAGAAATATTAGATATTGAAATAGGACCTTATTTTAAAGAATTTCATCTTAGATGGAAAATAATTCTGAAAAAATAAATGAAATTAATTCTTGAGTAAAATGGAATTTCTTCGTTAAAAAAGTTTTTTTCTTAAAAAAATATTCAATTTTAAAATGAAAGAATTTATATAAAAAGAAACATTCCATATTGTAGAGGAAGCTTCCTAAAAATATGGTGTAGAAATACATCCATGTTGAATAACATAAAAAACTTTCTCCTCGTTCTTTTTCAAAAAATGTCAAAAAAACGAACCTCGTATCGAATAACATCAAGTGATTTCCTTTATACCTTTTGAAAAAAAATAACCAATGATTAAAATTAATTTAAAAAATTATCGATGAATATATATATTAATACATACATAGGAAAAATTGAATTGGATGATAAATATACCCCCAGTAAATACTTATGTAAAAATAATCTCGGATAATAATAAGATTGAAAAATTATCCATTAATATAGGTTTGTTATCCACTATTTGTATCTAAACTCGTCTAATTCCTAAAATTCAACTTCATATTTCTGCATTGTATTCTTGATTAAGGTCCACCACTGGTCTTCTTCACCTTCTAAATGATAAACATCCAAAACGAATTTTCATGTTCTTAACAACGAATAATTGAAATTATATCAAGAATGGTACTAATCCATTTTCATCAAAATGTGGATCATAAGATCAACTGAATGAAGGTAGATGTTTCCTCACGATGGACTTAACCAAATTTTTCTCCCTTTTCTAATCGTTTGGATATCCAGAATTATTCCTAACTTTTGTAAGTATAGTGATAATATTTTTCATTCCCTATCCCATGAATTTTGGTTGTTCAGGAGGACAATCATTTCATTACCTAGTGTGTTGATCATTAGCCTTCTTCCTTTGAATTACAACCATTTTCTAAAACCCAAAAAGTGTACTGTTAGTGGAAAATCGTTCTAGGAAAACAACATTATCAAAGGGGAGTATAGTGTCCAACATCATAGGTTTAATCCTAATTTAATTTTGATTGTCAACATAATTCTAGGACTATAAATTATAGTTATACATACCCTTTGGGGTTTTCCTAGACATACCACATAAATACCTCTAGTGATCTCTCTAATTTTTTCTCATCCTAGTTTCCAAATGATGACTAAACCTTTAATAAGACACAAAATATAACAAGTCAATCGTAACATACATGGAAATTATATTTATTTTACAGAATACGCGATACAATACAAAAATTGACCCCCAGAGATAGAATTAGTTTATTTTATATGGAAACATAGAACACATTCATCTATCTTGGTGTAAGATCTTCAAAATCATTCATAAATATCTCCCCCTTTTGATTTCCAATCTAAAACCTTTCATTATATCCCTAGAGAAAGAATCCATAAGAACAAAGAGATAAAATTATTAGTAAGAGTAATCATTGATAACATCAAACAAAACATAACTATAATATTGTAAAAATATAAATATACAATTTTAATATCAAAATCTAGAGTCACAAAATAAATCTTGGAAGTACATAAGGGATAAATCATAATTGAACATTAACCATGATAAAATATAATTGGAATAAAACATAAACATAAGGACAACACATAAACATAGAAACTCATATACATATTATCAAAGGATCATTTACAAGACCATCATAGTGGAAAAGGTACATTACATAACCGAGTTCACTCATCATTCCATCCCCTTATTAGTAAAGTAGATATACATTCCATTTCAGACATGTATTACCAAACTAGATTTACATGTCATTATAGTGTTTTCTATCTTAAGAGATAAAAATATTTACCCAATACATTTTTGGGAGATACAGGTCCCAACAATCTCATGATTAAATCATATTATATGTTTCACAAAAACAAAAATCATTCTTCATATTATAACCTAAGGAACCCAAATGGGTTTCTTAAACATCATTCCATTATAATACATATTTGACTAAAATAATTTAGTTATATATAAAAATACAAAAATATTATTAAATGGGATAGAAACATAACAATTTTTATATAATTTCATCTTATATAGAAAATAATTTGGATAAAATATTTGAAATTAATTATTGAGGAAAATATTTTTTCTTCATCAAAACTGTTATCATTTCTCAAAATGACACAAAATTATAAATGAACAGAATATATATATAAATAAACATGGAATCATATAAAGGAAAATTCTAGGAAATTTGTAATAAAAAACCATCCATGTTGTATAATATAAAATCATTATCTTCATAGTTTTTCTTGAAATTCCAAAAAGTACCTCGTATCAATTATTGACAAATTATTCCTTTCATATCATTTAATAAAAATTCTGCAAAGGGAAAATTTAACATTAAAAAATTATAGAAGAATATAAATAATATTACATACTTAGGAAAAATTGAAGTGGATGATAAATATACCCCATTTAATATTTATAAATAATCAATCTCAGATAATAATGAGATTTTAAAATTACATTAGGTCATTTATCATTTACTTGTATTTCAACCACATATAAAATGATTTAAATCATTCCATAGACTTTTTAAGAATCATTGTAATTTGTATGGTATCATATATGGTCACATTATCATCTAATTTTAATAACATTTCATTATTACTTTTTACTCAGATATTAACTGCTTTATGTTCAGATGGCTTTTTTGTCGAATAAGTTCTAGATATCCTTTTTAGGTAATAGTTATATCATTAAAAAATTATATTAACACAATACATACAAAATTTATTTATTTTGTACATTTATATAATCATTCATTATTGAAAAACATTTAGAATGAATCACATCTCCTCATGGATATGGTATGTCGTAGTTTCTCATGAGTGATGATATAATTCATAAATTTAATGAATTGCATTGAATTGGATGGTGTATAATATTTAATAATTTATATCATGTTTTAATTTTAATATATTTATATTATTTTCATAATTATACCAATCCATGTAAGAGGGTGGTGAAAAAATGATTACACCACAACGTGGAGATGGTAAGGAATACGTACACATATGTCGTGATTTAATTTTTCGAAGGATTGATAGGATGTGGAATATGGTTGCTACATTTTTATAATAACATCATAGTATTTACGTGATACTTGATGTATAAATTTATAATTAAAAAACTTATATATACGAATTAGAATATTAAATAAGTTTGAATGAATCGATAGAGGAGGTTACCACTTTTTCAATGTGCTACCTCTAAATCTTATCTTAAAGGCACTAGAGTTTTTCTTCTATGAAGACCATAACGTATATAATGAAAATATTGATGTTAATAAATTTGGATGTGTATGTAATATTATGAATGGTCAAATTGAGGTGATGAATTGAGGGAGGAGGTTCCCTTTTATGATTGAGGTGGGGGGGACTTTTGGAAACCACAAAATAATTAATTTTTAATAAAATAAAATCCCTCCAAAAACCAAACAAAATGTCTCAGTTTTTAATATTAAATGAGATAGGGTTGTTATCTAATCACCCAATAATTTTTAGACAACTTTTTTTCAATGTAATTATTATCATTTTAATTAACATTTAGGTAATTTATTTAATTTCTACTACTATAACAATGTTTTTCAATATAAAAATTGTAAATATTTACTTATTTGACGTAAAATAGAAAAATAATAAGTTCCATGGAAAATTATATAAAATATCATAATTGTTTAATAATTTTAAAAAAAAATTACTGATTTTTATATAATTTAATGAAACATTGTTGTGAAAAAAAACTACAATACTGTCAATTTTGACCATATTGAATCGATGGATTTTTAAAAATATCAGGAAATGATGTTATAATCTTACCAATTGTTTTATAATATCTCTATGGGGTCTAGGTTGTCTATATATATCATTTTATATATCAATTACCTAAAAATAAATTTATTTTAATATTTTTAATAACATTAATTTGATATTTCTATTAATAAAATAATCAACACATCAGTTTTGTGTAATTATTTAATATAAATATTTTTTAAATAAAAATAAAAAAAAATTACTTTGAGGAAGATAATTATGTTTAATATCAGAATAATATTTTAATTCTAATTTATATTTTGTAAATTCAATTTTCAAATTCTTATACTCCTTAATTTATGAATCTTAAAACATAAACATCCCTTTACATTAAATAATATATGTGTCATAATCCCTTATATAAGGCTCCAAATGATCAATAACATGACCCAAGGATGATTGTGGTAAAAATATACTCGTCCATTAATATATGGTAATGTGTTTTTTTTCTTTTAATGTGTTTAATTATGGTAATAAAAACTATATTATTAATTTTTCATCAATTAAATAATTAATGCCTCATTAATATATAAGATATTTAGGAAATATTTTATTACCTAAAAATAAAAAATAACTTTACAAGATAAATAAAAAAATTATCTTTAAAATTATTATTAATAATCTAATTTATCTTCTATATAAACGTATATAAAAATTTGTATAGTCATTTAAATTTTGAGTGACACATATTTTACATTTCTTTAATTAAAATCAAATAAAAGTCTTAATTTCATCCATTTGGCTTTTGAAGGACACCATTTGGTCCCAAGGTTGATATATTTCAAAATTCACAAAACCAATGATATTAATACATGTTTTATGGTAATTTTATAATAGTATTCATACCCTTTTTTACTTATTATACCCATTTCACATATTAAAAAAATTATAGAAGTTATTTTTCATAATGCCCAAAAATAAAATAAGTCTATTTAAATAAGAATAGACTACCAAATCCAAATATGGAATCATTTATTCAATATTATAAAAACATAATTTTTATTAATGTATTTAAATTATTCATGTTGTCGGAAATAGGGAATGAATTATTAAAATTTAAAAGATTGAAAAATATTGAAATGTTTTTACATCTGATTTCAATGGAAAATTAATGATAATAACATAAATTAAATTGAATGATAAAAATATGTTATATACATAAATTAAAAAAATTAATAATATAATTTAACTAAGAAATATTTTTTATGAAAAAAGTTGTTTTGAATTAAAATGTACTACAATTTTACTATTCATCGAAATTTACAACTTATCAAAAAGTTATCATATAATAATAGAAAGTAAATATTTATATTACACATAAAAATGTATATATTTTAATATATAATATAAAAAAATGTAAAAAAACATATTTATAATGAATGTGCCATCCAATGGAGAAAAAGATGCAATTTTGGAAAAGAACTTATTTTATTCAAATTATTGAATTTGATCTTATAACATGCCTATAAAACATATAAGATGAATTTTAAACATTATATTGAATTAATAAATAATTATTTTATTAAATTATAGACTCACTTATTTTCATTTAACTATTTTTTAGTAAAAAATTTATATTATTTTTACCCACCATTATAATGACAAAGTTATAATATTATGTTGTTCACTTATACTCGGTATTTCATGAAATTAATTCAATCAAAAGAATTAAAAAAATTCTAACACAATTGAAGAATAGTGTTGTGTATACCACAAGAAAATATGGTGTTTCATATATTTCAGTCTAATCTTGGTGTATCATAAAAGAAAAGATATCAATAAAATAAAAAAAATCTATCCCATTAAATGATGGGGTCGCACAGTTGGGGTGTGGATGGAAATCATGCTTTTTTTCTAGAATGTTCTTCATCTAAGTTATGTGGTTCATAACATAGAATTTTTTTGATGCTTTAATTTGTTTGGTCAATTTATTTTAAAGTGTTCTATTCTTTTTTATGTGGTGTGAATGATGTTTTTGAAGTTGTTGGCGTGTTTATATGCTGGAAATGAGTTTTAATAAATTAATTGACTATGTTGTGTCTGTGTTATAATGTAATGATACATAAAAATGTTTTTTGGGATTTTTCATAGGTAAAAATAATGTTTTTCAATACACATGTGGGGAGAGGAGTTTGGGTAAAATTTTTCAAAAGTGAATGAAATGAATTGGCAAGTTTGGATTATTGTGCATCATGAAATATGAATAGTAAATTGAGATAAAATATGGATTCCATGTTTTGAAAATGGTTTGGGGTTATACAGGGGACTTTATCATGGTATTTGGAGTAGTTGGTAATTAATTCTAGAGTGTATTGGGTCCTATTGATGTGGATTTGGGATAAAGGTATCAAGAACACCTATATGTAGATTTCCATTAAGGAATATATATATATATATATATACATTTCCATTTTTTACATATTCTCTCATGGCATGGGGAATATGTGAAATGTGTCTAAATGTATCGATAAATATATGTGTCTATAAATGAAAGTGTGTATAAGTGTGAAGGGTTAATTTAGGTGGTTGTCGTCAAAGATTGTCAGGTTTGATGTTGGATCCATGTGCCAATAAACTTAATTTTAAATCTATGATTTCATGATTATTTTCAAAATCTATTTTTTTATTTATATAATATTTTCATTCTATGTGGTCTATTGTTGTAAATAGTAATTTGTTTTAATTACATAATTTATCTAAGATCTAGTGCAATTTTTTCATATTGAAACATTTTTTTGACAAGGTTTAAAATAATTTTGTATTTTAAATGATCAATTTATATTTAGTGTTAAATATTTGAAAATGGTTTCCGGGTTGTTTTTATTGTGTAATGATTATTTACAATGAATTTTAGAGTTGTAAACAAGTTTTCTATCAATATTTTAAATGTGTTGGTCTTGGTTTTACAAAGGTTCATTTAATTATTTTTGCAACATAATGGTGTTGATATACAATGTTTTTTAAAAGGATAAAATTTCTTGTAAATAAATTTGGTATGTTTTTCACATTGGGAATGGTTTGTGAATGTGTGAACCCACTCTGGAGGAATTCCAACTAATTTGAGAAATGTGATGCAAGTGTAAATATGTGATTGCTAATATGAGACTAGTGTTATAGCTTCTGCACTATTAGGTGATATAAAATGGGGAAGGAACTTATGGAGGGATATTCGGGTTGGGAAGATGAATGAGTTTTTTGATAAATAAAGTGATGTTTTAATGTATGTATACATGACAAAATCTCATCACCATTTGGAATAGAGCACATGTATAAACCCCATATAATTAGGTTGGGAGAATAGGACTAATATGGTATATGGTTCATATATGGTTCATCCTTGTATCATCGAGCAAGATAGATGATTACAACATTAACTATATGATTATGATAATTAAATATGACTAGGTTATGGGGGTGTCCCCTACTAGTGGCTCAAACATGGGAACACTAATGGTCATGGTTTCTCAGCGATGTTTCACTGATGTATGAGTTACGTAGGGACCCATTTATGATATCAACCTATAGGGACAGAACACGGTTATCATGTAAGAAATGGTTTTTGCAAAATTTATTCCATTTTAGTTACATCACGCTTATTCATGCCTTTTTAAAATTTGTTTTATTAATTTAAATAGTTTTTTTTAATTTATGAATATTAATTCATGCTTGGAATCTATTTTAAAAATATAATGTAATAGAAATTAATTCCTTAAAAATGTAAACTTTTTACTTGAAATTGAAAATAATGAAAGAAATTACCTTATTATATCTTATTTTCAAACAACCACCGTTTTATATATTTTTATAGGAAATGGAGTGGGTATTTTTTGTGGTTTTTCATACCTACTAAGCATCTTAGTTCTCACACCAACAATACATTATCAGTTTTGGGTTCTAGTTTTCTATTGGTATTACAGTGAGTATGTTTTTGTGTTTGTTGGTGATACATGTGGTCACTTGGAGGTATGTTTATCCACATAGTTAAATTTATTTTTCTACTAAAAGTGTAATTTTTTTTATTTTTTTATTATTTATTTTTTATCTTTATGGTCGAAAATCCTTCACAACTGTTTAACATTGGATGCCGACACTAGTTTCTAATCTGTGGGGATCAGGAATGCCACTTGTGCTTTACCATGGATGGGGTCCGATGTAGGGTCAGATGGCTACCCAGCATGGTTTGTTACAATAATGTATCAGAGGAGGTCATTCTATTTTGATTTGTGTTCCTTGGAGAATAGTCCGGATAGATATGTGCTAGGATTGTGAAGACTTTACAATCAGGTCATGAGTGTAGTTCCAGACCATCAAACCTTGTGTCGAGACTCAAGTCACTAGGGGATGCCTTGTTTCATTTGAGTTGTTTTTATTCTTGTGGATCATTTATGTTTTGAGAAATTAAAATTTGGTTGGATAAATGGTCCATGTGATTTTGTATGGCCTGTAGAACTATATGGACCCAGAGACATTTTTCATAAAACACTCTATGTTATAGTGGAGTTTCTGGAATATGGGTGCCGACTATTTTTCCAAGTCACCCGACAGTAGTAATATCCTCTTGTATTGTATTGTTCCTCCATGGGATTTGAAAATTTTCATTACAATCATTTTATAGAAAGTGAATTGATTTTATATAAATGGAATGAGTTTTTATAGGGTGATCATTTATGAATGAATCTTGTGATTTATTAAACGTTTGGCTGTTTGGAGAAAATGGAATTTTATTTTCAAATAGGTGATATGGAAACATGTTTTAATTTAAAATAGTGAGTTTTTAATTAAATGGTTGTAAATGAAGTAGGGTTTTTTTGTATGGGAAACTATTTTTAATTTAAGATCATTGAATATGATGTGTAGAGTTTTAAAATAAGATTTATTTTTAATGGTTTTCAATTTAGTGGATTAGTGAATTTTGTGATGTTTTATAAAATTTTGGTGGAAGTTGGTTTGGTATTTTTCTTTGGTATTCTCATGCATAACCACTTTAATGTATGCATATATATATAATGGATTATGGTCATGATATGGGTGCTCGGTGTGGAACAAGAACATTATTTTTTGAGGACCATGGGACACCATTGGGGATTATGAAAAAGATTAACCTTCGTTATTTTCAAACATTATTTTTAATGGAAATTTGGTATTTTGAAAACCGATAATTGTGTGGTGTGTATAGTTGTATTTAGGTAATGTGGGTTGAAAAGGGTCTCTCTCTAGGAGTTTGATGGTTGACTTGTACCTTGTGTTTTAGTTCTTGTTGGTGTGTTGGTGTTAAAATGTGTCGTTAGTGGGTTATTCTGAAAAGTGATTTGGGAATCCCTTATGGTGGTTACCTTTGTAGGATTGGTGTTTTCTTTTGGTATGTCATGGAAAATGGAATAGTTATATTGGATTCTTGTATTACAATTTTGGTTGGTGTATAACCCCATAAATAATTAACGCACATTTGAAGTGCAACCATGGGTGATTCATCATTTGAAGACACTACAGTTGATCAATGTAAAGAAATTCCTCTTATGATTGGGAAAATGAGTCAACCACTCCCATGTTTAAGTTGAGAACCTCTTATTTTAGTGGGAGAGTAGTTATGGAAGGTTGAAAGAGACCTTAGTTTTATTATGTTTCTTGAGTCGTCAAAGGTGATGTATGACACCATTATGTCTGAATGTTTTGTTTGAGAGAGGTGAAGGGAATCCCATAAAGGAAAGTTGAATGTGGTCTAGGGTGATGGAACTACCCTTGTGTCAAATGGACATAGAAAATCTTGTCGGTCTCTTTGAAAAAATGGTTTATGCTAGGCCGTTAGTGTGTAAATTCTAGTCATGAGAGGTTGTTATGGTCATTTTCTTAAATAGTGCACTATTTAAGACTCAGATTTGATTACATATCATATTAATGTTTTTATCCGTATCAATGGTCACGTTTGGTGACTCTTTGTAGTGTCCAGTTCTCATTCGAATTCAACGGTGAAGGATGTGAAATCTTATGAGAACGTCGATTTTGTCGGATCTGTGTTTTCCTTTAGGAAATTCCAATTACTCTATTCCAGAAGAAGGTGTATTCTATGTTTCCTTCCTCTCAATGTTTCTTATTTAGAGATAATTAATAGTAATTATTGTGCATACCTTCATCCCTTGTTTCAGTAATGATTCAGGTTAGAGTAATGGGAGTATCAGAGTATGTTACATTTTGGTTATTCCATATAGGATCGAGGTGTGGTTTATTTTTGTACTAGTAGGAAGGATTTTTGTTTTTGGGTATTCAACACATTACTAAAGAAGGATATGGTTAAATCATCAGTGCTCCCGCAATATGTCCAATAGTGAATTTGTATTTTAGTTGGAAACCACTAGAGGTGTTAGGGAACACGGTTTAATTTATGTCTTAAATAATGGTAATGGAGACAAGATAAGAATTAGATGGGGCAGTTTTGTTTCAACTTATCATGTGTGGTGGAATGGGATATGGGGATCATGTTCCTTATAGTTGTGATTTGTGTAGGTGGATGATTCCCTCCTTTTGAATAAGGAGGTGGTATTGATTTATTATCTTGATCCTCCATGGTGGTACCCTAGTGGGTGTGTCTCTCTATTTAGTTTTTAATGTGTGAACGTCATTGTATGTTTTTTTTAGTTCGGTTTTTATTTTGTCTCAACTGAGAATGGTAATGTTGTTGGAGTGGTGAACCCTGGAGTGTATTCCTTTTGGGCTCTAGTTTTGTTATTCGGGTCCCTTGTGGTGAGAGTTGTGGTGTTTGGAATTCTCCCAAGTTAACCATGATAGGGTTTTCCTGTTAGTTCGTTCTAGTATGTTAAGTCAATTGATCATTATAGTGGGATGACACAATGGGGGTCTTTCTGAATTTCCTCTAAAAGGAATTGATGTAGCCTATTCTTTATGGTGGGGAGTCCATTCAGGCTTCCCTTTGATGGTCCCCCACCTCCATCTAGGGTTATGGTTGGTATTATGGTGTGGAGTCTATTTGGGCCTCCTTGTGTTAGTAATTCAGTTATGTTCCTTGGGTAGACCTAGTGATAGGTGTTGACTTCAGACAGAAGCACACCCAATTAGTTATTTGAATTAAAATCATGGGAGTACATAGTGAGTTGATGTTTGATTCTGGATTCCAGTTTCAGTCTCGTTGTGTTAATATCTTTTAGTGATATTTGTGGTGTTTAAATTAAGAGTATGGATTGTGAATTGTGTGAATATATTTTACTTTGATTGATCAATGAGGGTATTTTTACTTTTGGGAATGGCTGACATATAGCGATTATTCTATTTTGAGTCCCCTATGTTTAATTTATAATTGTCTTTATTTTTTATTGTGTTTTGGACTTTTCTTGTATGTTTTTCATTCAGAATCCACATATACTATGAATGAGTATTGGTTTCTATATTTGGGTTAGGCCTTTTTTGGATTTATTGGAGAGGAAAACATTATGGTGGAAGGAATTTTCACAGATGACCTTTTTAAATAATTTTATTTTATAAATGTACCTGGCATAAGGTATTCTAATTGGGGTTCGGGTGGACTCCCAATTTATGTTTTTTAGTTTCATTTGATGAATGAGTGTTTTGGTATTGGAATCATCTAGTAGAGGAGTAGAGAATGATTTTGATATCACGCAGCTTCACCCAAGTCATCGTGCATCATGCCCTATATTCAAAATAAATAATAATTTAAAATAATAAGAAAATGTAGTTAAAATGAAAATCAAAAAAATTTATGTAAAAGATAAAATAAAATACATTTAATTGATTTAATAATAATAAGGATAATTTTATCATGATTATTTTTTTTATTACTACTATTATTATTATTATTATTATTAGTAATTTTTTATCTTAATTCCCCCTTTCTATTCCACCTCAGGCGTGCAATGCCTCCCATTGGAGAAACCTAGGATGGAAACTCCTTTCAATGTGAATGCCTCTCTCAAGAGTCCCCTTGGATGAGTCTCCACCAGTGACTATTACCCCACCGGCCTACCTCTTCCAGCGAGTGTGACCCCCACTGGCACCCTGCTCTCCTAATGAAACCTTGCTTGTACCTCACTATCTTCGAGTGTGGGTGACTCATCTCTTGTATCCCATCCACATTTGGCCAGCCTCCTAGTCCTCTCACTACTCCCCCTCTCCCACCACTGCTGGTGCGGTCTATCTCCAACCAGGGTTTTTCTTCCCCTTACATAGGGTTTCAGTTTCTCCGGCATTTAGGGTTTTGATTTGGGGGTTAACCTTGAGTCTCTTCATTCAATATTCATCTTAGGTTCCTTTCTTGGTTTTTTGAGGTGCGATTGAGTTGTAGATGGAATATGTAATTTTTTTTCAAAAGTTAATCACCCAAGGTAGGTGGTTCCATACTTTAGCATTTATCATTAATTAAAGTTTCCTTTTATATTTATTTTATCATGTGTTATTTTTTTTTGTGCGTTATGCATGATGTTCTTAAAGTGTTTGTACTTTTATATATTGTAAATTTTTTTTAATATTGAAAATACTATGTTGTGTGTGTTATAATGTATTTCTTCAAAATAAGTGTTTTTGGGGTTGATGGAGAGGTGTGAATCGTGTTTTAAATACACTTTCTGGGCGTATGAGTTTAGGTGAAAGTTATCAAAAGGTAATGAAATTATTTGGATTTTTTGGAATATTTTTCATCATTAAATGTGAATTATAAATTGTATTAAAATATAAAAGGAATGTTTTGAAAATATTTTTATGTTATACTGGGGTATTTTGAGAAGGCTTATTTTTTATATATACTTTCCTGACATTTATTCAATGTTTTTAATTTATTTATTTGATAATTACCATGGTATGTGTCTAATTATCTCGGAATAAAAGCTTTACATGTTTTTAAGAAATAAAACAGAAAATGTGAAAAACGGGACAATTACACGGTTTTATGAAGTAATTCACATCGTCTACCTAATGATCACAACCTATCCCAATCTATCAAGCTAATACATGACCATGTGATGATGCCAAAAGGAAATTTGCTACAACACATCATGTCCAGGCCAGCAACATCGTGACACTTGTCAAACCAGTTAGTATAAAGCTGTGAGGATTCCATGAAAAAGCCATCCGGATGAAGAATACATGTCATGAACCACATCTACTCATCTTGTACCTAGTAAAATATCCGTATTTGTGGGAACCGTGTGCCATAATGGATATCCAAAGGAAAATGAAGCAGATCGAGGGTACACGTCGTGTAACATAGGAAAACATCATGACAAAAAAGGTATTTATAAGCAGTATAGTGGTAGGCAATTTTAAATATCTATTGTTCTCTTTCTTCTCCCCTCTCTATGACATTATTACTATTTTCCTATTGAAACCAAATTTCTTCATAGTTTTCTTATTATATTGGATTCAATATCCATTGAGATTACTTTCTTCAACACCTTATGTTTCTTGTTCCGTGCATAATATTCAATTCTGATTTGTATCTTAAGTACATAATCTAGATTAATTCATTGTTCACTTATGTATTTTTTTGATTTTTCATCCGAGAACTAATGGTTTTAATTCTATTAATATTGGTTTATCTATTTTATTCAATTGTTTTGATATCCCTAACAAGTAGATAAATTTCCTAGGGTTGGGGATCAATCATGAGGTATCTGCATAATTAAATACACCATTATGTATAAACATGAAATTTATAATTGAATTATTTACTATGAAATAAACCATTAGTCAATCACATTTATGAGAATGCTTCTCACCCGGGGATGGTCAAACAGATGACCCTATTATAATTTGAGTTAGATAAGCTATGACCACTAGCTTAAGAGACATTATACCTTATAGAATCCACACTTAATTAGCCTATGATATTGTTATGACAAATCCATGGAATAACATACATATTATGTAGGACTAAAAAGATAAGACCAAATTCAACTAGTGACCCTATTTTCTTCACAGGCAAGGACATATAATCATTCCAAGGTTATAAATTAATGATATATTTCACCCATACACTCAACATCATCTCGAACCCTCATTTATCATTTAATGTCATCCAAAATTAGAAGATAGTCTAAACTCCCAAAAAAGACATATATAAAGGACAACATTATAGGTTTATAAAACACATCCTCTAGAAATTTATTAGTTGAAACCCTGTGGAGTTGACCTCGTACTCCCATTACACTATGACTTTGTAGTAGGTGAACTTTTTTGAAAAATTATAGATTCAAATTTTATTCATGTCGGAGGAAGTCTTGACACCACTGTGTAGAGACCATCAAATTTATGGCACTTTTTTGGGGGAGGCAACAACATTTTGTAAAAGAAATCTCATTTCATAAGACATAGTATTAACTTTACCACAGAATTTTTTCTGTATTTTGTTTCCAGATGCTAGTGAATCATCACCTTTAACTTCAATGCTTGTACCAAGGTCCCTGGACCCAATTATGGAACCTTGAATCACAGGAACTATGGGCCTTCAATCCTATGATCAAATTGAATTTCCTTTCACTCCACTGGTTAACAATGGATGAACAACATCATAATGTAGGACCCAACCCATGAAATCATCAAATCATACTAGGAGAACATCGTATGAACCCTTAGAAGACCTTCATGGAGAATGGATTTTCCTAAATCTGTGGTGAAAATTCCAGGCATAGTTCACCATCAAATTCGAGCCCAAAACACTGAAATCAAGCCTAGTATAACCCATATGATCCAAAACATCGATTTATTTTGTGATCTTCACAGTGATAACCAACATGAAAATATATCCAATATCCTAGGGGATTCAAATTTATTTCACCACAGGGAAGTTTTTTCTGATGTGATAAGACATTGTGTGTTTCATATTTAATTAATATATAGAGTTAACGATTGTATAAAAATAAAATCTCTTGAGTGAATCATGATATTATACATGCTATAGAAAAACACTCATGATAAAAACATTACACTGATCCAAGCCATGAATCATCTGAATGAAATCCAGAATATTACACAAGTAGGTGGAGATTATGCATCAGGAAAATGTGTTCAAATTAAAGAAATAATGAGGAAATGACCACATCACGGACATGACACGTTAAATTAAATGAATTTTTTTTTTCAAGGACTCCAACTAGCTCCAAGAATAGCTTTTGATGATACTATTAAAGGATGTCCGATGATCAAAACACCTTACGTAGGAAGAGATATTTTGGTCGATGTAACCCACACTACCAGTGTACAGAAAAGTGACCATGGACCACCATACTGTGGAATACAGCATGTTAGTGAGACCACATAGTTATTAGAGCATGTCTAATCACTAACCATGAATCATGGGTAATATCAAATACCAACCACACAACATACTCCTAATGTAGACTTGGAAATCTGGACATCTGAGTTGTGTGGTGGACCGCACAAGTATCAAGATTGAAAGCCAGGATATGTGGAACCAAGGGATTTTAATTATATATATTGAAATCAAAATTGTAAACCATTTTAGTAGTAACAGCAAAAACAATTTCTTTTTCAATGGCCTACTCAGAAAAAAACTCAAAAAATAAAGGATATTTTCAGTAGCATAGTTGTCAAACTCAGTTCTATAACTAGGGACCACCATAGTATCCACCAATGAAACCTATCCTGAGACCACAATAGAAAATATATCTATAAAATCATTTTCTATGGCCCCAAAAACAAAAACAACAATTAAATACCACCCATCCAATACCACAACAACCACCTATACCACTACTAAATAACTTTGAGAACCTCGTCACATCATTCATTCACAATTCAGATCAATGGATTACAACACAGCTGTCCAAAATGAAATATTAGTGAACTAAATTAAGAAATATGGATATTCCAATGGGGAATATTTGAAAAACCTTATCTAAAATATTACTAAGAACTCTACCTAGTAACACTAATACATACCCATCAGAGGAATAGAAGGTTATAGAACTGAGTACTGGATAAAAATTATAATTGAAACAATCAACGGAAACAAGGTCAATGGAAGTGCTAAAGAAACAACCAGATGAAGTCGAATAAGTCATCCACACATCATCACTAAAATAGGTTCTTGCTGAGAAAGAGAACTCCCCAGAAAAAAGGAAGGAACTCATTTATGTGTCCCCACCTCCGTAAAAGCTAACTATTTAAAGACCCGGAAATTTCAAGGAAAATTATTTTTATTAATTTTCTTTGAAATTTTACAAGAACGTAGATTCTGACAGCGCCTGATTCTGAGGCCCGGTGTGCCCGGAATCAATCTCCGAAGTCTAGGAACGGGTACGTTTAGTGAAGGAACGAGCGGTTTTTTCTAACATTTGAACCGGTGCTCGGAATCAAATTCTGAGGGCACTGATGGAATCGCAGCGCCGTTATTTTCTTAGAAACGCCTTTTCCGGAGTTGCGTTTGCTCAGATTTGGTTTTTAATTTTTGGGGTTAAGTGAAGAAGTAAAATAAAAGTGGTGCAACACTTTATTTTATTTCACTTAAAGCCATATAAAGCCACTTAAGCCAGGTTGAGCGGATAAGGTGGGACCCACGATATCCTATCCACTTGGTAGGATATTTGTGAGGTGGGGCCTGCACGAGCCCCACCGTTTCTTTCCCTCTATGTAACGCACCCGTGAAAACCTCTTTTTAATGAAAGTCAACTGGTGCGTTTTCTTAGATTCTAAACACCTCTATTAATTGGGTAGTTAAGTAGTTACAATTAATTCATCAAATTAATTGTTCGTTTCTTAACTTTGAATTTAAAATTGTTGGCATGTGAATAAAATAAGACCAACTCTTGTTTTACTTGAGGGTGGCTTGTTGGGAGGATTAGAGAAACTCAAAAACTTGAAGATCTTCATCCTCCTTCATGAAGAACGCGAAGAACGTGAATAACGCGAAGAACGTCGGCCTCCAATGAAGGGAGACGAAGAAAGCCGAACCCTCGGTGATTGACGACGTGACGCCGACGTTTCTTCTTCCGCGACGCTTCTTCCACGACGCTTCTTCCGCGACGATCCTTCCTCGCGACAATCTTCGATCGACAACCGATTGAGGTAGGGGTTTGTGGTTCTTTTAATTCGTTGTTGATTATATCCTCAGCATGGGTTTTAATGGTGCAATTAAATCTGTGTGATTTTAAATCCTCGGAGTTTGACTGCACAACACCGTGTTCTGCGTTGATAGCGACGCCCCTTCCATGACGTGATGATCCTCTTCTTCTGTGACGGTTAATTCCGCGACGAACTCACTTTCGATGAAAACATTGAGGTAGGGGTTGATTCTATTAAATCTTTGTGATCTATACCCACGGCGTATGATAAAAATATTTGTTGTGAGACATTTAAAACCGCTAACACGGTGGGTGCGGACCAACGAAGAAGTCCGAACCCACCGCCCTTTTCATTCTTGGTGTGCGGAACGGCGGACGATGACAAAACAATCCGCACGGGCGATGTGAGGTCCTCGCAGTGAAGGGCGGGCCCCGGGAGGGCCATTAGCGAAGACGACGTGTTTTGCTGACCACCGGAACTCGTCCGGCGGTCCGCGGAGAAGCCCGCCGGCGCGCCGCTGGAAGGAGACGCCGCAGAAAAATCCGCGGCGGCAGGGTGGGGTCCCACGACCGCGCGGGACCGGAGGGGGATGGGACGGGGCAGCCGGCCGCGTCTGCTGGCAAGGGTGGCCCCACGCGGGGCCACGGCTCATTCTAGGAGGCGGCGCCCCCCTTGTGCACCGCTCGGCCGTTACGGCCGAGCCGCCTGGCGATCGGGCCGGGTCGCGCCCAGGCCAGGACGGGACGCGCCAGCCGGTCCGGGTCGCGCCCAAGCAGGCCGGACCTGGGCCCGGGTCGGGTCGACCCCATCCTGGCCGACCCATGGGGGGTGGGCTGGGTCGGTCCGGGCCGAGACCCCCCATTTTCGGACCTCATTCTGTATTTTACCCATATCATGGTATACAGACCTCTGATCGATGCACCGTCCGTGGTGATGTGATCCTTGGATCGAGACGGTCGTTTCGACATATCGCACTCAATGTTTGGGAATACTTTTGGGTTTGGCCGGGTTGGTTCGTACACGAAACCAACCGGGCCCTCGGAGCGGAAACGCTCTTAACTTGAGCTCCGGACGTACGATTGATGTGTTGTCGACTTTTTTGGATTCCTCTAAGTGAGACGGATCTTTTGGCTTACTCCGCCCGAGGTTTGGACGCAGGTGGACTACGGTCGGGATGGTTTTTCCTTAAAAACCAACTGGGCCCCTAGAACGAAAAAGCCAATAACTCACAGACCGGGCATCCGATTGATGCGCCGTCTATCTCATTGAATTCCCCTTGATGTGACGGAACATTTTGCATACTTCTCCAGAGATTTGGATGTAGATGGATAGTGGCCGGGTTGGATTGCACCTGAAATCCAACCGGGCCCCTGGAATGGAAAAGCTGATAACTTTCAGACTGGATGTCTGTTTGAAGAACTGTCAGTGGCGATGGTGATCACATGGAGAAACAGTCCCTATCAGTATACCCTATGAGAGTTAGGGGTACATTTGAGAAACGGCCGGGTTGGTTCGCACACGAAACCAACCAGGTCCCGGGGAAGAAAAGGCTAGTAACTCACAGACCAGGCGTCCGATTGACACGCCGTCTGTTGCGTTGAGACCCCTGTGACGAGGCGGTCCTTTGAGAATCTTCTTCGTTGAACATTGTGATACTTGTAGTATCGATCAGTAGCTCGTGGGGCGAACCCCCCTGGAGATGAGCGTGCGGAGTACGGAGACCGTGTAGCCCGCTGAGACCTGACGACTGCTTGACTGATAGACTCGGTGTGTTTCGGATAGCCCATTGGGAAGCGCTTGGTTGTAGTGGCAGACCCACGGTGGAGGAGTGCTTGGTTGTAGCGGAAGACCTGCGGTACTCAACAGAAGGAGTACCTCTGGAGGCTATGAGGGGGAGCGCTTGGTTGTAGCTGCAGACCCATGGCGGAGGAGCGCTTGGTTGTAGCGGCAGACCCTTGGTGGGAAGCACTTGGTTGTAGTAGCAGGCCCATAGTCCTCTAAAGTAGGAGTACCTCAGCAGTCTTAGGTTAGTGAGCAGTACCTCAGAGTCGTGACAGGACCACTGTGCACTCCAGAGATGAGGCTCCTCAGCAGTTACGGTTTCGATAATGAAAATCCAGGTTTGAGCTGAGTCTATGACCTTTGTGTTTACCTCTGGATTGAGATGAGTCACCTGATAACTTTGTTATATGTATAGTCATATACCTATTTTGTGGTTATCCATTTATTTCATAAGCTTGTGTTTCCTCATGATTGAGATGGGTTACTTGATAACTTAGGTATATGTATGGGCATATAGCTATGTAGAGCTTATCAGTTGAGATCTTCTTGGTGGTTATCCTTGTTGGTTTTAGTGAGACCTTGAGGGTCTCGGGTCCCTACTGAGTATTGTTATACTCACCCCTGCACAGGCTATGCCCGCACCTCGTTGTGTTGGTTGCAGATGACGGGCAGTGCTGACGAAGGCCGAGTGTTCGAGGACTGGACGGTACCTGGAGGTGGACTACACGACGAGTCAGTATCCGGAGGTGGACTTCACGGTGAGACGACACTCGGAGGAGGTTGAAGGGTGAGAGCATGGAGGAGCTGCGCTATCTGTACCTACCCTTCAGGTAGGATCTGGGGTGGACGATCCAGGAGCTACGCTATCTGTACCTACCCTTCAGGTAGGATTCGAGGTGGACGAAACATGACCGACTTCCTCTCTACCTGTTATTGGTCCTTTTCGGTTGTAGTTCCATTCAGTGTAGCTGCACTTTCAATTGGGTTTGTATCCTGGCCCATATACTTGTCATCATTTTCCTTTGTACATAGTGTTTTACTTCCGGTTGTTCTCTGTGGTGTTTTGTTTAATTTTATAAAGGCAATGCTTGCCCATTTATCGGGATTTACGCCTTTGGTGCTAGTCACCAGCCCCTGGAATATGGAAGGCGGGCTTGGGGTAGTCACGGAATGGGCCCCAAGGAAGGGTCGTGACAATTTGGTATCAGAGGTGTCGGTTCTACAGCAGATCTTATAACTCTGATATTTTCTTTCTGTGAAGAAATAGTGTTATGGGTACCGAGGGTGGTCTTCAGATCAGGGAGTCCAGTGTTGGTGCGGGCGGCCGACTTATCCATACACTTGGACCCTGAAAACTGATTTCCGACTTTGTGCATGAAAATAATGATTGTGTGTGTGTTTCCAGAAGTTTTATTTAAATATCAGCTCAAACCAGGTCAGCTCACCAGGTATAATCGTTTGACCATGTCACGTTGTTTCTTTCAGGATGCCTTTTCACGGACGACCAGCCAGAGCCCAGAGGGATGTGCGTACTGACAGCCTGCCGAGCGACGAGGCATCGGTACAGTGCCCTCCTATATTTGAGGCACTAGTGGAGGCACTAGCGGTACTACCATACGTTGGGCCACTGATGCCCCCAGCCCCAGCAGTAGGCAATGCACGCCACTTGAGCGCACTGCACGAGTTCCAGCGCCAGAGGCCACCCAGGTTTCCGGGAGAGACGGACCCGCAGGTGGATGAGGGTTGGCTGGAGGCTGTGGTGAGAGTATTCAGGCTAGTGGGGATTCCTACAGACTTCATGGTGATCTTTGCTGCCAGGCTCCTTCAGGTAGCAGCAAGCAGGTGGTGGAGCCACTTGTTCCAGTTTTGCGATGGGATGGCCTTCACATGGGAAGACTTCGAGAACTTCTTCCAGGTGGAGTTTGTGCTAGTATCTCTACACCCCGAGCGTGTACAAGAGATTCTACCTTTTCTGCAGGGTTTTCGATTAGTATCTGAGTCATATGTGGGCAGTAGACAGATGCTGGAGAGGTCCAAGAGGACCAGAGCCAGTCGTACGAGGAGCATGAAGTGTTATGAATGTGGAAGGAAGGGTCACCTGGCACGTGGCTATCTGAATCGTCGTACAGTTGATCCGCAGGCTTTGGAGGATCCACCTAGGCAGAAGCAGGAGCGGGTGCTTGAGAAACAGCCGAGCAGTGGACAAGGCAGTAGAGCTCTGGGAGCAGGTGGACAGGAGCGGAACTAGTTGATATGTCTCTTGTACTTCTAGTTCCATATTTATGTTGTATTCGTGTCTTTGTACTATGAGCTGCAATAATAAAAAAAACACTTATCTTTGTCTTATTTCCTGTCATTTTGTTTGGTTGATACTGAGTGGTCCTGGTTAAGACTGTTGACTTGACCCTCACTTTCGAGATTTCTACTAAAGGAGACCCAGTGACCTCACACTGATGCCGAAAGTGTGACTCGACCCTTGGAGGCGAGAGTGACAGTTGGATCTCTTGGTAGTTACGTCGAGGCCTTACGACGTCATCCATGGAATAAATGCATCATTCATGCCAGGATTGACTGTATTAGGAAATGAGCGTGGTTCATCCAGTGGATGAGACCGAGTTTCTCTTTTCGGAAAAGGAGAAATTTTAGCAGCTCTTTCAAATCGTAGGCAAAGAAGGTGCAGATCATCTAGGAGCGGATGAAGACTACACAGTGCAGTAAGAAACAAGAAACTGGCGCTAGTCTTAGAGACTCAGGCATGTTAAATGTTTTAGTAAGAGGATGCATAAAGAGATATGAGTCTGTGAAGTAGCAGACATGGAAGCATATCTAGGAGAGCAGCATGTGGCGGTGTATGTTTTAACATACTACAACCACCCACCTTAGTTGTCCCTGCCTGGCCTAGGGAGCTGGAGGGCAGGGGAAGAGAGTAGCTGCTTGCGGTCAGGGAGAGTGACCCAATGACTCTAAGAATGATTCAAGAGATAGTCTTTATTCACTACTAGCTGCCATAGTAATAGACATTGATACGAATCATTCCTTCCTTCCATGATTCTTGTCCCAGACCTAGAGTTTCCGAAAAGCCGTAGACTTGACCCTTATGTCTGGAGATACCTTTGGAGAAGACTCGATAATCACACTTACACCGACTGTGTTGTCTGACCCTAGAGGCGAGAGTTTTGGTTGCAATATCTTGGTGGCAGCATCGAGGCCTTAAGACGTTGATTTGTGTATGGACTGGGCAATCACAGTTCATACAAAGATTGATGGTATTAGGCAAAAAGGTTGTGGATTAACTACGACGTCGGGACCGGTTTTCCTTGGTCGGCGAAAAGGAAACCCTAGATAGCACAGGATAAACTCATGCACAAGAGGGTGTGACCGATCACTCTTGAGTCAGTCAACCTTACACTCGTGGAAGCATTCGTTTTGAGTTTCAGTTATAATAGGAAATGGAGACCTCTAGAGCTCGAGGATGACGATCACGTCCTTATACGGGTCTCACCTCGACGAGGTTTACAGAGATGTGGCCAAGGTGGCAAGTTATCTCTAAGGTTCAGTGGACCTTATTAGGTCCTCAGCTGGGTAGGCATGGTGGTTTACCGCTTGACACATCAACCTCAGTTGCACCAGGTGCACGGCGACTTCCACGTATCTCAAATGAAGAGATACGTTATCAACTCTTCACATATCATCGACCATGGGGTGTTGGACGATGGCGATGGGGTGACTTTCATGGAGGTTCTAGTGGGGATCCTCGATCGACAGGAGCAGGTCCTACGAGGGCGGTCGATTCCTCGATAGCACATTCACTAGCAGTACGGGAACCTCCATCTAATCACATGGGAGCGGAAGGATCAGATGCGTTCTCAGTACTGCTTTTGTAACCCTTGTTTGTGTTAAAGCTTTACGAGGACGTAAAGCCCTGAGGTGGGAGTCATGTAAAGACCTAGAAATTTCAAGGAATTTTTTTTTCTTAATTTTCTTTGGAATTTTACAAGAACACAGTTTCTGATGGCGCCTGATTCTGAGGCCCGGTGTGCCCGGAATCAATTTCCGAAGGTTAGGCTTGGGTACGTTGAGTGAACAAACGAGCGGGATTTTCTAACTTTTTAACAGGTGCTCGGAATCGAATTCCGAGGGCACCGATGGAATCGCAATGCCAGTTTTTGCTTAGAAACGCCTTTTCCGGAGTTGTGTTTTCTCGGGTGTGGTTTTTAATTTTTGGGGATAAGTTAAGAAATAAAATAAAAGTGGTGCGACACTTTATTTTATTTCACGTAAAGCCACTTAAAGACACATTAGCCAGGTTGAGAAGATAAGGTGGGACCCATGATATCCTACCCACATGGTAGGACATTTTTGAGGTGTGTCCCGCACGAGCCCCGCTGTTTCTTTCCCTCTAAGTAACGCACCTGCGAAAACCTCTTTTTAATGAAAGTCAACCAGTGCGTTTTCTTAGATTCTAAACGCCTCTATTAATTGGGCAGTTAATTCTTTACAATTAATTCATCGAATTAATTGTTCGTTTCATAACATTGAATTTCAAATATTTGGCATGGTAATAAAATAAGACCAACTCTTGTTTTACTTGAGGGTCACTTGTTGAAAGGATTTGGGAAACTCTAAAACTTGAATATCTTCATCCTCCTTCGCAAAGAACGTGAAGAATGCGAAGAACGCGAAGAACGCCAACCTCCGACAAAGGGCGACGAAGAACACAAAACCCTTAGAGATCGACGACGCGACGCCGACGATTCTTCCTCCACGATGCTTCTTCCGTGACATTCCTTCCCAGCGACAATCTTCTATCGACAACTGATTTAGGTAGGGGTTGTGGTTCTTTTAATTCTTTGTGATTATATCCTCAGCATGTGTTTTAATGGTACAATTAAATCTGTGTGATTTTAAATCCTCAGAGTTTGACTGCGCAACACCATGTACCGCAACGACAGCGACACCCCTTCCGCGATGCGACAATCCTCTTCTTCCGCGATGGTCAATTCCGCGACGAACTAACGTTCGTCTACAATGTTGAGGTAGGGGTTGATTCTTTTAAATATTTTTGATCTATACCCACAGGGTATTAATAAATATTTGTTGTGAGACATTTAACACCGCTAACACGGTGGGTGCGGACCAACGAACAAGTCCGAACCCACCTCCCTTTTCGTTCTTAGTGTGCGTAACGGCGGACGATGACAAAACAAGCTGCACAGGCGATGTGAAGTCATCGCAGTGAAGGACGGGCACTGGGAGGGCCATTGGCGAAGACGACGCGTTTTTTCGACTGCCAGAACTCGTCCGGCGGTCTGCGGAGTAGCCCGCCGGCGCGCCTCACCGGCACAACGGCAGGTGGCGGCGGCGCGCCGCCGGAAGGAGCCTCTGCGGCAGCAGGGCGAGGTCCCGCGACCACGCAGGATCGGAGGGGGACGAGACACGGCAGTCGTCCATGTCCGCTGGCAACGGCGGCCCCACATGGTGCCACAGCTCATTTATGGGGGCGACACCCCCCTTGCGCACCGCTCGACCGTTACGGCCAAGCTGCCTGGAGACCGGGTCATGCCCGCACCAGCCGGGCCGGGCCGCGCTAGCCGGGCCGGGTCGGGTCGACCTAGTTCGGTCCCACCCAGGGGGTGGGCTGGGTCGGTCCGGGCCCAGACCCCCCATTTTTGGACCTCTTTTGGTCTTTTACCCATATCATGGGCTACGGACCTCCGATCGATGCACCGTCAGCGGCGATGTGATCCTTGAATCGATACGGTCGTTTCGAAATATCACACTCAAGGTTTCAGAATACTTTTGGTTCGGCCGGGTTGGTTCGTACACGAAACCAACCTGGCCCTTGGAGTGGAAACACTCTTAACTTGAGCTCCGGACGTCCGATTGACATGCCGTCGACTTTTTTAGATTCCTCTATGTGATATGGATCTTTTGGATTACTCCGCTTGAGGTTTGGACGTAGGTGGAGTACGGTCGGGTTGGTTGTTCCTTAAAAACCAACCGGGCCCCTAGAACGAAAAAGCCAATAACTCACAGACCAGCCGCCCGATTGACTCACCGTCTATCTCGTTGAATTTCTCTTGATGAGACGGAACATTTGGTATACGTCTCCAGAGATTTGATGTAGTTGAATAGTAGCCGGGTTGGATTGCACCCAAAATCCAACCGGGCCCCTAGAACGAAAAAGCTGATAACTTTCAGACTGGACGTTCGTTTGACGAACCGTTAGCGGCGATGGTGATCACGTAGAGAAACGGTCCCAATGAGTATACCCTGTGAGAGTTAGGGGTACAGTTGAGATACGGACGGGTTGGATCGCACACGAAACCAACAGGGCCCCAGGGACGAAAAGGCTAGTAACACACAGACCGGACATCCGATTGCCACGCCATCTGTTACGTTGAGACCCCTGTGACGAGGCTGTCCTTTGAGATACTTCTTCGTGGAACTTTGTGATACTTCTAGTATCAAGTAGTTGCTCGTGGAGAGAACCCTCATTTAGACGAGCATGCGGAGTACAGAGATCGTGTAGCCGGATGAGACCTAACGACTGCTTGACCGATCGACTCGGTATGTTTCGGATAGCCCAGTGGGGAGCGCTTGGTTGTAGTGGCAGACCCACGGCAGAGGAGCACTTCATTGTAGCGGCAGACTCGTGGTACTCAACAGAAGGAGTATCTCTGGAGGCTATGAGGGGGATCTCTTGGTTGTAGTGGCAGACCCACGGTGGAGGAGTTCTTGGTTGTAGTGGAACATCTGTAGTACTCAATAGAAGGAGTACCTTTTGTGGCTATGAGGGGGAGCACTTGGTTGTAGCTGCAGACCCATGGTGGGAAGCACATGGTTGTAGCAGCAGGCCCACAGTACTCGACAGGAGGAGTACCTCAGCAGTCATATGTTTGTGAGTAGTACCTCGGAGTTGTGATGGGACCAGTGTGCACTCTATAGACGAGGCTCTTAAGCAGTTACAGTTTCGATAATGAAAATCCTGGTTTGAGCTTAGACTGTGACCTTTGTGTTTACCTCTTGATTGAGATGATTCACCTGATAACTTAGGTATATGTATGGGCATATTCATGGGTTGTGGTTATCCGATAATTTCATAATCTTGTGTTTTCTCATGATTGAGATGAGTTACATGATAACTTAGGTATATGTATGGGCATATAGCAAAGTAGAGGTTATCGGATGAGATCTTCTCAGTGGTTATCCTTGTTAGTTTTAGTGAGACCTTGAGGGTCTCGGGGTCCCTACTAAGTATTGTTATACTCACCCCTGCACGGGTTATGCCCTCACCTCATTGTGTTGGTTGCAGGTGACGGGCAGTGCTGACGAAGGCCGAGTGTTTGAGGACTGGATGGTACACGGAGGTGGACTACATGATGAGTCAGTATCCGGTGGTGGACTTGACGGAGAGATGACACTCGGAGGAGGTTAAAGGGCGAGAGCATGGAGGAGATGCGCTATCTGTACCTACCCTTCAGGTAGGATACATGGTGGATGATCCAGGAGCTGCGCTATGTGTACCTACCCTTTAGGTAGGATCAGAGGTGGACGACACAATAGTTTCTTCCTCTCTACCAGTTGTTTCCCCTTTTCTGTTGTACTTTCATTCAGTTGTAGCTGCACTTTCAGTTAATTTTGTATTCTGGCCCATATACTTTTCATCATTTTCCTTTGTACTTAGCTTTTTACTTTATCTTGTACTCTGTGGTGTATTTTTTACTTTTATAAAGGCAACACCTTCCCAGTTATCGGGATTTACGCCTTTGGTGCTAGTCGCCAGCCCCTGGCCTATGGAAGGCGGGCTTGGGGTAGTCACGACATGGGCCCCGAGGACGGGTCGCGACAACTTAATCTATTTCTGGAAAGAGTGAGGCATGATAGGCAGGAGGCTCGGTACAAAAACACCCTTGAAATGATCAATAAATTACATATCAACATTCTTTTTGCTAAGGAAATGGATCAAATGTCTGTTTTTGTGAAATTTCTCAAAACAAATTCTATAAAATAATAGTAAGATATAATATGTAAAAGTTTTCTCATTAAACGATGAATGATCTGCTGCTATAGAGTAGAAAATCACACCAATTATGAGATACCTAGTAGGCATTTCCATTCCATGTACAATAGGAGAGTAAAAATTTCGAAGAGCACACTGTGATCTTGGATGCAACATTAACCTGATACTGATGACTATTCTCCACAAAAAAAACTCTATGATGTCTAGGTAATAAGAGTTGAATTGTATTTATATTATCATTCAGTTCAATACCCACGTGGTATTTTTAATTATTTCTTGGATAATGTTAGAAAATTCATTTTTATAGCAGACATTATAGTTTTAGATATTGAAGTGGAAGGAGATGTCCCAATCATTCTCGTAATACACTATCTAGAAACAGAAAAGACCGGGATTGATGTTAATCAAGAATGTATCATCTTTATAGTTAGATAATAAGATGTAGTTTTTAACATGATAAAAGATTCACAACATTTATATAATACCGTTGATGGTAATGCCATATCACTTGATCAGCAATGATTAGAGTACATCTCTATTGAGGAAGATACAGATGATTTTGTTTATGATACAAAATGAAGACTATTTCTATGAGGAAGTCATCTTTATTAAACAACATACCAAAGAGGTCATTCCACCATTTATCACATCCATCATTCTTCCACAAATGTTGGTCTCGAATCCATTATCCAGTACTTTTAACAACTCATACATAGGATAGTATTACTCTTTAACCATTACTATCAATGCCAAAACATCTCATACTAAAAAATAAAACTATTTGATTTCCTAAAAATTCAGAAGCAATCAATTTATTGGGGGAGGAGAATATTAGGTTGATCAATCATTCATAGTGTACCCAAAAGATTTAACTCGATGAAAACAAAAAACCAAAATGAAAACCTAAGAGGCAGCTCATGCTACCAATGAATAAGGTTTTCTTGAAGGATGTTCTGAATCATAGGGATGCTAAAATATTCTCTCCTATCTCAAATAGTGAATGGGTGAGTCCTACCAATGTGGTTCCAAAAAAGGGAGGAACGAATGTTGAAAAAATAGCTGATAATGAACTCAAATCAATATGCACAATAACAAGATGGTGACATTACATGAATTAATGATTTTTGAATGCAGTAACAAGAAAATATAATTTCCCTGACCTTTTATGGATCTAATTACTGAGAGGTTAACAAGAAATGTTTTCTACTATTTACAAGATGGCTATTCAGGACACAATTAAATTGCAGTAGACCATGCTAACTTTCCCAAAACAACCTTAACAATCCCCTTCGATACTTTTTCCTATAGATGCATGTCATTCTATATATAAAATGCAACTACAAAATTCCAATGATGAATGAAACAAATATTTCATAATATTTGTAAATATTTTATTGAAATATTCATTGATGATGTCTCTATAAGTGAATGATACATTGATAACTGTCTGAGAAATATCAAAATGGTTATATAACAATGTGTGGATAATTGATTATTGATGAATTTGGAAAAAAAATCACTTCGTATAGTAGGGATTAATTGGGCTAGGAAAAAATTCTCAAAACAATGCATTTATGGTGATCCCACAACGATAAAGTTCATTAAGGATCTATCAAAACCAATAAACATAAAAGGGTTTAAAGGTTTCCTTGGGATGGTTGGATTATGCAAACACATTGTAAAAGCTTTTTCTAAATTCACAAGTCAATTGAAAAAAAATAATATGAAATTCCTTTTGAATTCAATGAATACTATCTACAAGCAGTGAAACAATGAAAAATAAACTGATTTCATCTCTCATTATCATTTCATAGAATTGGGAAAAATGATTATGAGATTATGTGCAATGCTAGAAGCCTTACAGTTGGAGATGATATCCTACTACATATCGACATCATCTTCTTTGTAATCTATTATTCCATACACACATTTAATTAATCCTGGAAAAATTATATGAATATGAATAAAGAACTCCTAGCCATCATATATTCCATTAAAAAGTTTCATCATACCTATATCTATCCAATGTAATTGAATATACATACCATGCCACCCTTCGATACCTAATGAACAAGAAGGATAAATACCCAAAATTGATACGAATGATTCTTTTACAACATAAATTTGATGTCGTAATCAGGGAACCCAATGGGATAGAAAGTTTCATTTCTAACAAACTCTCATGATTACCCCTGACCATCATTAAATAAGACAGTGAGAATTATATTGATTTATATTTTTTGTCTGAAACATTTTTTATTATAAAAAACCTGAACTTTTCTCTCACACATGGCCATCTACCATGGACCTTAATATTTCCATCATTACCTATCATACCAATAATACTAGAAGATTCTGTCTATTTCCAAACACTACTTTTTGGGTGAATCATTGATATTCAATCATTATATCTATGTCCATTTACGACGCTGCATCCCAGATGAGGAGATACAAAGATTGATTAAAATGTGTCACACATCGCCAAATGGATTCCATCTTAGACTACAGTGACAACTATAAAAGATCCTAAAAAGTAGGTTTTTCTGTCCCTCAATACTTCACGATGCTAGGAGATTCTGTCCTCAATGTGAATGATGTCAAAAATTGGGGAACATCAATAAATGAAATGAGATTCCATAAATCCCAATTCTGTATGTTGATGTTTCTAACATTAGGGGTATTGACATTATGGGAACATTCCCCTTGTCACATGGTAGTAATTATATAGTAGTCTTAGTACACTATGTCTCTATGTGGTTTGAAGTTCAATACACAACAGAATATAGAGAAAAGGTAGTTATTAAGTTTCTCTAAAAGAATGTGTTTTCACATTTTGGACATCATTGGATACTCATTAGTGATCATAAAACACATTTCTCATATCATCCAGTATGAAAAAAGCATAAAAAATATGGCATTCAATGAAAGACTGGAACCCCCTATCACCCAAAAATATAGGGGAAAGTTGAATTGTCCAATAGGGAGGTGAAGAAAATCATAGAAAACACATTCCACACAAGTATAAGTGATTATATCAAGAAATTTGATGATGAATTATGGTTATATGGAACTACATAAAAACAGACATAGACACCACACCATTAAGACTGGTAAAAAGTAAATCATTTAATCATGTGATGAAATTTGATCATTTTTTGTTCTAGGAAATTAAAAAGATGAATCTATATTTAGAAAAGGATATAGAGGAATAATTATTCCAATTAACTTCTTTGAAAGAAATATGGAATTATTCATATTATAACACATGAATTTATAACGAGAAATGACAATGTGGAATGAACTATGAATTGAAGTATTTAACTTCATTCTATGGAACCTGGTTTTTCTATTTATTCAAGATTAAAACTATTCTCAGGGAAGTTGATGTGATGATGGTATTATTGTTTTGAGGATTTCTATATTTTTCATTTATGGAAAATCAAAATTTAATGATATGGGTAACCACCATTTAATGTAAATGGTCAAAGGTTTAAGATCATTTAAGAACTATGCAATGAAGGTTGAGTCCTCAGCCACAATTTCAACTAATCATAAATGGAGTCAGGCTCAAGACATTAAAGGATTCTCTGATAGGGAGGAAAGCATGGATAATTAATATTTACCTAATTTATATTTGGCTCATTGAAAATGGTTCTATTGTTTAAATAAAGATGAAGTATGAGTGAAAAAAAAGAAATAATGGGCAAACTAGAGCTATGGACATGTCGAAAACATCATCGTGTAGAATTTCAATTTAGTTTTTTAATAAAATTTTTTGTTGCGACCCACAATTTCATGACCTGCACTCCCTCACCCCATGTGCCCGCAACTATCCCACTCTCCCAACCTGCATGTTACACCCATCACCCTCCTCCACTCTTAACCCACCTTCGACTCATCCCTCTCTTTTTTCCCATACATGTGCACTACCCTCCTTCATTAAATGGCATGATATAAAAAACCATGACTCTGCTCCAATACATTTTATATATCCTCATCCTCACCATTCTTGGAATGGACTACATCCAAGTATCCATGGATCGTCACAGAAGAATGTTCTACACCAGCAACCGCCCACACACAACGAGCCCCTCCAGCGCTGTCTGACACCAGCATGACATCCATTGATAAGGACCTTACCTAAAACCCATTATTGGTTTCTACAACCCAATATATTAGTTTTATATTTTCATATTACTAGTGAATCCCATGCGAACAAATAAGACTCTTGACCTGAGGATCCCCGCCTACTGAATATTGTAGATGCTATCACCAACCTCCTCAAGGATCTTTATGTAGTCACCAATGACTATGTCCATGAAGAGACATAAAGGAATTATTTATTTTGTTTTTGGAACCATTTATATTGGTGTATATAGTCTCTATTTTCACCTGGGTGGCCATCGACACGAGTTTTCTTTTACTGTGTTTGGGTTAAGGTTTGGCATCTATTCCAAGGAATTTTTCCTTTCACACATTTATCTAATGCATTAGCTACAACCAACACATGAAATAGATATGAATTCATGGACTATTATAGCCCATGACCCTGAGTCACATATTAACCCACACATCACCAAATACACTCAACTATGGTGGTCCAACATTGCACATCTTACATAGTGCCATTTCACATGGTTGGTTTTTCCAGGAAGAGAGTCAGGGAAACATCAGCCAGGTGGATGTGTAGATTATTACAGTAGGTAGGGGTGGCCCAACCATAAAAATGGCCACCTATTCTACTCATTACTATAGGACACTGACACATCAAACACAACACACACTCAGGGGTTGATCTTCATCTCCCACCTGGCCAGGTCCCTAGATGTTTTTTGACACTACCCAACTAGTCACCTTTGTTCGACCACTAGAGATGATCGATCATGTGCCAAATAAAAAGGTTAGGATGTTGGTGAAGGTACGATACTTATATTTATAGGATCCATGCATCATAGATACCACACCTTAGGAGAAACCATCCAGATCACCAATAGTAGAGATACCCCAACATCCTCTGAAAACCATACCTACAAAACCCATACCAACCACCTCCTCTACAACCACCCATTCGATTGTACCACCACCATCATATAAAAAATCACCCAGGTCTAGGCTGATATCCATTGAATTTTGGAAAATATATACCAAATATCATCCCACCTAAATATCCCATTCATTAAGAGCATATCATTTTTGCTTCCATCGCCATCACCTGCCCCAGAAAGCCAATCATCTTCCACTATTCCAATACATCCTTCTATCCAACTGGGCCTTCCCCCCTCGATCTCACCAACCATGTCACCCAGTAGAGGTTCTTAGCAGAGCAAGCCCAGTGGGGCAAGGGACATGCCACTGAGTCTATTCCCAAGGTACTATTCATTGATCCAGCTTCCAAACCCATTGCCCCCATACAGATTGATACATCACCACCTTCCACCATATCCAATCTACATACCTCCTCTACCACACCACCCCCACCGTTTCACCTCTATACTCTACTACTACTGGTACTGATTTGGATATGATGATCAAAGGATCGAGACACTAAAAAGTGGGATGACACTCAAGGCCATGATTATGGTGGATCTTTGGTCTGATTTTGATCTATATGTTGGGAATTTTGGGACCTTTCTATATAATTAGGCTGGTTGTATTTTCATCATTTTTTCTCACCCTTGTATGGAATTTTTTATATCTATATATACTTTGGATTTTTTTTGTTCTATTATGTTTTGATTTTTGTGTCTTTTCCTTATCATTCCAATCTCATCCTAATCATCTTCCATCCTCAAAAGACTAGTCATGACATTAGTCATAGAACAAAGGGTTCTCGATCAAGTCATTTATTTTTCCCAATATCTTCACTAGATATATTTTTTATATTCACCAATAATAGCTGCCAACATGAAAAATTATTCCATTCTCCCCACACCACATCCATACTCACGCAACTGCACGTGAAGTAATGAACCAACCAAAGAGTCCACACAAGATTGAGGACATAGCTCCTTGCTAGTGTAAGAGGAAAATGAGCAACAAAGATGGTGGACCATTTGACAACAGTATTCGTCCACCCATATGGATGATGAATTTAGTTAGCACTTTATGGGAGAAAACCCATATTTCATATATTTTGTAGCTTGTCATCATTACCATGTCATGTTCATTACCTTTTCATTTATTATTTTCGTATTTCATAAAGCTACATTGTAAACATATCATCATTTAAATAAAATGAATCTATCTATTTCACACTATGGGTGCATACCCTTTGATTTAATGTTCCAACTATTTATCTGTATGAACTAATGTTTTATATCTTGTTCATGGTTTCCTTATATAAAACTATTACATTTACACTGTATTTTTTTGTTATGATAGTAGAAACTCCTCCATGGAAAGCATCATTTCCCAGCGATCTTTGAATTCCCACATATTTTCTTTTTTTGCAATATTCCATTTCTTCATCTTTAAAAATCACATCCACACCACTCCCACTAGTATTTCATTAACAGTAGGGACATTATATCATATTATGTGTGGGGGCCAAGGGGTTTCCCAGAGTTCCCCTTTTGATGCACATGAATTTTTGATTGTTTTAACATGTCTAGGAGACATTTATTCAAATAATAAGATTTATTTAAATCTATGAGTTGGTATTCATTTGAAATTACAAAAACTAAGTTATGTTTAAATGTTACATGGACCATTTTTCACTTCTGTTAATATTTTTTTAGAATGATTGCAGAGTTTTGTGAAATAATTCAAATTGAATCTCTTGGAAATAATAAATTATTCACACATTGGTTATGATTTATACCCATTGTGATTTCCATTATTTTATCACTAATAGAGTGGAATCTCAGCATGCAACAACATATTATTTTCTGAGTATATTTCTTGAGAGATGGAAGGGGCATGTAAACTGACACGAAAATTCACGGAAATCTTATCAAAGCGATGACTAAAGATGTATAATACTAAAATTATTCATGCACTATATGATTTACAATTTTACATTAGACCCACCTAAAATCTATCCTTCATTCATCCCATTGTTTCCATGAATGTCCTGTTAAAATGGTGTTATTCCAATCCTATTTCCCTTCCTAACATACTTCTTATTAAATTATTATAGATATCTTTGAACAATTATGGGGGAAACATTCTGACAACATGTGCTCTTTAGACTATGGGGTTGTGATCCATTAACAATTTTTATAATTTCTTCTATATTATACTTCTTACCAAAATACACTGAAAAACAATGAAAATTGATATGGTTTTTGTACTAGGAAGGATAAAATCACCATTTTCCAGACTGATTAATACCTCTAAAGATCATATGTGGTTAGGTGAGGGAAGTGAGATCTATCCTAGGAGTAACATTCAAAAAAAAACAATTATACAATAGGAAATTGAAAAGGAAATGAAAAAAGATCAATTCTTTGAATGTGTACTTAACAAAAATATGGATCCAACCTGAGATTATTGAGTATGGATTTGACTGGTAAGAAGGAGGAACATCATCACACGTCTTCTTATACCTATGATTTGTACTATAGATTCTACCCCCCTTTTGAGACTTATTTTCATATATTACCAATCTAACCATAGCCGTAGAGTCATCAGAATCAATTTTTTAAGCCCTCATGAGTAATATTATACATGTATTTACATGATGAAGATGATAGAACCAATCCATGCTTATGTTTATGAACACATACTCAGGGTACGAGCATACCTCAACATACATTTTCTACTATAAGGTATGATAGAAAACAATGGTGAGGTAGATTTCATTTGGGCATACAAATTAATGAAAAATTAGTGGTTATGATCAGATGATATGAAATTGTTTTGAAAACTAGACTATGATGTAAGAATAAAATTATATGTAGGCTTAATTCTAGAAATTGAATTCTATTTTCTTACACCTAATATTAATTTTTTTTTGAAATAACGAATAGATAATTATTTTCCAATTTTTTAACATTCATGTTATCTTTGTTGAGGCGTTCTTGCTTGAGGACAAGCAATTTTTCAGGGGGTGATTATTTGATAAGCCTATTTTTTATATATAATTTTTTTGTCATTTATTCATAGTTTTTATATTAAATTATTCGATAATGCATGTGGTATGTATCTTATTTATTTTGGAATAAAAGATTCACATATTTTCTTGAATGTAATGGGAAAAAAGAAAAAAATCATACTAGTAAACATAGTGATGAGGAAGTTCATGTCATGTAGCTGAGGATCACAGCCTATCCCAAGCTATGAACCAAATTCATGAACTTGACACAAAGCCAGAAAACATCATTCCCAGACTGGCAATTCCGTGAGACCAGTGAACCTGGTTAGTGAGAAAGCCCTGAGGATTCCATGAAAGACCCATCCAGATGAAGAGTACATGTCGTAAACCACATCTGAATTCCTTGTACCATGTAAAACATATTTATCTATGAGAACCACATTCCATACTCTAGATCCAAAATAAAATTATATAGATCGATTGTACTCATCTTGTATCACTGCTTCACAATGTGACAATAAATTATTATATAAGAAATGGAGATGAAGTGTATTTATAAAAAAATATCTCTTTCGTTTCCCATCTTGATCTCATGTAATTAATTCTTACTCTAGTGTCTTTTAAACCCCATTTTTGTGATAGTTTTCACATTTTTTTATTCAAGTGTTTCATAGCGTTATTTCTTCAACACATTGTTTTTCACATTATGTGCGTAAAATTAAATTTTGATTTACATCTCAAGTAATTATTTTATTTTAATTCATAATTCTATTATGGATGTTTTCTCTTTTTCATCCTAAAATATACCATTTTATAGATAAGTTATGAATTCGTTATCTAGTTTATTTATTTGTTCCAATATCCCTCATGAGTAATTATATATCTTATGGGACGGGATCAAGCTCTATGTATAAACATAATTAATTAAACCTTTATTTCTAAACATGGAATGTATAATTGAATTAGTAACTAGGATATGATATCGCGGTCTATCCCATTGGATTGAAATTCCATGACAACATGATGTTCAAACAAGCAACCCTATTATAATTGAAGTATATTAATCTACGTCCACTATCTTAAGAGACATAATACCTCATTGAATCCACAATTAATAGCCCTTGGATTTTTATATCTCTTGATTATGGAATAAGCTAATTACAAGGTATGAAATGGAGGCTAAGACCAAAGTCAACTATTTGTCGATGTTTGATTTGTAGACTAAGACATATGATCTTTACAAGGTTATATTTGATGTATATCGTTCAAAAAGATACTGAAATTGATCCCAACCCTCTCATTTATCATTTAATTTCATCCCAAAATAGAACAATGACTATATTACCAAATGAATTAATTCTAAAAACGACTCCCTTATAGGTTTAGATACCTGATTTTCTCGAAATTTAATATTAGTCACCCTAGAGATTAGACTCCGTACACCCACTAAAATATTTCTTAGTAGTTGGTAAATGTTTGGTAAAAATTAAAAATTCATATTTGAATCATGTTGTTGGAATCAAAGACACCACTGTACATGGGCCATCATATTTTCAACGATGTTTTGTGTTGTTGGTAAATTTGTAGAGTGTGTTGGATCTCATTGATGATGTTTCTAGCTTTGGGTATCAAGAAAACCTATATGTTCATGCATATATAAAGCATGTGTATATATATATATATGTATTTTTCCTATGTAAATATTCCCTCTTGGTGTGGGGAATATGTAAAATGCATTCTAGGTATTTAAAAATATAAATTCATATGTGTGTAAGTGTGAAGGGTCAGATCAGGTGATCTTCATCAAGGAGTGGCATGTTTTTGGTTGGATCCCTATGCCTATACCTATAATTGGAAATCAGTGGTTGCTTGATTTTTAATAAAAATTATATTTATATATTTTTTCATGCTATGTGTTTGATTGTTAATAGTAATTATTACTTTTTATATAAAGCATCCATGCTCCAGTTCATGTTTTCCTTATTGAATCATCTTTTTGACTATTTTTGGGAATAGTGGTGTATTATTAATGATCAATTAATCATTAATGTTAAATCATTTAAATTGGATTCCATAATTATTTTATTTTTTAAATAGTATTTAATATGGATTTATTAGATTTAATCAATTTTATATATTCATTTTGAATGTGTCAAGCCTTGGTTCTGCAAGAGTGTTTCTAAATTATTTTTCAAACATAATGCTGTTGAGAAATAGTTTTTTCTAAAATGATAAAAATATTTGTAAAGAAATGAGCCATGTTTAGAACTTTTGAAAAGGTTTGTGAAAGTGGAAATCCCCTTTTAAATAATCACCAATATTTTTATATATGTGATGCAAGTCCTAATATGTGATTATTGATATGTTCATGGTTTTCTAACATGTTCATTTTTATTCGAAATAAAATGGGGAATGAATATATTGAGGGAGATCAGTGGTGAGTGGTTGAATTTTTTTTCTTGGATAAAGAAAGCAATGTATTTATATTTGTATGCCTGATAAAATATCACAACCACTAGGAATATAGAAAATGGGTGGACCCCAGGTACATAGGTGGGAAAACTCATACTAGTATAGCAGATTATTCCGAAGTCATTAGTCCTAGTTTTCTCTAGTTGGATTTCTGATTACAACACTAACTAAATGATTTTGAAAATTAGAGAGAACTATGTTATGGGGGTGTCTCCTACTGGCCAATCCTCTATGAGATCACTAAGGTTCATGGTTTCTAATCTATTTCTCACTAAGGTATGAGGTTCCTAGGGACCTATTTGATTGAGATATCTATAAGGATTAACAATAGTAATCAATTAGAAAATTGAGTTTGTTAAAAGATTTCAATTTTAGTTACATAATTAATGTTAACTTCTTCGAAAAATATATGTTTTTAATTTATAATTTTTTATTTTTTTTTTTGAATTTTAATTCACTATTAGAATCCATTTTGATATATAGTGGAATGGAAATGTTTTCTTTAAAAATATATACATGTGACCTGAAATTTAATAGAATGAAAAAATTAATTTATTATATATTATTTTCAAATAGAATGGTTTTATTTATTTTTATAGACAATAGTGTATGAAATTGTGGTACATTGGAATTCCATCTGAGCATCTCAGTTATCATGCCTACTTTATCATTTCAATTTCAGGTTCGAGTTTAGGATCACTTTTTTAGAGAGTTTGTTTCCATGTTTGGTGGGGATAAATGAGGTCATGTTGAGTTATGTTTAGCCAATTTGTTTTATTTCATTTTCCAACTCAATTATTTTTTCAGTTTATATTTATTCAATTATTTTTCATAATGTGAAAAATTATTCCAAACTATTTTAATTAAATTCATGACACTAGTTTCCAACTTGTGGATATCGAGAATGACCCTCGGGCCTTGCCATGGACTAGGTTGGCTGTCAGGTCAAATGGTAACCTGGATTGGTTCATTATAGGTAGATATCCATAACTGAAAAATATAGGATTGTAGAGTGAACCTAATTTCTTAAGGGAAAATGTACTATATTTAACTCATGGGTCAATTATATCCCTCCAATGAATTGCAAAATGATAGAGATTTAATTTGATGGATAATAAAAAAATAGATGATTGAGTGTCACACATTTGAGATAAAAGAGTTGTCTAATTGTATATTAATCTTAAGATATGATATAGACTTTCAGTTATATTGAACTCCAAAGAGAAATGTAAATTATTTGGTTGGCTGATTTCCTGAAGATTTATATATGTCTATAGATTCCTATATAGTTTTTAATTTTTTTATGAGACATAATGATTCATTTTATAAAGGAATATTTTTACATAGATCATGATATTCAACATGTATTATACTTCTCAAATTTTAATTCATTATTCCATGTCTTCTGATTTACGATCCATGTTTTTATGGGTATAAATTCCCTTATGTTATGTTCAAGGAAAAAAAGATGGAATCAAAAATGGGTAAGTAAATATTTAATGATTATAATGATTTCACATGAGTTTAATATAAGATTTATAGATACCATCATGGGTTATAAGATGAAATTGGATCATAAGATCAATAGAATATATTCATCATTTGAGGTTTTAATGATTGTGATTTCAAATATGTTGAAGATATTTTGGGATAAAAATTATTTGGTCTATATAGATGTAACACATTATTATATTCAACGATTTTATATAAATATTTATTAGAACTACTAGAATTCTAGATATTATCAACGGTATCTCGTCGCAAATATGTTTTTGGGATGGGGTGCCGTCGCAAATAAGTTTTTGCGATGGGGTCCCGTCACAAATAGACCGCCATAGAAAACTGCATCGCAACAAATATTATTTACGACGAGCCCATCGTAAATAATATTTTTTGTGATGGGCTACATTCTCATCGCAAATAAGTCTATGATAATATACTTTATATATATATAAACTATTTTACTATGGGCCCATCGTAAACACTTTTTGCGATGGGCTTGTAATCCCGTTGGAAATAGTTTTTTTAAATAATTATTTAGACTATTTTCGATGGGCCCATCACAAATACATTTTGTGACTAGTCTCTAATTCTTTCACAAATACTTATTTTAAATAATTTTTTATATTATTTTCGATGGGAGCCCGTCACAACATATCCCATCGCAAAAAATAAATACTGTTTTTAAAAAAACTAATAAAATTATGATTATTGAAAAAAAATATTTAAATTTATTAAAATAAATAAAATAAAAAAATATTTAAATTCTCAATATTCACAAAATAATATTAAAAAAATAATAAAATATTATTATTATTATTATTATTTGTAAAATAAATAAACATTAAAAAATATGACACTGAAAAAATATATTTAATAAAGTTATGATTAATGAAATAATAATATTAATATTATTAAAATAATGAAAAAAATTAAAAATTATTAAAATTATTAAAATTATCAATATTCCCAAAAAAATAATAAAATATTACAAATTAAATTATCTAATATTTCCACCAATATAAAACACAGAAACTATAAATAGTTCATATTACAAAAAATGTTAAATTAAAATGTTATTTGCATAAAAAATCACAGGGGGTCGTATTCTGGAGGAGGTGGAGGAGTTGAAGGAGATGGTGGAGGAATCTACATCCTCAAAATACGAGTCAGATTGTGCATGCACACTAGATTCTCCTGATGCTGCTGCTGCCATCGATGCATCTCCTCCTCGTGCTGCTATATTTTCCGTTGCTGCTGTTGACGCATATATTCTTACTATATCTACAAACTCTCTATAATGTCATTCTGAGCTTGTAACTACTCCTGATACTGTGAGGTAGAATATGATTCCTCTCCATGAACTCCTCTAGAGCTGTACGCCAACATCACAACAGTAACATAATAAGTACCATTTGTCACATGAGAGCCGATACCAACTACTCTTCCCTTCTCGAAGCCTTACTGAGTCGCCTGCATCCATACCTCCTCATCGAAATAGTGTGCACTGGTCTGATCAGTCTCCTTGTCCTGACCCTAAACCTGTGTCTGCTAGGTCAAAACCTAATATGAATTCTTCATTTCCTATTTGAAATTAAAATTGTGAAAATATTTCATGCAGTTAATTGTCAAACTAAAAAAATAATACTCACCACAATCTGATGTTGTAGATCACCTCTAATATATCTAGTGGATAAATCACTATACATACTCTGATAAACGTCGAGCTCTGTAATATTGGGATGCTCGACTGCCTTCTGAAATATAAAATAAAATGTTTATATTTAAAGTTATATAAATTTTTAAAAAAATATACTTACCAGATTCTCTCTTAGAGTACTGAATGTACGACTACCAACTCGATGTGTCACCTCCTATCTCCCCCAGTTCTGCTAACCCAATGAATACCTCCTCTGAAATCCACCACCCAACTAGTGTGCACATAATCCATCCCAAACCTGAGATGAAATGTACTCTTGTCGGTGGGCTCTACAAGACTCATCATATAATGTCTCTCCTACTTTCATAATGACCGTCTTTTTCAAATTGTGCAGAAACTGATGCAAACACTCATGCATAGCCTCCTCCCGTGCTGCATGGATAGCGTCAAGCATGCTATCCTTGATTTGATATCATAAAACCTACAAAAAAAATTATAATATCAAGTTATTAATAAAATAAATTTCAAAATAAATATTATTTATTTACGTACCAGCCAATGATTGTACATGGCAAGCTGTACATCAATGGGAATCTGTTCCCATGTGTTCCATGGCTGAGAAAAATTATTTAGAAAGATAGTTCTCCCCTATCCAATAGATAAATGCACAAAACTGTGAAAAAAAGAATAAATAATCAAAAAATTAGTATATATATAAATAAATTAATGAAAAAGCTAACTAAAATATGTAGGTTTTCATACCTCTGTGTGCGTGGATCAAAGCTAATACGTGGATGTCTCTTAGGGATAGGGTCATGTATCATCAGTCACGCAAAACCGAGCCCCCTCCACGTACCTCCTAAACCACCAGTAGGCTGAGGGTAATATGGTCTCATATCCCCCTCATCCAAAGGTAGATCATCCTCCTACAACTCACAAAATAGATCAGGATCCATCTGAAACAGAAAATTATTGTTGTTAGTAGATAGTTGAAAATAACTATCATATATATATATATTAGTTATGATCATAACCAGCTTTTAACTATGTCAATGTTCACCTTTATCATCATCTTCATATTTGACGATGTAAATTTCTTCATATTAATCCTTGGCATCATCAATATCCATTCGAGTTTCACTTTTACCATCCCTTGTCATTTAAAATTCAATTGTAACATTATTAACATATTCATAACCATCGACCCTTAATTGTGGGGTTTCATCATCGATATTCACGTTTCATTGTGAAAAAGATGGATTTTGAGTAGCCTCTTGAAAAATTTCAATTCATTCCACTTTAACAGAACTACATTCAGTTTGAGTAAATTGATTTTCACGAGATTTAATTTTTATTATTCTCCACCAATCACTCATGCCTCTTTTAGTAGCACAATAATTTGCGTAATAAATTTGATGTGCCTGTTGAGCCAGTAAAAATGGTTCATTTACTACAAAAATACTTTTATATTTAATATCGATGATTCCATGAGTCAGATGAACACTCAAGCATATCTCAGTATCCAACCACTGACACTTAAACATTGTTATGTTATTCTATCCAAGAAAAAATAGTAGAATTATTTCAACTAGAATGCATCAATATTCAACTTCAGTTTCTCTACAATGCGATCCTCTCAAACAAACACCATTGTAAATTGTTTTTTTATTCTACAAGTGCACATGTATGAAATCAAAAACGATTCACCACATATGTATTATAAGATTTAACCATTTTGGATGGTGGGTTACTCAATATACATAGTCTCTTATCAATTTTATCAACATGTTGAGACAAATGAAATTTTTTAAAACAATTATCAATATAATAAATAGTATACTAAATTGATATTAAACCATCAATAATTTATATTAAATTTTTTTGAAACCATTGAATTTTTTTTGTCTCTGTTCTTCAAGAGCAGCTTTTGTAATTTGTGGATGTTGTTTCTGGATATGATTATCATATAACCTACAAATAAAATAAGTTTATACTGTAACAGAAATTTAAAAAAAACTGATAGAAGAACTCACAGAACAAATTTTTTCAATTCCTCACAGTTGAGTAGAACATATGTATGAGCTCTATGATTTTCATCGTCCGAAATCCATAATTCTTGAACTCCGCCAAAGCAAAGATTTTGCTGATTAAAAACTGATAATTGATTATCCATTTCATCATTAATATTTCCCTTGTTCTGTCCCATGAGGTTTTTTAGGGATATTCAGATTTAAAATAGTGAGAGCATTAAAAAGCAATTTCCTCTAGCTAATAACCTTTAGATAATTGATCCTTAAACTGATGCTTTGTTACATACTTTTTTATTCAATTTCTGCATGCATCTCTTGAATGGGTAGATCCATCAATACTATACTAGACCTCCACATTTAGATTCATGTGGAAAATGTAGTATCAGATATTCCATTAAGTCAAAGAAAGAAAGAAGAAATATTTTTTCCAGTTTACATATAATTACAACAACATCTTCTTTCAGTTTTCTAAGTACAACATAGTCTGTTGTATCTGGAGAAATGTCTCCAAATAAATATGATATGTCTGTAGTCGAATCCAAAATCATAAAATTCAAAAAACCATTGAATCTAATCGGAATATTTATTTTTATTATAAGATGAAAATCACGACTTTTTAATCCGGTAATATGACCATTCTTAACAAATCTGCCCAAATTGGAATCATAGCCTTCCGGAAGTCTCAAATCTGCAATACACTGACAAAATAATAAGAAAATTTCTTTAGACAGTGTATAAGTTTCTTTTGGCTTCATTAACCTCTGTGATCTGACATTTTCAAATTGTTCATATTCTGGTCACCTGCAAATTTGGTCAAGATATAATCATGATTATCTTTTATATTTGGTGTTACCTGGTGTATCCAAAACAATATGAAATAAATTATCAAAACATTTCTTCTCAATATGCATGACATCCAACATGATACAGACCAACAAATTAGACTAATATGGGTGATCCAAAAAAATGATTCATTTTATCCAATTATGTTCTTCCCCAAAACCATCAACTTTCTCTTGGATTATTATTGGCCCAAATGTAATGGGAGGTAATGAAAATAAAACTGATTTTAACTCTGTACGTGAGATAATTTTTGGAGGTTCATCCCTTTCAATTGTGTCTTTTCTAAAATGAGATTTGTTCATTCGAAAAGGATGATCAGTTAGAAGAAATTTGCGATGATAGTAAAAATAGCATGGTTTTTTTCATTAATGAGCATAAAATATTTGTTGTCTTTCATACAGCAAGGACAAGATTTCGGACTATGTGTACTCTAGCCAGATAATAAGCCATATGCCATAAAGTCACAAATCATACACATTAATGCATCTTTTAATGTGAAATTTTGTTTCCCAACGACATCATATGTACTAACACCATTACTCCACAATGAATTTGACTCATCATTCAATGGCTTCAAATAAGCATCAAAATTATTTTTCAGATGTTCTGAGATTAATAATGTCAACATGATATAGGTCTCATTCATCAAAATCCATAGAGGTTGATTGTACGGATTTATAAAGACAGACCAACATGAATACTGACTATCACAAAAACCAAACTAACAGAAACCATCAGTTGAAAGACCCAATCCAACATTTCGGGCTCTTAAAGAAAAAGACAAATGCAGAAGATCAAAATGTTATCAGGAATCACCATCAGATGAATTATTCAATCTTTTACAGGTTGAAATATTGTTTTTATGCCATGACATCATTGATGCTAGGTTATGAGACATAAATAAATGTTGGATCCTGGGTGTAGGGGGGAAATATCTCAATTGTTTTACAGGAATTGATCAAGAATTCACTAGTTGAGCTTCTTTATACCTCGATTGTCCACATGTGGGACAACTATCCAACAACTCATTTTCACCAGAATATAAGATGCAATCCATTTCACATGCATGATTCTTATGATAACTAAGGCCCATATTATGAAATATCCTTTTGCTCTCATAGTAGTTTGCATGCATCACATTTCCTCCATGTAACAGTGTTTTAACCAATGAAAATATCTGATCAAAACAGTTGTTTGACATTTCATAATCTGATTTAATAGCTATAAATTTTGCAACCGCTTCTAATTTTCTTATCTTTCAACCATGATATAATGCATCCTCGGCAGACCTCAACAACGCATAAAATTTGGATGGTGCCTACTTAGGAGTTAAATTAATATGATCGTGAGTTTAGTTTGTGGGAGAGATGTACCTGAAACATCATGTACTAAATGTTGTAACCGTGATGGATCTGGAATCATGTTATTAATATCATCACTAGAACTAAGTTCACCATGTTGATACCAAAAAACATAATCTGGTTGAAAACCAAACCGCAAGATATGTCCCCCAACCTTGTCAACTGTGTCAAACGTTCTCAGATCACATTTTCTAAAAGGACATTTAATTGTGCCTTCTGGATCATATTCTATTTTTGATAATGAAAATTCTAAGAAAGATTCAACACCGTCAATATATAAATTATTTAAACTAGAACCATTTTGATTTTTTATGCTAATTTATCCAAGCGTGATCATCTAATAATAACTGATGTCGACATCCTTGTTCAATATTTTTGTACAAAATATAAAATTATCACAGTTTTTGAATATTTTGAAATTATAAAAACACTATCTGAAAAAATAATATAACTAATTACTAGTACTTCTTAATAATTACCATTTATTAAGGGCGACATAATTTCCAGTGGGTTGACGGCTACTCTTTTGTTTGACAGCTCATTTACATGCATCTTTACGAGAATGAATATGTGTATCTCCGACCAGATTCTTCATTGTGATTTTCTTGTGAGAAATATGCAATTAAATGAGCCGTCAGACAAAAGATCCCCCTTTTCGTCGACAAATCATCTTCTTCCAACTTTCACCGCCTAAAAAAATTATATCAAATGTTATACTATGAATGAATATACAATCTCATGCATATGAGATTGAATATTCCATTGTAGCAGCACATTTATAATAATGTTTTGAGTCAGTGAGAGTTGAAAGGAGAAACTTCATCAAGCAAAAGGAGGTCCATCAATCCACTGGAAATTGTTCCATGTTCTTAAAATTTAAAAAATTTTATTAAAATTTCTTCCTAAATAATTATTCCTATTTATTAATAATTTTTTCTATTTATTACTAACTGTTACTATTTAACTCTAACTATTAATATTTATTACTAACTATTACAATTTATTACGAATTATTACTAATTATTACTAACTATTACTAATTATTACTAATTATTACTAATTATTAATATCTTTACAAATTATTCCTAGTTATTGCTATTTATTCATATTTATTGTTATTTATTCCTATTTATTTCTAATTATTCCTTTTTATTGCAATTTATTCCTAATAATTACTAATTATTAGTATTTATTCTTAATTATTACTAAATATTCTTAATTATTCCTAATTAATCCTAATTATTCCAAATTACTCATAAATTTTCCTATTTATTCCTATTTATTCCTAATTATTACAATTTATTACTAATCATTACAATTTATTATTTATTATTACTACATAAAACTAATTATTACAAATAATTACAAATTATTACTAATTATTACTAATTATTACTAATTATTTCCAATTATTACAATATATTACTAATTTTTACTAATTTTGACTAATTATTTCAAATTATTTCAATTTATTACTAATTATTACAATTTATTACTAATTTTTACAATTTCTTACTAATTTTTACTATTTATTACTAATTATTAATATTTATTAGTAATTATTACAATTTATTACTAATTATTACAATTTATTACTAATTATTACAATTTATTACTAATTATTAAAATTTATTACTAATTATTATAATTTATTACTAATTATTACAATATCTTACTAATTATTACAATTTATGACTAATTATTACAATTTATTAATAATTCTTACAATTTATTACTAATTATTACAATTTAGAAATAATTATTACAATTTATTAATAACTATTACTATATATTTCTAATTATAACAACTTATTAATAATTATTACTATTTATTACAAGTTATTACAATTTATTACTAATTATTACAATTTAATAAAATTTATTTCTAATTATTACAATTTATTACTAATTATTAAAATTTATTACTAATTAATACTATTTATTACAATTTATTACTAATTATTACTTATTATTACAATTTATTAGTAGTTATTACAATTTATTACTAATTATTACATTTTATTACTACTTATTACAATTTATTACTAATATTGTAATTTATTACTAATTATTACTATTTATTACTAATTATTACAATTCATTACATTGTATAAGTAATTATTACAATTTATTACTAATTATTACAATTTATTGCAATTTATTACTAATTTTTCAATTTTTTACTAATTATTACATTTTTTCACAAATTATTACAATTTTTTACTAATTATGACATTTTATTACTAATTATTACTAATTATTAAAATTTATTACAATTTAATACAATTTGTTATTAAATATTACAATTTATTACTAGTTATTACTATTTTTTACTATTTTTTACTATTTATTACAATTTATTTCTAATTATTAAAATTTATTACTAATTATTACAAATTTATTACTAATTATTACAATTTAATACTAATTAATAAAATTCATAACTAATTAATATAATTTATTACTAATTATTACAATTTATTACTAATTATTACAAATTATTACTAATTGTTACAATTTATTACTAATTGTTACAATTTATTAGTAATTTTTACAATTTATTACTAATTATTAGAATTTATTACTAATTATTACAATTTACTTCTAATTATTACAATTTATTAATGATTATTACAATTTATTACTAATTATTACAATTTATTACTTATTATTACAATTTATTACTAATTATTACAATTTATAACTTATTATTAAAATTTATTACTAATTATTACAAAATATTACTAATTATTAAAATTTATTACTAATTATTATAATTTATTACAATTTATTACAATTTATTTTTAATTATTACAATTTATTGCTAATTATTACAATTTCTTGCTAATTATTATAATTTATTACTATTTATTACTATTTATTAATAATTATTAATATTTATTATAATTATTAAAAAAAATTACTAATTATTATTATTTATTATTATTTATTACTGATTATTATTAATTACTACAAATTAATTATACACATTACTAATTATCATTAATAATTACTAACAACTAATAATTATTAAAAATTAATACTAAAAATTTCAATTTATTTGTACAAATAAATAGTCATGAAAAAACAATTTAAATTCAATTTAATAACAACTAATCAGCAATAATAAAAATTTACATAAAATGGAAATTAATAATAAATTAAATAAAACATAAATACCTTTATAGTTGATTTGCTATTGATGTAGACGGCTTCACAACTCCTTCGTGTCCAAAAAAATTAACTTAGAAAAATTTTCCCTCTCAAATCAGAGTTCAGAGAGAAACAAGATCTAGGAATTGAGTGGAATGAGAAGAAAAACGTATGGGGGTATATATAGCTTAGATTATTTGTGACATGACTATTTGTAATGCGTTACCCGTTGCAAATAGTGTGTTTTGCGACGAGACCAATCGCAAATACCATATCTGTATTAATTACTGTCGGTGGTTAAAAAGTTATTTGCGACGAGACCTATCACAAATTGTCTCTGTCGACACACCTTTTGGGATGGGAGGACATCTCGTCGCAAGAAGCTATTAACCACAACCGGGTATTTGCGACGGAACCCGTCACAAATACATAACTATTTGTGACGGGGGATCCCCCCATCGCAAATACCCTTCGCGCGGTATGGCGCTCTACCCGCACCAATCATTTTGTGACGGTACATGAAATCCCATTGCAAATAATCTATTATTTGCGACAGGGTGCTACACTCATCGCAAATAACCACTTGGACAGACTTTTTGAGGAGAGATTTATTCTCGTCGCAAAAAGCCCATCACAAAAAGTCCCCTTTCCCATAGTGTGGGGATGACTGGTACTATAATTTTTAACTGTAATAATAATGTTATAATATATCCTTTGATGGTAATTTGATCTTATTAAGGTAATTGGGGAAATTTGAGTAATTATTTGTAGAATTATTTAATTTGAATGTTATGTATTATTATTAAATTTTCGATATATATTTATTAATTTATTTATATGAATATTTATTTATTTTGGTAATTATACTATCTTATTTTAAATAATATACTTTGAGTCAAGATATATGAAATTAATTTCATCATTTTATATACGACATGGTCAATCAAATGTTTATTATAGTGCATCCCACAATAAATACCCATACTCATCATTTAAAGTAATTCATGGGATATAAATAGAAACTAATTGAATCATGAATCCAAATGACAAAAAAAGGATATCCAAATAAAAATGTTCCTAATTATCTTAATTTTTTATTAATTGATGTATTTTTCACACCTCATTGGTTAATTCTTATCTGGTCATCATATTTTACATGTTCAACTTTTTTCACACTCCATGATTATTTATAATTTTTTCCCTCTGTGAATATAATTTGAAATCTCAATATTATTTTCCTATTTGGAATCCTAGAAATGGGTGATTCCATATGACCTTCATGTGGTTGATTCCCTCTTTTGAAAAGGGTGTTTTAAGAACACTTTAAAAAATTTGGGTTTTCAAAATTGTATCATCAAATGTTTCACCCATGACATATGATCACGAGAGAAAATGTAATGATAAAATTTATTTATGGTTGGTGGTGAGGGAATGTGACACCCTGGTATTTTAAAATAACAATAATCTTGATAGATTCTATAACATGATACCCCATAATTTAAGATATATATGATATACTATTTAAATATTTAATTTTTTATGGGTAGATATTATAAACTAGTTATTAAACTGGACATATTAATAATAATAACCACATTATGAAAAATATTAAATAAATTATATACTAACAATTTGTTTATTAATTTATCATATATAAGAAGTCAATTATTTGTAAAGTTAATTTCACCTTCAAAAATATGATTTTGTCAATAATGGGAATTATTGAATTTTTTGAGCAATTATTCAAATTATTTAATTTATTTTTACAAATTGTTTCGAGATTTTTTTTTAAAAAGAATAACATAAAAATTAATATTCTTTGAAATGAAGAGTTTTTTTAAAAAAATTCACTTTTTATTTAATAATGAAAAATATTTTTTTTAAACAGTAATTGGATATCAGCGAAAATACACCTTGTCCATTGAATTTCATTTTAAATTATCTTAAATAAAATATTATTATAAATAATATAGTTGTTTATATTGGTATTATCTTTATACTTTATTTTTATAGAAATTATTTTTTGGTATTTCAAAAAAATTCCTTATAAATTTTGTTGACTACATTTTAATAATATATATTAAAATGTATTTTTGAAAATCTAGAAATTGAATCTAGAAAAATTTATTCCTCAATTGGAGTCATGTATTCCATATTATATAAATATTATGTCATTATTTTGGGGCATAATAAATTTTATTGATGTTATTATTTGTCACCTCTTTAAAGGAAAATCAATTAATTATGGATAAAAATGTAACATGTTTATATACCCTATAAAAAACCTACCACATTGGTGTTTAAGGAGATTAGTACAACATAAAATCATATATTTAAATATAATTAATATTTTTTCCATTTTTCTTTGATAATTACCTTTTTATTGTTTTATGTATAATAAAATGGAAAAATGTATTTCTATTTATTTAAATTTATTTGATACGTTCACATATAGATAGTAAGATGAAATTAAAGTATCTAAATGTAAATTTTGAATATAATTTATTTATTTTTATAATGATCATTATTTTTAAATATTCAAGATGAAGTCAATTTCTTAAATTCTGACCCAACTCTGGAACCATTGTTGTTGGTGAAGTAGAAAAATTAAAGTAAATGAATATAAAAACATAAAATGTAATATTTTTTTGGATATCATATGGGTTAATAAAAATATTTTTGTCAATAGAAATGTATTTTTTATAGTTAATGGTTTTATATTTAAAGTGCATACCTTTATTTATTCCATTAGAGTTAAAATATTTGAATATTTCATCGAAAACATTTAATAGTCATTTACGTTAAATAATATATAGAGTGCCCTTAAATATAGTAACTTTGAGGTAGTGTCTAATTTAATACATTGGCATAAGATAAAAATAATCAGATATCGATGGATCGAATAGTGTAGTGGTATTAATGGGTTTTAATCATACCTAGAAATAAAATTATATTTTAAAACCCAAAATATAAAAAGTAATTTATTTGATAATATCATTATTACCCTTTATTGTATCGCTAAATATCAATCACAAAACACCTCCTCCTGTCTTATAGAAAATAATAAATTATTAAGCGGTTAACTCAGATACTTGGTAAGGTTAAGTTTATAAAAACATTCATGAATAAATAAGGATTAATCCATATGGAATGATAAATTATTGAAACACATTCCATTAAATCCACACCTTGAGAATAATATTATATAAATAAATAATGATAAAAAAATAATATAAGTAATCACATTATCAATAAAACATAACCAAGGAAATTATATATAGTGTAATCATCTCATAGAAAATCAATAACAGATTGAATAATGATAGAATGAATATTGACAGATATCTAAAACACACCATTAAGGAATTGTGCCAATATATATAATAACATCGATGAATTTTCCTAATACATCTATATATATTGGTAAGGAATCATCCAAAAACTTATCAAATTTGTATTATGTAACCTATGATGAATCGGGGGATATAGAGGGATCCACACATGACTTACTATGTCTACTGAATTCCTCATAAGAAATGGGTCACTCATAATCAACATAAAAATTTGTATTTATAAATTAACATATTAAATGTTAATACTTACTCTAATAAATATATATAATTTCAAAACAACCAAAGAAAAATGTTTAAGGGTAATAAAATTTTACAACCCCTGTGAAACTGATCATACACCTTCCAAAAAATTAATAATTAGTGTATCAATGCAACACATATTACATTTATTATATGTAAAATATATTTTTCATGTTTTTTATTAATAGATATACCATGAAAGAATGCTTAAAAATGTTTTCAAAAAAATTACATTTTCATTTTTAAAGTCACCTTTTAATGAAAAGTTCAAAAAAATTTGAAAATAATTTTCAATGATGATATACGTCTAATAGCCTTAATATAATCATTAAAATAATTTTCGGTCGTGAAGGTTTAAATTATATTTTATGTTTTACACTTCAAAACAATGAATCCTTCACATTTTCAGTAATAAAAATGTGTATTGTTTTGAAAATGTTATGAAGTATCCTTTAAAAAAAAATAAAAAATGGGTACAATTTTTATAAAAAAATATTATTTAAAGAGAAAATCATTTTTTTGTTTTTTATGAAACCATGGGTTTTGGTGGAAAATTATTTTTGACTAAAGAGAGAAATACGTGAGATTTTCTTAAAAAAATTCATAATAGTATTAATTACCAAATAAAATACAGGTATTACTAGCACATGAGATATTCAATAATAAAAATAAGGGAACAAAATATATTTATTTTATGTTATTAATATTAAATAAATCCCTAAAGGAGTCTTGATCAAAAATAATCACAAAAAATGATGCGATTGGGAAATAAACCCCTTACCATTTTTGTGGAAATTTTATAAAAAGGCCAATGAAATAAATAACATTAAATTGATGATTTAATATAATTAATATATATTATTAAATTTAATAAAATAAGAAAAAAATCTATATATACACTATAGAAAATAAATAAGTGGTGAATATGGTGTATATCCCATAGAAGTAAAAGTGAGATGTAAAACCATTACCTCATGTCCAACAAATCATGTGAGTTATTCATATTCATTAATATGATAATTTTTTTGATTCTTTAATTCCTTAAAAACATTTTTATATATTTTTATTCATTTTTTCTCACTTATTATGATAGTGTATATTATTACATAATCAATTACATTTACATTAGATGATTTTATGGTATTTTCCATATGTGTCTAAAATGAATTTGGTTAGTTGAATATGTCCAAAGATATCATTAATGAAACATAAAAGGAATAATAATTGTGAAATAATTATCATATTTATACTTCGATAATAATTTTAAAACAAATCATTATATATGTTTATGGTTAATGATATATGTTACAATCTTGAAGATTGTTGGTCGTTCGTATGCATAAGTAACTGTTCCATTTTTCAATGATCATTTTGTAAAGAAGGTGAGAAATATTATATAATTCCTGAATCATCAAATTGTTATGTATAAAATAATATTTTTATAAATTTACATATATTTAAAAACCATGTGGCTTAGTGATGAAAATAGATTTACATCGCTTTGTGGAAGAAGTAGAACATATATACACGAACAACATTGTTATTTTTCAGTGTATGGAATAAATTGATGAATTATATTTATAGGATGATAAATATACCATGAATATAATAATTATTATAGGTATATCAAATATATTAGTTAATATTGTTCTTATAACCATCCATGTAAATTGTTATTTTATGACGAATCACATCGCTTTGCAAGCCGATAGTCTGCCATACACAAGGTTGACATTATAGTATCCCCTAAAAAATTTAATTTAAACAATTCATATATTAAATAACAACCCCAAAGTTATAATTATTTTAAAAATATCATAATAATACTTTATATCCATCATCATACAGAACTTTGAGAGGTGGTAAATGGGAACTGAATTACATATCTTTGTCAAGGGATAGTCTAATATAGACCTGAATGATGATTTTATAACCCATCTAATAAAATATGGATTCGAAGATGGTAATTCATAAATAATATAGAAATTTATAAATATTGGATATACTGTTTTTAACATATAATTATAAATTGAATTGATTTTAATGATGTGAATGTAGAAATAATACAATAACATATACTCAATATTTTTACCTCTTATCATACTAGATCATTAAAATAATTCATTATTTATTCTTGTAATTACATTATCTCATAACCAAGGATTTTATAATGATTTAATATAATTTATATGAGCTTTTGATGGATCTTTTCTGAACTAAAATGGTTTGAATTTTTAAATAATAGAGGATATTGTATGGCCTTTTATTACAGATGTGAGTGGAGATCCTATATTTTTTTTAAACAAAAGGTTTACCCATGATTTTAACATTACAAAAGGCTCCAAAATAGTTTATTATATATAAATATAAATGAAATCATTTAAATATTTACATAAAATAGGTATTAAAATATATTTTAGGTCATTATAACCATTATCATTTTAGTTTATCCCCTGATAAAACCATTTTTTCATCAACTATAGTAATTAATTTTTACTATTGAATATAATAATTTTATTAATTAAATTATTTGACCTTATTATGTAATATATATTATTTTTATTAAAATGTGGAATCAAGAATTAAACAATACATTCACATAAGTATAAAAATTTAATTAAAAATTAATCCTACAGACACAATGATAAAAATGGTTCTTAGAAAGAGAATGTTGAAATGTTTACACATATTTTATATCAGGATTAAATATGATTATGATTGAAAGGAATTAAATATATTAATGGATATTTATTCAAATATTTTATCATTTTAAAAAATTAAAATATATTTTATTTTTTCCAATAATTAATAAGAAATTGATATTTTTTACCCAACATTCATTATTTTTCCCAATTAATCAAAAAATTGATCATTTTGAAAAATTATAAAAGAATATGTGAAGGAAATGTTTGTATGAGTATTTCAAAATTGTTTCAATTTTTTAACTAAATTTTCTATAAGTGGTGAATATATTTAATAATGACGTTCTCAAAGTGAAATGAAATCACCTTTTTGAAAAAGAAAGACTTCTCTAAAAAAATATAGTTTTCCCTAAAATGGTTATTGTTTAATATTTAATTATTATAACCATTTAATTTATTTTATAATTTTTAAAATATATATTTTTTTGTAAATTTTTTGATAACATTCATACTTTTCATCTTCATAGCTACACTATATTGATAATTTTTAAATAATAATATTTAATTAGAGTGTCTTATTTCATTCCAAATCGATGTTGTATGAATTGAATGCTATATAATATATTTAATTTATTTATATGAAAATAAATTCTAATGTTTTGTGATGTTATATTTTGTTCTATTCATGGTATTTCATTTCATAAATATTCTTGAATATGATTATGATATTTTCGAATCTCAGGGGTGTCACATTATAACTCTTTTAAATAAATTAAGTCCACACAATTTAATCATCATTACTTTAATCATGGTAATGTAATTTAAAAATTCCATTATATTAATCCCACAACATTAGGATGGTAAATAAAAAATCCTACTCATTTTAGAGAATGAAAATTAAATGATCAAATGGAATAATCACTTAACCCGGTTCCATGTATGTGTTCATAGATTAGACACGTAGACACAAACATGGAAGAAAATTTTTAATAGATATAATGATTTAATGAGGTCATTGACCAAAATAAATTAAATTATATTTAAAATGTTATAGACCTAAAACCAATAAATCTATGATGATTTAAAATATCATCGGTTTAATATAAATTACTGAATTATTATAACATTTTGATTCAATATCCTTTTTCTTGTGTTGTGGAATTCATTTAACTACTATAATGAGAATGAAATAAATTATTATTACTTGATATCATTCTATTTAATAGGAAAAAATTAAACTTTGTCATTTTCTAAAAATATTTTCCACTTCATTTCTATCTATAAGAAATAAATATCCTTGAAAAAAATTTATGTCTGGAGCACTAAAATTAACTTTTAAAGGGTCGTGATATTAAAAAAATTAACATGATATTCCTCATGTATTAACAAAAATAAAAATGGTTATAATAAGATATCAAATAACACGTAAATTTTTACCTAACCTTTTCAACAAATAGATAACCTAAATACTCATCCAAATATTTTTAGCCAAAAATATATGTCTAATAAATTAATATAATATCACTAAAGCTACATTATATTTCCACAAAAATATAGAGTAGATCATAATATCACATTATAAATATATGATTAAATTTATCACTAGAATAACTTATTGAATACTTGATGTATTCAAAATATATAATCATAGGATGTCCGATATATTCCATAAATAAATACTTGCGATAAAGTCCTTAAATGTTGAGATAAATAATCAAACCAAATTATAATTTCATTGAATCCAACAATATCCTATAAATTTTTTATTATTATCTTATCATAGAAACATATCAAGGGTTAAACTCCCTCAATCATAATTTTCCATAAGTTTTAACATGTCACTAAATATCTATTATTTATCATCGATACTAATCTATATATACTATTAAATCCATTAAGAAATACTAATATATTAATATCCATATACATTTCAGGATTCATATACATATAAAATCATTAATACAATACTCTTATAACATAAATTTTTAATAAAAATTGTAACTATCCAAAATTTTTTTAATAAAAATTCTTCTTGATGTAAATAAATGTATTACTATGTAAAATGGTTATATAAAATAGTACCATCCTTGGTTTTATGTTTCTTTATTTTGAAACACCATTAATTATTGTTACTATTGCAAATATATCCAATGTATAGTTATCACATGATGAGTATAAACATAGGGCTTTAAAAAATATTTTTTACCCAGAAAAAGAAATTAATGGCCTAATAAAGTAGAATTTCTCCAATTGAATCCCTTTTTTCAGAGCTTGTTTAGAAGGTAGAATCATTGGGCATCGACCTTGACCATTCCCAAGCTGAGCTTTAACATGTTAAGAATGAATGAAACCACCTATGTGTGAAGTGGAAGTTGATAGTGATTACCACTCGAGTGATGTTTTTTGAGACGCCCTAAGAGACAGTCTACATCGCATACCATACTCTTATGTCATATGTGAGTGTTATTAATGGTTATGTAACAAGACAATGGAAATATTATTATGTTTTTTTGTATAAATAATATACATTAATTTCATTATTTTTACGTTGTAAATGGTTTTTAAAGCACAAATATTTTTTTAGTTAATATTCAATTATGAAATCTATTTTGATAAATTAATGGATTTTTGGAATTACAGAATATTTTAATAAAATAATATTATTAATAAATTAATATTATTAAATATAAATGATCATATAATTATTATGATTACAATTGTAATTTTTCTATTGTTTGAAAACTGTTTTTGTCAACACCCATGAATTTTAAATAAATGTCAGTTTTTATTTTAAAAGAGAACATGAACATATTTAAGAAATGGGGAAATCATTTCATACCATGAATATAAATCCTCCCATGTCCCAATATGTGGTTTTAAACTCCTCGTGAATATTTTCATACTCCCTCTGGTGGAATTTTATGCAAATCGTGGTATGGATTTGATATCCCTATTTAGAGCCAACAAAAATTGCCGAGAGGGGAAACCACTCTTTATATGGAGAATCGAACCCCGATTCTGTACAATTGGAATGAAGAAGATGAATCTTCTTTTGAACCCTAATTTGATGTGTGGATATTACTTCCCTACAATTAAAAATATCTATCTCATATGTTTGAGTCTAAAGAACTAACCATTTATGAAGACATGCATATTCTGAGGGAATTCTTGGATGTCTTTCCTGAGGAACTGTCTAGTCACCCAATTAGAGGAGTTGTGAAATTCTCAATCGATCATATACCCAGGGTGTTTCCAATATCCAATAATCCCTATAGAATTGATATTGTGGATCATGAGGAGATGAAGAAACAACTACAAGTGAATCGGGTTCAATGGTTTATACGCCCATGTACTTCAGCATGGGGTACACTAGTTCTCTTCTTCATGGAGAAGGATAGGTCAATTCGTCTTTGAATTGATTATAATTAGCACAACAAAATCATGATAAAGAAAAAGTATCATAAGCCCCAAATTTATGACTTGTACGATTATCTATTGGGAGAACAATACTTATCCTTTATGGATTTGTGGTCGGGATATGACCATGTATGGGTAAAGAAAGAAGATATCCCCAAGATGAATTTTCGTAAAAGGTGTCAGCACTATGAATTCATAATAAAGACTTTCTATCTCTGTAGTTATCAGTTAATCATCATAGATATAATGAATATAGTTATTAGAGATTGCATCAAAAAAAATTGTGGTAGTATTTGTAGATGATATTCTAATATACAAAAAACTCAATGAGGAGAATGCTGAGCCTCTAAGAAATTTACTATTGACCTTGCAAAAGGAAATTATCTATCTAATGTACATTAAATATGAGTTCTGGTTTCAGAATGTCTCATTTATGGGTCATATCATCACAAGAAATGTGATTACTATGGATCCCTCTAAAAAAGATGCAATTGAGGGGTTTTTGAGGGCATCATCGGTAAGAGATATCTGTAGCTTCCTGTGGTTAGCAGGATATTACCGCTGACTTGTGATAAATTTCTAACTGTTTTCCTTCCATCATACTAAGATAAATGAAATGGGAGTAACGTTTTCATGGATTTGTGAATGTGAATATAACATCAATGAGTTTAAAAGGAGGATTATCAGTTCACCCATGACCAAAATAGCCACAAGTGGAGAACTTTTTTTTTGTATTCAGTGATGTTTCAATGAAGGTAATGGGATGTTTGTTGATTCCAAATGACATATTCACTTTATATGCTTCATGGAAATTAACAGTTCTTGAGAAAAAATATCCAAAACATGATCCAAAGTTGGCTGTATAAATCTTATATTAAAAAACTTTGCTGAATTAACTATTTTGGGAGAAGTGTGAAATATATATTGATCATGGAAGGTTCATGTACATATTCAGACAAATAGAGTTTAACAAGCACCAACAAATATGGTGAGAGCAGATCGAAGACTATGAATACTAAATCTATTACCACCATGGGAAAACAGACAAGGTGGAGGATGCTCTATGTAGAAAGTACCCAACGATTATATCATTGATGAGAGTTTAAAAGAATCCAATATTTATAGATTTTATGAAGTTGTAAATGGGAATCATAAAGAAGGGAACATAATCAGAAAATTCAAAAATTATTGGTCAACCGTCTCTTTTTGAATGGAAAATAGATGCTCAAAAGGATGATTTGGGAATTCAGAATATTGTGGAAACAATGAGAATAGGGAAATACTCAAAGTTCAATGCTAATGAAGAAGTAATTGTGATATTTGGGAAAGACTATGTGTTCTATCAAATTTTGAGTTAAATAATGGACTTTTTGATGATTGACATCATTTGAATTTCGCCATTCACCGAGGAATCACTAAGATGTATCAATATCTCCTTGAGAATTATTGTTGGGATGATATGAAGAAGGATATCATTGAGTATTCATCAAAGTTCATGATATTTTAGAAAGTGAAGGTTGAGAGGCGTAAGTCTAATGGGATGATGAAACTATTACACATACCATCATGGAAATGGGAGAACATCACCCTAGACTTTCTCACTGGAAATCCAAAGACATCCAAAAGAAATAATGCAATTTTGTTGTTGTGGATATTCTTACAGGTACATCGCACTTCCATTAAATATTATAGGATTTATCATTGGATCAACTAGAATAGATATATATTAGAGAAGTTGTAAGGCTACATTGAGTACCACTATATATTGTATCCAATCATGATATTAGATTCACCTCTATGATATAGAAGATTCTTAAAAATGATCTGAATAATGATCTTAACATTAATATAGCTTATCATCCTAAAATTGATGGCCAATCCGAGCAGACTATCAAAACACTTGAGTACAAGTTGAGAGCATGATCAATAGGCTACAAATGAGGGAGATCTCAACATCTTTCATTGGTTGAGTTCTCGTACAATTATAGTTTCTAAATAAGAATCAAAATGACTCTTTTTGAAGCCATGTATGGGAAGTGGTGCATAACACAAGCTTTTTGAGATGATATTGGGTAGAAAAAACACTGAGAACCAGAAAAGGTCAAAAACTGCTGGAGAGGGTTAAGACCATCGAACCAAACATTAAAGCTGCTCAGAGTCGACATAAGAGCTATGATGATAATAATAAACAAGACATAGAGTTTAATGTTGGTGACTTGGTATTCCTCTGCATATCACCGTGAAGGAGTGTTTTATGATTTGGTAATAAGTGAATGCTTAGTCCAAGTTACATCTTCCATTTTGAGATCCTTGATTGCATGGCAGTATTGGCATATCGACTAGATTCCCACTAAACTTATCTCAAGATTATGATGTATTCCAGTTATCACAATTGAGGATGTACATACCTAAAAATCATATGTTATCATTCCAGAGGTAGTACCATTGGATAATGACTTCTCCTATAACGAAAATCTGATGAAGATCAGAGATCACAAATAAATATTTATATAAAATAAGAAAATTACCCTACTCAATGTGTTGTGGTGGAACCAAATGATTGAAGAGGCTATGTGGGAATTAGATGAAGTGATGAAGCAGTGTTACATGCATCTATTTTAGAGTGGGAAAAGAAAATTTCACAGGTGAAATTTCGTAAGGGGGAAGATTTTAATGACCCTAACTTTTATCAATTAAAATTTCTCTTTATATGATTAATTGTATTATTATGTAAAAATTTTATATAAAATATCAAATTCCCTAATTTTATGTTTTTGGATTTCAAAACACCATCATGAATTTTAATTATTGTAATATAGATGTTGAAGATTGATCACATGATTAGTATATATCTATGGCCTTAACAAATCCATTTTAACTAGAATAAGGAAGTGATGACCTCATCTTGTAGAATTTATCTATAAGAAGCCCATTTTTTTGAGCTCAAAATGGAGGTAGCATCACTAGGACTAACTCTTGACCAATCCAAATTTTAGCTTCAACATGTTAAGCTTCAACAGAACCGCCTATGGTAGAAGTGATAGTTGATAGAGATTACCACACGAGTGGTGTTATCCGAGCCACCATAAGATTCTATCACCATCACACCTCATAACTTAAGGTCTTATAAAGATGTTATAAGGGGTTATGTTACAAAAATACAACACTATTATTATGTGTTATTAATTTTTGTATAAAAAATATACATTCATTTAATTGTTGTTACATTGTAAATAGTTTTTAAAGTAGAAATAGTATTTTTAGTTAATATTCAATGAAGAAATATATTTTTGATAAATTAATGGATTTATAGAATTATATAATATTTTATCAAAATATTATTATTAGTATGTTATTTTATTAAATATAAATTATTGTATTATTTTTATGAATAAAATTTTCATTTTTTTAAGGATTGAAAACTATATTTGTCAAAATTAATGATTTTTTAATAAATGATATTTTTTAAAGTGAAAATTAATATATTTAAAAATTATTTAGATAAAATTAATATTATTTTTTGAATTAGGACATCAAAATTTCCCAACGGTGAATATTTCATAATTTTCTGAGATAGTCAAATTTTTGGGTAAAAATTAAATCCGTTTTAAATATATAATGTGTTTTATGAAATAATTATTACCCAATAATGATGTAGATAAAAACTCTAAAATGGATGTTCAGATGATATATTTATTAGTTTTAAAATTATGTGAATTTTTAATTTTTTGTGATTAATTTTACAGTGCCTTATTGGACCCTCCAAACTTATAAAACATTATTAGTTTTAAAATGATTTTCTTGATAGTGCGACTCACCTCCACATAAACAAGTCTAATTTTTTATTATTTTTTTCATTGTCCCTTATAAAATAATGTCTTCTACCCCACTTTGGATAAAACCATGGGTTGGTTTTTTTTGTTTTGATTAGTCTAATGTGTGGTGTCCAAAACCAAAATATTAATGAATTCCCTCTCTTTTCCTATATAAACCCACCCAAGCTCCGATTTATCTTCACTAAAAACCCCAATATATTGTCCCTAATCTTATCTTCTAACTCTAGCTTCCTCCCAAGGCTCCCAAAGCTCCCAATAATGCTCTCTCAATTCTCTTCCATGTCTTTGGTTCACACTTCCATGATATGTATTTTGTTCTTTCTCATTTTTGACCATATTTCATTATGTTGTTTAAGATTTTTTTTTCAATTAAAAATATTTGGTGAATGATTTAGCACAACCCCATACTGCTATCTTAATATTTTAATGGTAATATAACACTTTCTCTCTCAGTAATTCCTCCCATGTACACCCGTTACCATCCCAAAATTTAGTAAGGAATTTCTCTCTTCAAATTTATATTCAAGAAACTGTTCGGTGTTAAGAATATGAATTCAATTACATATGTTGGGAAATTTATATATATGAAACCCTTACTATAAATATCTTGTACGTATGATGGGACACCAATTTATCTCTCATAAATCATTTATATTAATTCTAATATCACCCCATTATGCTGCAAAAATTGCACTATGATTTTCCCAGCCAAAGTTATTGTGTAGTGAATACCAAGCCCATTTATCTATCATGGGTATTCACCATTATGAACATTTAATTATTTATTATAGAGTTTCATTAATTAATTCCAAATTCCTTTATCATGTAATAATAGATGATTTTTAATGAATCTGTGTTATAGGATATATGTGGCACACTCATGCATGAAATGAACTGATTAAGAAGTGTTCAACCTCAGAGTGATCCAATTAATTGGGTAGAGATTAGTATCATGACACGTAATGTGCAGTGAGGTGTCACTAATGCTAAATTATGATCAATGAGGGTTTACTCATGATCCCTGTTCAATGATCCCTAGATCGTGACAATATCATATTAAATATTGATGCCCCATTTCCATGTTATGATAACCATTCTATATCATTCCATTATGTTCATGTTTCTATTGTGTTCCCATGATATCCCTATTTCATAAAATATACTATATTATTCATGTTATTTCTTTTTTTCACTCTTAATGGGATTTGCAGGTCACTCTTTTCTTATGAAATTTCTCAACTTATCGAATGAAATGCTAAGTATGAAGGAATGTTGTGGTCGTGTAAATGAAATTTTTAATAAAGATATTCTATAATGTGTTTTAATTTGTTATGTAATATTCTTCATTTCCCAAGACACAAGACCAGTATATCCTTTGAGTTGACTTTAGATAGTGTTTTTCTAATAAATCTTGTTTCAGTGTGTAATAATGAGCAGGGTTGTTATAAAAATATAACCACATCAAACATCCGAATATAATTTTGGTAAAGAAGTAACTTTTTGTTGACCCCTTATCTTCTATTGATTTATATTTCCTTGTTGATTATGGAATTAATTTTCTTTGTTCCCCCTATCTTTAAAGTGTAATACTTTACCATTGTTATAATATTTATTTCCAATTAAATAATGAGATATGTGGCTTTTCTTCCCCATTAATGTCGAAAAAAATTATTTCCATAATGAATGTAGAATATATTTTAATTCAACAGTTATTATACATGGGAAAATACTTCATTACATTCTTCCACTTAAACATTTTTTTCATTGCCTTACTTTTATTAACTTGTATCACTTATTTTCCATTATAATTAAGAAATTATACCAATATATTGATATCACATGATAGAAAATATTTCTACGATGTGAATGTTTAGGACAATTGCTCCATTGAAATTATTTTGATAAACCCATTAATGAAATAAACATTCGTACTCAGAATATTATGGGCATTGATACAGTTTTCATTCCATCCACTAGGTGCCATTTCTAAAATATTTCATACTCTATATCTGTAACATCCCAGTTAAATAAAGAATATTACATTTTTATTATTAATAATATTTTTGAATAATATATTAATACTAATTTAAAGAAGATTCTATGTTTGATGGAGTACCCAATATGCAACAACAAGTTTCTTTTAAATCATAAGTTGCACAATAATAATATAATAATATTATTTTAAATGGTAGATAACATCTTACCGTTTGAATAGCGATAATGAACAGAACATACTAAAATATTATTATATATGTTTTTTAAATGTTTTTACATTATTAAATAAATGTTAAAGGATTAAAATGAAAATGAATCCAATTTTAAGAATAAATATTCTAATATTCTTTAAAATATAGATTAACCGCCTTTTAATGGAGAACCCTTTTTAAATCCACTTTTTGACAATTTTATATGTTATATGTGACAAAAATAAAATCCTTATTTATAATCAAGACATCAAAATTTACTTTTTGTAATTTTTTTTATTTTTCCGATAAAGTTCATTTATTTTAATGAATAGTGAAAATGTTGTTTTTTAATTTAAACCCAATATTTAGTCTAATTTATCTATATTGTCGGATTATCTTTTTAATTGTATTTAATTTGTAATTAAAATATTTTTTTTATCATTTAATCCAATGGTGGTCACTTGAATTAATTTCACTTTGAAATTTGACATAAACAAGTGTCAATATTTTAATAGATATCGTTTCTTAAAAACCCACTATTTGTTTTGACAGTGGGAATTGATTATAAAATTAATTAATAAAACGTATATGTTTTTAATTTGGTAAAATTGATTACATTTTTCAATTTGGAATATCATATATATCTTAGGAAATTTTTTGGTATTTTTCTGATAAATGTTTATTTTCAATGAATAGTGAAAAATACTGCATTTTAATTCAAAACTGCCTTTTCATCCAATTTATTTATATAGTTATATTGTTATTTTCATTGTTTATAATGTGTAATTTAATTAGGTTTTTATAATTTAATACAATTTGGTTCATTGGATTTAATTTCACTTTTAAATTGGATGTCAAAACAAATCAATCTTTGATAGATTTTACATGTTAAAACCCCGTCATTGGTTTTGACAACGAAAATTATTTTAAATTAATTACTTCAATTTCTGTGTTTGAAATTTTATAAAATGGATTCCATATTTGGAATCAGAATGTCTAAATTATGTAATTAATTCTCTTTTGTTTTTGGACATTATGAATAGTAACAACGGTAATTATCTTTAATTATCGTGTATAATTAGTAATCAGGTAGTTATGTGTAATAGAATAATATTATAAAAATATAAAATGCCCCCAACATGTGTCTTAATGCTATTGTTGGTGTTATTTCCGATCATGGGATTCCTTTTTCCGACCTTGGGACCCCATGGAATCACTTTAGTGTGATAGTGGCCTCTTATCATATATTTTTTAAAGAAAGGAAAATGTAACCAAAGAATGTATTACATAATTAAAACAATTTTTATATTGTTTACATAAATAAACACTTTGACTATAAACATTCATTGGAAATATATAATTTTTTCCTACATGAAGGTAAATTTTTTATAATTTTTAGACATTAAATAAATAAATTTTTTTATGACACCGTGATGATGCATTGATTAACTCATTAATGAAAGATTTATATAAAATTAGTGTATAAGGTAAAATATAAGACTTACACTTATCAAAAACCTATTGTATGGGTGGATTTCGAACCCTTATCACCTTATCATATAAATATATTATCATGGGACCTTTAATATCCAAAAATCATTTTATAATAATGTAACCTTTCAAGACTTTCCAAGAGTGCCCCTCCTCCCTCTTATAAAATACCCCCACCTCTACCCCTTACCCACACCTCTCAAGCCTTTTGCTCGGCCAAACACTGCTCATTTTATCTCTCTACATCCCTCTCTTCTTCTTATAAGCCACAACATAGGCAGAAAGCTCTTTAAGAAACCCTTTTGGTTCAAACCAAAGGGAGTTACTCGATTTAAAGGTAATGTCTTCTCTTATGTTCTTTTGTTTTATTATGATTCTCCAACCACTTAAACTCTATTTATTACTTTATTTTGTAACAACACAATTATCGTCAATATACTAAAAAAAATTTATTAGAAGGATTAGAGCTACATTTACACACACCTCTGTATAATGGTTAAATTAAATATTGTTTCCATATATGGCGAATTACTGCCTCACGAAATGATTATTGTTCTATCTTCTCCCAACACCTCTCATGGTGGCCATTATGATGTAACAAAATTTATTTATGATATATATTATATTTATTTTTTATATATACTTTTGTATTTTATAAATAAAACATACCTTTATGCTTTCCATGTTGTGAAAATGCGAAAATTTCATTTGAGGAAGTGTAGACTACAACCCCCTCAACTGATGTGACTCATTCATGCAATACATGGAGTGTATAAAGATATAAATTAATGGAATTATTTGACCTATATAACATATGTATTATACTGGAATTATAATATATATATATCATTTATTTTTAATTCTGTTAATGTGACAATGAAATGAAAGTAGCCTTCATGCGTACGTATGGCCTACCCTCTCCATGAACGGTGCATTTCATTTCTTTTTATCTCAAAATGTTATGGAATAGTATAAAAAGAATATATACTGGATATATATGATATTTAAATCATTAATACTATTTTTATATGATTTACTTATAACTACATGCACAATTCTTTTCAAACAAATTCATTTTGGACTCCTATACCAACCATCGACAAAAACATCTGATATGAAGTCACATAATTAACTATTTATTATAAAATTATAACAAGTGGTATGAATTGAATAATAAACTTTAAAGGATGTACTGTAGAAATTAAAATTTGAAAAAATTTATTATTCGGGATTATAATGAAATGAACAAGACAAGTCAGACATGATGTAAGGGATTGTACCTCTCTCTTTATTTTTATGTATTCTCTTTTATTTAATTTATTTTAAGCTCCATGTTCATATGTTGGAGGATGTTATTTTATATTCCTCATACTGTAATTTTTTTTTTCATATGATGAGAGACACTGTTTGATCTCATCCATCCATTATTGGAAGTTTTAAGTGGCGCTGTTAGGCTGCCGAATTTTCGTAAGGGATTTCTTATCTCACTTTTAATTCCATGAGATTTATATTGTTTGCCACTTATTTATTGCATGTGGTGTATTTTTTACTGACTTTTTATTTATATATTATCATTCGATTCATGGTATTCTGTGATTCATTTGGTTCTTATTATATTTTGGTCATACGACTTGATTGATTGCTATGAGGTAAGGAGTTTTTATCTCACTTTCTATTCCCATGAGATTCGAGCAATATTTGCCACTATTTTCCATTTGTGTGCTGTATGTACTACCCATGATTGTACTATTTCTTTAATATACCTTCATTTATGGGTATTTACATCATCAATTTATGATCCTTATTTCATATGTTCTATGTTTCGGAAGTTACCCAAATCAGTAAGGGAACATTTCACCCTCCCCTTTTTAAAAGACTTCTTTTTTATAGGACTTTTGATTTACATCTACTTATGTTGGGAGATGTTTGTATATATCTCTATTACTATAAATGATTTTTCCATGTGAAGAGATACCCATTTTATCTCTTGTGGTCTCATTTTATAAATTTTAAAATGACGTTGTTAGGATGTCGAATTTCCTTAAGGGAACTTCTTAACCCAATTTAAATTCTTTGGGTCAAACCTATACTTCTTGATTATGTTGTACTATTAATATGTGTGTATTACCACCAATTGTTTTACAATTAAAATCTTTTTATGCTAGGTGTATTTATATTTTACACACATAATCATGTAATTGATTTATCCTTGATCTAAGGATATCGTCATTGTAGGGGACACCGTCTCAATCTTCTTTCATTGAGGCATATTTTGTTTTATAAACAACTTTCATTTATACAGTGTATAAACCCATTTTACTTTTACATTTATTCAAAAATAATATTTTTATATGAAGAGTTTTTCTAAACAACAAAATGTAATGTTTTTGTCTTACATATGTGGCGATAACAACTTCTCCGCCACCATGACCTTTATTTGAGTTACGGCTTCCTCTACAATCCATAAAAATTTTTAAAATAAAAAATAAATACCATGTCTTGATTTATTCTTATTTTGTTATTGAAAATGGTTTTGATAATGTGTTGATTATATAAATGTGTTTTTGATATCTTGTTATTGAAATGTGGAAATGTTATGTTTCCTTTATACATGTTTTATGTGATACTATTATGTTATAGTTCTTGGGCATTGTTTATGAAGTCAGGTTGTTCCATGAAAAACAAAGATATCACAAGGTTTAATCCCTATGTAATAATGTTATGAATTCCTCATGTTTACTTTACGTCTTATGATTTCTATGAGTTATTCATAAAACATATGATTTCATGAGGTATATTAAAGTGCATATGTTTTACGATTAATTTGTGATTTCATTGATTCTTATGTATACCCGAACTAATGTTTTCTTTCCGTATTTTTATATCCTATACTGAGCTTTTTATGCTCATCCCAGGTTTTTGAAATGTCTTCCACAGGACTAAATGGTCAATAGGGTCAAGGATGGGATTAAGGAAAGGCATGCTATCTAAAACATTGAACTAGACATGTTTCTTTTTAATAGGTTTTATTTTATGAAAAAAATGGAAACTGAGTAGAAGTATCTACTTTTTAATCTTGTGAGACGTAATAGTTATGTGTTAATTATCAAAAACTCTAAACATGAAAAGATCATTAATGTGAATTATTCATTTAATTCATTATTATGTAATGTTTTAATGCCGGATCCTTACAGTTTGACTAAGATTTCTGTTTAGATAACTCTAAAGGTTAGGGTATTCTTTAGGCATAAGTGACATTACAATAATGGTTAGGATTTCTGAAAGGGTCATAGTTTTAGATATAGTTAATTAGTTTAAGATAACATGAATAATTATATCATAGTTTTATATTAAGATTCAAATGATATACTCACATTGACCTTTTGGGTTTTAGTAAATGGAAGGATCTTTCAGACACCAATGTAACCGTGGATGTGAAGAAAACTATGTAGGTTTTCTGAAAGAACAAGTGAATGATATGGGAGATGCAATAAGAACTCTGGTGGTTTTTCTCAACCAAATATCACTAGTCATGATTAACCACATGAACCTTGGTGAGTTCCCTAATGCATCATGTAAGAGATAACCAACTCGATGAGGATGTTCAGCTAATAATTATAAAGGTAACCATTATGGTTAATATGATCCTTACGTTGGAGGTAATTATGGGTTACTATATGTTATGATGGAAAATGAAAGGCATGAGATAAGCTTGTAGTTAAATTATGTTATGGTTATTTTTTATGATTTTATCTCTTTTTGGGAATGTTTTAAGTATTATATAGTTTTGGAAAAAGGCAACACACATACCATGTGACAACCCGTCACGTCGGACAAAGCTATGGGAATCGAACCCAAAACCAATGTGCGATTAATATTTATCCCCTACCACTAGACTGTGTGAAGTCCCTGGTTAGTATGAAAAATTATTTTTAATTATATGTTTTAATGAATCATGAATAAGTTGATTTTGGGTTATCTAGGAAATTATTGACCTATCATGGAAGACTATGTGATTAAATATGAGACTTTAAGAGAAACTATTGTTATTTGGAGATAAATGTAAATATTTTCCTTGGAAGACTATGTGATTAAATCCTTCAATGATTTGTGTTTAAATATTAGTTTGGTTTAATTTGAATAATTTTATGTACATTTGATTATCGAATGCTCTTTTTTGAACTTTGGGTTTTTGGGACAAATTTTGGAGATTAAAAATAGATTTTCTTTTTATAAAGGATTATCCTTTTTGGGTATTATCTGATCTCGTACTAATAATTTTTGGTTTTGGTTTTGGTCCAAAGACATGGGAAACATATAGTTCTCTTTTGTGGATTAGGTGATTCTATGGAGGTTGTTTATAGCGCTCTTAATGTGAATAAGTCATCCTGAATACTCATCGTTTGGAGAAAATATGACTTTGTGTAAGAAATATAGTTAGATATGAAAGTCTACATGACAAGTAAGTATGTTTCCTTAGGATTTATTTAAGATCATAAATAATTTCTTCGATGAAAAGAAACATAAAAAAAATGTTGTCTGTTAACTTTTCTTACTGGGGAATCAAATACTGTTTAACCCATCACAAGTTTGTGATTTCCTAGTGGTTAACTTTCTTCTAAACATTTTTTCTATCACTCTCCATCCAAAAATGACCCTTTGTTCTCTCTTATATGTCCATGTTTTCCTACATGTAATCCTAGTATGGGTCAACTCATGTGACCATTGTACTTCTCATTTTTCTTTTAAAGTGACAGTTTAATTGATTATTTTCCGATGTGGGGCTTTCAATTAAGTATCCAAACCCAATTTTAAAATTGTGAGGACACAATTCCCAAATGGGGGGAAGGATGTAACATCTCAGGTAAATAAATAATAAGAAATTTTTTTATTTATTTATTTTGTGAGTAAAGTATTAATATTACTTTAAAGGGGAAGCTATGTTCGATTCTGTACCCAATACGCAACGAGTTTCTTTGATATCTTACTTTGCACACTAATAATATAATAAAATTATTTTAAATGGTAGAAAACGTTTAGCTGTTTGAATAGCGGTAATTAACAGAACTAACTAAAATATGATTATATATGTTTGCTAAATGTTTTTACATTATTCAATAAATTTTAGATGCATAAAATGCAAATGAATCCGATTTTAAGAATAAATATTCTGATATTCATTAAAAGGCGGATTAACCACCTTTTGATGGCGAACCCTTTTTAAATACAATTGTTGACAATTTTATATGTTATATTTGAAAAAATAAAATCTTTCTTTATAATCAAGACATCAAAATTTACTTTGTGTAAATTTTTTATTTTTCCGATAAAGTTCATTTTTAATGAATAGTGAAAATGCTGTATTTTAATTCAAAACCTCCTTTTAGTCTAATTTATTTATATGGTCATATTATCATTTTAATTGGTTTTAAATATTAATTAAAATATATTTTTATCATTTAATCCAATGGTTGTCATTTTAATTAATTTCACTTTTAAATAGGACATAAACAAGTGTCCATCATTTAATAGATATTGTGTTTTAAAAACGGGCTATTTGTTTTGACAGCAGAAATTGATTATAAAATTAATTAATGAATCTTATTTGTTTTAAATTTCAGTAAAATTTATATTATTTTTGAATTTGTAATATCAAAAATATATTATGGTGAATTTGTTGTATTTTTCTGGGAAATGATCATTTTCAATGAATAGTGAAAAATGCTGCATTTTAATTCAAAAATTCTTTTTCATACAATTTATTTATATAGTTAGATTGACATTTTAATGGGTTTTATGGTGTAATTTAATTATGTTTTTACCATTTAATACAGTTTTTGTAGTTGGATTTAATTTCCCTCTTAAATTGGATGTAAAAACAAATCTATCATTTGATAGATTTTACTTCTTAAAAACTCGTCTTTGGTTTTGACAAAGGGAGTTATTTTGAATTAATTATTGCAATGTCTTTTATTGGAATTTGATAAAATGGAATCCATATTTGGAATCAGAAGGTCCAAATTATGTAATTAAAAAACTTTTGTTTTCAGAAATTATGAATAGTTACGACGGTAATTAATTTTAATTATCGTGTTTAATTAGTAATCGGGTAGTTAAAAGTAATAAAATAATATCATAAAAATAAAAATAACCCCAACATGTGTTCTAATAAAATATTTGGTGTCTTTTCTGACCATGTTATGCCTTGTTCTTACCTTGGGACCCCATGGAATCAGATTAGCGTGATAGTGACCTTGTATCATATTTTTTTAATGAAAGGAAAATGTAACAAAAGTATTTACCACCTATGTAAAACAATTTAAATTTTGATTACATATATGATATCATTAAATATAAATAGTACTTGTAAATCTAAATATACTTCCTACATGATTTTAATTTTTTATAATATTTAGACATTAAATAAATAAATTTATTTATGACACTATGATGATGCAGTGATTACCGCATTAATGAATGATTTAAATAAAATGAGAAGATAAGGTAAAATCTAAGAATTAAACTTGTAAAAAACCTATTGGATGGGTGTATTTTGATCCCTTATCACCTTTTCTTAGGAATATAAAATTTTGGGAACTTTAATATCCTTAAATCATTTTATAATAAAGTTACATTCCAAGACTTTCCAAGAGTGACCGACCTCCCTCTTATAAAAGGCCCCCACCTTTACCCCCTTACCCACACCTCTAAATCCTTTGTCTCATCCAAAATCTCCTCATTTTATCTCTCCACATCCATCTCTTCATCTTAGAAGCCTTACCTTAGGCAGAAATATCTTCAAGAAACTCTTTTTGGTTCAAACTAAAGGGAGTTACCCGATTTAAAGGTAATGACTTCTCTTATGTTCTTTTGTTTTATTTTGATTCTCCAACCCCTTAAACTCTTTTTATTAGTTTCATTTGTAACAACACCAGTATTTTCAATATACTAGGATGTTGTTATGGGATTTTTTAGATATACATTTACACACACCTCCGTCTAATGGTTAAAGAACATCTCGTTTCCGTGGATGGAAAATTACTGTCTCACGAAACGATGATTATTCTATCTTCTCCTAACACCTCTCATGGTGGCCATTATATTTGAAAAATATTTTTTTATGAGATATATTATATTTATTTTCTCTATATGATTCTGTATTTTATATTTAAAACATACCTTTATTCTTTTCAATTTGTGCAAATGCGATAATTTCATTTCAGGAAGTGTGGACTACCGCCCCCTCAAGTGATGTTACTCATTCATGAAATACATGGAATGTATAAATATTGAAATTAATGAACATATGTGTCTTATATAACATATGTATTATACATTAATTATAATATATATATATATATATATCATTTAGTTTTAATTCCATTAATGTGACAAAGAAATGAAAGTAGCGTTCATGCGTACGTATGACCTACCGTCTCCTTGAACGGTGCATTTCATTTCGTTTTATCTCTAAATGTTATGTAATAGTATAAAATTAATATATACTAGATATATATAATATTTAAATCATTAATACTATTCTAGCTATGATGTACTTATAACTACATGGACAATTATTTTCAAAAAAGTTCATTTTGGACTCATGTACCAAACATCAACAAAAACTTATTATTTTAAATCACATAATTAAATAATTATAATATCATTATAATATGTGATATGAATTGAATAATAAACATTAAAGGAGTTCCATGAGAAATTATTAATTTAAAAAAGTTTATTTTTTAGGAATATAAAGAAACAAACAAGACAAGTCGGACTTGAGGTAAGGGATCAAACCTCTCTATTTATTTTCATGTATTCTCCGTTATGTAATTTATTTTAAGCTCTATATTCTTATTTTGGAGGATGTTCTTTTATATTCCTCTTACTGTGAATTTTATCTTCATATGATGAGAGATCATATTTGATCTCATCAATCCATTTTTTGAAGTATTAAGTGGCGCCGTTAGGATGCCGATTTTTCTTAAGGGAATTATTATCTCACTTTAAATTCCTTGAGATTTCTATTGTTCTCCAATTATTTATTTCATGTGGTGTATTTTGTACTTCTTTTTAATATATATATTATCATTACATTCAATGTATTCTGTTATTTATTTGGTTCTTATTATCTTTTGGTCATACGACTCGATTGATTACCACGAGGTAAGAATTTTTTATCTCACTTTCTATTCAAGATAGATTCAAGATATATTTGCCACTATTTCATTTTGTGTGGTGTTTTTACTGCGCATTATTTTACTCTCTGTGTAATATTACTTCATTTATGGGTATTTACATCTTCAATGTATGATCATTCTTTCATATGGTGTACTTTTCGATAGTTACCCATATCAGTAAGGGAACCTTTCACCCTCCTCTTTTGAAAAGACATGTTCTTGTTAGGTATTTTGATTTAGATCTTCTTATGTTGGGAGATGTTCTTATATATCCTTATTACTGTAAATGATTTGTCCAAGTGATGAGATACCCATTTCATCTCTCATCATCTCATTCTCTGAATTTTAAAATGATGTCGTTAGGCTGCCAAATTTCTTTAAGGGGGCTTCTAAACCCAATTTCAATTCTTTGGGTCAAACCTCTACATATTTATTATGGCGTACCATGAATATGCGTGGATGACCTCCTATTTGTTTTACACATAATATCCTCTTATGTTAGGTGTATTTATATTTTCCCCACATAATCTTGTAATTTATTTATCCTTGATCTAAGGATTCCTTCTTTATAAGGGACTTCGTCTAAATCTCCATTCATTGAGGCATATTTTGTTTTATACAAAAATTTATTTTATACTGTGTATAAACACCTTTGAATTTTACTTTTATTCAAAATTAATCATTTTATATGAAGTGTTTTACTAAACGAGAAAAGGTAATGTTTTTGTGTTACGTATCTGGCGACAAAGACTTCTCTTCTGCCGTGACCATTATTTGAGTGTCGGCTTTCTCTACAAGCCATAACATTTTTTTAAATAAAAAATTACCATGTTTTTATTTTCTTTTATTTTGGTATTGAAAATGGTTTTGATAATGTTTTTAATATATCAATGTGTTTTTGATATCTTGTGATTGAAACGTGGAAATGTTATGTTTCCTTTATACATATTTTATGTGATACAATTATGTTATGGTTCTTATGAATTATTTATGAAGATGGGTGGTTCCATGATAAAATAAGGGCAGGTGAGCCTGCGATATCTATCCAATGCATTGGGTAACTCGAAGGAGTTAAACGCTAAAGTTTGTCCGAAGTAATTTCGGGAATATACTGTGGTGGGTATTCCAAATGTAACCATGAGGGTTACTCCATACATAAGAATGTTATGAATGACAAAAGTTAACTTTACGTCTTATGATTTCTATGAGTTATTCATAAAACTTATGATTTCATGAGGTATGTTAATGTTGTTATGTTTTAACAATAAAGTATGATTTCATTGATTCTTATGTATACATGGACTAATGTTTTCTTTCCGTATTTTTATATCACTTAATGAGATTTTTAGGCTCATCCCATGTTTTTGAAATGCTTTCCACCGGACATAAAGGTAAATAGGGTCATTGATGGGATCAATGAAAGAAATTATATCTAAAACATATGACTAGACATGTTTATTTTTAAGAGATTTTAATTTATGAAATAAAATAGAAACTGACTAGAAGTGTCTACTTTGTAATATTGTGAGACGTAATAGTTATGTCTTAATTATCTAAAACTCTAAACCTGAAAATATTATCAATGTGAAATATTCATTTAATTAATTATTATGTAATGTTTTAAGGTCGGGTCCTTACAATATCAGACCCTAAAATTATGAAATATATTTTAAAATCCCGAAACGTATGAAACACATAAAATGATAGAAAATTTAATACATAAATAATATTATAATAGTTAAAAAATTATTTTGGAATATCATTATTTTCCAACACTTTTATATTTTTTTGAAATGAAAATTTGTGTTATCTTATGTATATCTAATGAGAGTTTCAACTAGGTGAGAAGTAAGTCCCATTTTCATGTATTAGTTGATTATTGATTCAAGAGAAATGCACCCATATCATATATATTACCATTACATAGATCATTTGTAAATCTAATTTCACTTGTTGTATATATATGGATGTATTTATAATGAAAACCCACATAATATCTTCCATAAAAAAAATTTAATGTTATTCTTTACATTTAATCAAATTCTATCTTTGTTTTTTGTTCCAAAATCGATTTTTTACTAAATCTAGTTATCATGGATTGTAATAAAAATTATATGGTAGTAATTATATCTCCCAAAACCCTAGTGGAATAGTGTTGATGTAATCATCATTATATTTCCATAATATAAAAGGAATCACATCATGAAAGAATGTATAGTTTGTTAATATTTTTAAAGTAGAAAAATATTTGAAATTAAAATTACATTATATGTTTATTTATTGAAAATATAATTTTATTCAATAATTCAATTATTTAAATTATTTTATCCCTAAATATCAATCAAATAATACATCCTCATATACTATGGGAATTAATACATTAAAAATTGATGATCTCAAACACCAACTAAAGGTACCAATACAATATATTCTATGAATAAATGTGGAATAATAAATATTTAAAGTTAATTAAATAAATCACATTCCATTTATGCAATAACGTGATAATAATATGGAAGGAATATATTATTATCAAAAAATTATATATAAATTATTAGATGAGAATGAAACATAACCTTGGATATTATAAAAAGTCAAACAATCACGTTTAATATCAGTAAATAAAACCATATCATTGGAATGACTAATTCTAGACATCTTAAACGTATTATTGAATCCTTTAAAAAAATTAAAGCCCTCTATCAAGACATCTATATAAATGGTTAAGGCCTTGACAAAAATCTAAATATATATTACTTCATCAGACCTACTGATGCATAGAAGGGATATAGTTGGCCATTTTCATCTCGTAATATGTTAATGCATTCTTAATATGAATGGGTTGAAAAATAAAAGAGATTGTCATTTTTTTAACAAACATACATAGTAAATGTTTATAAATACCCAATAAATATACATAATCATAATCCATCGAGAGTAAAACATTGAATAGTGACAATATTTTACATCCTGAGTCAAAATGATCATAAAAAATATACAAAAATAAAAAGTATCTTCACTCTACAATAGATCCTCATTGGATCATATTTAAACTAATTTTTTTATATACTTCATGTCTGTAAATACATGTAAAAGATCCTTACTATCATTTTTGGGAAAAATGATGAACATATTGTGAAGATAAATCCTTAATAACAAATGTCCACAAAAAAATTTTGAAAATAGTTTTTGTTTAACATAATATTTTATAAAATATAAAATCAAAAAAAATATTTATTGGTCATGATGGTGTAAAATTACGTTCATGTAACACATGTTAAAATAAATAGGCCGTTCTGATTTTCAGTAAATTCTTAATGAGAATTATTTTTAAAATGAAATGAAAATTACATTAATTTTTTATAAATCTAAAATTAGGTAAAAAATAATTTTATAAATCATTTTTAAATAGTTATAATTTTTTTAAATAGTTCCATATAAAAATGGTTTTAGAATAATTACGATTTTCGATCAATGAGATAAAAAATACACTATATTGGTAAGAACATTTTCTAAATAATTTTAAGTACCAAGGTTAATTGAAATGGTAATATAATATTAGAGAGATAACTAATAAGTAGAATATTTTTAAATATATTATTATTCAAATATAAATATTAAATAACATCCCCAATGTATACATTAATAAAAAAACATGAATAATGATGATATTGTTAAATGAAACCTAACCACTTTGGTAACATTAATATCATTATCACCAAGAATGTAATAAAATTAACTAAAACATTAATAAACATAAAGAAAAATTAATTCATCAATTAATATAAAAATGGTTGTATATACTGTACACATAAGAAATAATCGTTGAATATGATGCATGTCTCCTAAAAGTAAATGTGAAATGAGAAACACATACCTCATGTTTGATTAATCGCATATGTTTTTTATCATCATGAATAATAAATATATGTTTATTAATTATATAATAAGATAAATTTTCAAGATTATTATTCCTTTTATTTCCATAATTATTATGCTAGATAAGACTATAAAATCAAGGATGTTTTTTTTGTTATACGTTTCGATGATATTTGGATTATGTGTCAAATTGACATCGGATGTTATAAAATGGTCAATGATACCATTATTCAGTCATATATATAATAATAATCATGAAATAATAATCATATATATGCATTATTTATATTTTCACAACTAATTATTAATGATTATTACGCAAAATGAACTACGTTTCAATCATGAAGATAGAAGGTTGTAGACACACAAGAATTTTATTTCCATTCTTCAAATACCATTATAGAAATAAGGATCATTATATTATATATTTCTCAAAATATAATAAAATATTATAAGGAATATTATATCACAAAATATTGTAAGTTTTATCATATATGATTATTTGTTATAAAAATAGATTCACATCTTTACCAGAAGGTGATAGTCCGTACATACACAATGGACATTGCCATTTTTTGTATTAGAAATAAAATGATATATCTTCATTTTCAAATTATAATTATGTAATTATTATCATAAAAATGTAAATCATATAACATATATTACCTAAAATTATCCTTATAACCTTCCACATAATGCATCAGTGAATACTGAATCAAATCTCTTTCTATGGTGGTAGTTGACCGTACACATGAGCGATGTCATTGTATCCCATACAAAATGAAAATTAAAAATAGATATGTATTATATAATGAATAATTTGGATTTTTTTTAAATAAATATAATATATACACATACTTTTTATTCCTCATAATTCCTATCCTTCAAAGGTGCATTGGAAAAACAAACTACATCGATTCACGAGGTAGTGGTCTGTTGTACACACAAATAATAATTTCGTAACGCATATGATGAATGTTGGGATGGTTATAGTTCATTCCATAAAAAAATATTTATAGGTGTTATTATGGATATTTATATAATAATAAATGAATTAAATTTCATGAAGAATAAATAATACATAAGAAATGAATAGATAATAATTTTACATCTTCTTAGACAACATCTTTAGGATTGTACATATTGTATTCATATAATGGAATTAAAATGGAAACAAATAATCTAGAATTATTTAATGGATGTTATCAAATTTTATTGATATTTAATGGTGGAAAAAATATTTTACGTTTAAAATAATATATGTTTGGGGTGGCATTCGGTAGAAGATGTATGTGTCACACTTGTAATTTTTCAAAAGAAAAAGGTGTAACCACATCTCTCAAATGAAAAATTTCCCATAATTGAATACAACAAATCTCTACATATGATATGATAAAAATAATCCCATAATATTGTTTTTATATAAGTTTATAGGTCATTTAATCATATATTTTTTAATTTATCTCGTTTATAATCCAATTTTTACCATACCAATAGTAATTAATATTTGAATTTTTAAAAATTAATTTTAGTGAGAAAATAAGATGAAAAAACAAGGTAATGTAAATAATAATTATAAATATTTAATCATTTTGTTCACATTTTTTTTAGATCTGTTGATTTTTAATTTAGAATTATTCCCACACACAGGATAAGAAAGGGTGTATTCATAGTTAAAATGTACAAAATATAAAATGTTTTTATATCAAAATTAAATATTCAAATGATTAAATTCAACAAAATTAGATTAATGAGTATATAATTGAACTAATTTTACATTAAAACTATTTTAGAATATTATTTAAATATATATATAATTTATATGAAAATTTATTTTCCAACTAAAATTATGTATTTTTCAATATTTATCAAAAAATTAAAAAATTTAACAAAATTACAAAAATCCACCATAATTAATTTGTGATATTATGATATTTATAATTAAGTGTAGTTTATGAAACAAAATTCAATAATTTGTAAAAAATTAATTAAAATGTTTGTGCACAATGAGGGACTAAACCCCCATTTAGAAAAATATAGTTTCTTAGAAAACAATTATTTTCTTTAAAATGGTTCTTATTTTATAATTAATGAATAGATATCCATTATATTTACTATATAAACGTGTAATATGAATATTGTTCATAATTTACAAATTATTATTCATACCTTCCATCTTAATGTCTATGTAATAAAGTTTATTTTTTAATAATAATATTTTAATAGATTTCAAAGCTTTATTCAAACCTGATGTTGTGTGCATTGAAATATAACAATGAAATTTAATTATCATAAAAATAAATTTATCATAATGAATAAGATTTTATATTCACTTATATTTTGGTGTTTTATTTCATACATTTTATTGACTATTATGTTCATATAATTAAATCCTAAATTGTGAAAATATATTGTTAGATGTTGTAAAAATAAAATGAAAAATGATTACATTGGATAAGGGGGTTGATATATGTTCAAAAAATTCCTTTTTTCACCATATGGAACCATTAGTTACACTATATGTAAATATTTTTCCTTTTAGTAATTTTTTTGACATAGTTATGGTTAAAATATGTTAACAAAGATGTTAATAGGAAATATATTGTTTAAAATGAAAAAAACCTAAAAAACGTTTATTGGATGAATGTATTTTAACAATAACATAACATATATATTAATTTTTACCACATTTTTTCAATATGAAATAATTTTTTATTTTTTATTTTTAAATCATTTATGTAATTCGAAGAGTGTTCCTTATATCCCAATATATAATTATGCCATATTTCCTCTATAGTTCAAACCACTATCAAGATATTTACATGGGAAACCCATACCCATTCCTATTTTAATCATCCTAATCAATAGTTTATAGGTTCTATTATCTTAACAATACCAACTCTATCATCTTTAGGATGAAATCCAATAGAGGTGCCTAAAATTAGAGGTAACCATTTTTACAGAGCTCTTGCATTATACTTCATAATTTACCTCATTGAATTATATACTAAAAATTAAAATAATATTCAATAAATATTTTAAAAAATCAATCATTTTATAATGTTGAAAAAATTATAATCATCAACCATTACATCTTACAAGGACTAAAATCGTAGTTTTTTCTTACATATGGACATCCTTTTACAAGAATAGATTTGATTAATTTTTTAATCACCACCGTACAAGGATGGTTTTTATTATAGATTTAATAAATATATATTATAATTAATAAATTAATATTATTATTTAAATATAGGTAATAAATTACCTCCTTACCCTTCCACATATTAATAAATGACAAATTTTCTGAAGTGTACCTATGTTATTCCTCCACCATGAAGTGATGAGATTCATTTTTCATGAACAAATCTCATATGAGATTATAAGGTTTTACATAATTTTTCAAAATAATAATTATATTTTTAATGTTCATATAATATAATAATGAACTATATGACAATGATATTCATACCAATTTCATTTTTGTATTTTTAATTTTATATCCTCAAACCTCTCGACATAGAATTAATAGATTAGGTCATTAATTATGTATATAAAATAATTGAAATATTTTTTTATTGATAAAACATAAAAAAATATCATATATTCTTATAACATTAAATAACTAAAAATATATTATTATAAAAGAGTTTTTTATACGAATGTAATGTAAAGACATGATATTAGATAGTTGTTAACAGAATTTCCATTCACTGGGTTACTCTCCTACATCATTAACTATTATATTCTATGATTTCATGTGATGTAAAATATTATTTTATTGTTTTTTAATTTCAATTTTTTGGTTTAATTTTTTTTGCATATAGTAACATTGTTGATTGATTCTAGCATAAGGATTATTTGACTCAATATTGTTTCTATGAGACATGCCTTATTTTAAGAACTAACACCCTATTAAAATGTTCATATGATTACTATTGAGATTTTATATCTTGAATTAATATATGACCAATACAATTAATATTACATTTATGTTGTGAACATCATGATATACTGTATAAAATGATATACACACTCCATAGGTTTTCATTGAATTTATTATATTTCATGGAAACATAATTCATGTTTATAAAAATGATTTATTTCAAATAATTTACTTGATTCCTCATGAATTTAATTTAAAAAAACTAGTCATTTATTTTTTATGTATCATCAAATAATATTATCTTCCATAGTTCAATGTATTTTTTATTCAAGCATTAACCACGTTTTAAGGGTTTCTCATCTGAAATTTCCCTCATTAAGACATGTATTGATTGATACACTTATAATAATTTATAGGGTATAAAAAATATCTATTGACATATAATAAAATGAATATTTTTATTTTCATGGTATCTTATTGTCCTTATTATGTTCATGAATTCACAATGATTTTGGTTTATGAGGATGTAAATGTTGTTTCTTTAGAAAACTCAATTTAATGGTTTAAAGCTCGATTATTCAAATTATTACTCATTTTTTTTACCAAATTTCAATATTTATCTTTTATAAACATATATTATTTCTTATTTTTATTTTTATAGGAACATATAACTATTATAAATTTTTGTATGATAATTTTTATATTATAATTTCATGTGTCTCGTTTTACCCTCGTTGAAAAAGTTGGAAATGAATTATTATTGTTAAAATTTATGTCTTGAGAATAATTTAACAAAATCATGGGAATCATATGATTTGAAACATATTTTAAAAGTTCACACGTTTATATTCAATGAAATTACATTTCTCAATATTTTTTAAAATTTTTAATTTTTAAATGTAACGAATGAATATAGTATCTCCCATATTTTCCATGAATCATTTCAATGTAACTTTAATGGTTTTTAATATACTACAATATAATTTTTGATTCCTATGATTCACACATTATATGATTTTATGATATAATTCACATTCATTTTGATGAATGGCATAAATTATGTTTTAAATATATTGTCATTAATCACATTTCTTATTAACTGTTAAATAGATATATTGTATTTTTTAAGAAAAGAAAGGTTCAATGTGTTTTTTAGTTATATGGTAACATGAAATTAATGATGAATAATGGATTGGGTAATTACCCAAAAAACATAATGGAAACTATTTAATATGTGATAGGTGTGTTTTTAATTTCCCTCAAATCCACAAGGAAATTATATGGAGTAAACTCGATTGAAGCTACTCGATAGAGACTACAAATATATGTTACACTTATATGTTTATTGATATAACTAATTATATATTATCCTAATAAGAAAAATAATTTTTATTGTTATAGATTACTCTTATGATACATATGAATTATATAATTATGATATTCCATGATGAATGTTTGATGTTCCGTGACATATGAATTTTATTTCAATGATGTATATGAGCTTTAAAGGATATATTTATCTATTATTATTTTAACATAACTCATGATTATCGGCTTATATGAATCTTATCTTATAATTAATATACAATTTATGAATACATATTTATTATCTTGTATTTTATTGGTATAAATTATATTATATAACCCTCATTCACATGGATTATGATTCAATGCATTTAAACTCATATTATGATCACTTATGAAATCCATTTTTTAATACATAATTTTATATTTACTATGTGATTGAGCTCGAACATCAATAATTTTCAATTTTATCAATTAAAAAAAATTACTTTTTAATTCAATATTTCATGAAATATAAAATTAAAGTTAATTATAGAAAAAAAATATCTCAATGCTTATTTATATGAAATAAATAGTTAAATTATTTATAATAATATTATGTAATTTATAAATAAAAAATAAATAGTTATAATTAAATGATATATAATGTTTTATTTGAATTGTAAATTTCTAAAATTTTCCATTTTAATTTAAAAATATAAATAAAATTTTGGAAAATGGAATATCAATATTAACTTTGGGGTTAAATTTTATGACGATTCACATAATATTATATTTTTGGTGAATAATAAAATATAACAGTTTGTAAAAAGATTATTTTAATTTTAATATGTTAGATAATTTTAAATTAAAAATATTTTTTTAAAATATTTTCAAGGAAATGAAGTATTTTTTGTTATATTTAATTTTATTAATTAATTTTTTAATATATTTTTAGTGGATTTTAATATATGTTTACTTCTGGTTTTACAAATTGTTTGTTCTAAAAACTATTTTAAAGGGATAATTTTTCTCCATTTTAATAAATTAAGATAATACCTAACAAAATACATTTTAAATGAAATTTATATATTATATATTTTTAGATATTAATTTTTATTTATATAATTATTATTAATATTAATCTAATAAATAATAAATTAAAATTTTCATGAAAAATACACTTATTGAAAACCTGCATTTTTATCAAGTCTTCATGTTTAATTTTTTATTTAATCTTCCCAATTATGTTAATTGAATTCAGAAAAAATGATTAAATATTTTGAATCATAATAATAAAAAATATCTTATAAGAGAAATGTAATTTTTTAACATAATGATTAGTAAAAATAGTAAAAATTAATTACCAATGTTTGTGTAAATATGTGTTTACTAGGGGTTAAACTAATAAGAAAAGGGACAAATGGCCTATATATTTTCCTAAAATATATTTTATGTATATATCTTAACCTTATAATGAATAAGTATTAATAATGGTCCATTTTTTATCCTTGTGTCACGTAAAAAAGGAGGACACACAACTGCTTCAAAATGTTAAATCTTTTCCACACACATCACTTATAAAAGGATACCCCATCTCTTATTTCCATTTCAAACCATAAAATAAATTTAAATTGGATAATGAAAACAATATAACTTCTTAAATTCCATCCTAAGGAAATATATCCCATATTATTGTCCTAAATACATCATAATAAGGATTTTGGTGCTTTTAAATGGAGGTTGTCTGTAGAAGAGTAATCATTCCTAAATGATCGTCTTTATTGAGTTTTCATTTCCACCTCATGAAAATCAACATTAAATATTATTATATAAAATTAATAGAAAAAATATTCTATTATATTATTATTTTAGTGGTATAAATTAAATCTATCTCCACATCCACATAATTTAATATCAAATCATTTTTGTGTGTACGGAAGAATACTACATCGTGAAAGGATGTAATTTTTTATCCATCATCAACCATCGTGGAATGTTATAATTATGTATTTATATAATACATATGATTTTTTTAAAGGTTATACATTTCTACTAATATTTTCTCATAAAAATTCTTAAATTACATTTTGTGTTAGATTCGATGACATCACTGGAGTTTACAGTGGGAAACAACCTCGAAAAGAAATCTAATTTATTTTATCACTAACACATTTCATAGAAGTTAAAAATTTTATTTTTAGATTATATTATATAAAATGAAATAATAAAAATATTCATGGAAATATTATCATTTATAAATGCTAATATATCATTTTCATTCTTACACTGAAAAAAGATAATGGTGTTCATCTGTACGTGTGGCAAACCGCCTCTATGAATCTATGTGACTCTTTTCCAACACAATATATATATATATATATATAATAAAATCAAATGAAATAATATTTTATTTATTATTATATGATAATTTGATAATGATAAAACAATTCATAAGTTCTTTCTATAATAATCATTGAAAAATTTAAAAGTTAGTTATATGTGGGTATGACCCACAATCACCGTGATCATAAAAAAAATATGTTTTTATACCCATCATTCATGATTGATTTTAAATGTAAATATTTTTAATAAATTTTAAAATTATTTAATGAATAATATTTTTAATCTATTTAAATAATAATCTATTTGACATATAATAAACCAACCATATTGATTTTGGACATATAATCAAAATATCATCAATACATAGAATATTAATATAAGGAAATATGTTATTTTATATTACATGGTAACAAACGAATTAAAATTAATAATTAAAAAAGATAAAATATCATTAGAAAATAGATAGTATATGTAATTTAATTATTTATGATGATAATGAACGAGCCTACGAGTCAAACTTGACATTAGGGACTTCATCTCAATCCCATTATGTTGAGCCATGTGTTTTATGAAATGCCCCTATGATATTTTATAAGGAGTATATAAAACCCATTTATATTTTTATCATGAATTTATAATATTATCATTAATTGAAATGTTTTATTTAATGATATTATTTTAAGGGGCTTATGATTAATAGGATTCCAATGTAGTTAGGGATATTATCTCAAATTCATTTTCTGAGGGATATTTGGATGTTATACAGATATATTTTTATGAGGTGTATATAACACCTAATCAGTATGTTATTTGCTAAATTTATCTATTATCCTAGTGTTTATAATTTTGTATAATGTCGGTATTTCATGGGTATTACGATTAAAATGTTTCCAATGTTGTTATAGAATTTTCATTAAAATGTAATATTATTTTAATAGTTTATTTCATACACTTTTTTTCTTCATTTTATATGTTTTTAAAATTATTTAAATAATTTAATTATAGATAAATGATAGTTTTATAATGGATATGTTTTACTTTTGTAAAATGTGTCTAAAAAAGAATATTTTTACAGAATGTCTAACTTTCATTAGAAATTCAAAAAGGAATGTTCTATTTTTAATGTTTATGGTGAAAATAACATTTCCATATTCCATATCCATTATTTAATGTTTATATTCCTTTATAATAATTTATATTTTCTTCAAATAAAAACACTCATTATTTTTTTATGATTATTTTGGATAAAAAAATGTTGTTTGAAAAAATGGTTAATTTTTGTATTGAAAATGGATTCAAAAAAATGGGTATTTTTTATCGGGAAGTGTTTTTCATATAGGATTAAAAGAGTATTTAAAAGGTTTATAAGTAAAATAAAATATATCATGATTTAGGATTATTTAATGGTTTTTGGGAATTCTTTTTTATGATGGTAGCTTCCATTATAAATTAATGATGTGTACTTCCACTATAAACCATCAATGGTTTATTATATTAATTACAAAGGATATGGTTTTCCATGATAAACCATGGATGGGTGGTTTCGTGATAAACCATGTAAAGGGGGTTTGATTATATCCCTATAGTTCATTGGGAACACTAGAGATGTTTGTAGACCATATCAACTATCATATTGGTATGAGTGATAAGGGTGATGATGCCCCAATCTAAAAACATGATTTATATATGCTTGATACATGATTTAAATGATATCATTTGAAATAAGTGTGTGTTCTTTCATGTCAAAATTATTAATTTTAATTCTTCTCAATGAACAATGATATGATGGTCAACATTTTAGTGGGTTTAATGTTTTTAACTAAACTGATGAATTTCATATTTTTATTTCCCTAACTGAACCTTTTGGTTCTCATCCAATGTTTTAGAAAAATAAATATAATTTTTTATTTTTTTGGGAAAAGAAGAGGAAATGTCAAAAGTCGGAAATATTTTTGAGGAAAATAAATCATATTTAATTTATATGAATTTAAATTATGAGAAAATGGAATCTAATCGTATGTGTCTACATTATATATATATATATATATGTTTTTTTAATATATGTGTTATTAAATAATTCCGTAAAACACTAAATATTAAAATATAATAAAATATAGCTAAATGAGTCATTGTCATAATAAAATATCATTTATTTTTTTATTTTATGACCTTATAGATTATATCAGATGTCAGTTTAGATAAATTAAGTGTTTAGGAAGATGATAATATAATACTGCAGAAATATTTTAATTTATTTTTCTATTAAATTATTTATAATTTAAATATTTCCATATTCCTTAATCTAAAAACATTTTATTGGAATGGTTTCCTATATAGGAAACTGGGAATCTATAGTGGGATGGAATTGGGAGGAATATATACATCCAAATCATTATACTATGATGGTATGAATTGGAAAAGAATAGATTTTTGTGTTGAAAAATGAGTGGACACAAAAAATAAATTTTGATATTATCCACAGAGGCAGGATCATGATCTATCATGATGAAACAAGTCTATAATAAATCATTTATTGAGAACCCCCCCCCCAATTCAGTGGGTCATCTAAAATTCTTTTTTTAAAGGATAGATCAATTCTCTAGATAAGATATTTGATTTCATGGAATTATTGGTATAATAATGTTAAATCATGGAAATTATCATTTTAAAGGTGAGGTTAGTGGATGGTGGTATCAAGTAATTAATAGTAGAGAAAAAAATTATCTAGATTCCATAGAAAGGGAAAATATTAAATTTATTTTAGAATAAATTTATTTACCTATGTATTTTAAACATAGGATGAGAAAACATTCATGTACTTGGGGAAGATAGATATATATGTTATGGACACATATGATGAAAAATATACAATACTATCTATGTACAAATTAGATTTTGTTCAAACCATTGATTGTAAAAGATATTGGATCTAATGTTGATTAAAACCACGTTTTCAAAGGCTTTTGGTCATGTGGGAATTTAAATGATATGAGAATGTCTTTTGTTATAATGAGAAAATGGAAATGGTTTTTTGAAACATGTATATGCATCGAGATGATAAGAGTAATAAAAGTTATAGATGAGATGAGATGGGAAGCCTGCATCATACCAATATTGAGGTAGCAAAACTACGTTTCCATACTATGATTAGTGTAATAAGAAGCATCATAAATAATGTCTTATAAAGTCTTTGATGTAATTATTATGTGTTAATTTTAGAAATATTTTTTGTTACATTATTTAATATGCCCATACATGTAATGAAATGTTTATGGTATGATGTTTTGATTATAACGAGTTGGGGAATTATTATAATGTGTGCCAAAAGATAATCACTAATGGGGGAAATAATAATGAATGGATGTTCAAAAGAGTGTAAAAATAGTCTTCCACAACTACATTTAATGTTGGTCCATAAAGTGATGTGATGATATGTTTATTTCTTTTTTATTCAAATAATTTCAATACTCTATTTGATAATGGATCAACACATTATTTTACTATAGAGAAACTCGAATGATTAATGTGAATACCTCATAATTATTATAAGATATAATTTTTTATGTCTTGGAACCAAATTATTTTTTTATGTTCAGTGGATTTCATGCCTTTGAAAACATACTATGAAAAAATGAAATTTATTATAGAAAATAGTTAAATGTACATAGAAAATATAATTCAATAGAGTGTAACTGTATAAATTATTTATTTTCTAATAGTGAATTAATACATTGATTATTTCATGATTATTTTATTTATGTTATTCCTAATATAATTTATGAGTTTACTATGAACATAATTCTTAGTTCCAAACCTATTTCTAAACTACGAAATAAAATGTCTGATGTAGATCATTTAGGGTTGAAAAATATTTTTAGTAGTTTCTAGATAATGGTTTCATTGTCTATAGCACATGGAAATGTGGTTCTCTGGTTTTGTGTGTTTAAAGTAAAGATGGTTCCAGGAGGTTTTTTTGACTATAATGGTTTGATAAACATAATTATTAAGAACATGTATCATATACCACATATCGATGATGTGTTCAATCTGCTTTAGAGTGAAAAGTATTTTCTAATGTTTAATCACAACTTGGGTTACTATTATATGAATTTAAATGTATACATTATATTGATGACTATATTTTAGAATATATGAGAATTTTGAGTTTTTAGTTATTCTGACCAGGATGAATAGTGGAATGCCTATTTTTATAGACCATACAAATAATGTTTTCCAAGAATTGATGGATATGTTTTTTTATTGGATAATTTCTAGTATATTATAAAATTAACAACAAATATGAAGGAAACCTATGTATTACCCCAAAAAAATGAATTATTGAGAATATTTTGTATGTCTGAATTGTAGTAGAAAAAAAAATTTGTATTTTGTTATATTGTCTCTAAATATATAATAATTTTTAACATGAAAATTATTATTAAATAATGTAATGAACCAAAAATGACATAGAGATTTTTATTTTTCATGGACATGTAAAGTACTACCAATTGTACTTTGAAAAAATGACAAGTTTACTGGCCTGAAAAAAAGGTAAATAAGATTTATCATAAATTTATATGGTAAAAATAATTTTATGATTTCTTTTAGGAAGTAAAAAAGGATTAATACTACTCTTATTTCTGACCTACCATGAATAAATTTTTAATTATTCATCTATAGTGATACTTAATTGAATGAATGTAGTTGTGTCTAAATGAATGGTTATTTAAAAATTATATAGGCTTCCCCAAAGTAGAATCCTAATGAGATAAATTACTGTAGACATTATATGGAATTAGAAAATGTGGGTTTTCATTTATAAATTTGTAATCATATTTCTTATGGTTGAAGGTGTAAAATAAATATCGATAAAAAATATTTAGTTATATGTTGATTCAAAATGAATTAATCATGATGATGATGATTTGGTTGGAACAGATCTAGAAATATGATTTCTTAATTCATTACCATCCTATAAAATCTAAAAAGTGATTATTTATTTGAGTATGAAAAAGAATAAAATGATAACAATGTTGTGTTTAGAACATGTATCTTTCATTATTTTTTTGACAAATTTTGTACTAAATGTTATGGATATAGGGACATCTAAAATATTGATTCTGGTTTAATTATAGTAGACATTTTATCAAATAATTTTGATAAATCAAATGGATGAACACACATTCAATAAAATGTTAAAATCAATTTATAAGAATAAGTTACCTAATTTTAATATTGATGAAAAAACAATTCTATGATTTGGAAAAGATATTTTTTACCTTGTGATTCCAAGATGATGAAAGCATTTATTTTTTACTATCATAATTTTTTGTTTTTATTTGATCTAGTAGTCACAAATATGTATGAATACCATCAAATTTATTACGAATGAGATGTTATGAAAAGAAATCTCACTGGATATTCCACGAAGTTCTTTACATAGATGCATGTTAATGAAGAATTATAATTAATAAAGGTAATTCTTTAACCCTTTCTAGTGACATAGTTGAAATGAAAAAATTTATCTACGGATTTCATGGTGGAATAACCAAAGACATCACGGGGATATAAAAAGTTTTTGGTTCTTTTGATTGATAAACTAAATTAGCGCATTTCCTTCCAATTATAGATAATATAACTTTAGATCATATATATAAATTATATATAAAAGGGTTTATTCTATTTACATATATCTAATTTCGCCATTTAATTAGACAATGATCGTATATTCGCAACTAATTTTTGCAAAGGAACTTATAATTCCTTGGGTGATGAGGACAATTTAATTAGAAATCTTCATACTCAACCAAATGGTCAGCCTATGTAGACGATTCAGACTATAGATAATATGATTTATTCATGTTTAATTTATTAAGTAATAAGTTAGGATCTATATCATTATATGGATGAGTTTTCTTAAAAGAATAGTTTTTATTATTTTATACAAATGATTCCCTTTTATTAATTATATAGAAAGAAGTGTCCCACACCATCTTCTTTGGTTGAAGATAAAGAATGAAATTTGATGTGAATGGATTTGGTAGATTAAATGGAAAATAAGGTCATGTTTATTCATCTATATATGTGGAATATTCATAGAACATAGACAATTTATAAGGATAACCATAGGAAAGATCATTATTTCTAGGTAAGTGATCATGTTTATCTTAAATTATCTCTGTGGAAGAGTTTAGAGAATTTTGTTAAAGAGTGGAAGGAAAATACATTGTTAACTAGAAAATATAAAATACCAAAAAATATTATATTTTTATATTATCTAGTGTTTTTTCACATGATTATTTTTAACATACCCAACTCTTTTTATTCTTCAATATTAGAGAAATATGTTCCAAATTCATCTCCTGTTTCAACCAATGATGTAATTATATTTGACGTGGATATTTTTTTAGGAACAAGAATTTTTTTAAAATTTAGAGAATTGTTTTATTATTTAGGAAATTTATATGTTTAATTTTTTATGGAAATACATATTGATGGAGTAGAATCATGGGAATATAAAATATTTATGCGGGAATGATATCTCAACATGTAAAATAAGTGAAAAGGACTCATGTGGATGTCATTAGAAAATGGGTGGAAGAGGAAAAAAACCCAAGTAATTATAGACTAAATAATTTTTATGTTTTTATGTATGAATTTTATAGTCATGCCCATTAAAAACAGTATTTAGTCATTTTAAAATCAAAATAAGAATAGATTTAATTAAAAATATTTTAATATAATGTTTTTACTAAATAATTTATTTAATACCATTATACACTTAATTTGAAAAATTAAATATCATTTCTACATAATAATATCAAGATTAACAAATGGTGAATTTTTTGTATTTTTTGGATAATATAGATTTCTCATTGAATAGTAAAACACATACTCATTGTAAAAATGATATTTACTTTTAAAAAATTAATTAATAAAAAATATGTTTCTAATATAATATCATGTAAAATGATTTTTATTCAGTAATATTTAATCTAATTAATTTGATTTAGTCTAATATAGTAATCAATTTTTTGTATAAGTATATTTTATAAAATACATTATTTTTATTGAATAATATTTTAATGTGCTTAGTGATTCTCCATATTAAATTATTATGTTATTAAATAATGATTAATTTGGGAATTATAATTTATAGGTTATATTTTATAATATTTTAATTCTTATTCATAAAATTATTATTATTAGTCATATATTTAATATAAAATGAAATTTTTCTTGAAAAAAAATTTTTTCAAAAAAAATTTCACATCACGTATATGGGTTTAATTTTAAAATAAATTTTGAATGTTTTGGGATTATAATAGGTTCTAATTTAAGTTTTTTGTAATAATAATACCTTATTTTGTCTATTATGTTCAACTTAATTCCTTTCCTAAATTATTTTTCAAAACAAATGAAATTAATTAATGTGCTTCAGGTAAAAATGGGATTATCATTGCAGGGTTAAACAAAAAAGATAGGGGTTAGAATGACCAATTTTTATAGAATATATTTTTTGGAAATATATAGTCATCATAAAATCCAATTCATGATAATGGTAATATTTAATGGGGTTTTTAATGGGAAAGACATGTGTACATCATTTTATTTTCAAAAATTACATGTGGTATTCTCACATCACATATAAATGAATGAACCATATCTGATCCTCACTGCACTGAAAAATCCATTTGATCAGGGAATACCAAAAAACATATAATCTCATATTCCATACCTTGGAGTTTATGAACTTATTTTTATAATATATCTATTCTATAATGTCTTTTGGTGCATACCTAAGGTTGTTTTCCAAGGAGGAGGTGTCATACATAACTGAGTGTCTTTATTTTATTTTATTACACATCCTTAAATTAATATTTAATTATTATTTCATTACACCCCTATAATATTTGATACACTGCTTTTATATTATTTTAATGGAATAACCCAAATCACATCCTCGTTAATTGAATTTGATATGAAATCATCAACTTATGACAATCATTTTCAATATGAATTGATGTCATTTATTTTCCAACATCACCAATCCTGACATATTATAATGATAGATAAAATTTATATATATGAAATTTATAACATTATATTACTTATAGAGTAATTATATAATATATACCTCATTAATATATATTTTTGGGGGATATAATAATGTCACTCATTTAAAATACATAATATTGCATCATTAAGCGAAGTGATTCATTATTCCACTAATGCTTTACATAGAAGTAAATAGGTATATATTTAATGAATATTTATGAAATAAATGAAATAAATACAATATTAATGACATATTTATCACTGTGAAAAAATAATATATCACTATATTTCATTAACAAATAAATGATTACGTCATTCATGCATACATGTAGACTACTGCCTCCATGAAGCGATGTGAATAGTTTTTCATCCCTAAATCAAATGGATGATATATATATTTGTATATATGTGTGTAAATAAAAAAATAATATTTTATTTATTATATTGTATTATTTTTTTAAGGATAAAATATTTTGTGCATTCAATCCATAATGATCATTGAAAGATGTAAACCTTCCTCATGTATATGTATTCGCTACTATCTCCATGATCATAATGTTGTTCATCATTCATAATAAAATATAATTATTTGTTTTATAAGGAAATTTTTTGTATAAATATTATAATTATATCTGGATTATTTTTTAGATATTTTGGAATTTTTATTTATATGACTATTAATTATAACAAAATAGACATTTTTTACATATAATCAATATTCCATTGAAACAACTGATATAAACATAATTAAATTAGTGATTGTATATTTATTAGAAATAATTTAAATTAATTTAACAATAAAAATTAAAATGGTTCTATTAAATTTAAGGAGTTAATATAATATTATTTTTCATAATGATAAATTTTAAAGTAGGTGAATTAATCTTTGGGTAAGGGACTTATTTTCAATCCCCTTTTGCTATGTAAAATTTTGATATAAAGCACTAGTATTCTATTATGAGGTCCTTAAACATCATCTTTCACATGATTTTTCATGAATTTATCTATTCCCAGGATATGTAGTTTATTTGTTTTTATTTCATGGGGATTATGATTTGTATGGTTTCATGTTTGTAAGTGAATTTTTCTTAATTTTCTTTCATTGAGGTATACTTTGATTTTATGAATCTATTTTATTTATGAGAAGTACATATAACTCCTTTTAATGTAAATATAATGAGATTATCTATTCTAATGTTATTTTACAAAGTGTTTGATATTATTATTTTGTGGTGATGAAAAATATTTTTATTTCCAATTTCAATAGAATTTTCCTTGAAACCCATATTTTAATGTTTTCCTTAAAAACCATTTTTATTCCATGTCAATGTTAATATAATTATTTATGAATTCAATTATATAGACATTATATATTTATAAATTAAATTATTTATATTATATTAATGATTTTCAAAAATGGAATCGATGTATTGAATGTTTTACATTATCTCTAGATGAAAAAAGGTTTCTTAAACATTTTTTAGGTGATGATGAATTTAATCACTACCATAAATATTATTTTATATTTTTTCACCATTAGTATAATTCATGTTTTCATTACAGAAAAATGGAATTTCCCTTTATTCTAGTATATTTTATAGAACATGGAGGTATGAAATGTATTGTGTATTTCAGTGTTGAAAATGTTTTTTAAATTAAATGGGTATTTATATATTCAATTGAGTCTTTATTAGTGGATTAAATTATTTTCAGGGGTTTTTATGATAATAATGAATGATTTACTGATTTATGATTATATTATAGTTACATTTCATTATTTATGGTGATGGATGGTTAGATTATAATCCAAGTATGGGTGGATATGTTATTAACAATGTATGGGTGGTTATTTTAAAAAAAATGGATGGGTGGTTATATGATTAAATAACCAATAGTGTGTATGTGATAATGCTCCATTGCATTAGGTAATCCAGAGATGGATGTTGACCATATCAGTTTTTCAATTTATATGAGTTATTGGAATGGTGATGTGCCATGTGAAAAACAATTTGTTAGTTGTTTTATATGGTTTTTAAATAGTTTCATTCAGAAAATGGTGAGTTTAATTTCATGTGAAAATTTTTTCTTCATTTTTAGGAAATAACAGTGAGTTAATGGTAAGAATTTCATGGGATTTTACGTTTTTCAATATACTACCAAACATCTTATATATTAAATCCCATACAATGATTTTTTATACTCATTCGAGGTTTAAAAATTAGTTTCATAAGATTTAATGATCGTTGAGGGAATTTAATAGTTCAACCAGAATGTTTGGTGATTTTTCATGAAAGGAAATCATCATTAAATTTTAACGTTTTATATTATGGGTGAATCGGACCCTAATCCCATGTGTCCAAATTGTATAAATATTTATTTTTTGTTCTATTAGTTATGAAATAATTATATTAAACTACAAAAACCTACATTATTTTCTTTAGAATACGAGACCTACAAAAATGATCTTAAAAACCCGTGAAATATATTTCATTAAGTATTATCTCTTCGATAGATTATGGAATTTGCAATCTTGAGTATAATTAAAGTGTATTATAGTATAATATTATAACATATCGATTAATTTTTTTGGTATTAATAGTTATAACTACGTTATGGATATAATGGTTATCAATTTATTATAAATAAAATAAGAATCATTTAAAATAAAAATAATTGTATTTTAAAATATTTTTTATTCAAAAATACTATTTATTTATGATTTGAAAACATAATTAAAAATTCATATCCCCAAATTTAGAAATTTCATTATATAAATTTCTGTTAATTTTCAAATTAATATTATACAAATTATCTTAGTAATATTTTTAGAGATTTTCAGAAATAATTCATTATTTGATGAAAATTGAATAAATATGATTCTAATTGGAAACTGTCTTTTAATATAAATTACTTATGAACCTTAATTTAATATTTTTTTGGTTATTATTTAATATTAGTTATATTATATATAATGTAATCGAATTAATGTAATTTTATAATTTCATATTGAATTTTGATATAAAAAATCTGTAAACATATGATTATTTTCTAATATAATCCCACCTTTCCCAGCACGTATATGAGAATAATTTTAAAACAATTATTTAGATTCTAGGACTTTTGGGTTAAAATATCGATTCCATAGTTTTAGTTGGGATAATATATATTATATAATGATGTTAAATTAATATTTAAGAATAATTAATAGTGAAAAAATAAATAAAAAAATTATTGTATTAAGTTTAATATTGAATATACAAAGGGATAAACTAAAACGGTAAATTTTAAAATGAAATAAAACCCTGAAGAAAATATAATTTTGGACATATTTATAATCTATAATTCTAAATTATTTATAATACACTATTTTTAAACCTTGTGACAAGTAAAAATATTTTTTTTCACATTTTCTATTTCAAAAAATTACAGGTATGCCACTCAGTCAATTATAAAAGCTCACACACTCTCCTATATTCATCACATCATTGAAATATTTTTGTTTATAAAATAAGGAAAAATATAAATTAAAAAAATAACTACTCTTATACATGAAGCCTTTTTAGTTCATAATTCATTCTATGAAGTATTTCATTACAAATATGTAGAGGTTACCCAAAGACTATTAAAAGATCTTCAACAATCACATTTATTTTATTTTCTCATCCACCTAATTCAATTCTATTTAAAAATTGAATATATAATTAAATAACTATCTTCCATATAATTTTATTTTTATGTTAATTTCGAGAACTAAAATAATGTCAACATCCGTTAATTTTTTTTTTGAAATCATTATTCATGTGTACGATGGACTACCACCTCGCGAACTGAAGTTCATAATTTTTGCATTACCACATATAATGTTTGGGTACGATGATAGAATAATATTATATGTTTTTATATAATAAAAACCTATACCTTATATATTTTATATAACTCATTTTTTAACTTTCCATTCCATTGGGGAAATGACAGCCCTGCTTTGTGTACGGAGGACAAATGCCTTGTGAAGCAATGTAATTAATTTTTCCTTAAGGAATTAAATTAACGGTAATAAACATAAATTTAGTTAATATATGTTATTTAAATTACATTATTATTATATTTAATATATAAATATAATTATAAAATGTTAATATATCATTTTCTTTATTACATTTCCACTCACAGAAAAAATGATAACATCGTTTGTATACATGTGTACTACTACCTTCTTGAAGAGACATGAATATATATTGAAAACCATCCCACATAGATGATATATAAATATGTTTATTTAAATAAATAATATGATACTATTTTAATTCTATAAATTTAATATATTACTTAACTAATTTCTGTAATGATCATTGAGAAATGTGTATGTTACTCTTATGTAAATACCACCCACCTCTTTATGATCAAAACATACTTCATTTAGTAGAATAATCTATAATTATTGGTATTACATGTATAATTGATATTTAAATATTATAATTATTACATTATTTTAATTCTCTAGGTGACTGATCTATATAATATGATCATGAAGTGTAACATCCTTGATAAGTCATGAATGTGAAAATAAGGTAATTAATAGCTAAAAATAATGAATGTTATGAAATATTATAAAGGAATGGTTAATAAGTTAGTATAAAAGGATCATATATGATATTATAAATATCCTTATTCTTTTTTTACAAGATAAAAACTTGATTAAACCCCCTATACAATAAGTTAGTTAATGTTATGAAAAGAGGAAGTGTGAGGTAAGAGACATCATCTCAATTTCTTTTCATTCAAAAATTTTGCAATCATATGAACCTAATTAATTTTTTAGGGTATAAATAATACATGTTTTATTGGTAATATCAGTATTGGATTTTAAATAATGGTATTCTATTTTCAAATTTTAATAGATAAATACATGTGGATTTAACATAAGAGTTACAAAGTCGTAGAAAATTTTATAAATCAATGTCATTACATTGATCTATATTACTTTTTCATTGTCTATGATATTATACGATTATTAGTGTAATGAAATATGATTAAATTATTTTTAATTTAAACTTTTTTTAAGATTATTTATATTTTATACATATAATCAATTCAGGATTGTTTAAAATTGAAAATCAATTAAAAAAATTATATTATAATTATTTAATAAACCACTTAATTTTATTATAATAGGGTAATTCATTAATGTATTCATGTAATAAAACCATTTTTAGAAACTTGTTTACATAAAATTATTGAGATAATGTTTTAATGAAAATCTGAATTTATTTTTCTCTTCAGTCAGAATTCTTTTTCATTAAAACGCATTCTCTCTAAAAATTATTTTCTCTAGAAATTTTCATCATTTCAAAATGAATTAATATATACATTTTATCCAGTTTTTCTTTTTAGAATTTAATTTTTTGAAAACAATTTTCACATCATATACTATATAATGTCAATTTTTTTAATGAAAACTATAATGAATATTTTTTTAATGGGTATTGAACGAATGGAATTTCTAGCTGTCAAGACCAAAAAAAAATTTCAAGAATTTTTTATATTATTAAATTTTTATTTTAAAATAAAAATATTTTCAATTTTTTTGTGGAATATTAGTTTTTAAAATAATATTTTAAAAACAAAATGAATTTTTTTCCGTGAATGTTTTATTGATTATTCCTTATTCATTCCATGTATGTAATATGATGTTTTTTCCAAGGAATTTATTGAAAATCACTTACTTTATTCATATTTTTATAGTTATTATAATTAACTTGAAATATAAACTATATTTTGATCATTTTAAAACTAATATCCCTTAAATTTAGATACTCCTTGTATCATGTATATGATTATTTCCTAATCCTTATAAAATTTATACATATGGAGTTTACTTTGAAGGGTTTGAATTAACCTGAAAATATTAAATAATATGTTTTCTTTTCCCAATACACATATTTTTTGATAAGGCATATTTATTCATTAATTAAATTTTTCATTTGATATATGAGGAATGTGTTTGGACTATTGTGATAGGGGGATCCCAAAATTGTATATCATATCAATTAATTGGTAGGTACAATGATAAAAAATTAGTAATCTTTTATTAAATGATGATTTCCTATAATTTTTAAATTTCATGTAAAAATTATTGATAAAAGAGGTATCGTGATGCCTAACATCATGGAATAAAACTATTAATCATATCCTTAAATATTTATTTGGTTATTATTATCACATATATTTTAAAAAATGATATTATATCTGGATTAATTTCATTACAATATTATTTATTAAATGGAATGCAAGTTTATATATTTACCTTTCCATATTGAAAATTCCAAATCATTTTAAAATAGTCATGTTATTTAAATGACATGTATGTTTTGTTATTTACCATTCAATATTGATTATGACAATTTTTTCCTCATATAATCTGATATTCAAAACCATTAATAAAACATTTATACCAAAGTTATTTTTATCCATTATCAATAATCATGGATGTGTATTTTGAAAGATATGAAACAATATTATAGTGAGAAAAATGATATTCTCAAAAAAATATGTGTAATTCTTATTTTTAAATGAAATATATGAATCGTGTCTATATTTTTTTAACCAAGACTACAAAAAACTTGACTCCATCTTGATGTAATTCCCAGTATCCTTTTCCTTTGAAATAATGTGTAGTATATGATCTAGGTTACGTGAGTATGGGTAATTATTGTTTGTAACATAGGATTTTTTTAGAATCCTCATGAACTATGTTTAGTAAAACATAGATTATGGAATAATACCATATGATATAATGTGAGTATAGGTATATAAGAATATGATAATTTTTATGTCAATGAATTGATTATGTGTTTTTCCGAGAAATTACACCCCTATCTAGATATTAAAACCATAAGTGGATGAAGATCATTTATTCATTGGGGTAATAACTCTAAAAATGTTTTATTGGACATGATCCGACAATAAACTACTTAATGAAAAGGTCTTTAATATGAAAATTAATTGATACTATTAGGATATATTCTAAATAAAAATCTAATTGTTCACAAAAATTTAATGAGTGATTCTAAACAGAGTCATACATAAAGAAACTGTCTCTATGATTATGAATACACTATCCATAAAATTTCATATTTATGTAAATAATTTAACTTTTTTTATTATTATACATTCGATTTCAATGATAAATGATATAATAAAGTGTATTATAAAATTTAGAAATGGTTTATAGTATAGTGAATTGGAACTGTATGATTGCATGAAATCAAATGAGTAAGAAATATAATTTCTTTTATTTTCAAAATAAAAACTATCAATGTGAGATAGTCTCCAAGTAATTTTAAAGAAAATAGATCACTGTATCATGTGATAACAAGAAAAAAAATTATTGTATAATCATTATGGATTCAATGGTAATTCAGAGATGAATACTATAAATAGAAAATATTATATATTATGTTGAAGGGAATGAATGGTTTCCTAAAATGTGATAGTTTTTGAACGAAACATCTTGGTACATTCTAAATAGGAATGGAATTTTTATGAATGTGTGGAGAGAAAGTACATAGTTCTCATGATTTTATGGGAGATAATTTATGTCAATGTACAATGCTTAATATGTATGGATATGGGACACTATGAAAAAAAAATCCCCACGTGCCAAAGAAATATACCTCAAATAAGTCAATGGATCGTTGTAATGCTTTTGATATTTCCATATAAAAAAAATTATATTTTTTTTATACTTGGATTAAATAATTATGTTATTTCAGTATATAATCTATGATATCAGGGTAAATATAGATAGTAAATATATAAGGATTATAAAACAATAAATTTTTATGATGTATTTGAAAGCATATATTTAATGGTACAATTAAACAAAAAAATCATTTAGTATAAATTTAAACATTATGGAAATATATTATTGATGGAAATATAACCCTTATTATGATCTTGCTGTTTGGATAATGGGATAATTGATATGGATAAATTAAATTGGACATTACTAAAAACATTGGAAATTATTAGTGATTTTTTGAAAATATTTTTTATACTGTCATTGTTGGAGTTTTCAACATTTATAGATTTATGAAATGTATTTTCTAATATTTGTTTTACATAAGGAATAATGAAGAACTCATGTTTCTAATATGGTATTGTTGTAATCCACATTATTACCTTGTTTTAAGAGAATAAATGATGAAGGCATTCACATGTTTTGTTTTCTATGATTAAGATATACCTTATACCATTTGGCGGATTACTAATTAGTTTATTTCATAAATTATGTTACTTTATTTTTGTTTTTAATACTATAATATTTTTGAATGTTCATAAGGTTAATCATTTTTTAAATTTATTATGTTGATATTTGGATGAGGTTTCATATTTTACAATATTACATCACGACCTGACGATTTATGCATATTTGCTTATAATGGTTAAAAATTTTATCATAATAATAATTAGATATCAAAGGAATGAAATATCATTCTTTTACCGATATTAAATTATGTTAACAATTATTTTAGTGATTTAGTAATAAAAATATTCATTTTTTGCAATTCATTTCCATGATTAAGGGATGGTTTGGAAACTTATCAAATCCCAACCAAATAATGAAATTTTTCTTATAAAATAGAAAAAAATAAAGAATATACATTTAATAATATTTATATATTGTAAAATATTTTTAAATTTTAAAAAAGGATCTTGAAAAAACATTTATATTATTTCTATCAGATCTGATTTATCATATTGTCTTTGGAATCATCACAATTTTATAGTTTTTAGTTTATTGACATTCTATTTAGAATTTACTTTCAAATTATCAATGAACACTATTTTTCCCTATAAATTATTATAATTTTTTTCCATGTCTACATGTTGACAAACCAATATGGTTCTCAGACATAGAAACCTAGTAATATTATATTCTATATGACTTTCGTACTGATTTTTTCTCCATACATAATAGGACACTTTATTATACTTTTTACTATATTGGTTTTCATTAAATGAACTAACATATAACTAACTGTTGATTTTAGAGTGCATAATCAAATGGAGGAAACCCAATTTATTTTTACTGGGTAGAATGTGACACCTAAAAATAATAAAATAACTAAACTGTATTCAATATGATATGATCCATCCTACACTGAGCTTAAAACCCCAACATAATATATATAAATATACATAGGATCAATGATAGCTTGCAGAATAATTAACCTTGAGTCTAAAAGAACTATAATATAGAATATTATCATAAAATAAAAAATAAATTGGTGAGTATGAATGGTAACAACTAAATTATACAAATAATTTTTTCCTATACATTATAAGTCAAACAAAAATCTATTAAAATATAAAAAATTATAGAAATTTTTACTTTTTTAAAAAACAGATTTCAGTCGATATTTTCACAAATAATTTAAAATTATTTTTTCTAAATTTTTAAAATCTATGTGATAGAATGAACTATGTTTTTGAAAATTCAATATCCAAAATTTATAATGGTTAATTTTAGGTATTTTTCTGAATAGTTTATTTTTTGGATGAATTGAGAAAAGTATTTAATTTTAATAAGAAATTTCAATTTCATTTTAATTATTCATATGATAGAATAATATTTAAAATTAGTTTAAAAGAAAATGTAGTGAAATAATATACCAATTTATTTAATTCTGTTCGTTTTACTCATTTTCATAATTAAAATTTATATTAAACACTGTAATCTTTTGAACATTTTCACTTTCAAAACATGATTTCTCATAACGTGTGCCTGATTAATTTTTAATTAGATTTTTCCAATTTCATGAATTATTTTTTGAGAATGTATTATAAATTTATAATCAGAATAATTTATGTTATCTAATAATGTTAAATTAATTTTTAAAAAATATTAATTGTAGAAATATTAAAAATTATCTTCTATGACAAAGGTAAAAATTTATTTCTCGAGGGATAAAATAAAAAAGATAAGGATTAAGATAAAATAATATCTTCTCTAAAATATTTAGGATGGAAATATTAATAACTAAACATGTCTATGTGTTTGGAATAATCTGTTTTGGAAACTCCTAAATTGTGAAAAAAAATTGTTACTCCTTTATCTTTTGAATAATTACGAGTGTAACAGTTACCCGGCAAAGAAAAGACCACCACCTCACCTCTAATATTAAAAATATAAACCCCTATTTTTATAAGAAAACACCAGACCAAATAAATTCCCAAAATACAACCACTTATCATGTATGCCTTATTTTGGATATAAACTTATCCTAGGTGAGATTTGGGTTTAATTCTGTAGAGGTTACACGATGAAGAGGTAACATTCGTCAATGAGATATTTTGTTTTAATTTCTCCCTACACTTATATGATTCATGTAAAAAAATTACCATGTAATAAAATCTCAATATCTCATATAATTATTTTGTATTACCTTAATGAAAATAACTATAAACATCCCCACTTTCATTAGATCATTTACAAAATCATTATTCATGTGTGTGGACGACTACCACCTCAGGAACAAATGTAATTCATTTTTACATTACCACTTCTCTCCACTGGTTATTAGGATGGTCAAAATTAATATATATTATAAAAACCATAATTATGAACATATGGTTATTATATTGTATATAGCTTTTTACCTTCCATTCCACATGGGATATAATAACATCACGCATGTGTATAGTATACTAACGACTTCAGAAGCAATGTGATTCATTTTTCAATAACGATTTATAATGAATATAATAAGGATAATATTAATTAATATTTGTGACATAAATCAAATAATTATGATATTAATTACATTTTAATAATTTTTAGAAATAATATATCATTATATTTATTACCTTTTCATTCACTATATATTGATAACATGAGTCATATACTTATGAATTGCTGCATACAAAAAGTTATGGGTCCCTCTTTAAATCACCATAACGTAATGATGTTATAAAGAATTATATTAACCATTTCCTTTTACACATATCATTAAATGATTTTAAGAATAATTAAACATCAGAGTACAAGCCAAGGATCATAAAGTCTAGTGTAATTGAATACTAAGTACATAAAACAGAACACATTTGAAAAAATAATTTATTTAATATTTATAAAGACCTACTAACTTCTTTTGAGAACTTACATTTTTATAGGGTACCCTGGGGATCACATGAACATAAAAATGAGCTAAAATCCTAGAAACGGTATAAATATAAGAATAATTTTTTTGTACAAGGGTGTGAGATCATGAAAAAATGATATAAAATATAATATAGAATCATAACATATAAACATGGGATCCTATAAATATGAATTCATAGAATTGTGTAAGAAACATAAATAGTTACTTTATTATGCTTCAAGATTCATTATACATAGTGGTACACAAGTTAAAGTAAACAACAATAACCGTTTCACATGGTGGCATGAGTCACGACTAACTACCAAGACCATTGATCATAAATACCCAATAAATTGGAGCACTATCCGGGTGCACTCATATTAACATTTTTATCTATATTAATGCCACATAAATGTTCACACATAATCAATCATTCATCATCATAAGGGAACCCATGGAGAGAAATGGGTATCACAATCATGTCATAAAGCATAATTAATGGGAGTATCATAAAAGTTTCTATTCCAAATGCTTTCTCCGGGGAGCACGCATCCATCCGCTTGGGGGTGATAGGCGTGAATTTCATTGTGTTGCCCCGCATTCCATCTTTCCAAAGGCGGGCGACATATGCTCCTTATTCAGGGACGTCTGCTCCTTGATCGAAACTGGGATGATGGAATGTCGGTTCTTCCTTCCATGGATTTCTCCTCGGAACTCGTCACCTAGTCCGGGTATCCCTAATATATTTAATATGTTGTATGTGAAACTATTCCAAGTTCCATGTTTCCATGGACACCGGTTAATTACACTGCTTCTTTGAGGACATTCCAAAGGGTATGGTCAGGGCAGCAACCTTCAATCGGGGGAGTAGTCACGTCAAGGAATCAACAGCATGCTTGAACGCTGGGGAATTGGCGTGTCTGTCTTTTGTCCCTTATCATAGGGCTTCTCGAGGGTGAGGAAGCCTGAGGCATCCCACATCGATCGTGGGGAATCATATGCCATAGGCATGTATCTGAGGTTTTTCTCAGCTTCCTATGTCTAACACAGGGTATGCCACATGTTTAATGTCCAGCAGAGATAGATCGGCCTGATCAGAACACTAGATGGAGTGGATCAATTTGAGGAATTTCGCCTTGAGGGGGGGACGCCGATATTGGGGTCGGCCCATGGGCGGCTTCCCGGATGCAGTGGAGGGGAGTGGGGTGGCATGATCTCACCGGGATGTGGCGGCCCGGGTGAGAATCAGTATGGATGATAGATGGATGAATGAAATAGAGGGAAAATGAAATGGGATCATCGCATGGGCGACAATGAAGTTGGTCTTGAGCCTTGAAGAGACCTCCTACGTATCCCTGTGGAAGGGAATCAATGTCCACATATTTCGGGATGGTGCCGGTGAAACGACATGAAGGTGGACCTTGGTCCGATGGTTGCTGGCCTCGAAACTCAGGGAGGCTTCCTACGTACCATGCCATAGTATGGATCAAAGACCACGTAGTTCAGGTTGGACGTCGGAACGCCGACGTGAAAGAGGACCATGGGTCCAGGTGGTGGTGGGCTTGAATGTCAGGGAGGATTCCTATATACCATGCCTTAACATGGATCAAAGTCCTCGTAGTTCAGGTTAGATGTTGAATATAGTTTAACGTCAAGCGGGTCGGGGGTGAACCAATGTGAATGAGGTCCGAAATACCTAGTGGTGGGCTTGAACCTCATGGAGGCTTCCTATGTACCAGGCCATGACATGGATCAAAGCCCTCGTAGTTCGGGTTGGTGCGCCGGAGGACTGGCGCGAAAGTAGACCTTGGTCCAATGGGTGTTGGTATTGACCTCTTGAGGCATCCTAGGTACCATGCCTTGATATGGATCAAAGTTCTCGTTGATCAGATTTGTGTCGGTGAACCGACGCGAATGAGGACCTTGGTCCAGGTAGTGTGGGGCTAACACACTGGGCTACCCCCGGTGTTGGTGAACTGATGTGAAGAGGGTCTAAGTGACCAACGGGTGATGGGCTTGAACCTCTGGGAGGCTTCGTACATACCATGCCTTGACATGGATCAAAGACCTCGTAGTTCAAAGGTCTTCATCAGTGAACCAACGTGAAGGTGAACCCAGGGGTCCACATGTGGTGGGATTGAACATCGTGAGGCTTCCTACGTACGATGCCTTGACATGGATCAAAGTTCTCGTAGTTCGGGATGGTCACAATGGCTAACTGCTGGGCCGGAATGCAGTTTAACATCATGTGGTACGAGGGTGTAACCTGACGTGAATAAACGACGGGAGGTGGGATTGAACCTCATTTAGGCTTCCTACCTACCATGCCTTGACATGGATCAAAGACCTCGTATTTCAAATGGTTGTATGGTTTAATGTCATATAGGACAACATACAGTTTAACGTTGTGATGGATGTGGGAATACAGTTTAACATCATTCTGGACGTGGTATTGTCATGTCCAATGCTTACTCTAATCCCACGTGAGTCCTGCTCGGTGTGAGAAACAAGAGAAAGTAGAGACCTGACGATCACGTCGTGAAGGGTGTGTCTATGAGAAACGAAGAGGGGCTTACATGTTAGGCGGCCCATAGTTCTAGGACTTACTCCAGGATGGAGTCCAAAAGTGCGAAAAAGCACAGCGTGAGAGGGATCTCGGACCAATGATGGAAGGTGCCTCATTCCCTATTGTGCCCTCCACTGGCCTTGGCAGTAGGGAAGTATGGAGGTTTATGGGTGCTACCTTAAACAAGAGGGTCTAGGGGGATTACACCAGGTGGTGTCCCTTCTCCCATGGACATACGCCATTCTGATAAGGAAGATATCGTCCCCCGTGGAGGGGTGATCCAATCTCTGTGGAGACAAGCGGCGTAAAGAATGTCTGAGCTGGGGGGACCCTGCATGCGAGGCCTGGGGTCGGGTCACAGTTTAACGTCATGTATGGAGGACGAGGTGCCTGGAAGTTTAATGTCCTATAGCTTGGATGAGGTGGGTTTACTCCGCACCCCTAGAACTTACATGATTGTTACCCTATTCCCCTTGGGGGAGGTAAGGTACCAACAAAGCCATGGTGAATGGGGGCCGCAGAGCGAACCATCGAGGGGTCCACGTTAGCATGACAATGAGAAGAAGCAATAGCCGTTAGCGTGCCTATGCGAAGAAGAATTAGGATAAGAAATGCTACGAATGGTGTTGCCCATGGTACTTTGAAACCACATCGTGCAAACCTGGAGGGTCGCACGGAGAGAGGAATTTCCATGAAAAGGAGTATGCTTCGCGAAGTGGAGTGCCTTGGCCTAAGGATTCCATCTTCCAGGAGGCCTAAGACATTTGGGATGTCAACCGGCAACACCTCAGTCTGCCCGAGATGTGGGAAATCATGAACCGCCATGGGATGGTTCTGCCAGGTATAGGCCTAGTCCAGGCTAGTTTCACAGCGTCTCTAGCGGAGGCAGAGCAATATCTAGTTGAGCTGGAGGACTACGTTCACTCCATTGGGGTTCCATGCCCAATCACAGATCAGGTGAGGGTACTGCTGGATTGGACGGTTCCTTCATAGTTGTCTGCCGCCGATTTAAGGGAGCACTTCCCCATGTAGGAAGAATCATAGGAATCGTCTCGGTGGTATGAGGCTAGTGGAGGGAGACCATTGGAGGAGGGAAAAGTCATAGATCAAGACTCTGATTTTGATGATTTCGCAAAGGCTCTCAAGGTAGCATTCCGAGATTCCTTCCTCATGGTCTATTCTTAGGTTATCATGGATTTCTTACCAACGTTTGAACCATAAAGGAGGAACTTTTACGATGGCCTCGCTCTCGCCCCTTGGAGGGTGATGATGCAGGACCTTCAGAACCCGCGCCTACGGCTAAGTCCAGTTCTGCGTCTGGTGGGGCTAGAGCACCCGAGGTGCCTCCTCCAGAATCTCCAGACCTTCCAACAGTATACGGAGGTCCATGACTCAGAGTCCCATCAACATTGACTCAAGAGCAGCACCAGGAGTTCGATCTCTTTGAGTTTTCTCTACTGGATTCATTACTGTCATATGTAGATCGTGCCAACTAACGTTTATGTCCCTTTCTGTCGTACAATTATCCGACTGGTATGGGCTGTCATTACAAGGCTAGTCGGGATATCTGGTGGCACCCCTCATAGGGTCAAGTCGGTGATGGTGGAGATAGTTCCCCACCTACCCGAGCTGCAGCACACACTATCATTGGTGGGACAACTAGTAGGGTCGTGCCTGAGGTTATTGAAGTAGAGTCCGATGATGCAGATCAATTGGCTGACCCAAGTCCTCTCAGACCTGCTCTGGCGCAAGATGTCACGGCAGATTCAACGTCAGATTCAGATCCTGCCAAGGACTTCCTGCGGGATTATCCAGCATACGAGCCTGCCAATCGCATGGACTAGGATAAAAAAGCCTCCGATGAAGAAAACAATAGCATAGTCTCCTTCCGATCATGGAATCTAATCACGCGCTTCATCAATATCACCCCCAAGTGCTATGGCTGAATGAAATGGATAGACTTCGCTCGCAGCTAAGCGAAATGTGCGCTGGGGGAGTGGATTCCCAATTTCCTCATGTGCTCATCCGTGATCTCATGGCTGAGAAGATCTGGGAGTATGATCGCGGGATTAACGTGGGTTGGCAGTAGAGGAATGAGACAAACATCAAGAAGCTCAAGGAGGCTGAAAGTGAGGTCCAACAGCTACAGGGCCGGGCATATGAGCACTCATCCTCTCTTAGTACACAATCTGAGATGATCTCACGGTTTAAGGCTCAGCTTGCAGAGGCAGAAGATCATTTGGGGAAGGCTTCTATAAATATGGCTTCCATTCAGGATGGCATAGAGAGTGCCAGGGCCAAGGCTGACGAACTATGCCCCACCACTGCTGAGGAGGAGCAGGATCTGAGTTAGTAGCAGCAATTCTTGGATGCCAGAATTCGAAGGGTGGGGGAGCTTCAACGCTCTTTTTACGAGGTCGATCTGTCAATGGGAGGGGTCGACCCCCTGGTACTATAAAAATTTCAATCCTTTTAATGGTACACTCGTTCTTCGTCTTTCTTCTCTCTTTGAATGTTGTAGCATGCATGATTTCCACTGTTTTCATTGGTTAATTACATCCCTTCAATGTTTGCGGGATGTCTTGTGACAATCCCTTAAACTCACAGGGTCCAGGACCAATTTGAGAAACAAGAGATAGTTTCCTCATCGTCCAACCAAACATAGGAGGGGAAACTAGGCTTCGGGCGTCCAGGGTTTGGATAACCTGTCCGTATTTCTGAAAAATGGGATAGACCTTGCCGGAGAAGGAAGTTATCAAAACAGTCGAATTACCGTTTCTTTAGTTTTCTTCTATGCACGAACGGTGCAACACCAGGAGAGTTAAAATCGGTCCGAATAGATGGAAATGGGAAGTGTGAATCACGATACCCTAGATTCGGAACACTATGGGGATGACGTAACAATAAAGCACAAACGTTAACCATGGTGGAGAAACGGTATCCTTACTACGTTATCCTGAAATGGAGAAAACAAATGAGGGTCGACTGTTGACCATGTTCGAAACACAAAACCATGTCACAAATTTTGTCGATTAATAATTCGGGATGTTGGCCCAGGACAGTAGGCGGACCCTAGGTCGAGCATCCATACTGTTAGGGGGTCCTTCCAAACATGAACAGTCTTCCAGAACGTTGGCCCAGGATGGTAGGTGAGCTGATGCGGTATGAGACTAGGCCATTAGGGGGTCCCTTCAGACATGAAAGGGGATGTGGGTCCGAATAAAGGGCATGAAATGCATGGAATATGGAGTGATGGTTTGTCTGAACAGAATCCAACACTCATGTAATTACACCACCCTGGTGGGAGTACGCTAGATGGGCGCATCAGTTTGATCATGGATAATTCCATTTTTGGGACAGGGCCTCTCTGGCAAGGGGTTCTGTCACTTCCACATGGGATCTTGGGGAATCCTAAACCTGTTCAGGGCAGAGTCATAGTTACATGGTCCTCTACGAGGGGTCCAGCCAGGGGGTCGGAAAGGGGAAGAATAGGATTAATGATTCCTATGGGCTGGACACTAGGGAAAATACCAGGGTGTCTCTACATATCCCATGAGGGTGGGAATCAAGCCACACGTAGTTCTGGATGTGCAGTGTAATCATGGACCAACACTGGTAGGTGAAATCCTCTCTGGTAGAGGCTCTGGTGCATCCCCGGATTAACACTGGGCATCCTGAACATGTTCTGGGTAGAACTGCAGTTTAGTGTTGTGCGTTGAGGACATATGGACCCCTGTAGTTTAACATCATATAATAGGACATGGAGTGAATGAAAAGAGTCCAGGGAGCATATGGTGTGGTGGTTATGAAACTGATGTGAATGAGGACTTGGAGTCCAAATCACACTGCGTACCCCCGTAGGAAACTCTTCAGGTCGACGGACCAAGAGTGAGGATTAGGCTGGGCCCAAATCAGAGTGGTCGGGCATTCCTACCTTCCCCATGAGGATGGGAATCGAGTCATACGTAGTTCTGAGGGGACGATGAATAGCATGTCCGTGTTCATACACATCTTTCAAAAACTACTAAGCCCATGTGAGTCATGCTCGTTGTGGGAAACAAGAAGTAGTGGTGGGACTTTCCCAACACAGAAAGGGGCATGTTAGGGTGAAGGGACGCTTGGTAAATACTAGACCCATAATACTAACGTGACCACGAGGCGCAACTAGATGCGCGAAAAGATAAAGACGCGTATGTTGGAATTCCACTTGAACACGAGGATGTGGAATTGTGTGAATCATGACACTCCATATTTGGATCACAATGACAGCGGTGTGATGATAGAGGATAACTGTTAGCCAGGGAGAAAACGAATCATCCAATTCATGTTATCCTAGAATGGGGACAGACAAATGATAGTCGACCGTTGACCTTGTTCGAAACATGGGACTAGGTCACAAATGATTTCAGAGATCCGTAGGGACGTTGGCCCGAAAAAATTGGAGGGCCCTTAGGTCCGGCATTCATGGAGAGCCCTTAATACAATTATCCTTTTCGTCTGAGGGTCCTTTTGGATGTGGAAGAGGATGAGGATCCAAATAGTGAGCTCACGAAGCTTGGTCATGGGATGAGGGGAATGTCCCTATGAAAACCCCACTCTTCGGGCTCTTTGTCAAAATGCATCTGAACATGACAACTAGGCATATTGTATAGTGGGATCAGAGTCCTTTCCCAAAGGGAGGCCGTAGTTTAGGGTCGTAGAATTTGGACCATATGGGGAGTGCTCGAGTCGAGGGACCGAACATGAGAGTTATGTTGGGACTGTGGGGAAGTTCTTGGGCGCTCCTACATATCCCATGAGGATGGTAATCATGACATATATAGTTCTTAAGGGTTTCATGGTAAGATATCAGTGACAGGTAAAAAGGGGAATTGCGGGCATTTCCCTTGCACTGAAAGAAGCGGAATTTGGTAAATCTTGTTTGTCATTTAAGGCGAGTGGGTTTTTTTTAAGCGACATGTCCTGGGTAGCAACCCCTGGCATTGCCACAATAATCAAGCCGTGATAGGAATTGAAAAATGGCATGGCACGTGACCAATACCCAACGCGATGTCCTCTACAATGAGTTCATCACAATGCAGTGTCATTTTTCATCGTGTGGCCAGGACGATAATGTCACAGTTTAGGTTTGTATGATAGGACCAAGCATGCATTCTAACTTCATGCATTGTAGATGTAGGAGAGGTGATGCTAGGCGGGGAATGTGTATGGTGTCGTGCTACATAACCGACATGAATGGGGACATGTTCCCTCATCACACCACGCAGTCCTGTAGTCAGGGTCCCAAAGGCAGGACGCTGAACTCAAGCTGGACCCAAAGACAGGAGGTCTGGGAATTCCTACGTATCCCATGAGGATGGGAATCAAGCCAGACGTAGTTCTTGGGAGATCTTAGATTATGGTCTTTAGAGCTCAGGCCAGGGGTGGATGACAACTTTCTAGTAAGAGCAGACCTCGGCCTGATCCCTAAGCCCACGTGAGTTAAACTTAGTGTGGGAAACAAGGGGGTAAAATCCTTATCGCAATACCCAAAACATCCAACTTGGGGTAGTTAGTGAAGAGCCCCTAAGGAAACCATTGACAAGTCTTTGTTCCCCCAACGTGCATATGTGCATGGAGGAATAGTACCAAGAGTTTCGAAACTCCACTTGGACATGATGAGAATGGAAAAGGATGTGAATCGTGTAACTGTCATTTTGGGCTTAATGGGGTTGGCATGGCGATGAAGGATAACCGTTAACCGTGGCCGAAATACAGTCTCCATATTGCATTAGCCTGAGGTGGGAACAACAAATGAGCATCGACCGCTGACCATATTCACAACAAGGGATTTTTATCAATTTTTTGTCTGAAACCCTCGGGGGCGTTGGCCTGTAACGGTAGGAGAGCCCTTGGGCGTTGTATCTAGACCATTCTTGGGGGTCCCAATGGGTGTGAAAGATGATCAAAGCCCTAATGGAGGGATACAAAAAGCCTAGAAAGCAGGTGCAGACATGTCCGAGTAATGTTTGACATTTCAGGTAATAAACCGGAGTACCCTTAGGCACATTGGTGAACCATCAGAAAGGGTCAATGAAACATCTCGGGAGGGAGAGGTACATGGCATGGTCATTACAATACCGACGTGAATGTGGACATAATCCCACACCACACCATATAATCCCCTCGTGGAGTAAGAGTAGGCCAAGGGGCCAAGATGGGATGGAGGTTTTCGGAGGATGGGACTGGACCCGAAGCATAGACATTCGGGTGGTCCTACGTATCCCCTAAGGATGGGAATCAAGAAACACGTAGTTATGAAGGGATACACCGGGGGCAGAATATCCTAACAAGGAGGTTTACAGCCCTATGGGTAATGAGGACATAATCCCACACCATACCGCACAGTTCTGTAGGAAGGAATCGAGACTAGGGTGACCGAAAAGGCCAAAGGGCCTGAGGGTAGGCCTCGTTGAGGGAGGTCTGAGGCTGGTCCTCGGTTTGGATGGCCGGACTAACTTTTATTTTAACGTCTTGCAACAGGGATGTGGGTCGTGGGCCTGATAAGGCCGAGGGGCCTGAGGTTAGGCATCAGTCAGGGAGGCCTGACCAATTTTCTATTTAACGTCTTGCAATGAGGACAAGGAAAAAAGATAACTGTATCTTTTCTGGGGATGTGTATGACATGGAAAGTAACCCGACGTGAAAGAGGGCGTAATCCTATATAAAACGTCGTACATCCTTTATAAGAGAATCGGGGCCGTGGGCCTGACCGCTGGCACCACCTAGAGTGTAGTTTGTCGATTCGGGATGGGGTAGAATGAATCACTGCACTCGATGTGTGGGACATCTCGGGGTGGACCCGATGATCCAGGACACTATTGACCATGTTCGAAACACAGCGTCCCTATGGTGACCCAATATGGGAGAAACAAATGAGCATCGACCATTGATCAAATTTGCAACGCGGGACTTGTATCAGTTTGTTGCTTGAAAACCCCTAGGGATGTTGGCCCGTATCGGTAGGATATCCCATGGGCATGGTATCTAGGCCATTCTTGGGGGTCCCTCCGGTTGAGGAAAGTGATGGAATCCCAGTCAAGGAGTAGGTGAAGCATCACTGTATCCATCCAAAAAAGAGGCGAATATCTCCGTGGGGGGCGTACAGCCGGTTCGAGGCTTGGTCGACATGGGTTGGAGCAAAATTGTTCATCCTTCCATATTTCGTGACCGAAGGGGAAGATTTTTGGCTTTTGGGCTGGGCCGACAGACGAAATGTCCGGGCGTTCCTACGTATCCCATTAGGATGGGAATCAATCCATATATATTTCTTGAAATCCATGCAGTTTAACGTCATGTAGTGAGGATGTGGGAGGATAGAAGAATGAGAGTGGGCACATGGTGAGACCCTTATAATCCTTGTATGAGCGGGGATAAGAAAGCATGCTCCTCTTCATGCAAGGATCCTCCAAGGAAACTATACCCATGGGGGATAGTGAAAGAGAAGAGCTCGGGCTAGGCTCAAGATGAGGCATCCGAGCGTTCCTACTTATCCCATTAGGATGGGAATCAAGCCATACGTAATTTTTGAGGCGCAGTTTAATATCGTGCAGGACAAGAGATGCATCAAATTTGGGGATTTGTATGGTACGGTGGGTAACACGACGTGAATGAGGACATCCCCCACACCACACCATAAAATCCCATAAGTGTGTTCGAGTCGACGAAGGCCAAGGGGTCCAAGGCTGAGCCACGGTCAGGAAGTCCTGACCGTATTGCAGTTTAACATCTTACAGTAAGGACGGGAGCCATGGGCTCGAAGAGGCCAAAGGGCGTGAGGATGAACCTCAGTCAAGAAGGCTTGATTGGATTGCAGTTTGATGTTTTTCAGTGAGGATGAGGGAGATCTTAGTTTAATTTAATAGAGCTTGGACCATTTTTCAGTTTATCGTCATGTAGGACAGTGGTGCAGTTTAGGGTCATGCAGGACCGTAACGTGTGGTTTACGGTCGTGTGGGACCATACAGTTTAAGGCCATATAGGACCATATTGTTTAAGGTCGTGTATGACCATGGGGCTTAGGAAAAGTATTTCTTGAAGAACTTGGCGTTGGTGGGAGGAGTTATGTGGTATCCATCTATGGTCACCAAGGAGTATTATCTGATGGGGTAAACCTTATGGATGATGTAAGGTCCTTCACATTTTCACACTAGCTTGGGTGGTTTCCTACTAAGGATCATTGTCGCTCGAAGGGTCAACAATAGGTCGCCCTTCAGAAAAGAGAGAAGGCAAACCTTCTTGTTGAAGGCTCTGGCTATCTTATTCTGACGCCTTTCCAGATTGTGCAGGGCACGAAGCCTGTTCTCGTCCAGTGCTTCCAATTCAGCTAGACATATTTTATCCACCTTATCTGGTGCCTGCTGGTCATAGACTGCAATGTGTAACAATGGAAACTAGATATCAATGGGTAGGATGGCCTCATCCCCACACACCAGGGAATATGGGGTCACCTGGGTGGAATTGCGAGTCTTCATCCGATAAGCCCAGAGGGCGTTGGGGAGCTTGTCTAGCCAAATTTTCTTGTTCTGAGAAACCATTTTATGTAGAATTTTTGATAGGGTTTTTTTGAATTCCTCAATCTGTCCATTTTCATGTGCATGATAATGAGAGGTATGGTTCGAACAGATATTGTACTTGGTGTACAATTTCTTCAGCTTGGTTGCTCGAATGTTGGATCCATTATCGGATAGAACAGCGTGAGGGACCCCAAACTGGTGGATGATATTTGAGCTCTCAAAGTCAACGATGGAACGGGCCTTGACCTCTTTGAGTGGAACTACCTTTGACACTTGGAGAAGAAATCTGTAGCATTAAGGATGAACCTACACCGGAGAGCTGTTGTTGGTATATATGGTCCCACTACATCGAGTCTCAACACCACAAATGGGCACGAATACATGGTGTAATGGCGAGGCTACGACGGCTGATTCAGGAAGTTGGCATGAACATGGCACGTTTGGCATCTCTTGGAAAACTCGATTCAATCATGGATCATAGAATTCCAGATGTACCCCAACCTCTGAATTTGATGGGACAGCTTTGGCCCAGCTTGGTGGGCACCACAGGAACTAGCGTGAACCTCTTTCATAATGTGATAAAGCTATACTCCTTGAATGCAACAGAGGAGAACGCCATCGAAGATCCACTTATAGAGGATATGCTCAAGACTGGGACCGATCTAGAGGGTAAATTGCAGCACGTGGCGTCGGATTCGCTCGTGCTCAGCCCAGTCATCTGGGAGGCAACCATTTTGTAGATTCTCGACAAAAGGTTCCCTCCAGTTAGGAGTGGCCTCATCCACTGTTTCTGACAAATCTGGGGCCCCTAGCGTAGAAGGTCCGGCAGTGAGACGACTTACCCACAGGTTGTCATTGTCCTCTAGGGTGACATGGGAAATGACTCTCTGGTGTGCCACATGTATGATCAAATCATCTTGCTCGAGTTCTGGGAGTGACGCAGCTGAGCCAGCCAGAGGGTCTGCTCGACTGTTCTGTGACCGAGGGACATGGGTAACCTCTGGTCGAGAAGAGAACTGGGCCATTAGATGGAGGGTGCACTCCAGCAATGGCACAAGCTCCGGCTTCCTGAAGATATAGTAAACATTGACCTGCTTGATTACCAGCTCGAAATATCCTTTCACATGTAGATGTGTCACATTGATCTTGAGGGCCAACTAGAGGCCGGTGATGAGAGCCTAGTAATTTACCTCGTTATTGTTACAGCCTTCCGAAAATAAGAACGAGTATGGTAGGAAACCTTGCACCGGGGTGATGAAGATGATACCCAAACCCACTCTGTTGAGATTAGGATCATTGAGCCTCCTACCGGTGGGGCTCCAGGAGCCACTGTCGAAGTTCATTTTCCAACATGAGACAACATGATCGACTGAGAGGATCGCCTCATCAAGAAAACCCAGGTCTGTGGATAGATCCGTCGAGGTTGGATGGGCAGCTAAAATTTCTTCCAATGCTTATCACTTAATGGCCTTATGAGGCACGAACCTGATGTCAAACTGCTGAAGGATCACTGCCCACTGCTCTAGTTGTCCAGTCAACATGGGGCGGTTCAAGATGTACATCAGTGGGTCTACCCGAGAGACCAACTGTACCTCATGGTGATGCAGGTAATGCTGCAACTTCTGTGTGGAAAAAACGAGCGCAAGACAACTCTTTTTGATAGGGGAGTATCTGATATCCATATCGAGAAGCATGTGGCTGAGATAGTAGAGATTGTTCTCCATACCCTTGTTGCTCTTCTGGGTGAGAAGTGCGTTGAGGGACTGTTCCATGGTGGTCACGTAAAGGACCAGCGGCTTTCCGAAGAAGGGTGGCATCAAGACAGGAGGTTGGAGGAGATATTGCTTGATTTCCTCGAAGGTGTTCTGACACTCTTCATCCCACTCATAGGCAGCACCATTCGTCATGTGCTAGGAAAAGGGCTTACACTTGTCGTCTAGATTTCCAATGAATCAGTGTATATAGGCTAAGTGGCCATGGAGACCTTGAAGTTCGCGAATATTGCTCGGGGAGGCATTTGAATGATGGCCTTGATCTTCTGTGGGTTGATTTCAATGCCCATTTATCTAACAACAAAGCCAAGAAACTTCCCGGAGGTGACCACGAAGACACACTTTAAATGGTTCATCTTCATGTGGCGGGATCGGAGGAAACCCAACACTTTCTCAAGGTCTTTGAGATGTTCCTCGCGCTGGTGAGATTTGACCACTAGATCATAGACGTAGCATTCCACTAGCATTTCGAGAATTTGCATGAATATGTGATGCATGGCCCACTGATAAGTGGCACCTGCATTTTCCAGGATGAAGGGTATAACCTGGTAACAAAAGGTACCTTGGGGAGCCCTGAAGGCAGTGGACTCCTTGTCCTCAGGGGCCATCTGGATCTGGTTGTACTCGGAATACCCATCCATGAAAGGGAGGGATTGGAGCCCAATCATGGAATAAATCAATTACTCGGTCACCAGGTGGGGATAGTCATCCATTGGGAAGTGGCGATTGAGATCACGGAAGTCGATTCATACTCTAATATTCTCGTTCTTCTTCCTGGCTGGCACAATGATGGCAAGCCACTTGGGGTACTAGACTTGCTTGACGAAGTTGGCTTTGATAAGATTGTCAACATCAGCCTCAACCATGGCATTGTGAGAAGGGTTCATCTTTCTGGGAGGCTTCTTAAACCCATGATGGTTTGTCAGGAGGGCCAAGGTTGAATGACTACTTGAGGATCTAGTCCTGGCATCTCACTATAACTCCAGGAAAACACGTCACGGTGTTGTTTGAGAAAGACTATGTACTACTGCTGCTCCTTGGGAGACATGGCTGCACTGATCAATGTGGGTCTCAGATCTACCTCACTACCAAGGTACACCTGTACCAGTTCATCAATCGTGGTAGAGACACCATCCTCAGAGGCGGGGGAGAATCCTCCAGATCTTCCTCTCCACCCGTGGAATGATTTCCCACAAGGGGATCTGCTTCTGCGCTATCAACCCCTGACGAGAATCTAGTTCCAGCTTGGGTGGCGGTGGTCATCATATTAGGAGACCCATGTGCCGCTGAGACCATATCAATGAAGTCGGTCGATCATATCCCATCTTGCCTTCGGCCTAAGGGGCCACGTTTGATGACATCAAAGCAGTGGTGAAGCGTCAGCCTGAGTTAGTTGATTCTAGCCCGGCGGAAGAGACATGTATAACATACTTCCAATGTCATAATCCTAACATTCCCATACCTCACAGGGGTAGGAGGCTCGGGGATCACCTGAGCCTGGTTGGTGTTGGAGTACAGGGTGATTTTCTATCATCGATTGTACATGGTAACATGCCTTCCTTTCATACCTGAAATAACAAAACAATGCCCAATGTCGGGGGTCGTGGCCTCCAATTTATGGATCGGGAAGATTTAGGTGTCATTCAGGTCTTCCCAGGGATAACTTGTGACCAGGGCGGGTTCATCCTCACATGCTAATATTTTCTTATCCTTTCTTTTGTAATAGTTGGCGTCGAGATAGCAGGATTCTGAAGAGATTAATGGAGAAGCACCTCCTTGGAGCACTCCTACTTGAACATTGAGGGAGTAGTTGAGGCATTGCTGATACGATGAAGGGACTTCTGCGTGCAGATGGAGCCATGTCCTTCCCATCAATGCATTGTAGGCGGTGTCCTAGGAGACAACCTTGAACTCGGTGCTGGAAATTAGGCCACTGAACTGGGTCTTCAGGCGGATCTTGCCGACTGCGGATTGGTCGGTCCTTTCGTATCCATGGATTTTGAGGTCGGAGGGAGATAAATCATCTTCAGGAAAACCCATCTTTCGCATTGTCCGAGTCGGGATTTGGTTGATCCCAGAACCCGTGTCAACAATGTAGCGATGGACTCCCACACCATTGAACTGTCCAGTGACGTACATTTGGAAAATATACACCTATTTAGGAGGGTCTTCATCTTCATTGGATAATGAGATAACTTCATATCATTCGGCGTTCTCAATTTCCTCATCGTGGAAGGCTTCCACAGCTTCTACCTCCGTCTCAAATTGAAGAGGGATCCTTAGGGCCTCGGAAACTGCTTTGTGCAGTTCAAACGATAAGAAAAGGGCCTCAAGGATAGAAATCCTTACTGGAATTCCGGCCAGGTGCTTCCAGACAACATAATTTCATGCCAAGTGCGAGCATCTGCTTACATGAGGTCGTTCTGTAGTTTGAGGCATAACAGTTCCTACCAGTTGAACTGGAGGCTGGCTAGTGCTGGGTACATCCCGCTGCCTACTAGTTGAAGCCTAGAGAGTAGCCGCCAGATTAGGATCGGTCAACAAAGATTGTCCTGTAGTCAGGCAAGACTAACCGCGATACGAACGTGGAAGCTCTACCTGATCTAGCAGAAGAAATAGTAGTGGAGGTAGATCTGAGGACATCATATGAGGTTGTGCATGCTAAGATCTGTGCTGAGCCTGCTGTCTGGTTTTAGTTGCATGCACAGACTGACTGAAAGCACCCCTTGACATGCCTCGATGACCTGTGTGGTTCAGTTCCACTGACGTTGACATTGGCTGGGGATGTTGGGGAGGTTCTCCTGGTATTCCCCTTCATCGAAAGCCATATAGGGCTATACCAGCTCCACAGTGTTAACCGAAGTGTACCCCTGGTTGTCGCTCGATGAATCATCCACCACCGGGCGGATTCTGGTTGGAATCAACATTTCAGGGGGCATAATGTCACCAAGAGTGCGGGATGACGATATAATTGGTGGAGCGCGTTGCTTCTTCTTGTCTGTCGCTACATGCCCTTTTGGGAAGAGTTCGGTTGTAATGATGATGTCGAGGTACTTCCTACTTCTTCCGAAGGCTCCACCTGATTCAGGCGTGCACGAATGATACCATGGGCATGAGCGATGATTTTTTGAGCCATCCAGTCGTCGTATTTCTAGGACCCACGGCTGGGGACCTGCTGCCACTCACCTTCGTTGTCGCTACCAATCTCAGACCTTACGAAGACACCCGCTACTTGTGTCGGTACTGGTCCCAACCTAACTAGGTTGTTGTTGACCTAGTCTTGAACCCAGTCTTTAACCACATAGCATTTCTTGAGGGTGTGTCCCAGGATCCGATGAGAGGGACAGTAGTTGGTGTGCTCGGTGAGATTCGCCTCTACCGGCCTTCTCCACTCGGGTAAGCGCACAATCCCTTTCCCTAGAGCACATCGGAAGTAGCCAGGGACCTGATTCTCGATGAACGAGTAAGCCTGGTGCCTTTTTTCTAGATAGGGGCCCCTGTGAGACTAGCCCTAACGAGGGGCCGTAGGGGCCTTCTGAGGAGGTGGTGATAGATAGTCTCGCCTAGGTGGTGGTGGCACATTACGTAGGGGAACCAGTCGATTCTGAGGCGGTCTCTGCTGGGCAGGAGCCTACGCTTGAGGTGGAGGACCTCGGCGGGGATGCGGGGCCGGTGCCGCTGGTAGTAATTTTAGCTTCTTGTGGGATTCTATTTTGGCCCCCTGCGGTAGGATCGGCTCTAGCATCCCTCCTGGCTGGGATCACAGGGGGTAGCAGACGTGCCCAACTAGCCTATTTCAGAGCTTCCTCGAGGCGCTGAGCCTTATCTGAGAAATACCATAACCATCTATGGTACTTTTCGGTGATCAGGGAAGGAACCAGCTTTGTTTTTACGTTCCCTACACACATCGTCAGTAATATCTCCTAAGTTAGTGGCATGTCGAGGGAGTATGTAAGTCCCTTCCACCGGGCGATGAAGTCCGCGACTCGCTCATCGGGCCTTTTTTTCACTTGTAGAGGTATGTGATGCTGATATTTCACGTGGTGGAGATGAACTGGTATAGGAACGTCCGGTGGAGATCCTCCTAGAAGTTCACCAATCTGATAGAGAGATGGATGTACCAGACGAATGTAGGGCCCTCCAATGTCTGCACGAAACATCATAGCATGGAGACTTCTTGGTCGGTTGGGGTCCCTAGCATGGAGCCACACCTGTATGAAAAGTGGGCCAAGTGCAGCGGCGAGTCCCCTATCCCGTTGAAGGGAGAGAAATTGGGGTTCCCAAAACCCGGGGGTGCTGGAAAATCATCCACCCACGCGGGATATGTCTTTACATCCGGTGGGACTGCAGCCTTCCGAGTTTCCAACACTTTGAGGCGGGCGATGAGTACCGCTCTAAGATCATCCAGGTGGGGGTACCTGTATTGACGAGGATCCCTAATAACAAGTGCGTTTTTGGGTTCTTCGACACGGTAGATGGCTTCATCAGCTCGTGGAGCGACTGGCGGAACAGACTATGGGGCGGCTGGGGGAACTCGGGCTAGATTCCGTAGATTGCCCCACCCATTCAGGAGTGTTTGGCGGGACGTATCACACCCTCATACCGTGAGTTCCAGATTCTTCCTTGTCTGCGGAAGTAGCGTGATCAGGCTTCCCGGAGGCATCTCACTAGGGGGAAATTGTTCTTGACCCTGCTGCCCTGGCTTGGGATTATGATTGTCTAGTCGGCACTCTGCAGCATGCTCGGCTAAGAGTTCGTCAACCAACCTCTTCTTCTCGGCAAGATTTTTTCACAATGCGGCCTTCTCAGGGTCTTCTTCAATATTCCATACAGAGGTGGATGGTTTGGAGTGTTGGAGGGTTCTGACATGCTCCGTACCCTTACCGGAATTTCGACTGAGTATCGGTGACTCAATGGGTACAGGGAGGCCTAGATGGTTCCTCTGCCGACTAGTAACCCTCCCTGATGGGTCCAGCAGGGGTGGTACAACCTCATGGGTTAAGTCTTCATTGAGAAATTCAATCTCGTCCTCCTTGTCCACTACATCATCCATTTGGACCGTGACCCTCCTTGGGGGTATGTCCTCAATGTCGCATAACGAATCGGGTTGCCGCTGGATTGGACTGAAGTGGAGGATGACATATTGTCCCCAGCCACGGACTTTCCCATGGGGTAGCTTCCATGATGATTTTTCAGAGTACTTTGAGACTCTGAATGCATTTCTGTTGAAGGGTGCTCTTGTGGCCTGGTGACTTAGGGCACTGGGCCACAGGGAGTGTGGCCAAATCGATCAGGCGGAATTGCTTTCTGATTTACTCAATGTTCTGTACACTCCTGGGGTACACTACCCGCTATTAACGAAGGCAGAAGTGTGTCACCCATAGGGTTTGGTGAAATCACCCTACTTCCACTTGGGTAAGGGACTCCGGTGCACAAAAGTTTGGCACTTCCGTCGACCAGAACTTCTCCAGGAAGTGATCCACCGTGAGAATGTTCGAGAAGCTCTTGGTCTCGGACTTAGGGTCTGGCCCCTTATTTCCCTAAATGTCAACCGGAGGCGGTTGAAGAACTGGTAGCAGTACCGAGGCGGAGCACTGGGACAGTAAATTGTGCATCAGAGAATACGACAAACGAGCTGACTGGCCGCCGAATTTCGGGCCATCCTATGAAGAGTGAGGTAACCTAACCACAACGTCACGATATGACGGGCTGATAGACACAACTTCTGGCACAGGAATTGCGGTCACCGGCGATGGGTCAGGCCATTGCTCTACTGCAGTTCGCCCCCAAAATAGCTATTTGTGATCTCTGGTATAGGTAGAGGGAGATTCTGGTGATGACGGTGGTGATTTCGCGAACGAGACCCGCGATATTTCCACAATTTCCTCCTCCTGGAAGTGCTTGAGAAGAGTGGCGGGAATCTGGTGGACTTCACATTCTGGAAGAACGAGACAGATGCGCCTTGTTCCTTCCCCAGTCCTTGACATGGAGGAGCAGGGAGAAGCTTCCATTACTGAGTTTCATTCTGATTCAGAATCCGAGAAATGGGCTGGTTTGACCTCCACTCAAGCCTTCCTAGGACTCTTCTTGTGGTGGCGACGACCCGTTCTCCTTCCACTATATGGCTCTTCAGGACAAGTTTGATTCTCGACATGTAGTCGTGGAGTGGTGCTAGCGCCATGGTGGAGAGGACTCCCACTTGATATAGCTGGGGTGTGAAGGGAACCAGGGAAAATGTCGAAGGGTACATGGGGTGGATCTCCATGGACAACACCCATGCGGGCAGAACCCCTGTTGGAACAGGCAGGAGCATGGGGAGGACATCCATGCTTGGTGCGGGTGGAGTGAGGCTGACCTTCACCCCTCATGTGGCCGGGCGAGGAGGACATTCGCCAGTTTTAGAGGGGATGTAGGGAGTACCCCCATGTTGGAGAGGGATCAGATGGGTAGTGCCTCTACATTGATGGTCGGGGGCAGGAGGAGGAACTCCATACCCGGTGTGGTGGGCACAAGAGAGACCTCCGCACCAAGCATCAATTCCATGGGGCAAGTCATCCTTCGGGACGAGGGTATCACGACGCATACCTCCATGACGAGCTTCAGGGAGGGGAAGGCCCATGCTCTGTGGAATGGTGGTATGGGGAGGACCTCCGTACGGGGTGACACCACCGCGAATTGGTTCGAGGCTATCACCACTCAGGCCTGTAACCCCGAGAGACAACCCAACCTACCCATGGGGCGATTGAGGCCTCGTTCTTGGTCAAGTGAAAGAGTGCCCCTACTTAGTGTTTGTAGGGACTCCATGATGCACATCGGCGGTGGCTCAAGCCACAGTATCTGTTGACGTCGACGCCTCTTGATGAGCGTCCTCAAGCTCGGGCCCAACGCTGACGTCGGGTCAGACGAGCTGGCGCAGGTGGTGCAGGGGCATAGCCTACCTTCTCCTCTGGCGAAGCCGGATAGGGGCGCTGGCGTGGCCAGATGGGAGCCCATTCCTGGAGTCCTTGAACATGAACTCTAACTGGGCTGAGCTGGACATCACCCTCCTCATTAGTGTAAGGCGCGGAGTCGTCGAGGCGTTCCAGGGACAGGCTCCAGAAACGATTGAACATTGGGGTGGGGAGAAGGGGCTCCATTTTCGGCCTTTGAGGGCAGCATTGACGTCGGGGCCTGGATGCCTCCAGGTCCAGGCGGCCCATATCCCGAGTTGGGATGACCCCTTACTCCTCGTACCTTCGTATAAAGGTTGTTGATCACCCTTCGTTGGATGATCTCTGACTGGGAGAGGGGACGTGGGTGTCCCGTATTCATGGAAGTAGAGGCCGTCGTGACAGCAGTGGAGCCACGCGGAGTGGCTGTGCGGGTATTTTCCCCGCCCCTGCATTGGCGAGCGGGCGGTGATCGTGTCTCCATAGCAGCAACCTAGTTCATGGGAAGTGGGGAGATCAACTCGTCAGTACTGCGAGGAAAGGGATTGGCAACCATTTCACCAACGTCATTCCGTCTTTCATGGTCAGTAAGAGGAATCCATGCCAACACGTTGCAATACAGAATGCCCCAGGTATTATTACCCCAGCTTCTGGTGAGTTTCACGCCAGGTCCGCTATTTTCTTGGCAGGACCCGGTGCCGAATATCTGGATCCGGTGACACGTCAATATACTGATGTATCGAAACTACTAATCTCGATATTGAGGAGAAGAAATTCACGTCGGGTTTACCATTTCTATTTCTGAATCTTTATTCGGGGCGCGCACGTCCGTCCACTTTGGCGCGACATGAGGGGATTTTTTTTGTTGCCCCGCATTCCCACGTTCCAAAGGCGGGTGACATCCGCTCCTTATTCAGGGATTCCTTCTCCTTGATCGAAACTGGGATGATGGGATGTCAGTTCTTTCTTTTGTGGATTACTCCTTGGAACTCGTCACCTAGTCCGGGACTCCCTCATAGATTTAATACGTAGTTTGTGAATCTCTTCCCAGTGCCATGTTTCCATGGATGCCGGTTAATTACACTTCTTCTGTCAGGGCATTCCAGAGGGTCCGGTCAGGGCAGCAACCTTCAGTCAGGGCAGTAGTCACCTCGAGGCATTAGTAGCGGTCTGAATGCTTGGGAATTGGCGTGTCTATATGTTGTACCTTATCATAGGGTTTATTGAGGGCCTGGAAGCCCGATGCATCCCACATCGAGCGCGGGGAATCATATGTCATAGGCATGTATCTGAGGTTTTCCTCAGCTTCCTATGTTTAACACAGGGTACGCCGCAGGTTTAACGTCCAGCGGAGACGGATCGTCCTGATTAGAACACTAGCATGAGTGGACCAGATTGAGGAATTTCCCCTTGAGGGTGGGACTCCAATATCAGGGCCGGCCCATGGGTGGCTTCCCAGACACTGTGGAGGGGATTGGGGTTGCATGATCTCACTGGGATTTGGTGTCCCGGGTGAGAATCAGGGTGGATGATAGATGGATGAATGAAGTGGATGGGGAATGAAATGGAATCATCCCAAGGGAAATAGAGAAGTTGGTATTGAGCCTTGAAGAGACATCCTACGTATCCCTATGGCGGGGAATCAAAGTCCATGTAGTTTGGGATGGTTTCGGTGAACCGACGTGAAGGTGGACCTTGGTCCGATGGTTGCTGGGATTGAACATTAGGGAGGCTTCCTACTTACCATGCCTTAGCACGTATCAAAGACCACATAGTTCATGGTGGATGCTAGAAGTCCGGCGTGATAGAGGACCAGGGGTCCAGGTGGTGGGGGGCTTGAACCTCAGGGAGGCTTCCTACGTATCATGCCTTAACATGGATCAAAGTCCCCATAGTTCAAGTTGGATGTTGAATACAGTTTAACATTATGCGGGACGAGGGTGAACCAACATGAATGAGGTCGGAATGACCGAGTGGTGGGATTGAAACTCATGGAGGCTTCCTACGTACCACACGTTGACATGGATCAATGTCCGCGTAGTTCGGGTTGGTGCGCCAGAGGACCGATGCGAAAGTGGACCTTGTTCCAGTGGATGTTGGGCTTTAACCTCGTGAGGATTCCTACATACCATGCCTTGACATGGATCAACGTTCTCATAGTCCAGTTTTGTGTCGGTGAACCGACACGAATGAGGACCATGGTCAAGATAGTGTGGGGCGAACACACTGGGATGCCCAGGTGTTGGTGGACTGACATGAAGAGGATCGAAGTGACCAAAGGGTGATGGGCTTGAACCTCTATGAGGCTTTCTACATACCATGACTTGACATGGATCAAGGACCTCGTAGTTAAAAGGTATTCGTCAGTGAACTGATGTGAAGGTGAACCAGGGGGTCCACTAGTGGTGGGTTTTAACCTCATGAGGCTTCCTACATACCATGCCTTGACATGAATCAAAGTTCTCGTAGTTCGGGATGGTCTCAATGGCTTACCGCTGGGCTGGAATGCATTTTATCCTCATGTGGGATGGGGGTGTAACCTGACGTGAATAAACTATGGGCGGTGGGCTTGAACATCATGGAGGCTTCCTACGTACCATGCCTTGACATGGATCAAAGACCACGTAGTTGAAATGGATGTACAGTTTAATGTCATGCGGGACAACATAGAGTTTAACATCATGCTAGATGTGGGCATACAGTTTAACGCCATGCTGGACGTGGTATTGTCATAGGAAATTCTTACTCTAATCCCACGTGAGTCGTGATCGGTGTGAGAAACAAGAGACATCAGAGACCTGACGATCACGTCGTGAAGGGTGCGTCTGTGAGAAAAGAACAGGAGCTTACATGTTAGGCGGCCCATGGTGCTGGGATTTACTCCGGGATGGAGGCCCAAAGTGTGGTAAATCATAACTTGAGAGGTATCGAGGACCAAAGATGGAAGGTGCCTCATTCCCTATCACGCCCTCCACTGGCCTTGGCAGTGGGGAAGTACGGAGGTGCATCGGTGCTACCTTCCGTAAGAGGGGCTAGGGGGATTACACCAAGGTGGGGGCCCTTCTCCTGTGAACATACTCCACTCTGATAAGGAGGATACATCCCATGTGGAGGGCTGATCCCATCATTGTGGAGACGAGCGGCGTAATGAATGTCCGATCTGGGGGGACCCTGCGTGTGAGGCACGGGGTTGGGTCACAGTTTAACGTCATGTATGGAGGAAGAGGTGCTTGGATGTTTAACGTCCTGCAGCTCGGACGAGGTGGGTTTACTCCGCACCCCTAGGACATACATAACTAGTACCCTCTACCACATGGGGGAGGGTAGGTACAGGCAAAGCCATGGTGAAGGGGGCCGCAGAGCGATCCATTGAGGGGTCCACGTAAGCATGGCTATGCGAAGAAGAAATAGATGTTAGCATGCCTATGCGAAAAACCATTAGGCGAAGCAACGCTATGAGTGGTGTTGTCCGTGGGACTTTGAAATCACATCCTGCAAACTAGGAGGGTCACATGGAAAGAGGAATTGCCAATAAAAGGAGTATTCTTCACGAAGTGGAGTGCCTTGGCCTTATCATGGGGCTGGGGTGTGAATGGGAGGTGGTTCGCAAAGTGGAATAGTGTTCGCAGAGCACATTCTCGTGAAGGTGAGGTGCCTCGTGAAGCAAGGTGCTATGAAGTAGTGTGTTTTGTGATGTACAAAGACCCTACCTTTTCATGTGGATCACTAGTACAGGATGGGTGTTTCGCAAATCATAAACACTCAATGGTAGCCCGAGTTCCCTTGGGAATACCCTTTCTTCGAGAATGCCTTTAGGATTCGTGAAGGGTATCCCTCTCAGAAGAGGGGCTCAAAATGAGGAAAGATGGAGGCCTCTCGCGAAGCAGAAATACCTCGCATGGATCATGATTCCCAGAGCGATGGGTGATTCACGATATGGGAGCTGAGAAGCCGAAAGGTCAGATTTTCCATCCTCTCGACTCAGGGGGAGCCCAATATTTATAGGCAAGGGGTGCCACAAAGCAGCACTCACGTGGCGTGAAGGGGGCTGCGGTGCATCGCGGCGGGCCGCGAAGGTCAACTGGGTTTGTGGAGTGTTACCTCCTCAGGGGATTCATGACTGGTTCGCGAACGTTAGGGATTTCATGGAGTGTTCCTGCCTTGGGGTGCTTTGTGGTGGGTTCGTGAACATCAGGGCATTCACAGAGTGTTCCCACCTCCTTTGCTTCGCGGTGGGCTCGCGAACGTTAGAGTGTTCACAGAGTATTCCCGCCTCCTTTGCTTCATGGCGGGCTCACGAATGTCAGGGCGTTCGCATAGTGTTCCTGCCTCCTTTGCTTCGCGGCGGCCGCGTTGGTCGGAGGAGCTCCGCGTCGGGGCTTCGCGAGGCAGTGTATGGGTTTCTTTTCCTTCTTCCATTTTCGTTCAATATTTTGGCACCAACAGTGTACATGTGAGAAAAAAATTAATAAATACATGGAAATTAATAAGATAAAAAAGGAATATATAATGATAAGTGATTTGAAACAAATTTGAAAAAATATAAGATGATTATTTAGGATATTCTTATCAATAAATCATTTCAGTGTTGTTTTAACGATAATTTCGAAGAGCGTTTAAAATAAAAAAGGTAATTATATTTTATTTGAAACCAGAAGTGAATAAAATTTTCATATTGAATTATGATTTTATAAAAAATATTGTGTATTAAAACAAATTGTACAGTGCACTTGAAATTGGTTAAAATATTCTGGATGTTCCCTTAAAATGAGTTTTTATTAAGATGTATCGAGGAGGGAATCACTTAAAAGAACGAATATCACTAAATGTGAATGAGGGGTGGATCATGAAAGATGTTTTTGGAGAATATAAACTTTATATATGTTTTTTACATAACAAGTTATGAAAAAACCAATTGGTTAAGCAGAAATATAGAAGAATCAGAAGGAATAAAGGAGGTTCGGGTGGAATCCCATATAGAATATCGGTATGGTATTGGGTGTACAAATGAGGTATTAATGAGAGGGAATAAAATTAATCATATTTTATACATCATGAGTGAATTATGGTGATGGCTATAATTCATACCCCATTATTAGGAATTATACATAAAAGGGTATAACATAGAGGAGATTCTTGAATAAATGTGAATAAGAGAGGATCCCTTACCATATGTTTGATGGTGTTCTACCCTTGATATTAATGAAATGAATAATCAATTTATGATCATTAATTAATAATTACAGAACCTATTTTACATGTAAATTATTTATTGTAAACATTTTGAGTTCATTCATAACCCTTTATATTGGTTGTGATGTTTAATTTCGTTGTTCGGTTCCGTTTGTTTCAGGTTTGGTTTACATATACACTTGAATAGTTAAACATGTATGGTGAAAGTGGTTGTCAATAATTAAAGTTAAATGACATCAGTGAACATACAGGATAGTTAATTGTTCTAAATTTAATATTCATGATTATATTGAAGGTGTATCAATATATATAACATTTATGATAAACTTGTTAATTAATGTGGTGATTTTGTTCACAATTTAATTGTTTTGTATTATTATTTTACATCATTTATTTATAAGGATTACGGAACACTAAATAAGATTAAATACATATATTATTATCTAGTTCAACCATTAAAATGGTTTCATGACTAGTCTATAATATGGTAATGCAATCTAAAAACCATTCATCCATAAATGAGATAAATAAACACATCCCGGACGATATTTTCATTTATAAAATAAAATGAGGGAGATGGAGTGATTATGATAAACTATCCCATTAGTATAATATAAATCAATTACATGTATGTTATGGAGTTATTAAACCAAATGGTTTATGGGGGGTAAGTAAATAAAAAATGAATGAAAACATCTTAAAAGAAAATATAACAACCATAAAGATGATTTTACCTCATTAGTTTATCTCCTTTGAGATCCATTTAAGGGGATATGATTTGGTATTTTTATGAGATCAAGGAATTTTTGGCATGGGGGAGGAGCCGGGAGAGTGTTTTAGGAAGAACATAGGAATTTCACAAATCATTAGTGGAGTGAACAGAATATATAAGTGTTCATGGATTTTTAGTGGAGTAGATGAGTGAATTTTGAATATTTAATAAATTATTAATTATTTTTCCCCAGAAAAGAAATAGTGTTTTTATTTCTTCGGATAAGAAACATTAATAAGTGAATTTTTTTTAAACAATTTCCATTTTCATTATCCATGACTCCAACATGATGCAAAAAATTAGTTTTTAGCATTTATTTTGAATTATCATAATGTACATTTCATCATAAATTAATGTATTTTAGGAAAATATAAAAAATTCACCCTAATAATTTTTAACTATTAGAATCCAAAATTAAACTAAAAAATCTCATCTTTTTATATATATATGATTAAATTAATTTTTAAATAAAATCATAATTTATTCGAAAATATCACATTAAAACATTAACTCGATTTATAAAACCAAAAAAATTAATCAAGGTCTCGTTAAATTATGTTTTAACTATAAGAGAATAAAATAATTTTTTATGATTACATTTTATGAATATATATTTCCATTATAAATTATTACATTAATCATAAAATTGTAATTAAAATATTAATGATATAAAAAAATACAAATATTTATATTATAATAATTTTTTTCACTTATATGTCATCTATAGTGTATTTTTACCTCATGGGTGATGTTTCTATTTTTTGGCCAAATTAATATTAATTAATATTTATAATTTTATTCTTCTATACACAAGGATATGTTACTACTCATTAAAAACATTGCTGATTCTATTGAACTCTAAATATTCTACTACATGCAGCCATGTATGTCATATTTTTTAAATTAAGAATAAAGAATTGGCAATATTATGATTAGAGGATACATTGTCCTAAGTAGTCAATTTTGTGGTGATTTCATGTGATTTAATGACATAATTTTATGAAAGGTGTTTCCATTGACAAAAAAACTGGTTGACACATTATTCCCTCCTTAGGAAATTTCACCCTAGAAATTTTATTTAACATTCTATTCCATAAACAGGTGTGGGTACACTTTCATCATTTCCTCCTCTATTTACAATATATACTCTGCGTACTTATGGTTCTGCCATAATAATTTGACTAGATGAGTATCCTTTTTTACATAGAATATTATCACTACGATCCAAAATCATTAATAGCCGCTTCACATAAGATTGATCATTCTCTAACTATACTACCTATGAAGAAAGTAATGTGAAGGGTATGGTATGTACTTCCTTAATAGGGATGCATTAAAGACATCGTCCATAGTATAAATGGTAGGTGGATATTCTAGTTGTTTGGGCACATCCACGACATGCTCACGAATATGGAAGGGGTCGATGTCCCTGGGACCTAGCATTCCATTCTTCCCAATCCTCATGGCATTATTCCATGGAGATATGAATTGAAATTCCATGCCTCCAACATTGATATCAAGTACTCATCGAATATTTTCTGCGTACCACTATTGTCCTCTTTGGGTTGACATGATGTGGTGAAGAATAGTTTTCACCTTATCCACCATTTCAATGACCATTTCTTGCCCAAGTAGCATATGCTCACTGTCTTCATCAAAACATGCTAGTGTGCTGCACCTTTTCCCATAAAAAATATTATATGGTTCCATTTGGATGCTTGAGTGGAAACTATTTTATAAGATAATTCAACCAGTGGAAGATGTTTGTCCCATTCTACATTGAATTACATAGAAATTCTATAAAAATATCTTCCCATGTTTAAATAGTTCGATTAGACTGGCCATAAGTTTGAGGATCCTAGGACATAATAAAGATTAGTTGCGTGTATGGATCATGTTGGATTGTTTTCCAGAACATCGAGGTGAATCTCAGATCTCTATCAGATACAATATATAGTTGTGTTCAATGCAACCTTACCACATCGTTGATATATATCTGTGCATGTTGACCAAATAAGAAGTGCTTGTAAATCACAATAATGTTATATGTCATTGTAAGAAGATCCATAATGTCCCATATAGAATAGGTTCCTTCGGATGTCCTTAGAAGTCTATTGACAAAGTTTGTGTTGATTATCTCCCAATTGTATGGGTTTATGTGTAGTGGTTATATCATCCCTTAAAAATTCTATTTTTAGCCTTCACATGTTGATATACCATGCACTTGGATATATACTTAGCAATCTCTTTTGTCATATAATACCACCAAAAGTTCTCTCTGAGATCTCGATACATCTTTGTGCTCCATGGGTGGAAAGAGAAGGTTGAGATACATGAACCATTAAAAATATACTTCTTTATCTATATATTGAAAGGTATAAATAATCGTGATCCAAAAAATATAGTTTGAGTCTCGTCAATTGTGAACTATGAGTATTTCCCATTTCTGATAGCTTCCATGTTTTTCAAAATTCTCCAATATTTTCATAGAGTATCCATTATTTCGTATATGAGGGATGGTTGAGATATCATTTTAGAAAGCATTGATGATGCTCCACCCTTAGTTACTCCCTTATCTATCCTCTATAAATCTAACAATATTGGATCCTTTTCAATTCGCTTCATTGATAATGATATAGTATACTATCTACATAGAACATTATCTACCATGTTTGCCTTACCTTGATGGTAGTATATTGAGAAATCATAATCCATGATGACCTATATCCATCTTTTCTGTTGCATATATATATCTTTTTCTATGAAAATATATTTCACACTCTTTTGATCAGTATATATCTCAAAGTCCTCCTCATAGAGATAATGCTGCAAAATTTTTAATACACATATCATAGATTCTAAATAAACATCTTTTGAAGGATTGTTTTAACATTTATTTTCATCATCCTTTAGGTGTAGGCTATAACTTTTTAATTTTCCATTAGCACACATCCTATGCCCTTATTTAAAGCATCACTATACACCACAAAGAGTTTTCAACTCACTAGGAGTGTGAGTACCGGTGCAGTGATTAACCTATTTTTAAACTCCTTAAAACAGTATGGACATTCCTAACTCTATAAAAACATTACTCCCATCCATTTCTGCATGGTCATTGGGTTTGTATAACATGAAAATTTCTTTACAAATCATCAATAATACCTAGAAAGACCTAGAATATTGTGGATCTCTGTTAAAGATGTTGTCCTGGGCCACTCTTCAATTTCCTTTGTCTTGGAAGGGTCCACTAATTTTTTTCCCTGGTGATAACATGCCCCAAAAATGATAATTCCTTTATTAGGAACTCAAATTTAGTATACATTTCATACAACATCACATGTTTCCATGTCATTAACACAGTATTCAAATCCTCCTCATGTTCCTATTTTCTCTTAGAGTATATTAGAATTTCATCGATAAAGACTACCACAAATTTTTTATAAGATAATCTATAAATACTAAATTTATTTAATAAATAATAATTAATGGACCATTAGAGAGTCCAAAGGGGATCACTATGAAAATATAGCGTCCATACCTCATTCGAAATGCATTCTTGGGAATATCTTTTGTTCTCATCTTTAATCACTACTATCCTGACCGAAGGTCCACATTTGAGAAATTACTGGCTCCACAAAGCTGATCAAACAAGTCATATATCTCTGTTATGGGATTCTAGTTCTTTATCGTGATTTTTCTATTCTCATGATAATCAATGGAGTGGTTCATTGATCCATACTTCTTATTTATTTAAAGGACAAGAGCACCCCACTGTGTAGCACTCGACCTTATAAATTTCTTATACGGATTCTCCAATAACTTCTTCATTAGAACTTGAAGCTCTATGGTGTCCATTCAATAATGTTTCTATTATATGTGACAAAATATAAGAATTATTTCAATTGATAACTCGCAAACTTGGTCAATAGGATGACCAGGAAACCCATCAAAGAAAACATCAGTGTAATCCCTCACGATGGGAATGTCTTCAACCTTGATTTTTTCCATTGTCTCAATCATTTGAGATAAACATTATTGATCATAATGAATTAATATCCACACATGATACACTAATTCTAAATGAGATTCATCTTCCTCCTTAATGTTGTAATGAATTGAAGGATTCCTTGGGATGTGAAGATTGATCTCCATTTCCCAAAAGTTAATGTTGGCTTTGTAGAAAGACATCCAATCCATTCCAAATATAGAGTCAAGCTACAATAAAAGTAGTATGATTATATTTTATGGGATGTTTAGTCCCAAAACACCATTGGGTTGGAGTTATAATGAATGCATGCAATAATTTCCCCATTTTCTGTTCCCAGATATAACTCAACCCCATGTTTTGAGGTAGTTTTTCCATAGTTACACTAATAATGAAATATATAAAATAATGAAATAGAAACAAAGTAAATAGTATGTTCACTATAATTGAATAAATAACTCATGTAACATTCACCACGTCATTTTCCAACTCCACCTCAGTAGTATTGATTGCATAATCTCTTCCTTTTTTCCTACGAGTTTGTTTTGGATTTCCTTCTATGACCCTTGGTTTAGAGAAATTGTTCTCATAATGGGCATGTTTTATTCAGTTTTATCATTATGCCACTCAATGAGTGATTATCTAAACCTTACTTTCATATTCCACATTAGTGGTATTTTTGATAACCCTTTTGCTATTTTAAGAAATATGTACGATCTTTCAAAATTTGATGCAATTCCTAATTCCCTTTAATCAATTCCCATGAGGCTTCTTCCAATAGTTTTTATAGGTGGGATGATCAGGCTTCTTTCCATCATGGAAATTATTTTTCTAACTTCCCATATTGGATTTGGTTTTCCTCATTTAGTATATAGTCCCATGATACCAATGGGAGTCTCTGATCTCTATTTCAAATGAAAGGGCACAATGAATAATCTCTTAATTTCAATCAAAGTCTCTAATTTCCAACACATTTTCAATACTCGACTTTATATTGCTAAAGAAGTGATCCTCCTTGATTTTGGTGTTCATTTCAATGCAAGAGGAATACCATGAAATCCTTGTAATGTTATCTTCACAGGAATGATTGTCTAATCTTTCTTCTACGAGAGTCCGAGGAATTCTCTTTCCATCATGAGATAGAGGGTTTGAGGGATATATTTATTAAAAAAACTATTGAATTCCTCCCAATACATGGAAGAAAACTCCTCCCGTGGCATCATATTCATGATCAATGTCCACCAATAATCACCTTCCCCATAAAAAGAATAGACCGCGAGTATGACTCTCTTTTCTTATAATCATTGGAGGAAAACTAATATATTTTAATTAGAGTTAATCCACTATTCCATGAGGAGGGGATATTAATATCCAATAAACATGGGTATCATTTTCCACATAAAGGATTCAAAGGTAAAATTCTCATTCCTTAGAGGAGGAGGGTTTTCAACCTGATGCATGTCATTATTCATAACTTTATCCAACTAAGAATGTATTTTCATGAAGTTTTGAGCACTTATTCCAATCATATCTGGAATATCATTGGGGAAATCATCACATTATTTTTCACTTTTATTATTGTCACATGTTCTTCTATTTCCCTCCATTAACTAAAAAATAATGAACAATTATAGGTATTTAATACAAATATATTCATTATAAAATAGTAATCATTGAACATAATATTACAACCTTGTAAAGGAAAAGTATATCCTATCATTTTATTCCCTATGATTAAATCGATGTTATCCCTGATCAATTTCATAACTTATATTTGTTTAGGGTTTCCCATTCCCTTAGTAATTATATGTACCGAGCTCCTGAATTTACCAAAACATATCCCATTAGAGTTTCAGAACAATAGTGCATCAATGACCATTTTTTTGCCCCAGATATCATTAGAGTCTATCACAATGATATATTTGTGGTTTTTACCCAATGATATATCTGTTCTAGAGCCACCTATACATATTTGTATCCATACAATAATGTAATTTGATGATAAAAAACATAATCTATTTTAACCATAATTTATGGGCGTTTTCTTATACACATGCTCATCCATATGGTTATTACTAACGTTATATATTAATATTCTACAAAAGAAATAGACCACCCTCTGATACCAAATATAGTGTCCCTAGCCTTTAATGCATAACATTAAATGATTTTAAGCATAATTTATCATTACAGTACAAGCCACAGATCATGATGTATAGTGTATTCAAAGACTATGTACATAAAACAATAAACATGGGAGCAAAAAACACTTCATTATTTAAACTTCATAAAGATATACTAACTTCCTTTGATCCCTTACATTTGTATATGGTACCCTAGGGACCACATGAGAAAATGGATGCTCTAAAATCTCAGTAAGGGTATTAACATATGAATAATCCTTTAGCCTAAACGTTATAGATCATGACATAATGATTTAAAATGTAATATAGAATCATATAATATAAACATGGGATCATATAAACATGGATTCATAGTATTTTAGTAGAAACATATGTCATCTATTAAGCATGATTCAATGGTCCTTGAACAAAAAATAGCACAAGTCATGGTTAACCACCAAGACCATTGCACATGGTAGCACGAGTCAAGGATAACCGCCATGAGTATTGCACATAATTTATCATGAGACTAATCATTAGCAAATGATTTGGATTGCAATATAGGTTTACCCATGTGTACATGTTCAGGACTATCATTCCATATAAATAATCATACATAATAAATCATACATAAACATATGGGAACCCATGGAGAGAAATGTGTATCACACTCATGTCATAATGCATAATGAATGGGTGTAACCTAAAATAGTCCATAATTGAAAGGAATTTAACCTTACATGGACATTATTAATGTAAAATAGGAAAATATCAAGGTATGTGATTTCAAAAAGAAGTGACAACGTTTAAGAAAAATATTTAGTAAATTCAGTGCATTAAAATATTTTAGTGCGATTTTAAGAAAAATAATGATAATCATTTAGAATATAAAAGGGAATAATATTTTTTATAAAACAATAAGTGAAACAAAAAGTTTTTCATAATAAAAAAAAATAATTTTATAAAAACAATGGTGGATTAATACAAATGGTATAGTGTACTTGAAATTTGGTAATAATTTGGGAAGTTCCCCTAAAATAAGTATTCTTATTGGGAAGTATTGACTAGAAAATCACATAAAATCTTGAATATACCAAAAATTAAATGAGGTACATATCTTCAAAATTGTGTTTAATGTATATTAAATGTATGTAGAAGTTGTACATAAAAACAAAATACAACTTCATTTGGGTGAAAAGAAAGATAGGACAACCTGAATGAATAAAGGATGCTTTGGTGGAATCAGTTATGGAATATCGGTATGGTATTAGGTGTACATAGGTGGTATTAATTAGAGGGATAAAATTTAACATATTTTATAAATCTTGGAGGAATTATGTGTATTTTTAGAAAAAATACCCCACAAATAAAAATTAAACATATAAATATACAAAATAGAGGAGATTCTTCAATAAATTTGAGAAAAAGAGGATACCTTACCATGAGTCCAATGATGTTATACCATTCATATTAATGACCTGAATAATGAAATTTGGTTCACTAATTAAAAATTAACGAATCAATTATTCTAGTAAATTATTTAGTATAACCCTTTTTAGTTCATTTATATAATTTTTAATTGGCTGTGAAGTTAAATTTCATTGTTTGGGTCTGTTTGTTTCTTATTCAGTTTACTTATATACATGAACCATTAAACATGAATAGTGAGATTTTTTTTAATGATTTGATGTTATATGAAATTATTCAACATCCATATGATTAAATGGTTTTAAATTTAATATTCAGACTTTTTTTGAAGATGAATCATTATATAAAAATTTAATGATAAACTCTAGAATTAATGCGCTGATTTTTGGCATAATTAATTTGTTTTGTATTATTATTCTACATCATGAATTTATAAGATAAAATACATTTATTTTTTATTTGGTTCACACAATAAAATTGTTCCATGTCCATTTAATAAGATAGTAATGAAAATTAAAAATATGTCGTGTTTGAATGTGATAAATCAACACTTCTCAGATTGTATTTTCATTTATAGAATAAAATGAGGGGGAGAGAGATATTATAATAAAATATCCCATTAGCATAATATAATTATAGTGCATTTATTTTACTAGCATTATAATACCATTTGGGTGAAGGGATGTGAATAAGTAAACAAGAAAAAAAAGAACGTGAAAGAAAATAATGGAATTAGAAAGAGAAATCTACCTATTGAGTTTCTCCCTTTCAGAGCCCTTTAAGGGGTGTGTATTAGGTCTTTTGCAGAGAAATAGTGCATTTGGGATTAGTGAAATATCACGGGGAGTGATTTGGGAAGAACATCGGCATTGCACGAGGCTTGAGGGAAGAGAATACGGTATTGTGGGTGGCCTTTATAGTGGAGGAGAAGAGTGAATTTGGAATATTTATTTCATTATATAATTTTTTTCTCATGAGAAGCTATAGTGATTGAATATTATGACAAAAAACATTAATAAATTCATATGAGTTCGAACCAATTTTCATTTACATAATCCATTACTCAAGCATGATGTTGAAATTTCAATTTTATCATTTATTGTAAATTATTATATTTTACTATTCATAAAAAATTCATGTATTTTAGAAGAATCCAAAAAACACATCCAAATAATTTATCGACGATTAAAATAAAAAAATGTAATATATTTTCTAAAAATATTTTTTTTCAATATGATTAATTTAATTTTTAAATAATTTCACAATTTATTAAAAAAAAATTTAAAACTATAACTCATTCCCTAACACCTTGAAAAATTAATCAAGGTCCCATAAAATTATATTTTAGCCATAAGAAAATATAATAACAATATATTTTTACATTTATGAAAATAATTTTTCATTTAAAAATATTATATTAATTATAAAGTAGGAATTAAAATACTTAGGACATATAAAAATTCCAATATAAATACTTTGATCATATTTTCCACTTATAATATATCTAAATTGCATCTGTACCTTTAGGGGTCAAGTTTATATTTCTTTTTTCCAAGAAACTATTTATAACTATTCATTACTTTTCATAAGGGTATCATACTATTCAGAAGGGTATGTTACGATTCATTAAAACTATGTCGATTCTATCATACTCTAAATATATTACTAAATGCAACTGTTTGTGTATGATTTTTGGAATTCAAAACATAAAACTAAAATTATTTAATAAAAAGGTCACACGGTACATAGTAGATCATAGGGTTGTGATTTCATGTGATTGTTTGACATAGTTATACGAATGTAATTTCCATTGATAAAAAATTGGGTCATTAAAAATATTGTTTATAAATATATGTGATGATGTTAAAATCATTATAGTAATGATAAATATTACTTACATATTTTCCATATTTCAAATATATTATGGGAAGCATTACTCATGCATGCGTAAAGCCTACCGTCTCCATGATCAAAACTTACTTAATTTCTCAAAAAAATTACATATTATTCATAAAGGTATAATTATTGAATTAATATGATATTTATTTCATTATTATATTTATGGATATTTTTTAAATATAGAATATTTTCAATAATTAGAACTTTCCTGATAATTATTGAATGTGTTAAAGGCAATTTACACCTAAAACAATGAATGTAATGACTAATTACTAACAAAAGGTTGATGTGATGTAATTAAAGAATCATATATGACATTTTAAATATGAATATTGTTATTATATAAGTAAATAACATTTAACGAACCACTATATATAAGGTCAATCCACATTCATAAAATAAGAAGTGTGAGGTAAGGGACTTTATCTCAAATTCTCTTCCTTGATCTATATTGTAATGTAATGCAACGAATTTCATTTATATGGTTTATATAATACCAATTTTACTTTTAATATCATTATTAAATAATAATTAATGGTATTTTGAGTTTAATTTATAATTATTGCATACATGCTGATTCGAAGTATCAGTTACAAAGTATATGGTCTTTCCTAACATAATTTCATTTCACTAAGATGTATAACTTCTTTGATGTCATTGATATTTTATTAATTTGTTTGTATGGTCATATGATTATATTATGTTTTATAATACCTTATTTTATATGTATTAAAATATTATAAACATAATGAAATCATTTTTTAATTATCATTTCAATGTTAAGATCTTTACAATGGTTTATTTTATAAATTTATTCATGTTAGGAATATTCGTACTTTATTTTCCATTGGATGAAAATTTTTAACATTATATTCGTACATTATTTTCTATTGGATGAATATTTTCATGTGATAGTTCAATTCATCACTCTTTGGAAAATAAAATTATTATGATCACATTTTTAATGTTAGTGAACTTTATTTATCTCTTTAATCATAAAAGATTTTCACAGAAAACTCATATTTCAAAATATGATTTGAAAATTTATTTTAACAATATATAAATGTATTTGTAAATAAATTATTATCCATTTTTTATATTTTAAATATATATTTAGAAATATTTCTTCATCTCATTTTCTAAACAGTGTCTATTTAAATTTTATTACAATATAAAATAAATCATTATTATAACATGCACAACCTTCAATGTATTTATAGACATCATGATCACTAATGTTTTCAGTAATAATAATATATAATATTAAAAGTATATTTTAAAAATAAAATTATTTTAATTTAATTTTTATTTATTTTTGGGAATGTGATATTCAAAATTGAATAGTTATTTTACTCAATTTTTTATATATAAATTTACACTATTTGTAGTCATAAAAAACAAAGATTGTTTTTTCAAAATGTATATATATTTTAATGATTTAATTGTTATTATTTACTTAGATATTGATGACCATTTTTCAGGGATTTTATTTATAATAACTCTTGTTAGTTATTTTTTTAGTCATTAATATTCCAATGAAATTATCAATATATTTGAAGCACTGAAAAAGTAATATCTCTTAGTAATTTATAATTTTTTATCATGGAAATTATTATTTAATAATCCACACAACACTTATAAATATATTATTTACAATAAAATTTACTTTATTAACTGTGAAATATTGAAAAAGATGCATTTTGTAATCAAAATATGTATTTGATGATAACGAATATTGATGCATGAATTAAATATATTTTTCAATATATGCATAATTATATGGAATAGAATCAATGTTTAGGTCCTAAAATTATATATCTACATAATATATCAGTTGGTCTAATAAAAAAAATTCGTAATCAATCATTGAATATGTTTTACCTACAGTTTTAAACCATCTTGTGAATGTTCTTAGTGGAAAAATGATTTTGATGCGTAATATCATGCCATATAATAACAATGAATTTCCATAATTAAGAATGTAGTTATGGTAATAAATGAGATTTTCATAGTGTTATTATCTTTGGATGCATTTAATTATCAAATTATTGAATAAAAATGGGTGTATATTTAATTAACAATAGATATTGATTGTGCCATATCATTTCATGAAGGTCATGTTATTTAAATGGAATGAATTTTAATTTATTTAGCATTCCATTTTGATTAATCTTTTATTATGATTACTTCTCTTATGTATACCCCTTACAGAAAATTTGAGGTTACCCATAAATTTTATCATGTCCCTGAATTTCAGAAAGTGTAATATGAATGATTTTCAAGGATAAAGTAGATTGAATAATGTTATTTTCCAAAAAATATATATATTTTTTTCAAACATAATACTAAAATCTAGTTTTTATCTTGATTAGAAAAACTAATAGTCTATTTAGTCCTTACAGAGGATATTCCTTGTATAATATAGCAATGTAGTAAATTTATAAATTTGATCTAGGATACATGAGTTGATAAAAATAAAAAAAATAAACATGAAAAATACAATAATATGAGAGAATAAAATATTAAATTAAATCTCTAGAAAATGTAATATTTATAGTTGGATTTTTATATGAATTGTTTCATTTGTGAATGATTTTCTGGTGATTTTTGAATACACAATGTTAAATAATATGTTCATATAATAGTTGGAAAAATTTTCACCTGTTGCTAAGGGTATTCTTAGATTAGTGTTTTTTTAATTTATGAAAAAATTATATAGAAATGATCTTGGTTTAGGAAAGTGATCCATTATTTTTTTTTGTAGTTGAATGTTTTGGGTGGATAAATTGGGTCCACATTTATCAATATCAACACAATAAATTTAATGACTCTATTATTAGAAAATAATCTGAGAGTTATGATTTTGAGATATTATTCATGATAACTATTATATCACAATTCTATTAAAGTTAATGGAGTTTAATGATTCATTTAATGTTTTTTATTTCAGGGGATTTATGTTTCAAGATATAATAAAGTGGTGAGTTCTGAAGTTAAAATATCATTTACTTTAGGAATTTTATATAATTTAATTTAATTTAATTTATGGGAATAATATAGATCTTATACTTTAATACCCATGTATTTACTTCTACTTTGGTTATTCATATAATTTCCAAGTAATGGAAAAATTTTACTCTCTTTCATACTCAAAATGTTTGAAAAAAATGTTTTTTTGAAAAATAATAATTATTTCTTCATTAATTGATGAATTTTTTCCTTTAATTATATGTTATTTCCTGTTTTTAAATAAATATTACGTTAAATGGTTGAATGATTATTTTTATCAATTTTCTTCTATATTTTAAATTCATTTTACTAGTGTCAAAAAAATTAACTTTCCCTTCCAAATATGTCATTTTTTACTATTTACAAAAACAATTTATTTGAATCATTATTTTAGTTATTACAAATTGAATAGATATTATTTTCGTTATGATTTATATTTTCTATTAATAATAGATTTTAATTTTTTTGTTTATTTTAGAATAATAAATTTTCTCATTACTATAATGATATTTTATTATTCATGAGATTAAAATTAAATGATATTTTCCAAATTTAAAAAAAAAATACACAAATTATCTTATTAAAATATCATTCATCTATTTTAACTTCATTGATGTTTCAAATGAATCACAAAGGGTATTTTTTAATGATATGTTCTATATATATTCCCATTAAACCTAGTGATTATTTTTAATGAAGATTATCATAAAATTTATTCCATATGTTAATTATGATATGAAGTGAATAATGGTTGTTTCAATGATTTTTATTGTGAAATACGTGTTTTATTCCATTTATTCGTGTCATGATTCATTGAGATTATTATCATTGAAGGGTGATCATGATATATATCATGATTATTGTTGTTTCCAATAAACCTCATGAGGATGAGTGATCCTAATATATCTCATGATGAAGGGTGAGACTATATGATCTCCAATTTATTGGGTAATGTGAACAAGTTAATTAAAAAAACGATGGTCCTAATATATGATTGCCTTTACAGAATATACATAAATTTAATTAGATAATGGAGTTTACTATAGAAATGTTACCGCTTTGATAATGTTGGAATTATCATTATTATGTGATTTCATGGTGAATGTCTAATATCCAATAATACCATCAACATTTTCCAAATCATTCAATGAATTATAATGGTTTCAGTAGAAAATATTGATTTCATATGTTTTATTAAATAATTTTCTTAATATTCTTTCTTTATATAAGTGATCTAAACTATGAATCATTATTTTTATGATACATTTTTGTATGGGTAGTAATTATATTATGTTATTATCATTCACATTGATTATTCTATCATACCCGTATTCTTATCTTATACATATACCTAATTATTAATTAATATATCATATGTTAAACAATATAGAGAATCCATTCTCATGACCTCATAAGTTTCAAATCCACCATGTTATGAATAATTTTTTTTGAATTATATTTTATAATAGTATCATGTTTGGAATTTTTTTGGAGAAGCTGAAGTCTTATTATAGAAAAATAAAATATGGTTACATTAGAAAAATTCAAATTTAACGAGAAAGACATGGATTTTTTCCATTAATAGGGTTTTATAAATTATCTAATAATCTAAAGCTAAAATTTATTTCATATGAAAGTGAATAAATGTTTTTTATTGATCTTTTAATAGTGATTGTTTAAAATAATTTTTTTTCATTGTATCTATGAATAAATTGTAATGTGAATGCTTTTAACTAAACATCTAAGTGTATGGTTCTCAGTTTTCCTTAGGTCATATTAGATCAGGGATTTGATAAATTTTACGGTTAAAAAGCTATTAGATGAGGAAAATTTAACGGTTAATGAATCCATTATATGATGATGTAATTTTCGATTATCCTATTTTTAATGATATTAATAACTTTTTTGGAGATTTATAAGGCAAAATTTTATGTTATCTAATGATTGTTTTTTATATATTAATAGGGTTTTAAAAAAAATTGAGTTATGAAACGCTTATGGTTAACATGTCATTATAGTAAATTTATTTGAGAATAATTTTTTTAACGATATAAGTTAAAATAAATTCATAACAATTAAGGCTAATACATTATTTCAGTATGAGGAAATTATTGTAAATAAAAGTATAATTGTTATCCTTTTATAGAATATATGTGATTGAAAAGTGATTTTGTGACATAGTGGTTAATTTTATTTTTTTGGAAATTTTAATATATTAGGAACAATATATAATTATTTTCAACATGATTTTATTTTATATTATGTAATTGAAATTGTGGAATAACAATTTTGTAAAATTGTAAAACAATTAAATTTTTTATTGATTTATAGTGAGTCATGTTATTTTGAGAAATCATTAGTATAATTTTGCACAATAATATTATGGAATATATAGTTTATGTGTATAATTTAGTTAGAAATTAATGTAATATGGGTAAAATTTTATGTTGATCTTGGATGATTATAAAGTCGAATATTATAGATTTTGGGTTTCAAATTTGGTCAAATATATTTTGGATAATATTTATGATTAATTATTTATTGACAGTTTCTGTCCAATATTATTTTTTATTATTATCATTTATAGATTAATGAAATATTTTGTTAAATAATATTTTATTAATATTATGCTAAGTCATGATAATTTCATTAGTTTTTGATGATTTCTTGAGATAATAAAAATAATTATTTATCCTTTTATTAATAATATGATCCATAAATAGTAAATTTTGGTTCGTTGGGAGTGAAATATTCTACACAATAATTTATTTCTTGGAATGAAGAAAAGGAGTCAACACATTTTAAATTTAACCAAATAATGTAAATACGGGAAAAATAAATAAAATATATTATTATATGTTATCTCACACAATAGTAAAATAATTACTCATACTAATGAAAGTTGATTATAAATCTATTAATATAATATTGAAAATATTTATCAATAATGAATGTAATATATATGGAATTCATTCACATGCACGAGTCTCTTCAATTGAAAATTCATTTTTTAGGAAATATTTAACACATTTAAATTTTCATAGTATTTAAATAAACATAAAATTACATTTAAAATGACGCAATAGTGATGAGTATTAAAAATTATTTCTTTCTATATATTCATATCTCTCTTCTAGTCTAGTGAATTTCATATAAACATTTTATAATCCATTTTTATCAAATATAATAATTTTTTTTGATGAATCCATTTAATTAAGGAAGTATAATTTAACACTATTATATTTTAAAATCATTATCTTCTAAAATAAATCATATGATCTATAAAATGTACTACACAAAAAAAATATTCTAAAATGAATAATGATATACAATATATGATTTATTATTTAAATTTGTTTGTTATTTCCTAGATGATGGACATGTGAGTATGAATATGAATAAAATATCAATGAAAGAAATTTATAAAATATCTCATAAATGAAACGGTAAGTATTAATTCCATGAAAATAAGAACTCAATTTTAAATTTCAATAATAATACATTTTCATCAATTGTTCAATATGTTTTATTTTTATATATTATATAAATTGATCACTACTAAAATATGTTTTGGATGAAATATATTTACATTTAATATAATAAATGAATAATAATTTATACATTAAATATAATATAGTTAAATGTTAAGATAAAATCATATGATGATATACATAGTAATTTTTCCGAAAACAATTATTATGTGAAGAAACTAATTTTATATTATTAAATTATATTATTCACTATAGATAAATAATTAAAATATATTATCATATCATCTAAAAAATCTCATATATTAATGTTAAACTAATTGTTATTAAATTTTATAAAAGATAATAAAATCATTTTTTTGAATAATAAATATTTTCTCAAAAAAAATAGATTTAAGTGTTTTTCTACAAGGATATTAGAATAATTTTTTTCCAATTATATGAACTATTTTTTGTAATAAGTATACTACATTTGGATTAATTATTGTTAATTTTATTCAATACGATCAAAATCGTTTTTTATAATGAATTGTAAGAATGAATAATTTATAAGACCTCATAAAAGGGTAGAATTGTTTAAAGAGGATTAAATAATTTAGATAAGAGAATAAAATATCACTAATAATTTATTTAATATCATTGGTTGTTTTCATTTATTCTAAAATCATCATAAATACTGAAATAAGAAAAAAAATATTTTTGATTGATATTATGGTCAAAATATTATTCTAACAAAAGAATATGTACAAAATGATACTCATGTTCTTTTAAAATTTCTTATATATTTTCATCAAAATAAAAATTTGAAATAAATAAACATAAAAACTATTTTTGAATATAAATATGGAAATTTTAATATAGTAATTAATTATTCATTGATCGTTATTATATAAATAACTAAAACACTTACATATCATTGAGGCAATTCTTCTACGAAATGTTGAATAAATAAAGTAAATATTTTAAAAATATTAAAAGTCATTTAGAGTAGATTATTTAAAGAAAAAATTTATTTTTATTTATCGAAATGGATGTAATGTAATTTTTTGAATGTTCATATTTCAACTCCATGGTAATCATGATTCTTTAAAAGTAAAATTATGCTAATAGTCCCAAAAACAACATTTAGAATATTTTATGTCAATCAATAATTAATTTATTATCTCAAAAAGTATAAAAATATTATTATTTTTATAGTTTATGTGAATGGTATATATTATATTAAATTTCCAATTAATATACTCTATTTATTTTCAAAATGACGTTGTTTTCCTTTAAATACTATGCATTTTGTTACTCTAGTTATGGATATTTGAGTTAACAGGTGGGTTAAAGTAGGATATAAGATTCATAATTCAATTTAATCTTGTCTAAATCATATTATATGAAATTATTTCACCCAATATATCCTTAAAGTAGATTATATTGAACTATGTATCTATTGTAAATGAGTTAGACACATGTAACAATTTAATAATTTAATATTTTAAAAATATTTCTAAACTACTCAATGATAAAAATGGAACCTTAACTGCACTCTCCCACACACATTATTGAAACAAATTTAAGTACATAAGCCTAAATAATCTTCCCAATATTTCTATAGGAATTCAATTGAATGTGGTATTTTTAAAAGTCAGTATCAATAGTCATTAAGAGGGGTTTAAATGAAGTTTTATCAATGAAGATAAAATCTTCACAATAGAAAACATTCAAGTTTATTTCTCTTTCTACCATTAAAAATATTAATTAACAATATTTAAATAATTATATCAATAAATTTATAATATTGAAATTTTTTTATATTAAAATAATATTTATTATATATTTACCATCAATCACAATTGAAAATGAAAACATCATTGCCCGTATATACGGACTACCATCTCCACTACTAACATATGTTCTTATTATGAACTTCCTATAATAGATTAGTATATATATTGTTTAATTATTATAGATTATATTTATGTTATTATTAATATTTTATAAATATAAAATATTATATACCTTCTAATCCACCCATCTTATTTAAGAAAATAACACACTCATGCTTATGTGTGCCTTACCAACTCATAGAAGTAATGCGACTCAATTTCTATTTATGGTTTATATTTAATGAGAAAAACATATATTTATTGAAAATATTATTAATCAATATATATAATAAAACTATTATTATTTATTTTTACTTCATAACTTTTATTCATTTCATCCATCAAAAATTCAGGATATCACTCGTGTGTATGTAAAGACAACCATATCTAAAAGGAGACATAATTAATTTCCCATATAAACCATATATAAATTTTCATGTAAATGTTTATTTATAAAAAATATGTTATTTATTAAATTGTTATGTATCTATAGATTCTTTGAACATGACCATGGTGAATGTATCAAAATCACTAGACAAAAAAAATGATAAACAAAATAGTTAACTCATAAATAATTTTTTTATGATAAACTATAAAAAAATAATATATGTTGTTTTAAGGTAGTCTTACTTGGTTTGATATATAAATATATAAATATTTTTTATTTTAAAATAAAATAAAAAATTATTTTATTTCAGTCTAATATCATGTTTGATGAATGCTATGACATAGGATAACAAATTTATTTTTTACCTTTATTTTTATTAGATATATGAAATATTTATAAAAAGTTATTTATGAGGTTTATATACTATACCTAAATTTATTTTATGATAATATTTATAATAATTAATTGGTTTTAAATTTTTTCTTATATTTATCTCTTTTATATGGGTTTGATTCAATGATTTTGTAATTTGTATGGGATCCTTATCACAATATTGATTCATTGAGTCATGTTTCTTGGTATGAAACTATATTATTTTATATGGATCATATAGTTCCCCTTTCATATTTTATATCATGAATAAATTTATTTTCATTATAATTATCATTTAATTTTATTTTATATCCATTAAGTTATTTATGATTCAAATTATTCAATAATGGTAATGTTTTATTTTACAATATCATTGATTTTCATGATTATCTATAAAAAATTTCCATTGTTTGAAATTATATACATATTTTCCATTAAAACCCATATCTTATCTTGTCATATTTTAATTCATTTATCTGTCACATAATACTTCAATTTTCTTTTATTTGGTTGTTATAATAAATGATAAATAGGTTTAGTGAAAAACAAACCTTATGTCCTCCATGGTCGATAAATTTTATATTCATTTTTATGTTCATTAATATGCTTCTAACCATGAAATTTTCTAAAATATAAGGATTTAAAAATTAATTGTTATAAATATTTAATTATTATAAATATTCTTCATATTTTTTTATTTTTTCTAAATAGGTTATTTTTTATTTTCAACAAATATAGATAATAGAATCATTATTGTATAAGTCACCATATTAATGGACTTCCCCACCATTAATAATATCATATTATTTTAAGCAACAAATATAATTATATCGGGTTCATTTTAATGAATGTGTTGTCTAATTAATTTTAAATTTTTTTTTATATTACAAAATGAAAAATTCATTTTCCATGTTCTCAAATAAATAATCAAATAATTATTTTAAATATATATTCAACTATGTCTTTATCATTGTTTTTTGAAATTTTTCATTTGGGATATTATCTAAGGAAAAAATCAACATATTTTTCCCTTATATTCTTTTAGTTATGATTTATTGAAAATTGTGAATATATATTTTTCATTTCTTGAAAAAGGTATAGAATTATTAATGGTAGTTTCTATAAGATTTTTTTTAAATTAACTAACTATGTAGTTTATCTATGTCATGGTTTATAATCATTGATTATGATGATATATGATATTGGTATAGCTCATGATAATGGGTGAAATCGATGAAGATCTCAAATTTATAAGGTTATATCACTGAGTTAATCAGATGGAAGTTATTCCTATGAGATGATAGTGTTTTCAAAAAACATGTAACTATTAATTATTTATGAAGTTACCTATATAAAATATAATCCTAATAAAATATTGTAATATCATATTTACACTATTCCATGATTAATGTACGATTTCCATATATAATAATAAGTTTAAAAATAATTTCTATTAGTTCTAATATTTCATTTAAAAGTTTTAATTTTAAATTGTTCATGAGTGTTGTCTAATATGATTCATGTCTTATTTTAGCAACATATTGAATGAATCAGGGATAATAATTTATTTTTACATTTTAATAAATTCTATTATGTTATACTCATGAATTATAATACCTCTCTTGTACCATTATGCTATATTATGTTTACATATGATAATTGATTTAGAACATCAATGTTTAACCTTAATAATTATACTAGATCAAAATTTCTTTTTTTTTCAAATTCATTAGGTTTGGAAGAGTGATATTTTGGTTGATATGTTGATAAAGGCATCATCTATGGAGTATTTTATAATATATTTTAAATATTTCTTATAGAGAAATATAATTAGGATATATTAAAAAAAATCTTTGTGATGATGGTGACATGGGTTTGGAAATGTAGATGTTTTCATTCTAAATTCCCTATATCTATAAATCCTGGTGATTTTTATTATGTATGGGTCACTATTATTGTTATTAATATTTAAATTATGTATAGTTAAATTTGAGCCTCATTTGTTGGTATCAAATATATAATTGTATGTACTATGTATTTATCACTAGATCAAAAATACATGTCTCATGTTATATCATTTGGTAATTGTGGAATCATCCTAATAGAGATATTAGTTTGAAATTATATAATAATAAAATGTTAAATATGATATATTATTCACATGTGGTTTAACTTTTTATTATCCACCTCTAGGTATTTTCTGAGAAATATTTTTGTCTTTAAATTATTCCATTTAATTGTTAATATGTTAGAAATTGGATTGAAAATTTAATGATATTATTTTAAATATAATAATGAATGAATCATAATGAATTGGTTACCCTTATTCCATGAAAATAAATAAAATTTTATATATTTATTAAATAATTTTTATAATAGATTATTTATAGGTATTAAATTTTTTATTTAAGTGTCTTATTGATGAATCATTTTTATAAATAAATAGGCGAATCATGTTGAAAAAAATTGGTTATCTAGAAATAAATTTTTTGGGTTCTTTTGATTGAAAAATTCTTTATTGACGGTCATTATTACTAATTGTTATGTCTATGAATATCAATTTTATTTTCAATAAAATATATTCTTACTTAAACATATGTGATTTTGGTTGTTTTATCACTTTATATTAGTTGTTTTGAACATGATGGGGTTTGTGAAGTTATATGATTTATGAATGATACATGTAGTGAGTGGGTATTCATCAATTTATATAATTGAGATAAGGTGGATGTTAGGATATATGGTGTACTAGAGATCTAGTATTTAATATTTATATATTTCTTTTTACTATAAATTGAATTATTTTAGGGGATTAAGGGACATGCTTGCTCATATTCAAATTTTTCAAATCTTGAAGGATTGGTAACATTCTGATTAATTAATATTTCATTAAATTTCATGAAATAGATTTTATATACATCATGAGTGTATTTTCCATTAGTAATTTCATTTTATGTCCTATAATACCTGAAATGTTGAATAATAAATTTAATTATGGGTAAACTTATAAGATTGGGGTAAACGAAGAAAATAACGACTTATTTAATAAATACCATGTGATGGTTCGTATTATTCTAAAAGGGTATACAATAAAATATCATAATTGACATTTTGAATATAAATTATTATTTTCCTATGATGAAATGAAAATATAAAACCTAAAATTTTAAATATGTTAATGATTTATTTATTATTCTTGTTTATGGAATATTATTTATCAATGATGTTGAATCATAATGATTATGTTCTTACCTAATATATATTTCCATATACTGTAGTTGTTCTAGAATATTGTGATGTGATAAAGTATTTGTAAAGGATTTTTTTGAAATTTGGATTCCATTTTTTTGGTTTTATAACAATAAATTCCCAATTAATTTTTATGTTGTATTCATAAAAACACATGTTAGGTAGTTATCCTATGATTTAAAGTTTTGGGATAAAGAGTTTTTAACCCAAATCAATAATTTTGAGTGAATTGATAATTGACTACTCTATATTTTATAATTTTCCTTTAGAAGTAGTTCAATGTGCATGATTTTCAGGGAAAATATAGATTAAGGTACAATATAAATATTTATTTTGTAAGTGTTGGTAATCATTTTACCATTCATGTTTTTAATTTTGTAATTTCTTGATGTTATAATATATAAATATATTCCAACTATTGTGGCAATGGTAACCAAATGTTTTATTCCATGTTTTTTCATTTATTGAGGTATAATAGATTACACTACTACAATAATAGATATCAAAAAAATTTATTTGTTTGTCAGATTTTATTGAGATATGTGGGAACGAGGTATAAGAAGAAATTATATATGTCCCTGATATTGTAGCATGTTGGGAAGGATGAATTTTGGGATGTACTAAATTAGAAAATATTGGGGGTTGGGGTGTGGGAGTTAAAACCCAATGGGTATGATAAAGTGGGGTTCCATTTTTTATATATGATTTTGAAATTGAGTGTATTGCCCATATGTATTACATGGTGAGTGTCCCATTATGATTATAGGATATAATTTTACGTAATGTGGTAATATGTTATTTTTTGGTTTATTAATTAATCTTTAGTGTTCTTCATTCACATGAGTCAAATATATTCCATGGTTGAGTTTACTAATTGTAGTTATATTCTCATCACATTTAAAAAAATTCCATGAATGTTATAGATAAATGATGATCAAGTTGTGAGTTACAATGCCACGGAGATTTAAAAAATCTATTGGAGTTCAAAGATTCTACTACAAAATTTATCTTATTATTTTTATTTATTTCAAATTATTTTATATTAAATTTAGAGAATAGGATAACTAATTTTTCATTTTCATTTTATTGGTGTGTGGGTCATAAACATTTTCCATGAATTATTATATTAAATTTCATGACACCAATTGGTATATAATTGATAAACATTATTCTATGAACTAACCCCTAGAATAAAGAAGAAATGATTTACGGGTCAAAACTATCTTTTCTAAAGACCATATAAGGGTACCACTGGAGGGGGGTTCATGAAATATCCATAATATAGAATTAATTATAAAGATATTTATGGGGGAGCTGGATATGTATTAAATGATTCACCCATATGGTATTTCGTAGTTAAGGGGTCATGTTCTCTAAAATGATTAGTTTCTTGATTGAATTGAGGTCGGATAATAGAATGAATATAATTCCAAAGCATTTAGTTTCAATAATATTTATTTAGTTATTAATTTTTAAATTGTATAATTCTTGTATTTTAATTTTCCTGTATATCCATGCATGTTTTCCAATATTATTTAGCTATTTTTTTTGTTTTTCATAGCATTCAAATTTATATGTAGTCTGGTTTAATCATTTATAATATAAAATATTTGAATAATATATAATGTTATAGTACAGAGTTTGATATAGGAAAACAGATGTTTTTATATTATTCAATAATTCATTACATGTAAATAAAGACCATTTAATAATATTATATTATGTATAAAACGATCAATAATACTTTTTATTAAATAATTGTTCTAGTATAAAATAATTAAACATCTATAAAAAGGATTTGAAAATAAACTCATGAAAAATGGCTTATATTATCTTCATCATATTTAATTTAAAAAAAACTCAAATTATTTAGATTGTTGGAATGATTAATAAATGAAATATTAATGAATAATAGATTGAATTAGACAAAATTGATCTAAATAAAAATTACAACCATGAATATATGTGTTTATTTATTATATGTTCTTAGTTGAATAATCTTTTTTAATAAAAATAATACATTCTTTTCTCATTATTTTTATTATTCAATTACATTTTCTTGTTTATATTTTTACCCATTTATTTTGAAAATGTTTTAGAGATATAAATTTTTTTTTAATGTTGTAACTTCTATACCCTAATGGAATCGACCTTATAATTAATATATATTTTTTCCTTTTCAATTAGTATGTATCCCAACATAATATATTTATAAATATTATTCATCACTTCAAATAAACAAAACCACATGGGAGATCACATATAAATTTAAGTAGTATATTAGATTTATTAATTGGATTTAACACCATTAATATCTATAATTGTTGGAAATAAAGGAACTAATAATTTACAAATAATTTTTAAAATGTAACATAAAATATCAAAAAACGAATATTGGAAAAAAAATCCAGGATTAAACTATTTATTAAACATAATAATTCATTAATAATTGATTCATGTGGTAAAATATCCCTAAAAATATAAACAATGACTACAATTGTACATTATGATCAATTGTGTAAAGCACTTATTGAATAATTTTTTTTATTTATTATAAAAAACATTATTATATGTATGCTCAAAGAAATCCAAAAAGAATTCTTTTTAAATAATTGAACATAAATATAGTCAGACATTTTAGAAGGAAATACAACTCCCCATTTTTTTAATATATAAATCAACTATAAAATTATATATTTCAACTTAGGTACACCAAATACATCATAAAAAATTGAAAGCATCTTATTAAATGTAATCTATATTTATTAAAAAATCTATATGGATCAATCCAAAAAACAATATTCTCTTTTTTCCATAAAAAAATCAATGAAATTTCATTGAAAACCTAGTGTGGAAAACAAATTAAAAGCATAAATTTATAATTTACAAATTTAGAACACCCTCAACATAAAAGAATATTATTTGAAGAAAATAGAGAACTAATAATGAATAAACTATTTCTATTCATCTATGGTTTCATAGAAATGATAATATCATTTATATAACTCCATCATTATGATAATGAAAATTATAAGAAAATATATAGAATGAACCACTATTAAATTTCTATAACTAAATGTTTTTATAATAATGTAGTCGAATGTGGTTAAATGACTGTTTAACATCCACATTACATTAAATGAACAATGTTTTTAGGGGTTTTCAATTAAAATGTAAAATAAAAAATTTCTCTATAAATCATATATCAAATCACTATGAGTCAGTTATAATGTATCAACTAGTCGATGAATCTCTTGGGTAGTGTAAGATTTCACCATTATCTGACATTTACCTAAAATAATTTGGAGAGAATTTGGAGACCAATACCATTTTTATTAAGTTATTCAAATAATATTATTAATATTTGTATTTTTATAGTATCTATACAACTAGATTATTCCATTTAATTAATTATAAAGTTATATTACTAATCTATAAATAAAAATAATGACACCATTTTCTTATTATGTAATAAATAATTTTAAAAAATAAAATAAAAATACAGATGAATTATTTTATTAAATGAACATAACACAAATATGTACATGAATTTTACAAAAATGAGAAAATAAATTATTAGTATTAAAATTCAAAAAAAAATTACAAAAGAACACCCAAATATATTTTCAATTATAATGAATAAATAAAAAACAGATGTTCTTTGAAATTACCTTCTGGAAAATAATATATCATGGAAAATTATAATTCAATACATTGTTTGAACATAGATTTATGATGAATGTGTGTCTAATTATGTGTTTCTTATGCATTTAACCAAAAACTATGCATGATTTTTCTAAAAACCCATTTATATCATTCTATTATATATGAAAATTTAAAATATTTTATAAAATTTCAAAACAATAAACAATTTTGGTTTATAATAAAACATATATTAAATTCCAAAAATTGTGGTTTCAATGTAAATAAATTCCTTTCATATTTTAACTATTCATATAACAACAAATTATTTTCTTCCAATTATTCTCATTATTAATCCCCCACATGATTGTATGTTTATCATTGGTCAGTCATAGAAGACCATATTTAATTGAATACATAATAATAATATTCCACAATACTATGGAGAGTTTAGGGATTCATTACAATGATGTAGTTTTACTACCTATAATCCATATAGAGTTTTCATTCACAATATATTATCTTAAAAAAACTTAAATTTTTAAGTAGTATATATGAGATATGTTAAAACACATATATAATATACCGCCAACATTTATATGAAACTCATACAACACAAAAAGAATCATCCCATAATAATAAATAGTGCTAATAAGATATATTATAATCAAATGAATCCCACACTCAATTAAACACAATAGGGGTAATAATGAATATCATTCTATGTGCATCAATGTACTTATTGAATGTTTTTTTGAACTACTCTATTGTTATCCCCATAGAACATACCATCAATCCTATCAGTTGTGATGTAATCAGATGCCAATGATACGAATCCATATAATGAACGCTCTTAATATGAATTTTCACACATTAACATTCTACATTAGAATGAAATAAATAATCTATATTATTAATTAGTGCATAAATCCACATACATTTCAAATAAATTCCATGAATGAAGCTTTACAACTAAATCATTTTGAAAAATAAATTTTAAATTTATGATTTATTTAAATTATCATCCCACATATATTAAATAAATTTTTCAATATAAAATGACCATAAAATGTGTTCATTTGAATGAGGATAATAGAGAAATATATATCATATTTCATATCATAATTTCATTAAATATATGAAATATTGTTTTATTTAGATAGTGGTTAAATAATATAATTTTATTGAAATTCCTTCAAAAAATAGAATCCGGAATGATATATAATTAATTTTCATCATCAAAATCAACTATAAGGAGTAGAAACAGTCCACATTCCACACTTTTCACTCCCATGCCCCAATATACTGATTAAATTTGAATACATCACTTCACATGAGGATGAGATATATTCTAATTTTGTCCTCTATAAGTTAAAACTAACATTTTAGTAATTAATAGTAAATAGAAATATAAATACAAAAAATGTCACTGAGGATACTACATTTGATAAAGATTCAATATAAAGTTACGATTTTAATTTATATATGTTACCTTATCTAATAGGAGAATCATAAAACATATTATAACATCATGTTACATGTTTTCAATTACTCATTGGCCCTTTTATTGATCATGCATTGGTTGGGGATTGTATTATGGTATTTTGGGATAATTCAATAAAATATTGGATGTTTATGGAATTAAAATAGTTTCATATTGGTTTTCAAAAACCATGCACCCTACAAGCACAAAAGGTTAAACCATATTAACTAAATGATCGATCAATTGGAGTGCGGTTTGAAAATCCATTCACCCTTGTAAGAGAAAGAGTTATCCTTGAAATTAGAGCTTATATGAGATGCATGGTTAAGGTGGAAGATATATACATACATGTTTACTTTTACAAGAAACTATGTACATAGAAAATTTTATTCCGAAAAAATATTTTAAATTCATGAAGCCTCCTGTTTAACTTTATATTGACCCCTATTTGACCAAATGTTTTTATATATCATTGATGGATCTAATGAAAATATTTTAGTACCTCTAACCCCTTCTCTTATTGGATCTAACCATTGTGTATCTCATTCAATCTTCATTGGGAATGGGAATGAAAAACTTTTTCACGATACTCTCCCAGTTAACTAATATTTTGAATAGAATCATGTGTCAAGCGAAACATTCAACCCCCCCAATTAACGAACAAGTCACAATCAAGAGCTTCAGAAGAAAAAGGCCTCCTACTTTTAATGTATCATCGGATCCCTCGATTGTCCAAAAATGGAGAAAATCTATTTAAAATATCATCTCTATCCTCCAAAAATCCCTACAAGAGAAGGTTCATCTGGAAACTTATCATATGGAGGCTGAAGTTGGTCAATAATGGACATTGATAAATAATAGGAAGCTTGAGGATGAGATAAACGTGTTGGAATGGAAGGATATTTTTAAGATGCTTTTGGATAAATATTTTTCGTGCACCCTACGAATTAAGATGGAAAGAGACTTTCTAACCCTCAAGAGAAGAGGATGACGAATCCATCAGAGCATATTAGAAAAACATCCAAATGGTTGCAAGATATGCCTCCAAATTTTTCATTACCCCTGAATGAAAGGTTGACCACATCAATGGTGGGATAAAACATAGCCTTCGGAAAGCCCTGGAGATCATTTACTTTGATAGCTATGATGAAATTTCCTGATGTGCTCTTAAGGTCAAAATGGAGATTGGAGAATCTTAGGGCTATCATGGGGATTTTTTGCGTAAGGTGGAGTTTAATTCTGGATGTCCGATAGATAAATCCAATGGTGCTATGAAAATCCAGCACTGTACATGACCATGTTATGAAAGAAGCACCCCATAAATTGCTTAAAGGGGATGAAGAAATGCATTAGTTGTGATAGAGAAGAGAACCTAGCCATTAATTACTTACAAGAAACACATGTGGCTATGAAATTGGAGATTAAATCTCCCTTTGGCATTTAATGCATTGTTCATTATTTCAAAGGGACACTTTCCAAATCATTTCCCTAATCCAAGGGCTTTCGAACAAAACCAATATCCACTATGGTAGCAAGGGTGAGCTTTTATCACCACAACCACCAAGTGGGCCCCAAAAATGATGTCGTGATAGGTATGGTAGTTATTCATTTCAGAATAGCGAACAGACTTTTGGATTCTGGTTCTACGAATTCTTTTAAATACTAAATGATTGGTTGAACAATCCCAACACCACCACAAATCATGTAAGTAAAGATATCAGTGAGTACAGAAAAAGGGGGAATCATTTCATCCCATTAATATAACTCCTACCCTATCCTAATTTGGGTATTGATCATTATGGTAAAACTCATCATACTCCCTCTATTATAATTTGATGCTATTCTAGGCATGGATTGGATTTCATTATATAGATCGAACATAAATTTCCATGAGAGGGAAATCACTCTGCATTTAGGGAATCGACCCCTGATTCTGTAAAAGTGCAAGGAAGAAGATAAATCTTATTATTCACCATCATCTCATGTGTGGATATTACTACCCCATGAGCACACATGTCTAGCTCAAATGATTGAGTCTATTGAAGCAACAGTCCTTGAAGACATTCTTATTGTGATGGAATTCCCTGATGTGATTCCCAAGGAATTGTATTGTCTGTCTTTTAAAAAGGAACGTTGAATCCTTAATCGATATTATACATGGGGTGTTTCTAATATCCAGGACTCCATATAGAATGGTTAGTGAGGAGTTTTAAGAGATGAATAAATAACTACATAAGAATCTATGTAAAGGAATTATACACCCAAATTCTTCCTCAATGGGGTGAACCAATCATCTTTATCATGACGAATGATGGGTCAATGAGCCATTGCATTGATTACTGTGAGCTCAAAAAAATCACGATAAAAAACATGCATCCACTTCCTCTAATTATTGACTTGTTCGATCAGCTATGTGTAAAATTTTTCTTCTCCAATGTGGATTTTTGGTCGTGATATTACCAATTATGATGTAGAAGGAGGATTTCCACCAGACTGCTTTTTATACATGGTATTTGAACTATGAATTCATTGTAATGACTTTCAGACTCTCTAATGATCCTACAATTTTAATTGACTTGATAAATAGATTCTTTAGATACTACCATGACAAATTTGTGGAAGTATTTAAATCTAATATTCTAATATACTTCAATACCATGGAAGATAATGAGGAGAATCTATGAACTATACTAGAGACCTTATGAAATGAGAAACTCTATAAAAAGTACAGAACATGTGAATTATAGTCGACGGAGGACTCATTTTTTGTCATATCATCAAAAGAAATGGGATATTTGTGGATCCCTCCATGTTAGATATAATAGAGGGATATCTAAGGCGAACATCTATGACATATATCCATTTCTTCCTGGGTTTAGCTGGATATTATCACCGATTTGCGAGAATTTTTTCACGATTTTCCAACCCGCATACAAAGCTAATTCGGAAGGGAGTAATGATTCCAATGAGTAATGAATGTGAAGGAATCTTAAAAGAGTTGAAAAGGGGGCTTATCACTAGACCTGTTCACAAATTACCCATAAGTGGAGATCTTTTGTGGTATTTAGTGATTCTTTGATGAAGGTCATGGGTCTTTTGTTGATGTAGAGGGACAAAGTCAATGGCCATGATTCAAGAAAATTGAATGTTCATGAGAAAAAATATCCAACACATGATCTTGAGATGGTTGTAGTGATATTCGCATTAAAAATTCAGTGGCATTGCCTATTTGGGGAGAATTGTAGAATATATATATATGTAAAAAGCATCAAGTATATATTCACCTAGAAAGAGTTGAATATATTCCAATGAAGATGGTAAGATTTGTCAAAGTCTATGACTGCTCAAACCATTACCACCATGGAAAGGAGAAAAAGGAGAATAATGCTCTATGTAGAATAGACCTAGAAATTATATCATTGATGAGAATTGAAAATGATCCAATATTATTATAATAGATGAATATTGACATGGGAATCATAAAGAATGGTACATCATAAATATTTTCACAAATGAATAATCAACTATATCTTTTGGAAAGGATAAAGTCTTATTAAAAGGATGATGTGGGAATTCAAAAGAAATTGGAAACTATTAGAAAAGGGAAATCATTGGAGTTCAATGTCAATTAAGAAGGAATTGGGATATTTGGTTCAATACATTGTGTTCTATCAAATATGGAGTAGTTGAATGAACTTTTGGATGATGTACATAGATAAAATTCCTCCATTAACCTGAGAAACAGAGAGATGCATCAAGATATTATAGTGAACCATTTTAGGGATGAGAATCAGAATGTGATTTTTGTGTATACATAAAATTTCTTGGTATGTCAGAATGTGAATTCGGAGAGGAAGAAGTCTATGGTGGTGATTCAACTATTACCCATAATTGCATGGAAATGGGATAACATCACCATGTACTTTTTCACTAGACATCCAAAGACTTCCAAAAAACAATAATATATGAGTTGTTGTGGATCATCTTACAAATGATTGCAAAATTCATTACAATTCAGGAGGATTTTTCACTTGATCAACTGGCACTGATATAAATCAGATATGTGGTAAGGATGCACAGATTACCATTATATATTGTATCTGGTCGAGATCCAAGATTCACCTCTATGTTTTAGAAGGGTCTTAAACATGAACTGGATACTATGCTGATCTTTAGTACATCTTTACATTTTCAAACTGATGTCCAATCTAAGTGGACTATCCAAAACATGAGGCCATGTTGAGAGAATTATTAATATAAATCAAAGGAGGATGTGGTTGACAACAACCTCTAGTTGAGATCTCTTATAATAACAGTTTCCACTCAAGAATCCAAATGGATCCTTATGACACCCTGTATGGGATGAGATTAAAATCACCAAAATGTTGGGATAAAGTTATAAATAGAAATATAGTAGGTGAAGAAATGGTTGAAGAAATGGTGGAGAAGGTTAAGACTATACAAAAACACATTAAACCTTATTAGAGTTGACAAAAGTTATATGCTGAAAATCGTCGATGTGACCTGGTGTTTGCTGTTGGAGACATGGTATTCCTCTACATATCATCACGGAAGATATTTAAGAGATTTGGAATGAAGGGAAAGCTTTTACCAAGGCACATCGGCACCTTTGTGACCCTTCATCACATTGAAGTATTTTCCTATCGACTAGAACTCCCACCAAACCTAGCTCAAGTACATGATATATTCCATGTATCATTCTTGAGGAAGTACATACCTGAACCATTTCATTTACTCAATACAGATGTGGTAGCATTGGAGAATCACATATCCTTTGAGAGAAGCCGAAGAATTAATTAGATCGTAGAGAAAAAGTACTATGAAATAATACAATGCCCTTTCTCAAGGTGTTGTAGTGAAACAACAAGTTTGAAGAAGCAACATGGGAATCTTAGAAGTGAGAAAGTAGAGTTACATGCATCTATTTTAGTGTGGGAAAATGCAATTTTTAGGGGGAAAATGTTCTAAAGGGGGGAAGATTGTAATGACCCAAACAGTCGTGAATTCAAATTCCTCTGGATATAATTAAATTTCTTATCATTCAATATGGAAATGTAAAACATATGCACATACTTTGTTTTATGTTTTTGAATTTTAAAATACCATTATTACTTGTTACCATTTTTAATATAGCCTCTGAACAGTGATTACATGATTAGTATAAATATAGGGCTTTAACAAATCCAATTTACTTAGACAAAGGAAAAAAGGGCCTCATCTAGTAGACTTTCCATGTAAGAATACATTTTGTTGGAGGATGGAAAGGCGGTGGCGTCAATGTGCCTCTCTCTTTTCCAATCCCAAGATGAGCACCAACATGTTAAGCTCAAATGGAATATCTTATCGAAGAAGTTGATGTTGATAGAGATTACCACCAGATCAATGTTATCTAACCCACCCCAAGAGTCTTTCCCCATTGCACACCATTCCCTTCAATCATATGTGAGTGTTATCAGGGTTTATGTAACAAGACATTACAACTATGATTATGTTCATTATTTTTCTATTCAATAATCAATATTTATTCATTTTATTATTTTTTCCTTTTAAATAGTTTTTAAAGCACAAATAGTATTTTTGGTTAATATTAAATTAAGAATTCAATTTTTTATAAATTAATGGATTTTAGAATTAAATAATATTTTAAATAAATATTATAAACTAATTAATTTTTATTAAATATAAATGATCATATATTTATTATGAATTAAATTGAAATTTTTATTGAGGATTGATTGATGTTTTTTCAAAACCCATGAATTTTCGAAAAATGTCGCTTTTTATGAAAATATAAAAATTTAACATATTTAGAAAATTATTTATATAAAATGAATAATATTTTTGGAACTCGGATGCCAAAATTTTCGAATGTATATTTTTTCATAACTTTCTGAGATAGTCGAATTTTTAGGTAAAAATTAAATACTGTTTAATTATATAATGTGTTTTATGACATCATAATGGAATAATAGTGATGATATAAAATACTATAAATGGGATGTTCAACCGAAATATATTATACCATTAAAATATTGTGATATTAGTTTTTATTTATTTATTTTTCAAAGCCTCTGTGAACCCTCCAAGACTTAGAACACATTTTTACTTTTTAAATTTATTTTCTTGAGAGTGAGTCAAACCACTACAAAAGAAACACTAAAATTTTATTAATTTTTTCCATTATCCATATAAAATAATGTTTTCCACTCCAAATATTTGAAAATCCATGGAAAACACAATGGGAAGGTTTTTTGTTTTACTTCGATTAATGTGTGGTGTCCAAAACCTAAATAATAAATAATTCCCTCTCTTTTCCAATATAAACACACCCAACCACCCACATATTCTTAACTCAATCCATTGGAGCCTGACCAAACTCTGCGATCCTTCCCTATAATCCTCCCAAGGTTCACCAATCTCTTAATATTTCTCTCTCAAGCCTCTCCCATGCATTTGCGATTATGCTTCCATGTAATGGATTTCTTCCTTTCTCATTTATTTTGAAATTCTATTAGGTTGATATGCCATTTTATTTTCAATTAAAACTTTTGGGGTATTATTTAAAACCTCCCTTATAATGATTTATATATGTTATAATGATGATATACAACTTTTCTCTCATTAATTTCTTCCTTGTACACTTGTTAGCTTATCGATATTCCATAAGGAATTTCTCTCTCCTCATTTACATTCAAGTAATTATTTTGTACAATGAATCTAAATTCCATTAATTATGTTTGTACATGTAGATATATAACCCACTAATAGTAATTTCATTTAAATATAATGGTACACCCATTTATCTCTCATCAACAATTTTTATGAATTCTTATGTTACGTCGTTATGCTCTCGAAATTGCACCGCGTTTTTCCAAGAAAAAGTTATTGTGTAATGAATAACATGACCATTTCTCTATCAAGGGTATTAACCTTTATAAACATTTACTTATTTATTATAAAGGTTCTTGTTTTAATTCGACATTCCATTACCATGGACTAAATTATTATGTTTAATGAATCCATGTTGTATGATATATGTGGCACAGTCCTGAAGGAAATGATATGATTAAGATGGGTACACCCAAATAGCGCTTTAATAAATTGGGTAAAAAATAATATCACGATACATCAAATGAAATGAGGAAATTATAATTATAATTCAAGTGTAATGAGGTTTTACTCATGCTCCATTTACAATGAGCCTTTTATCATACTAATATCATGTTAAATGTTGTCACCACATTTCCATGTTATGATAATCATGCCACATCATGCATTCATGTTCATGTTTCTCTTATACTCCATTGATTTTCGAATATCCTAACATGTATTTTATTATTCATGTTATACTTTTTATTCCTTTACTGGAATTTATATCTCACAATTTTATTATGAATGTCCTCATTTTATCCCATGCAATGCTATATTTGAAAGAATGATGAGGTCATGTAAAAGAAGTTTTCAATAAGATGTTTTGTTTTAGGTTTTAAGTTGTCATGTAATGTTCCTAAGCCCAAAGACACTATACCGGTTGATGTTCTAAGATCAATCTAGTGATGTTTTTATGAAATAAAATTTGGTTAAGTGTTAAATAAAGAGCAGGGTTGTTATATTACAATAGTATCTTCATATATTCATGGTGGTCTTTTTTGATGATATCATAGTGTACTCTATGTCTGAAAAGAATTATGTGCATCATTTGAGTATAGTTTTTCAAATTCTATGAAGTCACGAACTCTATGAAAATATATGAAAATTATATTTCTATATTTTTATGTGATGTAATTTGAAGTATTGGTCATGGAACATTGTATCTGTGTTTATCAAGATAATGTTAAAGATTTTAATACATGACAGAAATCACATAAGGTTTTTGAGATTCAAAGATGCTTGTGTTTAGAGATGTATTATCTCTAATTTACAAACTATTTATCAAATTTTGAATTATGATGAAAAATATAACTATGAAATGTGAGAATTTTATATGGGATGAATAATGATATTTTTATATTATTGAGATGAAATTTATTTTGATGGCTAAGATGGTGTAAACACATCCTGAGGCTGGGCTGGGTATCACAATATTTCGTGATGCATCATGTTTTGGTTTGTGATTTTTTCTTATTCTTGGTGATCATGTGGTATCATGATGTTTTTCAAAATTTATGTCACACAAGGAGATCTATCTGAACCATGTACATGAACTCACAGTCCTAATGCATGTCCTTAATAGTTTATGGAATTACATTTTTTGGGTAGAGGTTTTCCATGTATTATAAAAAAAGGGTACAGGTTATATCATCTCCAAAACAATATTTAGATATCTACTATAGTTGATGGGTAGATAACCAGTATAATGATGAGATTTAATTTACTATACCTCAGTTAGAGGGAATTTTTCCACTGCTTCATTGAGAAGAAAACATCCTACCTAGCCCATTAAAGAATCTCCAAAATATTAAAGCTTGATGGATCCTTTGGAACAGATTAATTTTTATTATTAAGAGATAGGGGATGACGTTGTTTGTGATATTTTTCATTTTTTATACTCTCTTCTATACATGATTATTCAATAGTACTAGTGTATGGTGAATTTGGTCTAATTAGAGACTCTTACTATAGTGTAGATACTATTGGTTTGTGTTCATTTTCTACGAAGGGAATTTTTTGTTCTAGGAAACGTTACACTGTACCTTTTACATTAAGAAAAGTTTTAATGGGGTAATTCGATAATCATAATGTTTATGTGAATAGATAAAGCCAAAAAGTTATCTTATGACATATATAAATGTTTCTGGTGTGTTGGTAGGAGACTAGAAATTTCTAATTTTATTAAATGTAGTTATAGTTACTAATTGGTAATGCGAGAGAACTAGATACCTTCAAGATTTGTTCATCCACTTCTAGGGATGAGATATATATATATATATGATGATATTTATATATCCACGGAGATTGGGTTTCTACAAACCCCTTGGATAATAATTCATTGTCAGATTGGAATGATTTTCTAACAAAATCATCTCACTTTATACCCATTCTTGATACAACCAAAATTGAGGATTTTGGAAAGTATCAATGTGAAAAATATTTCTCATTTTACCTAATATTGATATGATATAGTCCCTAATACAGGTCCTAATTTTACTTCACTTTTTGGGAGATGCCTCCGAGAGGCACTACGATCGTAGGTACATTTGAGTACTTCATATCATCTTCTAATGGATAGTAGGATATAGAGAATCTTGAGAAAATGATCTATTCATGCGCCCAAAAATGTTTTGTCTCTCAAAATGACCACATTGGGAAGATTCATTTTTCTTATAACTATAATTTTTACTCCTCAATCAGGACGGCTCCCTTTGAAGACTTGTATTACATGGTATAAAAATATCTATTTTGTTGGTCAGATATTGGTGAATGTTATGTGGTTGCAACAAGTTTTTTCCAAGAGAAACCATCAAATAATCAGTGGATTCAACAAATTATTTGGATCAATTATATCCAATATATATCTTATGATGACCATCATCATATTTCATTTGATTTAAATAATTTTGACTCAGGTTTCTTGAGATTTTCACATCATTTGGATCATTGATGGCTTGGGAACCAAGGTAATATTTCTTCTCAGTCTATGGGACCTTTATTAGGGTATTATGTTAGATTGGAAAGTGACTTACAATTTTCAATTTATTTATAGTGGATGTTGATACATAATGTGTTCTATTTATCATATATTTAATAGTATATTTCTGAACTGTAACACCCGAGACTTTTATGGAATCTTTTTCTACACAACACTTGCTTGGCTTGCTTTGCACGCAATCGCGACCTTCCTCGATAGCTTGCGTCGTACGCAATACCGAGTTTCACTAAAGAATAATATACTATTAAAACTAGCCGTTATGAATAGTAATAACCACTTTTTGAAATTTTATAAATTTTATTTTTCAAAATGGACTTCATTTTTGGACTCAGAATATCGAAATTAGCCTAGGGTTAAATTTTGGTATTTTTCTGAAAACAGTCAATTTTTGATGAATAGTGAAACCACTAAGTGGTAGGTTAAAAAACTGAATTTTGCATAAAACTTAATTTTACTACTTCTGTGAATGGAATTTCGAAAATCCGAGAGACACGGTTAATATCAAGGACTGAAATGTGGTTCAATGAGATGAAAATAATTTTTTGGTGATTAGTAACTTTTTACTTTTTTTTACCGCGATTAATAGTAAATTGGGTAACTAAGGGTAAATATGATATTACTATTACCCTAACACATGTCCTAATTCTATTGGATAAGTGTAATTCGACCAAAAACAACCTTATGAATAAAATATGACCATTTAGGCCCACTTGGGTTAGATTAGGACATTTATTATTAATTTATTTAAAGAAGGGTTAAAATAGTTAAAATCAAAGTTTAATAAGTAAGCCATTTTTAATATGGGGTTATAGATAATATAAATTCAACTATAAATACTCATTAGAAAGCTAAAAAGATTTCCTACATAATTATATTTTATTTATAATTTTTAGACTTTAAATAAATTAATTTATTTATGACACAACGATGATGCAGTAATTACCCTTTTAAGGAAATATTAACCTAATTGATGTTATAAATGCTCAAATGAATGTAATTTGAGACTTTTTATGAATTCCACTAATTTTATAGGTTACTATGATATATTAGTGTTGATTTAATCAACTTGGTTCGAACATATAATTCTGTTATGACTTTCACAAAAAATCATATATCAAATAGTGTCAAAATTGACACAAAATAGTTTTTAAATCAAATATTATATTATTAATTGTTATTTTATTCCTAAAAAATCTAAGGTTCGGCCAAATGACTTAGATAAGGATATATAAATTAATACTAAACAATTTGGGGTTCGTTTGACATGTTATAGTAAGTGTATTAACCATATAGTGAAAGAAAACAAAAAGACACGGTAAAAGTTAAATTGATTAACTTAGAGTTAAATCTAATTGATAAGGTTAAAATAATACCCTAAACTTGTCTAAATCCTATTGGTTGATAGGATTTCGACCCATCCCCACTTTAGCTTCAAATAAGACCCTTTGGGACCATTATAAACTGATTTTGACTTTAATATAAAATAATATTTTGAGATATTCCTAAGGTGCCCCTCTCCTCCCTTATAAAAGGGCACCTCCTCCCCCTCCTCCTCACACCAATTTGAGCACTCAAGCTCGGCCAACCCCTGCCATTTTCTCCTCTCCACTTCCCTAGAATAATCCTAGAGGTCTTGGTCTTCTCCAAAGACCAATATTAGTTCCTTAAGTGGGGGATTCAAAGAGGCGTTCCAAAGAAGAGGTAATATCCATTACCGATCTTTTCAATTTCTTCTTCTTCTTCTTCTTCTTCTTTAGTTGTTTCATGATAAAGTAATAACATCAGTATTACTTACATACTGATATGTTATTATAAATATGAAACAACCCTAATTCACCTTCTATCCATCCTACGGAAAAATGAAATCACCGCGCGTGCGTACGTACGGAATATCGTCTCCACGCCGTGGTGTAATCTATTTTCCACCACCACCTTACAAGGATGGGTATAATGGTGTAATGAGTAACTATTAATGATTATTATAAAGTAATATATATATACTCCAATACAGTTCCACGATCATAGGAATGATATCATCACTCGTGCATACGTACGGAATACCGTCTCCACGATATGATGCGACTCGTTCTACATGATCTTCATTTCATAATGATTATATAAATGAATTGAATGAATGAATATGGTATATACTACACTAATACCATTCTGGAAATGAATTATCTATAACCTAAAGATAAGAATAAGAATTTATTCGACAAAACACGCATAAGAACAAAAAGTTATAAAGACCCGAGTGACAAGTAACAATGAAATATTACTAACAAGAAGCTAATAATATGACCATATATGATATCATATCAATATGTATGATTCTGGAATAAGTCAATAACATTATTTAAACCATTATACAGGAGCTTCGGACACGTATAAAGCAAATCGGACCTATGGTAAGGGAAATATCACAATCTCATTTTTATCCGAGATTGTTTATTCGTAAGTATTTACTGGGGTGTATTTTATTATCCACATCCATGTTTCCTCAATATGTAATATTATTTCCATCCACTTACAATAGTTTAAATCCAATTTTACCCTTCGGTGAGTTTTTAGTAAAGAATAAGAAAGGAATCTTTTGTCGTTTTTCATACGAGGTACTTTTTGACTTTTCCGACAAAAGTATGAGAAGAATGTTTTTTTTAACTTATACGGCATGAATGGATTTTTAAAACATTATTTCCAAGAAACTTCCTTTACAAGTTTTCAAGTTTATTTTTAATCAACTTCTTTTATTTTAAAGTTGTATGACATGTTATGAAAGGAAAAATGTTTTTGAAGTAGAAAGGATATTTTCCTCAAGAATGGAGTTCAAGTATTTTATCAAAATTATTTTCCATCTAAGATAATAAAAGGGTTCTGTTTTTATCCCTATTATTACATGGATTTGATTATGTTGTGATGGAAACATTTTTATGAATTCCTTTATCTTATATGAATTGTTTTATGATGTCATGTTGTTTAAGAATCCCATTTTTATTACATGGGTTATGCGATGATGTATGATTTATGATTATGTGGCACACATAAGAAAGGATTCATTATAAGATGGGTGGGACCTATATCTCCCTCCAATGCATTGGGTAAAGATTTTATATCTCATGAGATAGACATGGCTGGAACGGAAGGTTATTTCGGTTCAGTGATACAGGACTGAAACGAGGAGTGAACTCGGTTCAGAAAGGGACTTTGTCCACTAAGATAGTCTTGGCAATGAGTCATGACTAACAAGAAATGATTTTCCATGATTATGTGTGCATGCCACAAAGTTTCAAGTCTTATGTTATGATTATGGGGATCTCATTTTCACTTCTATGATTTATTCCATGCTAAGATATTATGATCTCTTTTGCAGGTTTTGATTTTCAAAAAGATATGATATGATTTTTATTTCCTTTATTTTCCCTTGCTGAGCATTTGAGCTCACCCTTTTATGTTTTCTTTTCCCCAGGTCAGGAAGATGGATATTAAGTAGAATATGCTAAAAGGGACCCTAGATATGATGAAATAAATGGGAGACACTGTAGAAGATTTATGAACCAGTTGTTTATGTTTCCCAGTTTCTAAAGACACTATACCTATACGGTCCTTTGTGGTTTTGTCATATGTTGTAATAAGTGTGCTTCAATTTTGAAGTATTAACAATGTATGTAAAGTATGGGTTGTTATAGTTGGTATCAGAGGAAAGGTATAGTCAACCTTTGGAAACTAGGATGTGAAAGCCTTAGTAAGAACCCTAAGGATAAGTCTAAGCATAGAACACAATCTTAGAAATGGCCATGAATAACCTAGGATAAGACCTTAAGCATGAAAATTTTATTCTTCAATTATGTGGTTTCCTATTATAATTAGTGTTGCTCACACTATTCTCTTGGTTTTAGTCAATGGCTGGAACCTGAAGGAACCATGTTAATGTGGAATGCGATGGGCAATGCAATGATTGTCCCCCTGAGCAACCAAACGATATGGGAGCTGGAATGCAAAATCGTGTAGCCATGATCACACAACTTTCTCAAGCTATGAATCATGCAGGATTTCCAAACGAACAAAGGAGGGAGCAACATTCTGTTAAATCCTTCATGAGGCAACGTCCACCTTCTTTCAGCGGGTCTACTGATCCATTAGTTGTTGAACAATGGATTAGTACTACTGAAAAGATATTTTCAGTTCTTCAATGTTCTGAGCATGATAAAGTCATCCTAGCAGTGTATCGATTGGAAGGAGATGCGGATCAATGGTGGAATCTTGTTAAGAATACGAGGCAAAGGGATGAAATTGAGTCTATGGAATGGGACGAGTTCAAGAACTTATTTTTCAATAAGTACTTCCCTCGTATTCTCCGAACAAAGATGGAGAAAGAGTTTCTTGAACTGAAGCAAAGGGATGATGAATCTGTTGGTACCTATGAAGCAAATTTTACCAGACTCGCAAGGTACGCTTCTGGTATTATTATCCAACCTGAGAGTAAGATCGATCGATTCTTTAGTGGCTTAAAACCAAGTCTTCGAAGGGCGTTAGCCATAAGGGACTTCAATAGCTACGAGGAAATCGTTCGATGTGCTCTCAAAGTCGAGATGGAGATTGGAGTAACCCATCAGTCACATGGGTTTGATAAGAAGAGGAAGATGGAATTCAAAGAAAAATCTAAAGAGCACACGGAAAAGAAGATGAACTTTCCCTTATGCTCAATGTGTGGAAAAAAACATGGAGGGAGTTGTCTTAAAGGGACAAGTAAATGTTTTAAATGTGGAAAGGAAGGTCATCGGGCATTTGAATGCCGTGATAATGGGAAGAAGATGTCTAATGATGCAAACAAAGGAAGGGATACACAGAATGAACCTACTACACTTCAATGTTTCAAGTGCAAGGAGATGGGGCATTATGCCAATCAATGCCCAAATCCAAGGGTTGATGATGATGGTCGACGTCAACAAACTCTTAAGGCTAAAGACAAAGGAAAGTCACATGCAATTTCTATCAGCGATGTAGAGTACGATAACGATGTGGTGAAAGGTACACTTACCATCCACTCTAAAGTAGCAAATGTTTTATTTGATTCTGGATCCACCCACTCATTTATTTCTGAAGACTTTTCTAAGGGTATCACCGTATTACCTCAACAATTAGATGTTGAGTTAGCTGTGACAACACCTAATGGCACATCAATCGCATCAAAAGTTTATAATTCTTCTCCGATCGATGTTTGTGGGAAAGTGCTTCCTGCAAATCTTGTGATCCTTCCTTTAGTGGAATTTGATGTGATTCTTGGAATGGATTGGCTTTCTCTACATGGAGATCATATCAATTGCCAAAGAAGGGAAGTCACATTTCATATTCCAGATCAATCTACGATCGTCTATCAATGCAAGGATGAACATAACCTTCCAGTGGAAATTTCTTCCATCTTATGGGTATTGATTCCACTAAATGAAGGTTATTTATCTCAAATGGTTGGTGAGAAACTCACGATTAAGAATATGCCCATTGTATGAGAGTTTGATGATGTCTTTCCGGAGGAATTTCTAGGTCTTCCACCAAATCGTGAAGTTGAGTTTTCAATAGAACTCGTACCGGGTGCTTTGCCTATTTCAAAGACACCTTATAGAATGGCCCCAATTGAGTTGCAGGAATTGAAGAAGCAACTCCAAGAGAATCTTGATAAGGGATTCATATGCCCTAGTGCGTCACCTTGGGGAGCACCTGTTCTATTTGTTAAGAAGAAAGATGGATCAATGAGACTTTGCATTGATTATCGAGAACTTAACAAGATCACTATCAAGAACAAATATCCTCTCCCACGCATTGATGACTTATTTGACCAACTACGCGGAGCTCAATACTTTTCCAAGATTGATCTTCGTTCAGGGTATCATCAATTAAGGGTCAAAAGGGAGGATATACCAAAGACGGCTTTCCGTACAAGGTATGGACACTATGAATTTATAGTGATGCCATTTGGTCTTACTAATGCCCCTGCTATCTTCATGGATCTAATGAATAGAGTCTTTAGAGACTATCTTGATCAATTTGTGGTAGTCTTTATAGAGGATATTCTTGTCTATTCAAAGAGCAAGGAAGAGCATGAAGATCACTTGAGAATTATATTGAAGACCCTGAGAAAGGAGAAGCTTTATGCCAAATTTACCAAGTGTGAATTTTGGCTTCAAAAAGTTGCATTTTTGGGTCACATAATCTCAAAAGAGGGGATATCTGTGGATCCAGCAAAAACAGAGGTTATCGAAAGATGGTCAAGACCAAAAACAGTAACTGAGATCCGAAGTTTTCTTGGTTTGGCTGGATATTATCGATGTTTTGTAAAAGATTTTTCACGATTATCTAATCCACTCACCAAGTTGACTCGGAAAGGAGTTAAGTTTGTCTGGACGGAAGAATGTGAAGAAAATTTCAAGGAGTTGAAAAGAAGGTTATCCAGTGCACCTGTGCTCACACTGCCTTGTAGTGGAGAAAGGTTTGTGATCTACAGTGATGCATCCAAGAAGGGATTGGGGTGTGTTCTTATGCAAAATGATATGGTGATAGCTTATGCCTCGCGACAGTTGAAAATCCATGAGCAAAATTACCCAACACATGATTTGGAGTTGGTTGCGGTAATCTTTGCATTAAAGATTTGGAGGCATTACCTTTATGGTGAAAGGTGTGATATTTATACTGATTATAAAAGTTTAAAGTATATTTTCACACAAAAGGAGCTGAATATGTGCCAAAGAAGATGGTTGGAGCTGATTAAGGATTATGACTGCTCATTCCATTACCACCCTGGGAAAGCAAACAAGGTGGCAGATGCATTAAGTCGACAAGACCATGCTAGTTTATCCATGATGAGGATCACAAAAGATCCAATATTTATGGATTTACAAAGGATGGATCTTGGAATTATAATGGAAAGGGAAAAATATTATCTTTCTCAAATGAATGTTCAACCATCTATACATGTGAAGATTAAAGAGGCACAGAAAGAAGATGTCGAGTTACAAAAGAAGGTGAGAAATGTTCCTGAATTCAACCTTGATCGTGATGGGATAATAAAGTTCAGGAATCGGGTTTGTGTTCCTCCCATCCCCGAATTAAGGAAGGAGCTGCTGGATGAGGCTCATAGTTCTTCATTCTCTATTCATCTTGGAAGCACGAAGATGTATAGGGACCTGAAAGAGTACTTCTGGTGGGATGGCATGAAAAGAGATGTTGCTGAATATGTCTCTCGATGCTTGGTTTGTCAACAAGTTAAAGCTGAGAGACAGAAGTCTAAGGGGATGTTACAACCATTACCCATACCCGAATGGAAATGGGAAAACATCACTATGGACTTTTTCAAAGGACTTCCTAAAACATCCAAAGGCAATAATGCTATCTGGGTCATAGTTGATCGTCTTACAAAGTCTGCACACTTCATTCCTATTAGAGAGGATTTCTCTCTAGATCAGCTTGCCAGGATATATGTAAAGGAAGTGGTAAGATTGCATGGAGTACCACTTTCTATTATATCTGATCGAGATCCGAGATTTACCTCGAAGTTCTGGCGAAGTCTTCAGCATACTCTGGATACAGAGTTGAGTTTCAGCACTGCTTATCATCCCCAGACAGACGGTTAGTCTGAGAGAACAATTCAAACCCTAGAAGATATGTTGAGAGCTTGCTCTATGGATTTCAAAGGAGGTTGGGATCAACACCTACCTTTGGTGGAATTTTCTTATAATAATAGCTTTCACTCCAGTATTCAGATGGCTCCTTATGAAGCTCTCTATGGAAAGAAATGCAGGACTCCAACTTGCTGGGATGAAGTTGGGGAAAGAAAGCTATTAGGACCTGATCTCATTGATGAAATGGCAGAAAAGGTCAGATCTATTCAACAACACATAAGAGCAGCTCAGATTCGACAGAAAAGTTATGCCGACAACCGAAGAAAAGACCTAGAGTTTGAAGTGGGTGATAAAGTGTTCTTACGAATATCTCCCTGGAAGAGGGTTATGAGATTTGGAAAGAAGGGGAAGTTGAGCCCTAGATATATCGGTCCTTTCGAAATACTGGATCGTGTTGGGAAGGTAGCTTACCGATTGGCGCTTCCACCAAATCTCTCTCAAGTTCACGATGTGTTCCACATATCTCTCCTGAGAAAGTACATACCAGATCCTTCACATGTACTCAGCTCAGAAGTTGTACCGCTGGAGCAAGATCTTTCTTATGAAGAACAGCCGATAGAGATTCTGGATCGTAGCGAAAAAGTCCTACGAAACAAGACCACTCGCTTGGTGAAGGTTTTATGGAGGAACCACCAACTTGAAGAAGCTACTTGGGAGCTTGAGGATATGATGAGGGAGAATTATCCTCATCTGTTTGTTACAAAGTGACGAATTTCGAGGGCGAAATTCTTTTTTAGGGGGGTAGAATGTAACTCCCGAGACTTTTATGGAATATTTTTCTACACAACACTTGCTTGGCTTGCTTTGCACGCAATCGCGACCTTCCTCGATAGCTTGCGTCGTACGCAATACCGAGTTTCACTAAAGAATAATATACTATTAAAACTAGCCGTTATGAATAGTAATAACCACTTTTTGAAATTTTATAAAATTAATTTTTCAAAATGGACTTCATTTTTGGACTCTGAATATCGAAATTAGCCTAGGGTGAAATTTTGGTATTTTTCTGAAAACTTTCAATTTTTGATGAATACTGAAACCACTAAGTGGTAGGTTAAAAAACTGAATTTTGCATAAAACTTAATTTTACCGCTTCTGGGAATGGAATTTCGAAAATCCGAGAGACACGGTTAATATCAAGGACTAAAATGTGGTTCAATGAGATGAAAATAATTTTTTGGTGAATAGTAACTTTTTACTTTTTTTACCGCGGTTAATAGTAAATAGGGTAACTAAGGGTAAATATGATATTACTATTACACTAACACATGTCCTAATTCTATTGGATAAGTTTAATTCGACCAAAAACAACCTTATGAATAAAATATGACCATTTAGGCCCACTTGGGTTAGATTAGGACATTTATTATTAATTTATTTAAAGAAGGGTTAAAATAGTTAAAATCAAAGTTTAATAAGTAAACCATTTTTAATATGGGGTTATACATAATATAAATTCAACTATAAATACTCATTAGAAATCTAAAAAGATTTCCTACATAATGATATTTTATTTATAATTTTTAGACTTTAAATAAATTAATTTATTTATGACACAACGATGATGCAGTAATTACCCTTTTAAGGAAATATTAACCTAATTGATGTTATAAATGCTCAAATGAATGTAATTTGAGACTTTTTATGAATTACACTAATTTTCTAGGTTACTATGATATATTAGTGTTGATTTAATCAACTTGGTTCGAACATATAATTCTGTTATGACTTTCACAAAAAATCATATATCAAATAGTGTCAAAATTGACACAAAATAGTTTTTAATTCAAATATTATATTATTAATTGTTATTTTATTCCTAAAAAATCTAAGGTTCGGCCAAATGACTTAGATAAGGATATATATATTAATAATAAACAATTTGGGGTTCGTTTGACATGTTATAGTAAGTGTATTAACCATATAGTGAAAGAAAACAAAAAGACACGGTAAAAGTTAAATTGATTAACTTAGAGTTAAATCTAATTGATAAGGTTAAAATAATACCCTAAACTTGTCTAAATCCTATTGGTTGATTGGATTTCGACCCATCCCCACCTTAGCTTAGAAATAAGACCCTTTGGAACCATTATAAACTGATTTTGACTTTAATATAAAATAATATTTTGAGATATTTCTAAGGTGCCCCTCTCCTCCCTTATAAAAGGGTACCTCCTCCCCCTCCTCCTCACACCAATTTGAGCACTCAAGCTCGGCCAACCCCTGCCATTTTCTCCTCTCCACTTCCCTAGAATAATCCTAGAGGTCTTGTTCTTCTCCAAAGACCAATCATAGTTCCTTAAGTGGGGGATTCAAAGAGGCGTTCCAAAGAAGAGGTAATATCCATTACCGATCTTTTCAATTTCTTCTTCTTCTTCTTCTTCTTCTTTAGTTGTTTCATGATAAAGTAATAACATCAGTATTACTTACATACTGATATGTTATTATAAATATGAAACAACCCTAATTCACCTTCTATCCATCCTACGGAAAAATGAAATCACCGCGCGTGCGTACGTACGGAATACCGTCTCCACGCCGTGGTGTAATCTATTTTCCACCACCACCTTACAAGGATAGGTATAATGGTGTAATGAGTAACTATTAATGATTATTATAAAGTAATATATATATATACTCCAATACAGTTCCACGATCATAGGAACGATATCATCACTCGTGCGTACGTACGGAATACCGTCTCCACGATGTGATGCGACTCGTTCTACATGATCTTCATTTCATAATGATTATATAAATGAATTGAATGAATGAATATGGTATATACTACACTAATACCATTCTGGAAATGAATTATCTATAACCTAAAGATAAGAATAAGAATTTATTCGACAAAACACGCATAAGAACAAAAAGTTATAAATACCCGAGTGACAAGTAACAATGAAATATTACTAACAAGAAGCTAATAATATGACCATATATGATATCATATCAATATGTATGATTATGGAATAAGTCAATAACATTATTTAAACCATTATACAGGAGCTTCGGACACGTATAAAGCAAATCGGACCTAAGGTAAGGGAAATATCACAATCTCATTTTTATCCGAGATTGTTTATTCGTAAGTATTTACTGGGGTGTATTTTATTATCCACATCCATGTTTCCTCAATATGTAATATTATTTCCATCCACTTACAATAGTTTAAATCCAATTTTACCTTTCGGTGAGTTTTTAGTAAAGAATAAGAAAGGAATCTTTTGTTGTTTTTCGTACGAGGTACTTTTTGACTTTTCCGACAAAAGTATGAGAAGAATGTTTTTTTAACTTATACGGCATGAATGGATTTTTAAAACATTATTTCCAAGAAACTTCCTTTACAAGTTTTCAAGTTTATTTTTAATCAACTTATTTTATTTTAAAGTTGTATGACATGTTATGAAAGGAAAAATGTTTTTGAAGTAGAAAGGATATTTTCCTCAAGAATGGAGTTCAAGTATTTTATCAAAATTATTTTCCATCTAAGATAATAAAAGGGTTCTGTTTTTATCCCTATTATTACATGGATTTGATTATGTTGTGATGGAAACATTTTTATGAATTCCTTTATCTTATATGAATTGTTTTTGATGTCATGTTGTTTAAGAATCCCATTTTTATTACATGGGTTATGTGATGATGTATGATTTATGATTATGTGGCACACATAAGAAAGGATTCATTATATGATTGGTGGGACCTATATCTCCCTCCAATGCATTGGGTAAAGATTTTATATCTCATGAGATAGACATGGCTGGAACGGAAGGTTATTTCGGTTCAGTGATACAGGACTGAAACGAGGAGTGAACTCGGTTCAGAAAGGGACTTTGTCCACTAAGATAGTCTTGGCAATGAGTCATGACTAACAAGAAATTATTTTCCATGATTATGTGTGCATGCCAAAAAGTTTCAAGTATTATGTTATGATTATGGGGATCTCATTTTCACTTCTATGATTTATTCCATGATAAGATATTATGATCTCTTTTGCAGGTTTTGATTTTCAAAAAGATATGATATGATTTTTATTTCCTTTATTTGACCTTTCTGAGCATTTGAGCTCACCCTTTTATGTTTTCTTTTCCCCAGGTCATGAAGATGGATATTAAGTAGAATATGCTAAAAGGGACCCTAGATATGATGAAATAAATGGGAGACACTGTAGAAGATTTATGAACCAGTTGTTTATGTTTCCCAGTTTCTAAAGACACTATACCTATACGGTCCTTTGTGGTTTTGTCATATGTTATAATAAGTGTGCTTCAATTTTGAAGTATTAACAATGTATGTAAAGTATGGGTCGTTATATGAACCATCAACTATCTTAAGCTGGAGTATCATTATGTAAAACCTATTTTATCTTGGAGTAATAATCCACTATAGATTAACAAATCTATAAGAGTTAATTTATGGTAGGATTACAGATTTGGTCCAATTTTATAGCACCATGGTCCTGATTCTCATATGATATGGGAGAATTAGGTATTCATTGGGGAGATGTGGCCTCAAATAATTGATATTGAAACATTGTTAATATTCATTATTTTGTTTTCATAGATGAATTATATCATGAAAAAATAAGTGTCTATCTATTGAAAATGTGCACCATGGATAGTACATCCCAAGGAACCACAAATTTAGGACACACTTTTTTGTAACCATGAATCCCTATCTATGATTCCATTCATGAATGATAATTTTATTCTCAATGATTATTTTCAATTCATTAACAATTATGTTTAACTCATGATAAACTCTCAATCATCCTTCATTTTTTCTATGGCATTCCCCAGAATTGATTTTATGACCTCCAAATCATTATTTTGGTCGATAAAATCATGGTGGATCTCACTTGATACCCTCAAGGTAATCGAATTTCATACTATGTATTATATCAAAAAATATCATTATATACTCCTTATATAGTGTTATGTCATCGTTATATTAATTAATATAAACTCTTTTTAATTTAATATTGATTCATAGTTTAGTTTCCTGATCTTTTTCACCATTTTAATTCATTTTCCTTCCCAATTAAGGGTGCAATGCGTTTTGATTATCTGATTAAAGGTAGGTGGTTCCATTTGAGATTTTTTATACAAAGGAACCCTTGATTTTAATGATTTTTTTGAAGACAATTTCAATAGATTGTTGATATCCTAAAATTGATAATATTTAAAATTTTACTTAGAACTGAAATTAATTTTGGGTAAATCCCCCAATTTAAATTTTATTTTAATTTGAGGTGTATTTTGAATTTGATGGAATTTTTTAAATTATTTGAGAAGATATTTTAATAAATGGAATATATTTTAATGATAGAAAACATTTATAATTTAGAAAAGGTTTGAAATGGTGAAAAATAAAATGTTTTGGTTATGAAATTGATTTAGAATATGAAAATGAAAAATAAGGAAATTGAATTTAAAATAATTATTTGATTTAAAATGAAATTATTTTCACCTCATTTAATGATTTCTGTAGCACATGATACCTTGTTTAGTTAGTGTTTTATTTTGGAAAAGAAAACATGGAAGGTAATTCCCTATAATAAGATTGGAAATAGAACCTCTTAGAAAATAATGGATCAGTATATCTTATCCATGATGGGATATTGACGAGTCTTATTCATCTGGATCCCATGAGATGTGTGTACACATAATTCCATTATCACATATATGACATTTTTTAAGGATACTATAGGTGGGAACTATAATACCATATGGTAGACGACCATGGGGATTGATTTTCTATTTTGATAAACATTTCATTGATTGTGAATCTTTTTTACTCATGTCTATTAATTTTTATAATCTATTTTATATAAAACAAAAATTATCCTATTGTTTGAAAATTTTCCAATTCATTTTAAATAACCATTTTTTGATTTAAATATAAAAGTGAGACATAATTACATGGATTTTTATATCAAAATGAAATTATGATTTAGATTATTATTATGGTAAAATTTTAAAAAACACATAGAGAGGAACTACAGCGATTTAAGCACAAACCATACATCTACCATTGTGTATTTGTAGTTTTTTTATCCCAGTATAATGAAAATTGAAATGTACAACATGGAGTTGGAATATTTCCATGATAATTTGGGATTGGATTGATGTTTTCTTTTGGGATTTCATGCCATTGTTCTGAACACTTAAATGAATTATTGTTTTGAGTTTTGATATACATTATCGGTTTATAGTACTTTCTCCATTTGTATTTTTTAGAATAGTGACTTCTTTCATTATATTCTTCTAATTTCTTCCAATTTATTCCCTCTTTTATCTTATATAATTATAGTTTTAGTCTCTAATATGTGGGGATTTTTAAAAATATTTCAACAATGTTACTTCTACCATGCTTCTCAGTGTACCAGGGTATCTCGGATGGCTCCTAACATTTCTATCATAGTCTTCCATTGGATTAATAAAAAATCATAGCACCACAATTGAAAAAAATACAAGGAATACTATTTCAGGAGGATAAAGAGTACTGATATATATATATCTCTCTGTGTGTGTGTGTGCATTTTGATTACACAAGTGATTATAGATTTTTTAATTTAACCCCATTATTAAAAACTCTCTTACCCAACATACCATGTTACTCTAATATTCTTAACAATTTTTTCAAATTAAAGTATACCATCCGATGAAGCTACATATATCCGAAGTTTGTGAATACTTAATCTCTATTACATATCATCTCATAATTCCCCAATGATATTATAATTATACCACTTCTTTGTTAGGTAAGAAACAAGGGATTGTAATAACAATATCATAAATATCACTTAAGTCTCATAATCATAATAATTTCTCACTTGTATAAAATAAATCTAATACATCCAATTAATATAATTTTTAGAAATAAATATCCCCAATAATAATTGATATACAAATTAAAATCCCAAAACTATTTAAAAATCACAATAACAAAATTATATAGTTCACCACATTATTTCCACTCGACATGATTAACTTGTAATGATTAAAATCCAATTATAATCCATAAACTGATGGAGACTAAAATTTATCTCCACTCTGTCTAGATACCACTCTATCTCCTAGTTAGAAATTGAGGCATCCTAGATTATTATGTCGTACTACAAAAACATATTCAATATAACTATACATGAATATAATATTTCTTGAAAAAATAAATAATTATAAATTATTGATTCTCCCAAAACCCTCAGTCCCTTTACAACATGATTGTGATAGATAGAGACCATCAATATGATATATTATGATCTTCCTAAAATGATAAATGAATATTTTCATGGTTACACTATCATAATATATTCCACTTGTTATAAATCCAACACAAAACAAATAAAATTGTTAATTTTTAACTCCATAAGACAAATCATAAAAATCATGAAAAATAAAATGCCTACAATGATTTATCATTTTATACATGATTTTAGTAAATAAAAGATGCTTATTATAGTCATAACCAAAAACTAAATTATAAAATATTTTATTTATATCTTTCAAATACCATGTAATTTGAAATTATAAACAAATCTATCCAATGAAATAATCTCTTAAGTCTACGCCTAATTCCATCCAATAATTAATGGTCTAAAAGAACATGGAAATGGACGAAGCCTCTTATGACTCCACCAGAGTTCTAAATTGGAAGATGATTGAACCTCATATTATATCTCTAATAGACATATAGTGGTGTCTATTGATATTTCTATAAAACCTGAAATATGTGATGAATTAAGGTTTTAAAATATAATCTCTATCCTTAATAATAAAAATAATGAAATTTACGATAATATGTTATCATAGTACGAGGTAAACATGTGAATTTTTAGTTTAGAAAGAGAAATAATGAATAATTATAAATTATTTATCTAGTACAAAGGATGTATTTAGAAATATAACTCATCCAACTCCTATCTTGATCAATATGAGTACAAAATTATTTCAGTGAAAACCACCCTCAAAGTAATCTTAAATTCCAGAAATAGTATTCCAAATTATTTGGTTAATATATGAGTACACACAACATAAATTACCTCTACCATCTACAGTATTAGGTAACATGAATTGTTTATCCCAAGTAAATGAAATATATTTCTATTCAACATTTAATCTTATAAAAATAAGGAAACTAATAAAACAATAATTCCATATATTAGAACATCTATTTCATTATCCATGTTACATAAAACATATAACTCCAACGAGAAAAAGAATTACCACCTATAATTATCCACACTACTATTGGTAGTATCATTAACAACTGAAACTACATTAAATCGTAATGACCCTATACTTTTATTACAATAAAAAATGAATAATAATTTCTGTATAATAAAAATGTAGTATTTTTTTACAATATTTCATAAACCTTCCCAAAATTATGGAATGACATAAGCTGATAATATTACCATAAAAATGTATATGAATCATTTGTTAACAAATGTAAATATAACAATATTTTTATATTAATTAATAGTTCTATGAAATTATAATTACATAATCATAAAATAATATCTAAACAAATAAATTGTATTAAAAAAATACATCAATATTATCTGTAACCATTTTCATTCTCATTGTAAGACAACACCAATTATCCTCTATTCCACATCCTAATTCATCCCCACCAAAAATACCTCACATAAAACATACTATTATCATTTCTAAAATATCATCACATTATGTATTAAATTTAATTTTCATAGATATAGTAAAAAAATTAAACATCACTTTGAAAATGGTCTCATCTAAGAGAACAAAAAGATTAATATATTAATTCTAGTACTTTTTTACTCCTATTAGTTTTTTAAAATTCATTACATTTTTTAAATTATATTTCCCACAAACTTATATATAATATTATATTGAAATATATTAAACAATAATATATAAAACATTATTTCATCATTTTGTTAAGGTGGGCCAAATTACAAAAATATTTAGAAATATTCTCTAAATTCTATCGAGGAACATATGTGGGGAATAAATGAATAACTATATTTTTTTAAAAAATACACATACTATAAGATCATATATAATTTCATGGACCTCACCACTAATTTATTTAAATAATTCAAGAAAACAAATCCCATTGTAAAATAATAAATATTTTTAGTACAATGATACACTAAAATATATATACTGGGAAACTCATAATTAAATACAACTGGTATCATCCATGGAAAAAATTAATATCCACTAAAAAATAGAAAACACAAAACATCACCTAGACAACCATATAAATAATCTACCTAAATAATATACTATATTAAAGCAAAAAAAACTCATAATATCCATATTGAGACATCGCTATTTTCTATACTAATGTATGAGACACCTAATTTTTAAGGTTTGAAAGTATGATACCATACTCTTACATTCCTAAATAAACAAATATTATCTCATCAATTAGTGTTCACCAATTAATATCCTTAAAAGATACATGCCCCTGTATTTTCTATCTTTGCTCAAAAACTACTATATTGTGTTTCCTTGGAGCATAATATATTTAAATTTAATTTACAAAAATATATATACAATTGACTTTATTATAAAATTCATATGTCACATAATGAATATATTAAATAAATTTGTATTATCTATAAAATTATTAAAAATATCATAGAGAAGGTAATTTTGGATCAAAATCTTATAATTCAACATTACAGAATAAAAAGAATCATGGGTGGAATAATTATATTCATTTTGATATAAACACTAATACTTATGAACATTTCTACACAAACATGTATCTTTAAGAAATATAATCCACGATTTGTGGAATCATAATATACCAAAAGGAGTCCTTTCATAGAAATTTAGACTACCAAGGAAATGAATATATTCTCATTTAGTTTGTATTAATTATTTTTGACATAAATTATTCTATAAATAACCAAAACACTTCAAAAAAATATTTTTAATAGTTCTGCACTATAAGAGATATTATATAATAACAATATTTAACATGATTGTGGAAAAAGAAGATGGTATAACTCTATAAAAAACTAGTGTTTATAAGAATCGATGACCATGATCTCTGATGTTTCATTATAATCATCATGTTGAAATAAAATATTCCCACGGAAATGATCAATTCAGAGATAGAATATATTATTTTAAAATTTTCCATATTGATAATTTCACATATGAATCCTAAAAATACCCTTTATTAATCAATATGTTCATCCTCAATTTTTGAATCCAAAAGTTTTCATTGATAAAAATATTATTAATTGATTCAAAAGACAATAGAAAATTTAATTCAATAACCCCAAGATAAATCATTGTGTACTTATAACTTTTAAGGGGTTAACAAAAAATATATATAACCTATGGTTTAGCTGAATGTAGTCCTTCAAATATCACAATATTTTACTAAATAATGACGTTATTCATACATCAATTCAATTATAGATGCCTAATTTGATCCTAGTAATTGATTTAATAATTCAAAAATATTTGAATAATATTGTGGATTATAGTCATTTTTTAGATTAACCAAATATAATATATGGAGAGTCATAGACCAATACATACCATCTTTGATAAAATAAAATTAATATCCATATGGGGACATGATAGGAATGGAATTTCAATTATATTTGAAATAATTATATTAAATTAGTAATTCGTGTTCATTATGTTTCATGCTATAATGATTATTAAATATTTGAGAACCATTCGGTTGAATCTCTATCCAAAAATTAGTTATTTTGTACATGGATAATGTTATAAAATATTATGGGAAAACACAAATGAAACCCTTTGAAGCATTAATAAAATTATTTATTAGTACAATTATCAATCATATAACAAAACATTATTTATATGATTAAAAAAACATATTTAATTTTAATCTATATGTTGACATCCCTCACCAAAAAAAGTCATTTGCTTATACTCTACATTAGGGAAACCACCAATATCCTACAATATATAATGATTAAATAAACGAATTACTATATAATTTTTCATAAAAACATTTAATAAGACAGTGAATGACTATACCACATTTTTGGTAAATTAGATAACTAAATTGAACTTATATTTACCAATAAAACCATATCACATGTTTTTTAGTGATACAATTTATTTTTTGGACTTATGCATTAGTAAAAATTAAAATTAAATATAAATAGTCAAGTAAATTAGAAAAATTAAATTACCAATCAATACTACCAGAGTTCAAACAGTCATTCAGGAATGTTTTATATTTTAAATATGTTTGTTAAATTGTGGAAAAATTTGGAAAAAAATTATTCATATTTCATAATAATATGATAAAGAAAAACACAATATATATAAACTATATATAAATTCATACAATAATCAGGACTCATCTGATATTGGTAATTTAATATCATATAACTTGAAAAGTTGTATCGTAAAATTTTATGGTGAATTTTTGGATTTATGTAGTTGAATTAATTTTTTTTTAAAAAATATTCAAAAAAAATTTATTTTTAAGAGTAGTTAAAAAAATGATATAGAAAACATGGCATCCACTAAAACTATCCATTGATATATCTTGATAAATAAGTATTACTATTAATATTATAAAATAAGTTGAATCTAAAAAAATAGGGAATAGAACCTATCATTCATGATAAAAATTAATATTGTTATTAAATCGGTAAAACCATGTATTCCAATGTCATGAAATAAAATGACAATGATATTAAATAAGAAGAATAATTTTTGTAATTTAATGTGGATCATTTTTAATACTCTTATCTGCATCCATTCTTTTAGTTTTACTGACTTTTTTTATTCCAAAATGTTTTTTTATTAAATAATTGATAATTGTTGTGATTTTGTACATTTATGTGTACAATTTTCAATTTTAGTTTAAATCGTGTGTTTTTAATATTCATTATTGTCTTTTTAAATAATTCTAAAATTATATTAGTCTTGTGAATTTTAATTTTATTTATTTATTATTTTATTTATAAAAAAATTTCATTCCAGTTAGTTTATTAATTCATTAATTATATTAATTAATTTTTTAATATATAAATTGATAATAAAAAACTCATTTTAGTTTTTAATCTTTTAATTATTATATTTATTTTAACAAATTTATTTTGTTATTTTAATTTTTCTTATTCTTTAATTTAGTTTATTAATTGTATAATTAATTGGTTAATTAATTTATCTTCGTGACATTAAATGTTTTAATTTGTTCTTTAAATTAATTTTCTCATAATTTTTAATTCAAAAAAAATTTATTATTTTAAATATTACATAATAAATTTTATTATTTTACTTGGTTTTTAATTATATTCAATTTTATTTGTTATTTTGTTAATGGAATTTTAGTTTTACTAAATTATTAATTTATTTAATTTTTTATTGTTTTTAATTTTCAGGTGTTGATGTGTGCCACAATATCATCACAATCACGGTGCCACTGTATTTCTTCAAAAATGTCTCACTATTTAAAAAATTGTGGCACATTGCACCGTTTGATACCCATATAATGGGGGTACTGTTTCAAAACTAGTGGCAAAACATATCTTCTAGCCATCACTACTTTTTCATTCCCCCACACACCGTTTTTCATCACTGTCTCACTCTACTTCCATCGTTTTCTACTTATGGTGCCACTCTTTCCTTCCCACACCATTTCACACTTATGGTCTCATAGTGAGGACCATTCATGGTTCCTCAATCATGGTCTCACCATTTCCATCCACTGCTTCAGCTTCATGGAGTCACCGTTCCTTTTCTCTTACGGCATCATCATCTCTCCAATCCCTTTGCACCATTTCAAAAATAACATCCACTTTCTCGCACTCCTCCAAAATCGTTCCGCTACTTCAATCTCACCCACCCAGTATCTCAACAACAATTACTGCAACATCCACAAATCTCAGTAGAACAATACTACTACTGGAGAGTTTCGAAAAAAAAATTGAATACAAATTAGAAGCGACTGATTTCAGAGCAACAAAAATAAATTACACAGTATAATAGAATGAAATTTCTTATATCCTGGTAAATCAAGATCCAAAATTCATTCAAACACCAACCATATCTGAGCACCCTGATTCTTACCAGACTATAAAAAATCACCAGATCTTCACCAGCCCGAAGCCTCCTCGGCCCTCATTTCCACTACTTTCTGACAAACCCCCTCCACTACACACAACTCCCCTACCTGATTAACTCTGCCGCACTCCCTATGAACTATCACCAGTACGACCTCCAAAACCCTAGTGTTCCCCATCCCGTAATCGCCGCACCAGTACAAGCTTTCGGTATCCTCCATACCCCTACTACTGGCTGAGCCCGCATGAGGACCTCTGACCCAGTCGCGCTCCATAATCCTCCATCCACCTCCAGGTCTACCTCTTCTATCCCTCCCCGAACAGAATAACCCAACCCCCCCATTTCATCATTTCTTTCCTTTTTTGTTTAGTTTTCATTATTTTTTATTATATCATATAATATAATATATGTATTAAAAAATATATATGATATACTATACAATATTAATAATTGGTTTAATAATAATTGTATATAATATTTTATATATCATAATACTATATGTATTAAACTAAATGAATAGTTATTAAAACAAGTATTAGTAATAATAATTTTAGATAGTATAAAATATCAATATTTATAAGTATTTTCATTAATTTTACGTCGTGATATAATATATATTATATTATATTTTCATATTACATTTTTGACTCATGTGCGGTTTTGTGTTTTATATGGTTTTGTGTAGGGGAGATACTAGTAGAAGTGGGGATAAATGATATAGTTTGTGAGAAATGTGTGAGAATATTTGCGAGGTAGTTACAATGGAAATTTTTAAACTCACTAAAAGTACACTTAAAGGTTTGTGATGTGAACATAAAAGCACGCCATGGGGATCTGTTGTCTATTAGAGGGAAGGTTGCAGCTCGCCGCACGTGCACTCATTCATTCAATTGGGGTAAACTACTTCGGTGACAAGCGTGGGAGGTGCGAAACATTAAAAGTCACATGTAGAGACCAAGGAACACCTCTTGTGGGATTCTAGAGACTTCGATGGGGTAATTAGATTTTTTGAAGAGCATGATATCATTCATACACCATAGGGTGGGGTGTTGGTGAAGCATAGAAATCAATCCAATCTGGGCGAGAGAGAAAGAGGAACAAACAAAAATTTTCTATTAGGAGAATATTGGATTACGGAGAGTAGCATATCAACAAATCTCACACCCTGATTCCCAGGATGAGACATCGATCAGATTCCATCATTTCATCCACCATCAATCATAATAATTTATATCTTTCAGGAGCTCGAGTAGGGAGACGACATCATTATTTTCCTTATGATATGTGATTCTACTACTCATTTCAATATGATCTTCATTGATTTAAATTCTATTTTTAATTGAAACCAATCATTATATCTAGAAAAATTACCATGGGGTGGGGCAATAAGCTGGTTGATTATATTTGTTTAGTCGGATTCATGCACTGCATCATTTTCCAGATTTTCTCTCTCACAGTTTAAAGAACGGTTTTATTTTCAAAACAACAAGGCTGACTGAAAACCGATCTTGTTTGAACTATAAAGAAAACTATTTCAATCTGAGGACCTCGCTGACAAGTGAGTCATGCTCAAATGATAGAGATAAAATGAACTCAACTGAAAAGTTGAGACCAGTGACCTCTGAATTTTTTTAGCACCATTGGATGGAATGAATTTTACAGCCGAAGGACTGTAAGTGTTATTTCATCGAAAACTGACCAGGTGAAAAATCTGGCCAGTTACATAACCTAGATTCATATTTTTTTTAAAACTCCAATGCATGAATGAGGGTAAGTCGAATTGAATTTTAGTAGTGGACTTTCTCCCTACTCATTTATTGGTTGTATTCACCAAATTTTCTCTTTCTATTTTGTCTACCCCCTATCTCTCAAAAGTTCACCTTTACTGTATCACATACTAGCTTTCACTCACTCCACTTGACCTCCACCAACATTTTTTTTTTGTTTTTTTGTGTGTTATTTTTGTTTAGTTTATTCTTTTTAGATCTCCAAACACAACATTAGGCCTCCTTGTGGTTCGACCATGTCTTGAAACTTTCCTAATTTTTAATCAGTTAATAAATATTATTGTGTCGCCCATACCCAACAATGAGAGAACATGCAAATTTTGGTTCCATTTCAGGGGATTATAGGTTTGATATTAAAACACAAAAATTCACATATATAAAATTCAAAAAAATCACTAATAAACACTAAAAAATCTGAAAAAATAAATAAATTTAAATTCAACAAAAAATGCCAACCTAATGCATGAAAACCTTGTCTAGGTTTTAATATGTAATACCTCGTAATCCTGAAATTGATAAGCACTTCAAGGATGTGAAAATGAACAAAGGCAAAGTCAAAATGGAAGATAATAAAAATGAAATTTTTGACAATCCACTACCTGAGAATTTGAAATAACCTAGAACGATGAACCCACTTGAGAACGAGATAGCTAAAAGGCACAGTTGGAAAGAGTTCTTGCATCCTTTCATTTTTAGTAACCCTCCATGCATTAGACTCTCTCCTAGGTTCAGGAATTATGAAATAAATCAATCCATGCATTGTCAACATCATACCTTCACTGGAATGCCTAGTAATGACTCTCTTAACTTCATTAGGGCCTTATATTGTAGTGTCCAGAAGCTACAACTTAGGGGTCTTAGTGAGGAAGAGATTAAACTACGAGTGTACCAATTTTTCCTCAAGGGCTATGATAGGGATTGGTTTCAACAGTTAGAAGAAGAAATATTGGTCACCTGGAATCAATTATATAAATCTATCATAGTGAAATTATATTGGAGGATTATGAAATATAAAATGAGGTCCAAAATAATTGGATTCCTTCAGGATGAGGTAGAACTATTTCATGAAGATTGGGATAGGTTTAGTGGTTTTATTTGGTTGTGTCCAAACCATCAATGTACACCCCAATTCCTCAAGGACACCTTCTACAATAGACTTGCCCCATACCACCAAACCTTGGTGGATCAGTCTTCTGGTGGAGACTTTAGTGATATGACTACTGAGGAGCTCAAACAAATTTTTAATACATTAGATCAAAACTCCCAGCACTGGTTCTCTAGGAGGAGAACCATTGTGAGAAAGAAGAACCCTATACTCCTCAAGCTGAAGCCCAAGATGTGGGATTCTTTAATGAGAACCCACGTCAAACCCTTAAGGAACAGTGCCACCACTATGGCATGTATAGAAAATCTCAAAATTGTTGCCAAATGCTGATATGTCTATCCATCCTCATGAGAGTTCTAGTGTTTCTGGATATGGATCTTGAATGCAGGAATGGGAAGATAATTTTTCCAACACCTACAATCAGGGGTATAGGAACCATCCAATACTTTCATGGAGGGAGCAGGGATTCCTCTGACCTGCTGCCCCTCCCGGATTCTAGCAGCCTCCTAGGTAGCAATTCCAACCCCATACCCAAACAAAGGCTGAGTCATCCATCTCATAATATAAGGTGAGATACATGTTATATTACATGATAGGGAGTTATGATGACAAAAACCAAAAATGATTATGATAAAGTTCCAATGGATACAAGAATGATAAATTTGGAAATTCAAATAGTGTAGTTGGATAGGGAAGCTAGTAATAGATAGAAGGGTAGGCTACCCGAAATCAATGAATCCAATGCTAGAAATAATTACACGGTTGTGATCACAAGAATTATTCTCAAGACATACCAAGATCTTGGGAAGGAACCCCAAAATACGGAAAAAGGAAAATTGGATGAAGCATGAAACTCAAATCTGAATGAACCTGAGTTTGGGAAACTGGACAGTACCACTAGAATCCCACAAGTTCTTTCTATTCCAACTCTAAAACCAAAAGAAATTGTCATAAAAACAAAGACAATAAAGGGATAAATTTTTTTAAGAGGAAGCTATAGTGATTCCACCACTGTTGAGGAATATTGACCCTGCAATCCCTTTCCCACAAAGAATTAAGAACCGAATTCATGATTCTGAACTATGGAAATATTAGAAAGTGGTTAAAAATATGAACATTGATATCCCATTCGTGGAAGCCATGATTCAAAGCCCGTCATATCTGAAACCACTGAAGATAATTTGTTGAAACAAAAAGGCATTGGAAGAATTTTCTACCTATAGCTTAACAGAAGAGTGTAGTGCATTCTTACAGAATAGGATACCTCCTAATATTCATGACCTAGGAAGAATTGTCATCCCATTCACATTTGGTGGTAGAGGTGGTATGTTTAATTGTTTTTGTGATCTTGGAGCTAGTATAAATTTGATTCCCCTGTCACTTTTTCAGCACATGAGATTTTGAGTTCCCCAATGCACCACTGTTGTGTTATATCTTGATGATAGGTCCATTAGTCATCTAGTGTGTAGGTTCGATGATATATTAGTAGTATTAGGAATACTATTTTTTCCTACTGACTTTATTATCATTGACATGGAGTGTGACAAGGATTTTCCAATCATTCTCTATAGGCCCTTCCTAGCCACAAGGGTAGATATGATAGCTGTGTCTAAGGTGAAACTGATTTTCAATATGGGTGATCCAAAATAAGAATTCAATGTGTTTTTGAAAATCACAGAACCCACCCACCCAATTTTCTCAAAAGATGAGATGTTAGTGGATGAGGGTAGTGTTGGTAAGGAGGAAGAAGAGTTTTTGAGAATGATGGCTGAAATCAGTAGTGAACATGAAATCCCTGCTATCTCTTTCATGGGGATTAGCTCAAGTAAGGAGAGAGAATTTTATGATGAATAAGAGGGTGAATTCTTGGGGAACTGAGATGAGTTTTTCTTGGAGCACATTCTTACCCTGAGAGAGGAGTCTAAGTTTGAGGAGATTATTTTTGGGAATCTCTAGTGATGAGGATGAATTATTCTCTACTGCCTTATTTAAGATGAAGCATGAAGTCCATGAGCCACACAAGCCCATGTGTCTTCCCTCAATCAAGTCACCACCCACCCATGAACTCAAACCCCTTCCTGGATACCACAAATATTCATTTTTAGGAGATAGTTTCACCCTCCCTATGATCATTTCATCCAACCTGGAGGTGAGTCATGAAAAAACTTTGCTTAATATTTCGAATAAATAAAAGGCAGTCATAGGATGGTCAATTTCTAATATCAAGGGGATAATTCCATCCTTCTATATGCATAAAATTTCCATGGAACCAGATTTTAATCCTAGAGTATAATCCCACATAAGACTCCAATACAACAAGAAAAAAGTTTGGATAGAAGAAGTGATTAGGTTGCTCGATGCGGGACTAATTTCTCCCATTTCTGATAGCCCCTAGGACAATCCTGTCTAGGTGTAGCCAAAAAGAGTGGAGTGATAGTGGTCACTAATGAAAATAATGAGAAAATATAGACAAGAGAAGTGAATAAATGGAGAGTCTATACAGAATATAGAAAAATGAATTCTACCACAAGAAAGGATCACTTTTCCATGCAGTTTTTTGGATAAAATGTTAGATAGATTGGAAGGAAATGAATTCTTCTGCATTATTGATAGTTATTATGGATACAACCAGATTTCTATCTCACCTGAGGACCAAGAGAAAACCACCTTAATCTGTCTATTTTGGATATTTTTTGAAGAACAGATTACCTTTGGATTCTGTGGGGATCCTCCCACTTTTCATAGGAGAATGATGGTAATTTTTTCAATCATGATTGAAATGACAATTTAAGTGTTCAAGGATATTTTTATATAGAAGTAAATAACTTTGAGAACAGTCTAAAAAATCTGGAACTACTGTTAGAAATTTTCTAAGAGACAAAAATAGTCTTAAACTGGGAAAATTTCCAACTCATAGACACTAAAGTCAATATTTTGTCACAAAACGTTTCTCAGAAGGGGATAGAAGTCGATAATACTAATATTGAGGTCATACAAATGTTTAAACCACTAGAAAATGGTAAAGTAATTAGATCTTTTTGAGGTCATCATTGGTTTTACAGGAGGTTAATTGAGGAACTTTCTAAGATTACTAGACCCATGTGCTTCCTACTGGTTAAGTACAAACCCTTTGTCTTCAATGATACATGTCTGTATGCATTTAATCTACTTAAGGAGAAGTTGGCTACTTCACCTGTAATAACTGCTCTTTAATGGAAGCTTCCCTTTGAGGTGAAGTGTGATGCTAGTGAATTTGTAGTTGGAGATTTTTTAGGGCAGAGAAAGGATAGAAAAATACATGTTATTTACTATGCCGGAAAGTTGTATGATGATTCCTAGAAGAATTATTCCACCACTGAAAAGGACTTGGCTGTTGTGATGTTTTATTTTGAAAAGTTACGGCCGTACTTGATAGGATCAAGGATCATAATTTTCATATATCATTCACCCTTAAAGTACTTGATGGCTAAAAAGGACTCCAAACCATGACTCATGAGGTGAAACTTGCAGTTATAATAGTTTGATTTACTGATTAATGATTAGAAAAGGGCAGATAATTTAGTTGTAGATCACTTTTCATGATTACCAAATACCCCATGTAAGGAACCAAACGAGATCAACTCCAATTTACTTGATAAACTATTGTTTACTGCCATTGTACAATAGTATTCTTGGTCCGTAGCCTATGCCAACTTTCTTGCAGCTGGAGTCATGCCCAAAAATCTCTCACACAACCAGAGGAAGAGGTCTATATCTATGTTGAAATATTATATTTTTCATGACCTTCTTCTCTTTAGGAGATGTGAAGATAGGATTTTGGGAAGATGTTTGGTTGAGGATGAGATTTTTCCCATACTTGAGAGTTTTAATTCATCGCCTTTGGGTGGACACCATAGAGGAGAATGGACTTCTCAAAATGTCCTAAATACACGTTTCTATTGTCCATCATTGTTAAAATATTCTAGGAGTCTAGTCATTGGCAATGAGAAGTGACAAATGTTGGGAAATGTTAGAAGAAGGAAGGAACTACTCCAAAAAGGTATTTCGGAGGTTGAAATATTTCATGTGTTGGGATTGGACTTTATGGAACAATTCTCATCCTCTTATGGTACTGAGAACATCTTGGTTTATTTGGACTATGTGTTCATGTGGATTGAGGTAGTAACAATTACTAACAATTCAGCTGCTATAGTTTTAAAATTCATCTTGAAAACCATCATTTCCAGATTTTGTTTACCTCAAGCATTCAACACTAATATTGGGACTCACATCAAGAATTATATGTTCAAAGGTTTGATGGAGAACTATGGGTGCTCACATAGGACATTAACCACTTACCACCCACATTCCAGTGGGCAAGAAGGAATTTCAAATAGATAACTCAAATAGATTTGAGATAAAACAATGTCTAGATAAAGAAAGGACTAGTCAAGGATGTTTGATGAGGCCCTTTGGGCCTATATAACTAATTATAAGACCCCTATAGAGATTTCCCCATATAGGCCACACTTTGGGAAAACATGTCATCTTCCTATTGAGTTATAGTACAGATATTATTGGGCATTTAACGCACTTTACATTGATTTTACGTCTACAGGTGGGAGTAGACTATTAGAGTTGAGTGAGCTAGAGGAGATTCGAAGAAGGTCCTATGAGAATGCTAAAATCTAAAAAGAAAGAACAAAGGCTATCTATGACTTAGTCATTCAAAATAGGAATTTAAAGGTTGGTTAGAGGGTCCAGCTTTTCAGTTCTAGATTCAAGTTGTTTCTAAAAAAGCTAATGTACAAATGGTTAGAACCCTTTATAATTGTTAGAATTTTGGTTAATGGAGCTATTGACCTAGTTGGAAAAGGGAATCAGCCGTTTTTAGTAAATGGTCAAAGAATAATGCACTTCTTTGAGGGTAGCCAAAGGTCTTGGGTGCCATCCCTCTATAAAAAAAATGAACTGATTCAAGTTCAACTGAGGACTATAATCTCAGTGTTGCATGGGTACTAAACCTTGGTTGCTTAGTTTTTTCTGTTTTATTTTTGTTCGTTAATAATGTTAACCTCTACTTCTTGTTCGCCTATTTAACATCATAACTTCTTTAATGTGCATCATGATCTGTTGTTGTTTTATAGAGAGAGAGGTATTACTGCTAGAAACTTATCCTAAAAATCCCAATGGAGAAATCCACTAAATTATATGGATAACATTTCATTATACTCAATCTCTTGGGATACATAACTTGAACATAAACCTTTTCAATCTTTTTTAACTTATTTAAACATTCAGGTTAATGAAGAGGAGTAAAAACCCTGTGTTGTTGATGAGTATCTTTCTATGGAATTCAGTGTTAATGCTCTAATAAATCAGGGAAGTGTTGTTATGCCCTTTTTCAATTTTCATTACCTGCTTAATCTTCACTATGAATTAAGTGTGGGTGACTTCCCCCTAATATATAAAAAAAGAACATGTTATCTTGCATTGGTGTTTAGCTCGTAGTATCTAGAGAGTTGAAAAAATTATTTTTGAGCTGATTTGTGAAACATTATTGTACCCATTGCTTTCAATTTCATTATGATGATGTTGTACATCACTCTTAATCATACTACTATTTGATGTGAATTGATATAATCTTGTTTCTTATATTATCAAAATGCAAATCAAGAACATTATAGGAAATATAGTGGTTTCTGAAGATGGTTGGTTGGTTATGTTCTTCTAGTTTTTTATTCAATTTTTTCTGTGGCAAGGAAAATTTTTGAACCTCATTGTTACCCCCCCCCCCCATATCCCTTTTCAGTTGAAATATATATATTTTTGGAACTTAATCTCTCTGCAACCTTATAGTTCAATATTGGGGACAATTTTTGGATTTAAGTGTGGGGGATATGGGTCATTCTAGTTTCAGGTCAAATTCCTCCTTCTTGAACATGATTTTGTGTAAAAAATTGGTCCCATTATTTAAAAAATGTTGTTCATATTTCCTTCAACTAAATTTATGTTCCTTAATCACTTTATGTCTTTTGGAGGTTCACTAGTACTTATACAATTTCATGTTAGTGGAGAAATGCTTACTGGATGTTGAGAGTGACATTTAGTTAGAAACTGTTAAGCATGAGTGATTGCTGATTAAAATTGATCACTTTCTCTATGAACCATCCAGCTTAGGAACTGAGGATGGGAGTGTGACATGATAGGTTTTAAGGGATTATGATCTTGCTTCAGGGTAACTATAAGTTCTCACTGGATCCTTGGGGACAAATTTTTTAAAAAAAGTAAAAATAGTCCATCACATTAAGAAGTCAATTAGATTGATTATGAGTTAAGTCATTTGTAAGTGGAGTAAAATGGGAAAATGTGATCCCATGGTGAGTATCTCATACATGGTGCATTGGGTGCATTTCTATGAAAAAATAATGCCAATTTCATTCTTAATAAGTGATATGCACAGTGATATTCACATGGATTATGGATGGAAAATATTAAAATAAAGTACCCTTGTCAAAAATGAACTCATTAAGTTGAGGATAATTTTGAACCCAGACAATGAAGGGAGCAATTGACTTAGTTAATATAAATTCTTGTTGAATCAATAAAGTTGCAAAATTAATGGGCATTAATTTTAGGAACTTGGGGGATGGTGATAATGGAAGGTTCCCTTGGTTATGTTTTTAAATTTCTTTTCATCTAACTTGTCTACAATACTTAAATTAGAATTTGAATTGGAAGGAGAAGTTGGAAAATTAATGAATGCACATTGGATGCATGACATATTTGAAAGTGTATGAATTACGGTGGCATTTGACTCCCAGTGAACTTTTGAAGCTAGGGAGGACATAAGTTTTGAACACCTTTGGATAGTCTGACACACGATTTGGCCCTGCTCCTCTGAGTATTAATGTTTAATCATGAACTTTTTGAACTGAAAATCACAAACTGTCTTTATGTTTTAATGTCAAAGGCATGTACATGTTTGAGGACAAACAATGTTTTATGTGCAGGGGAGTTTGATGTGGCTCATTTTTAATGATCTTTTCCACATCCCTTATTGTAGTTTTACTGAATATTTTTTATACCAAAATGTTGTTTTTTATTAAATAATTGTTAATTGTTTGGATTTTGTACGTTGTTGTGTAAAACAATCAATTTTAGATTAAATCATGTGTTTTTAATATTCATTATTTTATTTTAAAATAATTCTTAAATTAAATTAAGACTGTGAATTTGACTTTAATTTGTTTATTATTTTTTTACAAATTTTTCATTCCAGATAATTTATTAATTCATTAATTAAATTAATGAATTATTTATGCTTAAAATTGTATATAAATAACTCATTTTAGTTTTTAGTCTTCTAATTATTAAATTATTTTTAACAATTTATTTTTATTCAATAAATTTATCTTATTCTTCAAAATACATTATTAATGATTTAATTGATTGGTTAATGAAATTGAGTTAGTGACTTTAAATTTTTTAATTTGTTCATTATTTTAATTTTTTATAATTTCTAATAAAAATACATTCATTCATTTAAATAAAACAGAGTTAATTTTATTATTTAACTTGGTTTTTAATTATATTCAATTAAATTTATTAATTGATTAATTGATTTTTAGTTTTATTAAATAAATTATTTATTTAATTTTTTGTTGTGTTTATTTTTCAAGTGTTGCTGTGTGCTGCAGATTCTTCACGGTCAAAGTGCCACCATATTGCCTCCCACCTATCTCATCATTTCAAAAATAGTGGCACATTGCACCATTTGATACCCATATAATTGTGTCACTATTTCAGAACCGGTGGAGCAACACATCTTATCGTCATCACTAGTTCTCCATTCCCCCACACACCATGATTCCTCACTGTCCCACTCCTCTACCACTATTTTATACTTATGGTTTCACCGTTTCCATCTCACACTATTTCACATTTATGGTCTCACCATGAGGATCATTCACGGTGCATCAATCACGGTCTCACCATTTTCATCTACTCCACCATCTTCACGGTGCCATGATTCCTTTTCTCTTACGGTTTCTCCATCTCCCCAATCCCTTGGCACCATTTCAAAAAAATAGACCCCTTCTCGCACTCTTCTATGACCGTTCCACTCCTCCCATCTAACCCACCCAGCACCTCAACATCAATTACTACAGCATCCATGATCTCAATAGAATAATTCTACTGCAGGAGTGTTTTGAAGGAACAATTGAATACAAATTAGAAGCAACTGATTTCACAGCAGCAGAAATAAATTACACATCATAATAGAAAGGAATTTATCAGATCCTAGTAAATAAAGAACCCAAATTCATTCAAACACCATCTAGATCTGAGAACCCTGATTCTCACCAGACTACAACAAATCACCGGACCATCACTAGCCTGATGCAGCATTGGCCCTCGTTTCCCCTACATTTCAGTGAACCCCCACCACTAGACATACCTCCCCTACATGATCGAGTCTGTTGCACACCCTCTGAACTCTCGCTAGTAAGTCCTCCTAAACCCTAGTTGTCCCCAACCCAAAATCACCACACAGGTATGCCCTTTCCTGGGCTACCATGCCCCCACCACTGGTCGAGCTCATATGAAGACCTCCGACTCTACTGCTCCCCATTATCCTCCATCTGCCTTCTACTCTACCTCTTCTAGTCATTTCTAAATAGAACCACCCGACCCCCCATTTTATCTTTTCATTCTATTTTTAGTATAGTTTTTATTCTATTTTAATAAATCATATTATATAATATATGTATTATGTAATATATATGATATAATTTAAAATATTAATAATAGGTTTAATCATAATAATGTATATCATTTTATATATCTTATAATATATGTATTAAACTAAAATAATTGTTTTAAAACTTGTATTAGTAATAATAATTTTTGATAGTATAAAATATATATAGTTATAATTATATTCATTAATTTTATGTCTTGATATAATATAAAGTATATAAGAATTTCATTTTATTTTTTTGACTCAAGTGTGTTTTTTGTGTTTTATATTGTTTCATGCAGGGGGAGATATCGGAAGAAGTGAGGATAAAGAAAATAGTTCATGAGAAAGGCGTGAGAATATTCACGAGGTAGTTACAGGTGAATTTTCTACACTCACTAAAAGTTTATTTAATATCATGTGACATGCACATAAAAGCACACCATGTGGATTTGATGTCTATTGTAGGGAAGGTTGCAGCTCGCCGCGTGGGAACTCATTTGCTCAGTTAGGAGAAACTACCCGTGTGACAATCGTGGGAGGATTTGAACTGTGGATGTCCCATGTGGAGACTAGGGAACACCTCAAGAGAGATTCTAGACAATTTGAAAAGGTCATTTTCATTCGTTACAGGCAGGATATCATTCATAAACCAAATGGTAGGGCAAGGGAGAACCAGAGGCATTTATCCAGACTGATGAGGGAGAGAAAGAAAAACAAACAATAATTTTCTATTAGGAGAAAATTAGAATACCGAGAGTAGCAGATCAAAGAATTTCACACCTCGATTCCTTGGGTGAGATATCGAGCGTATTCCATCATTAAATCCACAATCAAACAGCATGAGTTAGAACTTTAGGGAACTCGATGATGGAGACGAACATAATTATTTTCCTTATATACTTCTTTTTCAAATCATTCCAATATGATATTAATTGATTTTAATTCTATTTTGGCATTGAAACCAGCCATTATATCTAGCTAAATTACCTTTTGGGGGAATAATCTGGTTGATTAGATTTGTTTATACTGATTCATGCACTGCATCATTTTCTGCATTGTCTCTCTAACTATTTGTAGAACGAGTTTATTTTAAAAAAACAAGGTTGAGTAAAAACTGATCTTGTTTGAACGATAATGAAAACAACTTCAATATGAGGAACTCAATGACAAGTGATTCATGCTCAAATGAGAGAGACACACTGAACTCAACAGACATGTTCAGCCCGGTGACTTCAGCCTTTTTTAGCACCATTGGATGGAATTTCTTTTACAGTTGAAGGATGGTAAGTGTTAATTCATCGCAAACTAACCAGATGACAAATCCGGCCAATTACTTTAATTTATATCCATATTTTTTAAAAAAATTGGTGTAGGATTGAGGGTAAGTATTATTTAAATCAGCTAGTGGACTTTCCCCATTCACATTTATTGGTTGTTTTCACCACATTTTCACTTTTTGTTTTGTCTACCCACTTACACTAACCGGTTCACCTTTACATTCCCAAATAATAATTTTCATTTACTCTAATTAACCTCCACCAACTGTTTTTGTGTGTGTTTTTTTAGTTTATTATTTTTAGATCTCCAAACATAAAATTAGGCCTTTCGATGGTTAGACCCTATCTTTCCACTATCCTAAGTAGTATGTAGGTTATAAATTTTAGTTTGTCGCCTATGACCAATGATGTGCGAGCATGCATTATTCTATACTTTCTTCTTATATATCCATAGAACATTGGTTTAACAAAAAATTATATATAATTTAAATAACTTATTGTGACCACTATTTTGAATTTTTAATTACGAAACAATAGTCCAACCTAAAATACCATCTTCCAAAAAAATCTTATTCCCCTAGTTTATTGTAATTTTATATTTCAAATGAGTGCGATATATATGGTTCATAGTGTAATGACTCATGTATTTATAGAATGATAAATATTCTTATGAATTAATAATTATGAATTTCAAAATAATTTTATGTTAAATAACACACTTTTTATGATAGCGTACTCAACACCTAAGAATAGGTTTTCATGAAATCTTACATTTCACAAAACATTGAGTATTGCTGAAAAATAAAATAATAATAATATTATATTAAATTGTAGATAAAACCTAGAAATTATATTGGAAAAAAATGAATTAAACTAACTAAAATATGATAATAATTGTTTTTATAAATATCATTAAATTTATTAAGTATATTTTAGAGGCTTAAAATATGGGTGAATATGATTTTAAGAATGAAATACTCTAATATTTTTAAAATGTTTTTTACCACCTTTTGACCGAGAACCCTTTTCAAATCTAGTTTTTTATAACATTATATGTTCTATTTGAAAAAATAATATTTTTTTAATAATAAGAACATAAAAATATACTTCTGAATGATTTTTGGTAATTTTTCGATAACGACAATTCTTTAAGGAATAGTGAAAAATATCCTATTTGTAGTCAAAACTACATTTTCATCTAATTTAAAAATATAGATTTCTGGTAAATTTTTTTATTTTTAAATTGTAAAGGGAATAATTTTTTATTATTTAATCCAATTATGGTCAATGGAAGTAATTTCACTTTTAAATTGGACATATACACATGTCAATATTTTATTAGTAATTACTTCTTCAAAAAACCATTTTTTGGATTTGAAAACAAGAATAAATTTTAAATTAATTACAGAACCTTCTATATTTTGAATTTAGAGAAATGGATTCCATATTTGTATTTATAAGTTATATTTTTTAAAATAGGTAACTTTTATATTTAGACATTATGAATAGTAACTATAATAATTATTTTATTTACCTTGGTTAAAGTGTAAATCTGGTAAATAATAGAAAACAAAAAATATTATAATAATATTAAATTACCCTAATATGTATCATAATCCTATTGGATGACATATTTATGATCATGGGAATCCTTGGGTCTACATTGGGACCCCATGGATCTGCTTTAATTTGAAAATTACATCTCATTAGAATTAATTTAATGTTATGAAAAATATTACATAAACATGTTTCTTTTAGTAAAAAAATTATGTGGTATTATATATTTGATATCATAGACAATAAATATTAAATATAAATATATAATTATTTACTACATAATTTTAGTTTATTTATAATTTTATAAAATCAAATAAATAAATTTAATCCTGACATAATGATGACGTTGTGATAACCTTATTAATGAATAATTTAAATAAATGAGATTATAAATATTCAAATAAATTTATTATGAAACATTTTAAGTAATACAAAAATTTAAATGATGATTATTACTTGTAATATTTGAATTAATGAAATGTTTTCTGAACTATCAATTTTTTTTGATTTTTTTTAAAACAATTCATGATACGAATTGTATAAAAATTGACATAAATGAGTTCTGAAAACAAATTTTTTTTATTAAATGATATTATATTCCAAAAAAACTAATATTTTTTCAAATGTATTATATAATTATAAAATTTTCATTAATGAATAACATGTGGTTCTATTTCTATTTTATTGTAACTATATTGACCAAATTGTACCAATATACAAGAAGACATGGTAATAGTAAAATTATTTAACTAAGGGTTAATGCTGAACGATAATGTTAAATTTGCGACCTAGACATTTCTAAAACCTTTTGGATGAGTGGTTTTAAACACATAAACAAATTTTAATTGAAATATATTACATTGGAACTATTTTAAACTGGTAATCATTTTATAATAAAATAATATTTCAACACCTTCCTAAAGTGACACTCCTCCCATTTATAAAATAGCATCACCTCTAAGCCTTACTAACACCTATCAAGAACCTTATATCGTCCAAACTATAAAAAATATGATTCAAAACTATATATCTTCAATTTAGAATTCTCAACTTGGGAATAAGTAAATTCAACAAAACTTTTATCTTAATTTCAAAGGAGTTACTCGATTTTATGTAATAAATTCCCTCAATCTTATTTCATTTATTTCCTTATCCAACCCCCTGAAATCTATTTATTATATTATTTGTAAACAAAATAAATATCTTAAATATACTAGTATTTTTTATGGGAATTATTAGAACTACACAAACTTCCATCAAATGGATACAAGTATACTATTTCTGTGTAAGATAAACTACTGTCCAATGAAAATATGATTGTTGGATTTCACCGACCACCTTTCATGGTTTCCATTATGAGTGAAACTTATTTATATATTATATATATTATATTTATATTCTATATATGATACTGTAATTTCAATTTACAAACATACCAATATTCTTTTCATGATTAGTAAATACAAAAATTTTATTTGAGGAAGTGTGGACTACCGCCCCTCAAAATGATATGACTCATTCATTCCAAACAATAAATCTATAAACGATGGAATTAATGAACTTGTGTAAGGTATATAAAATATGATATTATTCTGAAATTATAAAATACCTATGTATCATGTTGTTTTAATTCATTAAAATATGAAAATGAAATGAAAGTAGCATTCATGTGTATGTACAACTTATAGTCTCCCAGAACGTTTCTTTTCCTTTCTTATCTCCAAGTGTTACAGAATATTTTAAATACATATATACTCATTAAATATGATATTTAAATCATAAATACTATTCATGATATATTTTACTTTTGATGACATGGACAATTTCTAATTATAACATGATCATTTTTTACTCAAGTACCCAATATCAAAAAAACGACCGATATTAACATTAATAATTATGTAATTTATCTATCTTGGTAATAAGTGATATAAATGTACTAATTACCATAATTTTTTTTATGAAATTATAAATTTTCATTATTTTATTATTTATGTTGAACATGGAACACACATGACGAATTGGACTCAAGGTAAGTAGACATCTTAACCTAATTTCCATTAACTAGTTTAAAAATCTACTTCTTGATAATGTCTTTCTATGATAATGTGGGAAATAACTTTTTTTATCTTATCATGTATTTACACTTTCTTTATGTTTACTTATTTTGGATACACATAATCCATATTTTTTATTTACAAAATGATCCTTATATGGGAACCTTTCACCCTCCTCAATAAGTCAAATACATCATTTATATTATGACTTTTAATTTCCATTTTCATATTTTAGGATATTATATTATATATCCATATTTATGTACATTCATTGTCCATGTTATGATATACCCTTTTAAATCTCATCAACTCTTTTTATGAATTTTTATGATACACTGTTATACTACCGAATTATCGTAAGGGACATTGCCTCAATCTACATTCATTGAGGCATATTTTGATTTATACACGACATTATTATATATAGTTCATAATTATACCCATTTTATTTTAATTTCATTCAATAGTTTTCAATATCAGTCTTTTTTTTACAATGAATTTTACTAAACGACAATGGGAATGTTTCTTTTTAATGTATGTGGTGACAATGATTTTCTGCCGTAGTGACTATTATTTGATAGTTGTCTTCATTGACAAGTCATACAGCTTTTAAAAGGAAAATAAATAACATATACCATTTTCATTTATTTTTATATTTAATTTTTTTTCATAAATCATTGAATATGTTAATATCTTGAAATTTTATATTTTATTTCGAATATGGAATTATTATCTGTTCATTATGCTTATTTTATGTGTTTTATTTTGTTCATTATTTTGAATTATTTACATATACAGTAGTTCTGTGATAAACTGAGGGTGGGTGAGCCCTAGATAGCCTTCCAATTCCTTAGGTAACGTGAAGGAGGTAAACGTTAATGTTTATCTTATGAGATTTTGGTAATATACATTGATATGTATTCCTAATGTAACTACCTGTGTAGCTTTGAAAGCTACAATGTATGAATGTTTTCGATACCTCATGTATCCTTATGATTTATTATTTCTAATTTTTATCCATAAATCTTAGGAATTCATGAGGTATGTTAATGAGCTCAAGTTATATGAGTGAATAAAACGATTTCATTGATTTTTATAATTTTGTTGACTAATGTTTTCTTTCCTTATTTTATAACACTTACTGATATTTTTATGCTCATCCCATTGTATTGAAATGTTTTTGACAAGTTATCAGCTAGGGTATGATAAAGGAAAAATTAAAGACGGAAAATATAATGAATGGAATTCTTTTTTTATTTATGCAGTTTTATTTTCTTGAAAAAAAATTGTTAGAGTAGAAGTGTGCACATTGTAATATTTGAGATGTATTGTAATAGTTATGGCCTAATTATTTATAATTCTAAAATAGAAAATATATTCAATGTGATTTATTTATTTAACTCAATATTAATTAATGTTTTAAGGTTGGGGTCTTATAGTTGGTATCAGATGTTAGTTTAGATTACTTCAGATGTTTGAGTGTTATTTAAGCATAAGTGACATAACCACAATGGTTAGGATATTAGAATGATTTGTAGTTATTTTAGATAAATTTTATGATTTTAAGATAACAAGAATATTATTATCACAGTGTTTACCCTCCTAATAAGATATTATATGATGATTTTACTTATATACTCACACTAAACGTTTTAGTTTTAGTAAATTGATCGAACTAGTAGGAACCAAAGTAACAATCTATGTGAAAGAAACTATGATGTATCTCAGAATAAGCAACTAAATTAAATGGGATCTGCAATGAGAACACATGTGGTTATTCTTAACCAACTATCAAGATTCAAGATTGAACACTAGAACCTTTTATATTTTTCTTTGTCATCACATATGCGAGAAATGAATCCTTATGGATGTTCAGGTAATAATTATAAAGGTAACTATATTCAAAAACCTATGTGTCAATGATGTTGAAATAAACCCCTAGAAAATTTCTTTAAAGGGATAGGAAGATGTTTTAGATATTGTAATGAAGGTCATAAACAAATAACCTTCCAGGGAAAAAAGAAACATCAAGTTGACTTTAGGAAAGGGAAAGAAGATCTTTCTGAAGGATCAATTGAATGTTTTAAATGTGTTGTGCATGGTCATTATACAAATAGATGATCTATGAACATGGTTTAGGAATGGGATCAGTAGGATCATACAATTATATGTTTACTATTTACCAATACCATTTCAATTGAAGATGGGGAAACTGAAAATGACCCATGAAAGTTAGGGGTTATTTCTTATCTCATAATTTGACTTTACTGAAATCATAGGAAACTATTCATTATTTTTTTAGGAATTAACTATAAAAATAATAATATGGAAAACATGGATAAAGTATAATAATTAATGTTCAATGATTAAGATGTCTACATTTTTGGAATTAAAGTGTAATGTTGTATATATGGATGATGATATGATTAAATGTATTAATGATGTAGTTTCATTAGAAGACATCTAAAATTTTAACCCTTTTTTGTTTTATAAAAATGTTAAAAGTTGAAGAGTTATCTTTTCTTATTCGGATATATTTATAATGAAACACCAGGTTTTATATGATCCCTAAATTTGTCACAATAACAGGTTATCAGTTTTTGGGATGCAAAATGTGGGATATAAATTAAACATTGGGTTTAAAAAATATAATGTATATTTTAAATTACTTTATCTCATTTTGATAATTATATTTCCATTAAATAGTTTATCAAAAAGGAAAATAGGGAAACCATGTGACAACCTATCACATCTGACAATGCTACATGAATCGAACCCATAACCAATGTGTGACTGGGATTTATCGCCTACCACTAGACTATGTGAAGTTAATTTTAGTATAACAAATTATTTTTAGTTAAATGATATTATGGATCAAGAATAAGTTGATTTTAGAATCTTCTTTATTATCAAATGGATATCCTTAGTATAGAAAAATGATTTGTTGATAATGTTATAAATGTTATTTTAGAATACATTCACTCATTTTGGAACACTATATGTCTAAGGATAATAGAATACTATGGGATTTAACATGAGGAGTAATTGTCGAATTTTATATTGGAGAAATCTATTTTTTTTCTTATGATGATTTGGGTTATTTATGGAAATGATTAACGTGTCTTATAGAATATGTGATAAGGTAAATTACATTTTAGTACGATCCTTCAAGAGTAGTTGATGTTATTTGAAGATAAATGTTATGTTTTATCATATAAGACTGTAGGATCATATTCATCTTTTTTGGGTTTTCAATATTAGTTTGGATTATTTTGAATTACCTTAAGGGATATTGTTTATAGAATCGTCTCTGTTGAAATTTTGGTATTTTTTGTTGAATTTTCGTGATTAAGATTAGTATTTCTTGTTATAAAGGATTATCCCATTTTGCGGATTATCTGATCTTGTAAAACAAATTGGTTTAATTTAATTTCTAAAGATACGGGAAATATGTTGTTAATATTTTTAAGGTTTTGTGATTTTATTATAGGGCAATTTAGGCCCTTCATTGTGTGAACAATTCATCTTAAATACTCATCATTGGGGGGAAAGATGAGTTTGTGGTTGACATTTCTTTATAGGAAGAAAATCTACATGAAATGTAAGTATGTTTTCATACATTTTTATTCAAAGTAATAAAATAATTAATAACCGTTATTAAAAGGAACATAAAACATAAACTTTGTTCTTATACTTTTCCTACTAGGGAATTAAAGACCGTTTAACACATCACAAGTATGTGGTTTTCTTGTTGTTAGAATTCTCCTAATCATATTTTCTCTCAGTCTTTATCAGAACATGATGGATAGTTTTCTCTTGCATATCCATGTTTTAATGGAATATTAGTATATGTCATCTCGAGTGACCTTTGTTAATATAGTTTTTGTCTTTTAAAGTTACAGTTTTACTGAATCTTTTTGTAATGTGGAACATTCAATGATGTTTCGAAGCCGAATTTTAAAATTGCGAGGACACAATTTCTAAAACGGGGGAAGGATGTAAAGGACCATATATTTATAGAACGAAACATTTTAATATCTATAAATATTTTTGAATAAGATATTATTGTTATGTTAAGGAGGATACTTTGTCTTATATTGTACTCTACATGCAACAATGGTTTTCAATGAAATCTTATTTTTCACTAAACATCTAGTTATAGTGAGAAATATTATAATAATATTATTATTTTAAATGAATGTTAACACCTTTTATTTTTATTGGAAAAAATTAATATAACTAACTAAAAAATTAGTATGCATGTTTTTTTAATTATCTTCACATTTTCTAAAAAATTATAGAGGATTAGAGTAAGAGTGAATCTGATTTTTAGCACAAAATACTTTAATATTTTTGAAAGGTCGTTTTACTTTAATTTGATGGAAAACCTTTTATAAATTTTATTATTAACATCATTATATGATATATTTGAAAAAATAAACTTCTTCTTTAGTAGTTGAACATCAAAAATTTACTTTGGTTAAATTTTTTGTAATTTTTTTTATAAAGTTCCTTTTTAATGAATAGTGAAAAATATCGCATTTTTTAGTCAAAACTACATTTTAATATACTTTATTTATATAGTTATATTGTACATTAAATTTATTTAAATTTATAAATAGAATATATTTTTATCATTTAATAAAATGTTGGTTATTATAAGAAATATCACCTGGAAATTGGATATAAAGACTTGTCAAGCCTTTTATAGTTATTACTTCATAAAAACCAGCTTTTTGGGTTTCGACAATGGGAATTAACTATAAATTAATTTATGAATTTTTTTTTTGATTTTGGGAAAATAGAGTCCGTATTTGGAATCAGGTGATCTAAATTTTGTAAATATATACCTTTTATTTTCATGCATTATGAATAGTAACATCAGTAATTATTTTATTTCACATCATTAAATGGTAAATCTGTTAAATAATGGTAAAAAAATAATATAATAATAATATTAAACTACCTTAACTTCTGTTATAATCCTATTGTATGAGATTTTTATGATCATGGGAATCCTTGGAACGATTTTGAGACCCTTTTCTTCCACTTTGATGTGAAAATGATATTTTATAATAATTAATTTAATGTGAAGAAAAATAATAATTAACATGTATCATTTACTAAAAAAACTATTTAGGGTTATATAAGGGATATCATATACTATAAAAATTCATTATAAATATATAAAAATTTCATACATCATGGTATCTTATTTAGACTTTTTAGAAATCAAATAAATAAAATTATTTATGACGCAATGATGATATTGAGATTACCTTATTAATTAAAGATTTAGATATATGAGAATATAAATAATATAATAAATTTATTCTGAAACTTTTTTTGCCATCCGGTAATTTTAGGGATGAGTATGAATTTTTATATATGAATTAATTATTTAATTTCTAAATTAACATTTTTTTAATTTTTTTTTAAAAAGTGATCTGATGAATAGTATAAAAATTGACATAAATGAGTTCATAAATCAAATAATTTCTTATTAAAAGATATAATAGTGATAAAAATCAATGATTAGTTCAAATGACTTATATAATATTTAAAATTATAATATTGGAACACTTGGTGTTCGATTGTCATTTTATATTAATTATATTAAGCATATATTATGAATATAAAAGAAGATATGGTAAGAGTCAAATTAGTTTACTAAGGTTAAATCTAAAGGATGTGGTAAAATTTGTGCCCTAGACTTATCTAAAACTTATTGAATGAATCGTTTTCTACATAAAATCAAATTATATTTGAAATAAATGACTTTGGGACCATTTGAAACCGAAAATCATTTTATAATAAAATAATATTTTAATACCTTCCTAAAGTGATCCTCCTCCCTCTTCAAAAATGGAATCACCACTAACTATTAATCACACCTCTCATGCCCCATGTCTCATCCAAAATCTTCCAAAATAATCTCCCAACATCCATATCTTCCTCATATAATCCTCACCTTGGGAAGAATCCAATTCAAAAAAATATTTTAACTTAATTCTAATGTAGTAACCCGATTTGAGGTGATGTCTTCTCTCAAATTTATTTCATTTATTTTCCTTCTCTAACCACATAAACTCTCTTTATTATAATATTTTATAACAAAAAAGTTATTTTCAATATACTAGTATGTTTTCATGAGAAGTATTATAACTAAAAAAATCAATCTAGTTGATACAAACATACAATTTCTTTGTACGACAAACTACTTCCTCCCGAAACGATGATTGTTCGATTTTCCCATAAAACCATTCATGGTGGATATTATGAATGCACTGTATTTATATATGAAATACATTATATTTATATTGTCTCTAGGATACTATAATTTTTATTTACAAACATACATTTATGATTTTTAGAATCTGTAATTACAATAATTTCTTTTGTGGATTTGCAGATTTCTATCCCCTTAAATTGATATAAATAATTCATTCCATACATGGAACGTATAAAATATTTAATTAATGTTCATATGTAATATATATAAAATATTATATTTTATTTGAATTATAATATACCTATGTATCTGTTAGTTTTAATTCGTTTAAATATGAAAACAAAATGAAAGTAGTGTTCATGTGTACGTACGACATACCATCTAAATGAACAAATCATTAAATTTATTATCTCAAAATATGTTATAGTATTATAAATACATATATAGTAGATATATATGATATTTAATCCAGAATACTATTTTGGATATATTTTAGTTTTTACCACACAGAGGATTTGAAATTATAACAAGATCATTTTGGACTCAAGTACGCAAGATAGACAAAAAGACTAATATTAACATGAATAATTAAGACAATTTTATAATTTTGTAATTTGTTATATAAAAGGATTAATAAAAATAAAAATTGTTTTTAATCATTTATAAATTATTTGGTGTTTATTATTTAGGAAGAACAGGGAATATATGTGACGAATTAGACTCATGGTAAGGGAACTTCTTAACCCAATTTCTATTCATTGGGATGAACTTATACTTATTGATTATTTCATGCTATGATTATGTGAGAAAATAATAATTTTATCCTATATTATATTTATAATTTATATATGTGTACTTATAGTGAATACAGATAATATATCTATTTAATTTTCAAAATGATCTTTGTATGGGATCCTTTTACCCTCCTTTTTTTGCTGAATACTTCTTGTATGATATATATATTAATTTTCATTTTCATATATTGTGATATGTTATTCTATATACTTACTTCTAGAAAATTTTATGTCAATGTGATGAGATACACTTTTCGCTCGCATCAACTCATTTTTTAAATTTTTATATGACATAGTTGGGATGCCATATTTTTGTGAGGGACTTCCTCTCAATCTCCTTTCAATGAGGCATATTTATTTTTATACATAACCTTATTTATTATTGTTTATAATTATACACTTTTATTTTAATATCATTAAATATTTTTCAACGAGAATATTTTGTTTTATGAATCATTTTACTAAATGACAAAGGAAGTATTTCTTTTTAACGCACACGGTGACAATGACCTTTCTGCCGCTGTGGGTAATATTTGATATTTGGCTTCCATAACAAGACATAACGTTTTTAAAAGGAAAATAAATAACAAATAACAATTTAATGTATTTTGGTATTTATAATGGATTTGATAAGACATTTATTATTTCAATATCATGAAATTTTATATTGTGATTGGAATGTTGAAATTTATCTTTCCTTTATGCATGTTTTATTTGTTATATTATTTTATGGTTCCTGGGAATTATTTACATATATGAGTGGTTCGGGGATAAATCAAGCATCATTGAGCCCATGATATCTCTCGAATGCATTGTTTAACATGACATGGGTGAATTTTAGTGTTTCCCCTTATAGATTTGGTGAATATACATTGATGGGTATTCCAAACGTAACTCCACACATAATAGTGAAAGCTACAATGTACATATGTTATAGATGCCACATGTTACATTTATGATTTATTATTTCTATGTGTTATTCATAAATCATATTATTTCATGACGTATGTTAAAGATCATGTATTATATGAGTGAAAATCGTAGTTTCATTGATTTGTATGAATCGATGGAATAATTTTTTCATTATTTATTTTATAACCCTCACTGAGATTTTAATGCTCATACCATTTTTTTAAATTTTTTTCATAGGTGATATGGAAGTTTAATATAATGGAAAAATTCAATAATATTTAAATCAAGAATATAATTCATATTTTATTGATTTCATTTTGTTTTTGTGACATAAATCAGTTAGAGTAGAAGAGTCCACATTGTAATATTTTGAGATTAAATATAATAGTTATGGCCTAATTATCTTAAAATCTATACCTAAAAAGAGACTCAATGTGAATTATTGACTTAACTCATGATTAATGAATGTTTTATGGATCCTTCCTTATCTATATTTTAAATATTATGTCAACATCAAAGGAAAAAAATTATTCTTCATAATTATAGCACAATAATTAAAATTGACTATAAGAATACTTGATTTTCCATTAAAAATCTCTAAAATTCCATTGGATAAAATTTATACTCTAAGACCACCCTATATCAGCCATAAAAACAATAGTATAATTAACATATGGTTCTCAAAAAGTTATTTTATTAATATACACCAAAATTATAGAAATTTAATGATCAGGACCTATCTGGTCCCTTCTGTCGCTGAAATCTAATGTACAGGGTGTTCTTGGAGGTCAAGGTGACATATCACCAACAATTTTTCAAATTTTCATATCCAAAAATAGAATTTCTAATTTTCAGAGTAGTTTTGTTAGTGAGTCATCATTCGGTGAATCATCTGTCAGTGAGATATCTATCGGTGAGTCCTATGACGGTGAGTCATCTGTCGATGAGTCGCCTATTGGTGAGTCATATACTAGTGAGTCATATTTCAGTGAGTCATCTGTTGGTGATTCATCTGTCAGTGAGTAATATGTTGGTTTTCTTTTTTTTTGTGAGTCATGTATAGGTGAGTCATATTTCAGTGACTACTCTATCGGTGAGTCATCTATCGGTGAGTCATCTGTTGGCAAGACATTTGTGAACAGTGATTACAACTTCCTATATTTTCGTCCATTTGATTCTTTCTTTGACATAAAATGTATTTGAAGCCTTAATATAATTCATTTAAATCTTATAAAAATCCCATTACTACTATATTAATTTTTTCTAAGGCCTTGTATTCTATTACATAGTAAATCTATGTGGTCTAATATGATCCACTTTTTATGGAAAATCCATCTTATCTTTTACAGACTTTGTTAAATCTTCTGAAGTGATGAGTTATCATCCTTCCTTGTTCTACATTCTTATTCCCCTGGGAGAGATGGTTGAACATCTCTTTCTTCCCATAGGAGTAGTGTCATCAAACCTTAATCCTTCGATCTTTCCCACTTCATGTTTCTTCCTACTGCATCTTCACCCCTCGTTTTGGTGAATGCAGTAAGTATTGATACGCCATCAACAGAAGGTATGATGTACCTCTATTGTTATGTTTTCTTAAATACTTATTCTCTGGTTTATCCATTACATTTTATGGCATTTGATATCCCAGATTATATTGGAGTTTAATAGAGTATCGATTGTTGTCGTCGTGACGTGACATCCTCAAATGGATGTAGTTATTGAGGGGGGAGGTGATCAAAGTCCGTTTGTGGATCAATATCATATAATGAACATCAAGAACCATTTGAGTTATGGGATTCAATGCTTATATTTTTTTTATGTGTAACTGTACATTAATCATGTGTTTTCCCACTAGATGAAAATGGAATTGACAGAATAAATATTTGAACAAGATAAATGATTGGTATCGATCATATGTTATTTCCACTAGTTTTTCAAGACATTGTGATATCAGTTCCTTCCTTGTTTAGCATGTAGTTCATGACATAAATTATTAATGAACGTAATCATAGATAAATTAAAAATATTTTTTGATGAAAAAGACTCATGTAAATGAATCTGGTTCTTATAGTTGTAATTTAATGTTAATCAAATTGATGTAGTAAACATGATTAATAACTTGTGATAACTATGATATCTTTATATTTAGGTATCCCATAGTTGAAACATTATATTAATGACCATGTTAATTCAAGATGAATTAAATAAATAGTTGATTGATAAAATTTATTTCCTAATAGGGTTTTAAGTTACCCTCTTGCTTTTAATGCCCAAGGGCCTTATGCTTGGAGTAGTGAGAGCTCATTGCTTTTCAAGGTAGAATGTCTTATTTAAGGGACCATATCCAAGTTGATATTATTTTTTTCTACATCTTGTGTTGTTATGTGATCATTGATGGATATTGTGACATGTGGGGGTAGAGAGGCCCATTGGTTTTGGAATCTGTTTATGCCTTTAGTGTTGAGATGCATCGGTTTACGTATGTGTTGTCGAGGAGGATACTGAGATAATGAACCATGTTGGATATGAATTTTAGATGCTTTTGGAATCATATTGATTTCTTATTTTCATTAAATCCCTTACTAATCAAATAATATGGTCTTGTTTACCTTCATTCCAAATGTGATGAAGATGCATAAGTTATGCCACATGCAATCCATGTTTATCTTCTTGTGGGATGACAGGTCTAGGATCATTCTATTGATGGTAGTGACTTGACATGTAGATCAACTAATCACTGTGTTAATCCCTCTCATGATTTGTAAATTGGATTATTTTTAAATTTCCTATGAATTTATGAAAGTAATATAGATATTATTAATTTATTGAATAATTTTTGTTAACTCATTGGGTTTGAGCATCCATGGATGCAATACTGTGGAATTTTTGTTCAGAATATGTGGATCTAGTTTGGTTAAGCATACAAGGAATGAAACATTTGTGGGATACTAACAAAATGTAATGTGGAATTAATAACAGTTAACTAATGTTTAAATATTTAATTAACATAATGTGAAACTGATGAAAAGAGATAAATTAATCAAATGTATCTATTTAAATGGTTGGGTTCTTATAGGATACCTAGTCTAAGCAATGACAGCAAAGAGTCAAAGATGTTAGGTAAAATTGAGTCTAAGACTAGGCCATTGCCATAGTTTGGTCATGAGATATAGTTCATCATGTTCTTTTTGTGTTTCTGTACACTACACCACCCTGTCAGTAAGGGAGACTGACACCCAAAGGATTTTGCTCCCTTGAGAGAGTTCTTTCTCCCACATTCAGGTTGGAGGATAGATGGTTGGCTACCCTCTCTGGCCCCACTTTCTTCTCTTGGTAGTTAATTTTTGTAGGTAGTAACAATAGTTAGTTTTCCAAAAATATGTATATAGAAATATTTAGTGGCATATGGTTGTTGACACACATATATTATGGATATAGATTCCTATAAACTACTATAGGTTTAACGTGTATAGGCTACGATGGCTTGAGGATCTCTACTCAGTGTATGCGCAATAATGGATTGAGGTTTAATACCTTACATATGATACATGTTATGAGAGTTATGGAGGATCCCAGAAACTACATGGTTACTTCGCTTATGTGGGCATGGTAGTTTTGTTGCACGAGGTTCATGTTGTGGTGCTACACCCAGGTGTCTGTTGGAATTATTTTTTAAATAGAGATGGATTATGATGTGAGACGTTGGGGAAATGCACCAAACCAGTAGGGAAGTGGTAGTAGGATACCCTTGATATTATTTCCTATATTATATATTATTTTATGAGATATTTGGTTATAGTATCCATAGTGATGTTGGGAACATAGTGTACATGTTTTCGTGAAGAGTTAGTTTCACTTGTTGTTCACCGCGCTTCAGCGTTATTTCATTACATTTTCAAGAGAGGGTTTGGTGAGGATGATACTAATTATACTATTGTACTCACACTCTGAATATATAACCTGGTTTTTAGTTCACATGAACAAGGTTTTAGATAAGGCTGGTTACTACTAACTTAGTATTGTATAAGATGTCTGGGCTTCACGGTTGTCATTATTTTACATTCCATTGGTACTTTTAGTTTTCCCTTTTAACTGGTATTAGTTCTTACGTGATACTAAATATATGAACATAGTTTTTCTTATATTACCGAGTCAGTTTTACTTGGTTGGTGTTTTTCCTATATGTATCTTTTACATGTGTTCTCTTAGAGAGTAATGCCTCCCATTTGGGTGTTTCTAATATCCTCGGTGGTAGTCGCCAATAGGGGGCCTCCCGAAGGAGGGGCTTATGGGTCACTATCTGCATTCTCACATTTATGGATTATGAGAGGTACATCTTGTAGGGAGGGAGCCATGAAATAGTCATATTAGAGGTATGGTTGTGGGATATTATGGATTTTGGTTTTAGTAATAGGTGCAGTTGCAAGGGTTAGTTGGGAAATAGTGTATGGAACATTGAGAAAGTGATATAAAAACTTGATACTGGATAAGAAATAGGTGTTTATGTCCCTCTATGATATGATGAAAAAAATATAACTTTACTGTGGCTACAAAAAGAGGTGATACTAGTTTCTGGGGTGAGAAATAGTAAAGGATCATGCATCATTCTTCATTGAGCATGTGTTTTAATGGGTAGATCATTTGATAGGATAAAATAAAATGAATAAAAGAAAAAAATTAATTAATCAATGCTGAGTCTTCCCTATTCTATGTTTAGGAGCTCTGAGGGTTTTTTATTTTCCAGGTATGTCTCCAGGTCAATGTCCTTAACTGGTTTTCATAGAAGATGTCCAGCAGGATGTGCCCACAGATCGTCATAGGTTAGAGGTTGACGATGACAAAACATGGAGGAGGACACTCTGAGAGTTTTAGCGCTAATGTTTATAGAATATTGAGTTCTCTGTTATTGATGTACCCATATAATACTCATTAGAGGAGGTTGAGATAACCTTCATTTTGATCCACGCTCGAAAGGATCACTGGGTGTCATTTGTTGTGATAATGCTGTTTGGGGAAGCGGGGTAGTGGTTGTTCTTTTTTCCTTGGGGATCGCATGCTGTTAGTGATATCATTGGTGGAGTTCCAAGATATGTTATGAGTCATGTTTCATTATTCGAATGTTAATTCATACAGTCTCTAGGAGCCAAGTACCCTCTTCCCTGGGATCTCAAGTACGAGAGAGATTAGAATCCATTTCAGGAACATTTTATGATATACTTCAGACCTATTTCCAAATTAAGATTCTTAGGTGAGGCATTTTGAGGAGTCTTTTCCTACAGATATCTAGCTCTAGGTCACCTCATTTATACTAAAGACATGTATTCAGGTTTTGTTGAGGGAAGGAAACATTTAGAGAAAATTTTACTGAACCGAATCAACCCAAGAGGGGTGTCTTCAGGATTCCCCATAAAGCAGAGCTATGGTCTGGGGTTCCTAGTTTCAAGGCATAAGAGATTACATTCAACTAGTGGTATGTCCCCTCCCTCAGCATATCTGTTTTTTTGGGGGGGGGGTTGCTCTTTTTTCTATGGCAAGTGATAATGTGCTTGTTCTTCTTGTGAATGATGATGTCATTCGCAGAAAGAGTGCTTGACCTTTTATAATGGTCATCGTACCCCAGGTGTTCCATTCCAGGTTCCACTGTTGTGGTATTTCTATCCGATTCAGAAGTAGTAGGTTTCAAAAGCTTTGGATCGGTAGAGAGAAGATGGGGCTATTAGAGGATATACATGCGGTGCTCATTGTCCTTCGAAAGTAAAGTGTGGCTATGGTGGTGGACATCATAAGGCTTAGAGAGGCCATGGAGCAGGACGTGGTCAACTTCATGCTTTAGCGTTCCCAGTGCCAGATGAGCCAGACATCGTTTGTGGTACCCTTTTCTTATTCTCTACATTGGTGTAGCATTATTGGATTTGTAAGTGATTAAAACCTTCATACCACCATCCATTTTAAATTCATTGGTACATGAGGTAGAGAGGCTTCATGTTCCCTTGTATTTTATAATGCCTGTTGGATGTCGAGCAGACTTGTTTGAAGTATGTAGAGACTGTGATCCAGTGCTGAGGAAACAATGCTCATAGGTAGATTTCATATATTTATAGATAAATCAATATGATGTCATCCTCAACATGGAATGGTTATATTATATACAGGATATCATGGATTTCTTAAGTTGGATGGTGGTGTTCAATTATACTGATAGAGATCCGGCAATGTTTGTTGGCACTTGAGACACTCAGATGGGTCAAAAGAATGTTTCATCCTTAAAATCCATGATGTCTCAGCTAATTCTGATTTCTATAGTGGTTTGGTAGTTGTTTTATCCCATGGTCATTGAATAGTACCCAGATGTCTTTCCTTAGGAGTCTGTATCATTACCCCCTCGATGAGAGATCGAGTTTTAGATCGAGATACTTCTGCGATAATCTCCTATATCTATGACTTTGTATAGGATTTCCCCTTTTGAGTTATGGGACGTGCATATACCTCTTGGTGGTATGTTATAGTTCAGTTTTGTTCATCCAAGCATGTCATTGTGGGGAACACTAGTTTTGTTAGTGTTAAAGGACGAAGAATGTTTGTGGTAGTGTATCGATTATCATCACATAAACAAAGAGATAGTGAAGAATCATTATCCTCTTCCATGGATTGAAGATTTATTCGACCAACTGAAGTGTGTAAGTTTTTTCTCGATGTTATATTTGGGGTTAATATATCATCAGATGCATGTAAAGGATATGGATATCCCCAAGACTTATTTATATTGCATTTATAGACATTATGTGCCCTTTTTAATGTTGTTAGGTGTGACAATTGCTCATGTTGTGTTTATGGGGATGATGAAAACTATGTTCCATGAGTTCCATGATAGGTTTGTGGTGGTTTTCATCGAATACATCCTTGTTTAATCCGCATCTAAGGAGGATAATTTAGAGAATCTGCATGCAATTTTGGGAGTTCTTCATCAACAATAGTTTTTTGTAAGTTGTCAAAGATTGAGTTTTTGGTACAAGAACTCTATTTCATGGGGAATGTTCCATCCCAGAAGGTAGTAGCTATGAATCTGTCAAAGATAAATGTAGTTATGTTTTGGGAATCCCCAATGAAAGAGTCATAGGTGTGGAGTTTCCTTTTTCTTGTAGGCTACTATAGGATTTTCATAGCTGATTTCTCTCTGGTTGTGACTCCTTTGATAGAATTATCTACGAAGGATATAGTTTTCATGTTGACTGATCTGTATCGAGCCACTTTTGAGTATCTAAAAGTGAATTTGTGATGTCCTACAATTCATTACCTTCCAACTGAGGTAGTTTTATTTGTTGTTTTCTATAATTATTTAAATATGGGGTAAGGATGTGTTCTAATACATAGAGATCATTCATTTCATATGTGTCTTGACAGTAGTGTCCCCCTAAACATAACTATTCCAATCAATATATCGAGTTAGTGGCATTAGTTTTTTCTTTGAGGTTGTGGACACATTACCTCATTGGAGAGAACTTGGTGCTTATCACTGATCATAAAAGCGTGAGGTATGTTTTCTCCCAGCACAAATTTAACTTGCAACAACATCAGTTCAGGATGTTATTTTAGGAATACAACTTTGAAATCTATTATACACATGAAAAGTGGAATGTTATTGGTGATGTTCTAAGAAAGAAGTCATGTAGTGATGTAGTGCATGAATCTGGGGATTCCTGGAAATTTATGGAAGAACATTAAACAATACATCTCAATATGGGATAAGTTTGGTGAATAGGAAGACTTTTTTAGATGATGTTGCAGTCATCTCTGGTGTAGAAAGAGGATGTGTCCCAGCTAGGTGATCTAGAGGTGGAGGTCTGGTGAAGCCATGCTGTTTGTGGTGAGGCCCTTGATGGTTTGTATGAGGATAAAAAGACTGATTGTCTTATTAGGGAAGTATTTTCATTACATTGGTGAATCATGAGACGGTTCTCATAGGTTAACATAGTTTTCCATTTGCAGTTCATTATTGCATGAAAAAGATGTAATAAGCCTTGATGAGTCATTTTTTGTGGCCTAGGATGAAGTGTGAATTTGTGGAGTTTGTGTCTCAATGTTTGGACTGCCCAATGGTGAAGGACGAGTAGCATATCCTGGGTGGTTTTCTCTATCCATTAGATGTTCCTTAGTAGATGTGGGAGGTCATCTCAATGAGATTTTTTACTAGTTTACCTTTACCTTAGAGAAACCATGATGTTATATGGGTGTAACTGGATAATTTTATAACGTCATACCACATCATATAGATCAAGGTGTCAAGCTATGTGATTGTTTTTATAAGGATATATCTGGTGGTGGTGATGAGACTCCACAGATCCTCAAGGATGATCAGTACTGACTGAAATTTAATTTTTATTGATTATTAAAAGGAACAAGAAAAAGTGTTGTAAAACCCTCAAGGAGAAAGAAAATGGAGAAGACACATGTCATCCCATTTAATGGTAACCTTACCAATAACATGAAATGAACTCAAAGTATCAAAAAATAAAGAGATCATCATTCGGTCTTCCCATAAGATCCAACAAACCCTCTGAAAAATTTGACTCCCTCCAATTATGATGAATAAGTTTACATTGGCTGGTATCCACAATTCCAGTGTGGATCAAATAAACTAAGTTCCATAACACTACATAAAGAGCATGGATTTATCTCACTAGAACCTTATAATCTGACTCAATTTCAATCACCAGTAGGTCGCGTCTCCTGTAGACCATCAGATCAGACAGATTCACATGCACCTCCACACCTGTGGAACTTACTAGACCATAAAAAGTGCAATACCCCACATGAACTGAACCCCCTGAATCTCGAAGCTCCCTAGGGTGTGGAAATCTCTCCAACGGGATTTTTGTTCTCATTTATGCCTTATAATTTATTTTCATCTATAGATGGATAATAAAATAGATCAGACTATCCATATTTTTCAAGACTTTTTGGACTCTTGTGTTTTGGATTTTGGAGGTTCGTGGATGAGTAACAAACCCTTGGTGGAGTTATCATACATTAATTGTTTTAAATACTCAATCGGTATGGCTCCATTTGAATCCTTGTATAGATTTCCTTGACTTCTTCAATTGTGTTGGACTGGGGTTGGAGAGTCTATAATTGACATCCTTGAACTAGTGCAGAATACGATAGAGATGCTTTTGGTGATTCTTGAGAGGATGAAAGAAGCTCAGGATCTTCATAAATCATATACCAATCAAAGGAGGAGACAATGATAGATTGATGTTGGGGATCATGCATTTTTGAAGGTGAATCCAACTCATCTGCAGTGATGGTTTTGTAATGAGTGTATGATTTCTCCCCAGTCTGTTTGGCCTTACGAGGTGATGCCTCATGTTGGAGTCGTGTTATATCAGGTAGCACATACCCCACAGATGATCTAGATACATGATGTTTTTTATGTGTCACAAATCCGTTGTTATCGTTATGAGGACTCTCATGTCATCTATTATGGTGATATTGGGATTGAAGATGATGTGACCTTTTAGGAGTAGCCTATTGAGATACTTGTCCACAAGGCGAAAGAGTTGGGCGGGAATGTTATCCCGTTAGTTCAGGTCATTTAGAAGCATATTGGTGGTGAGGAGATTATATGGGAATATGAGTCCCAGATATGTGCTCATTACCCTCAGTTGTTTGAAATTAAAAACTTTTTAAGTATCAATGTTCCCTTTGTGGTTGTAGAAATTTTTTGTTTATCAGATTTCATTCTTCTCAGATTTTTTATGGATTCTCACTTTTGAACGGTATCTTGATGGGTGGTTATTCAGACCCATTTTTTTTTACATTGTGGAAGATTTTTAATTCTCAAGGATAAAAATGTTTTGAGAGGTATGTGATGTAATGTACTAGACCACTCTGGTCCATTCCTTTGCTGAAATCTATTGTCTGGGGTGTTTTGGGAGGTCAACGTGACTTATCCCGAACACTTTTCAAATTTCATGAACTATGAACATTGTTTCTAGTTTTGTGAACACTGTTGTCGGTGAGAAATCTTTCAGTGCATCTTCTATCGGCGATTCATATGCCACATAGTCATATATCAGTGTGTCTTCTTTTGGTAAGTCATCTTTCGATGAGTCATCTTTCGGTTAGTCATCTATAAGTGAGTCATTTGTCTGTGATTCATCAATAAATGTGTTATCTCCTAGTGAGTCATATTTCGGGGAGGCATTTGTCAGTGAGTCATTTATCGGTGATTCATATGTCAGGGAGTCATCTGTTAGGGAGTCTTCTTTCGGTGATTCTTCTATCATCATGCCTTCTTTCAGTGAGTTGTCTCTTGGTGTGTTATATTTCAACGACTCATCTATGGATTAGTTGTTTTTCCGTGACTCAAATATTGGTGACTCATATGTCGGTGAGTCATCTGTCGGTGAGATATTTTGGAACAACGTTTCTAGTTTCCTATAGTTTTTCCAATATGATTCTTTACATGATGTAAAATTCATTAAATAATATTTCAAATGCATTTATGGCCTATTCAAACTTCATAACTCTTATATTAATTTTTCATGAGGCAAGAGATGTCTTTACTTGTTCAAACTAGGTGGTTTAATGTGACTGTTTTAATATAAAATCCAGTATATCATAAACTGAATCTGTTAAATCTTCTATATAGAGGATATATCTTTGTCCCTTGTTCTACCTTTTTATTCTCGGATGCGACATGCTCAGACCATTCCTTCTTCCAATAGAAGTGATGTGATTGAACCATAATCCTTATATTGTTTCCCATTTATGTTTCTTTTTACTACATGTGCACCCACTGTTTTGGTGCAAAAAACAAGTGTCGATCTGTAATCAAAAGATGATATGATGTACCACTGTTCCTATGTTTTAGTCAATCTTATTATCCCATTTCTACTTTCAATGTTATTTAATGTGATATAAATGATTTTAATGGTGTTTTCAGGGGTTTTGTTGGTGCGGTCGTGTGGCGACCTCCTTAGGTGGATGCAGTTTTTTCAAGGGGAGTTGAATGTAATAAGTTGTGTGGACCATTCTTGTATAAAGAACATCAACAACTTTTTGAGGTAGGGGATTATTGGGTTCTCTATTATTTTATGTTCAATTATATAGTTATCATGTCTTAGACCACTGGATCACAAGGGAATTGACATTCCAATTATTTGAACAAGATAAATAAATAGGAATCGATCATATGTTATTGAATATTTTTTTCTATATAGTGTGATATAATTGCTTATCTTGTTTATCATGTCTTCCTTGATAAAAAATGGTAATGAATGTAAAATCAAATTAATAGTAATTATTTTTCGAAGATAAAAGAGGCATGTAAATGAACATGGTTTTTGTTGTTGTAATTTGATGTTAGTCAAATTGGTGTGGTAAGAATGTTTAATTATTTTTGATAGATATAATTGAATTTTTTTAGATTTCCCATAGTTGGATCCTATTATTAACGAACTAGTTTATTTGGTATGGATTAATGAACTTTTTATTTGATAATTTATATTTCTTCATAAGGCTCTGTGTTACCCTATTTCTTGTAATGTTCATGAGCCTTATGCTTATAGCAATAGGAGATCATTGCATGTGAAGTAAGAATGCCTTTTTTAGAGGGAAAAGAGACTAGTTGAGATTATGTTTGTTTCCTGCTTCTTGTGTTGTGATGTGAGATTGTATGGATGTTGTGATATGTGGAAGAAGATGGCACATTGGTTGTGGATGAATTTGATTCATATAGTGGCAAGATGCAATGGTTTATGCAACTTGGGGTCGAGGAGGACATTGGAGTTGATGAAACTGGTTGGATATGAATGTTGGATGTTTAACCAGTCTTGGTTGTTGTTTATATTCTTTACGTTCCTCACTGCTCATGGTATCTAGTGTTGCTTACCCTCATTCTAAAAGTGGAGAAGATGCGTGGGGTATGAAATGTAATTTTTGGGTTTAGATTTTTGATGGGGGATGGGCCTTGCTATTTCTATAGGTGGAAATGACATGATTGTTTGTTCAACTGGTATATGTGTGGAGAAAAATTATTTTTACTATCATAGAATATTTTTCAACAATTCCTAGGAATATGGGAAATTAATAATTCTATAAATAAATTATTGAATAAATTATATTATCCAATCGGGTATGAGCTTATTGGGATGAAATGAAAAGGTAATATTTATGACAAGTTGGGGACTTGGTTTGGTTATTTATAGAGGGAATAAAAATACGGTGGGATGCTAAAGATATGTATTGTGGAATTAATAATTGTGAGGTAATTATTAATAAAGTAATAATATTAATGTGAAACTAATGAAAATGGATAATGTAATATAATGTACCTATTTAAATTTCGGTGTAATTATAGGATTTCAATTATTAGCGGTGGTATCCATGAGTTGATATACGTTTGATATTGTCGAGTCAATGAAATGTTTCTTTCCATAGTGTGGTTGTGAGCTATAGTGTATCATTTACTTTTTTTGTTTCTATACACTACCCCACCCTATCTGTTAGGTTAACTAGAACCCTAGTGATTTTTAGTGATGGATAGGGTGTTTTCTCCATCATTATAGTCAGAGGTTGGATGGATGATTATACCCTTTGTCCCTTATCTCTTCTCTTGGTAGTTACATGCACTGGTAGGCATAGTGGTTACTTTCCACATATATGTGTGTAGAGGGCTGTAATGTATTGTGGTTATGCACACACATTTATTATGGAAGTAGTTTCCTATGGACTAATATAGGTGTAACATGTATAGGATATGATGTCTTGAGGATCCTTACTCAGTGTATGGGATATAATCGTTTTATTTTTAATACTTGACATATGATACATGTTGTGTGAGATGTGGTGGCTTCTAGAAAATACCAGGTTACTTTGGTTACGCGGATATGGTGGTTTTGTTTCATGAGGTGTGTAACACCCTGATATTTTATGACATACATTCTTTTTAATGTCATTGATTTATTTTATTTAATGATACACCAAGATTATCTTTCTATATACGCAACACCATTTTAGAAAGCAGTATACACAACACTATTCTTGGATTGTGTTGCACTCAATTTCGTGTTCTGTTGATAGAATTCATTTCATGCAATACTGAGTATAGATTTTTTTTAAAATTTAAAAATGAACAATGTTTGGATTATGTTTTAAACAAAATCAATGGAATCATTCACTACATGCCAAACAAACATGGCCTACGTTACACGCAAGAGAAACCATCCTCGATAGCTTGCATTGTACAAAATACTGAGATTCACTAAATAATGATATATTGTTAAAATATTATTTTGGGATATAAACAACACTTTATGAATAGTATTAAACACATTTTGATTTTTATATAACATTCAATTCATCATATAAATTTTCAAGAACATGATATAAGAAAAATATAAATTTTTCGGATAAAAGGAAGTACTTTTTAAAAAATGGTGTTTTGCCACCTTTGGATGGCACCCCCATTTTAAATATATATTTTGACCAATTTATACGTTCAATTTGACAAAATAAACATTTTATTTGGAATTAGGACATAATTTTTTTTATAATGTATTTTTTGTAATTTTTTTATGTTGTTCATTTTTTAATGAATTCTGAAAATTTCTGGATTTTTAGTCCAAACAACCTATTTATAAAATTTATTTAAATTTTTATGTAGTAATTTTAATTTATTTTAAAGATTAATTGAATTATATTTTTATCACTTAATCTTATTATGGTCATTGGAAGTAATTTCACTTTTAAATTGGACATAAACTCATATCAATATTTTGAAATATATTACATTATAAAAACCCCACTATTTGCTTTTGAAAACAAAAATTATTTCTATATAAATTATTGATTTTTATTAATTTTGAAAAATGGATTTCATTTTTGAAATCATAAGGTTCAAATTTTATAAATAGATACCTTTTCATTTTAGACATTATTAATAGTAACATTAGTAATTATATTATTTACCATAGTTAAACGGTGCATCTGGTAAAGAAGGGTAAAAACTAATATAATAATAATATTAAAATACCATAACAAATTTCTTAATTCTATTTCATGAGATATTTCGGACCATGGGAATCCTTGGGTATATTTTTTGACCCCATGGATTCAAATGGATGTGAAAATGGCATTTTATAAGAATTAATTTAATGTAATGATAATTATATACAAAATAAATATCTTTTACTAAATTGATATTAATATAGTGTCTTATAGTTGATCTATATGTCTATAAATATTTACTCAAAATATAAAACATTTCCTACATCATGGAATTTTATTTATAATTTTTGGACATTAGATAATTATATTTATTTATGACGTAATTATGATATGCGGATTATCTCATGAATAAATGAATAAAATAAATGAATTTATAAATATTAAAATAAATTTAATTTGAATATTTTGATGACATAAACGAATTTTATGTATTACATTGACATATTTTGGAAGATTTAATTACTTTTAATTGAAGTAATAATGTTTTTATTAATATATAAAAATGTCAAGTAAGAATAGTATCAAAAAATGACATAATTCATAACTAAAATAATTAAATATTTTAATAAATGATATTAAATTCTTAAAAATATAAGATTTTACTAAATGGTTAATATAAGTTCTAAATATTTCATAAATATCTTTTTGTGGGTCATTTTACATGGTATTGTAATTAAATTAACTGACTATTTCTAAATAACATGATATCTCATTAAGATTTAAAAGGGTAAAATAGGGGTTAAACCAAAATGATAAGAATAAAAAAAATATTCAAAATTTTCTTAAAAATTATTTACTAATGTTTATTCAAACCAACATAACCTTATATTTGAATTATATTATATGTGTGACTTTTTATATAGAAATGGAATTTATAATAAACTTATATTATTGGACATTCTTAATGTGTCCCTCTCCTCTTTTATAAAAGGGATCCTCCTCCATCTTATAGTTAATCCATTTTGAGTATTCATGATAAGAAAACCCCTGAAAATTTCTCTTATAAATTTCAATAGTTACATTCTCTTGGTTTTCGTCTTCTGAAGAGAAAACTCTACTTCCATAAGAGTAAATTAAAAGGATGCATGTCGAGGAAGAAAAAATATGTTCTACTGATTCAGTCAAATTTCATTTTTTTATACATCCTCTTCCTTGGTTGTTTCGATATAAATTAATAACATCAGTATCAATCATATAATGATATGTTATTATATATATGAAATAACCATATTTCACCATTTATCCATTCTTTGAAAAACCAAATCACCGCGTGTGCGTATGTACGAGTTACCATCTCCACACCGTGGTGTAATCAGTTTTTCGCCACCACCATCCATGGATGCATATAATTGTAGAAATAGAAACTATATATGATTATTATAACATGATATTAATTCTGATATATTATTCACCTTCCACTCAAATACCATTAAAATTTATTGGAATGATACCATCTCTCGTGTGTATGAATGGCTTACCATCTCCACTACACGATGATATTAATTATCCAAGTAAACCATTCAAAATGATTATAAAGTATATATAATAAATATTCATGAAATATATTAAATAATAATTATACTCTATATATAAATATCATTAACTTACATCCATTCAATTTAACAAGAAAAAACACAGTGTTCATGTGTACGTATGGCATACCATATCCAAGAATTGTGTATTCCATTCCATTTATCTATATATTATATATATATATTTATCTAATGAATACATATAATATAGAAATTTTTATTTAATTTATGGAAGTAATGAAATAATGATATAAGTTGTAATATCAATAATAACAAATCAAAACTCGTTTGACAAATCAAACGTTTATTTCCCAAAACATTGCTTTAAATGGAGTTGAAAAATGAAAAAATAATATAAACTCATAAGTGAATAATATATGATATAATAAATATTATTATGGTTCTGTTACATGTTAATAATATGTTTAAACCCTCTATACATTAATTTTGGACAAAAACAAAAGATATCATATCTATGGTAAGGGGTAATTTTTCAATTTCATATTTATCTGAGATTGTTAATTAATTTGTATTTACAGGGGATGTATTTATCATCCATATCCATGATTTCAATAACGGTTTTCATAAAATGTTTAATATATTTATATATGGGTTTAAAGTCATTTTTACTCATTTTGAATTTTACCACATGTTTTGAAATGAATCTTTATTATGTTTACCATATGAGGGACTTTTTGAATTTTCCAGTAAAAGTATGAGGAAATGTTTTTTATCTTATACAACATGAATGGATTTTTATAGTTCCATGAAACATTATTTCCATGAAGCATCTTCAATAATATCTCAAGATTATTTTGAAATAAATTCATTTATTCAAAATTTTAGATGATTTTTTGAGAAAATAATATGTTTATGAATAATAAATGTTATTTTCCTTAAGAATTAAGTTCAGGTGTTTTATGAAAATTATTTCCCATTTAAGATGACACATAAAATGACTTTATGTTTCTAACCATTTAATTAATATGATTTTATTTATTTAATTATGGAATGATCATTTTTATGGATTATGTTATTATGGAATGATATTTGTGGAACCCATTTTATTTCTTCTGTTATGCTATAATGTATTATTTATGTTTTGTGGAACATGTAAGAATGATTTCATAATGATAAGGGTGGGACCAATATCTCCCTCCAATTCAATGGGTAAAAATTTATATCTTATGAGATATACAAGACTATAATGACTAGTAAATCTAGTTCAGCAATTCCTGGATGTAACAGTTAGTAAATCAGGTTTAGGAATAAATGGTTGGAACAACATGTAAACCCAGTTTAGTAGTGGACTATGTCCACTATGATGGTCTTGGAAAATATTACAGGGATAATATGGAAATCATATTATGTGATTATTATTTTTCCACAATTACATGTTTAATACTAATTAAATTCTATCATAGTTAATGTACTTTTATGATCCAAGCCTTACGTACAGCCATGATTTATTTCATGACTCATTTTTTTTATGTTTAGACATTATGTTTATTTTTTTACGTTCAAATTTATATGGATTGTTTAATGTTCTCCAGGTTTACCCATGATGATAATTTGAGCTCTCCATTTATTTGTTTTCTTTTCCCAGGATATAAAGAAATGTTTTCGGTAGGAAAATATAAGATGAAGATATTTATGGGATATGTTGAAGATCTTTCCCCATGATTAGAAGATTTTTTTCCAAATTTCCAATGATACTATACTAATACAAAATTTTTGAATTTTTTATGACTTTTTTATTATGTATTTCACAAAATATATGTAATACACAAATACGTCAAGCTTGGGCATCCATAGTTTGTATTATAGTGCAATTTTAGTCAACCTTTGGAAAATAGGATTAAAAATAATTAGTGAGATCAAAAGATATATTTCCAAAGTTATGTATATGAATGTACTAAGGATAAGTAATGTATACTTTAAAAACAAAGATTTATTATGATTATCTTTACTAATATAGGTTTAAACTGAATGCATGATATATTGAAATATTACAATTAATGTACCTTGCATTTGTGTTTTTAATCTCTGATATGAATTTCAAATACTATTATTTTTGATTTTATTCAATAGCCAGAATTACATAAAACATAGCTAACTAGATAATGTTTCAGATGTGAAAATTATGGGGATTATGAATATTGATTTCCTATGACAAAATATCATCAAAAATAATCCTGATGTTGGTACGAGTATTGGTCGTAGTAATGATCATAAATAGATTGTAAAATAGATGTGAATGGTATGTGATGTTATTCCAGTATTGTTCACATAGAACCAAAGAAGATTGATATCGAGAAACAAAAATACATGATTCATATTTTAGGAAATATGATGATGATGTATCATGAGTAATGGTTTATGAATAGTGTTGGATGATTCTAGAGTATATGTTTCAGAATTCAATGATTATCTAATATGAATCATGAAATATATAATTGATTTTAGTATAAGGATTGGAAATGATATGATTAATATTTCTTTGGAGATAAATAAGTGATTTAAGGGTATGGTTATATACTTGGAGAACACACAATTAATGGAAATATAACCCTTATTATGTCCCTTTTGTATAGATATTGATGATTGAATAAAAATATGTTGGATTTGAATTAGTAAATTTGATGATTCTAGTTTCTTGAAATATAATTATGGAGTCATTAACAAGATGGATATTCTATAATATATAATGTATGCATCTTTTTTTGGACTTAAGGAATATATACAATAAGTTTTGGAATATAGAAACATGCATGTTTTTAATAAGGACATCTGATAATTTAGGTTGTTACTATGACTTAAGAGAAAACATGATTATGGTATTCAAATATTTGAAATGTGACAACCAAGAACTACATTACGATATGTGGGAGATACATGTTATGCTAATTTAGTTCACATATTTTGATGTTTTATATTTTTTGAATGGATTGAAATTTTATCCATTTATGTATTGTATAAGTTATATTCTGGTTGATGTTTGTTAGAATAATGGATATTCTCTCTATTGGAGGACTAATGCATTTTAGATTTTCAGTGTTGACCATTATGTTGAGATAGATGGAATGACCTATAATTATAGCTAATTATCTACTAACACTTAAAAAAAACATTTGACATCATTTTTTTAAATAAAAGATGGTGTGAAAATTGTTCAAGGCACAAACAATAATGATATTGTATTACAATCAAGTACGTATTTATTCTCATGATAAATTATTCAACTTTAGGGAAAAAATCATGAAAAAAAATGTAAACCAAGTATCCTCTTATCGAATGATTCATATGTTCTCTAAAATTATCCCAGATTTATTAATTTCTGAATGTTATCATTCTTCAAACCATATTCCCTATCATTATCCATCAGAACATAAAGTTTTTATTTCTCTTCCTTATCCATGTTTTTACTTACCACCTATGTTATCTTATGTAGAAACCCCATGACATGTTAATTTTATGTAACAATTATGTTTCTAAATTTCCTTTTTAATTGATTTTTTAGTGTCCATTATTATAATATGGTTTTATAGGAATGAATCTTTCAAGTAGAAACCCATTTATAACCCTTATGAATATCAAGGGAGTAGTTCATTTTAAGGGGGTAGAATTTGACCCTCCGTGATTTTATTAGATAGATTCATTTAATGTCGTTGACGACTTGTGTAGTAGGCTACACCAATATTTTCATGTTCTATAAGCAACAACATAGTAGCTTTCAGTATACACAACACTATTCTTTGCTTTTGTTGCACACAATTTCATGTTCTTTTGATATAATTCATTTCACACAACACTGAGTGTAAAACCCCAAGATTTTATGAAAAAAAAAATTTATTTAATGTCTTGTGTTGTACGCTAGACCAAAATGAGCTTTTACAACACACATCCTTGAATTGCCTTGCATTACATGCAATCACGGCCTTCCTCAACAGCGTGTGTAGTACGCAATACCGAGTTTTCACTAAACAATGATATGCTATTAAAATATTATTAAAACTAGCCATTATGAATAGTAATAACCACTTTTTGAAATTTTGTAAATTTTATTTTACAAAATGGACTTCATTTTTGGATTCGGAATATCAAAATTAGCTTAGGGTGAAATTTTGGTACTTTTCTGATAACTTTCATATTCTGATGAATAGTGAAAATTTCTAAATTAAAAAAAAAACTTTTTTAATAGAAATAATTAATAGTGATAAATTATTAATTTGAGTGGTTTTAATGTATATTTAGAATATATTATTACAATTTAATACAATGTTGGTCATTGGATTTAATTTCACATTTAAACCAGTTGTAAACAAGTGTCAATCTTTTGATAGTTATTATCTCTTAAAAACACGCTATTTGTTTTGACGACAGGAATTATTTTTTAAATTAGTAAATGTAACTGATATGTTTTCAATTTGATAAAATAGACATCATTTTTGAATTCATAATATCAAATATATCTTAGGCCTAATTTTTGGAATTTTTCTGGAAACTTTCATTTTTTGATGAATAGTGAAACCACTAAGTGGTAGTTAAAAAAACTGAATATTTCATAAAACTTAATTTTACCGCATCTGTGAGTGAAATTTAAAAAATCCGAGAGACACGGTTAATATCAAGGACTAAAATGTGGTTCAATGAGATGAAAATAATTTTAGGTAAATAGTAACTTTTGACTTTTTTTACCACAGTTAAAAGTAAATAGGGAAATTAAGGGTAAAAATGATATTATTATTACCATAACACATGTTATAATTCTATTGGATAAGTGTAATTCGACCAAAAACAACCTTAGGAATAAAATATGACCATTTATGCCCACTTGGATTAGATTATGACATTTATTATTAATTTATTTAAAGAATGGTTAAAATAGTTAAAATCAAAGTTTAATAAGTAAATAATTTTTAATATAATGTTATACATAAGATAAATTCGACTATAAATATTAATTAGAAATCTAAAAAGATTTCCTACATAATGATATTTTATTTGTAATTTTTAGACATTAAATAATTTAATTTATTTGTGACAAAACGATGATGCAGTAATTATCTTATTAATAAAATATTGATATAATTGATGTTATAAATACCCAAATAAATGTAATTTGAGACTTTTTATGAATTAAACTAATTTTATAGGTTAATATGACATGTTATTATTTATTTTATTAACTTTTTTCGAACTAATCATTCTGTTATAATTTTTTCAAAAATCAATTACCAAATAGTTTCAAAATTGACAAAAAATAGTTTTTAAAACTAATATTATATTATTAATTGTGATTATATTCCTAAAAATATATGGTTCGTCCAAATGACTTAGATAAGGTTATATATATTAATAATAAAAAACTTGGGGTTTTTTTGGCTTGATATAGTATGTTTATTAACCTTATAGTGTAAGACCACAAGAAGACACAGTAAAAGTAAAATTATTTAACTTAATGTTAAAACTAAATGATAAGGTTAATATAGTAAACTAAACTTGTCCAAATTCGATTGGATTATAGTATTTCGACCCATCCCCACCTTAGCTTCGAAATAAATCAATTTGGAGCTATTTAAAACCGAATTTGGCTTTATAATAAAATAATATTTTTAGTTATCCCAAAGGTGACCCTCTCCTCCGTTATAAAAGGGAACCCCCTCCCTCTCTTCTTCACAACACTTTGAGCATTCAAGCTCGGCCAACCTCTGACAAATTAACTTCTCCGCTTCTCTAGAAACATCCTAGAGGTGCTGGTATTCCCCAAAGACCAATTTCAGTGCCCTAAGAGGAGGTCTCAAATAGGATCTTCAAAGAAGAGGTAAGTTCCGTTACCGATTCTTTCATCTTTATTTCTTCTTCCACTTATTCTTATTTAGTTGTTTCATTATGAAGTAATAACATCGGTATCACTCATATACTGATATGTTATTATAAGTATGAAATAACCCTATTTCACCATCTATCCATCCTACGGAAAATGAAATCACAGCGCGTGCGTACATACGGAATACCGTCTCCACGCCGTGGTGAAATATATTTTCCACCACCACCTTACATGGATGGGTATAATGGTGTAAATAATAACTATATATGATTATTTTAAAGTTATATTGTTTCTGAAAGAGTATAAATACACTCAAATACAGTCCCACGATCATGAGAATGATATCATCGCTCGTGCGTACGTACGGACTACCGTCTCCACGACGCGATGAGAATCATTCTCCACTTTAACCATTCATAGATGATTATAAAGTATATATAATAAGTAATAATGAAATATATTACATAATAATGATACTGGATTTATGTGTATATATATGTATGTCATCTACTTAATTCCATTCAACTCAATAAGGAAACGAAAACATCGTTCATGCGTACGTACGACCTACCGTCTCCATGAACGGTGTATTTCTTTCCATTTACTGATTTATTATATATATGTATATTCTGAATATATATTATATATATACCATATTTTATATTATGGAATTAAGTAATCATGATCTAAGTAAACATATGAATAATTACAAGTCAAAACACGGACGACAAATGAAACAATTTTACCCAAAACGCTCTTTAACATGGAATTTACAAAAGAACGGGTAATATAAATTCATAAGTGAACCATATATGATATTATAACAATTAATATGATTCTGTAATAAGTCAATGACATTATTTAAATCATTATACAGGAGTTTAGGACACTTGGGAAGCAAATCGGACCTAAGGTAAGGGAAATATCACAATCTCATTTTTATCCGAGATTGTTTATATTTTGAAAATTACTGGGGTGTATTTTATCATCCACATCCATGTTTCCTCAATATGTAACATTATTTCCATCCACCTACAATTTTTTAAATAAAATTTTACCCTTTGGTGAGTTTTTAGTAAAAGATATGAAAGGATTCTTTTGTCATTTTTCGTATGAGGTACTTTTTGACTTTTCCGACAAAATTACGAGAAGAATGTTTTTTTAACTTATACGGCATGAATGGATTTTTAAAAAAATTATTTCCAAGAATCTTCCTTTACAAGATTTCAAGTTTATTTTTAATCAACTTCTTTTAGTTTAGAATTGTATGACATGTTAAGAATGGAAAAGTGTTTTTAAAGTGGAAAGAATATTTTCCCCAAGAATGGAGTTCAAGTGTTTTATCAAAATTATTTTCCATCTAAGATAATAAAGGGTTCTGTTTTTATTTCTATTATTACATTGAATTGATTATGTTGTGATGGAATCATTTTTATGAATTCCTTTATCTTATATGAATTGTTTTATGATGTCACGATGTTTAAGAATCCCATTTTTATTACATGGGTTATTCTATGATGTGTGGTTTATGATTTTGTGGCACACATAAGAATGGTATCATTATGAGATGGGTGGGACCTATATCTCAATACAATTCATTGGGTAAAGATTTTATATCTCATGCGATAGACATGGCTGGAACAGTAGGTTATACCGGTTCAGTGAAACAGGACTGAAACGAGGAGTGAACTCGGTTCAGAAAGGGACTTTGTCCACTAAGATAGTCTTCACAATGAGTCTTGACTAATAAGAAATGATTCTATATGATTATGTGTGTATGCCACAAAGTTTCATGTTTTATGTTATGATTATTGGGATTACATTTTACTACTATGATTTATCCCATGTTGTGATATTATGATCTCTTTTGCAGGTTAAGATTTCCAAAATGTTATGTTCTTATGAATATGATGTGATTGATATTTTTTTTGTTTACCCTTAATGAGCATTTGAGCTCACCCTTCTATGTTTTCTTTTCCCCAGGATATAAAGAAAGGTTTTAGGTATAAAAAAAGGAAGATCTTTATGGGAGATGTTGAAGATCTTTCACCACGATTAGAAGATTACGTTCCATGTTTCCAAAGACACTAAACTATTATGGTCCTTGTGTGTGTATTTTTGTTATGTACTAAGTATTCCAAAAAATTAATGTAATGTCTATGTACGTCAAGCGTAGGGTCTCTAAAGTTGGTGTCAGAGGGAGTTTTAGTCAACATTTGGAAACTAGGATGCGAAAACGTTAGTGAGATCCCTAGAGATATTTCTAAGGTATATCTAGGGATGTACCTAAGGATAAGTATACATATATTATATAGTCCTATAACTATGGTAACGATATTAGATTAAACCAAAGATTTTAGATATTGAAGTTACTCCCCCTTTATTATGATTTTTTCCTCTCACACTATTCTTTTTGGGTTTTAGAAAATGGCTGGAAATAAGATGATTCACGATAATGGAGGATATGATGGAAAATGGAATGATATTCTTCATGAGAAACCAAATGAAATGGGATTTGGAAGTCCAAACATCATTATTATGCCCAACCAGCAATCTCATAATATGATCAATAAATTAAAATTTGGTAAGTTTCCTGACTCGACTAATAAGAGAAAGATGGAGTTTCATGATGATCATATAGGAAAGAAAGTTCAATTTACCCTATGTAAATCATGTGGGAAGAGGCATCAATGAGAATGTTTCAAAGGAACTAGAAGATGCTTTGGGTGTGGAAAAGAAGGACACAAAGCCAGTAAGTTAAAAGGAAAAGGTTCAGTTAACACCAGGTATGAGGATAATGGTATTGATATGACATCAATAATGGATAAATGTTTTAAATATGGAATTTACGGGCATTATGCAAACCAATTCCCTAAGGGAAAGTCTAATGAATAGAATCGGTATGGTCGTATGGGTAGTATTTATGTTGATGATGATGAAGAAACTATAAATGATATGTGAGATGAAAGAATTTTTGAAGCTCAGTCAATGGTTTAAGAATGTAGTGGAATGCTTACATGTTTATCATGTGTAATGTTGTATAAGTAATCTCATGGTACTATGGAATAAAGAGACATCAAAGGATTGTTACACTGTTGTCTTTACTTGAGTTTGGAAAGTGTATGATTAATGGTACTAGTATCCATGAAAGGTTATTCAGATATTTTTGGAATGTAGATGATATGCGCATAATGAAGGGATAAGGAAAAAATTAAATGTTTGATAGTATTAATGAGCTCATGACTGATATAAGGAGAAGGTTATATTATGGTTTGAGTATATAGAATTTTTGGATTTTGTAATTAGTTAACTTTTGACAGCATTCATGTTTTCACTATGGTTTAATGGGTATTAATTTTTCAAGAGAATACATGATTAAGGTATTCACATGATTGGAATGTGACCAACAAGATATATGGGGGAAAAATGATGGTATTCAAATGCTTGGTTGACGACATTTCAAGTAATAATTTTCTTTATACTATGAGCTTCGACCGAAGTATTTTAGATAAGACTAAAGATTGGAATGGATTATGTTGGACATAAGTTAGGATAAAACTATTTTCGATATTATTGATGGGATGTTATAGTAATATAGCTTTAGAAAAAGGACAACCTGCAGGACGGGCGACAGCCCATCACGTCGGACAAGGCTGTGGGAATCGAACCCACAACCGAAGTGCGACTGGCCATTATCACCTACCACTGGCCTACAAGAAGTCTCTGTTTAGTAGAAACTAGTATTATTATATTATGTAGTATGATATATGAAGTGTAAGTCCATTTTAGGAACTGTATATGATTAATCTCACTATAGATGGAATTATGTATTTTTTTGATAACTTTTCTAACCTTTTGTTTGAGATAGATGGAATGAACCATCATTCTATCACATGATCTGCTATCACATCACAAATGACAAATTCAACTTCACTTATTTATGAGATGAAGTGGAAATTGTCCAAAGAACGACCAACAGTGGGATTATACCGAAATCACGAAAGTATTTCTTCTAATTCCAATTTCATCAACATTAGGGAAATGATCTAGAAAACCAAAAATTTTGTCCTAGTGATATTATATCTGATGAATCAGATGGTAACTTAGATCGTCACAAATTTATGGCCTTGTGATTTCTGGCTTTTCCATAGCCATGTTCTCTACCACTCCCCATCAGAACATGATAGTTAGATTTTTCTTCCATATCCATATTTTCACCTATGTTCTCCTACGTGGAAACCCAATGACGAGTTAATTTGGGTAACCGTTACACTTTATACTTTAGTTTTTAAAGCCATGTTTTGGTATTCCTTTTTATGATGTGGGTTTCTATTAAACAAACTTTCGAGTAGTAACCCATTTATAACCCCGACAAATTTCGAGTGCGAAATTCATTTTAAGGGGGGTAGAATGTAACACCCTGAGATTTTATGAAAAATATTCTTTTTATTTAATGTATTGTGTTGTACGATACACCAAAATGAGCTTGCACAACACACATCCTTGAATTTCCTTGAATTACACGCAATCACGACCTTCCTCGAAAGCGTGTGTAGTACGCAATACCGAGTTTTCACTAAACAACGATATGCTATTAAAATATTATTAAAACTAGCCGTTATGAATTGTAATAACCACTTTTTGAAATTTTGTAAATTTTATTTTTCAAAATGGACTTCATTTTTGGATTCGGAATATCGAAATTATCTTAGGGTGAAATTTTGGTACTTTTCAGATAACTTTCATATTCTGATGAATAGTGAAAATTACTAAATTTTTAAAAAAACAACTTTTTTAATAGAAATAATTAATAGTGATAAATTATTAATTTGAGTGGTGTCAAAATATATTCAGAATATATTTTTACAATTTAATACAATGACAGTCATTGGATGTAATTTCACATTTAAACTAGTTATAAACAAGTGTCAATCTTTTGATAGTTATTATCTCTTACAAACACGCTATTTATTTTAACAACGGGACTTACTTTTTAAATTAGTAAATTTAACTGATATGTTTTGAATTTGATAAAATATACATAATTTTTTAATTCATAATATCAAATATAGATTAGGCATAATTCTTGGTATTTTTCTGGAAACTTTCATTTTTTTGATGAATAGTGAAACCACTAAGTGGTAGTTAAAACAACTGAATTTTTCATAAAACTTAATTTTACCGCTTCTGTGAGTAGAATTTCAAAAATCCAAGAGACATGGTTAATATCACGGACTAAAATGTGGTTCAATGAGACGAAAATAATTTTTGGTGAATAGTAACTTTTGAGTTCTTTTCCATGGTTAAAATTATATAGGGTAATTGAGGGTAAAAATGATATTATTATTACCCTAAAACATGTCCTAATTCTATTGGATAAGTGTAATTCGACCAAAAACAACCTTAGGAATAAAATATGACCATTTAAGCCCCCTTGGATTATATTAGGACATTTATTATTAATTTATTTAAAGAAGGGTTAAAATAGTTAAAATCAATGTTTAATAAGTAAATCATTTTTAATATAGGGTTATAAATAAGATAAATGAAACTATAAATATTCATTAGAAATCTAAAAATATTTCCTACATAATGATATTTTATTTGTAATTTTTAGACATTAAATAATTTAATTTATTTGTGACACAACGATGATGCAGTATTTATCTTATTAATGAAATATTGATATAATTGATGTTATAAATACCCAAATAAATGTAATTTGAGACTTTTTATGAATTAAACTAATTTTCTAGGTTAATATGACATGTTAGTATTGATTTTATTAACTTTTTTCGAACTAATCATTCTATTATGATTTTTACAAAAATCAATTACCATATAGTGTCAAAATTGACATAAAATATTTTTTAAAACAAATATTATATTATTAATTGTTATTATATTCCTAAAAATCTAAGGATCGGCCAAATGACTTAGATAAGGTTATATATATTAATAATAAACAACTTGGGGTTCTTTTGGCTTGATATAGTATGTTTATTAGCCTTATAGTGTAAGAACAAAAGAAGACACGGTAAATGTAAAATTATTTAACTTAATGTTAAAACTAAATGATAAGGTTAAAATAGTAAACTAAACTTGTCCAAATTCTATTGGATTATAGGATTTAGACCCAACCCCACCTTAGATTCTAAATAAATCAATTTGGATCTATTTAAAACCGAATTTGTCTTTATAATAAAATAATATTTTTACTTATTCCAAAGGTGCCCCTCTCCTTCCTTATAAAAGGGAACCTCCTACCTCTCTTCCTCACAACACATTGAGCCTTCAAGCTCGGCCAACCTATGAAAAATTCTCTTCTCCACTTCTCTAGCAACATCCTAGAGGTTCTGTTCTTCCTCAAAGACCAATTTTAGTTCCCTAAGTGGAGGTCTCAAAGAGGCGCTTCAAAGAAGAAGTAATTTCTTTTACTGATTCTTTCATCTTTATTTCTTCTTACGCTTATTCTTATTTAGTTGTTTCATTATGAAGTTATATCATAATTATCAATAATATACTGATATTTTATTATAAGTATGAAACAACCCTATTTCACCATCTATCCATCCTATGGAAAATGAAATCACCGCGCGTGCGTACGTACGAAATACTGTCTCCACGATGTGGTGAAATCTATTTTCCACCAACACCTTACTTGGATGGGTATAATGGTGTAAATAATAACTATATATGATTATATTAAAGTTATATTGATTCTTAAATATTATACATACACTCCAATACAGTCCCACGATTATGATAACGATATCATCGCTCGTGCGTACGTACGGACTACCTTCTCCACGACGCGATGAGATTCATTCTCCACTTTAACCATTCATAAATGATTATAAAGTATATATAATAAGTAATCATGAAATATATGACATAATAATGATACTGGATTTATTTGTATATATATGTATGTCATATACTTAATTCCATTCAACTCAATAAGGAAATGAAAACAGCGTTCATGCGTACGTACGGCCTACCGTCTCCATGAACGGTGTATTTCTTTCCATTTACTAATTTATTATATATATGTATATTCAAAATATATATTATATATAAACCATGTTTTATATTCTGGAATTAAGTAATCATGATATATGTAATCATATGAATAATTACAAGTCAAAACACGGATGACAAATGAAACAATTTTACCCAAAACGCTCTTTAACATGGAATTTACAAAAGAACGGGTAATATAAAGTCATAAGTGAACCATATATGATATTATAACAATTAATATGATTCTGTAATAAGTCAATGACATTATTTAAATCATTATATAGGAGGTTCAGACACTTACAAAGAAAATCTGACCTAAGGTAAAGGAAATATCACAATCTCATTTTTATCCGAGATTGTTTATACTTTGAAATTTACTGGGGTGTATTTTATCATCCACATCCATGTTTCCTAAATATTTAATATTATTTCCATCCACCTAAAATTGTTTAAATAAAATTTTACCCTTCGGTGAGTTTTTAGTAAAATATATGAATGGAATCTTTTGTCATTTTTCGTACGAGGTACTTTTTGACGTTTCCGACAAAAGTATGAGAAGAATGTTTATTTAACTTATACGGCATGAATGGATTTTTAAAAAATTATTTCCAAGAAGCTTCCATTACAAGTTTTCAAGTTTATTTTTAATCAAATTCTTTTAGTTTAGAATTGTATGACATGTTAAGAAAGGAAAAGTGTATTTGAAGTAGAAAGAATATTTTCCCCAAGAATGGAGTTCAAGTGTTTTATAAAAATTATTTTCCATCTAAGATAATAAAGGGTTCTGTTTTTATCTCTATTATTAAATTGATTTTATTATGTTGTGATGGAATCATTTTTATGAATTCCTTTAACTTATATGAATTGTTTTATGATGTCACGATGTTTAAGAATCTCATTTTTATTACATGGGTTATGCTATGATGTGTGGTTTATAATTTTGTGGCACACATAAGAATGGTATCATTATGAGATGGGTGGGACCTATATCTCCCTCCAATGCATTGGGTAAAGATTTTATATCTCATGATATAGACATGGCTGGAACGGTAGGTTATACTGGTTTAGTGAAACGGGACTGAAACGAGGAGTGAACTCGGTTCAGAAAGGGACTTTGTCCACTAAGATAGTCTTGGCGATGAGTCTTGACTAATAAGATGTGATTCTATATGATTATGTGTGTATTCCACAAAGTTTCATGTTTTAAGTTATGATTATTGGGATTACATTTCACTACTATGATTTATCCCATGTTATGATATTTTGATCTCTTTTGCAGGTTAAGATTTCCAAAATGTTATGTTCTTATGAATATGATGTGATTGATATTTCTTTTGTTTACCCTTACTGAGAATTTGATCTCACCCTTCTATGTTTTGTTTTCCCCAGGATATAAAGAAAGGTTTTAGGTATTAAAAAAAGGAAGATATTTATGGGAGATGTTGAAGATCTTTCACCACGATTAGAATATTACGTTCCAAGTTTCCAAAGACACTAAACTATTACGGTCCTTGTGTCTGTGTTTTTGTTATGTACTATATATTCCATAAAAGTAATGTAATGTCTATGTACGTCAAGCATAGGGTCTCTACACTGAGTATTGAATTTGTTCAATTTATAAATGAACTATGTCAGGATTAATTTATACACAACACTAATGGAATCTTTCACTACACAGAACACCGACTTGGATTGCGTTACAAGCAAGAGTGACCTTCCTTGATCGCTTTCATTTTATGCAATAATGAGTTTCACTAATCAAAGAGATATTGTTAAGACAATATTATGGGTATTAACTAGATATTATGAGTAATATTAACCATGTTTCAAATTTTATATAACATTTAAATTAATATTATATATCTTCTAGAACATGAAATAAGAAAAAAAATCAATTTTTTCAGATAAAATATGTTCTTTTTCCAAAAAATGATGTTTTTCCACCTTTTGGGGGCGTACCAATGTAAAATCTAGATTTAGACCCATTTATAAGTTCAATTGGAAAAAAATAAACTTCTAATTTTGAATCTGAAAATAAAAATTTACTTATGTGGAATGTTTTTTAATTTTATAATAAAGATCATTTTTAATGAATGGTGAAAATTACAACATTTTATGTTAAAAATAAATTTTTATCTAATTTATTTATTTTTATATAGTGTACTTTTAATTGGTTTTGATGATTAATTCGATTATTTTTTTATCATTTAATAAAATTTAGGTCATTGGAAATAATTTCACTTTTAAATTGGACATAAACACATGTCAATTTTTTGATAGTAATTACTTCATAAAAACTTGTTCTTTGGTTTTGACAATGAGAATTAATTTTAAATTAATTACTAAAACATTTTTGTTTTGAATGTTTAAAAATGGAATCTATATTTTGAATCATACAGTCAACATTTATTAAATAGATTACTTTTATTTATGGACATTCTGAATAGTAACAACATTAATTATGTTACTTACCATGGTGAAAATGGTCATTCTATTATATAGTGCTGAAAATAATAATAATATAATAATATGAAACTACCCTAAATCGTGTTCTAATACTATTGGATGAGATATTTATGACCCTTTGAATCCATTGGTCGATTTTGGGACCCCATGGATTCACTTATATTTGAAAATGGCATTTTATAAAAATTAATTTAATATAAAGATAATTATAACCTAAACATATATGATTTACTAAATCGATTTTAATATAGGGTTATATAAATGATCACTATGTATAAATATAATAATATTTCCTACATCATGGTGTTTTTTTATAATTTTTATACAATATATAAATATATTTACTCATGACACAATTATGATGTGGTGATTACCACATTAATGAAAGAACCGAATAAATGATTTTATAAATATTAAAATAAATTTAAATTTAATATTTTGATTTAAACCACAAATTTTTTTAATTCCATTGACATATTATTGATGATTTAATTCCTTCGGTTTTAATAAAAAAATGTTGTTATGATATTTTTAAAAATTCAAGTATGAACAGTATCCATAATTGTTATAATTCATATCCTAAAAGATAAAATTGTTTATTAAAAGGTATTTAATTACTAAAAATATAATATTAGTAAAAATGAAAAATATAAGTCTTAATATGTCATAAATAACTTTTTTTGGTCGTTTTACATGATAAGGTAATTATAGTAACCCACAATGTTTAAAAAACAAGATATCATAGTAAGATTAATAATGGTAAAATAAGGGTTAAACCAAAATGATAATTATAAAACAATATTACGAAAATATCAATAAATTATTGGATAATGGGTGTTAGTAACAAAATCATCTTATCTTCAAATTGAATATGTTTTGTACAATTTTAAATTGTATTTTTATTTAGAAGAAATTAATATTTTAAGACTTTCCTAAAGGGCCTCTCTACTCGCTTATAAAGGGGAACCTCCTCCTTCTCCTCTTCACTCAATTATGGGCCTCCATATATGGAAAAACCTACCCATTTCTCATATATACTTGCAAATTCATGTTCTAGAGGTTCTATTGTTCTAAAAATACTAGCTCTAGTACCCTAAGAAATAATTTAAAGGAGGCATGTCGAGGAAGAGGTAATCTATTCTTCTGATTCTTTCAAAAAAATTTATTCTTCTAATTACTATTCATTAGTTTTTTCATTATAATGTAATGAAATATGTATCACTTATATACTGATATTTTATTATAAATACAAAACAACCCTATTTCATCTTCTATCCATCTTACAAAAAATGAAATAATCGGGCGTTTGTATGTACGACTTATCGTCTCCACGCAGTGGTGTGATATATTTTTCATCAATACCATACGTGGATCCGTATAATTGTGGAAATAATAAATATATATGATTAGTATGAAATTAAAATAATTCTAAGATATTTTAAACCATAAAATCCAATACCATTCATCATTTATTGGAACTATATCGTCGCTCCTGCATAGGTAGGACTTACTGTCTCCACGACACGATATGATTATTTCTTCATGTTAACCATTCAATAATGATTATAAATTAAATATAATAAATAATAATGAAATATATGAAATAATAATGCTACTACATATATATATATATATATTTTATATACATCCATTCAATTCAATAAGGAAACTAAAACGTCATTCATGTGTACATACATCCTACCGTCTCGATGAACGGTGTGTTCCATTTCATTAATCTATCTATTATATATATATACTGAATATATATATTATCTAAATTTTAATTTACAATCTATAATAATTTAAATAATTATATAAGTAATAAAATAATGAATAACTATTCCAAACACGTATGATAAGTAAAATGATTATTACCCAAAAAATTACTTCAAACCCACTAGACATGATTTTTGGACACATACGGAGGAAAACAGATCTAAAGTTAGGGATAATTTTTTAATGTCATTTTTATCCGAGATTGTTTAATTGTAAATAATTAATGGTAATATATTTATCATCCATTTACATATTTTATTAAAAATGTTTCCATAATATGTTTAATATTCATCTATGTGTTTTTAATGTCATTGTTTTCCAATTTTAATTTTACTACATGGTTGGGAGGGTATTTTTCTTACATTTATCATATGGGGTACTTTTTGTTGTTTCTAACAAAATTAAGAGGAGAATGTTTATTATTACTAATACTGCATGAATGGATTTTTATGGTTTCATGAAGCCTTATTTATATGATGCATACACTACACTATCTCAAGTTTATATTCAATTAAATTATTTTCTTTTAATTTTTCAATGCATTTTATGAATATAAAATGTTTTTGAAGAAAAAAGGATATTTTCCTCAAGAATTATGGTTAAGAGTTTTATCAAAATTATTTTCCATCTAAGCTGACGGTCTAAAATAGTTTAAATATTTTATAACTATTATAATTATGATTTGACTATGTTAATGATGGAATGATAATTTTCAATTTATTCTGTTATGATGGAATGATATTTATGAAACCCATTATATTTCTTGGGTTATGCTATGATGGTTGATTTATGTTTTGTGGTACATGTATGAATGATTTTATAATGAGATGGGTGCGACCTATATCTCCCTTCATTGCATTGTGTAATGATTTATATATCATGAGATAGACATGAATGTAACAACAAGTAAATCTATTTCCGTAATGCAATGTTGGAATTACAAACAAATCAGTTTTAATAATAAAAGTGAAATACACAAAATAATCAAGATCTCTATGAGCGTCGGGGATAATCAGTTGTCCCGTTTTTTATTTTTTATTTTTAGGAATTTTTTCTTTTGACAATTCAACCTCTGTGGATAGTTAATTCATTAAACCACTCTTCAAAATTATGTTGTTAAACAAAATCACAGAACCCATGGATTTACAAGGTTAGTTATAAAGACATACTCCATCTATGTTGGTTATTCTCCCCAACATGGATTCTTCATAGTATCAAAATTTGTTTATAAACAAAAACTAGTTATCCCCCCTCCCTCAGTTACAAGTTGGTTAAATGCCCCAACATATTTTCACCTTCTTCTTTCTTCTAGAAACTGGTTATGCCCCCCAATTAAAACTTCTTCCTTGAGATGGATTGATTGTATTCGTTCTTCTCATGAAGAATCAACAAACACTGATTGAATCTCTATGTCTTTCTCAGATATTCTCTTTACCAATAATTATTGGTTACCTCAATGTAATAAATGCTCAGGTAGATAATTATTCCTTTTGAAAGAAGTCATGGATTCACATTCACAAGTGTAAGTGTTGGACAGTCATTCTTCAAAATAATGATTATATAGGAATGTTCTTACACAATTTTCACAATTTTTTTCTTTATGCTCAAATCAATTGGCACACACAATGTTATCAACACATGTGAATGGGTATAAAAAATTTCATATTTTCTCTTGGTTATTTATTATGAAACCCGAATACACAATAGTTGGCTTCCTTCCTTCCATAGATATTCACTATTTGTTAAGCCTTATCAATGTCCACTTCTCACATATTATTGTATCTTTAAATCATGAACATGCATGAAAACCACCATAAATTATTCTTTCTTTTACACAAACATTTCAAACAAAATTCTCTCTGTGCTTGTTGGATTCGTCTCAAATATCAGAGTATTTTTACACTTCTTCAGAAACCTAAATTGTAGGTGTTTTAATATAGTATCTCAAGCACACAAAAACAAACCCATTTGGATATTTTCATTTGGATCACTGGTTGTTCTTCTCAAGATATAGTGTATATATACACTTGTCTTCGTGGATCCTCAAAACACATGAACCAATGAGGATTCATGGATTTGGGTGTGTCGCACACACAAAGGAGGTGAAAAGAAAAGTCCTTCGATGGGTTCTTGATCCAGTTCCTCAAAAATATACTCAAGAGTGTGAAGCACTTGTTGAGTGTTTATGGATGGATTGTTCTTCTTGTTTGGTTATCAAGAGGAGGTAATCGATTCTTATGCATGAAGTGTCTGTGAAAATGTATCTATGAGAGGTGGTATTTTTTCAGAAAATATAAGCTCCTATCAATGTTTACAGAAACACATATTAGTCGATGGACTCCACCTTTTATAGGAAATGTATGCATGTTTCAAGGAATTCAAATCCCTCCTGATATGCTATTGGATTTAATTTTTTGAATTGATGAGATCTTCGGATTTGAAAACATCAAACACAGATGTGATATCCAAATCTCACATGTTATTTTTGTTCAACGCGGGCATCCTCTTTTCTGAGTGATATTCTCAAATGCATGATTTTTATGAATGCATGGAAACAATTTTCTGAATTCTTTGAGCATTGTGACATGGTCTCACAACATTGTTTTCATCAGCCACATTCCATCATCATAATTTTGTTGCATGCCTAAAAATTTTAATTCATGAATGATATTGTGGACTTCCCATGATCCTTTTGTAGTGGATTGGATAAAAATAGTTGAAGGTAGATCGACGGTGGATGAGTAGATTATCCAGTGCACTAGTTTTCATTTGGTGCATGGAGTTTGAAGACGTCCTCGGTGGAGGAGATAAAACTTTCATGGATCATTCATGAACTACAGAGATCATATGGATGGATCAGATGTGCACAATCTATCCCGCGATTGATCGATTAGTGGACCACATGTTGCAATGCATCAGACGGCTAATATTATGTCCATGTTTTTAAAAAGCATCCCATATCGAAACACATTACAGTATTTAACTTATTTAAGTAACATGATACAGAAACCACAGCTGAAAATCATCATCCCCCATCTCTTGGGGAAATCCTGCAGTGGTGTTCTACGGGCACACTTCTGCGCCCACCAGTTCTCATTATAGCACGCTTCAATTAACCAATATTCACCTTGCAGTACGGGTTCATCACTTTGTGTTCTGCAGTAGGATTATAGACAACCATCATGCCCTACGTCTCATGTGGGGATGACCTCGATGCTTCCCTAAATATCGGTTGACCCTAGGGCACCACATGTACTTGGGGTTTACGTCCTCAGATGGACTCCATGATTGGACTATATTTTTAATGTAAGGTCCCAGTTGTTTAATAACCAAGTTTACAACAGTGCATGACCACCATATTCCTACTAAGCTGATGCATGGGAAACACACTAAGTATATTCTCTATTAATACATTCCTCCTCACTATTTCATCTTCAAACATCATCCTTCTTTTCTTTTTGGAATGAAAAATCTATTATCATCAACATTGCTTTAATCCAATAATGGATGATGCATGGATAATTTCTTCCTTCCTATTTTATTAAAGAATAATGTGTGGCCTTATTTTTTTGAGGGATGTGTTCTCCATTAACACGTATTGTAATCTTTGATAAAAAACTCATAAAATCATCTGATTTTAGGATACTCCAAGAATCATTACTTATACCATTCACACATTAGGCACATATTGACATGTTATTGTCAAAAAATGAAACCACTATGCTCAAAAGTATCCCACTTTTTTCAATATCTCTGATTAATTATCTGGTAGATTCAATAAGTGTGCTATGATGTTTTCCTCCCCTTATTAGAAAACAAATAAAAAGGGATGATATAACGTGGTTCCCATGGAAAAGAGCATGTAGTTAATCAACTCTAAGTATACATAGGCTAACATAGTGTAGATAACAGTAGATACATAACCAATGTTTTCAATGATATCTAGGTACAACCATATATGTGAAATCAGTCTTAGAATGTATCAACTCTTATCTAAGGGGATAGAAATGGACAGATTCTTAACAAAACTGCAATAACCCTTCACAACCTTCAACAAACAATGATCTCCCCCAAAGGATGCATAAAACTCCTTCAATTCTCTAGAAATTATCGCAAAATAATTAATATAGATTTAAGTAATAAGGAGGTAACTTTTACAATTCTTCATGTTTTAGGATAAGGATAAACCTGATGTTTCAACCATAGCTCATCAAAACACGCTTCTAGCATTTCTTTAGTGAAAATATCTACAACATAATCATTATTATTAATTTATTATAGCATGATATATCTTATAGACACATTTTTTGTGATAAAACGATATCTGATATCAATATTATTCGATCTTGAATGTTTTATAGGATTTTTAAATAATCCAATGACACATTGATTATTAAATTGAACCATTAATGGTCTCTCAGATTAAACTCTAAAATCTTCTAGCTGCACTTGAATCCAAATCATCTTTTTACATGAATGTGTAGATGCCACAAACTCTGCCATAGTTGTGCTCAAAGTTATAGAATTATGTTTCTTACTATACCAACTGACACAACCATCTCCCAGAAAGAATATTCTATCAGATGTAGATCACATATCAATACTATCACCATCCGAATAGGAATCTATAAATCCCAAAAACATCATGGTTGTACTGTGTGTAAATAAAATCCAATAGTTCAGAGTTTCATTTACATATATCAGAATTATTTTATCTGCTGATAAGTGAGATACTTTTGGGTCACTTTGAAATCTAGCATATAGAGTCATTGCATATGTTATGTATATCCTTGATTCTATGATATAAAGTAGGATACAAATGATCCTTCTGAAATCTTTTTGATCAACACTATTTCCATTTACATTCATTCATAATATGGTTCTAACTAAAATTTGAGTTGAAACCATCTTTTCATTTTATATTCCTATCTTTTTCACTAATTCCCTTGCATACTTATACTGTGATTGAAATATGGAATTTTTTTATCCTTCAACCTGATGTCCTAGAAAATATGTAATTTTTCCATGTATGTACATTTCAATGGTTCTATTCATCTGCTTAGCCATTTAGTCACATAGGCCATCCTTATCACTAGAAGAGATGATTATTTCCACATATATGTTGACTATGACAGTAGCAGTGGCCATTCCTATGACATAAATATTACTATCAAATCGACCCTTAAATAACATCCAATACCATATGAAACCATCGAATTTGATGTACCAGGATATTTGGGCCAATTCTAAACCATACGGAGCTTTTCTCAACCTGCATACCAAGCCACCATATTTTTCCAGAATAAAATTGTCTAGTCTTTCAATATATACCTCTTATTCAAGATCACCATTTTAAAATGTATATTTCACATACATTTCATAAACCTCATAATTCTTGTGTGTTGTAACTACTAATAACATTCTAATGGATTCCAGTCCTGCTACTGGTGAAAAATTTCCATCAAAGTAATATCCTTCCATTTGTGAATATCACATGGATACCAACCTGGAATTGTTTCTTAAAACACCCCCTTTCTCATTTAGCTTATTTAAAAAAACTACTTGGTGGGGAAAATATTTTTATTCCTCAGTCTTGATAGAAGATCCCTATAGAAGTAATTTTCAATCAGATCAAGCTCCTCATGAATTAATTTTATCTATTTTTCATGCTCAATTGCTTAGCCAATTCATGAGGTTCATCTTGAGAAATTAGTGCAGATTGATCTTCAATTCTCAATCTCCTTCTTTTTCCCGGGAAATTGTAGATTACCAATGTCATTTCTATCTCAACATATTTCATTAATTTGTTGTACTATTTTATTTTATTTGAATCATAATATTATTCATTGTTGGTATGTTCATAATTGATGTCAACATTGTTTTTTTCTGTCCCAACTACTTCATCATTGCTTTGTTCCATAATCATGTCATTTTTGACGAAGTCTAAGGAGTCACCATTCATTGAAATGTCTAATTTGTTATAGTTTTCCATAATTTTGACATCACCACAGTCAATAAAAAGGTTCATTCTTTTCATCCAAAATCTATTTCACTAACCAGCTGGTAGGTATCCCATTAAGATCCCTTCTTCTTCTTTTTTATAAACATTTCCCAGATTAATGTTTTTAATAATTATGATATATGGTCTTCCAAAATCTATGAAGTATTTTACAGTTGGTTTTTTGTTGAACTACATTTCATAAGATGTCATTTGAAATTTTGGATTGAGAATAACTTTGTTATTTATATGTATGGTAGTGCATACAACATTTCTCTAGAAAAATCTTGAGTTGTTATGTTTATCCAATATTGTTCTTTCCATTTCAACTATTCTATTTTTTTCTTTCAACCACTACTTTTTGTTGTGAATTATATGTTGTTCTGTATTGATGCATGATCCCATACATGAAAATATAGATTTCAATAGCATCGTAATTGTACTCTTTACCAATGTATGATCTCACATTAATGATATAGATAACTAACTTCTTATCAACTTTCCCTCTTAATTTTTTGAACATTTGAGTTCCTCTGACATATATTAATTATACAAAACATTAGTCATTTGATTGTAATCATCAGTAAATGTTATGAAATAAATATCACTTCTTGTTGACTTTTGTCTCATTTTCCAACATATGTCTGTATTAACAATTTCATGGGGCCAAGTGGATAAGATACAGACCCCTTTTTGTGATATTTGACTCAATTTTTCTTTTTGACACAGTTCACATACTTCATCTCATTCCCTTTTCATCTTAGAATGACCTCTCACAATGCCATTATTATGTATTTTTCATGTAGTCCTTTCAACAAGATGGTCATATCTTCTATTCAAAAGGTATTTTAAATCCTTAGAACACAAATAATTAGAATTAGTTGAATCACCAGTTGAAAATAGAATTCTAGTGGTTATTTTATCATATGTGACAATTCTTCCATCCATTGAGCTTTTGATGACACATTATTCGATTTTGAACAATTCCTCATGACAATCATCACATAGTTGGATCACACTAATCAAATTGCATTTTTACCCTTCATAAAATAACACATCAGTGGAATTCAAATTTTTTTATTCAATCATATCTTTTCAAACTGACTTGACTTTCATAGAACAAAAATTTCCCAAAATTACGGCTCCACCCTCATTATTTTCAATGCAGCTCAATATTTTTGTATCACCAGTCATGTGTGATGTTCATACATTATCGATAATCCATGACATGGTTTTACTACTAGAATTCAATGAAACAATAGAAAAACAAGGGTTTTCTTTATTCATATTGATAATTCCATTTCCATTATTGATTTTGAGTGTTTGATAAATAAGGGTAATAATGATTTTTTCAGCACTATGCCCTTTTTGATCTCATCTTCCACAAAATTATTTTAAGCAGTCAAATTTATTCACACAAGGAAGATTAGATGAAAATTATAATATTTCATTCTTACTCTGTATTTGTCATATATTCATTGAATAGATCCTCCATGGTTCATGCTCTATTTTTGGTAAGGTTGTGTTATAACAAAACACATATAATTTTTTTCAAAGACTCCACAACACTAGTATTATCCTCTAAACCATGACCTTCCCCTATGATAAAAAATCATATCATGAGGATTGTTGTTGTTTTCCTTCCAGACCCATAGTTTGTTTTTGTTATAAAGGAATACATAATCTCAAATATGATCCCTGTAATTTTTTATTAGAATGAAAATTTTCACAGGCCTTTGTCTTCAAAACATGACTCAGTTTTGTTTTTGGACCTCAATTGTTATAAATACCAGATGAATTTTGATACTTGTGGAGTATTGAATTGACTTAATTTATTGATCCCATCATTTCACAAGTGTGTGATGATTCTCACTTGAAATCAATGGTTTTTATTTGAAATATTCTATTATCTATTTCAATATATTTTCTTTTCAAGGCATTTAGATTCAATTATTGAACATTCTTCTTCTTTGAGGTGAATCTTTTCATCAAATACATTTACCATATTTTCCATTTCTGCTACCCTCAGTTTTTTCCTATTTATTTATTTAATTCTAAACGTTTCACTCATTTTACATTAAACATTTTTCTTAGTTATATTATATGTTTCTTTTAGTAAAAATATATTCTCTTTCTTGAGTTTTTTGTTTTTATCAAGATAGGATTCCAATTTATTCTTCGACATGTTTTCTGAGTCTGTTTTTTCATTTTCATCATCATCACCGCTAGAAGTATCAAACAATTTTTTCCACACAAGACATGAAATTAGTTTCGTCATATTTTTTCATTCCTGATGTAGAATCTCCATCCTCTTCTTTACTGACATAGCTAATTCTTGAAAACTGGGATCTTTCGCATTTCGCATGCAATGAGAATGTTGTGTATTATATCAAGAGTAAGATCATTTCTATCTTCCAAAGCAGAATCATTGGAATCGGACCAGTCAAGAAAGTTTCTATTTTATTTTTTTGAAAATAGTTTAATCATCCAACATTTCTCCAAAGCCCTGAAGGTTACTGAAAATCATATAGACTCTTGTGAAATAATGATCAATTTTTTCTTCTTAATCCATATTAATATCTTTGAATTTTCTCATCCAAATTTTCAATTGGGTATTCTTTACATTCATGTTTCCTTCATAGCTGCTTTTTTTATTTGTCCCAAATTTCTATGTCATTTTTACTCTCCTAAACATTATTTAAACCTTTTATGAAAGTGACATAAAAAATGAATTTTGAAATTTTCCATAAAATAGAATATTTATTTTCTCAGAGAAATTTATAACAGATTCATCAGAAATGGGATGGAAACCAAATTTAGCCACATTTATATCATCAAGGCCAAGAGATTGAAGAACGGGTAACATCAAATTCATCCAACAGTGATAATTCTATCCATCCAAGGTCGGAACACCCCTACTATTGACATACTAAAGATTGTATAGCTTCTTAAGGTAGTAGATCCTTACAGAGGGAACCTGGCTTTGATACCACTTGAAATACCCAGAATAGTTCCATATCACTGAGAGTGGATGGGTGATTTAGTGATCCCCTTTTTTCCATCTCTTATATGGAATCCTTTTTCAATTTAACCTCTATGGCTAGTAAAGGCCTTGATCCACTCTTAAAATGATGATATAAAACAAAAGCACAGAATATATGGATTTACAAGGTTAGGTACAAACACCTACTCTTTTTCATGATGGTTATTCCCTATATCAAAACATATTCACCATATTAAAATATTATTACAAACAGAAATTGGTTAAACTCTCCAATTACAATATGGTTAAACCCACAACTTCTCTGCACCTTCTTTCTTTCTTCCAGAAACTGGTTATGAACCCCACGTTTCAACTTCTTCTTTCGAATGGATTTAAAGTCCTTATTTTGTTAAAGTATCTTCAACAAACTCTAATTGAATTTTCCGGGCTTGCTCAAATATTTTGGTCACCACTATTGATCAGTTTCTTCAATGAAATAAATGCTCAGGCTGAAAATTATTCCTTTTGATTGAAGTATAGGGCTCACATTAATGTACGGAAGTGGTTCCCACAAGTTCTTAAAAATAATAATTATGCTATAATGGTCTTACTCAATTTTTCCCATTTCATTTCTTTATACTCGAATTACATTTCTCACATAGTGATTTCTCTAAATGTGCATGGGTATACATGAGTTCATATTTGTACATGGTTATTTATTATGAAACCTAAATACACAGTGGTTAGTTTCCTTCATTATTTATATATTAACAATTTATTAAGGATTCTCAATGTCCACTTCTCAAAATTTGTCCTTTCATCACATCAAGAATATGCATGTAGCCCACCATCATTTCTTTTGGTATTTACACTCACTTTTCACACATGATTCCTTTTCTGTATAATAGATTATTCTCAAAGATTAGATTATTTTTTCATGGGCCTTATTTGTGCCTTTTGCATCCTCATCACAAAAAAATCCCATAGGTTGTTCAATAATACCTCTAAATAAGACAAAAACAAACTCGATTAGATATTTTCATTGGGAGCTCTAATATTTCTTCTCAATAGATAGTGTATATATACACATTACTTTGAGAATCCTCAAAACACGTGAACCAAGGATGATTTATGGTTTTTGGTGTGTCTCACAAACAAATGAGGGGAAATGAATTATCCCTATAGGGATTAACGTTCCAGTTCTCAATAAAGAAACTCAAGAGTGTGAAGCACTTGTTGAGTGTTCGTGGATGGATTATTCTTTCATGGGGTTATCAAGGGGAGGTACACATTTATTACACATGAACGGTTTGTGAAATAGCCTCTCTACATGGTGCTCTATTTTTCATAAAATTGCATCTCTTTTTAATATTTTCCGCAACACAAACGAGTCAAGAAACTCTTCCTTTTATTGGAAACGGATGTTCATTCAAATGCATTAAAATCCCTCACGATATGTTTTAGGATATAATTAATTTAATATATGAGATCATCAAATTTTAAATCTTCAAATACATGTGAGATAATCGAATCTATCATTTTTTTTCTGTTCAATGTGGGCTTCCCCCTTTCTTAGTGATATTCTCACATTCATGGGGTTTATGAATGCATGCACACAATTTTCCAAATGCTTTGAACATCCTAACGTGCCCCCACAACTTTGTTCGCTTGATCCACATTCCAAATTCCTCATTTCGTGTAATGAATGAATCTTTAAATGCATGCTTGATATCGAGGCCTTCCAATAATACTTTTTCACTGGTTTGGATAAAAAATTTGCCAGAGTTTGATCAATGGAGGAATGGTAGATTCTCTGGTGCACTGGTTTTCATCATGAGGGTGAAGGTTAAATATGAACTTGTTGGAGCAGATTGGATAGTCATGGATCAATCATGAACCATAAAGATCAGATTGATGAAACTGATATGCACAATCGATTCCACAATTGATCAGATGGTGGACAACATGTCGCGATGCATTGGACAGATTAGATTATGTATGTGTTTTTAAAAATCATCGCACATAGAAATGTGCCATTGTAAGATAATTTTTTAAATAACATGCCACAAAAACCTCAGTTCAGAATTCTCTTCCCCCCTCTCCTAGTGCCGCCCCACATTAGTGTTCTACATTCAAGCTTCTACGCCCACCTTTCTATTTTGGGTGTTCTTCCAATGCCCACTATGCACCAATCTACAATGGTTGATCACCGTGCATGATTTTGTGGGATTATACATGGCCCACATGCCTTGCGTGTCTTGCGGGGCTGGCCTTGAGGCATCCCGTAGGAGCATTTGACCATCAAGCCCCACATGTTCCTAACAATGAGGTCATTGGCTAGCCTCCATTGGTGGCCAATATTTTTAATGTAAGGCCATACTTTTTCAAAAACCAAGTGTACAATAGTGCATGGGAACGTTGTTACTACTAAACCCATGCATGGGATACACACATAGTAGATTCCATAGTAAAACCTTCCTCCTCTCTTCTTCTTCATCAAACAATATCCTTCATTAATTTTTGTAATAAAAAATCCATGTTATTCATCGTTTATTTAATCCAATCTTGGATCATGCATGGATTATTTCTTTATTCTTCATGCATTAAAGCATAATGTATATCCTTCTTGTTGTGAGGGATCTGTTCCCTTTTGACACATATCTTAATATTTGAGGAACATCTCAAACAATCGTATGATTTTAGGATACTACAAGCCTCATTACTTTATCTATTCACTCATTAGGCACATATTGACATGTTATTGAGAAAAAATTAAACCACTAGCACAAAAACATAGGTATAACATTAATTAAACCCATCTCATTAATGGACTATGTCTAATATAATGGTCTTGGAACCAATGGCATGGATACTATGAAAATCATATTATGTTCTTAGTATTTCTCGATAATTAAATGTTTTATGCCAATTATATTCTATCATGGTTAAAGTTCTATTATGACCCTTTCCTTACATATCGTCAAGATCTATTTCATGACTCATGTTTTTGATTTTTTTACATTATGTTCATGTTTTTACATTCAAATGTTTTTGGTTTGTCATATGTTATATATGTATACCCGTGCTGAGCATTTGAGCTCTCATTTTCTATGTTTCCTCTTCTCTAGGACGTAACGAGACGTTCATGTATAAAAATAAAAGGGGAAGATCTTTATAGGGGAAGTTGAATATCTTTCATGAGGTTTAAATAATTTTGTTCCGTGTTTCCAAATTCACTAAATTAATATGAACTTTGGACGTCATTTTTTTCATTTATTATGTATTCTATAATTAAAATTTAATTTCCAAGTACGTAAGGCATAGAATTCTATAGTTTGAATTAGAGTAAAGGTCTAGTAAGCCTTTGGATTCTAGGATATGAAAATTTTCATGAGATCCCTAGAGATATATCTAAGGATATCTCTTGGGATGTTACAAATATAGGTAATATATAGGTTACAAACATAGGTTTTTTGTGATAATCATGACTAACCTAGGGTTAAACCGAAGATATCATAGATTGAAATATGATAAATTATTTAAATTACTTATTTTTTTCTAATCTATGCTTTGTATTTATCACCCTATTCATTCTGATCATAGTCAATACACATAACTACAAAGAACATAGTGAAGAAGTGATCGTTTTAGATGTGGAAATTATTGTAATTATGAAGACAGATTTACTAAGTGGATATATCATGAAGAGAATCATGATGATGGTTCGATTATTGGTCATACAGCTTAAGATAAAGGGATTGTAAATGATATGTGAAATGTATGTGAGGCTTTTCTAGTATTTTTTTACATTTATCCAAAGAATATTGAGGTTGAGAAACGAAAATACATGATTCATATTTTCAGAAATATGACAATGATAGATCATGAGTAATGGTTAATGAACAATTTTGGTTGATTGAGGTGTATATGATTCATAATTTAATAATTATGTAATATGAATCATGAAATATATTAATGTGTTCTGTAAAAGGATTGGAAATGATATGATAAATATTTATAAGAAGATACGAAAATTGATTTAATGGTAAGTTGATATACTTTGAGAAAATATTATTGAGCGAAATATAACCCATAATATGTTTGTATGTTTTGATAATGATGTCTGTATAATGATATTTTGGATTTGAATAAGTAAATTGTATAATACTAGTTTCTTGAAATATAATTGTGGAGTTATTAACAATAGGGTTATGCTATCTTGGATGAAATATAAAACTTTTTGGGGCATAAGTAATATATCCAATATGTTTTGGAATATGGAAACATTCACGTTTTCAATAAGTATATCTAATAATTCATGTTGTTACTATTACTCAAGAGAAAACCTGATTAAGGTGTTCAGATTTTTGAATGTGACAACCAATATCTAACTTATGAGATATGGGATATAAATGTTATGTCAATTTATTTCAACTATTTCTGTGTATATATATTTTTAAAAGGATTGTAATTTTATTAATTTAGGGCTTGTATAAGTTATATTCTGCTGGAATCTTGTCAGATTAATGTATTATCTCACTATAGGAACACTTATAAATATTTTATTTATAGTGATGACCTTTATGTTGAGATGGATGGAATGACCTATCATTATATCGCATTATCTTCTAACACATCAAGAATGATAATTTCGACCTCATATCATCAAACAACAGATGATGTAGAAATTTTTGAGGGCAATATCAATGAAGAGATTATACCAAAATCATGTAATAATTTAATCTCATGAATAGTTCATTAACATTAGTTAAAGGATCATGAAAAAAAAACAGTATCCTAGTACCCTCTGAACTGATGAATCATATGGTCCCTTAAATCATCACCCATTTATTGCTTTCTGGTATTTAACTTTCACCAAATATTATTCTATATCAATATCAATCAGAACATGATGGTAAGATCTCTCTTCCATATACATGTTTTTACTTACCACCTATTTTCATCTATATGGAATCCCTGTGATGATTTTCTTTGGGTAACCATTGTGTCTCAAACATTCCTTTTTAAAATTATGTTTTAGTATCCCATTATACGATTTGGGTTACTAGTTATGAAACATTCCAGTAGAAAACCATTTATAACCCTGACAAATTCTGAGGGTGAAATTAATTTTAAAGGGGGTAGAATTTAAAACCCCATGATTTTATGAGGTTGATTTATTTAATTTCATTGATGACTTGTGTTATACACTACAAAAAGATTATCATGATCTATACACGACACCATATTAGAATGTAGTATAAACAACACTATTCTTGGAATTTTTTGAACAAAATTTCATATTCTTTTGATAGAATTCATTTCACTCAACACTGAGTATATATTTTTTTCAATGTATAAATGAAATAATTTGTATTATTTTATACACAAAACCAAAGGAAGCTTTCAATACATGAAACACTGATATGGCTTACATTACACGCCAGAATGACTCTCCTCGATAGCTTTCACTATATGGAATACCATATTTCACTAAAGAGTTATATATTGATAAAATATTAATGTGGAATATGATCTAGATTTTACTAATAGTATTTACAACAATTTGATTTTTATAGAACCTTAAAATTCATCTTATATATCTTCAAGAACATGATATTTGAATAAAATAATTCTTTTCAGATAAAAGAAGTTATTTTTCAAAACATTGACATTTTTGACACCTTTTGATAGAACACCCATTTTAAACCATTATTTTGACCCATTTAATAGTTAAATTTTAAAAAATAAACTTATTATTTGGAATTGGGAGATAAAAATGTTATTAGGTTGATATTTGGTAATTTTTTGAAAATTTTTAGTTTTCAATGAATAGAGAAAATTAATGCATTTTAACTCAACCCATCATTTTATAAAATTTATCTATACTGTTAAATTGTACATTTTATTGGATATAAAGTTTAATTGGATAATATTTTTATAATTTTATAATATTTTGGTCATTGAAAATAATTTTACTTTCAAATTAGACATAATCACAGGTTAATATTTTAAAAGCTATTTGATTATGTATTTCTGACCACGGGTATACTTGTGCCGATTTTAGGACTCCATGGATTCACATGGGTTTTAAAATTTTATTTTATAGTAATTAATTAAATGTAATGATAATTATAACCAAATATATAACTTTTACTAAATTGGTTTTAATATAGGGGTTTATAAGTGACCTCTATAACTATAAATAATCATTAGAGATATAAAAATGTTTCACACATCATGGTATTATATTTATTAATTTTAGACATTATATAAATATATTTATTTATGAAACAATTATGATGTGAGTATTACCTCATTAATTTAAGAATCAAATATATGATTTTATAAAAATTAAAATTAATTTAATTTCAATATTTTGACTCCGTTCATGAATATTATGGATGAAATTTTCATATTAGAGATGTTTTAATGCATTAGGTTTTATGGAATAAGGTTGTTATAAATTTATAAAAAAGTGAAGTATATATAGAATCCAAAGTTGACAAAATTCATAGCATCAAACTTATAATAGTTTATTAAATGATATTAAATTAATAAAAAATATAAGATTAGTCCAATTGGTTAATATAATTAAAATAAATTCATAAATAACTTTTTGGTTGTTTTACATAATATGATTATTACACTAACCTACAATGTGTTATAAACATGATACCACAGTAATAATAAAAAGGGTAAAATAATGGTCAATCCAAAATGATAAGGATTAGAAAATTATCAAAACTTGCCTAAATTTTTTTGGATGTTGTGTATTTAAACCCAAATCATCTTATCATTTAATTAAATATCTTTTTTACAATTTTAATTCAAAATATAATTTATACTAAATTATTATTTTAATACTTATCTAATGTACCCATATCCTCTCTTATTAAAGGTAACCTCCCCCCTCTACTATTCAATTCATTTTGAGCTTTCAATATCATCCAAACCCTTTCTATATCTCTCTTAAACTTCCATAGTCACTTTCTAGAGGATTTAGTCATATCAAATTTCAATTTCTAGTGTCCTAAGAAGAATTTTTATGGAGGTGCATTGAGGAAGAAGTTGTCTATTATATTGATTCTTTCAAATTCCTTTCTTCTTCTACATCCACTTCATTGGTTATTTCAATATAATTTAATAACATTATTATAAACACTATAATGTTATGTTATTATCAACATTAACAACCCCTATATCACCATCTATCCACCCTACAAAAAATGAAATCACCGCATATGCGTACGTTCGACTTACCGTATCCATGGCGTGATGTAATATGTTTTTCACAACCACCTTACATGAGTGGGTATAATGGTGGAGATAATATATATATATTATTTTTATAACATTTCATAATTAGGAGATTTTATACACCATCAACTCCAATACCATTCAACAATTATGGGAATGAAATCGTCGCACTTGTGTACGTACGGCTTACCATCTCTATGACGTGATGAAATTCTTTATCCACGTTAATCATTTAAAAATGATAATAAAGTATATATAAAAAATAATCATGAAATAAATGAAATAATCATGCTACTATATTAATATATATATATATTACATTTGCTAACATCTATTCAATTTAATAGGAAAATGAAAATAATGTTCATGCATACGTACGACCTACCGTCTCCATTAAAGGTGTATTCAATTTAAATTTTCAATCTAGTATATATATATTTATTTATTTATATACTGAATATATATAATATATAAATTATTTTTTTATATTCTGGATGTATGTCAATCGTGATATAAGTAATAATATGAAGAAAAAAAATTTAAAACACATACGATAAAAAAAAATTATTACACAAAATGTTTCTTTAACATGGAATAGACAAATGAATGGGTAATATAAATTCATAAGTGAATCAAATATGATATCATAAAAATTATTATGGCTATGTTAAGACATTATAATATGTTTAAACACAATCTATAGGAGATTCAGACACATACTGTTGAAATTAGATCTAAGGGATTAATATTGAAATATCATTTTTATCCGAGATTGTTTATACAAAAGTATTTACTTGGAATATTTTTATCATCCATGTACATGTTTTAAATAAAATATTTTCGTAAAATTTTTACTATTCTTCTATGTGTGCTTAATCTAGGTTTTACCCATTTTGACTTTTACTACACGGTATGGAATGAATCTTTCTTGTGTTTTCCATACAAGGGACTCTGTGAATTTTCTGACTAAAGTATGAGGAGAATGGTTTTTTAACTTATATTGAACTAATGGATTTTTATGATTTAATGATGCCTTATTTCCATGAATCTTCCTCTAGAATATCTCATGTTCAATTTTCAAATAAATTCTTTACTTTTAAATTTTCATGGCATTTTGAGAAAATAAACCTTTTTTATAAAGAAATGATAAATTCCTCCAGAATTAAGTTCAAGTTTTTTATAAAAATTAATTTCCATTGAATTTGACACTCTTACCTTGAGTTATCTTTCTATCCCTATTATAACTATGATTTCATAGCGTTAGTGATGGAATTGAATTTTTTATAAATTCTGTTATGATGAGATGATATTTAGGAAACCAATTTTATTTCTTGGGTTATGCTATGCTGAATGATTTATGTTTTGGATGATGTTTATTTGAACCAACATCATCATATATTAGAATAAAATAATATTGGAAGAATTTTAAATCAAAATTCAATTTATAATAAATTATTTTTTTAAGACTTTCTTAAATTCTCCTCACCACTTTTATACAAGAGAACCTCCTCCCTATCATCACCACTCCATTTTGAGCCTCAAATTTCAGCCAAACCATGACCGTTTATCTTCTCTGTAACACCCCAAGCTTCTACGGTACGCTTCTCTTTGAATAATGCAATAGCGTGTGTTGTACGTAACATCTAGTTCTAACACACACCACAACTGATCAAACTACCTATTATGAATAGTAATATCTACTTTTTAAAATTTTAGAGATTTTATCTCTCAAAATTGACTTCATTTTTGGATTCAGAGTATCGAATTTAGCCTAAGGTGAAATTTTGGTACTTTTCGGATAACATTAATATTTTGATTAATAGTAAACATTACTAAATTTTAATCAAAAACAACTTTTTTAATCAAAATAAATAATAGAGATAAATTATGAATTTGAGTGGTCTTAAAGTATATTTAGAATATATTTTTACCATTTAATAAAATGTTGGTCATTATACATTATTTCACAATTCAACCGAACATAAACAAGTATCAATCTTTTGATAGTTATTATATCATAAAAACACGCTTTTTGTTTTGACAGCGTGAATTTATTTTTAATTAATTTTTTCCAGTTCTGTGTTTTGAATTCTGAAAAATGGATTCCATATTTGGAATCAGGATGTTCAAATTTTTTAAATAGGTAACTTTTTTTAGACATTTTGAATAATTACTTCGGTAAATATTTTATTTACCATGGTTAAAGGGTAAATCCGGTAAATAAGGGTAAAAAATAATATTATAATAAAACAAAATTACCCTAAAACGTTTCCTCATCTTATTGGATGATACATTTCCGACTATGGGCAACTTTGGGTCGATTTTCGGGACCCATGGTGCCATTTTCAAGTGATATGGACACTTTATTTTAATTAAGTTAAAAAGAATACAAAAATGACACAAGCATATATGTTTTAGAAAAAAAAATTTTAAATAGGGTAATATATGTTTTATTTTGTACTATAAATATTAATTAGAAATATAAAAATATTTCCTACATAATGGTATTTTATTTATAATTTTTAGACATTAGATAATTTAATTTATTTATGACACAACAGTGATGCAGTAATTACCATAATAGTGAAAAATTAAAATGATTGATATTTTAGATACCCAAATAAATATAATTTGAGACAATATATGAATTATACTAATTTTATAGGTTAATATGACATGTTATTAATGAGTTAATTAACGTTTTTTGAAGTAATTATTCTGTTATGATTTTTACAAAAATCAATTATTGAATAGTGTCAAAATTGACATAAAAGAGTTCTTAAAACAAATATTATATTATTAATTGATATTAAATTCCTAAAAATCTAAGGTTCAGACAAGAAACTTATATCATGATAGGTTTATCCTTAATGGACCACTTGGGGGGTCTCGTGGATGTATATAGTAATTTTATTAACCAAATAATATAAAACTACAAAGAGACATTGTAAAAGTGAAACTAATTAACTAAGAGATAATACTTAATGATAAGGTTAATATAGTAACCCAAACCTATATAAATTATAGTGGTTGAGTGGTTTTTGACCCATACCCAACTTAAAATTTAAATAATCCACTTTGTAGCCATTAGAAACCGAATATAAATTTTTTATAAAATAATATTTTTTGCTTTTTCCAAAGGTACCCCTCATCCCTCTTATAAAAGGGCACTCCCCCTTCTAATTAATTAACACCATCAAAGCCTTTTGGATCGGCCAAACTCTGCCCAAATACTCTCTAAACTTCCCTTACTTCATCCTAGAGGCCTTCCTTTAGTCAGAAAGCCATCTTAAGAGCCCTTTTGATCAAATCAAAAGGAAGAACCCGAAGAAGAGGTAATGATTTCAACACCCTTTCCAAGTTCCTTTCTTCTTCCACTTCTTCCTTCTTTGTTGCTACCATTCTAAAATAATAACTCCAGTATCTTATATATAATGTGATGTTATTATAAATATGGTACAACCATATTCAGTATTCTATCCATCCTTTGAATAACATGTCACCATACGTGCGTACGTACGTCTTGCCGTCTCCACGTTGTGGTGTAATTGTTATTCAATAAATTATTATTTGGATGGGTATAATAATGATGTGTAACTCATGTAAATAATAAATATAAAATTATTATGATTCTGTATATATGATATAACATCCAATTATATATTATTTTAATATCAAAAGAATGATTTTTTCGCTCGTGCGTACGTACGGACTACTGTCTCCACGAATGCGATAAGATTCATTCTCCGTCGCATCCATTCAAGTATAATTCTAATTTTATGATTAATACTAGTATATAAGGACTTGATATCATTCTGAATATGATTAAGATACAACCTATCCATGACAAGCATAGCTTACGTAACAAAACATATAAAAGAAAATGAGTAAGTTAACGGCTGAAACAACAATAATACTAAGATATTATTAACAAATCAATGTTAAAAGATCATATATGATATCATATTAATGTATATGATTCTTGAATAATTTAATAACAATTATTTCACCATTATAGGTGAGGATAACCTACCCCTAACCAAGGAAAAGTACAAGGTAATGGTTTATTTAACAATCTCTTCATTACCCGAGGTAGTTTATACGTAATAATCTATTGGGATCTCTTTATCATCCACATCCATGTTTCTTAAAAATTTATTTCACAACATTGTTACTATTTACAAGAATATTGGTTAAAGTCATTTATACCCTTTATTTACATTTTATAAGATGTTTATAAAGGAATATTTTCTTCATTTTCCAAACAATGTCCTTTTTAACCTTTTCGAAAAAATTAAGGTAAGAATGTTTTTTAACTTATACGGCGGGTGCAGCCATTTTCCACCTTTATAAGATCGTCGAAGCTTCCCTTACAAGCTTATCAGAATATTTTCAACAAAAATGTTTCATATTATAAATATATGACTCTTAAATGGTTTCAAAAATAGAAATAGATATTTCTCTAAAAATAGTTTTGATTTCATCTATGTCAACATCCTTTGATGGATTTTACGCTTATTTGAAGTTGATTTATTATAATACAAAACTTATATATTGTCTTGAAGGTTTTGTGATATCTTTGACTGTGGATGTGTTATTTTTATACCATTCATGGTTTATAGATAATGTATTGACATTTCTTATTCTAGTTTTAATATGAATGTTTATGTTATGTTTAAACCTATTCATATGAGGAATGCATTGGAATTAATATGTGACGGGTGGAGCTCGTTATAGCTCCTCGATGCGTCGGTAGGTCTCATGAGACAAACTAGTGTCTTGGCACTTGGCCTTGAAAAAATATTATTTGTAGTCTAGGCATGAGGCCTTGGCTATGTGGTTATGATAGTCTGGCATTATGCATTCTATCATTATGAAATTGTTTATTGATATTGCATGTGATTATTCGATTAGTAGATTATCCATGTGAATGAGTAAATGGAATTATTTCTTTTTATTTTTTCCATACTATGTTGAAGTTCACGTTTAAAATTCTTTTGTTTTAGTTATACACTGCCTTAAATGTTTATTCTTATATATTAAGGTTTCTGCTATATTGTTATCCTTACTGGGCATTTGAGCTCACCCCTTTTCTATGTTTTATTTTTCCCAGGATGTGAAGAAGAAAATTATGAATGACCTGTAGAGGTATTATGAGGGGATAATAGTGTGGACTATGGCGCCAATATGTTGTTGTAGTAGTTTTTCACTTTATGATGTAATGTAAAACATTATGAATATATCTAGTGTTTCCAAGGCTACTAAACTAATCAGTATTTAAAGATTTGATCTTTCTTGTGATCATGCCAATGTTATGTAATAATGAACCGACTCGAGGTAACTAGGGTCGAGGCGTTACAGTTGGTATCAGAGGCTCTTTAGTACAAATCTTTGAAGCTAGATTTAGATTAACTCTGATTAGAGCACATAGACCTATGATGGACATTGAGGATTAGTATAGAAGAACATCCTAGAATTTTGGTATTGTAGATATTTTGTGAGTTTTTTGAGAAATAAATCTCTGTCTAGATACAAGTAGTTAGAGGTGGCTCTGGAATAGATGTACCTAGGGGTAAAACACCGCTTTGAGCTAGACTCGAACGGGAACTGGTGCATGACAACAGGCCTTGCTGCACTCTTGGTTACGACACTCCCAGGGGATAATCTTAGGATAACTCTCATTTTCTTTACAAATAATTATGAATGGTTTATGAGTATTTACTTTCTCAAAGAAAACATTTTTATGATTATGGATTATATCCATAAATAGTTCAATTTATGTTAAGTGTTTTATAAGTATGTAATTATGTATTTTGAATCATAAACTGATCTAGTTTATGTAAATGTTTAGAAATGGTGCCTAATGGAAGAAATGGAAACCATATCAATTCACACACTCCATGTAGGGATTTCCCTCCTGCTCAAGATAATTACAGTGAAACTGGTGATGCAACTGGTGCCGATCAGCTAATCACCATACTGGGACAACTCACTCAGGTTATGAATAATAACCTTACCTTTATGGAGCACCCTGATCTGCAGTATGGAGGATCAATGTTAGATCTATTCATTAGGCGACAACCACCAATGTTCAATGGGAGTACAAATCCATTAGTAGCTGAGAAATGGATAAATTCACTAGAGAAAATATTTTAGGTTTTGGGAAGTAGTGAAAGGGAAAAAGTTATCATGGCAGTTTACCGCCTCAATGGAGATGCTGATCAATGATGGTCATTGATTCAAAACACGAATTATGATGATGAAGTATCAAATATGGAATGGAGGGTGTTCAAAGATCTATATTTAGAAAAATACTTTCCTTGTGACCATCGAACGGATATGGAAAGGCAATTTCTGAGTCTGAGACAAAAGGAGGATGAGAATGTCGCAATGTATGAGGCTAACTTTACAAGGTTAGCAAGGTATGTTGAAGATTATATACGTAACCCAATAAGTAAGATTGATCATTTATTTGATGGGTTAAAACCATTTCTTTGTCTAGCATCAGTCTCACAATCCTTCTCGTCATACGAAGACATTGTCTCATGTGCTATCAAGACAGAAAAAGAATTCTATAAGTCTTATGACTTTAAAGCAATGCAAGAGAAGAAGAGATCTACTGATCAATCTGGGAATGGAAATAAGGGGAATAAGGGAAAGGTTGAATATCCATCCTATGGTAAATGTGGAAAGAAACACCCCGGTACTTGCTTGAAAGGAATGGGTGTCTGTTACAAGTGTGGTGAAAAAGGCCACCAAGCTCATGATTGCAAAGGGGTGAAGGAAGATACAAATGTTCAGTGCTACAATTGCAGGGAGATCTGACATTATGAAAATGAATGTCCTAATCGTCTGGGGAACTTACCTCAGAAAATTCCAAGTGATCAAGGCCATGATTTTACTATCACTACTGCTGAGGTAGAAGCTCCAAAAGATGTGGTGGTAGGTAATTTAATGGTTTCTTCAAGTTTAGAAAATGCATTATTTGATTCTGGATCATCACATTGTTTCATATCTTCCCAGTTTGCTAAGAAAATTAGATGTTTCCAATTTTATTTAACAAGGGATTTGTCAGTTAAAACTCCTAAGGGAAGTATCATTGCAAAAATGTTTTGTGAATCAGTCCCCATTAGAGCACATAAATGTTTTTTATCTGCTGATCTCATCATCATACCTATGATTGAGTTTGATATAATCCTCGGTATGGATTGGATTTCAGACTAACATGCGAAGATTTATTGTAAGAAGAAGGAGGTTATGATACTTGATGATGATGATAAGGAACACCTTATCTTTAGAGCAGAATCGTCACCACCTAATTCTTATCAAGATCCTCCCCCAGTAGCTCAACTAAATTTAATTATTGGGGAGAAAGAGTATAAAATGATTGTGTGTGAGGAAAGGAATGTTCAAATAGAGGATTTACCTATTGTGAAAGAATATGTAGATGTATTTCCAGAAGATTTACCTGGACATCCTCCAGAACGATAAGTTGAGTTTTCCATTGATTTAATTCCTGGATCAAGGCCTATATCGAAGACCCCTTATAGAATGGCCACTGTAGAATTAGTTGAACTAAATAAACAACTAGAGGAATTGAGTAATAAAGGATTAATTCGCCCTAGTGTTTCTCCATGGGGATCCCCTGTTCTTTTTGTTAAAAAGAAAGATGGATCTATGAGGATATGTATCGACTATAGGGAGATCAATGTTATAACAATAAAGAACAAGTATCCCCTACCTCACATTGATGATTTATTTGACCAACTGCATGGATATCAATACTTTTCAAATATTGACCTTTGATCTAGATAACATCAGTTGTGTGTAAAGAAGGAAGACATTTCGAAGAAAGTATTTCGAACCAGGTACGGGCATTACGAGTTTACTATAATTCCTTTTGTATGGAGTAATGAACCCTCTGTATTCATGGATCTGATGAATAGAGTTTTCAAGGAATATCTCGATGAATTTGTGGTGGTATTTATTAATGATATCTTCGTATACTCTAAAATCTACGAAGATCATGAAAGTCACTTGCGCATTATCTTGAAGACTCCGGGAAGACATGAATTATATGGGACGTTTAGCAAGTGTGAATTCTGGCTTCATGAGATTTCTTTTCTTGGACATATTGTCTCTAAATATGGAATCTATGTTGATCCTTTTAAGACCAAGGCAATCCAAGAATGGCCAGAACCTATGAGTATAACTGAGGCACGCAGTTTTATTAGTTTGGGAGGTTATTATCGACATTTCGTCCAAAATGTTTCCCGATTGGCTAACCCATTAATGAAGCTCACACGTAAAGGGGTTAAATTTGTTTGTAAAAATGAGTGTGAAGAATGTTTCGGAGAACTGAATAAAATATTAGTCAATGATCCTATATTGACTCTACCATCAGGGAATGATGGTTTCATTATTTATAGTAATGCATCGAAGAAAGGACTTGGTTGTGTCCTTATGCAGAATGATAGGCTTATTGCCTATGCATCACGACAGTTGAAAATTCATAAGAAAAACTATCTTACACATGATCTCGAGTTAGCAGCTGTGATCTTTGCTTTGATGATATGGAGGCACTACCTCTATGGTGAAAAATGTGAGATTTATACTAATCACAAGATTTTGAAGTATATTATCTCAGAAAAAGAAATCAACATGAGGCAAAAGAGACGGCTTGAATTACTCAAGGATTATGATTGCATGATACACTACCACTCAGGGAAGGAAAAAAAGGTGGTAGATACTTTGAGAAGAAAAGATCATGGAGTTTTGAACAATATGAGAATTGAAAGGGATCCAATTTTCATGGATCTGGTGAAGATGGACATGGGAATAACCGGGGAAGGTGAAACATCAATTCTTTTTCAAAAGGTTGCCAAACCATATTTACTATAATGGATTAAAAGTTCTTAGACCGATGATGAAGAATTTCAAAAGAAGATTAACGCTGTGAATGATGGGTGATTGAGAGTCTTTGTGTATGAAGATGGAATTTTGAAATCCGGGAAGAGTCTTTCTGTTTCCGATATAACTGATCTAAAAATGGAATTTCTAGATGATGCTCATAGTTCCAATTTCTCTATACACCATGGGAGCACCAAAATGTATAGAGATTTGAAGGAACATTTTTGGTGGGACAACATGAAGAGGGAGATTGCTGATTTTGTGTTAAGATGTATGGTTTGTCAACAAGTGAAAGCTAGAAGGCAACAGCCTGGAGGAGTCATGCAACCTCTTCCCATACCAGAGTGGAAATGGGACAATATTACGATGGACTTTGTCATGGGGTTACCAAACTATCATAGAAGGAACGATGTAATAGGTGTCATTGTTGATCTTCTTACCATGTCAGCACATTTTCATGCTATAAGAGAATATCTACCACTGAAACGTCTAGAAAGACTATATATTGATGAATATGTGAGACTTCATGGAGTACCCCTATCCATTGTTTCTGATCGTGATCCCCGTTTTACTTCAAGATTCTGGAAAAGTCTTCTGAAAGCCTTGGATATTGAACTTCATTTAAAACTGCCCACCACCGTCAAACAGATGGACAATCAGAATGAACTATTCAAACCTTATAAGACATGTTGAGATCCTGCTCAGTTGACTTTCAGGGTATGTGGGATCAATATTTACCTATGGTATAATTTTTCTATAATATTAGCTTCCATTTGAGTATTCAGATGGTACCATATGAAGCGTTATACGGAAAGAGATGTCATACACCAACCAGTTGGGATGATGTTGGTGAAAGAAAACTTGTAGGCCTAGAACTGATGGAAGAAATGATGGAAAAGGTGAAGGTAATCCAAAATCACATCAATGCAGCTCAATGTAGGAAGAAGAGCTATGCTGATAATCGAAGGAAGGATTTGAAATTTCAAGTTGGTGATCATGTTTTCTTGAAGGTATCTCCATGGAAGGGAGTCATACGTTTTGGTATGAAAGGTAAATTGAGTCCCAGGTACATCGGACCTTTCGAAATTCTAGAAATAATTGGGGTTGTAGCTTACCGATTGGCAATGCCGCCAAGTCTCTCCAAAGTTCACGATGTGTTCCACGTATCTCTGTTAAGGAAATACATGCCTGACCCAACGCATGTACTCACCTATGAGGAATTAGAACTGGAACCCGATTTGTCTTATTACGAAGATCCAGTCAAGATTCTTGATACGAGAGAACAATTATTGTGAAACCGGACGACGCGTCTGGTAAAAGTTTTGTGGAGAAACCATAAGATGGAAGAGGCAACATGGGAACCCGAGAAACATAGGATGAAGAACCACCCAAGTCATTTCATGTGGTAGTAATCTAGAAATTTCGAGGACAAAATTATTTGAAGGACGGGAGAATGTTACACCCCAAGTTTCTACGGTATTCTTCCCATTGAATAATTCAATAGCGTGTGTTGTACGCAACATCGAGTTCTAACACACACCACAACCGATCAAACTCACCGTTATGAATAGTAATACCTACTTTTTAAAATTTTAGAGATTTTACCTCTCAAAATGGACTTCATTTTTGGATTTGGAGTATCGATTTTAGCCTAAGGTGAAATTTTGGTACTTTTCAGATAACATTAATATTTTGATGAATAGTAAAAATTAGAAAATTTTAATTAAAAACAACTTTTTTAATCACAGAAATTAATAGTGATAAATTATGAATTTGAGTGGTTTTAAAGTATATTTAGAATAAAGTTTTACGATTTAATACAATGTTGGTCATTCTACATAATTTCACAATTAAACCGAACACAAACAAGTATCAATTTTTTGATAGTTATTATATCTTAAAAATACGCTTTTTGCTTTGACAGTGGGAATTAATTTTAAATTAATTTCTGCCACTTATATGTTTTGAATTTGGAAAAATGGATTCCATATTTCGAATCAGGATGTTCAAATTGTGTAAATAGATAACTTTTATTTTTAGACATGTTGAATAATTATTTCGGTAAATATTTTATTTACCATGGTTTAAAGGTAAATCCGGAAAATATTGATTAAAAAATAATATTATAATAATAAAAATTTACCCTAAAACGTGTCCTAACCTTATTTTTTGATACATTTCCGACCATGGGCATATTTGGGTTGATTTTGGGACCCCATGGTGCCACTTGTAAGTGATAGGGACACTTAATTTTAATTAAGTTAAAATGAATACAAAAATGACACAAGCATATATCTTTTAGAAAAACAACTTTTACATAGGGTTATATATGTTGGATTTTCGACTATAAATATTAATTAGAAAGATAAAAAGATTTCCTACAAAATGTTAGTTTATTTATAATTTTTAGACATTAAATAATTTAATTTAGTTATGACACAACAGTGATGAAGTAATTACCATAATAGTGAAATATTAAAATGATTAATATTGTAGATACCCGTATAAATATAATTTGAGACTTTTTATGAATTAAAAAAAATTTATAGGTTAATATGACATGTTAGTAATGATTTAATTATCTTTTGTTGAAGTAATCATTCTGTTATGATTTTTACAAAAATCAATTATTGAATAGTGTCAAAATTGACATAAAATAGTTTTTTAAACAAATATTATATTATTAATTGATATTAAATTCCCAAATATCTATGGTTCTCCCAAGAGACTTATATCATGATAGGTGTATCATTAATGGACCACTTGGGTGTCTATTGTATGTATATATTATGTTTATTAACCATATAATATAAAAATACAAAGAGACATTGTAAAAGTGAAACTAATTAACTAAGAGTTAATACTTAAGGATAAGTTTAATATAGTAGCGCAAACCTTTCTAAATTCTATTGTTTGAGTGGTTTTATACCCATACCCACCTTAATCTTTAAATAGTCCACTTTGGAGCCATTAGAAACCGAATATGAATTTATTATAAAATAATATTTTTTTCTTTTCCAAAGGTGCCCCTCACCCCTTTTATAAAAGGGCACTCTCCCTTCTCATTAATTCACACCGTCATAGACTTTTAGCTCGGCCAAACTCTGCCCAAATACTCTCTCAACTTCCCTCACTTCATCCTAGAGTCCATACATTCTTCAGAAAGCTGACCTAAGATCCCTTTTGATCAAATGAAAAGGAAGAACCCAAAAAAGAGGTAATGATTTCACCACCCTTTTCCAAGTTCCTTTCTTCTTCCACTTCTTTCTTCTTTGTTAATACCATTCTAAAATAATAACTCCTGTATCTTATATATACATTTATGTTATTATAAATATGGTACAACCATATTCAGTATTCTATACATCCTTTGAATAACATGTCACCATACGTGCGTACGTACGGCTTACCGTCTCCATGTCGTGGTGTAATTGTTATTCAATAAATTATTATTTGGATGGGTATAATAATGATGTGTAACTCATGTAAATAATAAATATAACATGATAATTATTCTTTATATATGATATATTATCCAATTATATATTATTTTAATATCAAAAGAATGATATTGTCGCTCGTGCGTACGTACGGTCTACCGTCTCCACGAACACGATAAGATTCATTCTCCATCGTATCCATTAAAGTATAATTTTCATTTGATGATTAATAATAGTATTTAATGACTTGATATAATTATTAATATGATTAAGATAAAACATATCCATGACAAACACATCTTACATAACAAAAAATGTAAAATAAAACAAGTAAGTTAACGCCCGAAACAACGATAATACTAAGATATTATTAACAAATCAATGTTAAAAGATCATATATGATATCATATTAATGAATATGATTCTTGTATAATTTAATAACAATTATTTCACCCTTATACAGTAGGATAACCTACCCCCAACTGAGGAAAATTACAAAGTAAGGGTTTATTGTACAATCTCTTCATTATCCGAGGTTGTTTATACGTAATAATCTACTGGGATCTCTTTATCATCCACATCCATGTTTCCTAAAAATGTATTTCAAAACATTTTTACTATTTACAAGAATATGGGGTAAAGACATTTATACCCTTGATTGAATTTTTATAAGAGTTTTATAAAGGAATCTTTCCGTCTTTTTCCAAACAATGTCCTTTCAAACCTTTTCGACAGAATTAAGGTAAGAATGTTTTTTAACTTATACGGTGGGTGCAACTATTTTCCGCCATTATAAGATCGTCGAATCATCCCTTACAAGCTTATAAGAATATTTTCAAAAAAAATGTTTCATTTTATAAATATATGACTCTTAAATGATTTCAAAAATAGAAATAGATATTTCTCTAAAAAGAGTTTTCATTTCATCTATGTCAATATCCTTTGATGGATTTTACGCTTATTTGAAGTTGATTTATTATGATACAAAACTTCTATATTGTATTGAAGGTGTTGTGGTATGTTTGACTATTTATGTGTTATTATTATACATTTCATGGTTTATGGAGAAATTGTTGACATTTCATATGCTAGTTTTAATACAAATGTTTATGTTATGTTTAAACCTGTTCATATGAGGAATGCATTGCACTTAATATGTGACGGGTGGAGCCCGCTATAGCTCCTCGATGCATCGGTAGGTTTCATGATAGAAACTAGTGTCTTGGAAAAAGGCCTTGATAAAATATTAATTGTAGTCTTGGCACGAGGCCTGGGGTATGTGGTTATGATAGTCTGGCATTATGCATTGCATCATTATGAAAGTGGTTATTGATATTGAATGTGATTATTAGATTAGTAGAATATCCATGTGAACAAGTAAATTGCATTATTTCATTTTATTTTTGGCATACTATGTTGATGATCATGTTTAAAAGGCTTTTGTTTTAGTTATACATTGGCTTAATTGTTTATTCTTATTTATGAATGTTTCCGCTATATTGTTATCCTTACTGGACATTTGAGCTCACCCCTTTTCTATGTTTTATTTTTCCCAGGATGTGAAGAAGTAAATTATGAATGACCTGCAGGGATATTATGAGTGGATAATAGTGTGGAATATGTTGACAATATTTTTTTGTAGTATTTTTTCACTTTATGATGTAATGTTAATCTTTATGAATATATCTAGTGTTTCCAAGGCTACTAAACTAATCTGTCTTTCGAGATTTGATCTTTCCTATGATCATGCCAATGTTATGTAATAATGCACCAACTCTAGGTAACTGGGGTTGGGGCGTTACAATATCTACATCAACAGTTACATTCTTGTGGTTCTGGTATTTTCAAAATACCATCTCTAGTGCCCTAAGAGGCAAGTCGTGGATGAGGTAATATATTGAACTAGTTATTTCAAAATTCATTCTTCTTCTAAATTGTCTTCATTAGTTGTTTCATTATAATGTAATAACATAAATATCATTCATATACTAATATTTTATGATAAATAGGAAGAAACCATATTTTACCCTCGATCTGTCCTACGAAAAATGAAATCACCACACGTGCGTACATATGACATACCGCCTCAACATCATGGTGTAATTAGTTTTTCACCGCCACCTTACCTAGATGCGTGTAATGGTGAAAATAATAACTATATATGAATATTATATCATTATAATAATTATAAGATATTATAAACCATCTATACCAATACCATTCGAATATTATGGCAATGACATCGTCACTCGTGTGTACATGCAGCTTACTGTCTCTGTGACGCGATTAGATTCATTCTCAACTTTAACGTTTCAAGAATGATTATAAAGTATAAATAATAATTAATCATGAAATATATGAAAAATTAATTCTACTAGATTTATGTATATATATTTATTTCTTTTACATAATTTCATTCAATTCAATAAGGAAGAGAAACGTCGTTCATGCGTATGTACAACCAACCGTCTTAATGAATGATGTATTCCATTTTTGTTTGACTATGTAATATAATATATATATATATAATATATAATATAAAATAATGTTTTACATTTTTAAGTAAATAAATATTAATATAAGTAATAATATCAAGAATAAAAAATGAAAACGGGTATGATAAATAAAACGAATATTAACAAAAAAACGTTCCATTAACATGGAATTCACAAATGAACGGGTAATATAATGTCACAAGTGAATCATATATGATATCATAAATATTATCATGGTTCTACTACAAGTTAATTATATGTTTAAACTCATTATACAATTGTTTTGGACACATACTCAAGAAAGCAGATCTTTGGACACATACACATTTTGACTTTTCCTTCATGGTTTGGAAGGAATTTTTCTTAGGTTTACAATACGTAGTACTTTTTAACTTTTCTGGGAAAAGTATAGGGATAATGTTTTTCATAACATATATGGTATGAAATTATTTCTATAGTTTCATGAAGCCATAATTCAATGAATCATACTATACACCATATGATATTTATTTTCAAATAAATTATTTTCTTTTAAATTTTCACTGAATATTGAGAAATTAAATGATTCTTAAGAAGAAATGATATTTTCATCAAGAATTAATTTCAAGTGTTTAATAAAAATTATTTTCTATGTAAATTGATGCTCTTAAATAGGATTATTTTTATATCCATATTATTACTAATATTTTATTGCATTAATGATGGAATGATCTTTTTTTGGATTATTTTATGATGGAATTAAATTTAAGAAACCCATTTTATTTCATGGGGTTTTCTACGATAAATGATATATTTTTTGGGTAACATGTAGGAATGATTCCATAATGAGATGTGTGGTACTTATATCTCCCTTCAATTCATTGGGTAATGATTTATATCCTTTAAGATATACATGAATAGAACAGAATGTAAATCTATTTCAGTAATTCTAGGCCAGAACGACATTTAAATCTGGTTGAGTAATGCATATCTGGAACAACAAGTAATCCATGTTCAATAATGGAATATATATGCAATGATGGTCTTCAATGAAGTTCTTGAGATACTATGGAAATCATACTATGTGCTTATTATTTTTCCACAATTACATGGTTTATTCTAATTCAATTCTATCATATTTAATATTCCTCTATGATTCATGCCTTACGTACTGCCAATGTTTATTTCATGACTGAATATTTTGATGTTTAAACTTTATTTCCATGTTCTTACATTCATGTGTTAATGATTTGTTTTATGTTCTCCATGTTTACCCTTGCTGATCATTTAAGTTCATATTTTCTAGGTTTTCTTTTCCATAGGATATAAATATAGGTTTTATGAATGAAAACCAAAGTGGAAAATCTGTATAATAGATGTTGAAGATCATTCACCATGATTAGAAGATTTTATTTGGAGTTTCCCAAGACAACAAACTAATAAAATCATTGGGAATATGTTTGTGTCATGTATTAATTATTCTACAAAATAAATGTAATGTCCATGTATGTCATGGTTTGGTCTATGTAGTTGGTATCAGAGTAAAGGTTTAGTCATCCTTTGGAAACTAGGATGTGAAAAATTTAGTAGGATCCATAAAAAAATTTATAAAGATATTTTTAGTGATTGAATGAGTATAAGTAATGTATAAGTTACAAATATAGGTTTTTTGTGATAATAATGACTAACCTATGGTTAACCCGAAGATATCATTGATTGATATATTATAAGTAATTAACCTTAAAATTTGTTTCTAACCTCTGATATGTATTTCTTACACTTTTTTTTCTGATCATAGTCAATAACTAGAACTACATAGAATATTGGAAATCCATTAATTTTTCAGATAAGGAAATTATAGTAATTATGAAGATCAATTTTTGATGTGGAAATATCATGAAGAAAATAAAGATGATTGTACGAGTATTGATAATACTAATGTGGATAAATATATTATAAACGATGTATGAAAGGTATGCGATGTTTTTGAAATGTTTTTGATATTGATACTAATAAGATTTATGTTGAGAAACGAAAATATATGATTCATATTTTAGGAAATTTTATTATTAAGGATCATGAGTAATTACTTAAGAATAAAGTTGGATGATTGAGTTGTATATGTTTGAGAGTTTAATGATTATGTAATATTAATCAAGAAATTTATAAATGTTTTCAGTATAAGTATTTGAAAGGATATGATAAATAGATTTAAGGATATAGAAAAGTGATTTAAGGGTAGGGTGATGTACTTTACGAACACATTATTAAGGGAATGATAACCCTTAGTATGTCCCTTATGTTAAGAGAATGATGTTGGGATAATGATATGTCGGATTTGAATAAGTAAATTGGATTATTCTAGTTTCCTAAAATCAAAATATGGAGTTATTAAAAAGATGGTTTATGGTATCATGGATGAACTATACATCTTTTTGAGACCTAAATAATATATCCAATAATGTTTTGAATAAGGATATATGCATTTTTTCAATGAGGATATCGAATAATTCGGGTTTTTACATCAATTCATGATAATACATGATTAAGGTGTTCAGATGTTTGTAATGTGAAAACCAAGAAGTACATTATGATATATGGGAGATAAATGTTATTTTTATTTAGTTCTCCTCTTTCTATGTTTTAATTTATTTTTACAGATTGTAATGTTATCCATTTATGGATTATATAAGATATATTCCGGTTGATGTTTGTAAGATTAATGTATTATCTCCCAATAGGTGGAATTATGCATAATTGATTTTTTTGGTCTGACATTATTGTTGAGATAGATGGAATGACCTATAAATATATCACATTAATTTATAAAAACCAATAATTCTAAATTTGACTTTATTTATTTAAATAAGTGATGAAGTGTAAATTTTTTAAGGCACGAACAATGATGAGATTGTTCCAAAATAATGTATGTATTTATTCTCCTGAAAAATTATTCAAATTTTGGAAAAGGTTCATGAAAACCAAAAACGTTATTCAGTAACCCTCTTATCTGATTAATCTGATGGTCCTTTAAATCATCACAGATTTATTTCATTTTTTTAGTCAACTTTCACCAAAAAATAATCTCTATCACTATCCATCAGAATGTGATGGTTAGATTTCTCATCCATATCCTTGTTTTTAATTACCAACTAAGTTCTACTATGTTGAAACACAATAATGAGTAAAATTGGGTAACCATTATGTTTTTAAATTTCCTGAAAAATGATGTTTTAGTATCCATTTTTACAATTTGGGTTTCTATGAATGAATCATTCAATTAGTAATCCATTTATAACCCTTGAAAATTTTGACAGTGAAAGTCATTTTATGCAGGGTAGAATGTAAGACCCCATTATTTTATGAAATATATTATTTTAATATCTTTGATTAATTTTCCTATACACTACACCAAGATTATCTTGATCTATACACAACATCGTATTAGAATGCAGTATACACAACACTATTCATGGATTTTGTTTCACAAAATACCAAGTTATTTTGATAGAATTCATTTCACGTAACACTGAGTTTAAATTTTTTTCGATGTATAAATGAACTATTTTTGGATTATGTTAAACACAAAACCTATGAATGATTTTAGAACATAAAACAATGGCATGGATTGTGTCGCACACAAGAGCGACCTTCCTCGATGGCTATCGTTGTACGCAATATCGAGTTCCACTCAACAAAGATATATTGTTAAAATATTATTATTGGATATAGACTAGTCATTATGGATATTATTATACAGATTTCTAATTTTATATAACATTAAAATTAATCTTATATATTTTTTAGAGCACTATATAAGAACAAAATAATGTTTTCGGAAAAAAGAAGTTCTTTTTCAAAAAAATGATGTTTTTAAACCTTTTGATAGATAAACCATTTTAAATCAAGGTTTGGACAAGTTTATATGTTCAATTTGATAAAATAAACTTTTTTTAAGAAGATAGACATAAAAATTTTATTATTTTGAATTTTACAAAATTTCCTAATAATGATCATTTTTCATGAATAGAAAAAATTGTCAAATTTTATGTCAAAACAACCATTTTATCTAATATATTTATATTTTTAGATTCTAATTTTATTTGGTTTTAATGTTTATATGAATTATATTGTTATCATTTAATCTAATTTTTTTCATTGAAAATAATTTCTATTTTAAATTTGACATTAACACATGTCAATATTTTGATATTTATTACTTCTTAGAAACCCACTTTTTTGGTTCTGACAATGAGAGTTCATATCAAATTAATTACTGAAAATTATGGGTTTTGAATTTGGAAAAATGGAATCCATATTTTTAATCAGAAGGTCCAAATTATGTAAATATGTATCTTTTATTTTTTTACGTTATGAATAATAACTTCAGTGACTTTTTTATTTTCAATGGTTAAAGGGTAAATGTGATAAATAAGTGTAAAAAATTAATATTATAATAATATTAAACAACCAAAACACAAGTCTTTATCCTGTTGAATGTGATATTTCCAATCATGTGCATCCTTGAGTCGATTTTTTACCGAATGGATTCATTTGGATGTGAAAATGACATTTTATATGAATTAATTTAAAGTAAAGATAATTATAACCTAAACATATAAATTTTATTAAATCGATTTAAATATAGGGTTATATAATTGTTATATATGTCTATAAATAGTCATTATCTAGATAAGAAATATTTTATACATCATGGTATTTTATTTATAATTTTTTGACATTATATTAATATATTTATTTATGACAAAATTATGATATGGAGGATACCTCATTAATGAAAGAATCAAATAAATGAAGTTATAAATATTCAAATAAATTTATTTAGATTATTTTGAAGAAATCCATGACTTTTTTGGATGAAATTGATATATTATTGATGATTTTATTTCTTTGCTTATATGAAATAATGTTGTTATGAATTTTTAGAAATGTCACATATGAATAGTATCCAAAATTGATAGAATTCATATCATAAAGCAAAAAAAGCTTTTATTAAATGATATTAAACCCATAAAAATATAAGATTCATAAAAATAGGTTATATAAGTCCAAATATTACATACATAGCTTTTTTATGGTCTTTTGACATGATATGGTAAATACATTAACCCACAATGTACAGATAACATGATATCACAGTAAGACTAAAAATTCTAAAATATGGGTTAAGCCAAAATGATAAGGATAAAAAATATTCAAAACTTGTCTAAATTTTTTTCTATTATGGTTATTAGTACCAAAATTATCTTATCTTCAAAATAAATATTTTATTACAATTTTAAACCGAAATTTAATTTATAATAAATTAAAATTTTAAGTCTATCATAATGTTCTCTTATCCTCTCTTATAAAAGGGAAACTGCTCTTTCTCATATTTACTTTATTTTTTGATTTAAATCTTAGCCAACCCCTATCCAATCATCTTCTCATCTTCTACAGTTCCATTATAGAGGATCGGGTCTTCTCAAAAGACAAACTCCAATTCTCAATGAATATATTTAAAGGTGGAAAATTGATAAAGAGGTAATTTATTCTACCGATTTTTTCAAATTTCATTCTTATTATACATTGTATTCATTATTTGTTTCATTATGAATAAATAAAATAATTATTACTTATATACATATATGTTATTTTAAAGATGAAACAACCATATTTCACCTTCTATCCATCTCACAAAAAATGAAATGACTACATGTTCGTAAGTACGACTTACAATCTCCACATTGTGGTGTAATTTATTTTTCCCCACCACATTACATGGATGGGTATAATGCTGGAAATACAAACCATATTTTATTATTATAACATGATATTAATTCCATGATTTTATACACCATCCTCTTAAATACCATTCATCAATTATGGGAATGATATCATCACTCGTGTATAAGTACGGCTAGTAGTCTCCACGACGCGATGAGATTCATTCTCCACAGTAACCATTAAAGAATGATTATAAAGTATATATAATAAATAATAGAGGAATATATGAAATAATAATTCTACTATATTTATCTATATAGAAATTTTATTTACTTACTTCCATTCAATTTAATAAGAAACAAAATCAATGTTCATCCGTACGTATGACCTAACGTCTTCATGAAAGGTGTATTGCCTTTCATTTATTTATATAATATATATATATAAAGAATATATATTATATATAAATCATTATTTACATTCCGGATGTATGTAAATCATGATATAATTAATAATATCAAGAATAAAAATTCAAAACACATAAGATAAATAAAATGATTATGATCCAAAACGATGTTTTAACAAGGAATTGATAAATGAACAGGAAGTATAAATTCATATGGGAATCATATATAATATCATAAATATAATTTTGGTTCTGTTACATGTTAATAATATGTTTAATCACACTATAATTGAGTTTCAATCACATACAAAATAAATCAGACCAATGGTAAGGTATAGTTTTTCAATCTCATTGTTATCTGAGATTGTTTATAAGTAATTATTTAGTAATGAAATATTAATCAACCTTTTCCTAGTTTTATAAAGAAAATCATAAAGTGATTAATATTCTTCCTTGTGTGGTAAATGTCATTTTTACCCATTTTAAATTTTACTATATGCTTTAGAAGGAATCTTTATTATGTTTACAATAAGTGGTAATTTTTGTCTTTTCTGAAAAAATTACGAGGATAATGTATTTTTAACTTTTATGGCATGAATGGATTTTTATAGTTTCATGATGCATTATTAACATGAATCGTACTCTATAATATATCATTATTATTTTCAAATAAATTAAATCCTTTAGAATTTTCATGGAATTTTGATATAATAATACTTTTGCGAAGAAGAAATGATATTTTCCTTAAAAATTAGGTTCATGTGTTTTTTAAAAATTCTATTCATTATACTATGACACTATTAATTATGTTTATGTATCAATTCACATTATAACAATTATTTGATTATGTTAATGATGGAATGATCATTTATATGGATTATGTTACGATGGAATGATATTTTAGAAACTCATTTTATTTCTTATGTTATGCAATGATGAATGATTAATGTTTTGGATGATGGTTATTCAAAAAAATCATCATATTATTGGCTTAAATATGTTTTATATCATTTTAAATTTAAATTTAATTTATAATAAATTAATATTTTATGACTTTCTAAAAGTGCCCCTCTTCTCTCTTATAAAAGGGAACCTTCTCCCTATCATGTTCACTCTATTTTGAGCCTTCAAGCTCGGTCCAACCCAGAAGCATTCTCTTGTAAACTTCCATATTTACATTCTAGTGGTTTTTTTTCTTCTATAAATACCAACTTTAGTTCCCTAAGAGGAAATTTAAATGAGGCCCATCGATGAAGAGGCCATATATTATGACGATTTAACAAAATTTCTTTCTTCTTCAAAAAATTGTTCATTAGTTGTTTCATTATACAGTAATAACACAAGTATCACTCATAAAATGATCTATTTTTATAAATATGTAATATCCCCATTTCACCATCTATCCATCCTACAAAAAACAAAATCATCGCACGTGCGTATTTATAACTTACTATCTTTATGTAGTGGTTTAATCTATTTTTCACCACCACCTTACATTGATGTGTATAATATAGTAAATAATAACTATATATTATTATTGTAACATGATACTAATTATGAGATATTATACTCCATCCAATCTAATACCATTCAACAATTATGGGAGGGATATTGTCACTCGTGTGCACGTATGGCTTACAATCACCAAGAGTCTTTGAGATTCCTTCTCTACGTAAACTTTTCCAGAATGATTATAATGTATATATAATAAATAATCATGAAATATATGAAATAATATTTCTACTAGCTTTATGTATATATATATATATATATATGTATATAATTTACATCCATTCAAATTAAATAAGGAAACGAGAAAAGTGTTCATCTGTACATACAGCCTACTATGTCAATAAAAGGTGTATTAAATTTCCTTTATATTATAAATATTCATTTATTGAATATATATAATATATAAATAATTTATTAGATAGTGGTTGTAAGTAAATCATAATATTAGTAATAATATCAAGAATAACAATTCAAAACATGTATGATAAATAAAATGAATATTACCTAAAAAGATTATTTTACATAGCATTGACAAATGAAAAGGTAATATAACATTATAAGTGAATCATATATCATATCATCAATATTATTATTTTTCTGTTACATGTTACTAATATGTTTAAAACCACTATACAAGATTTTCAGACACATATTGTAGAAATCAGACCTAAGGTAAGCGATAATTGTGAAATCTTATTTTTATCTGAGATTTTCTATACGTAAGTATTTACCAGAGAAATATTTATTATCCATGCCCATGTTTTCTAGAAATGATCTCATAAAATTTTTATTATTCATCTATATGTTTTTAATGTTATTTTTACACATTTTTTCTTTTACTACATGGTTTGAATGGAATCTTTCTTACGTTTACCATATGTGGTACTTTATGACTTTTCTAGAAAAAGTATGATGAAAATTTTATATTTATCTTCTATGGCGTGAATCGATTTTTATGTTTTCATGAATCCTTATTTCCATAAAGCTTCCTCAATAATATCTCATATTTATTTTCAAACAGTCTTTTTCTTTTAAATTTGAAAATCATTTTTTTAAAATAAAACATTTTTGAAGAAGAAAGGATATTTTTTCTCATGAATTATGTTTGTTTTATCAAAGTTATTTTCCTTCAAAGATGATGCTCTTAAATAGGGTTATTTTTCTATACATGTTATTTCTATGAATTGATTTTGTTAATAAAGGAATGTTCTTTTTTATGGATTATGTTTTGATGGTATTATATTTAAGAAACCCATTTTATTTATTCCGTTATGCTATGATGAATTTTTTATGTTTTGGATGATGTTTATTCGAACCAACATCATCTTATCATCAAATTGAATTATTTTTGTAACATTTCAAAAAAAATGGAATCTATAATAAATTAATATTTTAACACATTCCAAATGTTCCCCTCTCCTCACTTATAAAAGGGAACCTCATCCCTGTCCTCTTCACACCATTTTGGGACTTAATGCTCAGCCAACCCCTGACCATTTCTTTTATCAACATATATAGTTACATTTTATAGGTTTCAGTCTTCTCATAATACAAACTCTAGTGCCATAAAATCTTATTTAAAGGAGGCACGTCAAGGAAGAGGAAATCTATTCTACCGATTCATTCAAATTTAATTTATCTTCTACATTATCTTCATTAGATGTTTAATTATTAAGTAACAACATCAGTATCACTCACATACTTATTTTTTATTATAAATATTTAAAACCCCCTTTTCAACTTCTATCCATCATACAAAAATCCCAATCACGGTGCATGGGTACGTATGACTTACCCTCTCCATAGCGTGGTGAAATCTGTTTTTCACCAACACATTACATGGATGTGTATAAAGATGGAAATAATAACTATATATGATTATTATATCATTATTGTAATTATCAGATATTATAAACCATTAACTCCAATACCATTCTAAAATTATGGGAATTATATAATCAGTCGTGCATACATACGACTTACCATCTCCATGATGTGATGAGATTCATTATACACGTTAACCATTCAAGAATGATTATAATGTATATATAATAAATAATAATGAAATATATGATATAATAATTCTAAATGATTTATGTATATATATGTTCCATTTATTACTTCCATTCAATTCAATAAGGAAATGAAAACAATGTTCTTGCATACGTACGGCCTAAAGACTCCATGAACGGTGTATTCCATTTAATTTATATATTAATTAAATATACATATATATTCTAAACATATATAATTTATAAAATACATTTCTAACATTATGAAATTATGTATATCATGATATAATTAATTATAACAAGAATAAAAATTTAAAACACATATGATAAATGAAAAAATTATTACACAAAATGTTTCATTAACATAGAATTGACAAACAAACGGGTAATATAATGACATAAGTTAATGATATATGATATAATAAATATTATTATGATCATCTAAAAATCTAATAATATTTTTAACCCAATTTTCACGAGTTTTTGACACATACAGATGAAATTAGATATAAGCTAAGGGATAATTTTCTAATCTCATTTTTATGTGAGAGTGTTTATTTATAAGTATTTACGTGGGATATATTTATCATCCATGTCCATGTTTTCTAAATTTTTTTTCATAAAATGTTTTTTATTATTCTACGTTTTTTTAATTTCATTTTTACCAATTTTGACTTTTGATACATGGTTTGGAAGGACTCTTTCTTATGTTTACCATATGAGGTCCTTTTTTTACTTTTCCAAAAAATGTAAGAGGATAATGTTCTTTTTAACTTATATGGAATGAATGGATTTTTACGGTTTCATGATGCCTTATTTCCATGAATCATCCTCTTCACTATCTAATATGTATTTTTAAATAAATATTTTTCTTTTAAATTTTATGTTATTTTGAAAAAAAAACGTTTTTTGAAGAAAAAAGTATATTTTCCTCAAAATTAAGTTCAATTGTTTTATCGAAATTAATTTCTATCTAAGATGACACTCTTAAATAGGGTTATGTTTATATCCCTTCAATAATATAATTTGATTAGATTAATGATGGAATATCCTTTTTATGGATTATATTATGATGAAATGATATTTAAAAACCCCATTTTATTTCATGGGTTAGGATATGATGAATGATTTATGTTTTGTGGAAGATGTAAGAATGATTTCATAATGATACGGGGGGCACCTATATCTTCCACTAATTCATTGGTAATGATTTATATCTTATTATATATACATGATTAGAATCACCAGTAAATCTAGTTCAGTAATGCATGACGGGAACGACAAGTAAATCACATTCAGTAATACATGGTTGGAATGACATATAACACGGTTCAGTGATGGACTATATCCACTATTAAGGTCTTGGTAATGATTACTTGGATGCTATAAAAATCATATTATATTCTTATTAGTTTTTCACTATTACATGTTTTAGGCCAATTCTAGTCTATCACGGTTAGCATTCCATTATTGTTCATGCCTTATGTACTGCTTAGATTTATTTCACGATTCATGATTTTGAGGATTAAACATTATGTTCATGTTTTTACATGGAAATTTTAATGGTTTGTTTTTGGTTCCCTATTTTTACATTTCCTATGAATTTATGCTTAACCTTTCTATGTTTTATTTTCCCGCAGATATAAATAATGGTTTTAGGTTTGAAAACAAAATGGAATATCTTTATAGGAGATGTCGAAGATCTTTCACCATGACTAAAATATTTTGGTTGGAGTTTAAAAAGACAATAAAATTATATGAACTTCGGGCATCTATTTGTGTCATGTATTAAGTATTAGACAAAATAAATGTAATGTATGTTTACGTCAATCATTGGTCTCTAAAAGGTGCATGTTCGGGTGCTATTCCTAGGTGTCTGTGGGTAAGCATTTTCTGATAGGGTTGGCATATGACGTGCCACATTGGGTCATTGCTGCAAACCAATGGGGAAGGTGTAGCAATGAACCCTTTATATTCATTATTATATTATATACCCTTGTATGAGATATTTTGTGATAGTTCTATGGTGAGTCTAGGAACACATTAAATCAGTTTTGGTGATGAGTTAGTTTCACTTGTTGTTCACTATGCTTTAGCATGATTTCATTACCTTTGAAAGAGAGGCTTCATAGAGGATCTTAATTCATATACTGTTATACTCACCCTATGTATATTTTATATGTTTTTGTGGTCACTTGGATCAGGCTGAACATCTTGATGGTTGCTACTAGCTTGGGGTGGCAGGAGCTCTTTAGGCTTCATGGTCATTGTTGATTTACATTCCTTCGGTACTTATAGTTTTATTTTTTAGTTTTATTATTTCTTACATGACATTAAATTTGTCTAAACGATATTTATTATATCTCAGTTTGAGTTGGAGTTGGTTTGTCTCTTTCACAAGTGTTCTCGTAGAGGGTAATTCCTATCATTTGTGTGTTTGTTATACCCTTGGTGCTAGCCTCCAACCAGGGGCCTACTGGATACAGGACTCAGGGGGTCTCTATCTCCCTTCTCACAATCCTATCCTAGGAGGGGTACACTATGTGGTGAGGGGGTCTTGATGGAAAAATAATAATTCCATAGTAATCAAAACATTAATGTTTAAATAGAGAACATAAATTCCACTTTTTCTATTCATTAATAGTTCTATAAGTTTAAAATAATAAATTATTTTTCATCTATAATTTATTATTGACTATAAATAATGTTTGAACCTAATAGTTAAAACAATGATGAGTATATGAATATATTAAAAATAATACTACTTGATTAAAATAACTATATGGTCATCGAATGGGGATTCTAAAAACAACCCATTTTGATTAAATTTAAATAAATGCGTTATGAATATACATTGTTGAAATTTTTCATATTCATAAGAATTATATGTCAATTAATTATTTAAAAAAATATCAAACATAATATTTGGTTTAGTAAATAATGGTTAAAAATAATCTCAATTAATTATATATAAAATTTACCAACATGTCCCCCAATCACTATCACAATTAATTGAATCTCTTTTTTCATGAAATCCAATTGTACGTGTGATATATGTTTTTTATATAAACATATAAAGGAAAATATCAAATAAAAAACATTAAATATAGAATATATTGTATCTATAATTTTTAATATTATGTCCCTATATTTTTTTCTATCTCTTAGTATGGAATATCCTTGTTATTGAAAACATGCATGTTATTAAAAATGCAATCTATTATAAAAATATATTTTTTGAAATAACATGATTTTCATTGATCCTTGATAAGGGGAAAATTTCTCTGTTACCAACCATATAGTTGTTTTTTAATTATTAGGGAATTTCGAAATTTAATTCATATTTGAATGATGTTTTCATTGAGTTATTATTGTTTCCAAAATTGGTACAAGGATAATCAATGATTCATTAGGTGGATGATAATGTGATGGTCTTGTATTTATCCTAGGGAATATATTTCATGGATCCATAAAGAGTGGATGTGGGATTATTAAAAATAATTCCATTTTGGATATATTTACATATATTATATTCCAGAGTAACTATCATTAACATCATCAGCACGAGACACAGTTAATGATGGAATAATTATGTCATCTAGTGGTCACAGGTCCTCGATTGATAGACATTACAAAAAAAATATAACATAAATATGGTAATTTCAAAATGATAGTTTGAAATGTATGATATTTCCTCATTTGTTTTTTTGAAATGAAATAAAGTGCATGATCAAAACCCAAATAAATCATTGATGTCAGATGTGATTTATTTTAATCATGGATCATTGGTTTCAAGGATGTAGTGTTTTTTAATTTATTATACCACATATTAATTAGTGATTTAGTACATAAAATTCTACATTAAAAATATAATATATGTGATAGTTGGATTGGACACCATAAACAATCCTAAAGAAACATGAGGTTAAACTATAATATTCAAAATCATTTTCTGATATATATCATTAAAAATGTTTTTGAAAAAAAAACTGGAACATTCTGTATTGAAGTTGATGATACCAATTATAAAAAAAGGAATTCAACCTTTTATTATATAAATTTTTACTTGATATTAACATTCTTTGAAATATAATATTTAACTACATAGAAATAATGATTAATGGAATGTTTACTATGAAACCCAAAAACATTGCTAAAACATGTTCTTCATTATTAAATTTTGTTTTAAATATAATATATATTAAGATTGTTTCTTTTCTTGAAACAACTCATTGTAAATATTCAATAATCAATATTATTTTAATTTTATTATTTTCAAATTAAGTAACTCATTTATCCTCAGATATGAAACATCACCCTTCTTATATACTTCATAGCACTAAAAAAATCATATATTTTATATATAGATAATCAATAATGTTATAAAATTAATTTTATATTTTATTTTATTCAAAAATAATTCTATCATTTGATATACCACCTAGTCCTCTTAACTATAACGAAATTTGACTTCATTTTTCAATTTGATTACAAGTAAATAAAGCAAAGTATAAATCATATTTCACTAAAAAATGGTGATGTTGTGTAAACATAAAATAGGGTTTTAAACACTATTCAATATACATTTATACCACCATAGTCATTGGAAATATTGTTTCCCAGGTTTTTTTGAATTTGAAAAAACACCACTTCTATTTTTATGAAAATCATCCTTGTATAGTAGGTGTGATTATCATAAGAATGTAAAATATGGACCTCATATGTAAACATTTTAAGACCTACAAAATAATTTATATCACTATATATTTATATCTAATAAATATCATTCAAATATATATAAAATTCTTAAAAACACATTTCTTTATTATAATTATATTATTATAATAGAAAAATTAATAGTTACTATATTGACTAAATTTATTTTAATAATTGGTAGTAAACATACAAAATTATCTATATTATTGAAAAAATAGTTATGTATCCAAAATTTTATATTCTTCCGTTTTTCTTACATGTTAACATTTATTTATTTCATCAATATGACAATACTTTTTCTACTTATTCACGTAAACAACCATTTGGATGATCAATATATAAATCTAATTCAAGGTCTCCATTCAGAAATAATTAAGTGATATCGAAATGAAATATTTTGTTCCTATATTAAGAAGATATAATATAAATATCATTGCGTTTTCATCCTTGTATGGAATGAAAATGTTTAAATAAATTAATACCCTTTACATGAATTTTACAATTTTAAAAATTTGTGGTAATTTTTCCCTCATTATCCTCTCACATTATACTCATTACATTATAACAATATTTTTACAATAAAATTAATGTTCTCAAATTATAAAAATTATCTATTTTATTATTATTCAATATTTGATGAAATTCCTCATTTATATAATAAATATATCCTCCATGTATCAATTTAATTAAAATTTAAATAAATAATTTTCTAATAACAATGAATAATGTGATGATTCTTTCAAATACATTCTAATTTGAAAAAATACATGTTGGTTATTAGTGATGTTTGGAACATGCCCATATCCTCTCTGTAAAATTAAATTTCTTCTTCATTAGTTATAATGATTGAATCAAAATCAAATTAATTTTCAAGACATAGTAATTTTTAATTTTTTAATTGTTTTACAATAAAATACATACCATATACTCTATCATTATCTGATAAAAAATTATTAACTACAGTATATATATGTGTTTTTAATGAATTTTATATAAAAATATGAATCTATTTGAGTGATCACTATTTTGTTCCACTACATATTTGGTCGTGAGATGGAATCATCATGATTTCAAAATCTAAAATGATTTGTTGGATATAATGGCTTTTACAACCCATAAAATTTCATTAATGAAAAAAATTAAAAGGAATAATTGAAAGGGAACAACTATGATGGTTGTCGATATGGCATGGTTATGCAGTTGGTTGACTATGGCAGAGGTGGGGCCTCTAGTGAGTTGAAAATAGTATGGGGAAATAGGGAGGGCCGGTGGTCTGGTACAGTGATGCGATGTGTCACCTATAGTGTTAGGACCATTGATTATAAATTACTTGATGATGGGGTAGTATAATTAGGTAGGTGAAAAAATGATGAATGTTTTGGGGATCAGAGACCTAGCGTAGGTTGCATAGGATTGACTTTTGGTGGACATGTGAAAACCTCCAATTGTGTGGGGAAAATGTTTATTTCAAGCCAACATGATGCGAGTTAGGGCCAAAGAGCATTATTTTGGGTCTTATTGTTGAGTCAATAATCTTACCTTATGACTTTTACATTCTTTTATGTTTTGAAAATCACAAATACTCTATCTTAAGGACAATTTCATTTTCCATAGGATTCATCTTGATAACAAAAGTTTTCCATTCCCAAGGAAATTTATCCTTACGTTTTTTTCATTGGTCATTTTTTAGTCTCTATAAATCTAAATCTATTTATTCCTAATTTTAAAATTTGGTTTCACATCTAAAACCTCAAAATTCAATAAATATGTAGATATAGAGTATTCTATTTTTAGGATCCAAATTCAGGTTCTGAATTCTCTAAAACTCAGAATCCTAATTCTTTGAAATTCCGAATCTAAATTCACTGAAATTCAGAATCTGAATTCTCAGTAATTCTATATCATAATTATCTGAAATTCGGACTATGAATTCCTCAAAATTCAGAATCTGAATTACTTAAAATTCAAACTCTGAATTCTACATATTTTAGACTCCCAATTCCCTAGAATTCATTTTCCGAATTCCTCAATATTCCGACTCTAAATCCCATAGAATATGGACTCGAAATTCCTCAAAATTAAGACACTAAATTCTTCAGAATTCAGACTCTGAATTCTTCAAAATATTGACTCCAAATTCTTCCAAATTCGGACTCCAAATTTCTCAAAATTCTTACTCTGAATTCTTAACAATTTAGACTTTGAATTCCATAGAATTATGACTCAAAATTCAAAATAATTCTGATTCTAAATTCCCTGATAAATAGAATCCACATATCCTTTTAACATACACTCTGAATGTTCACTTTTATAGACATAGTAATCTATTTTTTAATTAGATTCTGAATGATTTAATTTGGTTGAGCAACTAGTTTTTTACATACTAATGTTTGAGTTATAAAACAATGTTGTCCGTTCTGTTTCTAACCAACCGTTGTTTGAGTGAAATGTATACATGTCCCTCTACAATTCAAGTGATAATATGATTGTTAGAGGAGGGAGTCTACTGATGGAAATTCTCCAATAAATAAGATCTCATTTGAATGAGCTCATCATTGTTCAAGATCACTAGAGATGACATGCTAGATTGACTTCTAGAGATATATTCTCATTCTTTGTGTGTACTGAACATCTAGTTAAAAATTGCTTTGTGTGACTCCTAATGATGGAGAATACATTTGAGGGCTTTTGAGGATAGGATGATAGAGGTGCCAACTACTTTATAATTCGAGGTCTTGAGGGGATAGCAAGATAGACTCCGATATTCGTATCAGGGTCTTAACCAGGTGTGGGTAAGACAGACTTGTATAAATGTATAAATCAAGGGACCTTTATACAAGTTTGTTGGATACCCTACTCTTTGGGTTAAATTATTTCTTACTTGTTACATGTATTGTTTCAAGTTTGTTTTATGTTGTATTTTTATTGATATGGAATGTATAACTATCATATAATTTCTTATACATATACTCTTATTAGTATGATTTTATATGCTTTTAGGTAGAATCTTTATCTTTGTAAACATTTAATATGTTTCATTTATAGAACAACATTTCCAAAATCAAGAAATTTTGTATAATTAATAGGACTTTTGAATTTTCATTGTTTAACTTTTTTTAAAAAATTTCATCTTTAAAAGTTCCAAATAAATATTTTAATGTTTAAAATTCACCTACTTCGTCTTGTATATTGTGCATCTACATCATCTTTTTGATCCAACAATTGGTATATTAGTAGGTAACTGAAATACATATATTCAAATATATGTTTTCTATCTCATGTTTTTTATTGCTCTATACAATCCATACATATTATATTTCTATTATTGATTGTAATCTTTTATTACTAACTAGTTTGTGTGGAATGATTTTTTCATTGAGATGGAAGGAATAAATGTTAGTTTAATTGACAATCATAATCCTTCTAGACCACCTATATTTTATGGGAATGATTATGAATATTGGAGAGATCGTATGAAGGATTTTTTCATTAATACTATATTAGAAAAAAAAATTATGCTTACGGGAGATTACAAGAATCCTGATAAAGATTTCAGAACTTTTACTAATCAAGAAAAGTTAGATATAAACTAAACTACAAGGTATGAAATACTTAGTTGTGTTCCATGAACAAGAATATATATCGCCAGATTTACTCTTGTGAAGCTGAAAATTGTATTTGGAATATGATTGAAGTAACTCATTTTGGAACATCCAATGTTATTGAAACTAGAAGATCTATCCTTAGAGCTGAGTACCATGATTTTTTCTTTCCTTATGAAGAACCTATATGTAAGGTACAAAAATGATTTATGACTATTTTCAATATCTTAAAATCCATTGGTAAAAAAAGTTTGGATGATGAGGAACTTGTAGACAAGATTATAGACATCAACCCTAATGAGTGGGAATCCAAGAGGACAACTATAGATGATAATAAGAAAGTCTGACAGATTAATCTTGATGAGATTTTTGGAACTCTTCTTCAACCTGATACTAAAATGAAGAGTGATGCTAATGATGTTAAGAAGAATAATGGGAATGGAAGTGTTGCTTTTATAACTACTACAAATCATATGAAATCCAAGACTCCTAAGAGAGTTACGATATCTAAATCTAAGAAGGTCACTGTTTTATCAGAATCAATTGAAAGTGAAATTTCTGAGAATGAACTAGATAATATTTCTTGAAGGATCAAAAAGATATTTGTGAATAAAGAGTTTCAGTATAGATATAAGATGAAAGAATTAAAGGATAAGAAAAACTATGAAGTCACTTGTTATGAATGCAAAAGAGCTGGAAATATATAGCTAGATTCTCCTTTTCTTAATAGAATGATTGAAAGTAAAAGAATTCTGAAAGGAATATAAATAAGTACTAAAATGATAATTCTAAGAAATTTTAGAAATCTTATGACACCTGGAGTGCCAGTGGTAGAAACTCTTCTGATGGATCCTCATATTATAAATCTTCTGGATAGAAGAATCTTGGTGTACATCCCAAGTTAGCTAATAAAAATCATTATTTAATGGATAGGGTACACAATACTAAATCTATAGCCAATGTATCCTTAAATGATAATTATAGAGATAGTATAAACTATGAATCCTTGAATGAAGAATCTTCTATTGATGAATAAAACACTTTACCTGTCTATGATGAAGTTCTTAGGTTTTCAAATCTTCTTTAGAAAGAAAATTCTAAAGTCATGAAAAATAATGATAAGGAAAATTATAGGATTTTTATTCTTACTAAGGAAATATCAGATCATTCCAATGATCTTTCCAAAATACCCTTGACTTTGAAAGTATATAAAAAACTATTGAGGATGTTAATTCTGAGAAGGGTAAACTTTCTAATGATCTAGAAAATGTAATTTAAAATAAATATGCATTCGATCCTATTTATAGTGATAAAACCGATGTTTTTAAGGATATGAACTTAGTTATTCAACAAATGTCAGAAATATTTTCTTAGAGTAAGTGTATTTGATACATTACCTTTGTTAAGGAAAAATTTCATAAGATGTATTCCCAAATTCGACCTCTAAGGAATAATTTTGGTTTTGGTAATACTAGTTCAAAAAATTTTTAATAATTATTATTTTGTTCCTAGAAGTGCTATTTTTTTCACTATGTGTCGGAGTGGTGCGAATTGGGAAAGAATTGTTCCTTAAATAAAACTCAGTCTTTATGTTTTCAGAAATATCATTTTTCTAAGAAAATTTGGATTCATAAAATTATGATTTCTAATGTTTCTGGATCCATGAATATTTGGGTTCCTAAATTCTAAATCTTTTATTATTAGGAAAATAAAGATTGTATCAACAGAAATACATGGTACATGAGTTGTAGATGTTCCTGTAACCTGAATGGTAACAAATATTTGTTGAAAAATTACACAGACGAAAGGAGGAAAAGAATCTTTCAGAGATAATGATCATGGATAAATTATTGGTATATGTAACATTGTTATTCTTGGAAAAACTATGATTTCAAATGGATTGTTTGTTAAGGGTCTTAAGCATAACCTCATTAGTATAAGTCAATTTTTTGATGAAGGTTACCTTATAAATTTTAGAAATGACAAGTGTTTAGTACACAATTATAAGGAAGAGTTAATTCATTTTTCCAATAGGCAATAGAATGTTTACACACTAAATTAAATGCCCTTAGGATCCAAGACCTACCTTGACTTAGTGTAATGGAGGATAATTCTTGGTTGTGGCATAGAAGGTTAAGACAATGTAACCATACGAACCTATTCATACTGATTAAGAAAATATTGTCTAATGATCTACGAGAGCATAGATTTGATTCTTCAAAAGATTGTGATCCTTGTCAATATAGAAAAAATACATAAATCATGTTTTAAATATGTCGATGAAGTCTAAACTACTGATGTAATACAGTTAGTGCATATGGATCTTTTTGGTCCAACAAAAACTGGATGAATTGGAGGAAAATATTATGTATTTGTTTTTGTTGATTATTACAATTGATTTACGTGGGTCTATTTTCAAGAAATGAAATCTGAAGAGTTTTATTATTTCATAACTTTTAGAGACCATGTTAAAAAATAGAAATACTTTCCTTTGATAACTATTCATAGTGATCATGGAGGTGAATATCAATATTCTGATTTGGAAACATGTTTTAGTAGAAAAGGAATTATTCATAACTTCTCAGAACCAAGAACCCCTCATAAAATGGTCTTGTTGGAAGGAGAAATAGAATTCATCGAGAGATTACAAGAACCATGTTGAGTGAATATTCTGTAGACAAAAAATTTTGGGCCGAAGCTGTGTGTACTACTTTCTACACTATAAATCATGTTTTGATTTGAACATTTCATAATAATACTCCTTATGAGTTATGGACTTGTGGAAAACCTAGACTTTCCTACATCAAGGTTTTTGGTTGTAAGGAATTCATTCTGAATAATAAAGACAATCTAGAAACAATTTCTAAAAAATATGATGATGTAATTTTCGTAGGCTACTCTAAAACTTATAAGGATTTTAAAGTTTTCATTAGAAAAGATCTGTTGTTGAAGAAATAGTACATGTCAAATTTGATGAAACTGATCCTTTTGTTTTTGAACAACCGCAAACTACATCTTTGGATGTGTTTTCAAAAACTGATTAGAAACCCTTTTTAGTAGATGTTTCCGATTAGGAAAACTTTCAAGAAGGTATTTCTGAAACATTTACCCCTGAAGATTTCCTACCCTACGTTGATGAACATGTTTTAAAAAATCCAAACCAGTTATTTCTCAAGAATAATCCCAGTGATAGTATCATTGGTGATATAAATAAACCTGCAAGGACTATAAGTATCATAAGAAATGTAGTAGAACATATAGCATTCATTTCCAAATTAGAACAAAAAATCACTGATTAAGCTTTAGGTGATGATGATTGGGTAAGAGCTATGAAAGATGAGCTAAATGAATTTGAAATGAATAATGTTTGGACCTTGGTTTAATGACCTTAGGAAACATCTATTATTGGGGTAAAATGGGTCATCAGAAATAAGTGTGATGAAAAATTAATCATAGAATGAAATAAAGTTAGATTGGTTGATAAAGGCAATAATCAACAAGAATTAATAGACTATTAATAAACCTATGCTCCAGTATCTAGACTTGAATCTATTCATATTCAACTTCCTTTGACAGCATTCTTCAATTTTAAACTTTTTCTAATTGATGTTATATGTGATTTCTTTAGTGGTTTTGTTCAATTGGATTTTTTTAAACAACCTCTTTGTTTTGATGAAACAAAACATCTTGAACATGTTTTCAAACTTACCAAAGCTTTGTATGGACTCATACAAGCCCCTTAACACGGTATAATAGGATTACTGGATTTCTGCATCTAAATAATTATTTTAATGGAAATTCTAATACAAAATTTTTTATAATGAATGATTAGAAACATATTTTGATGGTTCAAATTAATTTTTATGACATTATATTTGGTTCTACATAATAATAATTAATTGATTCCTTTTCAGATCTTATGAAATATATATTTTAAATGAAAATGTTGGGTGAGTAAACTTTTTTCCTTGGTTTTCAAATTTCTCAAAAACCAGATGGAATCTATATATCTTAAAATATGTATATTAAAGATCTTCTCAAAAAGAATGGATATGAAAACACTAAGCGTATAAGTACTCCCAATGGTAACTCAAATTCACTTGATCTTGATGAAGTAGGGAAACCGGTATATCAAACATATTATAGAGGTATGATAGGAAGACTAATTTACATGATATCTTGTTATCCAGAATTAATGTTTTTAGTGTGATTATGTGCAAGATATCAACCCAATCCTAAGGAATCTCATTTAAAGGATGTGAAAAAAAATTCACTTCATAAGGGAAACTATGGATCTAGGACTCTTTTATACTTCTAAAAATGATGTTGTTTTAAAAAGTTTTTTAGATGATGATATTTGTGGATGTAGAATGGATAGTTAAAGTACATCCAGAACATGTCATTTCTTAAGAGATTCATTCGTTTCTTGGTCATGCAAAAAATCAACACTCAGTAGCACCTTCCACTACTGAAGCCGAATATGTAGCAGCTGTAGTTGTTGTTCTCAACTATTTTGGATGCAATACACACTCATAGACTATGGTATGAGTTTTATAAAAACAAAAACATTGTGTGATAATAATAGTTCCATTACCTTATGTAAAAACCATTCACATCACTCTCGTGAAAAACACATCGATATTAGGCATCACTTTCTTAGGGATCACGCATAAAAAAGAGATATCATTCATCATTTTATCGGAATGAAAGTTCAACTTGATGATATTATCACAAAATCATTACCATATGATAGATTTTAATACATAAAATAGATGTTATTAATGATAACCATAAGTTAATCATACTTATTAATTCCTTTTTGAAAACTAACTTTTTACAGTAAGATAGAGGTGCTGACTACCTTAAAGTTTGAGGGATTGCGAGGATAGCAAGACAGACTCTGATATTTATATCGAGGGCTTAACCTGTTATGGGTATGGCAGACTGTCATGAAGGTATAAATCAAGGGACCTTTATCCAAGTATGATGGATACCCTACTCTTTAGGTTAAAATATTTCGTACATATTACTTGTATTGTTTCTTGTTTGCTTACACCTGCATTTTGATTGAAATTTAAAGTCTAACTATCTTATACATTCTTATACATATACTCTGATTAGGAAGATTCAATATTCTTTAAGGTAGAATATTTATCTTTTTAAACTTTTCATAAGTGTCATTTATAGAACCAGAGTTCCAAAATCAAGAAAGTTTGTAGTACTAAGAGGTCTTGTGAATATAGCTTGTTTAACTTTGTTAAACATTATCATCTTCAAAAGTTCGCAAATAATTTTTTCAAGTATTCAATTCCCCCTTCTTGTATTTCAAGCATCTACATCATTTTTTTGATCCTACACTTACTAACCCTGGGACATTATTTCCATGTAATAGGGGTTCTACAAATATTAAGAAAAATATAAATTTTCTTTATATTAAAATACATGGATTACATTAACATTGTTTGAAAAAAAATTAATTTAAATTAGGTGTATAAACATTTTGATCCATTAAATGATTAATTGAGAATAATTATTTATTAGGATTATATCTTATAATTATTATTATTAAACATATTACTTAAATATTATTACACTATTTCTTTGTATTTTGATTAAACAAGGCCTTATTGAACATTAATGTACAATTGAATTTTTCATTAATATGTGATCATCGAAGTAAAAATATTTTTTGAAAAAATAATTCGAATGCAAGTCAAATATTGCATCTATGGAGAGTTCCATGTACTGGACATTTGATATAGTGAGTGAGAATAAATGAATACTAAATAAAAAAAATTTAAATGTTTTATTATTTCATTTAGATATGTCATATTCTTTGTTCTTTAGTGTCAAAGATACTACTCCACAATCATAACCTTTTTTCATAATGGAATAGGGAAAGGTGTAAGATGATGGTCCATAAATCCATGTTGACATGAAATTAAAAAAAATAAAAATGTAGGAGGATTATTCGTAATCAGCCATACAGAAATAAATGTTTGGTTATGTGTGAAAAATCATTATTATTGATACAATAAATGATCATCAATCAAGAACACTCTGTAGATTTTACATGAATATATCACCATTCCTTATCAATCATTTAAATATAAAAAATCTATTAGGGATTCATCATAAAGACCCTATAATTTTCATTAAGAACCGTATATGGTGCATCTAGAAAATCATATATTTTAAAACATGGACTAAAAAATCCAATTTCCCAAAGAAATCGTGATGGTTTTTTTATTTCTCTTAGTTTAATGTTTAAATTACACCATTCTATCCTGATAAAGACCATTACATGATTTATTTTTCTAAATCATCTATTATGAAAAACATTAATCCATGATTATTTAATTTCTTATGTGTAGAATCTCATGATTTGAATTTAACTAAAATACGGTTGTTTTTGAAAATTTTCATTAACTAAAACAGTCGTGTTTAAAACTATGCTTCCGAACTAAATTAAAAGTTTTGAATAAATCCTAAGTGATATTTTTGGCATGAGAGAAGAACCAAGAGGTATCTCATGTGGATTCAGAAGTTTGGGGGGTGTCAAACCTTAAAAATTGTGTTTTCAAAGACATTATAGGGGAAACGGTCTGCAAAACTATGGGGGCCACAACATGTAATCATGTGACCTTGTTTAAAAGGGATATTGGCTTGCGCACAACCTGTGCATGGTTCCCTAAACCAGGGGCCTAGGCCATACAGGGGGAATCTTGGAGACAGAAGACTCTGGATAGTTTTTTCACACTTTGTAATACTGTGCACGATAAAACATGTGTGACTCCCATTTTTTTAAGATTCACATGTTTTAATTTAAATTAATTATGTTAAAATAAAAATAAAATAAAACCTAAAATAATTTCCCTCTCCCCTCTCATATGTGATGCCCCGGCCTTAGGGGATCTCCCTTTTGAAGTGCATGACCCCTCCTCGGCCTCATCTCCCATTTTTTATTCTTCCTAGAACTCTTCATGGATACCATTTGATTGTTCATGGTGAGTCTTCTCCCCAATCTCCTTCTATTTTCCAGTCATGATTTGGGCTATTCATCACTATAGATGGTTTGTACAAACCTATATTTCAGGTAAACTAATTTTTTCTCATTTTCTTTGGATGTTTAGTAATGAAAATGGTCTCTTGGGTGTTGTTCTTATGTGTTCCGGTAACCACCACCACAGGCAAGGTTGTTTGGTGGTTTCGATAAGTGGATAATGTTTCATGGTATGATTTATTCCATCTCATTTTCTTCGCACGTGTTGATTTAATATCTTTATGTGTCCCTGCATGTATGTGGATGATTGTATTCTTAGTTGGAGAGGATCATCTATTTTAGTTATAATGATCCAAGATCCGTGTGTACGGCTTGGTTCCACCAAGATATAGGGTCCCTTTCAAAGTCATCAATCATTATAAATACATTAATAATTTTTCTTACTATACTTTTTTTATAAATTAATTCATTCAATGATGAATTTTGCTTAATGCATCTAAAATTTGATTTTAGAATGTTTCATATTTTAAATGCTTAAGATGATAAAGGATTTTTTGATAAATAATTTCATGTTTTTATAATAAAAACACATCAACTGAGGTGAATTGCCTTCAAGTTAGAAAGTAGTGGATAGACCTTGCTTGTTTGAATGGCCATGTATATAATCAATATGCTTTATATTATGTTGAAATACAACATGATTATGACATGTCCCTAATGAAAATAGATACATTGAGTTTCCCTTTTTAAAATTATTAAAGGACCGAAGCACCATCTATGTTCTTGGTCCAGTTTTGGATTGGTATTACCCTTGATGGTAATTTCCCATTGTCTAGATACATGGAGCACATTTAAATGAAATTGACTTGATTTGGTAAATGGAATGAGTTGAGCTAACTGAATGGTTCATTATTAATGATTTAACCTCAAAACAAGTTACAAATTTTTTTCAAATGTTTTTTATATTAATAATACCTCAGGTGACATGTGGGTTCCCATGTTGGAAAGATGTAATAGATTCAATGGGTTTTCATACTCATACCTTGGTGGATACATGGATTCCCATGTAGAAATTCTATGGACGGACCAGGGTTCATGAGACAAGGATTGGTTCCATATCTGTGGAAACCATTACCATGTTATGTGTAGGTAGCGGTGTGGACCTTTCCATTTGAAATTCCTTAATTGATTTTTCTAAATGGTTACAGTCATATATAACCTATCAATACTAATGGAAGGAAAGGAGTGAACCAACAAATAAATGGTTGCAATAGTACATGAACATTCCAAAATATTTGAAGGAAGGGATTGAGCCAATTAATATTCCATTCAACTCTTCTTGACCTATCCACAGTAATTGATGGAAATACTTGAAACAAATTAGAATTTACTTGAATTCTTTATCAAATTGTAATCGACTGACTCGAGATCACCTTGGATTCTGATAAGAGAATACCATGGTCTCAGGAAACAAATTATGATTCAAGGAGACGATTTTCATAGGTTGATACCCACATAGACTATAGTTCTTTTCTATTCCTTGGATGCATGATATACTACAGTTGGGTCCCTTCTTCTTACATGATACCCCATATACACTCCTTAGATCCAGAATTGACTTGTATGTTCCATGGTTAAAGACCATTAGGACCTATCTTTACATAGCCCCATTCTACCTTGTTTGATCACCGTAGACTAGGTAGGAGAAATATTGTAGAATTACTTGGATTTTTCTCCTTAGATTACAGTCTTACCCCTTATCTAGACTCAGATACTACTGAGTTATATTTCTGTGGGTTTTGTTACATTTTTTTACGCTTGAACTCCATCACTGGATATCACTGCATGGATTTCTTGTTACATATTGTATCCTTTAATACTTATACTATTAGAGGAAAACATGGATGCACTTCTTGGGAATAGATTTCACAAGTAGGTGCCATGGTTAAAGCCCATTAGTCCTGGTCATTTCTATTTCTTATTTTATTGTAACACCCTGAGATTTTCTGAGAAATATTATTTTTAATTACATTGATGTCTTATGTTGTACACTACATGAAAATTATCTTGCGTTTTACACAACACCGTATTAGCTTAGAGTATATGCAAACACTATTTTAGGCTTCTGTTGCACACCAGGTCAAACTTCCTCGATAGAGTGTGTTATACGCAATACTGACTTTCACTAAACAATAAATTACTACAATATTATTATGAATTTGCCGTTAGGAATAATAATACCCACCTTTTGAAATTTTAAAAATTTTATCTTTCGAAAGGGATTCCATTTTTGGATTCGGAATATCGAAATTAGCCTAGGTGGATTTTTGGTATTTTTCTAAAAACATTCAATTTTTGATGAATAGTGGAAACATTAAATTACTATTTAAAAACCGAATTTTTATTTAAATAATTATTTATTTTAATTAAAATTATTTTAGGTCAAAATAGATACATAATTCCTATATAAGTTCAATGTAATTAATTGGAGTCAGTTTATAATAATTTTAGAGATATAAAAAATATATTGAAATTTTTACTGTCTTTTACATACCTCCAAGGAGGTTTTTGGAAATTTGCAAAAAACATAATTTTACCACATCTGTGAATGGAATTTGTAAAATCCAAGAGACACGGTTGATATTAGTACATAAAATATGGTTCAATTAGTTGAAAATTATTTTTGTTTAGTAGTATCTTTTTACTTTTATTTACGACGATTAAAAGAAAATATGGTAATTAAATGTAAAAATGATATTATTTTTACCCTAACACAAGTCCTAATTCTATAGGATAAATATAATTAGACCAAAACTGCCTTAGGAATATAATATTATCATTTATCCCCACATGGATTATATTCTAACATTTATTATTATTTAATTCAAAGAAGAGTTAAAAGAGTTAAAATCAACGTTTAATAACTCAAACATTATTAATATAGGGTTATACATAAGATAAATTCGAATATAAAAAATCATGAAAAATATAAAAAGATTTCCTACATAATGGTATTTTATTTTTTATTTTTAGAATTTTAATAATGTAATTTATTTATGACACAATGATGATGCAGTAATTAACATATTAATGAAATATTTACATAATTGATGTTATAAATACCCAAATAAATGTAATTTGAGACTTTTTATGAATTGCACTAATTTTATGGTTTAATATGACATATTATTATTTATTTAATTAACTTTTTTACAACATATAATTCTATTATGATTTTCACAAAAATCAATTACCAAATTGTGTCAAAATTGACATAAAATAGTTTTTAAAACAAATACTATATTAATAATTGATATTATATTCCCAAAAATCTAATCATCGGGCAAATGACTTAGATAAGGTTATATATATTAATAATTAACCACTTGGGGTTATTTTTTCTTGTTATAATATGGTTATTAACCATATAGTGTAATAAAACAAGAAGACATATTAATGGTAAAATTATTTAACTTAGAGTTAAATATAAATGATAAGGTTAAAATATTAACCTAAACTTGTCTAAAACATATTAGTTGGGAGGATTTAGACCCATCCCCAATTTAGCTTCTAAATAAGTCACTTTGGATCCATTATAACTTGAATATGATTTTATTATAGAATTATATTTTATGTTTTTCCGAATGTCCCCACTAATCCATCTTAAAAGGGAACCTCCTCCCTCTCCACATTACACATTTTGGAGCATTCAAGGTCTTCCAAACCTTGCCAATTTATCTTCTCAAACTCTATAGTTATGTTATAGAGGTTCTGTTCTTCTCAAAAGACCATCCCTAGTTCCCTAAGAGGATGTTTAAAAGAGGCGCGTTGAAGAAGAGGTAATCTCTTCTACCGATTCTTTCAAGTTTCATTATTCTTCCACTTCATCCTTCTTTGTTGTTTCCATTATAAAATAAAAATATCCAGTATATTCTATATACTGTGATGTTTTTATAAACATTTTTAAACCATTTTATTAATTTTATCCATCCTATGAATGAAAAATTCACCACATGTGCGTACGTACGGCTTACTGTCTCCACGTCGTGGTGTAGTTTGTTAGTCAAAAATTTCATCATTTGGTTGGGTATAATATTGAGTATAAATGATATAAAAATAAATATAACCCCATTATGATTCTGTATATATTATATACCATCCAATTATATAAGATTTTAATATCAAAAGAATGATATCATTGCTCGTGCGTACGTACGGACTACCGTCTCCACAAACGCGATGAGATTCATTTTCCATGATTAACCATTCAAGAATGATTATAAAGTATAAATAATAAATAATCATAAATGATATTACATAATAACGATACTGGATTTATGTAAATATATGTTTCATTTACTTATTTCCATTCAATTCAATAACGAAATGAAAATAGCATTCATGCGTACGTATGCCCTACCGTCTCCATGAATGGTGTATTTCATTCCATTTATAGATCTATCATATATATTTATATTTCAAATATAAATTATATATAAATAATGTTTTAAATGCTGTAATTTAGTAAATTGGGATATAAGTAATAATATGAAGAACAAAAAGTCGAATCACATTCGATAAATGAAACGATTTTACCCAAAACGCTCCTTTAACATGGAATTTACAAAAAAAAGAGTAATAAAAAGTCATAAGTGAACCATATATGATATCATAACAATGAATATGATTCTGTATTAAGCCAATGACATTATTTAAATCACTATATAGGAGGGTCGGATACATACAAAGAAAATCATACCTAAGGTAAGGGATAATTTTTCAAATCTCATTATTATCTGATATTGCTTATACGTAAGTATTTACTCGGGTTATATTTTTCATCCATGTAAATAAAAATATTTTCCATAAAGAGTTTAATAATATTCCATCTATGTTTAAAGTCATTTTTAGGCCTCTTTGACTTTTACATTGTGTTATGGAAGGAATATTTTTTATAATTATCGTACGAGGAACTTTTTACTTTTCCAGTAAAAGTATGAGGAGGATGTTTTTTTACATATACAACATGAACTGATTTTTATTGTTTGATAACGCCTAATTTTCATGAAGATTACTCTACAATATTTCTTTATTATTTTCATCAAAATCAATTTCTTTTAAAATTGCAAGGCATTTTGTGAAAAGAAAATTATTTTGAAGAAGAAAGGATATTTTCCTCAAGAAATCATTTCAAGTGTTTTATCAAGACTAGTTTCTTTCTATGATTAAATTATTTAATATGGTCATGGTTAAATTATAATTTCCATATTATTTAAATTGTTTGATTTTATTTATGATGAAATGATATCCATTTTTTATGGATTGTGTTATGATGGGATGTTTTTTATGAAACCCATTTTATTCTTTAGGTTATGATGAATGATTTATGTTTATTTTATGAAACTGAAAGAATTATTTCATTATGAGATGGGTGGGACCTATACCTCCCTCCAATTCATTGGGTAAATATTTATATCTCTTGAGATATACATGTATGGAATGAAATGTTTTTCTGGTTCAGTGATACAGGACTAGAACGAGGAGTGAACTCGATTTAGTAAGGGACTTTGCCCATTTGAATGGTCTTGACAGCAATGCCCTGGCTACTATGTAAATAATATCATGTTCTTAATGGTTTGTAACAATAACATGGTTTATTCTCATGTTATTTTATCATGATTTATGTTCCATTATGATCTATGCCTTACATACTACCATGTTTAATGTCATTGCTCATGATTTTGACGTTTAAACTTTATGTTCATGTTTTAATGTTCAAATGTGTATGGGTTGTTTTATTTTCTCCATGCATACCCTTACTAGGAATTTGAGCTCACCCTTTTGATTTTTTTCTTTTCCCCTAGGATATAAATTAAGGTTTTAGGTAGAAAATAAAAGATCTTTATGGGGGATGTGGAAGATCATTCAACATGATTAGAAGATTATGTTCTATGTTTCTAAAGACACTAATCTAATACAGTCATTGGGAGTTTTTTTTAATGTATTAAGTATTCCTCAAAAGTAATTTATTGTCCATGTACCTCAATATTTGGGTCTCTATAGTTGGTATCAAAGCGAAGGTTTAGTTAACCTTTGGAAACTAGGATGCGGTAAATTTAGTGAAATCCCAAGAGATATTTCTATGGTATGTCTAGGGATGTCCATAAGGTTAAGCATAAGTATAGGTTATAGTCCTATAATTACGGTAAATATATTAGAATTAAACCTAAGATGTTAGATATTTATGGTACTCTCCCTTTATTATATTGTTTTCCATGTCATGATTTTTGACTCATACATTTCTTTTTTGGTTTTAGATGATGGTTGGAACCCAAAGTAACCATGTTAATCATTGTATTGGACGATGAAATGATTGTCCTCCTGAAAAAACCAATTTAATGGGATATGGAGTGAAAAATATTATTGCTATACTTACACAATCTAGGAATCATTCTGGACTTCCGAATTAGCAGAGAAGGGAACAATATTCTATTGAGTCCTTCATGAGGCAGCGTCCACCTTCCTTCAGTGGGTCTTCTGATCCACTTATTGCTGATGAATGGATCAATACCATTGATAAGATATTTTCCATACTTCGATGATCGGAACATGAAAATTCAATCTGGCTATTTACCATTTAAAAGGTTAAGCAGACCGGTGGTGGACTCTCATTAATAATACAAGTCCCCAAGGTGAAATTGAATCCACAGAATGGGATGTGTTCAAGAACTTATTTTTCAGTAAGTACTGCCCTCGTATTATTCAAACAAATATGGAAGTGAGGTTCTTTGAGCTCAAGAAAAAGGATGATGAATCTGCTGGTATATACGATGGAAATTTTACAAGGCATGCAAGGTATGCATCTGGCTTTATCATCCAACCTGAACGTAATGTTGATCGATTATTCAGTGGCTTAAAACCAATTCTTCGAAGGGAATTAGCTATAAGAGACTTCATTAGCTATGAATAAATTGTGTATTATGATATCAAGGTAGTACTTTAAGTTAGTGTTACATATCCATCTCATAGTTTTTCCAAAAAATGAATGATGTAGTTCAAGGAAAAACCTGAGAATAATGGAAAAAATAAGGTGAATGTTTCTTTATTCTCAAAGTGTGGAAAGAATCATGTGGGAGATTGACTAAAAGATACTAGAAAATGATTTAAGTGTGAAAAATATGGTCATCGAGTAGTTGAGTGTCGAAGTAATGGAAAAAAGGAAGCTAATGATGTGAATAGAGAAAAGACTACAGAGAACGCATCACCAACACTTCAATGATACAATTGCATGGAAATGGGGCATTATGCTAACTGATGCCCTAATCCAAGGGTTAATGATGATTGAAATCAACAACCTCTTAAGGCAAAGGACAAAGGTAAGTCACATGTGATCACTATTTGTGATGTTGAGTATGCCAATGATGTGGTGGAATGATTAAGTGTTTATGTAATGGGATTTCAAAATAGTGTTGTGGAATCTCATTTATAGTATGATGGAATTTTGGAATATCTATGTATTGGTTTATTGTTGTTTTCAATAATTATATGGTACTGGTAATCATGAAAAGTGATTGAAATATCTTTATAAAGAAGATGATATGCTCATAATGAAGGGATATGGAGAAAATAATATTATTGATGGTATTCATGAGATCATGATTGATATAAGGACAAAATGATATCATGGTTTGAGTATATAGAATATTTGGAATGTTGGTATGTGGAAAGAGTTATCTTTTTACCGCATTCATGTTTTCACTAGAGTTCAATGGTTATTCATTTTTTTCAAGAGAATTCATGATTAAGGAATTCACATGTTTGGAATATGACCAACAACATATATCATATGATATACGGGCGATAAATGATTGTATTCAATGCCTAGTATAAGACCTTTCTAGTAATTGTATTATTTATACTAAGAGATTGGACCGAAGTATTTTGGATAAGCCTAAAGATTTTTAATTGATTATGTTAGACATCAGATATTATTGTTTAAGGATAGAACTTTTTTTCAATATTATTTCTGGCATGTACCCACAATGGAAGTGCGACAGACCTTTATTTCCAACCACTAGCCTACAGGAAGTACGTAGTCAGTAGAAATTATTTTTATTTCTTATGTGGTATGATATATCAATTATAAGTCCATTTTAGTAGCCATATATGATTAATCTCAGTATAGATGTATTTATTTATATTTAATAAAGTGTGCTAATAATTTTGTGATAGAGACAGATGGAATGACCTATCATTCTATCGCATGATCTGTTAACACTTCACGAATAAAAAATCGAACGTCATTTATTTAAGATATGAAGTGGAAATTATTCAAGGCATTAACAATGGTGAGATTTTACCAAAATCAAGTAAGTATTTCTTTTAATTAAACAATTCGACAACATTAGGGAAATGATCTTGAAAACTAAAAATTGTTGTCCAAGTACCCTCATACCGGATAAATCAGATGATACCTCATATCATCATATAATTATGGCTTTGTGATTGTTGGATTTTTCATAGGCATGTTCTCCCCCACTCTCCATCAGAACATGATGGATAGATTTCTCTTATATATCCATATTTTCACCTATGTTCTCCTATGTGGAAACCCAGTGATGTGTTAATTTGGGTAACCATTAGGTTTCGTACTTTAGTTTTTTAAAATTAAATTTTGGTATTCCTTTTTACGATTTGGGTTTCTATGAAGTAAACTTACAAGTAGTAAACGATTTATAACCCGGACTAATTTTGTGGGCGAAATTCATTTTAATGGGGGTTGAATGTAACACCCTGAGATTTTATGAGAAATATTTTTTAATTACTTTGATGTCTTGTGTTGTACGCTACACCATAATTATCTTGCACTATACGCAACACCATATTAGCTTACAATATACAGAAACACTATTCTTGGATTGTGCTACATGCTAGAGCAACCTTCCTTGATAGCGTGTGTTATACGCAATACCGAGTTGCACTAAACAAGATGTTACTATAATATTATTATGAACTAGCGGTTATGAATAGTAATACCCACTTTTTGAAATTTAATAAATTTTAGCATTCAAAATGGATTTCTTTTTCGGATTCATAATATCAAAATTATCCTAGGGTGAATTTTTATTATTTTTCTGAAAACATTCAATTTTTGATGAATAGTGAAAACACTGAGTTACTATTTAAAAAACGAATTTTTATTTAAATAATTATTTATTGATTTTTTTTAAATTATTTTAGCTCAATTTAGATACATAATACCTGTATAATTTTAATTTAATTCATTGGATTCAGTTTATAAAATTTTAGAGATATAAAAATTAAATTGAACGTTTTGCAGCCTTTTACCTACCTCCTATGAGCTTTTTGCAAATATTCATAAAACATAATTCTACCACTTCTGTTAATAGAATTTTGAAAATCCTAGTGACATGATTGATATTAGTAAGTAAAATGTGGTTCAATGAGATAAAACTAATTTTTGGTGAATAGTAACTTTTTGCTTTTATTAACCACTGTTAAAAGTAAATAGTGTAATTAAAGGTACAAATGATGTTATTTTTACCCTAACACATGTCCCAATTCTATTAGTTAAGTATAATTCGACAAAAAACAAATTAGGAATATAATATTATAAGTTATATCCACTTGGATTAGATTAGGACATTTATTATTATTTAATTCAAAGAATAGTTAAAAGAGTTAAAATCAATGTTTAATAGCTAAAACATTTTTAATATAGGGTTTAAAATTAGATAAATTCTACTATAAATATCCATTAGAAATCTAAAAATTTTTTCCAGATAATTGAATTTTATTTATAATTTTTAGACAATATATTATTTAATTTATTTATTACACAATGATTATGTAGTAATTACCTTATTAATGCAATATTAACAAAATTGATGTTATAAATACCCAAAAAATGTAATTTGATACTTTTTATTAATTAAAAATATTTACTAGGATAATATGATATATTAGTATTGATTTAATTTTATTTTTTCGAACTAATCATTCTGTTAAGATTTTCACAAAAATCAATTACCAAATAGTGTCAAAATTGATATAAAATAGTTTTTTAAAAAAATATATTATTATTAATTGATATTAAATTCCTAAAAATCTAAATATCATCAAAATTACTTTTATAAGGTTACATATATTAATAATGAACCACTTTTGGTTCTTTTGTCTTGTTATAGTAATGTTATTAACAATATAGTTGAAGGAAAAAAGAAGACACGGTAATGGTAAAATTATTTAACTTAGAGTTAAATCTAAATGATAAGGTTACAATAGTAACCTAAAATTGTCTAAAACCTATTTACTGGAAGGATTTAGACCCCTCCCAAAAATATAATTTAAATAAGTCACTTTGGAGCCATTATAAACAGTATATTAATTTATTATAAATTAATATTTTATGTTTTTTCTAAGGTGCACCTCTTCTCCCTTATAAAAGGGAACCTCCTCCCTTTCCTCTTTACACAATTTTGAGTATTAAAGCTCGGCCAAACCCAGCCAATATCTACTCTCAACCTCTATAGTTATATCATAGATTTTCTGATCTTCTCAAAAGACCAACCCTAGTTCCCTAAGAATATTTTTAAAAGAGGCACGTCGAAGAAGAGGTAATCTCTTCTCCCGATTCTTTCAACTTCCGTTCTTCTTCCACATCCTATTCTTTGTTGTTTCCATTATAAAATAATAGCTACTATATCTTCTATATACTTTGATGTTATTATAATAATTTTACAACCATATTAGTTAATTTATCTATCCTATGAATGAAAAATTCACCACACGTGCGTACGTACGGCTTACCTTCTCTATATCGTGGTGTAGTTTGTTACTCAAACATTTCATCATATGGATGGGTATAATAATGAGTATAAATTATATAAAAATAAATATAGAAACATTTTGATTCTGTATATATGATATACCATCAAATCATATAATATTTTAATATCAAAAGAATGATAGCATCGCTCATTCGTACGTACGGACTACCGTCTCCACGAACGCGATGAGATTCATTTTCAATGATTAACCATTCAAGTATGATTATATAGTATATATAATAAATAATCATGAATGATATTACATAATAATTATACTATATTTATGTACATATATGTTTCATTTACTCAATTCCATTCAATTCAATAAGGATACAAAAACAGCGTTCATGCGTACGTACGGCCTACCATCTCCATTAATGGTGTATTTCATTCCGTTTATCGATCTATCATAAATATTTATATGCTGAATATATATTACATATTAGCAATGTTTTATATTCTGAAATTAAGTAAATCAGGATATAATTAATAATTTCAAGAACAACAAGTAGAAACACGTATGATAAATGAAATGATTTTACCCAAAACGCTATTTTAAAATGGAATTTACAAAAGAACGGGTAATATAAAGACATAAGTAAACTATATATGATATCATAACAATGCATATGATTATGTAATAAGTCAATGACATTATTTAAATCATTATAAAAGATTTATGGATACGTATGAAGCATATCATACCTATGGTAAGATATAATTTTTTAAATATAATTTTTATCCGAGATTGCTTATACGTAAGTATTTACTGGGGTTATATTTTTCATCCATGTCCATAAATTTTTTTTTCATAAAGGGTTTAATAATCATACATGTATTTTTAATGTCATGTTTACCCCTCTTTGACTTTTACATTTTTTTATGGAAGGAATCATTCTTTTTTTTACCATAAGAGGAACTTTTCGACTTTTCCAGTAAAAGTACAAGGAAAATCTTTTTTAACATATATGACATGAACTGAGTTTTATGGTTTTATAATGCCTAACTTTAATGAAGCTTCATCTACATGATTTCTTGATTATTTTTAACAAAGTATTTTTCTTTTAAAATTGCAAGGAATTTTTTGAAAAGAAAATTATTTTGAAGAAGAAAGGATATTTTCCTCAAAAATCCATTTCATGTCTTTTATCAAAACTATTTTCTAAATAATATTACATTATTTAATATGGTCATGTTTCAAGTATAATGTCCATATTATTTATATGGTTTGATTTTTTTTATGATGAAATGATATCCATTTTTTATGGATTATGTTATGATGGGATGATGTTTATGAAACCCATTTTATTATTTGGGTTATGATGAATGATTTATGATTAATTTGGGGAACAAGAAAGAATTATTTCATTATGAGATGGGTGGTACATATATCTACCTCCAATTCATAGGGTAATGATTTATATCTCATGAGATAGACCTGGCAGGAATGGAATGTTAATCCGGTTTAGTGATACAGAACATGAACGAGGAGTGAACTCGATTTAGTAAGGGACTTTGTCCACTAGAATGGTCTTGGCAGCAATGTCTTGGATACTATGGAAATCATATCATGTGAATAATGGTTTTCCACAATTAAATGTTTTATTCCCATGCTATTTTATCATGATTGATGTTCCATTATGATGAATGCCTTACGTACTACCATGTTTAATGTCATTGCTCATGATTTTGATGTTTAAACATTATGCTCATGTTTTGAAGTTCAAATGTATATGGGTTGTTTTATTTTCTCCATGCTTGCCCTTAGTGAGCATTTTAGATCATCCTTTTGTATGTACTCTTTTCCCCAAGGATATAAAGGAAGGTTTTAGGTAGAAAAAAAAGAATATCTTTATGGGAGATGTTGAAGATCATTCAACAGGATTAGAAGATTATGATCAGTGTTTCTAAAGACACTAAACTAATATGGTCATTGGGGATTTGTTTGGTAATGTATTAAGTATTTCGTATATTGAATGTAATATCCATGTACGTCATGTTTTGGGTCTCTACATTTACCAGATATGAAACTCTTTGGAATCTGTAGGTGAAATACACACATGTGAATTATAAATAAACTGGTAATATTCATTTAATGTACTGGTTACATGTCCAGACACCAGCCGAGGGAGGAACGAGGTACGTGGGTATTTACTAAAATTATATTGATTACATTATTCATGCATTCTCAAATAATGTTTAATTTATATTACACAGTCTAGATTATATTAGACACCGGTGGGGCCGGCCTACTGATATATATTTATATCTCACACCCTACTCGGGATACCATTGCACTGTGGTATATGAGCATACCATTCTTATTCGTGGGGCCTCATACCTTGTTTGTTATTGTTTTGTTATACTCAGGAGTTAGGAGCAAAGGACTGACCCGGTGCTTAGCATACTCATGGAGATCACATTTGGGATTTTTGACCTTTATTTATATGAGTCTTCTATTGTATTTTATTTAAAAGCATGTTGTTCTATTTACTCCTTTCAAATATGTATAAATTTCAACTCATGAATTAATATATTGTACAAACTAGCATTGGCCACTTTTGTTTATATATATGAAATCTGAATTCCACTGCTTTATCAATTATGTATTACTACATCTGCTGATGATTATTATTTACTCGGTTATACTACTATGCAGCTCTGATAAGAGGTTATAGTCTCTCCACTGAGTATTCTTTACAGACTCATTGCTAGTCTAGAGGATCTGGTGTACAGGGGGGTGCACATGAGGTCATGTGGCGACCAGACCAGCCATCATCTTAGTGGTGAGCCGGGTCAGGACATTACGTTATGTCATCCTAACTAATCCATGTTAGTTAAAAAAATCCCCTTCACTCCATAAGGTTTTACTACATCTCAATTTACTGATTTTATAAACCACATCAAGTATAACTATGTGAATATTAATTATAGAATACGATGTAATGGAAAATAAGATGTAATTTTTTGACACATAATACCACTTGATGAATTTGGAAATTACTATGGAAAATCCATGAATTAATTTTCTCTATGTCATCATGGGTTATCTTCAAATACAATATATATTAAATGTTTGGTTGAGACTCCCTAAGATGATAATGTCTCCATTGATATTTATCATTTCATTATATATAAATTTCACAAAATATTTTTCAATTAATCCATGAGTATATTGATATAAAATACAACATAAATAAATATAGTAAGATCAGGGATGATCTTATCAGAAAAATAACTCCTAGAATATATCAAGGTGATATTTATATAAACAAAACAACATAATATATAATTGTTTTTTTAATACTTCAATTATAAAAGTTATGTTGAGATGTAGTATGACAAAATAGTATCAATTAATATATTTTATGTTACCTGTTTTAATTTAAAATTAAAGAGGTTTAATCTATATATCTCAACATTATTGTATCATTAATCATAGACTTTAATTTTTTGGGGATCATAAAAAACTATATCATCTAGCTTCGAAAAATGGATACTATAGCATAGTTTATCTATTTACACGGAAAACCCTATCATCATTTCCTCATTCTTATATTTCTAAATGAATATAGTCCATACCATTATATATAATGTTTCTGTAAACAAATATCAAATTTTATTAATAAATTTATTATAATGAAAGTGTAAAATGGAGAAAATGAACTCACTTGAATATTCAGAGGGAATATAATATCAAGAATAGTTTCTAGTTCTAGAATTTATACTTCATTATATGATTCATAAATATATCTATTGAAATATCCAATGAAACTTTTTATATGTTATTATCTATATGATTTAGTTTCCCCTTAAATAATTGGTACATTATTTCAATAAGATTCATTAATTACACCATATATATTTAATTATTTGTTATAACATTAAATTTACACCCAATATTAAATTGTTATGTGAAGTAATATATCACTAATTATATTTAGTTAAAAAATTTACTTAGGTTATTTTTTTTGATACCATAAAATATTCAATGTTTATTTTCCATAGTTTGTTTAAGGTTTTCTTCCTACTGTTACAACCAAATCATCCCCCCCTAATAAAGTATATCCATCAGGAAGTTGAAATTTGGGCCCAAATATATCCTTTAAATTTTATATTTATACATCTATGACACTAAGATTATATATTTATGATGTACTGATTTGGGCTCCACAGAAATGGTTACCTGAGGTGAAACACCATAATATTTTAAAATAAGAAAATTTTATACAATTGCATATCTCTCCCAAAAAAAGTAAGCTGAGAAGAAAATATTACTATGTGAGGCATTATAATATATTTATCTTGTAAAAAACGTAAATATATCTAATATATATCATTAAATGAAATATATATTTTCTCATTGATTATACCCAATACTATGTTTATGATGAGTTTCATAAAACATTAAGTTGATCATGTGTTACACACCACAACGAGATTAAAAAAGTGAAGTATTATTAAAATATTATTATATAATATAATATTTATATCCTAGAAATAAAATTTTAGGTTATTATTATTACTAAATAAATTATAAAAAATATGATAATATTTTTATTAGTAGTAAACATGACAAAGTAGAAGAAAAATAATTTTTTATTAAAAGATTGATTATTCGTGATTGGATGACATATTTTAAAACTAAGTTTAACCACATTTTTAAATAATATATTAAATTATAATATTAATTTTTAAATTTGGTATAAAACCATTATAAAAGGGTGAACATATGGATATTTTTTGAAAATTTTCTTTTTTTATGAATAGTTAAAATCACTAAATTTTATTTTCAAGCATATTTTTTTGTTTAAATAATTTATAATGTTAAATTATCCTTTTAATTGGTTTAAAATTATATTTTATCAATTTAATATAATGTATTCAATTTTAGTTCTTTGAAGTAATTTTCTTATTGAATTTATATAAAAAACTTTTATAAATGTGGGAATTATTATTTTTAAAAATTCTTTTTCTGGTCATATCAACATTATTAATTTTAAATTAAATTATGATAATTTTTAAAAAATTCATTTTTCAAAATGGGTTAAATAATTTGAATCATCTTTATTTATAATTTATAATAATATTAACATATATTTTGCGTAAAAGTAATAGTTAATTCATTAAAAAATAATTAATATGTTGAAGGTAAAATGTGTTTACCTCACGATAAACTAAATAGAAAATTGAAAAAATTACATATAAACATGTATAAAAACTATTTTTTCATTATTAAGACCACTAAATATTTAAGGATTGATAGTGGCCAATTTTGGACTATTGTGACATATGAGAAATGTGGGATCACTTAATTTTTTTTAAAATACCATGTTCGACCTCTCCCCAATTTATAAAAGGCCACCTGATATTCTTTAACCTCCACACAATCTAACCTCTATAGATCAGACAATAACATCCAAAGTATCTTTTTAATTTCCCTTGTGTAATCCAAAAATCTTTATATTTGGTATAGGGACATCCCAAAAAGAAATTACTTTAAAAACTATGAAGGATACCAGAATAAGAGATAACGATCTTCAATGAGTGTATTTAATTTATTATTTTCATAACCTATTTTAAATATTATTAAGAAGAGATTATATAATAAGCCTTGGATTTTCCATATACAAGAATGTTGTTACAATATAGCTCAGACATACAACTATCTACATTTCCACGAAATGGGTTATGAAATATCATTCCAATGTACGACGTACTACAACCATAAACACTGATGTCAATTTTTCTTCCATTAAAACCATACAAAGGTCGATATGATGATGGATATGAATTATATACGTGATATTTATTAAATATTTATACATTTTATGTAATTTTATAATATAAATCTTTTTACCTTCTATTCGGTATGAGATACGATAACGTCGATTTTGTGTAATACGACCTCAAAAAACGATGAGATTCATCATTAACTAATACACCACGTGGAATATGATAATGATATATATAATAAATATATGGGGAGTAAATGAAATTATAATTTTATTAATTACTTTTTATAATTCTTGAATGAAAATGAATATTATTTTCTATTATTCCACTTCAATAGTTTAATGATGGTAACATCGTTCGTGTAGATGTGAACTGCAACCTTCATGAAGAGATGTGGCTCTCTTTTCATAACCATGAATTAGGGATGATATATATAAGTATATAATTTGTTATATATTAAATTATTATCATTATATTGAGGTAAAATATTACTTTCTTTATTTCTGTAATGGTCATTTAAAAATAGAAATGTTACTTCTGTGTACATAAAGCCTACCATCTCCATGAGGAAAATGAACTTCATTTTTCATAATCAACATGATGATATTCATGAAAATAAAAATTGATTTAAAATAAGATAAATACTTATTATTTATTATTTGGGAGACTATATAACTATATAATATATCCATGAACCACATATCACTATATTAAACACACATAAGAAAACACGACATTTTACACCATAAAAAATTAAAATAATAAAAGATTATTATTTGTTGGTATCCAATATTTTATAAAAGGATAATATATGATACTATAAATTTTATATATTATTTTAATATGTTAATAAATTTTTTAAAACCATTGTATCAAAGGATAAAAAATGATCATCCAATGTATTGTGCATTGTATTTTATTTAATCTTAATTTCTTATCATTGAGTCTCATTGTACAATCATACACCAAGTTTCATTTATATGGTTTATATATTTCTATATTAAAATTTAATATCATTAATAATTCATTATATTTTATATTTTATGTTTCAAATTCAATTATCTAATTTTAATTTATTTTAATTAAAAGATTATATATTGTAATGAATTTCACAACTCAATTTCTTTTCAGTGGGTTATATTAAATAATCATTGACATTTATAATATACGGTTATGTGTATAAGTATTTTTAATTGTGTTCTATTTTTTATAATTTCGTTATTTTTTTAAAAATTGGATACACATAATTTATTTGTTGCTATATTATCACAACAATTTTCTTATCTTTTCCATGGTATACTTCATAATCACATTTTAATCACGATTGATTATTCATAAATTTAAAATGGGGGGAGGGAATTATTTGATCATTGATTAATATAACAATTAATTCTATTATACTATAGTTATTAATAATATTTACTTGCAATAATAACATTTTCTACTAATTGGTACTTAAAATAATTGATACACTATTTTCACACAAAAATACCGAATTCTTCTCTTTTGTATGAAATCTGTTTATTACAAATCCTTATTTTATAAAAATCATGTAAATAAAATTTCAATAATTTTTAAATGTCTTATTTATGTAATTTTAACTGATATTTATTCTTTTGAACCTTTTTACAGATTTATCATTTGTTTTTTTCGAAATAATGTATTATTGGATTTTAATAAAAATATTAATGGAACATCCTTGTCATTTTTTAATAAGGAATTTTCCTATACATTTTTCATTAAAAATTGAATTTTCTTTTTAACATTTATGGCCTATATAAAATTACCCTCCATAATGACAATTATTTAATGGAATATTATTTTTAATTCTTTTGGGGATTTATTAAATAAAAAAAATTTAAAGTATTTTTCAAAGAAAAATATTGTCAAACTGCTTATCAAAATGAAAAATAAATTTTTATATAGATTGTTTTTAATGAATTTTTGGAATTTATATTCCTCAAAAAAATAGTATCTTTTTACTTATGATCCACTAGGTACATGCTTTACTCATATCATCAATATTCATTATGTTGATGTTTTAGGATTAGTTTGACTATGGATGTGCTATTTTGATACCATTGACCATATTATTATAGATGGTTTGTGGTTATTTTTATTTATTGGGAAAATTATGAATATATCTTATACTATTTTTTCAACATTAATGATTCTCTTTTTAACGTTTATCCCCTTTATTGGAATAATTTAACATAGTGTTTGATATGTGGCGGTCATATTTTATGTATTTTCCTTACAGGTCGACAAGTCTCATTGTACAAATTAGTTAGAAAAATAATATGGGTCTCTACCCGATGACTTAAACTATCTAAAGAATATATCATTAAAGTACCATACTTAAATATAGATATATGTATTTACTCATTTGAAGATATAGTATGATTTATCATATGTCTGTAAGTATGATTTCCACCATTTTGAATCCAATTGGTGATATTCCATGTGTTTTTTATTAGTTATACTATCAATGGTTTTGTTTTCAATCCCAGGTTCTTATTTATATGGAATTAATTTGTCATTATTTATTCCAAATATAATATTCTCTTATTATTGATTAATGTATTTTGATTCTATTGTACACGATTTTATATAGGTTTTTTATTTATTCATGATAGCTTCCAATATATTTAACAGTTACTAACAATTTTAGATCACTGTTATTTTGTTTCCAATCCCCACAAATGCATGAAGTGAACAATTTTTAATATTAATGTATATGATATTGAAGATTATGTAATTCTACAATAAATTGTTGTAATTTTTATGTTTTAATATAATGACTTAATCAAGTATGAGTCTAGTTTACCAAAAGTATTAAATTATTTGGTCATAATGATTTGATTTCATATATATTATTCCAATGTAATAAATCACACACTGTCCATGGGATATTGGGGTTGTGGTTGTTAGAGTTGTTATCATAGAATGTTTAGTATAAACCATGGGAACAAGATTTTGGAAATACATTGATTTTTTATCATAACCGTATGACAGTCATTGAGGATAATTATAAAATCACATCGTACCGTTTTCATAAGGTAGAGATTATGTAGTTTTTTATTGAAATAAATTCATGTCTAGATACTATGTTTGGGTGTCATACTAGAATGAAATGTACCCAGAGGTAACAACACCAAAAATTTCTTATTGTCCTAAAACCAGTAATCAATTGGTTTAAATTAGCGGTCATTACTATGAACCTAGTTTGAATATCTTAAAATTTTTTCTTAGGGAAATTAAAATTTTATTTACTAACCATTATGTTGGATTTAAAAATAGATATTCAAAAATAGAAACCATCTTTATGATTATGAGATTAACTATGTATAAGTATATAAATTTACATTACGTATTATAGTAATTTTTGGGATTATATATAATAGTTCATAATGATATTACATAATATATTGTATTCAATTATTTTGAAAAGTCACACATTCGAAGTATTGTGAATTTCCAAAATGAAAATAATCGAAATAGTAATAATTACCATTTTTGGTGGTATTAAGACAATATATCGAAGAAAAATTGTCACTCAAAAATTCTAATCATATGAGGACATATTTTCATTTTCTATTAAGAAATATAATGAACACCTTAAATTTTATATCTTCTAATGTAATCCTGAGAAGAAGATAAGAACATTGAAGACGTTCTATAATGGAAATAAGAGAAATAAGTATTTTCCAACATGTGGAAATTGTGGAAATAAACAACTTCTAAATTGATTAAAAGGAATGATATTGTTTTAAATATATGGAGATAAATTACACCAATCTTATGATTGGAATTTATTGTAAAACGATTTTAATGTAAAATTCCACAATTATAAGAAAATGGGACACTGCAAAAATCAATGTCCAAAATGATAAATGTGTAGACCACAAAAGAATTTAATAAATAATGGTAAAAATATAATATTACTACAAAAAGGGGAATGTTTAATGTTATTGTGTTTGGATACATTAATTATTTCATTTGATTATTTTTTCTATTAAATTATGGTTATAGGAATTACAAACCACATAAGGATTGTGATGCAATATTTTTTCACGATTTATTCGAAATCGTGTGGTGAAAAGAAACAATAAAAAATATAAATGATTTAATTCCATGTTCAACTTCTTGAAAAAAAACATTATTGAAGGTAGAATAACATTTTTTATGTTCCTGGTGTTGAGATAATGATTTTTGGATGAAGTGATGATTGATATGGAAAAAATATTATTTAGTAATGACTATATTAGAACTGATAGTTGATTCATTGAACATGTGATTTGGGATATCATTGTTGGAGTTAGAAATATTTATGAATTTATGGAATATATCCCGAAATATATGTTCTATTTAAGGGATAATGAGGCATGCATGTTTTAAATTAGTTTTTTTGGTCAATTCATGTTATTATCATGTTTTAAATGAATATATGATGAATATATTCACATGTTTAGTTTGATACCGTTAACAACTACTTCATATTTTTGGAAATATTAATGATAATTACTTTTTAGAAATTCATTGATCTTATTTATAATGTTATGTATATTAATATTTGGCAGGATCCAAATGATTAATGATTCGTGACATGGTTTATGTTGAACATTAGAGGAGATATTAGAGATTAATGTATTCAATAACTATATGGAAATTAAATCATATCAAATAACTTGTTCAAATTTTTCTCATAATAATATCAAGATATATAAGAAATTAATTATCATTATGTAATAGAGGTTATGATATATTATATTACATTTTTTAATATTAGGTAGAAAAAAATTATTTCTATATATTCATTTCATAGAATAAATTTTGAAAATAAAATTGTATGTAGTATAACAAAAGAATGAAATTGTTCATATATAGTAGAAAAGTATCAAATTTTTATATTTTTTCATAATATATTAAGTAACAGAAATATTAATTATTTTAAAATTACCCAAATATATAAATTTTATGTTGTTATATCTATATATGATGAATCAAGATATCTTTTAAATCATCATTGATATATGATTTTTAAGACCTTATCCTCCCATTGAGCGTTAAATTTCCTATGATAAATTACCTCAATAAATATCTATAATTGTTTATTCCTTTCAACCAATTCCAAATTTTAATTTCTCACCTCTGTTCTCCTACTTCGAAACATAGTTATGTTTTATTCCAGATATCATTCACTCTCCCCTTCCACATAAGAGGATATTTTATTAAAACTTTTTTATCATAGGGATTTCAAATAAAAAAAAATTATAATATAAAAATTATTATTAATGAGATCCGGTAGAAATTTTTATGATTAAATTTATTTATTATGGGGAAACATTAAAACCATATGATTTTAAAAAAAAATAACATTTTATTCGAAATCGTATGCGACAGACAACAATAATCCTAGAAGAAAATACAACACCATAAGACATTATGATATATTTAATTAAAATTAAATTAAATATCTTGAATTTCGTAAATTAAAATCAATTATTATTTGATAAGTAATTACATGATATACTAATTTTATTTTTCCTTACATGAAACACTAATTTAATTTGTGTTCCCCACAACATAGAGATTAAATGAAAAGTGATATATTATTATAATTTTATTACATCATATAATAGTTATATAAAATCCATTAAATTGGTATGTGAAAAATTACTAAAAAAATTATAAAAAAGATATGGGTATATTTTGATTAGTAATACAATAAGAATCATTTAGAGGAAAAATAAATTATTTTTGCAATACTATATTTTTATAAAATATTGATTAATCATGATTTTCCAATATAATTAAATAAAAAAAGTTAATAGTTTTAGAAAATTGATATGAATAAAGATTCTTTGATGTTTAAATTTGAATATAAATATTATATCAGGGTGATTTTTTGGTATTTTAAAAATTATCCGATTTTTTATGAATAGTAAAAAATACTGAATTTTAATTCAAGACAACCATTTTATTTAAATAATTTATAAGATTAAATTATATATTGAATTAGTTTAAAAGTAAATATAGGAAAATTTTATATCAATAATTCTAGTTTATTTAATTGGAATAATTTTCATATTGAATCTTGATATTAAAACTTTGTAAAATTTTGGATATTTTCTCTTTAAAAACTAGCCTTTTCATCTCATCTACATGATTAATATTTTATTATATTTTTTTACATCTGATATTTGAATTTGGAAAAATAAATTCTATATTTTGAATTTTATTTATTTATAATTTATTGTCAGTTAAACTTAATTTTTTTGTAAAAATGAATATTGAATATAGTAGAAATTTATTATCATGGTTATGGTAAAAATTTGATTATTGTGGGTTAAATGGAAAAAATATGGGTCAATTTGAAATATAAACTTCTATAAAAACTATTTTATTGAAATATTGAATCCTTTAAACATATAATTCATGATAATGACCCATTTTATACCATTGTTACATATGAAAAATCTAGGAGCACACAATTCTTTTCTAACCTTATAATTGTATCATCTTCCCCACTTATAAAACGCCACCCCCTCTCCTCCCATATACACACCATCACACAAATTATTATAATAAAATTCCCTAAAATAAAAATAAAAAGTATCTTTATTTAACTTAGAAGCATTATTTCTTGGAAAATAATAATCCTATAATGCATTAGTTTGATCCTAATGAAGATAATTGAATAATTGGTAATTTTCCTCGACTTGCGTCTGTATTATATTTCATTATCATGCTCCTTAAATTATTATTAAAATATATGAATATAAAAACATCACTATAATTTGATTACTATAATTTAGTTTTTAAAAATTATTTTACCACCAACCATATCCACATCAAATGGGTTACAACATCATCATTCATGTGTACATCATATAACCTCCTCACGAACCAATGAAAATTTTTCGTCCATTTCTACATTTAATAGTTGGGTATGATGATGGTTATTAATTATATATATTATTTGTATGACATAGTTATACCTGTAGTATCATTATATTTTACATATCATCTTACCTCCCATTCTATAAGTTATTTAATAATGTCACTCGTGTGTACGGTGAACCACCGCCTCAAGAAGCGATGTGAATTATCTTTCACTAATCCTTCACATGAAAGTTTATAAATTAACTTTTAATTCCAATATGTGATATAAATGATATAATTATTATAAAAATGAAATATTTATCATTTCAAAAAGATAATAAATATCAATTCTCCCTCTATTTCACTCTCATATTGATGATAACATCATTCGTATACACGTCGAATACCGGTTTCATGAAAAGAGGTGACTCTCGATTCATCACCAAACAACGTTTATGAATTATAAATGTATATAAAACTATTTATGGCATTTTATGAACATTATAAAAATTTAATTTAAAACATAACCCTTTTCCATATTGATCGTTGGAAGATAGAAACATTACTAATAAATATATACAATCTACCCTCTCCATGATCATAACGTACTTCCCATTCCAAAACCATTACCCAGGATTGGTTTATAGTGATTAATTTATGGGAAATTATGATAATTATTTCATTATTATTATTATTTATATGATATAACTAAATAATATTTTCATGAACCATAACATTCATGATGAAATATGCATGAAAAAATAAGGTCGTTATCACCCAAAAATTTTAATTAATAAAATTTTATTAATAAATGTGTAATAAAATGTCCTAAAATGATCATATATGATAATATAAATATTGAATTTTTTATATAATAAGTTAATAACATGTTTAGAAAAACAAAACCATAGGTTAAGGTAGTGTCGACTAAAAGGGAGCATTAGTTTTTTTGTGTCAATTTCATTTCGTTGAGACACATTGTGATATTATTAAATGATTTTGTTTTATATAGATTATATGATACCTCTTGGACATGTAAAATCATAAATATATCATTATTTATTGTATGGTATGTTGATAATGTAATTATTTCATCTAAGGGGATTTTAATTAATACTTACAAAGTTGTATTGATTTTGATAACTTCACTTAACTTTATTGGGATATATTACATCCTAATTATCATTGTAGTTATAAGATTATTTATGTAATGATTTTTTATTGTCTTTTGTTATACGTAAAATAATTTTCCATGGAATTTATTTTTATACACATAATGAATTCATCAGTTTATTCTCACTCCAACATGATGATATTTAAAACAGTTTTCTTCAGAATTTTATTTTTATCGAGATTGTTTATTCATGAATATAAATTGAGGAAAAATATTTGATATTTATTTAAAAATAAAAAAAATTCTTCATAATTTTTCATTAAATATATATTATAGTAATAATATCATTTTTCTACACATTGGTAAATAAAATAATTGTCAAATTGTTTTAATAATATCAGACTTCATGCCTCTCTTCGGTTGGAATGTTGATTTTTTTGAAAACCATAATGTCGAAAAATGATTTCAAACATTGTTTTATAAATATTAAAAACATTTATCCAACCCATTTCCCCTAATTTTTACACTTTAAAAAATTCAATGGACTCTTTTTACATTTTTCAAAGAATTCATTAATGGATGCAACTGAAAATATGAAGGGAAGATTCCTATCATTTATCGTACATATACCATTCATAACTTTTTTATAGTGAAAAATAATTATTATTTTTAAATTTTATGAACTTTAGTGAACAACCAGTATTCAATACCATAATTTTTTTGAATCAAATTTTAAATTATTTTAGGATATTTTTATTTAAAATTATTTTAATGTGATTTTATTAGAAAAGTATTTTCAAAACATTTTTCCAAATTAATAGTATATTTTTTACTATATTATTTTTATTGAAATTTGTTTAGTTATTATATTCATCAACGACATCAAAATATTATTGTACATATGATCTACTAGGGACATGTTGTATTGATACCATAATTTTTCTATCTTAGTGTGGTTTATGATCAGTTTGATTGTAGATTCTCTATTTTGATACCATTATCCAAATTATTGTAGATGGTTAACGGTAAGGTTTTTTTATTAGGGAAATTATTTAAATTTCTTATTATAGTTTTCAATTGTGAATTTTGATGTTTTTAATATTTATCCCCATCATATAAGAATGAAATAAAATTAAGATTTGATGGGAGGGGATTGAACTTTTAATATCCCATGGATGCATCAAAAGTTCTAATGAGACAATTAAGTTTTCCAAATAAGAGTGGTTTCTAACTACTGATATTATCATTCTTCATGATAGATCATGATAGTAACTATCTTGTGGATATAACATGATATGAATTATCTACATGATAGATATTTACAGTTCGGACATCCGATATTAGGTATTCTAACATTATAAAATCATTTATTGATATTCAATGTGATTATTCAATTAGTTAGAACATATATGGTTAATTATTATATACTAGATGATTATTAATATGGATTTAATTGATCATAATTTATTTCTATCATATTATTCTAAATTTATTGATAAAATGTATTTTTTAGTTACATTCCATTTAATGTTTTATATTCTACATGATTCATTATATATTCCATCTATATAACACTTATTGAGGATTTTATCTTTTCACTATTTTGATTAATATCCCCATGAAAACGTAAACTATTTTAGGTTTGATATGAAAGGATATGTAAGAGGGAATTATATTACTCTCAAAAAAATAATTATATTTTAATTTTTAATTTCTATTGTATTTAATGACTCATGTATGTATCATGTTTACTAAGACTACTAAACTAGTCAATACAAAATTCATTCGATTCCTTTTATCTTCTGATTGTGCAATAATGCATTCCTCAACATTATTATACTGGGATTTGGGTCATTAAATGAACAAGTTGGTCACATGACCTGAAGCTTATCTCAATACATTATAGTGGTTGTTGACATCTAGTGACGATTTGAAGGTGGTATAATATAGAGAATATACCCAATAGATCCGTAATAATAACATATTAAGTATAAATAATTAAGGTCAATAGAAGATGAAATTACAACTACTAATCAATAGTAAACAAACAACCTAAATATTAAAAATATTACAACGATTCATGGACATTAAATGAAGTATAGGTCATAATAAATGTATTAGATAAAACATAACAGTATAGGTAGACTAAAAAATTCATAAATAAATATGGGAAAACACTTCTATCTCTAATAGGATCATGAGAACTATCTTGGAACTCTTTTTAGTAACCAATTCATATCCCATAAGAATAAAAATAATCAATTTCAATTTTAGATCCTAAATATTTAACAATGAGGTCTATTTGGGTACGAGACAACACCCCAAATATTCTTTGATATATACTCTATAAGCCACCACCATTTTTTTCGAATTCACATCCATTCATTGAAGGTAAAATACTATAGTGTGAAAGTATGACATATAAGGCAGTAATGAATAATTGTAAGCAAGATGGGGTAAGCTTCTTTAAAGGATGCAAAACTGACCATGCATTCATTTTCCTAAGTTAAAATATATATAAAAATCACAAATAAATAAACATATATATATATAGTAGATATGTAGTGAAATATATATCAATATATATAGATATTAGACTATCCAAGACACGAGTCATAACTCACAAATCTATGCATAGATGTAGGAATCTCACTAAGAGAAAAGGTCTGCCATGCTCGATTATCATAAGTCAAGACATATTCCACACCTAATTATCAAAATTTGCATGGCTATTCCATTCACATAATAAAATGGAATTTCATTCCCCCAAAATAATATTGGACACCATGCCTATAAATAGTTAGGGATTACAAGACCCTGAATCAATATTCTAATGGGATTTTGTGATCTATTATTCCATTTAATATGGTATTCAATACCTAAGTAACATGCATAACATGGAAAAGGGTTATTCCAAACATCATAATTAAGGCGTGTGGAACGTAATGTACAATGACACGTGTTATGTGAATTTTCATGTCTGATGTCCTTGACCAAGGGTGTTTAAATTCTCCGTACACTCTCACAATTATGTACACTATATAATTATCCTATAAAATTTTCAATTTCCCTATGATCCCTTATCCAATGCATTCTATAAAAAGTCACTAAACATTACTCAAGTCATAGTGAACCATTATCATCATAATCCCTTAAAAATTTAATTATAAGATGTGAGTATTACCATTCAAAAATATATAAAACCAAAACCAAAAAAATTACTCTTCAATAAAAACCAGTAATAATGGCTATGAACATAGTTATTATAGAATATGAAAAGTACTAAAGGGGTAGAATTTACTTATAAGAAGGAGGTCTTTGGAAGGACCCATTCCGTAGCACAAAAATCATCAATAATTTGAAAATTCCATTCCATCCTAATTTAGAACACCTAAATTGTAAATTTATTAAAAAAATGGATCATGATTAATGTTAAATTTTTTTTCTTTTTGGTAGAATCATATACTCTTTTAGTGATAATTCCATGAACCTAAAAATGTGGTTTCTAGTGAAACTGGTGATTTATAATCAAAATTGTTGAACACTTTATAATTGTCAATTAATAAAACTCACTCTATGGGTTGGTTGGGTTGTGTTAATAAAATAAAAACCATGATAAGGGTTTAAGTAATATCACCTTCGTGGTCTAGAAATAGAGTTTACGAAAATATTTTAGAAGAAATGTGGGGAATTCCCGTCATCATGCGTAATGAAAATATCATATAAATAAGTTAAAATTTAGTAAATAGAAACTATAAAACCTTCACAATGATTAATATAGTCTACTCATCCAACCTAAATCCTTGATTAAATCCATATTTAGAGAAATCAGAATTTTAGAAAATTCACCAGTGAAATTTTTGAATTATCACACACAAACATAACACGAAGAATGTGTAGGTGATCTATGATAATAGGAATAAGGATTCATAGAGTTACTAATTTATATTCACTGCAGAAAACAATATTATATTATTACCAAAATCATATTAAATTCCTCAATGGTAAGAGGAGGATTATTGGTTCATGTGAAGGTGACTTCCTAGGTGAATGAGGAGGGAAAATGGGGTATCTCCATTTATGGGAAAAGGGGAAAATGACCTTTCCCTATTAAATATGTTTTATAGATCAGCTATATGGTTTTGATAATGATGTTCCAACAAAGTTTCTCTCACATTCCAATATCCACCACATAGAAGGCTTGGCCACACACTTTGGGTTAATTGTGTGCGAACCATGTTGTCCTTTAGGTTATGTAGCACAAACAAAAGAGGTTGTCCAAACATTTTGGAATATTGTGTGCGTCCAATGTGCTCAACTCTACAACTTATTATATAAACAATGATTGAATATGTGTCCTCCATTGAATTGTTAAACTAAATGTGTGATACAATTTATAAAAAAACATAATTTCTTCTTAGGGGTCTCATGGTTTATACAAAATATACATCCCTATCAGTTTCTCCTTGAATGTGAAATTTCAATGCTTGAAAAAGATAAAACTCATTCTATATTTCAATAAAAATCTTTGTCAATAATCCACATAAAAAATAAATAATTTTATTTGTTTTAAATATTTAAATAAAATTACATTTATTAATTTATAATTCTACATATAAACCAACTAAAAAATTCAAATTATTTTGATATTTTCAATGGGTGATGTATTGGGGATCTTATAATCACCCCATATAAAACCATATCATCAATGATAATTCTTATGAGAACCACCAAATAATATCTAAACTAATTTTGTGAATAATATTCCACTAAAATAGTCACATTCCATTTCATAAATCATAAAATAACTCCAAGAGTTATACATATCATAATACATTATAACTACAAAATCCTAAAATAATGATCATAACCATAATTGAAAATCGAGATTACTGTTACCCCAAGCCCGTCTTCCCTGAGACATGATCATGTCGGTGGCTCGTCTATCAACAAACCTATAGTGTCACCCACTGTAGGTTCTATATTTTTTATGAATAATTCTATTTCATGGTGTCACCCCTTAGAGTTTCATCCTTATTAAGAACCATGACATGTTTGTCAAATCACATGCTAGGAAATTTTCATCAATCCTCGATCTAAAAATACAATAGAATCCCAAATTATTCCAACTCAAATTAGTTTTACAAAATTCTCCATTAAAATACATTTTCTACAACTTAATTTTCATCTGTACCAACACGACGACAGTCCATATGAGATTCCACTTTAACTACACCCCACAAACTGAGAGAAACCATTATGAATGACTTCTGGTCAATTTAATTATGAAAAGATCACCTCTTATGGATGATGTGTCACTAAAGAAAGCTCTAAAGCCTTTTTTTCAATGTTCAATGAGAACATTTGGAGCACACTCACCAATGCTCGTACCTAACTTTTACATACATTTCTTAGTTGAATAATATACCATGAAGAAATATAATAATGTTATATCGATTTTAATATAAATAAACATATCTTGTATATATAGATCACAATAAGACACATAAAAAATTAGTTCCCTACTATAGACTTCACAAAAATCCATTGTTGAACCATACCTAGAATTTACTAAGGAATATTATTGTACACAATAATGATTTTCAAATGTTGTAGAGGTGAAAAAAATTCCATCACATTCAAAATATCCCAATTCCAAACCCATTATCTCATGAGTGGTGTCAAAAAGTGACTAATATCTCACGCCACACATTACTATCATAATTTTAATATATTTTAATTAAAATTATTCACCGATTATTATATTACATTCCTCAATCATCTTGGAAATTTTCTCGATGTATCTAAGGTCCCACTAAACTCCAAGAGATAGCATAAATGTCATCCTTCACCCATTCATGCTTCAAGAAAGTAGTTCAAATGAAAATCATAATAATTTAATCATAATTAAGATATCCACCCTCAAACTACTATTTTTTAAAAACATAGCCATACTAATTATTATAAACCAATTATCTCAAATAAAACCAAGGAGTATCTCCCTCAAACCAAAAAAATATATATTTATATTGGTAGCTCATTGTATAGTGAATTATTTTTCAACATTATCTACATGATGCCATAATATAGTGTATGATAACCTCAAGACCATATCTACACTGAGCATTCATCGAGAAAAATATATATTTATCTCAGTCCATTCATACATCAACCATGATATATTTTTCAATACCAAGGCTTAACATCACATTTCCTGATGATGTGTGTCATGGTCCTCCCATAGGTTAAGTTTCTCTTATCACCATATTTATGTCAAATTATCCCCCCCTTATGGATCGTTTTTACTTCATCCAAACTCTCAATGTAAGACAACTCATAAGTTCCTCTTTTTTGAAACCATCATTCATTTTCTCATACCCATGAATTCACGAGTGTTGAATTTTAAGCAGTAATTTTTCAAATTATGTGTGAACAAAATTATCATTCATTATGGTTGTATTATCTCAAACACCTCAATTTTATACCAGCCACATGATTTCATGAGTCATTTATCGATAATTCTACGATGATCATCGTTAATTTCATGTGAGTTTCATTAAGATAGAATTTATTGTGCGTGTCATGTTCAAAATTAGTAAACATGCAATGTTATGATTCATAAAATGTAAAGCCTCCTTGGGGAATAATTTCCAATGGTTAAAATATAAAATTCATAATAACCAGTAATATAGGATAGAACCTAAAATTTCAATCCCATAAAGTACATTTCTGATGTTCATCACTCTATGTTCATCCATGTAATCATAGGAATCATCGTTCCTATAAGGCTAAACCCAAGAACATCCCACGAATCTATTTAAAATTTAGTATAAACCAATAATTATTTATATTATGGATAATGTAGACCCCAGTCCAACCACTTTCATAGGCTTCCATCAATTAAATTTAATGAAGATAACCCCTTACATTTTGAGTCAAATCAAAGGGCATCTAGGTCTTCCACCTTACAGTAATGGTAACAGTAAAAAAACCCACTAAGTTCATACACCTTTCCCAAATGTTTCATGCATGAGAACCCTAAATCATATAAGGTATTATATTTTATAGTATCTAATGATCCTAAATAATGTAACAAAAATTGATAAATAGCATTGTCCTATAATGTTCAAAAATAGTTAATATACATGTAATGGCATCACATTCGATGCATTGGGATATTGGTACATGATCAACATTATGCATCCAAATATGATAGTTATCTATAATGATTCAAAATATTAACCTTAATGGTAAAGGATATATAACTCTATGGGTATCCATATATAGTTATACACCTTGAGAAAAAAATTACCATTCAACCACTCATCTACATGGGTTGTGTGGTTTCATCATCTAAGAGTCCAAATCTCAACAATGGCTACTAAATTCCACCACACGTATGAAATTATTCCAAATAATTTAACCATAAATTAATTTCCTGATTTTGGTATCTCTACAGGGTTAGCACGTTATATACAGAAGGCATCTATCATAAACACGGTCATGCATGGAATGTCACTAAGTTATTTTCTCTGACCATTCAGACTAACATAACAATAGAATAATTCTTCCAATATCCAAGGGAAACATCAACATTAATATCCATGGTAAAACATTTAATTCCACCCTTTTATGAGGAATTAATATAAAAACCTAATGTTATGGTTTCATTTTATTGTATTTATAAAATTATCATTTATTTCATAATTTCATGAAAATAACTGTATAAGAGCCATGAAATTATATTTATTAATTTAAACTATGCTAAGAGGCTAATTAACATACACTATATTGAATTTGGATATTGTTTCATCATTTTATTTCAACTATAATTTATTTACCCAAATTTTCCAAACCACATTTCTTGATTAAATAAAATTTTAATTCCAGTTAATATAGTAAAACAATATTTAAGATGTATTTAGAAATTTAATAAACTCCATCCACATTTTAATAATATAAAAAGTAGAAGAAAGATCTTATACACATTTGTGGAACTACATATGTATGATTACTGTATATGTTTATACGAGATAAAATACAAGAAGCTAAATACGCTGGAAATGATCATCCAATAAATATAATAATACAACCATTGGGTTAATGTACTACGTCATAAGAAGTAATGGTGCCTAAATAAGTCCCTACCAACCAATCTGAGTCATGTATATCGGTGGACATTCCCAATTTATGGGATTAATACACTATAAATTAAAATTGTAATCCCATTTAAATGAAATCCATAAGATTTATTTCTCATTATTTACTCATACCTTTAATGGGATTATCTAATAAGAAAAATTCTCCAACTAACATTCTTGTGTATTGTTTTTCATTTGGAGATTCAATCATATATGTTTGTTTTCCCTAGTGATATAGGTACAAAAATCTAAGAAACAATTAACTATTCACATAAATGAGTTTATTTTCTTCACAACTTAAAATGTAGTATTTGATCATATATACATTCATCTTCAAATAGATGAATCAAAATTCTCAAATCATAATGGTATAAACATTTACTAACTATAATTGGAATTTATCTAACTAGTAATTGATTTTAATTTTTAATCTCAAAATTATAACATGTTATAATATGATAGTTAAATTACATGGTTCAAAATTATAGAATCTATAAAATGTTATAAACTATATAAATTAGATTATTATCTACCACAAAATTCCTTCTTGTAATGTTTCTGACGATACAATAAATGATTCAAGGATAACACATTTCATAATTTGATTGTTATGGCTCCACCATCTAGATTTATGGGAGAATAATTTTTTTTTCATGAATTAACATTAATAACAAATTGTGTATCATAATTATAGAACGTGATCCTTTGAAGACAATAATACAACAAATTATGAACATAATATCATTTTCATATCTTATGGACAAGCTCAATTAATAACCAACAAATAATGAAAAACATCAAATAATGGAACGTAATGGTAATCTTATGGATAAATGGAACATTGAACAATATTTGAAGTATTAATATGACACAAAATAAAACCGTTCACAGAATTAAATATGCATGGAATGTGAATTTATTTGATTATAATATGATAAATTTTGTAATACTTCTTTCCCATATAGTTGAAGGGTAAAATCCATATATTAGTACGAATAAAAAAAATTAACAAATCAAAGGATTTGAAATATAAATCAATAATAATAGTAATAACATAAATAATCATATCCCTATCACCTTTATCTTTCACTCTTTCTTAGGTTGGATGGATCCAAACATGAGAAATTTACCATGTGATAACACATTCATAGTTTCATGTATACCTTTCCAAAATGGTACATTAAAATGGAAATTATTCCCCTAATAAAACAATGGGATATCCTACCTATAGAGCCACAAAAATAGTGCCACATGCCTGTTCATAACCTGACCATAGGAACATGTCCTTAAATTAAATTGGTTGTTATCTAGCTGGGAAGGTATAAAGGTGGACCTATAAGGAGATAATAACATATGAACCCATAAGATTTATGGAGAAATCATATATAATGAAATGAAATGTAAGATGAAATAATTACTATCAATCAAAAATAAACAAAAAACTTGTCTAAAGCCAAATAATCCATAAATTATTGACCACGATATGATTTATAGGTCATAATACCTGACAATAATAATAAATAAAATATACCTAGGATGAAAAATAAATATATAAATTAAATAACAAATAGTCATCTCTAATAGAATCATTTGCAACAACATAGTATTCTGGTAATATACTCCATCCTAGCCCAGAACTATAAAAATATGTAAGTATAATCCATGATTCAGAACATGTAACTACAAGGTCTATTCTGTTAAGGAATGGAAACACTAACAGGGTGTATAATATTCTTAGTATACCACTATTAATTTTATAGAGACCCATGATTCTCAAACAGAGACATTACATAAAATTTTATGAAAATTAATTACATTATAGAACCCCATTCTTGGGAACCATAATATTTTAGTGTCATTTGAGACTAGTTAAAATATATTTTAATTTGGTAAAAAATATTACGAATGTCCCAAAAAAATATTAACCTTTATAACCATTATCAATCACACTCTTCTAAAAATATTTATTCATAAAAAAGTAAACTAGAAAAAAGGGTGAGCATATATTATCAATAATGGAAAATAAAGGATATATATAATCATCACATGAAACTAGGGGTATGAGAAGATGAGAAAAAAATTTTAAAACCATAACATGAATATCAATGACCATAATATAATTTCATGACATACCGTTTGGAATTTTATAAGACATGAATCTATAGGGAATCAGAGAACATGATACATTATAGAATAATATTGGAATAATATATATTTTTTGGTAAGCACAACAACATATAAAATTCTAAAATTCTATAAATAGAAACACAATTAGTCATTTTGTTCAGGGCAGAAAATTAGTGCCTTTCATAAACATATGGACCTGAAACTGGGTCTAGGCATAACATTATGGACATGAACGATAAAACATATAATATAAAGGTGAGAATGTATTAAATTGCACACATAACATTGTGAACATATAATCAGGTTTGTGTATAACATTGTGAAAATTTAATCAGGTTCACATAAAAAATCACGAACATGTAACAAATTTTAAAAATAAAATATTTTCTCATGAGTAATCCATAATTACCCAATAAAATGGGCGGAGATATAGGTCCCACCATTAAAACATTGAAAACTATATGTATCTTTTCCTCAATATAATAAAATATTCATAATATCAGAATCAATTCAATGAAATAGGATTCATGAAAATTTCATCAAATCATAACATGTGTAAAATAGACAGGTTGCATAAACATTTCAGCATTAAATAATAGTATAACCGGTGAAAATATCTAGTTTTCATAAGGATTTACTCATTTTGTAACCCATATAAGATAAATTGGTCTCATAAAAATCATTTCATCATAACAAATATTCCAATAAATGATAATAATGTTACGCATTGACAATATCCCCATTAATGAATTTCTAACATTGACGAATGTAATCAGAGATTGAAATTGATTCTTAAATATCAATTAAATAATTTCTTGAGGAAAATAATTTATCTTTAAAAATAACATGTTATAACTAAATAATAATAAAACATTTTGTAAGTACATTTCTTGGGAGATAATTATTGATACCTATAAAAGAACCATTAATAATATTTAAGACATTTATTAATGAAAATAATCATTCCAATATAAAAACAATTTTAAAAACCTATATAATTTTGAAATTTTTTATCATTTATAAAAATAGGAAAATATATATTGGAATCCTCAAAAAAAAAATAATCATGAAGGATTGAAATTCTCTTTTTAACATCCCCGACCCAAAATCCACTAAATTGGTGCTTCAAATATGGTTGTTACATGACCTTATAAACGCCTCCTAGTATGCCAAATGTTGTCGACTAGTAGTGGGGGTCTGAATAGTCAATTGGAGAGACTATAAACCCTTTTATCTAATTAATCCACAAAAGATAATACAAAAATTATTAGAATAACAATCAATAATACAAGATCATCCATAAACAACAATTTCCTCAAATGGGGTACAACCTAGTCTAAAAGTAAATATGACATTCCACGCTTCAAGTGAAAAAGTGAACAAAACCCAAAATGATGACAAACTACAAAATCCCCAAAATGGCTCAGAAACCATGTCTAGGTCCTCCTCCTTATATACCCTTTTCAACCCTACTGCACAACAAGGGCCTTTTCCCTTCTCCTGAACTAAAAACTTGATGTCTACTCGGGTACCCAACGACGGCCTGAGATGGGTGTAAGTACAACCCAGTGTGCCACCACCATCGATGTCTGCCAAATATCTGGAAATGTAATGGTGTATGAAAAATGGATATGAATAATAAATAACAAGGAAGTGATTAATTTCCCTTATCTAGTTTATGTCTATTACCAGCATTTATTACTATTTCAATATCTTACCTTTTCAACACATTTATCAAGTGATTATTAAACACAAAAAGTTACACATATTAAAGCACACTATTACATACACAAGGAAAACATGTATTTGTCCTATTTCACTAGGACCAAATTCCCCATGCCAACCATATCCTCTCCTCAATGCATCTGTTTGGGTGGATTTCATCAATATCGTCACCATGAATCATCAGTCCGAGTGGATGGAACCGATAGGGAAACACAATATATGTCCTATCTGTACCTCATTCATTAGGGGTGGAGTTTAGAGCCTCAGTCTAACTCGACACATGGGCGTAGATCATTAGTCAATACCCCACACTGCGAAGCTATGTGCACATGATACACATATATATAACCATTCACCATTTACACAATATCACAACCATTTCCAAAGGAAAACCTAAACCATAAAAATAACATGAATGTTAACTCCATGCCTTAACCCAGTAACTCATTTACCACACTTCACATCATTTATCCATTTAACGCAATTCCATTTATTTATTCTTATCTCAAAAATCTTTCATCCATTGTGCCTATCTCACTAGGATTTATTACCATACTAATGACCCATTCCATTATGATCTTTAGTCATTTCAAAAATTTAACCCAACATCCCATAGGTTATTATAATGCCTAGGTGAACCACCAATCTTCTAACCCAACACATGCAATCACATAATCATGTTTATCAAGGGGTCTACATAAATACTAAACAATATCACCTATTCTTCAGAAAAATTTTGGTCCGGGAAAGTCGGCTCACCCCATTGGTGTCCCTAGTTGAGTCTCATCACCCTTATTGCTTTCCATGGGGATTGTGGGAGTTTTAGTTTTCCTTTTTAATAAACATTTTATCATAACATGTCAGGTGTAATCCAAACATACAAGAGAGACACCCATGATCAAAACCACATATACACAAATCCTCAAATAAACCATGGGATATAACTTATATAACATCCACCTCGATTCCACTGTTGAACACACTATTAATCAAGAACATAGATTCAAATTCAACCAAAAATTGATGTCTCAACCTAAATCTCACCCAAAGAGTAGGGTTATAAAACATCAGAAGGAGAGGTGAAGAAGATTCGAACCCTAAACTCAAAAGAGAATGAAGGATGGGATTATCCTTTCCTGGAGCTTCGATCTATAACCAATGACACTAAAAATTCCTTAGAAACGAGGGATAATGATCTGTTTGAGCTCTTGGGATATTTGGTTCATCCCTTTAATGAAGAGATAAGAAATGGTAGGTATTCTTGAGATGGGGTTAAAAACCCCGGAGTGAATAAATTTTAATTTCTCAGAGGTTGCTTGGATGCATGGTTTACCCAAATGGTTTTCTAAACCATGTGCAAACTGTGTAGTTGCATCTGTTGCTAAAAGGCCCCCCCACACTGTTTTCACCCCCATTTTTCCAAACCATGCACAAACTGTGCTAATGCTTCTACCCAAATCACCCCCCTCGCATTTTTTAGCCATGCAGTTTTTCAAACCATGCTCAAATCGTGCAGAGGCTACTATCTGAAAAACACACCTTCTGTATGGTTTTCGGGGCTGTCTATAGGGTTAGCACTGATCGTGCACATATTGTGTGGCCTGCCTAGAAAACCCCCTCTTCTCCACTTTTCATGTCTGAAATCCTCATAACACCCCTGGGCCTCCTCTAGGACTTGAGTAAGCACATATTTAAGCAGGAAAATGGATTCAGAAAAATATAAACAAAAAACGACCTTACCAAGATCCGGGATCTTACAACCTCCCCACGTTATAATAGATCATCCTTGTGGTGAGCTCCCAAGAAATATTTCACTTCCAAGGAGAAGACACTTGGCCACTGAGCCCACATATCTGATTCCCACTCCAATGTTTCTTCCTAAAAATTTTTATGATTCCATAGTACATGCACCAATAGCATAACCATGCCCTACTTGACATTCTCACTAAGATCCATGACATGAACCAGATTCTCCTCAAAGGATGCATTATCCTCAAGCACAACATCCACAACGTGGTTCAAGTCAGGTTTGTACCACCAAAGCTGCAACACATGAAAGACATCAGGCATCCTATTATACCATTTTGTAAAAGACAAATGGTATGCCACCAGCCCAATCCTATCCAAAATCATAGACAACCCCATATACATGGGTGTAAACAATTCCTGCTTTCGAATCTGTCGGCGCCCCAACCTTGGTGACACCTGAAAGAATACACCATCACCCACCCCAAACTCAAGAGGTCTATGTATCTGATCCGCATATAAATTCTTCCTACTCGGTGATGTTTTCATCCATTTTTGAATCAACTCAACCTTCTCTGATGTCTCATGGACGACTCTCAGTCCCAACAACTAGATTTTACCGGCCTCCACCCAACACAGAGGAGATCAACATGTTCTCCCCAAGATATCCTCCAATGGTCCCATTTGAATCATAGCTTGAAAATAGTTGATATAGTAAAAATAAACCACAGACAGGTACTTGTCCCATGAACCACAAAATCAAAGATGCAAGTCCTCAATATGTCTTCAAACACTTGGATTGTACGGTCCCACTGCCTGTCCATCTGGGTGTGGAAATCCGTAATCAAAAGCACCTGAGTACCATGATTCATCTACAACCCTTTCCAGAAATATGATGTGAAATGAGGATCCCAATATGAATCTATAGTCTACGGTACACTATGACACTGTTCTTTTTCACAAACATACAACTCACCCAACTAATCAATTGTATAAGTCTCTTGAACTGGTAAGAAATAGGAAACATTTGTTAGTCGATCCACAACCACCCAGATTGAATCATAATTATGAGGAATACTTAGAAGACCCACCATAAAATATATCATCACATCATCCATATTCCATGCCGAAATGGGACATTGATGTAATAGTCCACCTAAGCGTTGAATCTTGGCCTTCAACTACAAACAGGTAAGGCTTCATGCCGCAATGCCCGCAAGTTCCATTTTCATTCTTGGCCACCAAAAATTTCTATGGTGATCATGATACATATTGGTCAAACCATGATTCACTTCTCATTTTAATGCATTGAACTCCCACATCAACTCTTCAAACATTCACACTAGAAAACCCACACGATCATGAACACAAACAACCCCATATACTCTGACAACCAAACCTGAAGGTGGCTTCCCATAATTTATTATTTTCTTCTTGGTCAAAAAATCAGGATCGTACAACTAAATTCCCTTAACACTGATGAAAATTGTCGATTCAGCAACCATGGAAGAAAGATTCACTAGATGGTTTCCCTCCTACACCTCCAGGTGCATATTCGTTAACATGTCCATCACCTTCCACTCAGTGTTGTATTCATAAACCACCTAGTTATTAGTCTTCTTACTCAATGAATCAATAACACTATTCCCTATCCCCAATGTATATACATTTTCAATGTTTCATTTATTTTTTTACTTGACCCATCTTCACTACTAATGATTCAAATATCATTGCGAAAACATATACTTTATACTCTTGTGGTCGGTATAAATAGTGAATTTTCCCCCAATAAGTAGTGCCTAGAGAACATTAAGGATTACACTACTAGAACCAACTCAAAACCCTGAGTGGTATAATTTCTCTCATGGTGTCTTATTTGCCTTGACCCATAAGCCACAACCCGCTGAACATGCATCAACATAGCCCCAATCCCGATTCCAGATGCATCACAAAATATAACATACTTTCTACATGGCTCAGGTATGATCAAGATCATTGAGGTAATCAATTTCTTTTTCAACTCTTGAATGGAATTATCACATGCCTCGGACCAATCAAACCCAATTACCTTCTTCTTCAATCCTGACAATGGTGCTTCCAAATGAGATAATTCCTAAATGAACCATCGATAATATCCGTCCAAACCCACCAAACTCTGAAGGTCTGAAATGCTCATGGTCTGCTCCCAATACATAAATTCCTACAGTTTCTCTAGATCCAGCAACACAACTGCCTCAAAGTTGACGTGACCTAGAAAATGTACTTCTCTAATCCAGAACTAACACTTTTATAGCTTAGCATAAATCTGATACTCTATTAGTTTTTTCAAGACAATGTCATGATGTTGGGCATGATCATCATGAGTATTCGAGTACCCCATGATGTTTTCATCATAGACAACAACAAACTAATCTAGATAAGTTTTAATTACTCGGTTCATCAAATCCATGAAAACTACATGTGCATTGGTCATGCCAAAAGGCATCACCACAAACTCAACCAACCCTTACCGACTCCTAAAAGCTATCAGTAGTACGTCAGAATGCCTCACCCTCAACTGATGACATCCCGATCATAGATCAATCCTAGAAAAAATAGATTCACCACTCGACTGGTCAAAAAGTTCATTAATTTAAGGAAGATGATACCAATTCTTAACCGTCATATGATTTGACATCAGATAATCAAGGAAAATCCTTAATGACCCATCTGCCTTCTTTGAAAAAATTACATGAGATCCCCATGGAGACGTACTAGGATGTATGAAACCCTTGTGTTCCAACCCCCCAATCTGATTCATTAACTCCTAGTGTTCATCCAGTGTCATTCAGTATGGTAGAATAGAAACTGGCTCTGCTCCCGGAAGCAACTCGATTGTGAAATCAACATTCCTATCGAGTGGAAACCCCACGAATTCCTTAGGAAACTCACCATGAAACGGATCCACTACTAGAAGGATGAATAAATTTTCCCATCATTCATAATCAAGCACAATACAAGCTATTTGAAACCTGATCCTATCCAATTACCGACAGAATGGTCTCGCACGACCATCTCGAACAACCCACTCTCTACAATAGACATAAGGGTCATCCATAAGTGACTAGAATGATACCCTACAATAGTAACAATCTATGTTTTCCTGTTAAAACACTAACCAATATATACTCAAGATCAGGTCAATCCCCAACATCTTGAGAATGAAAAAGTTCCACAAGAAACGATATCCACCAAATTCCAAAGCATATATGTTGAACTGCATAATTTCCTCATTCCACACACCCACCTGAGTTTTAATCAACATAACTCCACAAACATCTTCCATAAGAAACACCAACACTACCAAAAGCATAGCAGAAAAAAATGACTATGTGGAACTAGTGTAAAACAATACACTTGAAATTGTAGAAACTATAAGGATCGTACCTCAAATAGTAAATGGCCCAGCCGCTCCATCATCAGGTGCATACTAAATTGCATGAAGTTGACTAGCCCCTCTACCCTGGGCTCCAACCTATGTGACATGCATTACACTGCCTTGCAAACATGGGTGATCCTGCCCTAGAGTCCCACATCCACCGCCCCTGCCTGTACGGTTTGTGGAAATCTTACTACTTGCCTGATATGGAGCAACTGATCACTTGCCTCTGTTGGGAATCATCCTGTGACCAAAATTCACACTCTCTAGTAAGGGTTCTTGAAGAACCTTTGCAAGTGTCCCAATATTTCGAACCATCAAAAATAAACTAGAGTTAGAGGATACTAGCCACACATGTTCTATGACCTGCAATACTAATAGCAGAGCACCCGATCACCACATGTAGAGGATGACCCTCTATTCTGACCACAAATCACACTTATTCATTGTTCTAAACCTTAAAAATGATGTTTTCGGCCCTTAGATTTTTCACAATATGTCTGCCCACAGGCATGACAATCCCACTACCATAAAATTTCTTTAGGTTCCCTTATGAGAACAAGTCCAGATCCACTACCTCTGTAATCCTCTTGAAGTGAATTATATTCAGCCAAAGCTTCATCTCGTTCCATATGCCATCCTAGAAATGCCTCGAAACTACTGTCTCATCCCTAACCAACGCTGGAACAAAGTGCTTCAGGTTAGTGAAGCATACTGAATTCTCCATCAATGACACCATCCTCTATGTTTTGATATTGAACTCAACAGGCCTAACTAGCCTCAAAGTCTCTGGGTATAAATGCTGATGAAATTTTTCCTGGAAATCCTTCCACAACATTCCCTCAGCATGCTCAGTCTGAGCCAGGATGTCCCACCAAAGGTTTTTCAGTACCCACAACTTATAAGCTACCAACTTGACCCGAATTTTATTAGGATTCTCGAAATGACCAAGTATTTTCAGGACATACTCTATACATAGTACTGTTTCCTCTAGACCACACTCTATAGTTAAAGTAAAAGGGTGATGCAACTAAAACTCTATGGTCATATCATGTGTACTTGGTTCACCCGTTGTGGGTCCCAATCCAACATCTGCATAAAAAAAGCCATGTTATCTTAGTAGAGCTCTTCACCACTTTCTTGGATAACCACATTATCTTTCCCCTTTACTAGATGAATTATTTCAGCAACATTCTATTATTCCCCAACTAGAGCTCGGTGTCATGGAAGCTTTTCTCTATATTACCAAACACGAGGTTTAAAACACATGCCGAATAATATTCACATCATCATAAAAACAAGGCTTTTCACCAGCCACATCAACCTACCATACGTGCACCATCCCAATAAACCATAGTATTCAAAAAACATCACCACAACCATCCCTACTGCAGACCATGGTTCACAAGGTCTAAACAACCATACACCACTACAAAGCTCAGAAAACATGTTATGATAACATTTTTAATTCATTAAAACCCTTAACTACACATATTTCATTTTTAACTACTTATCATTCATTTATCTTAACCCACATGAATTGTTCTGTTTACCAGATTTCCCCTTTCCTATTATCAAAATGCAATGTGCATTCTAACTTTCCTGTCTCACACACCCAACTTGTATGTGCCTACAATGATGCATGCCACCTAAATCTCTAGGTGCCTATAATGATACATGAATGCACCACCTTATGCCATTGAGGCCACGAGCCAAATATCAGAAAACTGTCACATCACACTATAAGTGCATCACCTAATTGTAAAATATCATCAACTGTAATATCAAATATTCAAGAACAATAATTCCTGTCCTGGGTGACTTGGGTTTTCCATAATACATTGGTCAGATACTCCCATGATAAAGATCATTACCATGGCCCAAGACATCCTAACTCCCATATACTATCCCAAATAACATGATTTCAGAGAAGGAGAACAATGACCTCCTCGGATATCACTTTTTATTGTCCCCGACCCGAAAGCCACTAAACTGGTGCTCCAAGCCGGGTGGTTACATGACCATAAGCTCGCCTCCATATACTCCAATGTTTACTGACTAGCAGTGGGGGTCTGAATAGAAAATTACAATAATAAAACCCCCTTTTATTTAAGTATCCATAACATAATATACAAAGTGTTGTGTAATAACAATCAATAATAGAAGAGAACACATAAATAACCATTTCCCCAAACGGGGTACAACCATGTCCAATAGAAAATATGGAATGCCATGCTACAAATGAAAATGTGAAAAAACCCCAAAATTAAGACACAATTTAAAATCCCCAAAATGGTCTCAACACCACATTAAGGATCTCATCCACAAACATCCATCCCAATCCAACTTTCAAATATATGCCTTTTCCCTTCTCCTGACCTGTAAGCATGAAGTCTACATGGGTACCCAAAGGTGGCCTGAGCATGGTGTGAGTAAAACTTAGTAGGCCACCACCAACGTTGTCTACAAAATATCCGGTGTAAACAATTGTGCAAGAAAACAGAAAATTATTAATAAACTAAAAGGAAAAGATTAAGTTCCCATAACCAATTTTGTTCCATTACCAACATTTATTAAAATTTCTATATCTTGCCTTTTAAACACATTTATTAGGGGTTTAGTAAACATACCAACTTACACAACATAAATTACACAATCACATACATGAGGAATGCACATAGATGTTCTATGCCACTATGTCCAAATTCCCTTTTCCAACCATATCCTCTCCTTAAAGCATCAATTTGGGTGGATGTCAACAATATCCTAACCTCAAAGCATCTGTCCAGGTGGATGAAACCGATAGGGAAATAGAGCATCCATCTTATCCCTACCTCATGTATTAGGGGTGGAGTTTAGATCCCTTGTCCAACTAGACTCGTGGGCATTGATCTTTAGTCACTACCCCACCCTACCAAGCTATGTGCACATGATATACAAATATGTAACCATTAACAATTTACACAACATCACAACCATTTCCCCCGGAAAACATAAACCATAACAATATCATCAAGGTTAAATCCATTTTTGTACCCCTTAAAAAATTTAGCACACATCACATAATTTATCCAATTAAACCAATTTCATTTCATAATGCTTATCTCACTAAGCATTCATTGTTCCTATCTTACTAGGCTTTATTACCATACTCATGACCCATTACATTATATTCTTTAGTCATTCTCACATATAAACCCAATATCCCTTATGTTATTATCAAGCCTAAGAGCACCACTTATCTTCCAACCCAACACATGTAATCACATATACAAATTTATCAAGGATCTATATAAATAGTCAACAATTCAACTTGTGCTTCAAAAATCCCTAGGTTCGGGAATGTCGGATCACCCCAAGGGGGCCTAGTTTAGTCTTATCACCCTCAACGCATCCCATGGGGATCATGAGGGTTCCCCTATAACATTGTAATTACCATTTTACCCATCAATTACATGGGAAATCAAAATATACCAAGAGACAGCCAGGAACAAGACAACACATGCAAAAATTCCTCAAATAAACAATGGGATATAACTTGTAGACCACCAACCAATATTCCTCAGTTGAACACACTCTTAATCTAGCCATTAAATTCAAATTCACCCAACCTTTGAAGCTTCAACATAATTCTCACTGAAGGAGTTGGGTTTTAAAGATTCAAAATGAGTAGAGAAGAAGATACAAACCATAAACTTAAAAGAGATGCAAGGATGGGATTATCTATACTAAGAACTTAGATCCATAAAAAAAGACACCTAAAAAACTTTAAAAACATGAGATATTTATATCTTGTAGCTCATGGAGAATTTGGTTGTTCCCTATGGTGAAATAGGACAAAAGGGATGAATTCATGTGTTGGGTTTAATAATACCAAAGTGGAAATTTTTTTAAATTTTTTTATAATATTCTGGTCTCCACAGTTTACACACAAAGTTTTCCAAACCGTGTGAAAACCGTGCAATTTCTTCTGTTCCAAAAGGCCCCCTTTCACGGTTTAGTTGAACTGTTTTCCAAACCGTGCACAAACTATATGGATGCTTCTGCCCAAGGGAGCCCCCTAGTACTGTTTACCTGCACTCTTTTTTTAAAATAGTGTGCAAACCTTGAAGAGGCTACTATCCAAATAAACACACCGTAAACAGAGTTTCCAGGGCTCTCGATACAATTTTCACTAACGATGCATCCTACCCATCAATTCCCTTTTTACACTTTTTGTGTCCCAAAACCTCGAAACACCCCTGAGCCTCCTCTAGGTTTTGGGTAAGAACTTAATTAACGAAAAGATGGATTAAATCAAAAACATAAATGAGACCATACCTTTCCAAATCTAGGATCTTACATTATTCATGACATATTTGTTAAAACAAATATTTATTTCACATTTTCAATAAAATCGAAGTAGTCATTGTTTAGAAAAAGACATGGTGATTCCATTAAAAATATTTTTTTAAACATATTACATGGGTAAAATTGCATTTAATAAATAATTTATAGAACGTTAAAACTATTTTTGTAACCATTTACTCAAAAAATGGTTTTAGAAGAAAAATATGTTTTGGATCGATGATATGGATAAATATTATTTTTCTTAAATAATCATTTTTAAATGTTATGTACATAAAAGGGGAAAAATGAAGGGAAAATATGTATTCTCTAAAAATAGCCAAAATAAATTACATGTATTGATTTTATTAAGAGATGCGTAATATTGTTTCATCATTGGAATCATACACATGAGCAATTCAGATAAATGATGTGACTGTAACATAAAACAGTTACCACATTGGAAAAATTGAATCATACAACCCATGAAATGATAACATTAAAAGAATATTAAAATATCCTAACAATTAATATATTCATTACATTACTTATCAATGAGGATATATAAATACATCATAAATTATTATAAGGTTCATAACATGACATATGTCTCAAAGGAGAAAAAATGAGATAAAAATCATATTACACTTTAGAAATATTTTTAATAAAAATACCCAATAAAAATAACCTAAAATGAATAGTAATATATCATTAAATGATTGACATTTATGATACTAAATTCCATAGGTGTATTATATACAACACACAAATGAAACAAGTATTGAATTTTCATATGTCTCCCAGGAATAAATGAGGCACTACAAATCACTTGTCATACGACTCAACATACTTCATACATATTTGAACCTCATTTATGATAACTATAACTATCTTATAAATTTATTATATACCCATACAAAAAATATGTATATATTATACCATATATTATATAGTTGTGGTCATTGATTAAATTGTTATTACCAATTCTTTGTCAAAATCACATGTTGGGTAAAAATTGAAATATTTTTATTATATGTTTTGATTTCTTATTTTTTGTTATCATATGAAGATCATGGTTACATAATATGAAAATTAAATTCATGAAATAATTTTCATAATTATACATAAATTATCATTTTAATACTAATAATTTATGATATTTTTAAAAATAATGTATTTTATGATCATTGAGATGGTAGTCCATACATACTCTTGAGTAAATTATTCATTTATCTGCAATCACTATGGGAATTTGGTAAATAATATTATATAATTGAGAAAATGTTGTAAAAAAAATAAAAAATCATTTCATTTGATATACATACCCATATGTTCTATGTGGTGTGGTGATCAATATTTGAAGTCATGTTGCTTCGTGAAATCGATAGTCCATGTGTACAAGAGAAATATTATCATCTTCTATTGAGTTAAAGGGAATGAAATAAAAAGAGTTATTTTCATTTTGAAATGATTGATAAGTCCTTAATATAATTATTTATGAATGAATAATGTATATAATAATTATCATTATCCTTATTATCTTCTCTATAATCCGTTAAGTGAAAACAAATCATGTCGCTCTTTGAAATGGAAGTCCTCGGTACATACGAGAAAAGTTATCATATCACAAAATTAATGGAATTAAAATTGGTATATATGATATAATTACTCAATAGGAATTTTTATATATTAATATATATATATATATATTATCTTTCCTCATAACCAATCATGAGATAATGTAATAGAAAAATGAAGGACATATTTTGGCGATGATATAGTTCCACATACACATGAATTATGGTTTCATAACCCATTTTATGGAATTGTCGATGGTTGAAGTTCATGACAATAAAATAAATAAAATATAATTATATTTAAAATAATTATTTTATTATATCATCATGGCTAAATAAAAATTTACTATTGTGTAGGATAAAATAAAATAAAAAATTCACGTTAAATAATGTTACATCTTCTTGGGGATACCTCGTTAGGTTCACTTCAAAATCCTTACTAGGATGCCTTTTTTACAACAATAATGATAATATTATTGGATTATAGTCATTTAGAAGTGTTTTTTAAGGATTGGGCTATCGAAATGGGTTTTAAAGAGTGGATAGGAAAGTTGAGGGGGAATAATTCTATAAATGAAGTGAGTGCAACACTAGTAATTATTTAAAACGAAAAAGGTGTACTCACATTTTAATCATGAAATATGGATCTAAAATGATTTATTATTGAGAATAATGTATTTTATGTTCAAAATATTTCCTTAAAATAAAAATTATGAAACATTTAAGGTCATTTTAATTTATATATTTGTAATTTAGCCCTCAGTAAACCCATTTTTACCTTAACCATGATAAATAATCTCTACTATTCTTCTATAGAAAACTGTAAAAAAATATTTTGGCTATAATAGACTATATAGATTTGTATTGTTTCAAATATTCAATAAATTAATCTATTTTACATTAATAGAATATTAAAATTCAATTTCAAAATTTATCTTGATTACACAATGATAAAGCTGGTTTTGAAAGAGAAAATGTTTAAAATGATTCAAGGTTTTCATATCAAACATAAGTATGAAAATGATTATAATGAAAAAATTTGATGTTTTGATATGTAAATTATGTAATATTTATTTGAAAACAATTTAAATTATAATTTTTCTTAATAATAATTTAAATGGAACACAATTTTAAATTAAAATTAAATATTTTATAAATTTTAACAAAAACATAATGCTTTAAGAAAAATACAATAAATATACACCCCTTATAAAATATTGACATGAACTTTTTAAAAAATTATACTTTATTAAAATAATGTTCTAAAAGTGTAAAAAAATTAATATAGAAAAAGAATAAAAATATTCATTTTAGAAAAATAATGTTTTAAGTATAAAATTGGATTTATTCTTATTTAATGTATATATAACAAATAAGATGAATATAATATAGTTTATCAAATATATACTATAGAAATTTCATTAAAATATTAACAAATGTTTTTTTCATTTATTTATTTAAAATTAGTTTGTTTTCACTAAAATTGTTATTTAAAAATGGATTATCATTATTTTGAAATACTTTATTTTTAAAAAATTTATTAATTTTTCACAAAATAAAAATATATATATATATTTAATCCATATATTTTTATAATTTAATTATGGTAATTCATTCCCTCTATTCCAATAACAATGATATATTAATTATTTTTATAATAATAATTTAATAGTATGTCATGTTTTGTTAATACTATGTTTTCTGTGTAACAAGAGAAAAAATTATTATTTTGAATTTCTGAAAAAATATAAAAATATTTAATTTATCTAAAAAAATTGACAAAAAATAATGGGGTTAAATTATTCCCCCCATAATAAGAATTTATCCCTAAAAATTAAAAACTGTGGTACCAAAAAATTATGATACTCTTACATCACAAAATTCTCCAGTTCCAAAAACAAATCCTAAAGCTGGTGGGTTTTTAATAAAAAATTGAGTAGGTAAATGGTATTAATTACCTAGAACATTATTTATTAACTCCAAAACATCAACTTATTATTCTTCATTAGGAATAACATTATTTAGTGGTATTACCTCTTATTAAATTATATTTTTTGTATCAGGTATATACTTCATGAGGAGAGGTACATGAAATGCATTATCTACCTTAAAGAGTGTCCTTAAAAGCATAAATATAAAAGAAAATGACATGATGAGGTCATGATTTACAAATATACTAATATAACAAGCATAATGCTTTTTTTCATAAGAAAAATTTAATCTTTTGGAATTTCATCGATCAATTTCCACTTCATATCTGACTCTAAGAAATGAAGAATAATTTTTTATGTTTGAAGCACTAACAGGCCACATGAACTATAATATAGTGATGAGACATTTCATATATATTTAATATAAAATTGTAGGATTGGTTATAAAATTTAGATAAATACTCAAATGACAAATTAATTAATTAATCTCTAAAACCACATCCATGGTTCATCATAACCAATTCCATAAATTGTAATAAATATAACCCTTAAACATTTACAAATTTAAAAATAGGGCTACTAAATTTCTAAAAAACAACTTAAGAATAATCTCCCATTAATCATAATGTATAACAAGATTATTTCCTAAATAACATGTGAAGATATTTTTCATTTATTTTCATAAAACATGGTAGTTAACTAAATTAGCATAAGAATTTATTGGAATCATACATGATTTCACATTCTATGATTAAAAACTATTATTGGATACATTTTTTAAATTTAAAAATGATATAATATCCATCCAAGATAGCACAACCCACATTTTTAATAAATCCATCATTAGTTCCATGGTAATCAAAACTATCCAATACACTTTTTTTGTATCAAAAATACATTTATCACAATTTCATTATCTCATCATCTAAAACACATTAAAGGTAACATTTCCATAATTAAAGGGTCATCAGGCCATTAAATAAATTTCTTAGTCTATCTATAACATTTAAAATATTTCTGAAAATCCTAAATGAAAAATTTACACTAAAAATTCATTATATATTTTATTATTCATATAACATATTCCTTGAAATCCAATAAACTAAAATATAAATCTTCCCACATACCTATGAAACAATTAACTAGGCTTCATAATCTAATTTCTTAAATCATATTTCAATTCATATTTCGTTTATGATATCCTCATCATCAATTGAGAAACCATTACTCATATAACATGGCTAATCCTCTTGAAATGATTTCCCATTACAAAATCAATTTTATTAAGGTCATTACCATCAACATTTTAAACATTCAATAGTTTATGATACCTTAGGTTATCCATTATTCTCTTCAATTTTGATAGCCAAACGTTTCATTTTTAACATTTATCCTAAATTTTATCAATTAATACATCTTTTCATCCCACATTGACATTCCCTTGAATGCTTCATCTAGTATTCTGAACATATAAGAAATTGATGCATCATTCCTCCATGACTCAACTTCCTGAAATCTCACCAAACTCTACAATTATCTTCATTGTTTATTTATAGAGTCAGTTACAGTGGACATAATTGATCATATTATATAATATATTATTAAGCATAATGAAAATATCTTTCCCATAATTCATCTTCTCATTTGGCTACCAAATAGAAAATAGTTCACCACATACAATTTCATTATAGTTCCTTCATTTTCCTACCATTTACTAAAACAAAAAACTGTATTTTGAGAATCAATAATCATAGTTAAAAGTTATCTATTCATGAAAAAAATATTATATGTTTCATATATCATAAAATATATTTTTAATATATGAAAATATTGGTTTTTCCCAGTTTATTCATAGTCATAATCTACATAAATCCATCATAATGTTTTCAAATACGTTTTTAAATTTAAAATGTATATTCACCTGGAGTGTCAAACTTGTTGTGCAACAATGTAAATTATCTTGACCCGTGTGATGATAAATACCATATCATGCTACCTTTTTTTAGTAATTACCCATATTTACCTCTATTCAAGATCGTTATTCACATATAATATCCACATAGTTATGGAATTTCTCAAAAACAACCTTCTCTACCCTTTACCAAAATTGTATGTCATTTTCTAATAATTTTACCCACCCTTAAACTCAACCTTACGAAAATACATTGAAATTTCATTATAAATATCCATTGGTATGTCACTAAAAATTTAACACCCACTTTTAAAAAGGTTAAAAACATTCCTCTTATGCCAACTATAAAAACACACGCTTCTCATACATAGATATTACATGTTTTTAGCTAAATAGTAAATAGAATACAAAAAATATTCATGGAGGACTGTAATAGTATAGTGCCTTCAGAGACTAGGTGGACAATCATTTAATTATGTGAAATATATTTAACATATCCCACTAAGATCTTACACTTAATTAATCTACATAAAAATACCATACATTAAAAAAAATTAATCCTTGTTAATGTAAGCATAAGAGTGGATAATATCAGGTGCTCGGTAAGGGAATTAAAGGGAGATATAAAATCATAACATGTACATAAGGGTATGAGAATTTTAGCGTAATTATTGAAAACATTTACTTTAATACTATGTATCATAATATTATGTCATTGAAAAATGATTCTATGTTCATAAGACATGAATAATTGGGAAATCAATTATCATGATCCATTTGAGTATTAAATTATGATAAGATAAATTAAAATATAACACTCTAAACATGTATAAATATAGGAATCTTCACTTAGTATGTTAAGAACATGAAATCAGTTCCTTAAATAAACATTTGTGCATGCAACCAGGTCCACACAATATATTATGGACAATAAATATAGGTATACACATAAAATTATGGGCATGTAATTATGTTCATGAATAAAACTGTGAACATGTAATCATGTTCAATCATAATTTTGTGAACATGTTATCATGTTCACAAACACAATTTTGATAATGTTATAAGGTTCATTTAAAAAATAATTTAAATTGAGTTATAAACTATTAGCAAATCCATGAGAGGGAGATATAGGTCCCACAAACCGAGTAATGAAATTATTATCTATGTGTGACACAAGATCATAAAATATTCATTATATCATTACCAATGAAATTAAATGGGTTTCAAAAAACATTTCTTCATCTCATAACCTATAGAAACGAGACATCATTCGTAATCATTTCATCGTTTCATCAAAGTATAGTCTCAAAATACAATTGTTTTTCATAATAAATTTGGCATGGTAAAACCAATCGAAGATAAGAATGTTTCATAAACATTATAAAATCTCAAAAAAAATTGTTTCATGAAATAATAACAATGGTAATCTTGATAATATACCCATAAATAATATGTAAAATCAACACATTTTATTTATATAAATTTTTTTTATAGATCATTTTAAACATTAATTGATAAAAATTATTTTGTTTCAAAATATCTTTTTAAAAATAAATATTAATAAAACAATTTTTTATGTACATTTATTTGGACATAATATGTTAAATATATATTGTTATCTTTAAAAAAAATTAAAACATTTCATGAGAAAAATATAATTTTCTATTTGGAAAATCACGTTTAATTTTATTAAATATTCATTTGTTGAATAGAAACATGATAATAAATAAATTATAATTAAATAAAATAATGGTAGTCATGGTGATAGATAATGTTCATATTGTACATGTTAAAACAATAATTCCATTGAAATTTTGGATAATATAAAAATTGAAATTTTTTTACAAATAAATGAATATTTCTCAAGAAATATTTCTAAAATGAATAAAATTGTTATGTAATATTTTAATAAAAAAATGGGATAATGATTAAAATATATTTTAAAATATTTTAGAACACATTTATTTGGAATAAAAATTATCTTCTGATATTTGAGTGAGATAAGGATTATTTTTATTAAAAAATAATTTTGAAATCATAGTCACATAATGAGGGGAAATGAATTCAAATTTTTATTGTAAAAAAATAAAATTTAATTAGGAAATTAATGTTATCTTGAGAGATGGATCATATGATTTCATCATTGGAAGACGAATCTTGAGCAGTCATGATAGACGATGAGATTGTAACAAAACCCATTAACACTTTGTTTAAATGGAATCATAAGCACCATCAAATATTAACATTAAATGAAACATAAAATATCATAATAGTTAATTAATTAATTACATAACATGTGAAAAAAGATGTGTATATAGGTCATAAAAGAAGATAGGTTCCTAACATGACATAACTCTTAATGAATTGAAATTGAGAAAAAATAATTATTTTTTTAGTAATCTTATGAATTAGAGTATCCAATAAATGATAACGAATAATGTTTTATTAAATATCAAAAAAAATATTATTCATGATATAACATGAAAATAGGTAATTGTATACCCCATAAAAATGAAATGAGTGGGGAATTTCTATGTGTCTACTTGAAATAAAAGGGACACTAGAAATACCTTAACATAAGTATTGACTTCCATAATAATATTTTGATATTTCTATATAATAAATATTATTTTATTATTCCAATATTAAAGAATAATAGTTAAAAATTTCAAACCATATATGATTAGCTTTTTACCTTTAATTTCCGTTTATTACCAATTTCTTATAAAAAGCATGTTTCTGGTTTTTCTTTATTTTACATATAGGTTTATATTTTTTTATTATTAGTCCTCATACAAGGATAAAGGTTTGATAATATATAGACTAATAATAATTAAATTGATATAATATTTAGAACTAAATTATAAATTTAACACCAATGATGAATTGTGGTTTTGGTAAATCATATACGTTAGGACCATGGAGAGGGTCGGTCATACGTACACAAGGGTAACATTTAAACTTTACTATGTCTGATAATGAATGAAGTGAAGTAATATTTTACCATTATATAAGGATAATAATGTCATAAATATCATTTTATATCATCAAATATACTTATACATTTTATCTATGTGTTGTGATGATGAAAAAGATATAGTCACATCGCATCAGGAAAGCTATTGTCCACATGTAAGTGAGAAACGTTATTATTTTTTAGTGAGTGAATAATTATGAAAAAAATGTAATATTATCATTATATAATGATAAATATATCATTAAAAAATTTATTAATTAATGAGTATAAAATATATTAATTGTATTTATCTTTATTATCATCCATGTAAAAGGTTAGTAAAATCATCATATCACTTAGTGAGGAGGTAGTCCACCGTACACATAAGAGACATTATTGTGTGATATAAATAATAAATAGTTAAAAAGAATATATATTATAATGACTATATAGGTATAATTATGATATAAATATAGGTTATAAACATTATATCCACAATTTTACCCGACTGTGGAGGTTCGCAATGGAAAAATTACTGACATCGTTTTATTAGGGGGTATTCATCCATACAAACAAATATTGAATTGATAACCCATTTTATTAAAGTTGAAATGGTTTTAGGTCCTTGAAATAATATAAAAACTTATAATTAATTAGGATAAATTAATTTTTTTATTTCAGCATGGTTAATTAATAAATGATGTTGTTTGATGAAGAAACAATATAAAAATTCTTATTGTAAAACATTACCTTTTCTTGGGGTAACCTCACAAGGTTTTCACCAAATGAAATATAATGTTGGATTTGTTCACAAAATAATGAATATTGGATTATATAATGGATTTTGGGATGTTTTTTCATTATTTATTTACTAAATAAATGTTTTTATGGTATGGAGATGAGTGGAGAGGGATTACCTTTTACAAGTATGGTGTGCGTCAAACATGTAATGTTTTGAAATAAAAAATATGTATCCACAGTTTTCCTAGGGAACAATGATCTGATTTAGTATATAATATATCCTTATACATTATAGTGTTCAAATAATAAAATAAAATATATCATATAATTTATTTTTCGTTTTAAGACTTATATCTTTATTTCAATTAAGGGGGATTGAAACTCTATTTCACAAACCTTAACTCAGTTCCCTATGAGATAATTCCTCATTATTTATTCTCAAATTACCTATGAGACCATGTCGAATTCATCTTATGTTGAGAAAACCATCACCACTCATTATGTTGTGTACCTTTTTCATTTTAATTTATTTAAAAATTATTTCCAGTCCCAAGGATTATCCATTCCAAATTATTTGTCATTCGAACTACATAATTCAAGTTCAATTATAATTATTTTGATGGTCCATGTACGTAGTCATGCCAAAATATGCTATGTTGAAAATTTATATAATTTACACTTAATAAATAAGAGATGGTTTACACCCATTAATATCATAATATTAATCACTTATTTAAAAATTCATTTCTATCAAATGATAGTTCACCTAAATGGTGGTTTTATTTTAAAAAGTGGCATGATTGACATAAAATTTCATTCATTTGAGATTAATTATCTACATACTTAGGGATAATTTGAATCATTGAATAGGTTATTTAATGTAAAACAAGAGCATTATATTTCATTTGAAAAAAATAACTTCTACAAGACTATAATATAAATCACACTATGGGGTGGTTTGGGATTTGGTAATCATCCACAAACAATTAAAATGGTCAAAAGATTATCAAGGTCGTAGTATAAGAATTAATTTCAATATATTTTTTATTTTAAAATAAATTTTTTAAATATATAAATTTGAAACTATTAAAATATCATAAAAATAAGTGGTACTTCATATAAAATTTACTACAACACTACATAATGGCATGGAGGGCCCACTCATCCATAATTGATCATTGATATGATGTAGAATGAAACAAATATAAACATTAAAAAACTACCAAACAATTATTTATAATTATATCACATTGATATAGTTAGAAATGAATGAAGAGAAAATTTTATAATATCCATGAGGAAACCTACACTTACTGATAAAATACCAACATAATGAATGGAATTTGATTCGAACCAGGAATGGAAAAGATCCCACTACGAGATAAGGATGAGGAGAGGTGTATGTGAGGTAGGCCTCCGGGGTGAATGAGTTGTAAAAATAGTGGAAATCCCATTTAAATAAGGATAGGTAGTATAATCATTTTCTGTTTTTAAATTTGGTTGTTGGTTAGGTAGTATAGTATCGGATAACCATGCGCCAAACATGATGTGTTACTGCTTAAGTTCAATTAAAAATGTGGACTTAGCACAAATTTTTTAAAACCCTTCCCATCCCATGTTCCAACCACTACAACAAATTTCACACATCTTGAAAGTCCATGATCCTCAAATTTCATGGTTAAAAAAAATATGTTCCCCACTTTAGTACGCCAAATTTTTTCTCTTGTGGAGTCGTACAATTTTATCAAAACATGCACCCATATATATTTCTCCTTGAAACTGATTATATATATCTTGAAAAATTTGATACTTATTCAAACATCTGATACACTTATTTGGATTTATATAGAAATCCAAAACCAAAACTTTTATTCTATCTAACTACAATATTTACATTATGAGTACCATTTTATGATTTGGCCCGTCAACTAATTGGAAAAAATCAAATTAATTTAAAAATTTCAACGTATACAAAATAGGGTATCTTATAATACATTTAAAATAAATAATAATATCATAGATAATGTATCAGATATTTGTTCATCCATAATATACATATATCCTTCAGGTTGTTGATGAATTGTCAACATATTGTAATTACAGACCAAAAATATTTTCTAAACCCAATAATAAAATGTTTTATTCTGAAAAACCATTTGAAAAAAAATATAATCAAAATATATATATATATATCATAGTCCATGAATATATTTTTCATTAAGAAATAGGGGTTGATTTACTTCTAGAAATTTCCATTTTAAACATCATTATTAGTATTAATGCATTTATTTAATTAAGAGAAAACAGTTTAGAAGTTGTTGTGTTAAGGGATTAAAAATCAAAAGAACATTATTCCACCAGTAGTGAACATCATTAATTTAGTAATCATTTGGGTTTTGATGTATTAGTATTTCCTTATGTTTTTTATAGAAAAAGTAATGTCATTGACATAAAACATAATATTTATTCCGTTTGGGTCATCACCCTTGACATAATATTCATTAATATACTATCCCTTTCGTGTAATTCATTCTAATGAATAAAATGTCATGTTAATAATATAAATATTTTAGAAAAAAATAATATATAATTATTTTAAAAACATATAAAATTGATAATCCCCACCATCAATGAGAAAACTGTTTTGGCGGATCAATGTAATGATATTCCTCAATTTATCTCTCAATGAATGCTCATATCACATATATTTTATATACAATACAGTTTCATTAATCTAATATTTTGGAACAAATATGAAATATATTAAAACTTGTGTTAGGTTAAAAATATCATCAATGGTTATACCATTAATGTTACAACAACATTTTTCATTATGGATTACCATTATTCTATGTAACATCATCACTATCATTGATATTATTTATAATTTCCATTTTCCTTGACCAGTTCTAAATAATATTATTATAAAATATATCGTAACAAGAGTTATTCTAAATCATATTCAAATATTCATATTGATATATTATCTAGTCTACATATTGAATTTATTAATCAACAAAATTCATTTCATTTAGTAGTAGTAATCTTTTATTTCAGTATTTTCCAAACATATTTTCTTTTAAAATAAATTTTTACTCTCCTAAAATATACTTCCTTATTCTATATGTTTTATACTTATTTAGAAGTCAAACAATATATGTTTAATTCCATCCATATAATAGTAAAATCTTTTATTGACATGATATTTTTAAAATGATTTTTTCCAAATGGAATGATTCTTCTCCATACCTTTTGATCTCCCTAGGAAAATTAATTAAAATACTTGAATGGATTTTATGTTTCCTTGTAATAGGATTAACTACCATGATAACATCATAAATATCAATAAATATCATTATATAATTATTATAACAATGGGAATCACATTCAATTGTGTATTAACAAGAAAAACCCTCATAAACATGTTCAAAAATATATCCCAAATTTTGACTTGTAATTCATACATAAGAAAAGTATATATAATTCATTAAAAAAATTTATATTTGAGTTTTTTATCAATCTACATGTTATAGGGTTTTTATTTAATTTTGATTAATTGAACAATAAGGATTAATTAATACCATCGATCATTGGATCTTAGCACATGAGCATACACTAATATAAAAAAAGATATATATTATCCACTAACCAGAAGGATATCTATTGAATTTACATTTTTATAGACAAATAAATAATGTTTCAACTAAAATAACTACAGCAAGTTCAACGTACCACACAATCAAAATAATCATTTTTATAAATAATCTTATTTGATAAATAAAATGAAAAATAAATGAACTGAAGGACTTATATCCTTCACATGTTATATAATACTTCTATTAGAGAAATCTATATTTCATTGAAAAACATATGATGTTATAAAATTAAAATATCATTGACTAATCAGTCATGTAGATCAATAATCTCTAGTGATACTCTCATAAATGGAAAAGTTTTCCCACCAATGTTTTATTGTATGGTTATACTTGTTTATAATATGAAATGAATATTTATTAAATGGAAAATATATAAATTTAACACCCTGATCTAACATCACATAGGAGATTTATTTCCTTGACTATTAGATTCATATTGAATAAGAAAGATGCACTTATGTTCCATATGGTGAATTATTTTTCCATCCTTTCCCAAAAAAACAATATTTTATATGTTTTTCCAATAATTTTCACAATCACGAATGTATTTCATTACTATAATTTTTGTTAAAAATATTATAGAATACTTGTTTCTTGAACAATTAGGTTTCAAAAAATGAGATTTTGTAATGGATAAATTATTTTGGTTTTTGGGTAGTCAATTTTGTTATATTATTAATACAATTTCAAATATTATTTATTTTTTAATTATTATTACCTTATATTTCATTGATTATTTAGAAAATTGAATATTTTAAATATAGAATGAACCTATATTTAAATGGTCTTTTTAATGGTTTATTTTATTAGAAAATATTTTATAGTTATTATGATAATTTAAATAGATAAATTTTTTGAATTCATTTTTTTTAAGTATTCCAGGTGTTTATCAAAAATTTGGGGTCCAACCAAGCCATACCTTAGCCATAACCCACATCCCCGTAGCCAGTTGAATAAGTGCCAGTTGGCCATGCACGTCCATGGGAGGGCCGGCTCAAGTTGTCGAAATGTACACTATTGATGAATCCTCACGAGTAAGTAAGCCACCAGTGGTGACCAAATGAGGAGTAGTAGTCAGCCAAATGCACGTGTTAGTGTAATACATTCACATGGTGTGTGAATGTGAAAATGGGAGGCCATTTTCAAGGAAACCATCTGATTAATTCCTCTCATACCTTGTATTTTAAGGGATTAACCACAAAACTATCCTTTTGATGTGCGATTAAAATTCTTCAACACATTTCCTCCTCTCTCTGCCTCACATTACCATTAATACACTACCTTAGGTATCCACAAAATGAGACTCAATAAGAGACACCATTACCACCATTATACAAGCTAAAATCAATCTCCATCATCACCACTGAAGCCTTCTACCACAATAGATTGCCTCAAATTTCCCATATCACCACCATTAAGAACATTTAAGTATCCTCCAACAACTATGAAGGCATGTGGTGTGTAAGGAGGCCCACACCATCGTACGTACTTTTTCTCTTCTGTTCTATCCACCCAAATGCTATAATATCACCATAAAAACCATCTACAACCCTCAGTAAGTCTATAAAATATCTACATAAGATCCATCCCATGTGGGTTTATTCCACATGACATCTTCAATCACCCTAGATCCTCATTTATGTTTATTATATATATCATGGTTCACACATATCCAAAAAGGTGGGGAAGGCTGAAATATCATCCAACTCAAAACCTATAAAAAAGGTCACACTCCACTGACAAAGTTGTAATTTTATAGGATGATTCGCTACAAAAATCATTAATGTTATCCCCCACATATTCCTATTCATTTTTTCTCGTTTATTTATATGTTTTCACATGTATATGAAATTTAATTAATATTTTCTATTATTAAATAAATATATTCTGGAATTTATAATAATCAAGAGATTCATATTATATTTTTCATATTTTTATTCTCTTATTTTTCAAATTCTTATTCATTTTTTAAAGTGTTTTACTCAAGTGCAGAGCTTCTGAGAATTTATAAAAAAGGTGAAAATGTACATAGAAACAAAAAAACTGGTCAAGAATCCATAATTTCACTCTATAATCATATCTAAAAAACAATACACACCATTTCATTCATATAACCAGAGTCTTTAGCTTCCCACTCAGATTGAGACTTTTCCCCATTAAGGTCCCTCCTGTAGTTTTCTTCAACCTTTGCTGAAATCATTAAAGATGATCTAGTAGAAAAATTCCTTGGGGTCTGAGAGTAGTTTTCCTGTGGTATCCTCTTTGAAGGAACAAAGGTAAAATCCTCACCATCAGTTATTCCTGCCTCGCCACTAAAAAAACATCCCTTATAGAGATAGATCTACCACATCACGGAGTAGTGAATCCATCCTTTTCCCCCTTCATCATCAAATAAATTTCATCATTTACTAGTAATTGGAGTAGAATGAAAATGATTCCAGACATCGTGTTTATAATTAAGATTATTTTGTAAATCATTGTGATTAGATTCATCAACCAGTGCGGGCACATGAATATGATTTGATGTTGCAGGATCAATCTCATTTCCCTTAAAGACACTTCATATACATGATTATCCAAGGTCAATGCATTAGCTGCATTACGATTTAGATCATTATTAGATTCACTATCCTTATCAGAAGGCATGGACAAAAATGAGTCTTTCACATTTTTATGTCATCAACAAAGGTTTGAGGGATGACCCCTCATGCCACAATCCATACAAGAAATGTTCAATCGGCACAGCTCTGAATATCTCCCAATATCTATAAATTCAATGTATTAGAGAGTCTTTTCTCACACTCAAAATCAATTAAAATGTTATCTAAGTGAGTGGAGTGTGTTACATTGTCAACAATAGTGGAGCTGAAATCAACTCCCACCAGCATCCTAGAGAAGTAACAATATCTGACACATTCATTTTCCTTATGAAGACTGATGGGGGACCCTATTTTCATTCCATTTTCATGAAAAATATTTGTATTCCAAAGGACCATGTAGATCCTATAAAGAAAAAACTAGACTTGAGAAAATATATTTTGGGCTTTAAACACATTAAAATCCAATGAACATCTATTTAAATTATGCCACCTAGGTTTTAGAAACAAAGAACCAAAGCTCAAAGGATGATGATTCATCTCATCGGATGGAAATAAAAAATGAAAACATCCTAGACCAAGTGAGATACATTTCCAAATAGAAAAACAACATTGCATTGAAATTCTACTGAATAAATCACCATGTTTCCAAGGAAGTGAAACTTTGGGTAAGATAATGCAAGAAATTAATGAATTTTTCCACATCGGAAATCTCTCATTAAGCACAGAGGGTTTGTCCTGAACATGAGTTGATGAGACCCTGTAATGAATTCATCCTTGATGAGAGTCCATGGAAGAAGGAAGTTAATTAGATTCATCCATTTTCTTCCCTAAATTTTAATCCTTCATCAAATCAACAAATGAGTAAGAACCAAATGGAACATCACCACCTTTACCCTTCCGTGATACCCACCATGAAACCTCAAAAATATAATCAGTATAGGGTTTCTTCAAAGTCTCATCCACATTACACTGATCAAAAAAACTATTTTCCTCAACAAACCGAAGAAGAAAAATCACCCAAACTTATTGAACTCGTAGATCTGGGGTTCAGAACCTTCATCACATAACACTAAGGTGCATCAGCAGACCATAATTATTGTTATTTTTCATGTTTTTATTTTATTTTGTTTCTAATTATCTTCTATACCATTCCAACGTGTGATTTATTACTCCCAATCATGTGAGGCAGGCTAGAGGCTTGACTCCGGGGTGTTCAAACTGTTCTTGAAATGTTCATAATGTTTATTTAATGTTTTTGGTATATATCATAACTATACATGGGTAAGTATAATGCCCCCATTGTGATTTTTGTCCCATATTACATGCAACTCAATTTATTTTTATTATTTTTTATAAATGTTTTCTCTCTATTCATTGGACAACTCTTCACAACATGATGTTGAGTGAGTTAATGGATAAAAGGAATCGATAGAGTCTTGTTGTAGATGATGGAACACCCTCAAAAAAATTTATTGGTACACACTTGACGTATGGTGTGGAAAAAGGAAATTATTTTCCTCATACATCATAAAAGATTAATATTGTCATCGCACTTGATGATATTTCTCTTTTTGTTACAACAATTAATCTAATTCACCTCAAATAATATTTTTTGTTTTTTAATTCCATTGTAAAATAACTAAATGATATATCGAATGGATATTCTATTTTGAAATAATATGAAATTTTAAACAGAATGAGTTATGGATGAATGGAGAAGGATTTGGGTTAATTTAGGGGTTCAATCTTTATACTTCTTTATGTTTTTTATGTATTGATAAACCAGACATAAAATATGGTGATGAATTTCCATTATATTTATTTGGATATTTTAGAATATTTTGATTCCAATGAAATGTCAATTTCACCACATCCAATAATAATGGTGGATGAAACATCATGGTTATAGGTGTTCCATCTTCAAGGACCATGCTCTATTAATGTTGTTTCATCAATTGACTCACTCAAATCCATCTTATGTAATGTTAGCTAATGAAATGAGGTAAAAGAGGTTAAAAATAAAAGAAAACATATAGTGGCCCTTCCATTCAATACATTAAAATAAAATTACCTTTTCAGAATACATAATACATTAAAAAAATAGATTCCCAAAAATCACTTCAGTTTAATGCCTTTGGAAATAAGGAAACATGAACACTGATTCATAATTGAGCTATATTATCTCCCTCTATGTTCTTCATGACATGAAACCTTCAAATACACCTCATAATTAGTACATTTATTTATAATATGGGTATGGAAACATAATAAGGTGCGAGCTTAGATAATCATTAATTATAATCTAGGGAGATATATAAGAATAAACATGAGCATAAGGATAGGAGAACAAGATTTTTAAAATTGAAGATCATACCGTGCGTATTATTGATCATAAAAATTATTCATGAAATAAAGATTTCATTTTTATACTAAATGAATCATAATGGAAACAAGAGAATTTGAGGTGAAATAATAACATAGGAATAATATATAGAATATGTGGAAGACACATAATCATATAAAATTAGTTCCATATTATTAAAAGAATATCCCCCAAGGACATCATAGTTGTATACAAACACTCAAAATACTATATTTCTACACATGGTTCACTACCGTGGTCATATTCATACTGTGAATTCACCCCCCTCCCCTACAATCACAGTAGTAATTGTTCACACCCATGTCCATATGAGAAGTTAATATTTTATCTTAATACCATCTTAGTCTATATCAAAAGATATAAATCATTAGCCAATGAATTAGAGAGAAACATAGGTCCCACCCATCTCATAATTAAAACATACATGTTCTAGAAGTTCATAAATAGTCATATCATGATCTTTGAAAATAAATTTATATTTTATGTATGTAATAATATCATAACATATGGAAAATATATAGTTTTTATAATCATTTAATCTAAATAATATCCCATTACGAATGTGTGTTTGAAAATCATATAAATTGTGAAAGAGAAATTAATTTTATAAACATAATACCATAGAAATATAAGTATTTTGAGAAAGAATATGAATTTAAAAATTAGATTATTTACTAAATATTCATGAGTAACAACAACATAAGTCATTTTGGAAGGGAAATAATTTTGAAATAATTTTAAAAAAACAAATTGGGGAAAATATCTGTTATTGTTTGAAAAGTATTTTAAACATTTAAAACCTTTATGAATACAATTTATTTAAAATTGAATTGAATACATATAAATAAGGATTGAAGTAATTTTTATTTTTTATCAGAAAAATATAAAAATTATTGAAAACATTTTGAAAATAGCATTCCCTGGTAACATATAAAAGAATCATGAAACAATTTTTGAGAGTTTTTTCCCTTAAAAAATATATAAGAACCTTTAAAACTGAATGATATAAATTTACATTGAAAAAAAAAATAATCCTAAAAAAATTAAGAAAATTATCATTTAAATAAATATACTTATAAATATATCTTGAATTTATTTTGAGAATAATTTCATTAAAAATACATTGAAAACATATACAGAAATCATCAAAACAATTTTGAAAATTATATCATAGAATTTTTTTAGAAAACATATAACGAAACCCTGAAAATGTTTTGAAATAAATTTTTTGACAAAAACATTGAAAACATATAAATAAATTTTGAAATTATTTTTGATAAACCATTTCGAAAAAAATATCTAAGAACACAAACTTAGGACAGAATAGCGAGGTCGGTAGGAATGGCCCGAAGGCCTTCATTTTTCATTATTTTTTCGATAATCCACCTTTCAATGGGTGAGTTGGAACCCTTAAAAAGCCTGTAATAATAGATACAATTACATTACCCATAGGTCTTAGAGTCAATCACCCAAACAAGACAACTTGGAACTAATCCTCCCCGAATTGAGAGGTAATATCAGAAATTATTAGAAAAATATTATTCCACATTCTATGTTGAAAATAGCATAAAAATTTTATTATTTTATATATATGTATTTAAAAAAATAATTTTGTATAAAATTCATGAGTTTTATTGATATATTGATCATAATATTTAATCAATGGTAGAATAATCATAATTACTCCATATGAATGTTGAGATTGTTTCAATGATCTATTACCGTAGGGTAACATGGGATCACACTCTCCGTGTAATAAAATGGAACCAATTAATGCTTAAAACATCACTAAAATAAATTTATTATTATTATTAAATTTCAAATAGAGTTACATACACCTCGAATAATGGTTTTTGATGCATAATAATACATTTGTCTCAAGGAAGGAAAATTGAGATAAAACAATCTTACCAGTTTGGTAACTATAAAAACGAAAACCCAATGAATGAAATATCATTTAATGGGAATGTAAATACCCATAAAATTAATAATATTAATTATAAAATATTTTCTTGGTAATTCTATACACCATTCAAATGATAATAGTTGTGAACATCTCATGATTCACACAGATATAAAATGAGAGATCAAATTCCATTCCCTTAAGTCTTGAATTTATTTGTACATGTTCAAGCCTATTATAAAATAAAAATAAGTTTATTATACATAAAAATATTAAATTTATTAATATATATAATTTCATATATATGATACACTTTGGAAATTATATTATATTTTTATTAACAATTCATTGTTGAAGTAATGTTTGAGTAATAACCGGTTTTTTGTCGTCTGTGTTAATTTCTTATATCTTTAGTCATTTCACTTATATCATGATTTAAATAACTTAAATTATCTAATAAATATAATTTATATTCATTATAAGTTTATTATATGAGTCTATTGAATATATAATATATTAAATAAAATACACCATTCGTGGAGACGGTAGGTTTTACATACACCTGAACACTTTTTCTATTTTATTATCGTATAAAGATTAAGTAAATCTCATATAAGTATATATATGTGTGTAAATATAATTATTTATATTATAATTAAAGCATCATATATATCACATATATTCCCAAAAAAATTCTTAATATATTCCACATAGAGTGTGAACAAATCACATCGCTTTGAGGAGGAAGTAGTCTATAAGTCCTGAAACATTATTAACAAATTCACAAAAGAGATAAAGTATAATAATTTTTTATATAAAATTTATTAAATTAGAATAAATAAATAATATATATCATATATCAGATATAAACAGATTTTTTATAATAATTCCAAACTATGACTGGTGGTAATTGTTAAATGAACAATATTGTTTCATCAGTCCGAAGTTCTCCATATAAAATAACAGTAAGTTTGTCACCCGTTAGACTGAACTACACACAATTTAAAGATAAAAACTTTCTATAAAAACATATAAATATATTTTTTAAACTTATGTTATTATGTATGTGTGTAATAAAATTATTTTTCAGTGGTGGATAAGGAAAATAAAATAAAGGATCTTGAGGAAGGATGTTACAACTTCTTTATATAACTCCTTTTGATTTTCACCAAAGGGGTTAATAGGATAGAATTCTTCCAAATGATATGATTCTAGGATTCTAGAGTTGATTTTTAAGATCAAATGTTTATGATATTGGCAGAAAAAAAATTCTTGAATGATTGAAGAGATTCAGAGGGAGTACTTTTTATAGCGGAGAAGGAGTGACACTCTTGTATATATTTTGAAAGGGAATTCCACCAAAAAAATTTCAATTGGATTTAGATCCAGTAACAGCATTTTTTTTACAAAATTCAATATTAGGTTGAAATATGGAAATACAATATATTTTGGACATGTTTGAGGGACATTTGGGTCATTATGATTAAGGTTTAATCCATTATAAGCTCTATTTCACCTTAATCAGTGTCATTAATTTTAATTGCATTAAATAATATTTTTGAATATAACATAATTTTACCATATTAGATCTTATAAATTATTATTATTTCAAATATGGAATCCATTTTTCTATATTTAAATCACAAAAGTTAATGAATTTTGTTTAAATTTAATCTGATATATTAGACAACTAAAGGTTTTTAAAGTAAAAATGTACAAATGTTAACTTTTCTTTTCTAATAAGTATCAGTGTTAAATTGATTGAAATATATACATTAGTTTAATTTGTAAAAAATGTTCTAATTAAATATTAATACCATTTAAAAATATAATTTATCCTTGTAAATGAAATTGTCAAAAAATATTTTTTAAAGTAAAATTCAATATTTTACACTATTTATTAAAAAATAAAATGTGATAAAAATAACAAAAAGTCACCCTAACCACAATTTAATTTTTCAATTTCCGATATTATGTTTATTTTTACATGTAAATTTTATAAAAAATACCAAATTTATATTTAAAATATTTTCTCCATTAAAAGGCTGTAAAACTGTTTTTAATAAAATATATGTTATTTTGTATAATATTGGGTCTTTACTAATCTGATGCCTTCAAAAAACCTTACATAATATTTTAAATATTTTATTTAATAAATTAAATATATATTTAATGAATACCATTCTGCAATGGTAATTAATTTAACTTATTATGATAAATCTCATTTTTCACATAAAAATAATATTTTATTAAATCATGGTCATCACATTCATTTTGTTTAACAATTCATTTATAATTAATAGGATAAATATGAATTCAACTATATTTTTTCATAAGTTATTTAATACTATAATTTTAAATTTAATGTATATGTTATATATTATTATATAATATAATTTTATTTATAATAATATATTACTATTGTGTAAAGCACGATCTTATGTGTTAGGAAACCCATTGAGGAATGTAATTATTGTGTATAATGTAATCAATGATTTTTTATATGTTTATAAATCTAAATATTATGTTTTTTATATTGAATAGTTAACTTGATTTTTTGTATAATGGAAGAAAATTTTTGATCTTTAATAAAAAGAATATATTTTTAGTGTTGCAGAAAATGAAAAATATTATAAAAATAAAATTATTTATAAAAGTTTTATTTTGAAAAATATTTCGGTGTTATTTTAGAAATCCAAAAAATTAATTTCACCCTCAAAATTCATCTATGTATCAAATTATTAATACATGAATTATTCTTTCATAAAAACTCACATTATTAAAATAAATACTAACATATCCTATAAAAATGGAATTTTAGAAACATAACAGTTCCCCAAAGTAACATATAACAAGGTTTCCACAAAGAAGAACCCATTTTTTCTATGAAATATTGGATATGGAGAAGGTACATAAATATTTTTAAGGAGTGATTGATGTCATCCAAAGAAATAAGTGAATTATCAATGAAATTTTTAGGGCCTCAAGATCATAAATCTATAAAGATTTAATAGTCCATTGGTTCAACAGAAAATAAAGTTATAGGGAAAAAATTTTTATCATTTTAATTACATTGTGTAATTATTTTATTGACCAAGAATATAAGTAAATATAATGAAATGATATTTTTATATAAATAATTTTCATTTTATGGTTTTTCTTTGATCAATTTCTATTTCAACAATTACTTCATGAAATGGATATATATAAATTTACATTTATGCCTTAAGCAATAAAATAACATTTTAGTGGATCCTACATCTTTAAAAATATAGACAAGAATTAATATTCCTGTAAAACCGTTATGAAAAATTGGTAGGGATTCTATATTAATCATTAAGCATAAAAAATAACACTAAGGGTTCATCGTTAATACTTATTTATCAAAATGGTTAACTAAAAAATTAAACATTAACCAAGACATCATGTCATCCATTTGTATATGTGAAACACATATAATAATTCTATTAGTGGTCCAAGACCCTCATCGTTGCATTACATGATGAGCTATCACACAAAAAATAGGATTTCAATTTCTAAGTCCAAATCTATATAATTTCAAAGATAAATGTTGTTGATATCATTAAGATAAGGATAATCAGTAAATTTACTTTTAACTAAGGTTTTGAATAAAACCACAATTCATAAATAATACCTCCCAAGTTTATCTAAAAGTTTTCATAAATTATTAACCTTATAACACATTTGAATGGTCAAAATCAAAAATGTGAGAAATATATTCAAAAAATTAGCATAACAATCTCCCAAATATCATAAAGGATATCTTGGTTTAAACATTCAAAACATGTTAATACCATCATTGAATATTATTTTGAAAAATGGGGATAACCAAAATTATGAAAAACACTTTTGGAAAACATTCAATATTCATTATTCCAGTTATTACTAGATATATTACTTAAAATTGAATTTTAAAAAAAATTCATCCATGGTAATATAAACCAGTTGTCAAAAAATCTTTAATTGGTTATATGGAAATCGATACTATCAAATTTACTTCATCAAAATAAATCATATCTTTATCCAAGTTAAACACAATATTCACTATATTTTGAAATCATTAAGGGTTACCATCACTCAATTAAAACATAACTTTTGTATTAAATAATTTTTTTTGTATCTTCACTATCATTCCCAATGTATTCTAAATCATTAATGAAAATATTATACTGAAAATACTTATATATTTCACGATTCATATAAGAAAATATTGAAATTAAAAAACATAAATACTGAAATCATCCAACATTATTCATAAAACATTACTCTAGATTCATCATATGATACCAAAAACCCAATTTTATAAAATATAAAATATGAAGACGTTATTATTTTTTTAGAAATAAAGAACATGTCTTGTTTCTTTCATTTAATGTAAATAACACTCGATGAACAATCCATATATTAAATATGTAACTTGTAGTCTTCTTATCTTCAATAGTGAATCCAATACTCATACCACCATCCACATTATCTTCATGAGTTTTCCACTTTTGAAATTAATTTTGATAATTCCCATACTATCAAAATATGAATCATTCAATGTCTATTATGTTTATTCTAGTTTCCACCATTGGATAAAATTATAAATCATAGAGTGAAAATAAATTTTTATAGAATAATGACAAATTATAATGAATGATCACATATAATATGTGTAAACCATGAACCTAATTCTATAATACAAGAATCAATATTTTAAATTCTAGGTTATTCAGAGTCAATTTCTCGTTAAATTGTTCATGATGATTCTAAAGGAGTTTAAGAATTCATAAATACTATCTCCAGGAGTGTCAAACTAGTTTTCAATAAGGCCCATTTTCATATTCATGGTTATTTTGAGTCATGCTCGACAAACCTTATCAATTTTGTTACCACTAGGTAAATCTATGATAGATCAACCTCCAGTTTTTGTATCCAGACAATGATTTATTTCTAGGGAAACACTAATTATATTGTATATAAAAATTCTATGATATTTCACTATACTTGAACCCATTCTTAAAATTTTTCTTCATAGGCATCTCAACACATAACAACAGAAATATTCATAGGGAAATTAATATTTATTTCTATTTCTATTTTCCATAGGTATACTAAATATTCGTTTCAACTATAAAGACCCTCAATTTACATTCATTAACAATAAATCAATTTACAAATATAATACTAAAAACTATATTATTTTAGTTACTTTGGAAACATGGAATCATGAAAAATGGTACATAAGTTAACTACATTATCACCAACTAGGATTTTCCAAACTACCCCCCTTAAAAGACGCATCATACATTGTACACATCTTCATATCTTGTAAAAGGATATATAAATGGAGGTGAGATTAGATGATCATTAAGTCTATATAATATGGGAATTTTAGAAGAAACATGAGTGAATGGGTATTAAAACTTGATCATAAAAATATAAGATTATACATCTCATATCCATGATCATAAATAGGAATTATAACATAAATATTTATGGTTAATTAAAAAGGAATCATAAGTAAATCCAGAGCATATGACATGAAATATTAACATATGAATAATAAATATAATTTTTGGTTGAAACCAAAGTATTTAAAATAATTTCCATAGTAGTCTAGAAATCAATACCAATGTAATCTTATTAGTACAGGTTTACTCCAACATACCATCTCTTTAGTCCACATTCACTCCCATAGCCATATTACTAGTACGAGTTCACTCCCCATAACATCATGATAGTCATGGTTCACTCACATGCCCATATTAGTAGTCATATTTGACTCCCAATTCCATATTATTTTATCGAAGGAGATATCAATGTTTGCCCAATTAATTTTATAGATATATAAGTCCAAATAATATCATAATTAAATCATATATAAATATAACACAATATCCTATAAAATATTATCATAATCCATGAAATAATATCAGTGTCAAAAGTATGTAATCATATCATAAACTATAAAAAAGATATAATAATCATAATCACTTCATCAAAATCATAAATCGGTAAAGGGTGTGGATTTCAAAACCATATAACTCATGAAATAGAAATAAATTTCATAAAAATCATAACATCAACTATAAACCATTCATAGAAATATTATATATCAGTCTATTAGATCATTTCCTAGAAATTTATGAGTAACACCAAATTATGTTTTTACATATGGGAAATAATTTGGAAATATATTTTAAAATTATAATTTGAAGAAGATATCCTATCTTCTTGGATATATATTTTTAAAAAATAAATCATCCTGAACACCATATTCTATGTCAAAGCATATAATAATTAGAATGATATATTGAAATCTTTTTAGAAATGCTCTTATTAATCACAGAAAATAACATTTAAATTTTTCTAAAAAATATTTTCCCTAAAAACATATTAGAGATGTTTTAAAACATTTTTAAAAATAAGTTTCCTTTAAAAAATATAAAATAATAATTAAAACCTTTAGAAATAACATATCCTTGAAAAAATAAAAAAATAGACATCAATATAGTTTAAAAATATTTTATTTTAAAACAAATTAAAATAATATATATACATCATGAAAATGTTAGGAAACCAATTCATTTAAAATAATTGGAGAACATATAAATTAATCATGTAATGTTTATGAAAAAAATATCATTGAAATCATATAATGAAATCATATAAATTTTTTGAAGACAATTTAATTAAAAACACATTGAAAAAATTTAAATAATACATGATAATAGTTTGAAAACCTATTTATAAAATAACATTTTGAAATAACAATGATTTCTTACCAAAGAGAGAGGTAAAGCAAGACATTGTTAATAACAAAATATTAATTATATAATGGACCAAAAAGTAGACAATTTTTCACGTAAATTTAGAAATATTTTATAAATATAACAGAATAAAAATCACGGTTGTTCTTGAGATATGCATCATAATATTTCATCAATTTTTGAATAATTATAAACAATCCTGAAAAAAATGGATTATTTCAATAAACACATACCACATAATAACATGGGATCATACTCACCCTGATACAAAATGGAATTACATAAATCATAAAAAACATGAAATTAATTATATTTATGATATAACTTGTAAAATATATGTATTTACACGTCAAAAAATAATATATGTTCATAGAAAAAATAGTCACTCATATAATGAAATTTGAGACAAAACAATCTTAGTGTTTTGTTAAATTTTAAAACATAAACCCAATTAATGAAAAATCATAGAATGGATATAGAAATATCCAAAAATTTAATAAAAATAATCATATAATACATTAATTGGATGTATATAGACCGTGTAAAATAATAGAGTGGTGAACATTGAACGTTTCTCATAGATATAAAAGGTTATATAATAATCTTATACCTAATGTCTTTAAATTATTTATATATGTTTATGACTCTGCTATGATAAATATATGTATATTATACATCTAAAAAATCATATTATTATATCTCATACCATATTTAATTCACTTATTGATGTGGTTATTTTTCAAATCTTTTATCCACATCCTTGTTCTGTTTTTCTTTAATTTTTATTATTAAAATAGTTGATTTTGTGTAATAATTAACAATTTTTGAATTCTTTAGATTAAATGTTTGAATTTTTTATTTATTAAATATATATTTTTTAGAATTTATTTTTGTGATTCAATAAATAAATTATTTTATTATTTTCAGTTAACTAATTAATTAATTATTCAATTTACTATCAATATAATATCCTTTGATACATTAATTTAATTACTTCATTTATTAACTCAATCGTAAATATAAAATTAAGTTACTTTTCAGTTATATAAAATGTTAAATTAGTTTTAACAATTTAATTCAATTAATTAATAATTTTATTAACTAGTTTTAATTTAGTTATTTAATTTAATTATTGATTATAAATAATCAATTAGTTAATTAATTTAAGTTAAATTTTAATAAATAAATAATTAAAAATATTCAAAATTAATTGTTTTGTAAATATTTTTTTATTTTAAATAAACACTTTCTTTTAAATAACATGTAATTAATTTTGTTTTTTTTTACATTGTTGAAATTTTATTTTTTTAGTTTTAAATTTTATTTATTTTTGAATCTGACTTTTTAATTTCTTTCTTATTGTGAACGTCTTGCTGGCACTGAGAGCCCCCATTGGCGACATAGTTGATTCACCGACCCTAATCACCCTAACTAATCCCTTTTCATCCTGTCGGCCTCACCGACACCTCATGTCGCACCATCACCCCATTCACCTACCAACACCCCCACCTATTTGGACCTATTGAAAGGGTTAGTGACTCAATGAGTCACTGATGATGTCCTACCCATTATCCTATGACTTACTCAAAAACTATCCTCCTTTCACTCTTCTCCCTCACAACCTAATGACATTGTTTCTCCAACCATGCATCTCTCCATTCCTGTGTTTCTCCCCTTATCTCACTAATCTGCAACGGTCAAACTATCATCCCTCCACCAGGAAGAAACTCATCAACATCAGCATATAAAACAACAGAAGAATAAAAATATAGCAACTAATCCAAAATCTCCCACAATATAAAAGTTTTTATGAAACTGTTTCCTGCCAAATCTTCAAATATATAATTGATATATTAGTGAATCATTTTTTAGATCGGAACCCAAATTAGAACCCAACCTCACTATTTTTTCCCAGATGCCCACTGGCTACCTCTTCCTATAACAGAACTGTTGTCTCCTGATGTAACATCCCAGGTAAATAAAGAATATGAAATTTTCATATTTATTAATATTTGTGAATAAAATATTAATATTACTTTAAAGGGGATTCTATGTTCGATGGCGTACCCAATACGCAACAACAAGTTTCTTTGAAATCTTCAGTTTCACACTGATAATATAATAATATTATTTTAAATGGTAGATAACGTCTATCCATTTGAATAGTGGGAATGAACAGAACTAACTAAAATATGATTATATATGTTTTTTAAATGTATTTACATTATTAAATAAATGTTAGAGGCTTAAAATTCAAATGAATCCAATTTTAAGAATAAATATTCTAATATTCTTGAAAAGGCCGATTAATCGCCTTTTGATGGAGAACCATTTTTAAATCCACTATTTGATAATTTTATATGTAATATTTGAAAAATTTAAATCCTCCATTATAATCTAGACATAAAAATTTACTTTGTGTAAAATTTTGTAATTTTTTCGATAAAGATCATGTTTTAATGAATAGTGAAAATGCTGTATTTTAATTCATAACCTCCTTTTAGTCGAACTTATTTTTATTTTCATATTATCTTTTTATTTGGTTTTAAAGTTTAATTAAAATATATTTTTACCATTTAATACAATGGTTGTCATTTTAATTAATTTCACTTTGAAATTGGACATAAACAAGTGTCAATATTTTAATAGATATTGTTTCTTAAAAACACGCTATTTGTTTTGACAGCGAGAATTGGTTATAAAATTAATTAATGCAACTTCTATGTTATGAAATTGTTAAAATTGGTATAATTTTTTAATTTTGAATATCAAATATAGAATAGGGTGAATTTTTTGTATTTTTCTGACAAATGTTCATTTTCAATGAATCTTGAAAAATATTGCATTTTAATTCAAAACTACTTTTTCAACCAATTTATTTATATAGTTCGATTTTAATTATAATTGGTTTTAAGGTGAAATTTAATTATTTTTTATGATTTAATAAAAAAAATTTCATTATAATTAATTTCACTTATAAATTTGATGTAAAAACAAATCAATCTTTTGAAAGATTTTACTTCTTAAAAACCCTTCTTTTGTTTTGACAACGGAAATTATTTTAAATTCATTACAGTAGATTCTGTGGTTGGAATTTGATAAAATGGATTCCTTATTTTGAATCAGAAGGTCCAAATTATGTAATTAAGACACTTTTGTTTTTCGATATTATGAATAGTAACGACGACAACTATATTTAATTATCGTGTTTAATTAGTAATCGGGTAGTTATGGGTAATAAAATATTATCATAAAAATATAAAATTACCCCAACATGTGTCTTAATTCTATTGGTGGTTTCATGGACGACCATTGTATACCTTTTTACAACCTTGGGACCCCATGGAATCCGTTTATTGTGATAGTGATTTTTTATCATATTTTTTTAAAAGAAAGGAAAATGTAACCAAAGTATGTATCACCAATGTAAAACAATTTTAATTTTGTTTAGATGAATTTTATCTTTGACTATTAACATTCATCGGAAATATAAAAAAAAATTCCTACATGACGGTAATTTTATTATATTTTTTAGACATTAAATAAAAAAATTTATTTATGACACCGTGATGATGTAGTGATTACCTCATTAATGAACGATTTAAATAATATGAGAAGATAAGGTAAAATTTAAGACTTACACATGTAAAAAACCTATTGGATGGGTGGATTTAGAACCATTATCACCTTATCTTCTAAATAAATAATTTTGGGACCTTTAATATCCAAAAATCATTTTATAATAAAGTAAATTTTCAAGACTTCCCAAGAGTGCCCCTCCTCCCTTTTATAAAAGGCCCCCACCTCTACCCCCTTAACCACACCTCTAAAGACTATGGATCGATTAAACTCAACTCATTGTATCTCTCCACATCCCTCTCTTCATCTTAGAGGCCTTACCTTAGCCAGAAAGCTCTTCAAGAACCCCTTTTGGTTCAAACCAAAGGGAGTTACCTGATTTAAAGGTAACATCTTCTCTTATGTTCTTTTGTTTCATTTTGATTCTCGAACCCCTTAAAGTATTTTTATCCATTTCTTTTTTAAATACTCCAGTATCTTAAATATACTAGGATGTTGTTATGATAATGATTCTAGCTACACTTAAACACACCTACGTATAATGGTTAAAGAACATATTGTTTCCGTGGAAGGCGAAGTACTGCCTCATGAAATAATAATTGTTCTATCTTCCCATAACACCTCTCATGGTGGCCATTATGATGGAAAAATATTTATTTATGATATATATTATATTTATTTCCTCTATATTCTTCTGTATTTTATATTTAAAACATTCCTTTATGCTTTGCATGTTGTGCAAATGCAATAATTTTATTTGAGGAAGTGTGGACTACCGCCCCCTCAAGTGATGTAACTCGTTCATGAAATATATGGAATGTATAAAGAATGATATTAATGAACTTATGTGACCTATATAAAATATTTATTATACTGGAATTATAATATATATATCTCTTATTTTGTTATAATTTCATTAATGTGACAACGAAATGAAAGTACAGATCATGCGTACGTACAGCCTACCGTCTCCATGAACGGTGCATTTCATTTATTTTTTTCTCCAAATGTTATGGAATAGTATAAAATGAATTTATACAGGATATATATGATATTTAAATCATTAATACTATTCTGTAGATGATGTACTTATATCTACATAGACAATTCTTTTCAAACAAGTTCATTATTGATTCATGTACCAGACATCGACAAAAACATCTGATATGAACTCACATAATTAACTAATTATTATAACATTAAAATATGTGATATGAATTGAATAATACACTTTAAAGGAGGTCCTTGAGCAATTATAAATTAAAAAATGTTTGTTATTCAGGAATATAAAGAGACGAACAAGACAAGTCTGACATGAGGTAAGGGATGCTACCTCTCTCTTTATTTTCATGTATTCTCTTTTTTGTCATTCATTTTAAGCTCCATGTTCTTAAGTTAAGGGATTTTATTTTATATTCCTATTACTTTACTTTTTATTTTCATATGTTGAGATACCCTATTTTATCTCATCAATCCATTTTTTAAAGTATTAAGTGGCGTTGTTAAGCTGCCAATTTTCGTAAGGGATTTCTTATCTCACTTTTAATTCCATGAGATTTCTGTTGTTCGCCATTTATTTATTGAATGTGGTGTATTGTCTACTGCCTTTTGATATATATATTATCATTTTATTCATGGTACTATGTGATTCATTTGATTCTTATTATCTTTTGGTTATACGACTCGATTGATTACCACGCGGTAAGGAGTTTTTATCTCACTTTCTATTCCTGTGAAATTCAAGCTATACTTTCCACTATTTCATTTTTTGTGGTGTATGCACTTTCCATGATTGTAATCATTGTGTAGTAAACCTTAATTTATGGGTATTTTCATCTTCAATTTATGAACCTTATTTCATATGGTGTACGTTTATATTGTTACCAAATCGGTATGGAAACCTTTCACCCTTCTCTTTTTAAAAGACTTATTTTTGTTATGTATTTTTATTTACATCATATTATTTTGGGAGATGTTCTTATGTATCCTTATTACTATACATTATTAGTCCAAGTGGTGAGATACCCATTTTATCTCTCATCGTCTCATTTTCTGAATTTTAAAATGACACTGTTAGTCAGTCCAATTTTTGTAAGGGAACTTCTAAACAAAATTTCAATTCTTTTGGTCAAGCCTCTAATTCATGATTATGTCTTACTATTAATATGTGTGGATGACCTCTGATTGTTTGAAGCATAATATCCTCTTATTTTAGGTTTATTTATATTTTCCACACATAATCATGTAATTGATTTATCCTTGATCTAAAGATACCGTCTTTGTAAGGGACTTCGTCTCAATCTCCTTTCATTGAGGAATATTTTTTTTATACACAACTTTCTTTTATACATTGTATAAACCCCTTTGACTATTATTGTTATTCAAAAGGAATCATTTTAAACAAAGCGTTTTACTAAATGAAAAAAGGGAATGTTTTTGTCTTACGCATGCGGTGACAATGACTTCTCTTCCGCCGTGACCATTATTTGAGTTTCGGTTTCCTATACAAGACACAACATTATTTTAAATGAAAAATAAATATCATGTTTTGATTTTATTTTATTTTGGTATTGAAAATGGTTTTGATAATATTTTAATTATATCAATGTGTTTTTGATATCTTGTGATTGAAATGCGGAAATGTTACGTTTCCTTTATACGTGTTTAATGTGATACGATTATGTTATGGATCTTGGGAAATGTTTATGGAGACAGGTGGTTCTGTGATAAACTAAGATTGGGTGAGCCCGAGATAGCTCTCCAATGCATTGGGTAACCCAAAGGACTTAAAAGCTAAAGTTTCTTTGAAGTGATTTAGGGAATATATTGTGGTGGGTATCCCAAACGTAACCATGAGGGTTACTCCCAACGTAAGAATGTTATAAATACCTCAAATTATCTTTAATTATTATGATTTCTATGAGTTATTATTAACACATATGATATCATGAGGTATGGTAAAGTGCATATGTTTTAAGAGTAAAGTATGATTTCATTGATTCTTATGTATACCTGGACTAATGTTTTCTTTATGTATTTTTATATCCCTTACATTGATTTTTTTTCTCATCCCAAGTTTTTGAAATGTTTTCCACATGAATTAAAGGTAAATAGGGTCAAGGATGGGATCAAGGAAAGACATGCTATCTAAAACATGGAACTATACATGTTTCTTTTTTAAGATTTTTTATTTAAAAAAAAAAGAAACTGAGTAGAAGTGTCTACTTTGTAATCTTGTGAGATGTAATAGTTATGTCTTAATTCTCTAAAACTCTAAACCTGAAAATATCCTCAATGTGAATTATTCATTTTATTAATTATAATGTAATGTTTTAAGGATGGGTCCTTACAGTTGGTATCAAAGGCCTATTTAGATAACTTTAGAGGTTAGTGTATTCTTTAGGCATAAGTGACATTACAATAATGGTTAGGATTTTAGAAAGGGTCATAGTTTTATATAAAGTGAATGAGTTTAAGATAACATGAATAATTATATCATAGTACTATATGATTATTCTAATGATATACTCACACTGACCTTTTTGGTTTTAGGAAATGGATGGATCTAGTAGGCACCAAAGTAACAGTGGATGTAAAGAAAATTGTGATGGTTTTCAGAAAGAACCACTGAATGATATGGGTTCTGCATTGAGAACTCTGTTTGTTTTTCTCAACCAATTATCAGGAGTCATGATTAACCTCTTGAACCCTGGTGAGTTCTCTAAAGAATCATGTATGAGATAACCAACTCGATGTTGATGTTTAGGTAATAATTATAAAGGTAACCATTGTGGTTTATATGATCCTTACATTGGAGGAAATTATGGGTTACTATATGTTATGATGGAAAATGAAAGGCATGAGATAAACATGAGGTTAAATTATGTTATGGTTATTTTTTATGATCTTATCTCTTTTTGGGGAATTTTATATGAATTATATAGTTTTGGAAATAGGACAACACGCAGACCGTGTGACAACCCATCGCACCGGACAAAGGTGTGGGAATCGAACCCACAACCAATGTGGTATTGGTATTTATCGCCTACCACTAGACTACGTGAAATCCCTATTATTATGAAAAATTATTTTTAGTGAGATGATTTTATGAATCAAGAATAAGTAGATTTTGGGTTATCTAGTAAATTATTGACCTTTCATGGAGGATATATGATTAGGTTAATTACTTTTCAATATGAGACTTTAAGAGAAACTGATGTTATTTGGAGATAAATGTAAATATTTACCTTGTAATATTATGTGATTAAATCATTCAAAGATTTGGGTTTGAATATTAGTTTGGTTTACATTGAAGAATTTTATGGACATTTTTTGTCGAATGGTCCTCATTGAACTTTGGGTTTTGTTGGACAAATTTTAAAGATTAAGAATGGATTTTCTTTTTATAAAGTATTATCCTTTTGGGTATTATCTGATCTCATAATAACAAATTTTGGTTTTGGTTTTCGTCCAAAGTCATGGGAAATTTATAGTTCTTTTTTTTGGATTAGGTTATTCTATAGAAGTTTTTTATAGCATTCTTAATGTGAACAGTTCATCCTAAATACTCATTGTTCGAAGAAAATATGAGTTGTGTATGAAATCTAATTAGGGATGAAAGTATACATGACAAGTATGTATGTTTCCTTAGGATTTATTTAAGCTCATAAATAAATTCATCAATGAAAAAATAACTTAAAACAAAAATGATGTCTGTTAACTTTTCTTACATTGGAATCAAATACCGTTTAACCCATCACAAGTTTTTGATTTCCTGGTGGTTAACTTTCTCCTCATTTTTTTTCTATCACTCTCCATCAGAACACGACCCTTTTTTTCTCTTCCATGCCCATGTTTTCCAACATGGAATCCTAGTATGGGTTAAATCAGGTGACCGTTTTAATTACCTTTATTTCTTTTAAAGTGACAATTTAATTGACTATTTTCCGATGTGGGGCTTTCAATGATGTTTCAAAGCACAATTTTAAAATTGCGAGGACACAATTCACAAAAGGGGGGAAGAATGTAACATCCAAAGTAAATAAAGAATATTTCATTTTCATATTTATTTATATTTATGAATAAAATATTAATATTACATTAATTTCGATGCTATGTTTGATGGCGTACCCAATACGCAACAACGAGTTTTTTTCAAATATTACATTGCACACTAATAATATAATAATATTATTTTAAATGGTAGATAATGTCTAGTCGTTTGAATAGAGGGAATGAACATAACTAACTAAAATATGATTATATATGTTTGTTAAATGTTTTTTCATTATTCAATAAATGTTATAGGCTTAAAATACAAATGAATCCAATTTTAAGAATAAATATTCTAATATTCATTAAAAGGCCAATTAACTGCCTTTTGATAGTGAAGCCTTTTTGAATCCAATTTTTGAAAATTTTATATGTTATATTTCACAAAATAAAATAATTATTTAGAATTAAGGCAGAAAATTTTACTTTGATTAATTTTTTTTATTTTTCTGATAAAATTCATTTTTTAATGAATAGTGAAAATGCAGTATTTTAAATCAAAACCTCCTTTTACTCAAATTTATTTATATGGTTAGATTATCTTTTTAATTAGTTTTAAAGTGTAATTAAAATATGTATTTACCATTTAATCCAATGGTGGTAATTTTAATTAATTTCACTTTGAAATTGGATATAAACAAGTGTCAATCTTTTAATAGATATTGTTTCTTAAAAACACGCTATTTGTTTTGACAGCGGGAATTGATTATAAAATTTATTAATCAAACTTCCATGTTTTTAATTTGGTAAAATTGATATCATTTTTGAATCTTGGATATAAAATATATCTTGGGGTGAATTTTTGGTATTTTTCTCACAAATGTTCATTTTCAATGAATAGTGAAAAATACTACATTTTAATTCAAAACATCATATTCATACAATTTATTTATATAGTTATATTGTCATTTTAATTGGTTTTAAGGTGTAATTTAATTTTTTTTTCATTTAATAAAAAAAATTTCATTGTATTTAATTTCACTTTTAAATTCGATGTAAAAACAAATCAATCTTTTGATAGATTTTACTTCTTAAAAACAAGTCTTTGGTTTTGACAATGAGAATTATTTTAAATTAATTACTACAATTTCTGTGTTTGGATTTTTATAAAAAAGGATTACATATTTGGAATCAGAAGGTCCAAATTATGTAATGAGGACTTTTTTTTGACATTATGAATAGTAACAGCAATAATTATCTTTAATTATCGTGTCTAATTAGTAATCTGGTAGTTAAGGGCAATAAAATAATATCATAAAAATATAAAATTACCCCAACATGTGTCCTACATCTATTGGTGGTGTCATGACCGAAAATGGGATTCCATTTTCCAACCTTGGGACCCCATGGAAGCACTTTAGTGTGATATTGACCATTTATCATATTTTTTCTAAAGAAATGAAAATGTAACCAAAGTATATATAACCTAAGTAAAACTATTTTAATTTTGTTTAAATTAATGATCAATTTTACTATGAACTTTACATGGAAAGCTTTAATGATTTCCTACATGGGGGTAATTTTATTATAATTTTTAGAAAACAAATAAATAAATTTATTTATGACACCGTGATGATGGAGTGATTACCTCATTAATGAACAATTTAAATAAAATTAGAAGATAAGTTAAAATATAAGACATAAACTTTTGAAAACCCTATTGGATGGGTGGATATCGAACACTTATCACCTTATCCTAGAAATATATATATTTGGGGCCTTTAATATCCGAAAATCATTTTATAATAAAGTAACTTTTCAAGACATTCCAAGAGTGCCCCTCCTCCCTCTTATAAAAGGCCTCAACCTATACCCCCTTACCCACAACTCTCAATCCATTGGATTGACCAAACTCTTCTCATTTTATCTCTCCACATCCCTCACATCATCTTAGAAGCCTTACGTTATGCAGAAAACTCTTCAGGAAACCCTTTTGGTTCAAACCAAAGGGAGTTACCCGATTTAAAGGTAATGTCTTCTCTTATGTTCTTTTTTTACATTGATTCTCCAACCCCTTAAACTCTTTTTATTATTTTATATTGTAAAAAACCATTATCTTAAATATAGTAGGATGTTTTTATGTGATGTTTTAGATCTACACTTAAACACTCCTTCGTCTAATGGTTAAAGAACAAACTATTTCTGTGGATGGAAAATTACTGCCTCATGAAATTATGATTGTTTTATCTTCCCCTAACACCTCTCATGGTAGCCATTATGATGGAAAAATATTTATTTATGATATATATTATATTTAGTTCCTATAAATTATTCTTTATTTTATATTTAAAACATACCTTTATGCTTTGCATGTTTTGAAAATCCGATAATTTCATTTGAGGAAGTGTGGAATACCACTCCCTCATGTGATGTGACTCGTTCATGCAATACATGGAATGTATAAATAATTAAATTAATGAACTTATGTGACCTATATAACATATTTATTATAACATAATCATAATATATATATATATATATGCCTCATTTAGTAGTAATTCCATTACTGTGACAAAGAAATGAAAGTAGCTTTCATGCGTATGTACGGCCTACCGTCTCCATGAATGGTGAATTTCATTTCTTTTTATCTCAAAATTTTATGGAATAGTATAAAATGAATATATACTGGATATATATGATATTTAAATCATTAATACTATTCTTTTGATGATGTACTTATTACTACATGGACAATTCTTTTCAAACAAGTACATTTTTGACTCGTGTAACAAACATCGAAAAAAGATCTGATATAAACTCACATAATTAAATAATAATAATAACATTATAATATGTGGTATGAATTAAATAATATACTTAAAAAAAATTCCTTGAGCAATTATAAATTGAAAAATGTTTTTTATTTAGGAATATAATGAAACTAACAAGACAAATCGGACTTGAGGTAAGGGATCCTACCACTCTCATTCTTTTCATGTATTCTCCTTTATGTTATTTATTTTAAGCTCCATGTTCTTATGATGGAGGATGTTCTTTTATATTCCTATGACTGTAATTTTTATTTTCATTGATGAGAGACCCTATTTGATCTCATCAATCCAATTTTGAATGTTTTAAGTGGCACTATTAGGCTCCCGAATTTTCATAAGGGATTTCATATCTCACTTTTAATTCCATGACATTTCTATTTTTCACCACTTATTTATTGCATGTGTTTTATTGTGTACTACCTTTTTAAATATATATTATCATTCTATTCATGGAATTCTATGATTCATTTGGTTCTTATTATCTTTTGGTCATATGACTTGATTGATTACCACGAGGTGAGGAGTTTTTATCTCACTTTCTATTCCCGTAAGATTCAAGTTATATTTTCCACTATTTCCTTTTGTGTGGTGTATGTACTGCCCATGATTGAACCCTTTTTGTAATATACCTTCATTTATGGGTATTTACATCTTCAATGTATGATTCTTCTTTCATATGGTGTACGTTTCAAAATTTACTTAAATCGATAAGAAAACCTTTCACCCTCGTTTTTTAAAAGACTTATTTTTGTTAGGTATTTGAATTTACATATTCTTATTTTGGGAGATGTTCTTATATATACTTAGTACTATAAATTATTTTTCCAAGTGATGAGATACTGATTTTATCTCTCATCATCTGTTTTTATAAATTTTAAAATGACACTGTTAGGCTGTCGAATTTTGGTAAGGGAACTTCTTAACCCAATTTCAATTCTTTGAGTAAAAACTCTACTTCTTGATTATGTATTACTATGAATATGTGTGTATGACCTCCTATTATTTTACACTTAATATCCACTTATGTTAGGTGTATTTATATTTTTCATACATAATCATGTAATTGATTTATCTTTGATCTAAGGATACCATCATTGTAAGGGACTTCGTCTAAATATCCTTTCATTGTAGCATATTTTGTTTTATACACAACTTTCTTTTATACGGTGTATCAACCCCTTTGACTTTTACTGTTATTCAAAAAGAATATTTTTATATGAAACATTTTACTAAATCACAAAAGGGAATGTTTTTGTCTTACTTATGCGGCGACAATGACTTATCTGCTGTTGTGACTATTATTTGAGTTCTAGTTTCCTCTACAAGCCATAACTTTTTTTTAAATGAAAAATAAATACCATGTTATGATTTTATTTTATTTTTGTATTGAAAATGGTTTTGATAATGTTTTGATTATATCAATGTGTTTATGATATATTGTGATTGAAATGTAGAAATGTTATGTTTCTGTTATGCATGTTTTGTGTGATAAGATTATGTTATGGTTCTTGGGAAATGTTTATGAAGACAGGTGGTTCTGTGATAAACTAAGGGTGGGTGAGCCCGAGATAGCTCTCCAATTAATTGGGTAATGTGAATGATTTAAACTATAAAGTTTCTTCGAAGAGATTTAGGGAATATATTGTGGTGGGAATTCCAAACATAACCATGAGTGTTACTCCATGTGTAAGAATGTTATGAATTCCTCAAGTTAACTTTACGTCTTATGATTTCTATGATTTATTCATGAAACTTATGATTTCATGAGGTATTTTAAAGTGCTTATGTTTTAAGAGTAAAGTATGATTTCATTGATTCTTATGTATACAAAGACTAATGTTTTCTTTCCGTATTTTTATATCCCTGACTGTGATTTTTATGTTGATCCCACGTTTTTGAAATGTTTTTCAACATGACTTAAAGGTGAATAGTTTCAAGGATGGGATCAAGGAAAGACATACTATCCAAAACATGGAACTATACATGTTTCTTTTTAAGTGTTTTTATTTTATGAAAAAAATGGAAACTGAGTAGAATTGTCTACTTTGTAATCTTGTGAGATGTAATAGTTATGTCGTAATTCTCTAAAACTATAAACCTGAAAATATCCTCAATGTGAATTATTAATTTAATTCATTATTATGTAATGTTTTAAGGCCGGGTCCTTACAGTTGGTATCAAAGGTCTGTTTAGATAACTTTAGAGGTTATGGTATTCTTTATACATAAGTGACATTACAATAATGGTTAGGATTTTAGAAAGGGTCATAGTTTTAGATAAATTGAATGAGTTTAAGATAACATGAATAATTATATCATCGTATTATATGATGATTCTAATGATATACTCACACTTGCCTTTTTGGTTTTAGTAAATGGCTGGATCTAGAAGGCACCAATGTAATAGTGGATGTAAAGATAATTTTGACGGTTTTATGAAACAACAACTGAATGATATGGGAGCTGCAATGAGAACTCTTTTGGTTTTTCTCAACCAAATATCAGGAGTCATGATTAACCACTTGAACCTTGGTGAGTTCTCTAACGCATCATGTACGATATAACCAACTTGATGTGGATGTTCAGGTAATATTTATAAAGGTAACCATTAGTGTTAATATGATCCTTACTTTGGAGGTAATTATGGGTTACTATATGTTATGGTGGAAAATTAAAGGCATGAGATAACTTGAGTTTAAATTATGTTATGGTTATTTGTAATGATTTTACCTCTTTTGGGGAATTTTTTAATAATTATATAGTTTTGGAAAAAGGACAACACGTAGACTGTGTGACAACCCGTTGCGTCGGACAAAGCTGTGGGAATCAAACCCACGACAAAAGTGCAACTGGTATTTATCGCCTACCACTAGACTACGTGAAGTCCCTTGTTAGTATGACAAATTATTTTTAGTGAGATTATTTTATGAATCAAGAATAAGTAGATTTTGGGGTATCTAGGAAATTATTGACCTATCATGGAGGATATATGATTAGGTTAATTACTTTTCAATATAAGACTTTAAGAGCAGCTGATGTTATCTGGAGATAAATGTAAATATTTACCTTGGAAGACTATTTGATTAAATCCTTCAAAGATTAGGGTTTCAATATTAGTTTGTTTTGCGTTGAATAATTTTATGGAAATTTTTGTATCGAATGGTCTTTGATGAAATTTGGGTTATGTTGGACAAATTTTAGAGATTAAGAATAGATTTCCTTTTTATAATGGATTATCCTTTTTGTGTATTATTTGATCTCGTAATAACAATTTATTGTTCTGGTTTTGGTCCAAATACATTGGAAATATATAGTTCTCTTTTGTGGAATAGGTGATTCTCTAGAAGTTTTTTATAGCTCTCTTAATGTGAACAAGTCATCTTGAATACTCATCGTTTGGAGCCAATATGAGTTTGTGTAAGAAATATAGTTAGAGATGAAAGTATACATGACAAGTAAGTATGTTTTCTTAGGATTTAGTTAAGCTCATAAATAAATTATTCAATGAAAAGTAACTTAAAACAAAAATTCTATGTGTTAACTTTTCCTACTGGGGAATCAAATACCATTTAACCCATCACAAGTTTTTCATTTCCTGGTGGTTAACTTTCTCCTAAACATTTTTTCTATCACTCTCCATCAGAACATGACCCTTTGTTTTCTATTCCATGTCCATGTTTTCCAACATGGAATCCCAGTATGGGTTAACTCATGTGATCGTTATACTTCCCTTTCATTCTTTTAAAGTGATAGTTTAATTGACTCTTTTTCTGATGTGGGGCTTTTAATGAAGTTTCCAAGACCAATTTTAAAATTGCAAGGACGCAATTTCCAAAAGGGGGAGGATGTAACATCCCAGGTAAATGAAGAATATGAAATTTTTTTATTATTAATATTTTTGAATAAAATATTAATATTACATTAAGAGGGATGTTATGATCGATGTTGTACCCAGTACGCAACAACGAGTTTCTTGGAAATCTTACATTGCTCACTAATAATATAATAATATTATTTTAAATGGAAGATAACGTATAGCCGTTTGAATAGCGGAAATGAACATAACTAACTAAAATATTATTATATATGATTGTTAAATGTTTTTAAATTATTAAATAAATTTTAAAGGCTTAAAATGCAAAAGAATCCAATTTTAAGAATAAATATTATAATATTCATTAAAAGGCCAATTAACAGCCTTTTGATGGAGAACCCTTTTTAAATCCACATTTTGATAATTTTATATGTTATATTTGACAAAATAAAATATTTATTTATAATCAAGACATAAAAATATACTTTGTTTTAATTTTTTTTATTTTTCTGATAAAATTCATTTTTTAATGAATAGTGAAAATGCTATATTTTAATTCAAAACATCCTTTTAGTATAATTTATTTATATGGTAATATTATCTTTTTAATTGGTTTTAAAGTTTAATTAAAATGTATGTTTACCATTTAATCCAATGGTGGTCATTTTAATTATTTTTACATTGAAGTTGGACATAAACAAGTGTCAAGGTTTTAAAAGATATTGTTTCTTAAAAACACGCTATTTGTTTGGGCATTGGGAATTGATTATAAAAATAATTAATGAAAATTTTATGTTTCTAATTTGGTAAAATTGATATAATTTTTGAATTTGTAATATCAAATATATCTTAGGGTGAAGTTTTGGTATTTTTCTGACAAATGTTCATTTTCAATGAATAGTGAAAAATACTGCATTTTAATTCAAAACTACCTTTTCATCCAATTTATTTATATAGTTATTTTGTCATTTTAATTGGTTTAAAGGTTTTATTTAATTATTTTTTTATCATTTAATAAAATTTTGGTCATTGGATTTAATTTCACTTTTAAATTTGATGTAAAAACAAATTAATCTTTTGATAGATTTTACTTCTTAAAAACCCGTCTTTGGTTTTGACAACATGAATTATTTTAAATTAATTACTACAATTTCTGTGTTTGTAATTTGATAAAATTTATTCCATTTTTGGAATAATAAGGTCCAAATTAAGTTATTAATAATCTTTTGTTTTTGGATATTATGAATAGTAATGACGGTAATTATCTTTAATTATCATGTCTAATTAGAAATTGGGTTGTTAAGGGTAATAAAATAATATCATAAAAATATAAAATTTCCCCAACATGTGTCCTAATTATATTTTTGGTGTCATTTCTGACAATGGGATGTCGTGTTCCAACCTTGGGACCCCAGGGAAGCACTTTAGTGTGATAGTGACCTTTTATTATATTTTTTTTAAAGAAAGGAAAATGTAACCAAAGTATGTATCACCTAAGTAAAACAATTTTAATTTTGTTTAAATTAATGATCACTTTGACTGTAATAATTCCTTGTAAATATAAAAATATTTCCAAATTTATGGAATTTTTCTTATAATTTTTAGACATTAAATAAATAAATTTATTTATGACACCTTGATGATGTAGTGATTATCTCATTAATGAACTATTTAAATAAAATGAGAAGAGAAGGTAAAATATAATACATAGACTTGTCAAAAACCTATTGGATGGGTGGGTTTAGAAACCTTATCACCTTATACTTTAATTATATAATTTTGGTACCTTTATTATCTGAAAATAATTTTATAATAATGTAACTTTTCAAGACTTTCCAAGACTCCCCCTCCTCCCTCTTATAAAAGGCCCTCACCTCTACCACCTTACACACACCTCTCCAGCCTTTGGCTCGACCACACTCTGCTCATTATATCTCTCCACATCCCTCTCTTCATCTTATAAGCCTTACCTTAGTCAGAAATCTCTTCAAGAAATCATTTCAGTTCAATCCAAAGGGAGTTACCTGATTTAAAGGTAATGTCTTCTCTTATGTTCTTTTAATTTATTTTGATTCTCCAACACCTTAAAACTCTTTTTATTCAATTTTTTGTAACAAAACCAGTATCTTCAATATACTAGTATGTATTTATGACAATTATTTGAGCTAAAATTACACAAACCTCCTTGTAATGGTTAAAGTACATACTGTTTCCGTGGATGGAGAATTACAGCCTCACGAAACGATGATTGTTCTATCTTCTCCTAACACCTCTCTTGGTGGAAATTATGAGCTCACAATATTTATTTATGATATATATTATATTTATTTCCTCTATATTCTTATTTATTTTATATTTAAAACATACCTTTATTGTTTTCATGTAGTGAAAATGCGATAAATTCATTTGAGGAAGTGTGGACTATCGCCCCCTCAAGTTATGTGACTCGTTCATGCAATACATGGAATGTTTAAAGAATAAAATTAATGAACTTATGTGACCTCTATAACATATTTATTATACTTTAATTATACTATATATATATATATATATATATAATTTATTTTTAATTCCATTAATGTGACAACGAAATGAATGTAGTGTTCATGCATACGTACGGCCTACCGTCTCCATGAACGGTGCATTTCATTTATTTTTATCTCCAAATGTTATGTAATAGTATAAAATGAATATATACTGTATATATATGATATTTAAATCATTTGTACTATTATGGAGATGATTTACTTATAACTACATGGACAATTCTTTTCAAACAAGTTCATTTATGACTCATGTACCAAATATCGACAAAAACATCTGATACGAACTCACAAAATTAACTAATTGTTATAACATTATAAAATGTGATATTAATTGAATAATAAACATTAAAGGATATCCTTGAGAAATTATAAATAGAAAAAAAAATTATTCAGGAATATAATGAAACAAACAAGACTAGTCGGACTTGATGTAAGGGATCCTACCTCTCTATTTATTTTTATGTATTATCCTTTATAAAATTTATTTTAACCTCCATGTTATTTTGTTGGAGGATGTTATTTTATATTCTATCTACTGTAATTTTTATGTTAATATGATTAGAGACCCTATTTGATCTCATTAATCCATTTTTGGAGGTTTTCAGTGGCACCGTTAGGCTGCCGAATTTTCGTAAGGGATTTCTTATCTCAATTTTAATTCCATGAGATTTATATTGTTTTCCACTAATTTATTGCATGTGGTGTATTGTGTACTAAAATTATATATATATATTATCATTCTATTCATGGTATTTTTTGATTCATTTTGTTCTTATTATCTTTTGGTCATACGACTCGATTGATTACCACAAGGTAAGGAGTTTTTTTCTCATTTTCTATTCCCGTGAGATTCAAGCTATATTTTACACTATTTCCATTTGTATTGTGTATGTACTTCCCATGATGGTACTCTTTTTGTAAAATACCTTAATTTATGGGTATTTACATATTCAATGTATGATCCTTTTTTAATGTGGTGTATTTTTCAAAAGTTACCCAAATCGGCAAGGGAACCTTTCACCCTCATTTTTTTAAAAAAAAATTTTGTTAGGTCTTTTGATTAACATTTTCTTATGTTGGAAGATGTTATTATATATCCTTATTACTGTAAATGATTTTTCTAAGTGATGAGATACCCATTTTATCTATCATCGTCTCATTTTATTAATTTTTAAATGACACCATTAGGCTGTCGAATTTCTGTAAGGGATTTTCTTAACCCAATTTCAATTTTTTGGGTCAAAACTCTACTTCATGATTATTTCATACTATGAATATGTGTGGATGACCTCTGATTGTTTTACACTTAATATCATCTTCTTTTTGGTGTATTTATATTTTCTACACATAATCATGTAATTGATTTATCCTTGATCTAAGGATACCTTCTTTGTAAGGGACTTCGTCTCAATCTCCTTTCGTTGATGCATATTTTTTTTATACACAACTATCTTTTATATGTTATATAAACCCATTTCTCTCTTACTTTTAATTAAAAGGAATATTCTTATACGAAGCTTTTTACTAAAAAACAAAAGGGAATGTTTTTGTTTTACGTATGCGGTGACAACGACTTCTCTTCCGCCGTAACCAATATTTGAGTTCCAGCTTCCTCTACAAGCCATAACTTTTTTAAAAATGAAAAATAAATACCATGTTTTGAATTTCTATTATTTTGGTATTGAAAAAGGTTTTGATAATGTTTTGATTATATCAATGTGTTTTTGATATATTGTGATTGAAATTTGGAAATGTTATGTTTTCTTTAAACATGTTTTATGTGATACGAGTATGTTATGGTTCTTGGGAATTATTTGTTAAGACGGGTGGTTTCGTGATAAAGTAAGGGCGGGAGAACCCGATATAGTTTTCCAATGCATTGGGTAACATGAAGGATTTAAACGCTAAATTTTCTCCGAAACAATTTAGGGAATATACTATGGTGGGTATTCCAAACGTAACCATGAGGGTTACTCCCTACGTTAGAATGTTATGAATGCCTAAAGTTACCTTTACGTCATATCATTTCTATGATTTATTCATAAAACATATGATTTCATGAGGTATGGTAAAGTGATTATGTTTTAAGAGTAAAGTATGATTTCATTGATTCTTATGTATAGCAGGGCTAATGTTTTCTTTCCGTATTTTTATATCCCTTACTAAGATTTTTATGCTCATCCCATGTTTTTGAATTGATTTCCACAATACTTAATGGAAAATACGGTTAAGGATGGGATAATGGAATGACATGATATATAAAACACGGAAGTAGACATGTTTATTTTTTAGAGTTTTTATTTTATGAAAAAATGGAAACTGAGTAGATGTGTCTACTTTGTAATCTTGTGAGTTGTAATAGTTATTTCATAATTATATAAAACACTAAACCTAAGAACATCCACAATGTGAATTATTCAATTAATTCATTACTATTTAATGTTTTAAGGCCGAGACCTTAAACCTGATCCAAGCCACCTCCCTTCATTGCTATGTTCATAGAAACTACCCCATTACCTCCATCATTCCAGTAACCAACATCCTCTCCCTCTGTCCGAATCACGCAGCCCTACTACCTCCACTTCCCTCTGTTGCCCAAACCCATCCTAATTCGCCCAGTTTTCCTTCAAGACCCCCAATTGTTTTTTTAATTCTTATAATATATAATATATCTTCTTATAAAATATATATATAATAATGTATAATATTACATAGCTACTATTAACAATAACTAATAATAAAATATAACTAATAAAATATCTATAATTAATGTAATTAATATTATAATAATAGTTCTATAATTTTTTTATTATATATTATCGTTATATATATATATAATTTAATTGTTAATAGTTAATTTTATTTATTCATTATAATTATTATTTTAGTTATTTTTAGTAATTACAAAAATATATATTTATGTAATATAAAATAATTAGTATAATATATATATATAATAAAATGCATATAATAATAATAATTATTATTATACATGTAGCTATTTATATAGATCTGAATATTTATAATAATAGGTATTTGTAAATATATATGTTTTTTCTATAGCTCCAATCATTTTATTATTTCAGTTTGTGTCTTTCATTTTCTTCTCACATGAATTTTTTTTGTTCCTTGGTTTCATTTAAGGGGAGGTGATTAGGCAGTTATAAAGAGGTGCACAAGAGTATTCAATAGTGGGAGAGGATATTCAATAATCAACAGTGGCGTTCATATTTGAGAAAGGGGTAGTAGTAGAATCCATTCATCATTTTTATTGGGTTAGATATTTTTAGGGGTATTCACTTCATTCCATTCTAAACCACCACAACAAATCACCTACCCTCTCTCATATATCACCGTTGGGGAATTCTATATTTTTCTAAATCCAGTTCTCCCATTCACTCTACCCAACTTCATCACTTTAGATGATCCCATCTCATCATTCCCTCTTCCATCAAGATCAAATAAATCCATCCATTCCTCCCCATGAATATATCCATTTTTCATTGATTCCTCCCGATTGCCCAATCTCATCCATTCCATGATATCCAATATTTTAACCATCCTCAATACAATTCCTATAATCACTCATCCCAGACACCATTTCCATATCCCTAATTTTGATTTCCCGTCACCACACCTCATTCAAAATACACTGTAATCCATTCATCCATTACATGATCTCTATTCACCAAAAACCAAAACAGAGAGTTGGAACCAAAAATCGAGCTAGAAGAAGGAATTGTATTCGGAGATAGAGCATGATTAAGAAATCTCACGAGAGATGTCGCATCATCACTTTCATCCATTTTTTTAATTTTTATTTTCATGTGAATTTATAGTTAAATATATTATAGGAATCAGGTTGTAAGGAACTAATCATCCATTTATGCATTATGTTTTTCTAATTAGATTATTTAGTGCAATTTTTATGTTTAGTTTTATTTTTTGTTTAATTATGAGTATCCATATACACCCCCTAATAATGGACGGGTGAGGTAGTGAATCAATTCACCCTTGATTGTTGACCGACATACTGAAAAATGTAAAAGGAAAATATATCTCATTTACATATTAAATAGATTAATTCAGTGGTATTGAGAGTCGCAAAAGTTAACTAAACTATGTTGATATAATAAATTGCATACCTAGTAGATTATCAGTGTTTTCCTAGGCACATGATGATAGAATTAATCTATGTAGAATATGAGAAAATTATTATGCCGATTTAAATTACCCAGATGACATGGATTCATATTTTGATTATCTCACTCTCTTGATTCTTCTTCCCAATGCATCTTATATCCAACTCACTCTTTCCATCTCACATAAACATTTCATTCAATCATTATCTTTGATTTATTTAAATTTTTTGACTTTTTTGTTTTAGGTTATTTTAGTTTTATTATCATCTATTATCGCATAACTACTTCCATGTGGTTTGTCACATGAATTTCAAAATAACTTTTAGTAAGTTCATTTTATAATTTTTAAATTAATGTGTACTCAGTGAAGTTCCCAGCCACATATTACTCTATATTACCCCGTTATTTACAATTCCATGATAAAATAATGTTTCATGTCATAACTATTTTGTTTCTCACATGTTTCTAAATTTTTTATATATATTGGTCCTTATATATATATGATTATTTCAACAATGTAAACCATGATATACATATCATTTATATTTAATGTATTTTTATTATAAAAATAAATCTAATATAAATGTATGAAATGGAAGAAAAAATTCATTGAGATGATATGTCGTATGTATGCATGAAAATTGTTTCCTTTTTAATGTCGTATTAAATTATAGAAAGTAAATGATATATATGTATATATATAATTATTTATAGAATCATGATTATATCATATATATCATATAATTTCACTAAAAAAATTTTTAATACATTCCATTTAGAGTGTGAATGAATTAATTCACTATGATAAGTTGGTAGTACACTTGTCCACAAACGATGTTATCATATTTATAAAACACGAAATGTTTAACGATACATGATATAAAAGAATTACATCAGACTAAATTAATAATAAATATCATATGTAAGATATATAAAAGTAGTTTCCATCATAATTCCCAAACATGAATGATGGAAGAGGTAAAACAAACAACATCATTTTGTGAGGTGGTTATTTTCCTTACATAAGAATGGTTTGACTGTTACCCATTAGATGTGAATATGTGTAAGTGTAGGCCAAACAATTTATATTAAAAAATATAAATATATTGAGGATTATGGTTTTATTATGTAAGAATTTAATATGTATAGTTTTGGTAGTGTAGAATGAAAATAAAATAAAGTATCTTGAGGATGGTTGTTACATTTTCTTTGGGTAACTCCTTTTGTTTTTCACCAATGGACTTACTTGGATAGATTTCATCTCAAGGAGAGGCTTATATGTAGGTGGAATGGATTTTTAAGGGAAATTATTGAAGATCAGGGTCGATCTAATGTGTCTTAAGAGGTGTGAGGATGTAGGAGGATAGTATAAGTTGTTATAGTGTAGGAGGAGTTGCATTGTAGTTATTTTTTGAAAGGAAATTCAACCAATGTTTTCCCTATTTAATGTGTCTCCAATAATACAAAAATTATATAAAAGGAATTATAGGGTCCAAATATGGTCATTAAATGTATTTTTGACGTGTTTATAAGACATTTTCGGATTTATGATTAAGGTTTAGTATGCTTTCTTGAAAAATTTCACCTTATTAATTTTCATTAATTTTAATTAGTATTACTAATATTTTTAATAAAATAGTAATTTTACATTATAAAATATTATATATTATTCTAACTCAAAATACAGAATCCATTTTACCAAATTTCATTAAAAAAATTGCTATAAATTAAATTAAATTTCATATCCTAGACCGAACGACAATATACGATTTTAAATTAAAAACATTCCAAATATTCCAATATTTTTATAGTTAATTTCAAAGTAAAAACCTTCCAAAAAATCATAAGTTTTTATAGTAAATTTTAAATTAAAATTTATTCAAATGACCTAAATTGGAAACCATGATAAAAATTTAATCTTATTATTCTTTAAAACCCTTAAAAAATATAATTTTTCCTTATAAATAAATTAGATGAAAAAATATTTTGAAATAAAAATCATCATTTTCCACCATTCAATAAAAAATGAAACTTCATCGAGAAATACAAAAAGCCACCCGAACATAAAATATTTTATTATTTAGTAAAGAAGAAGTTTATTTTGACATTTAAAATCTAAAAAATTAAAAATATTTTGTTAAAATATGTTTCCCATGAAAAAGAGTCTAAAGTGAATTTAAAAAATATATATGTTTTTTCTCAAATACAATTTCTCATTCAATATTATAAATATAAAATAAATTTTATCTATATTTAAAATATTTTATATCATTTATAGCATATAAATTTATTTTAGAACAATAAATAATAGTAATTACTTTATCTTATTATGATATGTAACATTTTTCATTAAAAATAGTTCTTTATAAAATTATTCCATTTATATTCATTTAATTTATAATTAATTTGTAACCAATAAATTCATATATATATATATATATATTAATAAGTTAATTTATCCTATAATATACAATTAAATAGTCTGTTAATACCTTATTATATTACATAATATGATTTTTTAAAATATATTACTGGTTAGTAAAACCCAATCGTTCATGTTACACAACCCATCATGGAATTAATGTCTTTCATGTAACTTAATCTATGCTCGGATTTCTATGTATGGATAGATAAGAATTATAGTTCTGGTAGTTCATGATTAATTGGTTGTCCTTATAACTGAAGCTAAACTTACTGCTCTAATAAAAATAATCTATTTTTTCGAGATGCGTTCAATGAAATTTATGAAAAATATTAAATTAGTTTGAGTAGAAACATTTCAAAATAACATGTGTGTTACAAATAGATTGGGTTTTATTTCAAGGGGGAGTCACCACATTTGTGAAATTTAATTTCCCAATCATTCTACCCATATCTGTCATTAGTATTAAATTATCTTTTAGAAAAATTTATGGACACCTTTACCTCCCCAAGACCAAGTCTCAAGTCTGCCTCCTATTATCGGCAGTAAGAGATCACTTGGATGAATGGGATTGAAAAGTATAGGAAATAAAATAAAAAATATATATGTTGAAATAAAAAGAATATGAATGAGAAGAAAGATATAAATAAAACAAAATGAAAATAATTATGATGAACGAGAGTGATAGAGTAAGAATATAATAAAATAGTTGAATGAGAGTGTGAGGGAAGAACAAAATAGAAAAACAAATAATGTAATTAAATAAAAAATAAAAAAAGTTAAAATAATAATATTATTAATATTAATAAATTAATGAATATGAATGCGAAGAAAAATATAACAATAATAAAAAAATAGATGACATATCACTTGTTGATGAAAAAATTATTGTATCTATTTAATTAATATAAGTAAATTGAATTAAAATTAAAATAAAACATGAAAAAATAATGAAATAATAGATGAAGAAAGTGGTGGGAGAACAGTGCATCATCGGGTAGTTCCTCCTCCCCTCAGTTGTTCTCTTTGGGAGTGGTGTGTGATATCCTTTTAAAGGTAGTGAGAAAGAATATATATAGGCCTCTTCCTACTTTAAGGCTCTCTGAGACCCAAAATATCATTAAAAAATTATACCTGAGGATATCGTGTTATTGATGAAGCCACATGTAAGAAATCCATGAGGGAAAATAATTATGCAATTTTTTCATGGCCTCAGTGAGGGAAGTTCATGGGTATGGTGGTGACATGGAAGTGATTAAGTTGCAGTCACTGATGGGAAGTGGAGTTGCAATGGATGTGGCCACCCCCAAAAACTCACACCTTCAGAATTTTTGTAGGATAATATAATGGTCTTCATGGTGTCCAATGAGGACATTAAAGGAGATATATTATCTTGGAAGGATTTTGTGGTTAATATATAGATCGAGTATATATTCTCTAGTGGTGATTATTCTGGGCCTCGATGAGCTGTCTAGGCTGGTGATGTCAGGTGACAGAGCCGTGGTTATGTGAGGCGGTGAGTGGTGGAACAGTTGAAGAGAACAGTGGATATTTGATATCATATCAATATGGAAGTGTGGTTGGTGATCCCTCATTCAAAAAATCATTTGATGAACCGATCATACAGCTTCTCCAAGGATGGACTCCGAGTATCACTTGCATACACCACAAGCCTGCATTTTTCGCACATGGGCATTCGGCCCACCGAAACTCACCTTGGTGTTCAACGCCCATGATGCAATCCTCTAGGGGGAATCATCACCTGTGTGAATCTAGATAGTCTAATATAGTTATCCCATATCCCTAGATGTTCATATGGCCCTTAGTAGGATGGATATGTTGTTGTTGGGTTTTGGTTGAGGTCTTTCATGGATGTAACAATAATTTTTATAAACCTAAAAGAAATTAACAACACACAATTGAAAATCATTATAATAATAAATTTATGAATAATAACATTACATATTTTCTAATAAAATAAACCATTAAATATCATATTAAACCCCAAATTATTCTATATTACTAATTTTCTATTTTATAAAAATTCATTGAAATATATGAAATTATAATTGAAAAAAAATTAATAATAATTGAAATTTGATTAAAATAATTAAATAAATGACTCAGTTAGATTTCATGGGGACATGTATATTCATTACCTTTGGTCATAACAACCAATGATTCTTAATATATTTAATTTATCGAACAAATAAAAAATATTTACATATAAAAAACATTACCGACATGAATACATCAATAAAGGAAAAAAGTTACAACATCCAATATATTGGTATGAAATAGTCATTCCATCATAAATAATGATAATTGACTCTAAAATCATATATTCACAGTAGTAACATTGTATATCAGCATTATATTACAATACAATGAAATAAAATATTTTTAACAATTTTGCTAGATTTTTTCATTTGGATATCTTCTACTATTCCTCAATTAATTAATTTTTCAACATTTTGATGGGAAGGTATTTTTGGTCTATGTGTTCATTTTCAGGATTTAAAACCCATATCCATATCCAAATGGAACTCACTATGGTTATCATAGTTTATAAAAGTACCTTTAACATCCAATCTCTTCTCCTCAAACATATACACTAACTATATTAATTATTTCCAATATTCTGGTACTGCAACATACATATCATTTTTTGTGGATAACATTATCGGCATCTTTAACCATTATATTTGACTGAATTCCATTTCTACAAAAATGAAAATATATATTGTTGTACTCTTCTAATTTTTTATGTATCCATTAAGTATTATTCAGATGACTATGAAATATATCATCCATTACAAATAATTTATCTATATATATCGATAGTTTTATATATTAGATATTATATTTCACCTCTTCCTAGTGTTTATTCACTAAATTTTAATTGAAATTGTCAATAACAACAATTGAAAGCTATATATATATGTTTATGTATACCATGTCCTATATTAGACTACTTATAACTGACAGAATGTAACATTACGTATATAAATCACCCCATATTGCATTTTTCATTCATTCAACACAGATAGTTTTATGTGTCTAACTAATGGGTTTGTGAAAAAATTAATCTCATACATCCAAAATCCTGCAATTATATTCCAAATGTATTCAACCAATGATAAGTAAATTATTATGGTTTTTGTATGTATCATTCTACTAATTTATAATATTTTCACGACATAATCGAGATACTTCATATCGAATTATCATGAAAAATCACAAATCACCTCATAAATTCTCAAAAAATTCAACCATTAAGGATCATGTAATCCATATAAAATTATTTTGATATGTAACATCCTTCCATGAATGGGTTTTAGAATAAATAGTGAAATGTGAATATTGTCCCCCATACTATTCTCAACAATTTTATCATTGATCATCGAGTCCCAATATCCTCGCAACGTCATCAATGCATAAAGGATGCTCTTTAGCATAGACACCACCGCCTTACACTTATTATCCTATAGACTATCTATTTTTATAATTTTAATTTGATTAAAAAAATATCCCAAATAGAATGATTCTTTTAAATCAGTATTATTTATATGTAATATATTATAAGAAATATTACTCTTCAATATTAATATTTTAGCATGACTTAATCCTAGTGGAAAATTCATAAAAGTACACTATAAATTTTTACTGAAATACAGTCACCACCAATCTTTCCTTCACCATCCTAAAAAAATTAGCCTCTTTATTAAAATATAAGACCTAATTATTATGTATTAATTTCTTCCCCAATAGTAATTTTGTAACATTTAATTTTTCATTTTCATGAAATAAAATAATCTCATATTTCATAAATAACATTCTCAATTGTGAATCAATGTGATATAGCAAAAGATTTAGGATCTCATAATATCCTCAAAAAAATAAAATTTATTTTATAAAATTTTATTCGAATGGTATCAAATATAAATTATTATATATGATTTCATATAAATATTTTAACATGTTCAATAGATTACACCTCACATAACAAAAAACAGAAATGAAATGGTATTATACTAAGATTGTTAAAACAAAGCCATTGAATTAATGAGAGTGAGTATGACTTTCTGTCATATTAAATATTTAAATATATATATAATAAATTCTTTTCGTATCATAAATTAAATTCAATTCATATCATTAAAATGACTAATATATAAAATTTTTTAATTTGAAATGTATTTTTCAAAATATTTCATTTTATGAGATTATCATTTATATATCAAGAATCATGTGGTTAATGATGGAAATTTTGTTCTTAATAATATTTTGATAAAAAATAATATAATTAATAATTGAAATGAAATAATAATATTTATAGTTTAAATTATGAAAATATATTTTCCTATTAAAATAGATTAAATTAAATTTTTATGTTTTTATTTAAAATTTTATTTTAAATTATTTTATAAATTAATATACATAATATTATTTTTATATCATTTATAATAATTATAAAATTAATCAATGGGTTTTATTTTTGTTTTATTCATACAATATTATACCAAATGTAAATATTATGAACACATGATGATTAAAACGAAAATTTTCAAAAATTAAATTTCGACATAATATATAGTTTGATTTAATATTTAATGTTATAATATTTTAGAAATTGAATTATTCTGAATAAAAAATGATTTTTTATTCGTTTTTTGGATGTTTATTAGTAAGGATCATCATAAATTTTTAGTTATAAAATAATTAGATTTTTAATTTTATAATCAAGATTAACAATGATAGTGAGGGTAAATGTCGTATCTTAAATTTCTAATAAATAAATATAAGTAAACAACATTAAAAATTATATAATCATTATTTTTAAGTACTGAAATCATTATATTATATTTATGGATTATTTTATGTTTATATTTTATGAAAATTTGTATATAATGTAAACCTAACAAAACCATATTTTATAATGTGTACACTTCCTATTTGTATCTATTTAAATAAAATGTAAATTATTTAAAAGAAATCATAAATTATTTTCACATAATATCATTAAAACATTTAAATTTACTTCATAAAATCTCATATCCATTCATAAACCATTTAATTAACATTTAAAAACTGGGATTAGCAAAAAATAATAATAAGGGACAAAAAATAACGAAAATTTATAGTCATGTAAAAACATGATGACCTATTAACTGATTACCATTACATTAATGGTTTTTGAGTGAATGAAATAAAAAAATTCCACATGAAAAAACTAACAAAATTCACTCAAGGAAAATAATTACAACCTATATAAAAAATACAATAACATTTTTTGGAAACATAGGGCCTATTAATCAGAAAACAATTCCAAAAAACTTTTTAGTTAGAATAACCATACGAATATAATATAATAAAATTCTAAAGAAACATAATAATTACATAAGTAATTATTTTCCTATAATATGTCTCACATATAATATAATATATATGATTATCACCCATTTTTCATGGGTTTTAATGGGGGTTAACCATTCATATTAGAAATATCATCCACTCCAATTTTCAAGAGTTATAATGGAGCTCAACCTTTTTAATTTTTTATATCTGGCTCACCTGTGAGCCATAATAGGGATCAACCCATCATATATGTGTTATTAGGCTCACCCATTTCATATAATTATAATTTAATATATCATGATTAAAACCCTTTATTCTTATACCTTTTCATTATAGAACCCTTCAAAAAACAATTTTTTATCCCATATAAAAAACGCTTTATAATAAATATAAATTCTTCCATAAAAAAATTCAACTAAAAATTCCCCAAAAAAAGGAATGGATGTTTCTTTATTGAACATAACATGAAATATTAAAACTGAATCTATGAATAAAATAATGACAATAGTGGTGGAATTTTTTTTCATCATGCAGATTCAGAGTAGAACATTTCTTTTGTTATTTTGGAAAATGTCCTCTACAAAACAAGTAAAATATTTATTTAGAATCCTCCGAAAGTAATGTAAATGTTCCATAATATATAATTTATTAATATTTTATAGACATATTAAATTATTTATAAATGTAATTGACAAAAAAAGACATGTAAAAGAATAAGTCGAAAAAATATATTAAAAGTGATTTTTTTAAAATAAAATTACCTTCTCACTTTTGAAATATTTGAATAATAAACCCCATGTAAATATATAATTAATAAAAATAAATACCATTTTAATTGATCATTTCTTCATATAACATGTCAAAAGTTCTGTATATGCACCTCCGAAAATGAATATAGGTGTATAACATCAAAATATCGATTAGTGAAATGAAATTGAGATGATGTCCCATACATTGAGTCCGACAAGTCACATATGCCATTACCACCCAATAAAATATAAATATGTTAATTATTTACATTTTTAGAAAACATTTCATGTTTATTACTAATTTTATTTCACTTTTTACCTAGTTGTATATAATTTAAATATGCATTAATTATAATTTGTATGTTTTAACCACATTCATCTTATTTGTCAAAAATTAATTTGGTAGGTTGGATATGGTCTAAAAGGCCAGTTTCTAAACAACACCAAAAAAAATTATGAAATAATATTCATATTTATACATAAATTAAACTTTTACTTACAGCGATGGACAATGGTTTTGACAAATGACATATGTTATGATCATTGAGATGGTAAGTTGTACATACAAATGTGTAAAGTTTCTATTTTTAATAATCATTATAGAATAGTGGTCAGTAATATTTTATCTTTCCATAATTATAATAATATCATATATATATATATATATATATATATAATATTATTTTTCAAATATAATTATATATATTACCCATGTGGTGTGGGGGTGATAATATAGTCACATTTATTCAATAATGTAGTAGTCCAGACATACAAGAATGATGTTATAACATTTTCACTGAGTGAAAAGGCCGGAAATAAATGTATTTATTAATTTTTTAGAATGATAATACATGAGTAGTATAAAAATTACCTCATTAATATCCCAAATATTCATTATATTTACCCATAATTCATTCCATGTAATGTGTTAGGGAAAAAAGTACATCACATCGGGAGGTTGTGGTTTTTCATACACAAGAGTGGAATTATCTTATCCGCTTGAGAAAATAATGTAAAAAAATTAATATATGATTTAATGAATCTAACAGATTAATTATTATATATATATATTCACGATCATACCCATTTCTTAGAGGATGTAATGAAAATATAAATGGCTTCGGTTCGTGAGGTGGTAGTCTGAGGTACACATGACATATGAATTTGAAACTCATTAGATGTAAATGGAAATTATTCAAGTCATTAAACATACTTAAAAATAGATAATTATATTTCAAATAGTAATTGTTTATAAAATAATGGGTTAATAATAATTTACTGGTGTGGCTGAGTAAATAAAATAAAAAGGATCATTGGATAATGTTACCTTTTCTTAGAAAAACTTCTTTTGGTCTTCACCAAAATTCTTTATTAATTGGATTTATAAATAAAATAACCTATTAATGTTGATAGGTGGTATTTTTAGATGTTTTTTGAGAAATTATTTGGTGAATAAATGGGTTTTTATGATGTCAATATATTAGAATAGGTGGTGGATTTAATAAGTGAAGTGAGTGGTGCACTTTTCATTTATGAAAAGAATGAATTCCTACAATAATGATTCCCAGTCAAAAGATATCAATAATTTTCCATTATCAATAATAAAAGTTATAAAGAATAAATATGTCCATAAAATATGTTTTATATAATTTATATGAAATCATAACCCTAATCATTTTAGTTTAACCCCCGATAATTCTTTTTTACCACAACCACAGAAATGATATTTTAAATCATTCACTATTAATTTTTGACAAAAATTAAGTGGATGATTTTAAAATTGAAAAAAATAATTATTCCAAATATAGAATAAATATTACGAAATTCAATTCACATAGGTGAAAATTTTTAATTCAAAAGAATACTCATAGATGCAATGAAAAATATGGATTTTATGTAGGGTATTTTTTGTGAAAAATATTATTTCATATAAAATAATTGACAGATAAACTAATTGAATCAAAGTAAATTAATATTTTATTATAAATAATATATATATTTCATTCAAAACATTACACAATATGTTTTATTTTAATTAATTTAAATTGAGATACATTAGGAATTTAAAAAAAAATCTTGGAAAACATGTTTTTAAAACCAAAAAATCATATAACGAAAAAATTGTTAATTAAAAAGTAATAAAGTGAATTAAATTCAAATAAATAATCATTATGTTTCATCAAGAAATATTCATTCCATATAGTGAATGTTAAAATAAAAAATTTATTTAAATTAAAATTATAGCTTTACAAATATTGATATTTATCACTATTCACTAAAAATCAATATTTAATAAAAAATTAAAACAATTAACCATAATAAAATTTTGATATTATGATTAGAAAAATAAATTTAATTTTAACAAATAATTTTTCATAAAATGGTAAAAATTAATTTTACCATCTATACGTGAAGTACGACTAAACGAACATTTAAAAATAAAGAATTTGATAACATTAATTTTTTATATTAAATGATTATCATTTTATTTATAATAATTATATAAACATACATTTCATAATTTAGTTAGTAAAATTCATACTTTAAAATTTAATGGTATAATATATTACAGTGGAATTTGACTTAGTGTTTTGTTTTTTTCACTCTATAAAAAATATTAAATTTAATGAAATATATTTCATGGGTTTTTAGATCAATGTACAATGTCTCGTATTATATCAAAAACAACATTCTTCATTTAAAATCATGGTTTCTTACACCCTCCACTCCATAAATATATTTTTTCCAAGAAGTTTTATATGGATCATCTTAATCATAGGTTTCGCATTTGTAAAAACCATTATTGAAAAAACCCACATTGTAAAAGGGTTAATAAAATATTTTTTTATTTACAGATAAAGTGAAATAAAATGTTCATATAGAATAACACATAACAAGTTTTATATGTACAATAATATCTGTAGATTTTAAATGTATTGATGATGAAATAAACTCTAACTAAATAAATAGAGTGATTGTGGTCATTGATCTCAAAAAATTGTGCATCCGTTGAATGTTAAGTGCCTCAATACCATAAACATGTGACAATTTAAAAGGCCAATTAATTTATCAGATATAAATTTAATAGGATAATATTTTTTATAGATACTTATCCTATACTTATGGAATGATTTTACTATATAATAATATATGAAAATACACACACATGATATGATTCAATTTCATAATCATAACTTCATCTTTTGGTTTTGATTTGATCAATTTCCAATTAAACCTTTACTCTATGAAATCAATATCCAAAAATTATTTTTTATGCCTAAAACTATTATATTTGGTTATAATGGGTGATAGGATACAATAAAGTGACATGTATTTCTATCTATATATAACAATTTTCAAAATCCAATATGGTTAGAAATAATTTTAAAATATAAAAACTAATGTATAAATCTAAAAATAAATACCACTAGTTCATCAATAATAGAAATATTCACATAATTTATCTAAAATAAGTCATATGAAACCAAAATTATATCAATATCATGAAAACATTATTATTTAAAATATAATGTCCCTATCCATCAAATAATTTTTCTAGTAAAACATATAATTTTGATATCTATTAAAACTCAATAAATGTATCCCAAATCATTTCCATTAATTAAAACATAAAAATATATTTGTTTAATAAAATGAGATTCTGATCAACCATTGAAAATTTTTGATACCCCAATAGATGACACCAATTCAATAGATGTCCAAAAATTAATTGTAGAGTGATTTAAAATGATTTTCCACCCCTTTTGGCTTCTAATTATAATGATTTCACCATCGAGTATGTAACTTCTGATACATGTGAGCAAAATGTACCAAAATATTATATAAAAAAATATCACCATTTAATATCTATTTTTTATATCATTTATATATTATTCACATATATTTTATTTAGATTTAAAATCATTTTCAATAAACCATCCATAATTATAACACATTCAATATGTAAACATAAATTCTATGAAATGAATTTCAAAATAATTGAAATATGTTTATGGATTATGTCTATGTTTTGTAGTCATTTTCTTTTCTATTTCCAACCATGATTAACATTTCTTACTCATTTTTTCTTATGTTAAATAAGTTTCAGAAAACTCCATCTCAACTTTCTCATCAAAAAACATCATTCACATAAAATTTAAATTCTTATATGGAAAAACATCTTCAATAGATTTTTTTATCCTATGTAAAATTTATTAATTTTATAAAAATATGTCCAAAACAGAATTACATATATTTGTAGCAATCCCTTAAAAAAATTCATATGAAGACAAGGAATTATTATCCTTTTTCATTAATTCAAATAATATTTCCCTATACAAATCAAAAAAACACTAGGGGAATATTATCAATAAAATTATTCATTAATTTATCCCATTCCATAACATCAATATCAAAATTTTGTTTTTTATTGTCAAGAAATTCAATATTAAATCATATTCAACTTCAAAATGAAAATGGGAAATATTTTCCATTGGACATTATAAACAATGAATGACATTACATATAATCTCTAGAGCATTAATACATCCTTCTACTATGAAAAGGTTTGATGAACCATAAATTAAAATGGAATTTTCCTTATTAAATGATTCAGTATATACATGTTCCATTGTGGTAGATCAGGTTCTTCTATACCATGGTACCAACACCATTTATAGCATGATTCATATAATTCACACCTATAAAAAAATATGTCCCAATACCAACCAGTAGGGGATCGTGATTTCGAAGAATATTTTCATTTCAGTGCCTTATCACTATATATTCCCAATTTACTCTATAAGAAACCATTCCAAAAAACCTATTTAGATGATCCAACATGGTAATCATAAAATTATACATTATTTAAACATATCCATAAGGAAAAATCCTTCACGGAAATGTTGTTATATTTTTTCTAACAACTATATTTTTTCTAATCTTCATCTATTATCAACTAAAAGGACCCTAAAATAATCATTAAATACTCATGATATTTTATTCAATAATTTATAATCATACATTTGGGTTACTTTTTTGGTTTTTAGTTTTAGTGTATTTGGTTATATCTCATACATAAAAACCTATAATTTATCGAGTGGAAATTTCCAATTTGAATCCATTTTTTATTATATAAATCACATAAAATTAAAACATGATTCCTTATCATGATAAATATTCACGGAATTAAAAAAAAAAAATTTCATTTCTCTACCCATCATGAAAACATTTTAAAAACAATTAATGATGTGTAAAGATAATGAAAATACCTCTATGTTATATAAAAGGAAAGGAAACCATTAATATAGTGAAAAACCTGAAGGCCGATTAAAAGTTTACCTTAATTTCAATTTTATTTCTGTGAATGAAATAAATCAATCTTACATTAAAAACACTTAAGCATTACACTAAAATGAAGTCACTAAACCCCATATAAATAAAATAAAAACAAATTTTGTTAAAATTTTCTAATAATAATAACAAATCTCATTCAAAAAATATTTTCATTTGAATAACCATATTACAATCTTCCAATGAAAATATCTAGAGAACATAATCGTTACACAATGCATCGCAGATTTATAATGGGGCTTACCCTTCTTGGAATATATATAAGGCTCATCTATTCTTCAAGAGGTATAATAGGTATCAAACCTTAATATATTCCATTTTGGTCTCACCAATTTTTCATAATTTATAATGGGGATCAACATTTCATATAAGCTATATCGAGCTCATAAATTTTACATGAGATATAATGATTTTTATCCCTTCATATAAGAATATTTATGATTAGATGTATGAGTTCACTATTAAGTATGATATAATTAATAAAAAAAATTATTTGAACTTTTTATTGTAAACCCTTATTAAAAATTCATTTAAACCCATATGAAAAACAATATTGGATAAAAATTCCCATTTTTAAATCATATATACAAAAAAAATTAAGGAAATATTAGTTTTTCATTTAATAAATAATTAAATATTTAAATGTAATCTAATAATAAAATAATTAACATAGAGGTTTAAAATTATTTTTCTTTATGGACATTAATTATAGAACATTCCATTTATCATTTATCAAAACATTCCATAAAAACACATAAAAATTTTCCTTTTCAAAACCATTAAAAATAATGAAAAAAAGAGTCATAAAACATAATTTACAAATATTTTATATCATCATTTTTTATAAAATAATTTTAATGGTGTGGAAAAGGAAAATAATAGATTTATGGAACATTTTAAATATATTTTTAAAATTAAAGGAAGAGTATTAAATTGGTAATATTTGAATCATATTCATTAAGAATGAATGTAATTAAAAACCTATAAATAATTGGATAATATATAAATTCATGATCTTTCTTGTTAAAGGGATTTTATATTCACATTGAAAATGATTATATGTTTATAACATCAAAATACACCTCAATAAAAGGAAATTGGGGTGAAGTATCATTCTATTAGATAGACTTGTCATTATTTTATTTATAAAACATATTAATATACTTAAATTAATTTTTTAATTTTTAGAATCATTTTCAAGGTTATTAATAATTTTATTTAAGCTATTAGAATTTTATAAAAAAATACATAATCAATTAGGTTTATATCATATCTTTTCATAATATCCATCTTATGTCTAATAAAATGACTTTGGTAGGTTGAATATCCTCAATGATGTTATTATTTAAATATCTCCCATTCAAAAAAACTAATTATCATATTTATACAAAAAAATAATTATAATACAAGTCAATAAATATTGTTTCGGAAATAAAGTATGTCATGATCATTGAGAAAATACACTATATTTATGTATGTGTAACGTTTACATTTTTCATCCATAATTATGGAAATTAAATAAGTTCTATTTTTTGTTTAAAGAATCATCATAACATATTAAATACAATACTATTTCTATAAATATAATTATACATAACACCCATGTGGTGTGGTGATGAAAATAGATCACATTTCTTCATGAAGGTGGTATTCTACACATAAAGAAACGACGTTATCATAGTTTTACTGAGTAAAAATTTATTTCATAAAATTATATATTATCACAATTAACATATAAATATTTTGTCATTATCATTATATGGAACACTATTTTTCTATGAGCCTCCATCCACTATAAATTCCTTGCATCCCTTTTCATAAAACCATTTTGAAAAGACATATAATAGATGATGTAACATAGTAATATTAAAATTCTATGTAATTTAATCATATCCATATGAATAAATCACCTGAGGTCTTGATATTATCATTATCAAAACCATTAACCTTATCTAAACCATTCTCAAATACTAACTATAATAACCCATAAATAAAGTTAAATAAACATGATTTTTATTTCATTAAATCATTATTTCTCATTTGGGGATCATTTTAGGGTTAGAGTTTCAAATAATTATGTCATAAATCATAGATGAAAAAACTATTAATTACTGTTGCTGAGAATAATTATTTTTATCAATTTTTTTCATAATAAACATATTTTAAATTAATGAATGATTTATTTCCTTAAAAAATATTCATGATAGTAAACATAAATTTATACATATCTTTACGAATCATCAAAACATATGAAAATAAATTAAAATGTGTTGTTAGCATAAAATGCTCTAATAGGGAATCAAAATAAAGGAAAATTGTATTCTAGTAAAAAATCATAGTATATTAAATGTTTTCTTTTATCACAATTTTCTTTGGGGAATTAAATAAATCAACACCACATAGGGAAAACACATATTTTTCACTCAAATAAAATCATTAAAATACATAAAATGAAAATAAAACCCCCTTTTGAAAAAATAGAGCATCATAATCATAAAAAACATTTCCATACACATTCAGTAGGATTTAAAATATGACTGTCTTCGACTAGAATCCACTATAGAAAATAATCTTTATCCAATACATTAAAGATATATAATAGGGATCACGCTTCATATAAGATTTATATAGATTAATAATTTTTCATGATATATTGTGAGGCATTATCCTTCATATATACTGAATCGTTACCTCCCATTTTTATGAGCTATAATGGGTTTCATGATATATAATTGCGATCAAACCTATATATATTATATATTAGGATCTCTCTATTTTCTTGATATATAATGAGGATAAATTCGTTAATATAATATGTTTCAAGGAAACAAATTTTACTCTAATCTCATATACCATATCGTGACTTAAAAATATTATTCATTTATCATTTCTTCATAAAACCCAAGAAAAGATATCTTTTAAACCCATATGAAAACCAATAACCGATAAATATTCCATTTTTTTAAATCCATTTTCAATAATAAAATTCCAAATCAAAGAGATATATGGTTTTTAATGAAAATAAAAAATAAAATCTTGGAATATAAGGAAGAAATTAAATAATTTCCTTAGTTGTGGAAAATTAATTTTCATTATAAATTGTATGAATAAAAATTCCTTATGTTCTTTATCAAAACATTCCATATAAAACAAATAAAAATATTCTTTTGTAAATAAATTTAAAAATGTGAAATTATATATAATTTATAATTTATAAATCTTTTATTTCCATATAATTTATTTCATAATATCATTTGAAATACATGGACATAGAAAAGAATAAGTTGGAAGGAAATCATTAAAAAAGATTTTTTATGAAATATATATTATCATATTGGAAATATTTGAATGAAAATCCCCATTAATAAATATAATTTTAAAAAAATAAATTCAATTTTAATTGTTAAATTCCAAATTTGAAATTTCAAATGGTCTGTATATACACATCAAAACGAAGTATTACTGTATATCATAAAAATACACCTCATTGAAGGATATTGAGACGATGCCCCTTAACATGAACCCAATATTACATGTGTTTATTTATATTCCAAAAAAATAAAATAATGTAAATTATATACATTATTGGGATAATTTTATATTATATTATTACATTTATTTCACTTATTACTATTTCATACACAACTAATTAATCAATTAATATTACAATGTATTTTTTTTACCATATTCTGCAAATGTGTCAAAAATTACAATGGTTTGTTGACTATGGTAATAGTGGTAATTATTTATATATATTTTGAATAATAATAATGAAATAATTTTCAACTTTATTTATCATTTATACTTTTAAGATGAATCTTGATACTTGGTTTTGTAAAATGATGTATGTTATGCTCATGAAGATGATATGTCAAACTTATGCATGAGTAACATTTCCATTTTTCAACGATTATTATTGAAATGAGGAAAGTAATATTTTATATTCCACAAATAAAAAAATTAATATATATAAAATATTAATTATATAAATATACTTATATATGTCACTCATGTTGTGTGGTTATGAAAAGAGAGTCACATAGCTTCATAAAAGAAGTAGTATACACGTACTAAAATAACTTCTAAATTTTAAAATGAATGAAAATGTATGAAAAAAAAATTACATTTAATAATATTTATAATATAATTATATTTAAAATTTTGTAATTTATATTCACATATATTCAATATATTTAGCCTTATTTCCTTCCATATAATGTGTTAGTGAAAAACGAATCACCTCACTTTATGAGTCATCAAAACGTTGTACACTTAAGAGATGTTATTGTATCGCCTCGGGAATGGAATGTTATAGTGTATATAAGAAACAATGATTACAAAGGTAAAATTATTTTATATGTTTAAAATATATAAACACTTTACATCTAACATAACATCCAATTGTGAGAGATAGTATTATAAAAATGAATGAAATTCGTTCATGAGGTGGTAGTCTACTGTAAACATAGATGATTATTTCATAAAATATTTGATAGATGGGGTGAATAATTAATTTTTTTATATAAACACAATATCATATAATTATAAGGAATACACTAAGGATATTATATAATAATATTTAATGATTAATTTTAGGGGTTGTGGTTGAAATAAAATAAAAATGCTCGTTGTTGAATGTTTTCTCTTCCTTAGTTATCTTCTTTTAGTTTTCACCAACGTACTCACATGGTTGTATTTCAACAAAATATAGGGTTTATAGGATCAGATAATAGAAATAAATATATTATTTCCGTTGTATTTTCTAATCCATTAACATAATAATGTCATTCATGTACGTTTTGAATATATCATTCATGATCCAATGTGAATCTATCTTTTCATCATCACACATCTTGGATTATATGTGTAAGTACTTTTAAATAAATTTAATGTTATATATGATATTATGGAAATTACTAAATGATAAAAAAAACTTACTACCTTTCCATAATTATCATTGAAAAATATAAATTTATCTTCCGTGTACTCATGACCTATCATATCCATTTGTATAAAAGGATGATGGTCCATCCCCCTTTATTGAAAATAAAAAATAGGACAACTATTAAAACTGGAAATAAAAATTTATAATTAAATAATTTGTAGTATTACATATATATTTATTGATCATTAATATTTTTTTAATAATATTATATTTATTACAGATGAGGATCAAATGTGTATGAAGGTAGTTGACACATAAGGTATTGTTTTTCTAGTCTCTCTTATATTTGAGAGATATGGAAATTCACCACTTCGTTATTTTTAATGGGATATATAATTACACATTGACATGTAATATTGTGAATATTTTTATTTTAAAGAAATGTAGACTCTGGTTTTAATGTGGTACTTTATTTTTTATTATGATTCAAAAGATTACTAAATCATTAAGGTAGTTTTCAAGCAACATTTATTTTATAGGATACATTTCCCATATTCTCAATGTATTAATTTTATGTGGTATATAAATCCCATGAATGTATTTATAGTGATATAACTAATTTTTTATATTTAATTGTCCACTTGAGTATATATTTTTCATAGGTTTTACAATTCAAATGTTACTAAATTCCAATTTTATTTTTATCCTAGTTTACATTCTACCAGGCGTATAGTATTATTATAGACCTATCTCCTTTAAAAGTGTGTCACCTCACATTTAACATGATATATCATGAATTAATTTAACCTTATGATATTTTAAATTTCATTTATGTATATTCATTTAATGGGCCTATTTTTTGATGTTTCCAAAGCGGTTAGTATTTTATGTGAAAATATTTATATTTATTAGAATTGCATGTTATTATGATTTTGATGAACTAATATTATGACTATATTATTAAAAACTATTAAATTTATTCTCCTCTATTTATTCTGGATATTTTTATGTTGTAGTAACATTTTTAAACTCTTTTTAACTTAAAATAATTGAGATTATATTTTTAAGAAAAAATATTTTTATTAATATATTCAGACGAAACCCATTTTTCTTCCAGAACCATGTTTTCAAAAAAATGTTTTAAATGTTATTTATGATTTAGAAATGTTCTTCTATGTAGAAAGGATATTTTCCTCATAAAATTTATTTAATTACTTTTAACGACTCCAATATATGTTTTCAGGATTATTTTTAATGAAAATGATTTCTAAAAGGTTTGATGTTTTAAAAAGTGTTTTATAATAAAGAAAAGATACTTTAATCATGTAATTTTTTAAATGGTTTTTAAATGTTAAATTATAATATTTCATGTTTATTTTCAAATAAAACAATTTCCAAAAGATTTTATAAAATTTAGATTTATAAAATCATATTATAATAATGGTTATTTTCTTCAAAAACATTCAAAGTGATTATTATATCAAAACATATGCCATCGAATATGATATAATTTGATGTCACAGATGTTTTAATAATGATATGATACATGGATATCATTCATATTAATTCTGAAAATGATTAGTTTTTATGATTTCCATTTTCAAAAAATCTTGTTTCTCTTTCATGGGTTATACAACGAATAAATTTTTATGAAACCTGTATTTTTTCAATGGGTAATATTTTATTAATATTATGAAATTATTATGAAACCAATTTATTATCTGCCTATAATTTTAAGAAACCCATTTCATTTCATGTGTTATGATATGATGAATATTCTATTATCTTGTAGAACACAAATGTGAGGATTATGTGATGGGTGGGACCTATATCTCCCTCCAATGCAATGTGTAATGACAAACATTCCATGAGATCCAAGGAAACAATAGTTGTTAGACCATGCCACAATGAATAGGTACATGGGTGGTTATACAATGAATAATAATTAGGGTACACATATATATGGACATACCCTTATGTATCAAAAATTCGAGTAAATTTATATAAAAATTCGCATTCATTTATTTATAAAGATATTTTAGCTTTATAGGATTTGTGAATTATTATTAAATAGTACATTGTAAACCTATACATTACAGGTGAACACATTTACATATTATCTATTTTTATACAATACAAATTTATTTAAAAAAACATTATTATCCATTAGGGTAAAATTTATTAATTTTACAATCAAGATTATCCAAAATACATTATACATTTTCCCATGCTCATGTACACATATACATTACAGGTGGACACATATACACATTATAGGTGTACAAAAATACACATTACCTACTTTCTTCATGATAACGTACCATATCAAATTTCTTATTAGAACAAAAAACATTCTTATAATGTTTCAATTGTCATATGGAAAAATATCTTCATTATATTTCTTTTAATCATGGGTAATTTTTTGAAATTTTACTATTAATGTGACAAACAAAATTCAGTGCGTTCCGAGACATCCTAGAAAAAATTTATTCATGTGAGTGCAATGAATCTTTTTCATTTTCCTTCAATTAAAACAATTATTTATCCATCATAATCCAATGAACATTAGGGGATTTTTTTTCAAAAAAAGTATTTTTAAAACACCCCCTTCCATATAATCAATATCATAAATCCCTCTTTTATTCTTAACTAAATACCATCTTCAATGAAATTCAACATGAAATGAAAAAGGAAAATAGTTATCTTGTTTTTGTTATGAACATAATATGAAATCACTTATCATATCTAGAACATCGATCCAGCTTTCAGTTTCCACACTGTTAGATGATACACATAATGATGGTGGGGTTTACTCATGAAATGATTTACTATATTCATGTTCCTTTTGGTAGATCGGGTTCCTCTCTTTCATAGATTCTACCACCATCTAATGCATGTTTCATCTAATCCATCACTCTAAAAAAATATTTTCCCAAACCAACCATCTAGGTATCATGATTTGGAAGAATATTTTCATATCGGTGCCTTCCCACAATGGATTCCTTGTCTATTATATATAAACCCATTCCAAACAGACATATTTTTCATGAAGCAATATGGTAATATTAAATTGATACTTCATGTCAACTAATCTATAAGGAAAATAATTCATGGTAATTATATTAACATTCAATACACCTAAATTTATATGTGTTTCCATCTAAAATAAACTATATGATACCTAACATAATCAAATAATAATATTTATTTTTATTTCACAAATTCATTATCGTACTGTTGGTGATCATTTTTAGGTTTGGTGTTTTTGTGAATTATGTCATAACTCAAACATAAAATCCCAAGAAATATAGAGTATAATTTTCTAATTTTTTAACATTTGTTCCATAATATAAATATTTTAAAATAAATCATGATTACTTTTAATGAGAAATATTCATGGTATTAAAATTTAATTCATCCATTCCAACTCCCATCATTAAACCCTTTTGAAAAATTAAAAATGAGGGATGATCAGAAAAATCCATGTAAGGGACAAGTAATATAGGAAAATGTTAGTCCAGTAAAAAACATGATGATTAGAGGCTAACAAATAACAAAAAATTTATTTTTAAAATGAAATAAATCAATTACACATTAAAAAAATCATAAAATCCACTAAATGAAAATCATTAAAATTCATAGAAAGAAAATAAAACCCCATTTGGTAAAAATATATAATAACAATCATAAAACTGTTTCAAACCCATTTTAGTGGAAATAACCAAATTACCACCTTCAAATATAATTCTCTAGATAAAATTTTCATTACCAAATAAGATACATGGATATAAAGGGGATCACAATGTGTATATGATATTATGGTATCACCAATTTTTTATGATGTATTATGGGGATCAACCCTTTATATTAGCTAAATTTGAAACGCCCATTTTTTATAACCATTAATGGGGTTCAATCCTTCATATTAGCAATATCAAGCACAATTGTTTTCATGATCTATAATGGGGATAATACCTTAATATAAGATGTATTAGTATCAGTTGATTTATATAATTCTCACATACTATATCATGATTCAAAAATATTATGCTTTAATATTTTCAATATAAAACCATTTTACAATTTCATTTAAACACATAAAATGAAATAAATTAGATAAAATAACATATTTAAAATCCCATTTTCAACACCGAAGTACTCTTAAAAGGTGAATGTGGGTTTTTATTGAATGAAAACATAAATATTTCAAAATGTTCCACATAGAAAATGAAAATAATAGAGGTGTAAAAGTCATTATCACTATGTACATTATTAATATATCATTTCTTTTTTCATATGTCAAAATTTCCCATAAAAACATTTTAATATTCTCTTTGAAAACCATTGAAAATAGTATAATAAAAGAAATAATATTAAATATAGAATTATTTTATTTCCAAATCATTTATTATAAAATCATTTTAAATTCATAGAAATGGGAAAAAATTTATTTTATGTAAATCAATAAAATAAATTTTTTTAAATTAAAGTAACTTATCACATTAGAAATAGTTGAATCATAGTCCTCATTCAAGAATTTAATTCATAAAAACTAAAAATACCATGATAATAGATAAATTTATGTAATAACATTTTCATAGGTATTTATATATTCATCATAAAAGTGTATTGGTTTATAACCTCAAAATATACCTCAATGAATGGAAATTAAGGTGAAGTCCCTTACCATGAATTTGACTTGTCATTAGTATATTTATCAACCATAATAATAAAATAATGTTACTTATTGAATTTTTAGAGACTTTTTAATTTTTATAATTACTTTTACTTCAGTTATTACCATTTAATATTCTATTATATAATTAATTATGTTTACATCGGATGTTTTTACCATATTTAGCTAACAGTCAAAAATGACTTTAGTAGGTTGACTAATGTCTATGAAGTTATTACATAATAATCTATTGAAAAATAATAAAGGCATTGTTATCATATTTATACATTAATTATACTTATATCACAAATAAAGAGTGTTTTTCGCGAAATAATGTACATTAGGATCATGGAGACAACATGTTATATGTACACATGTGTAACATTAATGTTCTTCAAAAATAATTATGGAAATGAGGTAAGTAATATTTTATCTTTAAATAATTATAATAATATCATAAATGAAATATAATTACAATAAATATAATAATATATTTCACTCATGTGGTGTGGTGATGAAAATAATGTCACATTTTCCCAGAAAGGCAGTATTTCACACATTCATGAATACCATTATCAAATTTTCATAGAGTGATATTTCATGAAATAAAATGTTATATAATCTTTTAATAATGTTAAATATTTCATAAATATCATTATTATTTCTTTTATATCACATATATTCTTTATATTTTCCCTTATTACCATCTATTGAATGTGTTTTGGGTAAATAAATCATTTCACTACGTGTTGTGGTAGTCCATTGTACTCACAAGAAATGTTATATAATCCCCTACATAATTCAATGTTAAAATATATATATGATAAACTAGATAAAAGTAATAATTCTGATTTAAATTAAATATATATAATATATAAACATCATCATGCCCAAAAGTGGTTGTAATGGAAAAAATGAATGACATCAAATTGTGTGGTGGTAGCCCTCCATACTAATGAATGATGATTTCATAACAAATTTGGTGGAATATGGGAATATTATATAGGTAATTACATTAACATAATAAAATAATATAGTATTTAATATAATGAGGTTTTTATATAATCATGTTTTTTTATAATTGAATTCGGTGGTAGAAGAAATAAAATAATAGATCTTGATGGATAACATTACATCTTCTTCGGTTAACATTTTTTGTTTCAACCAAATCCATTCCTTGGTTGGATGAATTATAAAAACAAAATTTATAGGATTCTAGATGGAAATTTTATAACTAATTTATGCAGATATTGGCATATCCAATTAGAATTTTAGTTATTATAATAAGAGGATATGTGGTAGGTTATATAGTTTGGGTTAGTGCCAGAATAGTAATTATTTAATAGAATAAATTCCACTTACAATTTTATAAGGTAAAAGGTATCAAATAATGTAACATTATATATATTATCTATTATAATGTCTAATTATTTCCATCCAAAAAAATTTAGACAATTTGATTAAAATTTAATCCCCAACATTTCTAGTTTAACCACTCATTAAATCCATTTTACCTAATCCATGACAATTATGTTTATTGTATTCCCAAATTAGTTTTAGTAAAAAACAATGTTGAACATAATAGAAAAAAATAACATTGATTTAAAACAAATTTACAATTTTATAAAATTTATTTCAATATTTTTGAATATTTTAATTGAAATAAAATCTCATATAACTTATCCAAATGGTGGTTTTTCATGTAGAATAATTTTCTAGAAAAATATTATTTTATAACTCCATTACTAAAAATAATAATTCTATGAAACTACATTAATAATTATTTATATACAATATATATATAAATATAATTTAAGAAATTCAATATTAGGGATTATTCTAACTAGTTAAAAAGGAGAAACATTATTAATTTTAAAAATGTTTTTAGAAAAAAAAAACAATTAAACCCGAAAAAACCCTATAATGAAAACCAAAATAAATTTGTTAAAAAATTTATTTATTTGACCAAATATAAATTTATTATAATTTTAAAAAATAAATAATATTAAAAAAAATGGGACATTTAAAATTAATTTCATTTTAAAATTTAAGACATAAAAAATTGGTATTACTACCTATTCATTGAAAAATCTGTATTTTCTAAAAATTCCAAAATTTTCACGATAACTTAACTGTGATATTATTATTTAAAAAAATTAATTCTTACTAAATAAATTATAAAAAATCGTTAAAAATAATTTGAAAATTATGCGCGCAATGTTTGAACAATTCAACCTTTAGAAAAAGATATATTTTTTCAGAAAACATTTCATTTAATTTTAATTGATTTATTTTTTATTTAAATTAAATAGACAACCATAATTTTTATATTTTATTAATTAATATTCATACCCACCAACATAATGGTATAATATATTATTGTATAATTTTAAATGGTGTTGCATGTTTTTCAATCCATCGACGAGATTAAATTAACAGAAATATATTTCATTGGTTGATTAAGATTAGTGTTCCATGTCCTATATTCTAAAAAATGTTCTTATTTAAATATCACATGGTGATAAATCCTCACCACATTAAATTAATTCCTCCCTCACTATTAAAACATGATATTGATAATTAATTGTTTGACATATTGAAATGCCATTTATTATAGCACATTGTCATGAAAGGGTTAATAAAACATCCAGTTCATAAAAGGGAAAGGGGAGTAAAATGGTTATATAGAATATCACATAACTATTTCACTTTTTAAAAGAATATTTGTGGAATATAAATTTTGGGACATGGAATAAAATCGTAAATTAATATAGAGTGGGATAGAGGATTTTCTTCACAATAACATTAATGACGAATGGAATGTTTAGATATTAAAAACCCAAAAAAAGTGATGATTTCAGATATGAATATAATATGATATTATTTTTCTCATGCTTTCTTTATTAAATTGAATGAATTATTTTACTAACTAAGAATATAATTTTATATTCATACATGATATGTTTTTCTATTTCAATAAAAATTTATCATTTTTTTGAGTTTCAATAATTTTTTATTCATCTCGTACTCAAAAAGATTAGTACCCAAAAATAAATTTTTTTCTCCTGAAAAACTAAAATTAATTTTTAATGGATTGTAAGATCTATAAATGAGTGGAAAGAATTACCATTTTTATTCAATTATTTTTCTAAACTAATATAGTTATAAGATGGTAACTAATATAATATATTAATCTCCAAACATAAAATGTAATATAAATGTTTCATTATTACTATATATTTATTTTTTATTTTTTGACTAAAAAAATTAATATTATCATTAATTTTTATTAAATCCTTTAAAATTATGTATATAAAAAATAGAATCATTTTTTTTCAAATTTGGTTTCCATGAAAACATATATTCATGATATCTATAAATAAAAAATAAATATCTCCGAAAGTATTTACATTACATAAATTCATCAAAATATGGGTGATTAATACAAATTAATTATGATCAGCCTTTGAAAAATATCATGGTCCCTAGAGTTGTCACCACTTAACCAAATGTCCCTAAATCAACTATCAAAGTAGGAAATTATTTTCAACCCCATTTTTTATGTGATATTGATGACTTAAAACCCATGTAAGTATCTTTTATCACATGGTACAATAATTTTGTATCTCAATATAGAAAAAAACTCATCGTTAATTACATATTTTTATCTCATTTTTTTATTATTCATGTCACTTTTTGATATAGTCAGAATCCTTATGACAAGACATACCACTCTATTAACACTTTCTTGATTTTGAAATGCAATACAAAAAATATATTTACCACACCAAGAACATAATTGAGGCATACATACTAGATTATTAGTTTGTTTATTCTACATTTCATACCACATTCCCATTTATTACTCTTTTCATCTATTAGAACAATGTCAGAAATCTCCAACTCAAATTACTTGGCACATATAATGAAATTCTAATAAATGTTTCATCACATAGAAACACTGAATCTATATAAATTTAACTTAATTACAGGAATTTTTTCTTCATCCAAAGACAAACAACCATAGAGAAATATTTCCCAAGGAATGTATTCATAAATGTGTCTCATTCTGTAAAATCATGATAACATTTCTCTCTAGTATTCTTCAAAATATACCACCACTAATCAATTTCACAATCCAAATAATAAATTGAAATAGTTACATTTTGATTTTTGTGGCATCACATGACATCAAAAATCATATCTTGAGTGGTGATTTATTCATTCAGAAACCATAGGAAATGATGATCCAATTAATTCTTATGGGTTTCTCCTCATGAAATGATCTACTATAGATATGAATCTTTTTGGAAAATTTAGTTCCTATCATGAATTGATACCACCATAATTTATATCATGTTTCAAAAAATTCAGAATTATAAATAATTGCTCTATTTATTTTCTAACAAATTTGGGATGATAATATGGAATAATATCTTCCTATCATCACCTTTGAACTACCTATTCCCTATTCCACTAATAAAAACCATTCTATTTAGAGATATTTTATATTATGTAGTGTGATAATTACAAAATTCTATGTAATTGAAACATATCCTTAAAGAAGAATATCTGGGGGAATGCTATTATTTTATCTTTACCCTCTATGTTAACTAACCCATCCTTTAATACCAAAAATAAGAACATGAACATAAAAATTAAAAAAATCATAATTCAATAATTCCTTCTCATAAATTTGCGGATATTTTTAGGTTTAGTGTGTTATATAATTATTTCATTTCTCATACTTACCAAAACCATAAATTATAAAGTGAAAAATTATGATTTTAATCCATTTTTCAGAAAATATAAATAATTAAAAATAAATCATTTTTTATATTCATCATAAATTATCATGAAATTCAACTTTAATTCATCCTTACCCTTACACATCATCAAACCTTGTGAAAATCAATGAAAATCTAGGGTTAGAACAATATTTCTATAAGGGACATAAAATAAAGAAAAATGGTATTCTAGTGAAAAAAATCATGTCACATTAAATGTTTACCGTTATCTCAATATTATTTGATCCAGTTAAATTAATTAATACAGTATTAAAAACCCCCTTGTTTCACTCAAATAAATTCATTAAAATCCATAAATAGAAAAAAAAACTATTTTCGGAAATGTAGAGCATTGAAATCATAAAACCTTTTACATTATATTTAGTTATAATAACCATAAAACCATATTTTAATATAATACATTGTATAAGGTAATAATTTCCCAACTCATAAGAGATATATAATAGTGATCACCATTCATATATGATATATCATGAACACTTGTTTTCATGAGCTAAAATGGGGCTCAACTTAAATAATGGAAATCAAACCATCATATAAGTTATATAGAGCTCTCCCATTTTCCATGATCTATAATGGGTATGAAACTATAGTTTTTGATAATTCAATCACACCCATTTCATAACATTCTCATGTAACATATCATAAAAACACTTATTTAGTCGCCTTATAATCCAAAAATCTGTTGAAAAAATCTTTTAATCCCATATGAAAACCAATATCACATAAAAATACTATTTTTTAAACCAATCATTAAAACCAAAATAACCATACAACTGGAAAATTAGTTTCAAATTTAAAAAAACATCATGTATTTGAATTTATGGAATAAATAAAATAATCGCCACAATGGTGGATTTTTTTCTGCCATATATGTTATGAATAAAATATTTATTTTTTGTTTGTAATAACATTCTGTATAAAACACATAAAAATATTTATTTTTAAACCCATTGAAATTTCTGTAAATTGAGGCATAAAATAAAATTTATTAGTATTTTATTCAGATATAAATTTTATCATAAAATATTCTGAAAAGCATGCACATAGAAAACAAAGAGTTGAAAATAAAACAATAAAATGATAATTTTTTAATGAAAAGTTTCTTATTATATTGTAAACATTTGAATCATCATCTCCATGAATTAATATTGTTAAAAAACATTAATTACTATGATAATATAGAAAACAATCATATAAAATCTCAAAGGGTTTGTACATAATTTTTGGAAATGTATATATATATATATATAATAATTATATGCCTCCATGAATGTATATTGATATAAATTCCGGAAATATATGGGATGGTTTTTACTTTTATTTCACTTATTACTATGCCATATATGGTTAATTATTCAAATAATTTGTCACAATCATTTTTACCATTGTCATCTTATGTGTCGAAAGTGACATTTGTTGGTCGTATGTTATTAAATAGGTAATTATTTTATTATCATCAAAATAATACTCATGAAAAAAATATCATTTATAAATAAATTATATTATTATGACCCACAATAAAATTATGTTTTGAGAAATTAAGTATATTATGATCTTAGAGATGATAGGCCATACATATGTATAAGTAACATTTCCAATTTTCAATAATCACTATGAAAATGATTTAAGTAATATTTTATGTTTCAATAATAAAAATAATAATATAATATAGAACATTTTAATTAATTAATAATTCTTATATGTACTACTAATGGGGTTTGGTAGTTAAAGTATTGTAACATCGCTTTATGAAGGAGGTTTCCCGAACTTTCACAAACAACATTATATTATTTTCGATGAGAAAAAGGTATGATAGAAATTGATATATTATCTATTAATAATTATAAATTTTCATTTTTATAATAATTATGTCAATTATTTCACATATATTCGTTATATTTACCCTTATTAAATTCTATATAATGTGATATTGAATAATGAATCACATCGCTTTGTGAGGTAGTAGTTTGTCACATGCATGTGTGATGTTATTAAATCCCCTATAAAATTGAATTTAAAAATGTATATATGAATCAGTGATTATTGTCACGACCCGTCCCTCGGGACCCGTGTCGTAACTACCCCAAGCCCGCCATCCATAGGACAGGGGCTGGAGACTAGCACCAAAGGCATAAATCCCTAAACTCGGAAGGCATTGCCTTTATAACTGCAAACAAACACAACCAGAGAACAAGCAGAAGAAAACTATAAGTAAAAAATAAATATAGAAGAAGTTATGGAATGTAAAGGGACAAAAATACAAGCCCAATAATAATGTACAAGGAAAGGAAAAACAGGTACAAATAAAAAGACAAATAGTTGGAAGGTGACTAGCAGCTCTTGGATCGTCCACCACAGATCCAACCTGAAGGGTAGGTACATATAGCCTCCTCAGTGATCCACGTTCTTCTGTCTTCTTCGGGTACCGTCTCATCGTGAGGTACACCTCCAGGTACCGTCCAGTCCTCGTACACTCCACCACGGTAAGCGTTATGCGTTGTCTCCATCCAACACAGCGAGGTGTGGGGAAAGCCTGTGCAGGGGTGAGTATAGCGATACTCAGTTGGGACCATGAGACCCTCAAGGTCTCACAAAACATAAAAATTATAAAAAACACTAGAAATATATAATCACAAATTATCAACCAACCCTACTTAGGTATAAGCCCATACAAATACCTAAGTTATCAATCACATTCTGGCTCCAACTCTCGATCCCAATCACAAACCATTCCACAAAGTAAGTAAAGTCAATAACCATGTTGATAATGGTTGAAAGGCAAGACATAGATCACATGGGTATACAACTCACATAGAGGGGTAGAGATGATTAGATGTTGTCTCTGAATCATCTTATCTGTCAGAACCCACGTATGGTCCTGGAACAATATCAACGATGTCGAACCCACATAGGATTCCAGTAAAGTTGTCATCCCTATCAAACCCATGTAGGATCTTGGTACAGAAGTCACTTCTATCAAACCCACAGAGGATGCTTGTACAGAAGTCGTCACTGTCGAACCCAGGTGGGATTCTGTTACAGCAGTCATCGATGTCGAACCCACGTAGGATCTCGGTACAGAAGTATTCACTATCAAACCCACGTAGGATTCCTGTACAGTATTCATTTCTGTCAAACCCATGTAGGATCCTTGTACAGAATTAACTACTGTCAAACCCACGGAGGATCCCGGTACAGAATTTGTTGCTGTCGAACCCACGAAGGATTACGTCATCTCAATCGTAGCCACCCCTAGGGTTCCCGCACACAGGATGCTCAATTCCGGGAGGGTCCACTCCTCGAGCCATGTTTTAATAAATCAAATATCATGAATTCTTGATTTGATGTATCATGTAGTTTTGTCTCAACATAAGGAACCCAACGCGATAAACGATGTGCGAATCAGATGCCCGGTCTGAGAGTTATTGGCATTTCCGTTCCAAGGGACCGGTTGCATTTTGAGTACAATCTCACCTAGTCCTACTCAAACCTCATCTGAATCCTATGTGGATTATTCCAAAAGTACCGTCTCATCAAAATGAATCCAACTAAGTTGATGGAACGTCAATCGGACGTCTGGTCCTTATGTTATAAGCATTTCAGCTCTGAGGGCCCGGTTGGTTTCAGGTTCAAACCAACCCACTATACCCAAATTTTTCCAAAACCATGAGTGTAATACACCTAAACGACCGTCTCGATCCAAGAAATCATATGAAACTGACATTGCATCGATCGGAGGTCCGTAAATCATGTTATGGGCGAAAAACCAAAAGTGGTCCGAAGAGGGGTGTCGGGGTCCAGTCCGACCCGGCCCAACCCACCCTGGGTCGGCCCAAACTGGGTCGGCCAGATCGGAATCCAGGTTCGGATAGGTAGGGTGCGGCCCGGCCTGGAGGGCGTGGCCTAGCCCGGCCCATGCAAGGGCGGCCCGACCCGCGTGGTCGGCGGCTCGGCCCGCACGGCCGGCCGAGCGCATTACGCGCCTCGCGCGCGTACCGGGGGGGGGAATGGCACCTGATGTCCTGTAACGGTGGCACCAGATGGTGCCCCCCTTCTTTCCCAGAACCCTTGGATGCGGGTTCCGCTCCACTTCTGTGGATGGTGTCGTGGCGGCATTTCGTTAGCGGCGCGCGAGAGGCGTCGTCGCCCGTAGGATGTCGGCCGGTGCCGACTGCCGCCTCTAGACATTGGCACCACCGTGCTCTTCTGTGGGCCCTTAGAGTCATTCTGGTGGTTTGTTTTCACCTCTCGTATTTTCCTAAGTCTTCCTCAGGTCATGTTCTTCACTACAACGGCCTCAAATCAGGGTTTCTATTCCCTTCACCCGTCGCCCATCAAACAGCGCATAAAGAACGAATTGGTGCAGGTTCTAGACATGTTTGTCAGCGTGTGCCCTCCTTGTTAGAGGCTCAAACATTAATCCATCATTTAAAAGAAGCAGAAACAAACCCCATGTTAATCTCTAACCCATTCCGCAATCAATATCCATTCTACTGATCGACATGTTCGAGGGTCGTTCTGTTGTTGTTGTTTTTATCCAAGGGAAAAAGAGAACTTAAAAGAATGAAATTAAAACTCGAATTCAAAACCCTGCCTCGATTGACGTTGACCATTGGTGAGTCACAGAAAATGGATGTCACGGAAGACATAAGTTGTTCATTCTACATCGGAAGGAGTAGGGTCCAGTGTAGTCAAGTCGATTCGACACCGTCAGTGTACTTCGTGGGCGGCGGTGTTTCCCTTCCTTGCTCTATTTGAAGAAGGTAGAATGTGTTGCTTTACATTCTTTGAGACATGGAGAATTCTTCATTGAATAATAACTTTCTTCATTGAGATAATATTATTTCTTGAGGAGTTCTTCCCAATTCCTCTCAAATTTCCACACCCAAACTAAAATAATAGGCTCCCATATTATTTTATTGTTTACAAGATTTTTCAAAATTCAAAAGCTAGACTTAATTAAATTGAATATATTCAATTCATTAATTAGAAGTTTGGCACACTTCATGAGAGGTGGAATGTAGAGAGTTCACCCAAAATAAATGAAGAGAGGTGGATTTAATAAATTCAAGGGGAGTTAAAGGGGTTAGGTTCTCGTGTGGGCCGCGCCACATAATATCCTCCCATGTGAGGTTATGTGGGGGTGGGCCCCACCTCCAACTTTCCTTTGGAGAAATTAACCACCACACATTTTAAAAAATTATGCTACACATATTTTTTTATTAAATTTAAAAATCCCCCAAAAATTATCTTCCACTCCCGGTAAAACGCAACTGAGGTAATGGTCTCCATAAGCGATTATCGGCACTGCGAGATAATTGGTGACCTCATTTTTCAATTATGAGCATCGGTTCAAAAGATATAAAATAACATACAAAATTTCACAGAACGTACACAAACAATACTTCAGAAATAGATTCTAGGCACACCGGGCCTTGGAATCAAGTGCCTTCCGAAACTGCGAACTCAAAAAATTCCCATGTAATTACGAAAAAAAATCCACAGGATTTCTGGGACTTTAAATTCTCCCCACCTCAGTGATTTATGTCCCCATAAGCTACAACACACACTAATGGAACAAATGGGGGTACTTAACACGCAACTGAGCATCCCACTCCCACGTTCTCTCCTGGAGGTTCTTGTGCTTCCAGCAGACATGCATAAGAGGAATCAACCGTCCACATAGGACCCACTCCTATCGATCAACAATCTCCACTGGAACCTCCATGAATGTCACCCCTTCATCGATATTTATATCCTTGTGGTTGATGATGTGGGACGGATCATGCACATTTCTTCTCAGTTGAGATATGAGGAAGACATCATGCTCCAGGTGCAACTGTGGTGGAAGATAAAAGTGGTAAGCCACCTACCCTACCCTATTGAGGAGTTGAAGAAGACCGATGAATTGTGGAGATAGCTTGTCGCCTCAGCCAAATATTCATAGACCCCATTGAGGTGAGAGCCGTAGATAGACATGGTTGCCATCCTCTAACTCTAGAGGTCTCTATCTTCTGGATGAACCACTAAAGTAGATGTGTAGAACTCTCTCAACACATCCTCCTGATGTGACACTGGTACCATAGTATGTTCTTTGAAGAGGATGTGGTGCTCCCCACCTTCATAAAATCCATCAGTTGCATGTCCTGTGGATATCTGATCACATCCTGTCTCACAGTTAGTGTTACCATGTTGTGTCACCATGACTTTCTAAAGAAGTGGGGGGTGATTGTAAGAGACTGAAGAAAGTCTGATGTGTTTGTATCCACAAAAGAATATCTACAACGCGGCCAGCTACATTGTCTCCTCTCCTAACAGCTGAATGTCTGATCTCTTACTGAGAGCATCTGCAACTATGTTCCCCTTCCCTGGATTATAGACTATCATGAAGTCACTGTTCTGGAGGAACTCGAGCCATCGTCGCTGTGTCAGGTTCAGTTCCTCATTAGAGAAGATATACCTAAGACTAATGTGATCTGAGTATACGGTAAAACAGTCTCCCATAAGATATTTCCACCACGTCTTCAAGGAAAATACCACATTTATTAACTCAAGGTAATGGGTTGCGTAGTTCTACTCATGCAGACTCAACTACTAAGAACCATAAGCGATCACTACTCGCCCTTGAATTAAGACACACCTGAGTCCAGTACCTAATGCGTCGTAGTAAACTACGTACCCAACTCTCTCTTCTGGTAGCCTCGAGATGTGTGTACTAGTCAAGTACTGCCTCAGCTCCTGAAATCTCTGTCGGCTTCTCTATGACCATACTAAGGGTTTTCTCTTATTCGTCAAAGCTGAAAGTGGTGCTGCAACTCAATAGAATTCTAGCACAATGGTATGTCTGGTCGACTCGAGGAGTGATTGACTGATCCTTCTTTTGCATGATTCCATCGTGTGCTGCCTGGTGTATCCTTTTCACCGACCAAGGAAAAAATCATCACAACGTTGTAGATAAAACATAATCTTTTTTCCTAATACATTCAATCTATTTATGAACTGTGTTTACCCTGTCCATACCCATCTAACGTCGTAAGGCCTCGACACTGCCACCAAGAGGTTCCAACCGAAACTCTCGCCTAATGGGTCAGATCACAGCGTCGGCGTAATTGTGATTATCAAGTCTCCTCCCAAAGGAATGTCCAGATGTGAGGGTCATGTCAATGGATTATTTGGAAACTCTTATTCTAGGACTTGATTCATGGATGGAAGGAATGATTGGTACCTATGTCTATTGATACAAAATCTAGTAGTAAACACAGACCATACCTCATATAATTCTTATATTCCTTTGGTCACACTCTTTGACCAGATGCAGCTACTCTCTTCTCCTACCCTCCAGCTCCCTGAGCCAAGCAGCGACTACAATGGCGGGTGGTTGTAACAAGTCAAAATTTTCACCACCTCATACTACTCTCCAATATATACTTCCATGTCTGCTGCCTTACATATTCATTGTTTTTAACACTTCCTCTTCCTGAAACATCTCACACACCCATGCCTCAGAGACTGACGCCAGATTCATGCTTTTCAAAGGCTAAAATTCACTGGCTGTGTCTGCTCAGCCAATGAACATTTAACCACAAAGGATCTCTCTAGCACCCTAACATAAGTAATAATTTATAGTGGAAGAAGTGATGGTTCATATATCCTTAAACACACCTTGATCAGAGGTCCGAGCTCTAATGAACTAATCGAATCATATTCATCGTGTACTAGGAAATATCGGTATGACTCGATGAAAACTCAGCTACTGAAACGTCGTCCTTCCAAAGTTGTATAAGCTCTAGAAAACTCACAGCCACCTCATTAACCCAGTCCTCAGCCGCCTGTGGGTCGGCCTCTCCTTGGAATGTGAGGGATATTTGGTGATGAAACACATGTAATGCACTAAGCCTAAAAGTGTCTTATACTGGTACCGCCGGTAGTATCTACTGACCAATGGGTAGTTATATAGTTGGCACACTTCCCAAAGGTACCATGTCGGAAAATGGTCTAAGTACAGAAACTTCATCATTATGCGTTCCATACTCATGGTCACTCACTCAAAAAGATTAGTAGCTAAGATCAACATATGATCTACTAGTGTCTCTACATGGCGGAAAACTCCAGTAATCGCCTCCATCCAGTCCTCTGCTTCCTAGGAATATGTCTCACCTCAAAACCTTGGAGGCCTCTGCTGCTGGAACTCATGAAACACGCTCAGTCGGGGCGAACCATCGGCCATTGCGGCTGGGGTATCTACTACCCTATGGATGGTGGTGCTATTGGTACACCACCTGATGGTACCAACATAGAAAGAGGACCCGAAACTTGAGCCTCTTCAATTGTTTACCGTCATCGTGTACTCTCTCGGAAACCCTAGCTTGCTATCTACACAGCAAAATCCTGATAATGAACAGGTTCTCCATGGTAAATAAGTTATACCTGGTTAGGCGACTCAAATATTTCACAAAGAAGACTCTTGAAAACACTCTCGCAATAAGTGTTTTCGTGCACTGAGTCAGAAATCAGAAGTCAGGGTCCTGGTGTATGGATACGTCGGCCACCGCACCAACACTAGACTACCTAGACTAAAAATGATACTCAATACTCTTAACACTATTGCTTCACAAAAAAGAAATATTCGAGTCATATTTCATACAGTAGAACCGACTAATATGATACCAATTTTTCATGACACTTCCCCCGGGGCCCATGTCGTAACAACCCCAAACCCGCCTTCCATAGGCCAGGGGCTAGCGACTAGCACCAAAGGCATAAATCTCTAAACTGGGAAGCCGTTGCCTTTATTACTACAAATAAAAACAACAAGAGAACAAAAGGAAGCATACTCTATGTAGAAACCTAATATAGAAGAGGTCCTGGAAAATACAAGGACCAAAAAAACAAGCCCATAAGTAATGTACAAGAAAGGAAAACAGGTACAAATAAATAGCTAAACAGCTGCATGGTACCTAGCAGCTCTTGGATCATCCACCATAGATCCTACCTGAAAGGTTGGTACATATAGAAACCTCATTTACCCATGTCTATATATATTCTCTAGGTACCGACTAGTCTTGAGGTCCACCTCCAGGTACCGTCCAGTCCTCATACACTCAGCCTCGGTCAGCGTTGTCCGTTGTTTGCATCCAACACAACGAGGTGATGGTATATCCCATGCAGGGGTGAGTATAACGATACTCAGTAGGGACCCCGAGACCCTCAAGGTCTCACAAAATCCACATAGGAAAAACCACAGTATAAAGATACAATCATGAAGTATCAACCAACCCTACATAGGTATATGCCCATACATATACCTAAGTTATCAATCACATTCCAGCTCCAACTCTCGAGCCCAAGTACAAACCATTCCACAAAGGAAGTAATGCCAATCACCACGTTGATGATGGTTGAAAGACATGACTGAGATCACACAGGCATACAACTCACAAAGAGGGGTATAGATGATTAGATGTAGCCTCTAAATCATCTTCTCTGTCTAACCCATGTAAGATCCTGGAACAATATCAGCGTTATCGAACCCACATAGGATCCTGACAAAAATGACGTCACTGTCGATGCCACGTAGGATTCCGGTACAATAGTCATCGCTGTCAAACCCACATAGGATCCTGCTATAGAAGTCACTTCTATCAATCCCATGGATTATCCTAGTACAGAAGTCGTCACGGTCGAACCCACGTAGGATTCCGGTACAGTAGTCATCAATGTCAAACCCACGTAGGATCCTGGTACAGAAGTCATCACTATCAAACCCATGTAGGATTCTAGTAAAGTAGTCATCATTGTCGAACCCACATAGGATCCTGGTACAGAAGTCACTTTAGTCGAACCCATGGATGATCCCAGCACAAAATTTGTCGCTGCGAACCCACAGAGGATTTCGTCATCTCAATCGCATCCAGCCCTACGGTTCCCACACACAGCACGCTCGATTCCGGGAGGGTCTGCTCCTCGAGCCAAGTGTCAATACATCAACTATCATGAATTCATTATTTGATGTATCTAGTATTTCTGTCTCACCATAAGGAACCCAACGCGATAGACGGTGCGTCAATCAGATGCTCGGTCTGAGAGTTATTAGTATTTCTGTTCCTTGGGGCCGGTTGGATTTCGGGTACAATCCAACCCGGCCATACTCCATCCTCATATCAATCCTATGTGAGTTATTCCAAAAGTACCGTCTCATCAAATGGAATCCAACTTAGTTGACAGCATGTCAATCGTAGGTCTGGTCCTTAAGTTATATGTGTTTCTGCTCTGAGGGCCCGGTGGGTTTCGGGTTCGAACCATCCCGATGGTACCCAAACATCACGAAAACCATGAATATGATATACCAAAACAGGCATCTCTATCAAAGGAGTCCTACACAACAAGAGGTGCATCGATCTGAGGTCTGAACCTCATGTTATGGGCGAAAAACCAAAAGCGGTCTGAAGATGGAGGTATGGGTCAGGTCCAACCCGGCCCAACCCGGCCTGGGTCGGCCCGAACCGGGTCGACCTGACCCGGATCTAGGTTCGGCTCAGTGAGGTGTGGCCTAGCCTGTGCGAGGGAGTCCTGGTCCATGCGACATAAGGCCTAGCCTATACGACCAACCGCGTCTTGGCCGGATGGTCGAGCACGTTACGCGAAAGGCGCATGGAGCGGTGGGGGGGGTTCTCGTAACTGTGGCCCCAGGTGGTGCCGCCCGTCCTTCCCAGAACCCAAAAATGCAGGTTCTACTCCCTCGCACCAGCTAGGGCCACTGCAGCCTTCCTCAGGCGGATCACGGGGTGCGCCACCACCCCCAGGTGGTCGGCTGGTGCCGGCTATCGCCTTCGGTCGTCGGTGCCGCGGCGCTCCTCCACAAGCCGTCGTAGTCGTACCGGTGGTCCGTTTTGTCTCTCGTCTGCACCTATGACCTCCATAGGTCATGTTCTTCACTGTGATGACCTCAAATAAGGGTTTTAATTCCGTTAACCAATCTCCCATCAAACCACTCATCAAGAATGAATTGTTGGAGGGTCCGGACTTGTTCATTAGACTGTGCCCACCACGTTAGAGGCTCAAACAGTAATCCATCATATAATATTACTAGAACCAAACACTAACTTAATCACTAACTGATTCTTCAATCAACATCCATTCTGTGGATTGACATGTTCGGGGTTCGATCTATGGTTTTTTTTATCCAAGGGAAAAGAAGAACTTAAAACAAAGGAATTCAAACTCAAATTCAAAACCCTACCTCGACTGTTGTTGACCAGTGACGAGTCTTGGAAAATGGATGTCGTGAAAGACGTACATCGTTCCATCTACGTTGGAAGGAGTAGAGCCTGGTGTAGTCGTGTCAAGTCAACACCATCGGTGTACATCGTGGGCGGTGGTGCTTCCCTTCCTTGCTTCGGTTGAAGAACGTAGAAGGTGTTTCTTCATGTTATTCGAGACATGGAGAGTTCTTCATTGAAGAATGTAATTTTCATCAAGAGAATATTATTTCTCCAAGATTTCCTCTCAATTCCCCTCATACTTCCACACCCAAACTAAAATAATAGGCTCTCAAATTGTTTTATTGATTACATGCCTTTTCAAAATTCAATAGCTATACTTAATTAAATTGAATAAGTTCAATTGATTAATTAGATGGTTGGAACACATAATGAGAGGAGGAAGGTGAAGAGTTCACCCAAAATAAATGAATAGAGGTGGCTTTAATATATTCAAGGGGAGTTAACGGGGTTAGGTGCTCGTACGGGACCCAACACATAATATCCTCCCATGGGAGGATATGTGGGGGTTGGGCCCCACCACCCACTTACATTTGGGGAATTAAAGCACCACACATTTAAAAAAATATTCTACACATAATTTTTTATAAAATTTAGAAATCCCCCAAAAATTATTTTGCACTCCTGATAAAACGCAACTGTGGTGAAGGTCTCCTTAAGCGATTATATGTGATGTGAGATCATCGGTGCCCTCTGATTTTAATTCCAAGAATCGGTTCAAAATATATAAAATCTTGTACGTACTTTCACTGAAAGTAACTGAACAAAACTTTAGAAAATTTATTCCGTGCACACCGGGCTTCCGAATCAGGTGCCGTTAGAAACAGTGGACTTGTAAAATTCCCATGTATTTATGAAAAAAAATCCATAGGATTTCTTGGTATTTAAAATTATAAAGTCAAATATTTGATACAAATAACATAAATTTCTATTTATATATATATATACTTTATATTAAACATAATTCCCAACCATGAGTGGTATATTAGTCAAAATTAATGGCCTCGGTTTGCAAGGTGAATATTTCATAACCTATTTGATTGAAGAGGGGAATAGGTGATGGTATTATAATTACATCATAAAATATAATAATAATTATTATATAGAGGAAATTATATAATAATGGAATTAAAAAAATATAATTTTTTGGGTGATGAAATAAAATAAAAATTGTCGTTAGAGAATGTGTCCTCTTTAATGGATATCTTCTTTTTGATTTCCCCAATATAATTATTTTTTCAGATTTCAGAAAAATAAAAGGTTTCTAGGAGGAATATAATGGAATTAAATTATTTATTTTGTCAGGTATTTCTTTAACCATTAATATAATGATGTCATTCATGTACATTTGGACCATCTCCTTCATGATGTAATGTGACTCTCTCTCTCTCTCTTTAGCACCACATCACATGGATTATGTGTAAAGGTATATATAATTAAATAGTATGGTATATTTGATATTATGATCATTATTAAAGGATAAAAGCTTAAATACTACCATTAATAATGATCATTAAAAAATGGAAATGTTACTCATGTGTGTGTACGACTAATCGTATCGATTTGGTAAAAGGTTGAGGGTCATGTCGCTTTTATTGAATATAAAAAAAGAGTGGGCCACTTTTAAAACATATAAAAAAGGTTTTATGTAAATATTATATGGAATCATATATATAGTTTTTATGTTTAAATATTTTTATAATGAAATTATATTTATTATAGATGAGGATCGCATGAGTGTGATGGTAATCAAGACTTAAAGTAAAAGATTTATTGTCTCTTATTTTTTGGAGACATGGAAATTTTCCAATTATTTTTTAGAATATATAATTCCTCTTGTACATTTTATATCGTTAATAATCTTATATTAGTGATACTTATAGTCTGATTTTTTTGTTATTCATTATTATTTATTATGATTCTAAAGATTACTCAATCAGTAAGGTTGTTTGTCTGCCAATTTTATTTTATGTGAGACATAATTTATATTAACCTTGTATTTATTTAATGTGGGGTATATAATATCCATGATTTTTTATGATGATTATATAGAAAATTATTTTTATTTACTAATCATTTTTGGGATAAATTTTTATTTTGTGTTTATGGTCTACTTGTTACAAAATCATTATGATATTTTTGTCTCAATCTTCTTTATTTGGGACGTGAGGTGATATTATGGACCTAGCTTCACATACAGTTTATATATACCTCCCATATAACATTTAATATCAGTAATTCTTTTATAAATATTATATTTCATGTTTCATTTATATATATTCATTAAAGGGACATATTTTTTAATGTTACTGAATTGGTAATGATTTTATGTGAAAATATTCTCAATTCTAATGGTTGTATTTGATTATGATTTTGATTAAAAATATTATTCTCCATATCTATAGAAACCTGATAAATTTATTCTCCTATCATTATTCATAATATTTTAATGTAATATAAACATTTTTTAATATTTTTTGTTTAAAAAAATTTGAGAATATTTTTTAAAGAAGAGGCATCTTTATTTATCTCTTAGGCTGATAAACATTTTTCTTATGAAGCCATGTCGTCTAAAATGTATTATGTTTTTGGGTTTGAAAATGTTTCTTCATTGAAAAAATTATATTTTCCTCATAATATTTATTAAATTGTTTCTAAATCATCCTTTATATTTTTCGTGTTTATAATCAGAGAGAAGGATTTTCATAGAATATTCTATTTTAAGAAGTGTTTTAAAAAAAAGAAAGAATATTTTCCTTGAGATTTGTTTTAAATGGTTATTAAATATTACATTATAACATTTAATGTTTATTTTCTATTAAAATGTTTTCCAAAATATTTATTAAATTTCAATTTTATACAATATATTTTCAATGAATTTTTATTTTCTTAAGAACATTCCTAGAGATTCATCATTCAAAATAAATTTCATTTAATTATGACATACATTGATATAACATATAATTAACTGATGATATGATTCATTTATATTGTTCTTATTATTTCTCTAAATTATTTATTTTTATGATGATAACATTCATATGTGTCTTGATTATATTCCACATGTTATACTATAATTTCTTTTTATGAAACATGCATCTTTTTTAGGGGTTATGAATTAATGAAATGATGAAATGACTATGAAACCTATTTATTTTACAAATATTATTTTATAAATCAATAATAATTTCATGTGGTTTGAATTGATTAATATTTTAAGATATTTCTTCAAAAGAAGGAAATGATTATATGATGGCGGGATGTATATCTCCCTCCTATGAATTGGGTAATGATAAATGTTCTATGATATAAGAGGGTAAAATCATGGTTAGACCAAGCTCCAAAAGTAGCGTAAATGGTTGGTTATCCCAATACTAAAATATAGGGTTCACATGTGTAAAGATATGACCTTATATATTACACATTATATTATATTTAGACTTGAATTCACATTTTCTAATTTCCTAAGATTCTTTAGGATTAGAGTATTAGACATATAGAACTAAAAAATAAATGGAAAACTTATAAATTACAGGTGGACACATATAAAAATTATACATTTTTTCCATAACATAAAATCCATAAAAACATGATTTTATTTCATGAAGAGTAATCACAATATTCAACTTAGCTTCTTGTTTTCTCGTACCGATCCTCAAAACACATTCGAAACATATTAAAACATTAGATGAGAACTAAATTTCAGTAAGGGACATAAAAATATTGAATGAAACCAGTCCATGAGTACTAATAAACAGAAAGAGTCATTTTAACATAGATATACTTATCACCATTAAATGTAACATATTAAAACATTTTTAAAAGATGAGGTTTCCATAGAATATTTAAAACATACAACCGCATTTTAGTTACTTAGAGAATCATTTTGTTACCATACATAATTATTATAACCCTCCTGACCACCATATATTTTTCATCCCTTGTAGATACTTTACGATGTTACCCTCATTTCAACCTTTAGATGTAACCATCATAGTTAACATGGAATAACAATTTTGGTCAACATCTAACATACCAAATGTTACATCTACTCCTGCTAAGTAATGCAATTACTTAATTTAATCATACTAATAAATATAATAATACTAATAAATTGTATAATTACTTGGGTTGTTACAATCTCCTCCCTAATTTTGTAAAATTCATCCTCTCAATTTTATTCACTTGTTTAAGAAATGGGTATACCTGTCCGTCATTGCATTTAAATATTCCCATGTTGTATCTTCAACCATATGGTTTAACCACAAAACCGTAACCTGGATAATTTCATTGATCCCAAAAACATTTTATAAATGATAAAGAATATAAAAATTATTTTCCTCTTATGAAATGTTACCTTCTAACAGTACTTCCATAGGACTCAAAACAAGATATGAATATGGAATATAAATTATTAAAAACGAAACAAGAAAAAAAAATTGTGTACCAAAGTAAACTCAAGGGAAATGGTACTTAGTAAGAAGTTGGTAGAACATTATCTACGATTTCATAATGTTCAATGGACAAGGTACTTAACAAAATATCCACTTTGAAAAACATAACAATTTTCTAATGATATATTTTAAGAAAAATAACATCACTTACCAAGAATGAATGAACTTTCCTCAAGTTATCAATATAAATTTTCTAATAATCTCAAATATCTTCACCTTTTGTTGAATCATTTTTACATTATCAACCATTTCTACTAATAATTTTGGTCCCATAAAAATTATTTTAACTACTTCATCCCAGAATGTTATAGTTTGAAACAACATTCCATATAATTCCTCAAAAGGTTCTATAAGTATACTAGAATGAAATCTAATATTTTATAAAAACCCAAAAAAATAAAGACAACGATCCCAACATCTATAGTAATCAATTTAATATGCTCAAAGTATGTCCTCCAATGTATTAATTATTCAATTAGTCATTCCATTATATTGAGGTTGAAAATAATTTCAGATATTTCATTTAGTATGTAATAACTTCTGAAGGACATTCAATAAATCGGAAGAGTACCTAACATCAATGTATGATACAATGGATAGAGGAACTCCATGTAACTCGAAAATAACATTGACATTTTGTAAAAAAAGTGTATATAATGACATACTTTTTGGAATTCAAAGGAAGTGTGAATATTTACTTAGTAGATCAATAACAGCCTAAATCACATTTATACATTGTAATGTATTCTATAGTTTCTGACCCCTTGGAATCCTTGGATATATTTTCTAATTTACACTCTAACACTTGAAAAGGAAGAAGAATCCCCTTAAATACATCTAATTCATCTTTAACCTATTGTTAATTAAAATATTTCTTGGTGAAGTCTATAATATCACTTTTAATTTTATCACCCATGTAATAATCATGAAGGTATATTAATATCTTAGTGCATCATGGATGAATATAAAACAAAGAGATATGTGTTTCACATAAAAACTCATCCTTTATATGGGAATCATGAGGATCACATAATATATTTCCGAATATGAATACAAAATCATAATATATATTAAATTCAAGAAGCATCCCAATATTAAAATAATTCCTTTTCCTCTAACTCATATTATTCTTTTTCAACAATCATAATTCTATCTAAAAGAGAAGATTTCTCTGATAACATAATCAATATAGAAAATTTTTCTCCAACCATAACATTCATTCTATAGTTTATTAAATTTATAATTAATGGGTCTTAGTTTATATGTAATGTGGTTAATCTAGAATGATGTTTTTGGATTCATGGAATAATCTGAATTTTTTAATTTCATGTATGGTAATTGATCATTTAATAATAATCATGTATCAGTTCCATCCATATTATTTTCCTCTTGTTCAAATCATTCTGAGTAATTTTTTAAATTAATGTTTTATGATTAGTATATATTTCAATCATAGATCAATATAAGTGGTGCCTCTTAATATTCAAATAAAAAATTGCAGAATATATTTTCAAATCGAGTTTATGATAAATTAAAAAACGATGTTTCAATTTCCCTGAAGCATAAGAAATTACCAAATATTTCTACATTAGAACTCAACCATATAACTTCAATAAATAATCATTGTTTATGAAAAATAACCATTTCTCAAGGCCAAGGGAAAAACTATAGTATTCCTCAATATTCTTTTTAGTTCCTAAAAAAATCATCACAATCATTTTTAATGAAAAATTTAACCCATTTTGAGTTTACTTATATAATTGGAATGACAAACATGAAACATTTTTAACAATCATCATGTAATAGATTACTAATATAGAAAAATAATTAAATCTCAAAAACATTGATATATCTTGTATATTTATAAAAAGCAAATTTTTTACATGATCAACTACTACAACATTTTTAATGAAAATGTTCCCATGTAACAAAATATATTTTAACAAAAAATAAAATTTTGTAAATATTATGTACAACTAATTTTCTTTGAGTTCTTACAGAAAAATCCTTATATGTTTTTTCTTATGCTCATATCATTTAAAAAAATGAAAATACCATCAATAAGAACCAAAAAAAATGTTATACAAATATTAGTAGAATATTTCATTCAATATATCCATAAATATATAATTTTAATCTTCATACCATAGGGAATGAAAATAACTCATAATTCCAACATATGTACTGATGGTGATTTCTTGAATTTCATCGTCATTTACCACTATCTTATAGTACTCGAAAATCAAGTCAATCATTTAAAATTACTAAACTCCATACAGTTAATCAAATAATCCATCGATATGAGGAAAAATATACTTATTATTAAAATAAAATTTTTTAAGTATCTAAAATAGTTAAAAAGACTGATAGATAGAAAATTATTTTTAACTAACTAACTAAGAAAACACTCTGGTGATGTTCTAGGTCGAATGAAACCATTATAGAGAAGCTCCTACAACTACTTTTTCATTTCTAGAATTTCCAGTTGATCCATTCGTTAAGGGTTTTTTTCAAATTGGATTTTAATTAAGATCTAATTCAATTGTGAATATAACTTCCAAGTTATATATAACTATATAAAACTCATTTGAAATAACATATAGGTAATCATTTTCCACTGGGAAATAATTGATATGAAAAGTTCCCTTGTTTTCAATAATATGTGAAAGATAACTTTCAATTAAATATTTTAATAGTTTCTTTGCTTCCTAATATGATATCAGTGGTATGGGTTCATTCATGAATAAAAAATTACAATTTTTATTAAATGAAACTTATTTATCACTAAAATATATATTATCATGATAAATAAAATTCCATTCCATATACAGAATAACTAAAAATCTATTATGGAAAATACAAAAAAAAAATCTAGTAATGTATATCCCCATTAAAAAAGGTTTATTTTTAGAATTCCTTTATTCCTTAATATTCCCCATGTGTATTTTTTACCATATGTAGTGGTTCAATTTCTTGATGTGAAATTTTCATTTTACTATAAACATTTTTAGAAATGAAGTAAGGTGTACACCCTGTATCAAACGTGAAATTAAAATAATCTGAGTGAAACAACATTTTTCATGATACCACTACATTTTATGGCCCAAAATATAATAATGTACTTATAAAGGATTCGACTATGCCTTTATTTTTATAGTTTGTATGCTTTCCAATATTCAGATCTCTCTTTGGGAAGGTTTCGGCATAATTTACCATACCACAACATTTAAAAGAGTTGTTATTTTTTTATCAAAATTGAACATAACAAAACTAATATGTTTTTTTACAATAATGATCCATATGATTAAACGTACAAAATAATAATAAATTCACATATTTATTAAGGTATTCCTTATAGTGCTTCTTACCCCACAATCCATAATCATGAAAATATATATTCAGATATTCATATTTATTTTGTCGTTTAATACCCATTACGTAACCTATATAACTTTTATTATTATTGATTTTATGAAATACATGATTATGGGATAATTACATTTCAAACATTTCACAAAATCGAATAAATTTCAGATATCATTTGACTTCACAGGATGTCGATTCCCTTTTATATAATGGTTTTAATCTTGAGAAAAAATGATTGATTTTACTATCCTGATAATGATTAATATTCGGAATATACATTTCCAAATGACTGAAGATATCTTTATAGACACCCACTAGATCCCCCCATTTACCTGTAGTAACATTTTCCCACCTACATCGAACCTCCTTATGAAAATATTTTTGAATGAAAATATTACTAATTTCATCCCATTTCAAAACATTAATCTCATCTATATCACTGATATTCACAGACATTTTACCCCATAGGTTGGATTCGTGTTCATAATGATAAATTAAAATACTATACTATTTATTTTCTAAACATCCCATGAATATAAATATCTTTTTAAGGGCCATAGTCCACCATTCAACTACCACATGGTTAGATTACGCACTAAAATAAAGAGGTTGGTACCTCCTAAAATGCTCGGTTTTCATGATGTAACATTGGGGTAGATCCAGATATTATCTTTCATGGATTACTCAATAATTTTTATACTTTATTGCATCATACATTATTATCAAAAGTTTCATGGTTCTAATTCCCACTATTCAAAGATTCATATTTGGTAAGATATCATCTTCTCAGATCCTTCCAACACCAGTATCCCTATTTATTATGTGGAAACCATTATAAAGGATAAATAATTTAACCAAAGAAACATGGAAAAAATAAATTTCAATATAATTTCATTTTAGAAAAATTATAATAAAATCACTTATGGTATTATATTAAAATCATGAAAACACATTATGTTATGTAAACTATGTTTTGTTACCAAATCTAAGAATTCTACATTATTAATTACATATTCTAGTTTATTTAATATAGTATTCACATTTTTGAAATTATAATTATATTTTAGGATTATATTTTATGAGATTTAGGACTACTTTATGCCTGTAAATCCCATACATTAACAATTGAAACATATAAAATGCAACAATATTTCCCATAATAAAATGTCATTAAAATAACCCATTATTTTTTTCATTAAAAATATTCAAAATATTCATCTTGGAGTTATATTTTTTTACCAATCCATAAACACTGTGAAAAAAATTTCAAAACATGTGATTAGAAAAAAAACCCAATAATGGAAATAAAAATTAAAAAATATACCATAATTCTATGAATACTCAGAAACATAGGTTTCTATTTTCACTAATATGTACTTATCACCCTTAAACGTAACATGTATATACTTTGTAAGAAAATGAGGTTTCAATATAACATATAAATCATAAAATACAATTTAGGTAACTTAGAGCATAATTTTATAACCCTAATAACATATGATGGTAACCTTCGTGGAACTTATATGATTTGTGACTATAATGGCTACATTACAATGTACACATCTTGTCCACCTTATGATGTAACCATCAACATTACACATGGAATAACCGTTATGGTCAAATTACCACAAACTCACTGCATTGTTTCTCTATCATGGACCCACCCATCTTTGGGAAATAATAGAACCACCGATCATCTAAAAAATTCCCAATAACCATAACATAATTTTTAAACAATTACACTTAAATACTAAAAACCAGTCTTTGAGAAAATTCACTTATTTAAAAATAATTCTATAAAAATATAAAGGAAGAAATTTTATTTAAAAACAACCTTGTAATATTTTAAAAGAGTCTTTAAAAATTTAAGGTATCATCAATATTGGAATGCCTAATCATTTTGTATAAGTTAAATAATATTATTTATGATGTTCATAAAAATAGATATTAAAGAGGATTATAAAAAGAAATCCTCTTACCTCAAGATCAACATCATTAAATTGCGTTAAATAAACTAGTATAATGATTTAATGATAGTTGTTAAATTATTATATCTTAATATTAATACTTATAATACCTTATATGATCTTTTTATAACGTTCTTTCACCTTTTTACTAATAAAAATTTGTTATTTTCTTTGTTTCTGGTGCATTTGTTTAATGGTTACATTATCGGTTCCTTGGTATAAAATTTAGGGTTTTATTTATAAATTAGAATAGTACTTTAGAAATGATTCTTATATACTTTTGGGTCATTTTAAAAATTATATGTAAATTTAAAAATTCATTGAATGTGGTAATGGAAATGAAAACACAACATCCTCGAAGGTGATAAATCGACATACCATGGATGATGATTTGATTTTTTAGACTTAAAGTATAAGACAAAAGATATGATAAGGGATATACTATAAATATAATAAAAAATTTAGTGTATATATGTAATTTAATTTTTTGTGAAACTATGGATGGGGTTAGGATAAGGAAGAAGTAATTTTTTTAGAAAAATATAGATGAAGAATTTACCTCTTGAATATTGTCTCCTTGAGATCCTCTTTGAATAAATTGTAATTCATCTTTTGGTGAGCCAGAGACACTAGAATGTGAATAGAGATGACAATAATAGAATTTAGCTGATTATGGTCATTCTATAAAGATTGTAGTGGTGAGAATAAGAAACAGAAGGAGTTACTAATCATAATTGACATGAGGGGAAATTTACGAATTTAATAAAATATTAAAATATAATAATGATATTTTTTATTCAAAGAATGAAAAAAGGATTAAAAATCACATTAGATTAAATTTTGTCTCAATCCTTATCCCATTATTACATACTGAATATTTTTATTATTTTTAAAATAATTTAATAAATCATTATATTCATGAAAAATCATTATTATACAATTTTACACTATTCATTACTATGAATTTAAAAACATCATAAAAAAATGCAAATTTGAAAAAAAAAATTAAAACATATAAATGTAATAGTTATCTATATTTGTAGTGTATAATCTTAATTGTATCAAATTAGAATTATTTTAATATTTTTGATGTTATTTATTTGATTTTTTAATGAATTTAATAAGTATCGAGTCATCATTTTTGATGTACTTAAAGAATTTATTTCCTCCATAAAAATTGATAAAAATTTCCCATAAATAATATACATGAATTATCATTATAAATACAATTTATGGTATAAATTATCATTAATAAAGTCATATATTAAAAATATATAATAATTAAAAACTATCATGTCACCAATGTAACTTTCGTTTAAATAAAATATCATAACTCGGTTAATGTCATAAAAATGTATCAAAATGTTCTCAAATTAAAACAATGGTTGTTTATGATCCACATATAATAATACAAAATTTTATAATCAAATTTCTTGGTCATTTAATGGTTGTTATATTTTTAATTAAATTCATTTTATTGAATTTTATTCTTCTTGCAAAAGACATGCATTAGTGTTGAATACGAATTAATGGTTATAATTTAATACATAAAAATTAAAACAAAATTATCAAAAATAAATAAATTAATTAGGCTGATTATAGTCATTCTTATTCATTAATTATTTATATTTTCTCTTATTAATATTAAAAAACTATTTTAGTTCATTAGTTTAACTTTTATTGCCTTGAGAAAGTATTGCACATTCATTTGTATAAGATTCAAGATATATAAAAATAAAATTAGAAAAAATCATCAAAGAAAATTACTTATAAATAATAATTTACAACGAAGCCATGAAATGTTTTTATAGAAATCAATTATTACCAATAAGAAACCAAATTTTACATTTCCAATGTTGAATAGTAGTTGCGTTAACACTGAAAAAATATTTTTATATTTATCTTGAAAAAACTTATAATTTTTTGTTATGGATTTTTTTACAATATTAATATTATAATATCATAATTTTTTCGTTCTATTAGTTTAATAAATTATATAACATAATTATTTATTTATGTCTTCAATCAAATATTCCATAATTTTCTAAAAAAAATTCCATTGACGAAAAAAATAACTTCTTTAGAAAATTTTGAAAAATTTACGTTCGACTTTTTTTGATATTATAAATTCGAAAATTAGGATAATTTTTTACAAAATTAAATTATATAATTTTATGTTTATCTATTTAATACAAACATTTAACAAATTGGTTTAATAAAAAAATTTAAATTTTTTATTTTAGAAATTTGTTAACATATTCATAATTAATATTATAATTTAAGTATATAATAATAATAATGATGAAAAGAATTATATATGCCTAGGTGGTTACATTATCTCTCTCCCAATTCTATGTGGCATCTTCACAATTTATTCTATTTATTAATAAAAGTGGATACCTTTCCCTCATAGAAAATTTCATATTCCATGTTTCTTCTCCAATGATCAATGGAAATAACATTCCACTCTTACTAGAATTCATAACACATTTCTATAGAGATATTTTGTGAAAAAATGTGATCGCCTACCTCGAATAAACTCTATTTCCGCTTATTATTTGTATAACGTTACCCTACACTTTGACATATCCCCATATACTATTGAATAATTTTTACATTTTTCATTCATTTCTTATAATGCTTTCAGTACCTTGAACAATCCATTAACAATCTCATCCCAAAAAAATTGGATTTCAACACCTCTTTCCATATAGTGACTCAAAAGGATCCATATGTATACGCAGATGAAAACTTTTAATATAAGAAAACTCAACTAAATAAATACTTTGATCCAAACATCTATTTTAATCTATTGAATAATTATAAATCATATTCTATAATTTATGAATTTTTTTCTTGTTATGTCCACCATATTTGTGATGAAATGAAGTTTCAAAATTTAATTCAGTTCCCAATTACTAATGAAGGAATTTCAAAATATTTTATCTGGACATGGCATGATGGTATGCTATAATTGTGATAGGAACTCCATGTAACCTAATTTTTCTTGTATTTATTCAAATTATTTGATCTAATGACAAATTATTTTTAATAAGAAAGATGTGCATTGATTTATTTAATTTATAAATACTATACCAAATTTAATTTATACCTTGAGATGAATTTAGTAGTCCAACCACAAAATCCATGGATATATTTTTTCATTTCCACTATAGCACTAAAAAATGAAGAAGCATCCCCTTCGGTAATTCTCATTATTCTATAACCTATTGTCATATTAAGCTTTTCAATGAGAAGTCATTCATATATCTTTTAATTTTATTCCATCCTAAATACTACCAAAAGTCATTGTACATCGTAGTATGTCCAGGATGAACATAAAATAGTGAGTTCTGAGATTCACATAACAAATCATTGTGTATCTATGAATCAAGATAAACATATAATATATTTCCAAATATCATGACACAATATTCACAAATATTAATTTAAGGAAACTATTTCTTCATAAAAAATATACCTATTTATGTAACTTATTGTCTTCATTCCAAGCATCGTTAATTTTTTCTGATAGAAACAAATGCAAGGATACCAGAAAAAGAGATTATTTTCATATACAAACAACATACAGGAAAAAATTCATAAAATAAATAATAAAAGGGTTATGTTTTACATGATACATTTTTAATGTATCATGATGTTTTCAACTCAAGGAATCCACCACTTTGTTTTCCATTCCTAGATAGAAATAAAGAATTAAAATAAATCTTTTATCTATTCAAACCATATTATTTACCTAATATTTAATTCTTTTTTGTGTAAATATAAAAATTAAACATTAATGATCTGTATATATTTCACACTTTTCTCCATGTATATGGTTCCTATAATTATACAAATAAAAAACTATAGAAGATAATTTTAATTAATTTTTATAAAAAATTAACTCAATATGATTCAATTTTGTTGAATCGTATTTAATTACGTAGCCATTAATTATTAGAATACAACAAAGTATCTTTAATGAAGAAGAACTGTTGTCTAAAAAATAACTATCTCTTATGGTAAAGGAAAATGGATGATTATTCACCAATTAACATTTTAATTGTTAAAAAATAACCATGATCTTTCGTAAGATAAATTTATCTTCTTTTCAAGTTTCCTTTGTTACTATTCAAGATAACCACTCAATGTTTTTAAGAACCACCCAATAATATATTGCTAATCCACAAAAAATTAGCATTATAGTAACATTTTTTGTTCATTTCCATTCATCAACCACATTTGTTTTGATGAGACCAGCTACTGTGTTATCTTTATTGACAATGTTCCTTGGGAAAGAATTTTGTTCTAAAAAAAAAATAAAATCTGGTAAATTTTCCTTATAACTACTTTCCATTAAGGGTTTAGATAATTATCTGTATTTGTTTTTTCTTGATCCTCATAAATTTTTGAAAAATCTAATATATCATCAAAAAAAACAACCACAATCCTATCCTAATATTCATGGAATATTTTTTTCATAATATCCCTAAAAAGAGCATGGGAATTTTTCAATCCATGAGGAATAAATAAACTCATAATTATTATATATAGCATGTAACACTATTTTTAAAAATACATCCATCATTACCATCAGCTAATGGTACACAGTTCTCTGGTATCTCATGGAAAAATAATGATCTCTTTAGAGATGATCAAACAATTTATTGAAATGATGTAATATATTCTTATTATTAAATTTAATGTCATGAAAATCTCAATAATAAATTAAAATCCTAATGAAAACATATTTATGTATAACAAAGAAATATGATCACACTATGGTGATCTTAAATGTTAAATGAAAACAATATCATGAAAGTGAAAATTAATATTATTGTATCACCGAGAGAGGGAGGTAGTGAATCAGTGATACTCTTTTTTATGAATATATTTTATTGAAGCATACTTCACCTCCTGTTATAGAGATCAGTTCCCTACTCAAAAAAACTCAACAAAGAACCAAAGGAACAGAAAGATTTTGAAGCTTCACTATTCAATAAGAATAGCTACGTCCTTGGAATGGTTTTGAAATGATCCAGTACCATACAATACACTATGAAAACTATATTTTGATTGTAATGAGTAGGGGGTACCCTTACACTCGTGTATCACTATGAAACAATAAAAATAGTGCCTATGCATCCTCTTACCACAACAGGGTAATGAAATTGTTTTGTAATAACTATTGTTACTTGTTATTCTTTTCAATTCAACAAATGTATTCTATTTTTAATCCCATTCATCAATTCCTTACCTAGAATAAAGGTAAGAACAACATGTACTTTTTTATGACCCACTGAGTTTGATTTGTCCAAGTCTGATTCTTTCAAGACAAAGCTCCCAATATGATTCAATCAGAACAAAGCACCGAGTATGATTTTTTTTAAAGTTCTTTGTATGATTTTCTGAAGAAAAAACAATAGAGTAGAATCCGCTCCACATAAATTTTAAAAATAAATTGTCAATTCAAAATATTATGAATGAATTGGTACCACCCAAGAAAATTTTCAATCTGAACGGAATTAATATCTTCTTCTCTCTCGAATCCTGAAGCCTCTCTCTGTTATATAGTGAAAAGTGAAAGCATACATAATACAATGTACTTAACACCTTTTATAGGTGACACAAAACATGTTTAGGTGGGAATCCGAACACACATTCCCTCTCACTTAAATTCACCCAAATATTAATTTCTCCAGAAATCGTGGACAAATTTGGTCGTTGTCAATATTTCTCGACTCATCTCAAATCTTCAACAATATTCATCTCTTCATTTCTAGACTCCCATATTAGATTCCAATATGATTACAAATGATGATAAATACATGGGGTCTGAATATGATATTCCTATGCTGATTTCTGCAAAATAATCATTGATACAAACCCACTTTAATGTATTTGAAGAAATTCACTTCAACAATTGAGATACAATCACTCTTTCAAATGAATATCTCCCCCTTGAAAATTAATTCATCTATTTCCAATTTTATTTCCTATCTCTTTACCATCTTGAGAAAACACATCTTCTTATTCAAAAAGCATTGCAAGAATCATGACTACTTTCATGAACTTGAATTCATTGAGGATCATCTTTAGAAACGTCTAACTTAAATGGGAAAGTATTATAACATTCCATTCATTCCTAATTATTTTTTTTTTCAACTCAACTCAATCATGAAGTTTTATAAAAACAAATTTTTTGGATACTATTATCCTGAATAAGATCATATCTGGTTATGATCATTTTGGTTATGATCTAGTTATGTTCATCTGGGATATAATCATTCTAGTTTTATCATTCTAGTAAAGAACATCTTAGATATGACCATTCTGGCTATGATAATTCTGGATAACCTCATTCTAGTTACGATCATTCCTATTAAGATCATTCTGGATAAGGTCATTTTGGATATGATCATCTTGGATATGATGAGTTAGGATACAATCATTATGGATACAATATGATATAATATGAAAATGATGATGCACAAGAGAACGATGAAATACCATCTTAAAGAAAAGATATTCTCGAACATGATTCAATACAATCTTATATAATTTATTCCCAATGTTCGTTATATCATTATTTTCCTTCTTCCCAAATATGATTATTTTGGTAAACAATCGGTGTATCATCTTCCACTAGCATCACATCCTCCATCGGCACCACTTCAATCGACACCACTTTCATTCAACTCCACCTTTCCCATTAGAACCAGTTTCATAGGAACCACCATTCCATTGTTACCACTTTCATCGACAACAACATTCCATTGATACCACTTCTATTTTTTTAGAAACATATTCGGTTCATGACCTTATTCTAGATAAAATTGTTTTGAAAAAAACCAACACCACCTCTTTACTATGGATATAGTTGTTTTGAAAAACAATCAGTACCACCTCTTTCTATCAAGGTTTCTTCACAAGTTCTCAATACAATTCATGATTTATATAAGATATAAAAGATAAAAGCATCATTACAATTAAAAAAATGTTTCACATTGGTTCCATTTTAAAACTAATGACAATTCACTTCCAACATGATACATTCTCTTATGAAGCTGATTATTCCTCAAACCGATCTATTATTTCTTAAAAAAAATCATAAAACAATTGTTTCCAAAACAAAATGAAGTGATTTATTTTCATCAAAACCACCCCTGACAACAAAATACAACTCTTGAAACAATAACCACCTTCATCATTAACATGGTCCAAATAATCTATATGTTTCTTCTTTTTTTTCAAAAAAGATTCATAAATCACTGACCATTAAATCCTAAAGAAATTTATTATATATCAATAACACTAAGACTACGTAAGCTAAATCATTATAGGAAAATAGAATCATTAATAGTAAAACCAAGCTATCAAATAATGATCATGACAACCACATTCTTTTCTCTTTATTTTCATCATTCTCCCTGAAAAACAATTCAATTTATTTTCATATAGCCACTCCAACAAACAGTTAAAATAGATCACTCACTAAAAAATGAGGAATTCATAGATTTTCCACAACTCTCTCTTTTGTGCAATATATTTATGAATCAGATCAATTATCACCCTTGATAAAACAATCCAAATGTACAATGAAAGAGGGGACAAATACAAATACATCATCCTTGAAGAAAAAGTGGTTAGAGACCCATGTTCAACCACATTTTTGATAATTATTCCTTTGATATAGGTTTTGTGATAATATCATCAAGTATTTCTGATGATAGAATATAATCCATCTTCAATTAATTATTCTCAAAATTCTATTTGATGAAATAATCTTGGAAATCAATATTCTTTTAATGATAATATTGCACTGGATTCCTGGTGTGATTGATTGTATATTAATTGTCCCAACCAAAGATAATATGTAACTTCACTTCTACAAGTAAATATTCCAATAGTGTTTTCATCCACATAATGTGAGTAGTGGCTTGAGTAGCAGAAACATATTCAGCATTAGCCATACTAAGATTTACTAAGTCGTGTTTCTTCAAATACCTACTGACACAATTCTTTCACAAAAAAAAGAATTCACCACTGGATGTAGATCATCTATCATCAACATTTCCTACAAAATCTACATTAGAATAAATAAATAAATAAATTCTATTGGAGCTGAAATAAATGATTCTGAATTATGTTTGGCCTTTGATGTATCTAAGAATTATTTTTCTAGAAATAAGATGTTTTTCACTAGGAGCACTCTGAAATCTTGCACATATGGTAAAAACATAATCTTTGTTAGGTCTAAAGGCCGTAAAATGCAATGGGCTTCTAATCATATTTTTATACTCTTTCTGACTCACCTCTTATGAATCCTCATATTTACTCAGCATTGTTCCCACTAAAATGGTTGTGCAAATTGGATTTTAATTTTCCATGCCAAACCCCTTCAAATGTTCTTTTAAATAATTAACTAGGAAGAAGAAAATGTATTCTTTCATTTCTTTGATTTATAACCTAATAATGTATTTCATTTCTCCCAATATGGACATTTAAAATACATTCTTCATCTACATAGAATATCTTACAAATATTCCTTCATTATTTCCAACAAAGATAATATCATCAACATAAATAATTACAATGATGTAATACTCTTAAATTTAAATGATGCTCTGATTTTTATCAACTACTTGATAAAATTAATCATTCTTAATAATATATCCAATTAGGAATACCATTCCCTGTGATATTTTTTAGTTTATACAATAACATTTTTCTATATTAAAATATACTCTTCATCTTTTACATTAATATTTCGACAATGTTTCTCAATATTATCCTCCTATTCAAGATCACCATTTTGGAATGTAGATTTAACATCAATTTGGGAGATCTTGTAGCCTCATAGTGTGGAAGTATAAATAAAGATTCGTATTCATTCAATTCATTCCACTGGATCAATGGTTTCTTCAAATTCAGTTCCCTCAATCTATGAAAATCCTTTTCAAGCCAATATTGCTTTGTTTCTTATAACATCCCCTTTCCATTCATCTAATTCCAAAAAATCCATTTTTTCACCAATGATGTTTTTGTTTTCAGGAATGGGAATTAGATCCCATGTATTATTCATATCAATTAGATCATATTATTCATTTATGGATTGAACCCATTTTGGATGATCAAAATATTTTTTCACATTATTAGGTTCAATGTTTGAAAACAAAGAAGTGTGTTTAATAGAATTGGTTATTATTCTTGTTTATAGCTTTTTATGTGGATCACAAATTATATTTTGTGCTTCACCATGTTTCCAAATCCTTTTATAAGATTTCTTATTGTCTTCCTCATCACTAGAAATAGATGAGTCTGAATATTCACCATTATTAGGATTACAATAATTTATATCCTTATTAGAATTATCTTCTTCAACTTGATCAACTTCATTGTCTTCTGAGACATGTTTATATTTCATAGAGCATTCATTTACTTTTACACAATTTTTATCAACAATTCATCCAATTTCTTTATTGAAGAATTTGTATCCTCTTCCTTTTGGAGTGTATCCAATAAAAATTCCATCATCACCATTCTGGTCAAATGTAACATAGTTTCCACCTTTCTTCTTTATAATAAAAGTACTCCCAAAAACACTTAAGTTATTCAAACTTGGAGTTTTTTTCAAATAAAACTCTTATGGAGTCATACCTGATTGACTCATGTAGAAACAAAGATTCTTGAATATAAACAAAATTACTCGTGGCTTTCCTCCAAATTTAATGATAAAGGCCATGCTCAAGTAAGATTGTTCTTCACATTTACACTAGGCTTATTTCATCTTTCAAAAACCCCATTTTATTTGAGAGTGTATGGAGATCTATACTCATTCCAAAATACATGCTTCTAAAAATTGTATTCAAACACTTCACTTCTGTATTCACCACCATTATCAGTTCTCAACTTCTTCACATAATACTCAAATTCTTTTTCTTCTTTTCTTTTGAATCTATTAAACATTTACAAGGCATATGATTTGTGGTTCATGTACAAAACACTTGTAATTGGATTAAAATAATCAACGAAAGTAATGAAGCACTTACCTATATGTGTTTATTGTTTTCTCACTGGCCAACATATATCAGAATGGATCAGCTCCAGGGGTTTTTGTGAAAAAATATCAACCTTCTTATGCACAACATTTGTAATCATTACATTATGGTAGATAATGCAACCACAACCCTTATTCTTGGAAAAAATGGAATTTATCAAACACTGTCACTTTTAGATAACTTTTTAATGTTTCTATGACACATATTTTCCATGCCTTTTATGCCATAGCTTATTCTCTTCCACCATAGTCAGGTAACAAGAGTTTTGTGAATCCCCAACAAGAAACAAATTACCTTTTGTAATTTTTCCTCTTGTAACAATCATTCATCCTTCTTCACTCTTTAAAATAAATCCATATTTCTTGAAGATAACCTTGTTACTCTCATCACCCAATTTTGAGAAATGTAGCAGGTTGTGATTCATCCCACCAATATACAATGATGCATTTGACTTTGTATTTTCTATTCCAATTATTGATGACACAACACCTATAATTTTCAATGATTCATCATTTCCATATGTAATATTTTTTTCTATATAATCATTTACATCATTCGATAGTTTCATGAATCCTGTTAAGTGAGAAGAACACCCATTATCAAGTATCAAGGGTCGTTCTCCTTTCATGCATTCTAATTCATTTTCAACATTAAGTTATTTTTCTCCACTGACTTTATTCATCACCTTCGGCTTTTGAGAATTGAGAATCAATTTCCGATCTGGTAACAAAACAAGACATCCTATTACATGGTTTCTAGGTTGTTAACATCTTTCAAAATTAGTTTCCAATCTTTGGATCCTATTTTATATAGTCACTTCATTATTTTATGATTTGATCATGACAACCATCCCATTTTTCGTTCTTTGAGGGGGTTGAATCCCTCAAAATCTCTTCTTTCATAACCAGTGGGATAATAGTAATGTTTTTTTATTGAACTAAAACATACTAGTTGTGTTCCCAATTCACACACAATACCAACAATACCCATAGAAATAGTATTTTCCTTTAAATCCTCCATACAGATCAGAATTGTTAAAACATATCTCAACCATCTTCTTATATTTCTTTTCCAATTTACCAACCTTACTGTTATTAATCAGATTCTACATTTCCTTTTCTATAATATTCGAACCATAAGTATTGTAAAAATTTCCAGAATCATAATTTTGAAAACATTTTCGGACTCATAGTTCATTGTGACATCTGAATTTCCCACCTTGTTGGTCTTATCCACATACATAACATTCCATGATTTCTTCTTTTTAAAATAAATTCCATTCTTATTCTCAAAATTTGGAAGGTATATTTATTTTAATCTTCTCAATGTTATCATTATGATAATATTAACTAACTTTAGTGATAGATTTTAGGAAACATAGACTTTTATTTTCACATTTAGATAGTTTTCAGTGGACAAGATCCAACTCATCTTCTATTTCCATCAACATCACTTCCAAAGTGAAATTATGATTCTTTTAATCATAAAAAAACTAATTCAAACCATCAATATCAATAAACATATTTTCTTTCTCACCAGAAAAGAATTCTAGATTACTTGATCATTCATATTATAACTTTTTTTGCTTCTCAAGCCTTTGGATATTTCATAGACATTATTTCAACTCTACTTACAAATGCATTTCAAGCTGAGTTTATTCTTCTTTAGAACTACTGCTTCAAAACTCTTCATCATTCACTATTGCAATGAAATTATTTTCATTAACATATTCAATTTATTTTTTTGGATTCAGCAAGAATCTCATGTTCTTATTCATCTTTGGACAATAATCTTCTTGTTGAACTGAATAATTTCCTTTATTTTTCCTTTCTCTCCCTTTTTCTTCCACTATCATATTGTCTTTATTTCTTCAATATCACTATACTATTCTTCATTCATTGAGGAAAATTATTTGTAATGTAACCAACACCTCTATATTAAAATACTTTCAAGGGATGTTTCTCTATTTATTTCCATGTACCTTTTTACACATTTTTAGAAAACAAGGATAATATCTCATTTAGATTTTTACATGCCTCATTTTCTGAGTCAAAACCACTAGCTTCATTTTCAAAAACAATCTACTTTTACTTTTCTTACATCAAATCATTGAAAAGAATTTAATTATCAATCTTTTTTTCTATTAATTTCATTATGAATTCACATATCATAAGTGAAATGATTTCTACATAAATCATCAATAGATAATGTTTTAGGATCTCTATCTTCAAATGAAGAAATGTTTGCATCGTATTTTTTAGGGAGGATTCTCAAGAACTTTTCCACTACTGTAAAGTCCTTCAATTTTCCCCCTAACATTTGATAGTACATACAATGTCATTCAACATGGTAAATAATTCTGCAACATATTCAGTATCACTCATCTATAAGTCCTTATACTTTAATCTCCATATTTGAACTTTTCCTTCTTCTCTTTGTATTGCTTTCGTATATGTTTTTCAATTTATCCCATATACCTATAACTGTGGAGAAACCATTCAATATAAGGAAATCACTTTCAGAAAGTGATAATCAAAGAGCATTATTGTCCCATCCATCATTCTCAAGAAACATCTTGTCAACAGGTGTATGTGAAGCACAATCATCAATGGGAGGAAACCCAACTGTTGCAGCTTCATGATCAGCGTAACTTATAGGCATAAGATATGAAAACATTATATCTTTCCAGATATTATAGTTCTATCCATCCAAGACTGAAATACCTTTATTTCTCACAAAGTTCATATTCCCCATCAGCAAAAAATAATGAAGGGAACCTGGATCTGATGCCACTTGTAAGTGACCAGTTGGAGTATTGTATCACTGAGAGGAGGAGGGGGTGAATCAGTGAAACTCTTTTTATTTTATGTTTCTTTTTAATTAAAAAAATATTATTTACCTATTATAGATATCAATACCCTTCTAAAAAAACTCAACACATATCCAAAGGAACACAAATATTTACAATTTTCACTATTCAATATGAATAGCTACATGCTTAGTAGGTTTGGAAATGATCTAGGACCACAAAATCGACTAAGAAAAAAATCCTTCAACCACAACGAGGAGGGAGTACCCTTACACTCGTTTATCAATGTGATAAAATACAACTAGTTCATGTGCATCCTCTTAGCATAATAGGGTAATGAAATTTTTTATAAAAACTAATGGTATATATGACTCTTTTCAATTAAAAAAATGTACTCAAATTGTAATACAATTCATAAATTCCTTACCAAGAATAATGGTAAGAACTACCTAGACATTGTTATAAAACACTGAGTTTGATTTCACCATGTCCAATTCATTAAAAACAAAACTCCTAGTATGATTATTTTAACACAAAGCTCTTAGAATGATTTTCAAAACAAAACTCCCATTAAAACATTCTAATCGAAAACAGTAGAGAAGAATCAGCAATATTTCAATTCCGAATTACAATTGTCAACATGAATGAATATGAATTAATCGACCCCGCCCAAGTCAATTGTCAATCCAAATGGAATTTATCTCTTCTTATCTCCTAAAACCTGAAGCCTCTCTCTTCTGTAGTGAATAATGAAAGCATAAAAAGTAAAATATACATCATACCTTTTATAGGTGACCCAAAACATGTTTAGGCAGTAATCCCAAAACACTTTTTTACTCACATAAATTAACCCTAATTTTAATTTCTCATGAAATGTCGGAGTATTTATGACATTATCAATGCTTCTCGATTCTTCTCATATCATATACAATATAAATCTATTCATTTATATACTCCCATTTCAAATGTCAATACTATTACCAATGATGAGAAATATATGGGTATGAATCCGATTTTCTCATCCATATTTCATCAAAACAATCATTAATACCATACCAATTGAATGTGTTTGATTAAATTCCCTTTTCAACTTGAGATACAATAACTCATTTAAATTAATTTATCCCCCTTACAAATCTATTCATCTATCTTTACTTAATTTTGTTTTCTATTGACCCTCTTGATAAAACGCATCATCACAATCAACAACTAATGATTGTGTCATGAAAACCTTCGTGACTTCAAATTCATTGAGGATCAAATTTAGCATCGTCTAACTTCATTTGGAATTAATTATAATTTTAAATTCATTTCTACTTATTTATTTTCATCTCAACCCAAACATGACCTTATGTGAATACAAATGGTCAGGATACTGTTATCATGAATAAGATCATACATGGTAGTAATTATTCTAGTTATGATCATTTTGGTTATGATCATCCCCGATACGATCATCTTGGAATATGATAATTATTTTTATGATCATCCTGGATACATTTTATATGGTTTTGATCATTCCAGATACATTCATTTCGGTTACGATCATTCAGGTTATGATCATTCTGGATATGTTCATTCTTGATATGATCATGATTAATATAATCATTCGGGATACGATCTTTCTGGTTATGATCATGCTGAATATGATCATTCTGGATACAATCATATTGGATATGATATAATACAATCTAAAAATGATGATCCACCCAAGTACTATGTAATAATATCTGAAAACAAAGATCTACCCAGAGACGATACAATAAAATCTGATATGATTCATTCTCAATCGATACCATCTATTTCATTTCCTTCAACCCGAATACGATTGTTTTGAAGAAAATCAGTGTCTCATCTTCGATCAGAATCACCTCCTCCATTGACAAGATATTGCTTGGTAATACTTTCTTTTGGCTACATCTATTCCATCTGCAACACATTCATCGGTACCACCTTTCCATCTGTACCACTGTCATATTCCCCAACATTTTATCAATACCACTTTCATTATTTTTAAACACAATTCATAATGTCTCTTAATTTGGATTCAATTATTTTTAACGAAAATCAGAAACTTCTCTTAAATCTTGATATGAATTTTTTTTAAACAATTTGTAGCACTTCCTTCTATCATGAATTCATCACACGTTCTCAATAAAAATAATAATTTACATAATATACAATCAGAACATAATATTAATGCTTTAAAAACATATTTCACATCATTTCTAGTGTGAAGATGATGATAATTCAATTCTAACATGATACATTCTACTTTAAAAATGATTCTTCTTAAAACTGATCAATTATTTGACAACAAAATCTCAAAACAATTGTTTCCAAAACAATGAGAGGTGATTTATTTTCTTCAAAATCATCATTGACAACAAAAGAAAACTCTTGAAACATTCATCACCATCATCATCATCTTGGTCCCAATATATCAAGAAACTATTTTATCATTTATAGATGATCCATTTAAACCATTAAATAAAGGTTTTTTGAAAATTTATTAGCATTTGGATATAATTCAATATATTGTTCAACATCCCAATGTGGAATAATTCTAGGAAACTCATCTGGGAAAATATATATTTTCTTATTTAACAGTAGAACAACATTAATATGAATAGTTCCATTTTTTAAATTATATGTGCAAAATCACTTTCATTTCCATATATTAAAATTTTCTCAGGTTCATGATATGTTATTAATATTATGGGATCATTCAGGAATATAAAATAATTCACTTTCTAAAAAACAACTTATTTAACTCTATAATCTATCTTATCAGGGTATGTAGAATTTCTAATCTGTTCAAAAAATAACATAAAATTGTACTATGGGAAAACAACTTGGTTTTTTTTTAAGTTTTATCCCAATACAACTACTGAAATTTTCTTTATAATTGATTTTTTCTTTAATATTTTCCCTAGGGTTTTTAGGAGAAGATCCATTTTAATTTTGTAAAGTGAAATTTCTAATTTACCTGAAAATTTCAATGATATCCATGAAAGTGTAGGTCTTATATCAAACCATAAATTGGCATAATATGAGTGGACAAACAAAGTAACTAATAACACTTCATTGGATTGGTGGAAATCTCATGAATTTATATTTATTCATTTCACTAAACATTTTTACTTATATCTAGGATCCCTTCCATCATTTAGATCCTTAATTGGGTAGGTATGTGCTTAATTCTCCACCTCAACAAATTTTAACCATATTATAATATTCTTATTAGAATTGAACATATCAAAACTAAGATATTTTTTAGTGAAATCACATGACATATTTCCAAACATACCATATCCAAATCACTAATAGTATTTGTTAAGTAATTTCTAGGGTGATTTTTACCCCGTATTCCATAGACTTGAATCATGATTTTCATAAAATCAGATTTATTTTATGGTTTCATACCAATTTCATACCATCTTGAAATTTTATCCTCATCATTTTCCAAAAATACGAGATTATCCTCAAACACAATTTAAAACATTTTATTACACTGAATATGTATCTCATAACATTTTAATTCATATGATATCATGTCCCTTCAATATCATGGCCTCAATAATAAATAAAAATTGAACGATATTATTATAGTTATCAAGAATATGATTTGGTGAATACCATTTTGAATGTAAGGAGAATTATATTTTCATGTTCCCTAAATATTCCCGCTTTTCTATCACTTGTATGATTTTAATTTTCCATCCTACATCTTACCTACTTAGGAAAATATTATTTAGAAAAAATATTCTTAAATTGAACACATTACAATGAATAAATGTCTTCTCTTTCCTTTATATTTGTGACCCTTGACCACTACTTTTCTAATTCAAATTCAAAACCAAAAATAGAAAGGCTAAACATTTAAATATCTTGACACCCCATGAAAGAGAATATATGTTCAAGGGACTTATGCGTCTCATCAGCTACCACATGGTTAGAGGATACACTAGAAGTAGGAGGGTGATGCCTCATAAAATATTCCACTATCATCGTGTTCCTTTAGGGAATATCCAGTAGTTAGTTTTCATGGATTACACCACCATTTATTGAATATGTTAACATATCCATTACACTAAAATCTTATTGGTTCCATGTCATAGTATTCTAGGTAGAATATTCAGAAATATATCATCCTCTCGGTTCCGTACTACATCAGCCTCCCTATTTTCCCAATAGAAATCATTCTAAATAGATATAATTTCATTAAAGAAGCATTTTAATCTTAAAATTATATATCAGTTCATCCTAAACATGATTTAAAAACAAATTTATGGTATCTAATTTACATCATTATATTAAATAATGTAATATAAAATATTATTCGTTACAAACTATATGGACAAGAATGTATATATTACATATTATAGTGAATTTATACTAGAATTCACTTCAATTTAATTCTATCTATATTTTTGGATTATATATTCATAGAATTAGGACTAAATCATACATGGAATAAAAAACATTATCAACGGATAGATACACACAATATCCATTTTTTCATAATATAATTGTCTTTAAAAAACATGACTTATATTCATGAAAAATCATCACAATAATCATTTAGGATTGTTTAGTTCCCTTACTAATCCTTTTACTCGGTTAAAAAAAATTTGAAAAATGATATGAGAAATAAAATCTCAATAAGTTCGATAAAAGTAATCAAACAAAACACTAGTATATTAATACTTATAATATCTCATCCCGTCCCCCTGGGCCTATGTCCTGACTACCCCAAGTCCTCCTTCCATAGGCCAGCGGCTGGAAACTAGCACCAGAAAGGCATATCCATAAAACTGGGAAGGATTGCCTCTAAAATTCTAAACTCACACAAACCAAGCACACAACAATACACAAGAACAAGGTAATCTATAAAGTAAACATGGTGTGTATAGAATGTAAAGGGGCCAGAATACAAGCCCCATTGGAAAGTAAAAGTAAAACTCAAATGTACAAGTAAAACTGAGAACAACTCATGTGAACACTTTCCAAGGATCCTACCTGAAGAGTAGGTATAGCTCTTGAACTGTCATCTTTGTGGTACGCCATGTCTAAGGTCCACTTTTGAGCTGTCTCCAGTACTATTACCCTCATCCTCAGTCAGCACTTTCTATCATCTGCACAAGACACTACAAGGTGCGGGCATAGCTTGTGAAGGGGTCAGTATAACAACACTCAATAAGGAACCCAAGACCCCTGACGGTCTCTCAAATCCACAAATTATAAACCAAAAAGCATGGAAACAACAGTCAGCCCTAATTACGTATATTCCCATACATATACCTAAATTATTAAGGTATAATCATCTCACACAGGAGGGAAGAATACCACAATGGTAACACCACCAATGTATGAGAACCATATAGGTAACACCTCAATGATATAGTACCACATAGGTACACCAAGAGGATATAAAAATCATCATACACAAGGTATAAGTGAATTATAGAAGTACAAATGATCAGTCACGATGCTAGATCATATTATTCTATCAAGAGGAACTACTGCTAATTATACGGAGTCTGACCCACATAGGATTAATAGGAACTAACCCCCGCAATGAACCACACAGGATCTGACCTGCCCGTAGTCAATAGGTACAAACCCCCGCAATGACCCACGTAGGATCTAACGGACATATGACAAGTATGGGCTGACCCAAATAGGATCGCTAAGCACTGACCCACACAAGATATAACCCACATAGGATCGGTATGCACTAACCCACATAGGATCACTGAGCACTAACCCATACAGGATCTGACCTACATAAGATTGGTTCTTACCCACACAGGATCACTCCGTTCAATAATCTATATGATCTTTCTCCAACCTCCACCTCACTTCCATCCACTGGATTCCAGCTAATAGAACATTTGGGTGATCTACTCCACAAACCATCGGTCATACCACATCTGCCAAAAGGTTACACGAAAAAAGTATCCCAATGGGCTGTCACGTCATAAGGGATCCAACATAATAAACATCGCGACAATCGGATGCTCGGTCTGTATGTAATTAGCCTTTATACTCCAAGGGTTCGGTTGGATTCAAGGTTTGATCCATCCAGGATGTAATCCAACATAATGAAAAACTTGGTGGAACTATACAAAAATGACCGTATTGATCTTAGGATTCTGGTTCCATAGCCAGTTTGTCAAATGGATGCACTGTTCTCATGTTACGGCCACAAGGCGTATCTGGGTCTAATTGGGCCTGGGTCCGATCTGACCCAGTCAGAATGACCCGACCTGGTCTGGGTCCAACCAAGTTGTCCTGGGACATGGAAGGAAAAGCCTACTACACCGCAGATTGGCCCAATCTACGTAGGGGAAGCCCGGCCCGCTAGGCGTGACCCAGCACACGCTAGGCACGACCCACCAGGCCAAGTGCAGGGTCTGCCCTAGCTGACACCCAGGGGCATCCCCCCCCCCAATTTCCCTGAATGGTCTAATGAACTGTTCGTCACCTAGATGTAATGCAGTACCACTTTCATGTCCTGCATGGTGTGACGCTTCCTGCCGGTTCACCTCCCAGCGGCGCGGTCATGCATAACTACTCACCTACAGCCGGCCGGCCACTAGCCACCCTCCGGGGTCGCCACTGCCTCCTACTCTGGTGGCACAGACGTGTGCCCCCGCTACTCCATGCGTTCACCTGACGTGTCGGCCGCAACATCTTCTTCCGGCGGCGTGGAAGTAGGCTGCCCTCCTTCCACGCGGTCGGTCTGTTTCTAGCTTCCACTTACTTCTGTGAGCCATTGTGGCTTCATTCCAATCCCGAAAATTATGTTGACCACATATTCACGATCCTCGGGTCGAGGGATTCGTGTCCATATGTCGCGCTCAATGAGACATTTTGTTTTCAGCGTCATTAATTATTTGGCTTCGAATAACTCACGAAAAATGAAATAAGAGGGTCATGGTATAAGTGCAGAATGATGGCCATTTTTGTTTGTCCCTCATCATTGTGAATCAATTATATTAATAATAAATAAAATAGATTTAATCAAACTTCGAATTAAACCCATACCTTGATGTTTCTTGAAGATATCTCGAGGAAGGAGAAGATGTTGGTGACGTCGATGTTTGCTACTCTCACACCACACTCCCGTTCAATGCCCGCACGTCTTCCTTGTTCTTGATCCGGGGAAATTCTTCATTGGAAGATGATAATCCAAATTCTCTCTCCAAGGATAGTCTCTTTTTCCAATGATTTTTACAATCTTAAAAAATGTGAGAAGCCATCTTAATAAATAAAGTTTAGTAATTAATCAATGTTGGAACATTAATTAAGTTAATATTGTAACATTAACTAGAGGAAATAAACCAGGTGTCACCTCCGATTAAAGAAGGGTATTTGGCTGCTCCCCACCACTAAATATAAAATGGGGTGTTTCAATTTCAAAAAAAAAAAATAAAGCATGTTTATTTTAGTTTCTCCCACAAAAATCCTGAAAAATTATTTCCACCCTTGACCTTCTACGGTCAAGGTGAAGGTCTCTTTATGAAAATATCATCACTGCGAGTTCAACAGTGTCCATAGATTTTAATTCCGAGAAATGGTTCAAAAGTTACAAAATGTCGCTCGTACATTTACTGAACGTACCTGAAAAAAAGTTCAGAAAGACATTCTGGGTACACCGGGACTCGGAATCACGCACCTTCAATTTTCATGGAGTCATAATATTCTAATATAATAAACAAAATTAAATTAAAAAATATGGGTCTTTAAATTCTCCCCACCATAGGGAATTTCCTCCCCGAAATCCACAACACAAACTATAGAATCAAGTGGGGGTACTAAGCATGAATCTGAGCCTCCTGCTACCATGTTCTCTCCTGGAAGATCATGTTCTTACAGTGTGTGCACACTATAGGTATTGACTACACACAAAGGACTCACTCCTATCAATCCTCAATCTCCACCAAAACCTCTGAAAACACCAACTCATCGTCGTTGTCTAGCTCTCCACAGTCAATGATGTGCGATGGATCAGGTACGTATCTCCTAAACTGGGATACGTGGAAAATTTGAAGCACCCGGTGCAACTGAGGTGGAATCGCTATGAGGTAAGCCACCTCGCCAACACTGCAAAGGATGAGAAAGGGTCCAATGAACCTCAGAGATAACATGTCTCCCCGACCAAATCTCTACAAACCTAATTGAGGTGAGACCCATAGAAATACATGGTCACCATATTTGAACTCCAATGGTCTCCATCTCCTATCAGCATAGGTTTTCTTCCTACTTTTTACATTCTTCATCCGCTCGTGCATGATCTGAACCTTCTCCATGGTAGCCCATACTTTCTCTAGTCCCCTAGGTGCTGACTCACCTAGGTCAGTCTATCAGAAGGATGATATGCAAGGTCGCACGTACAACGCCTCGAATGGTTCCATACCAACGGTGGAGTGGTAGATGTTGTTGTACGTGAACTGCACCGAGGGAAATTGATCCTCCAAACTATGGATGAAATCAAGGATGCAACCACGTCGCATGTCCTCAAGGTTCTGAATGTTCTTCTCTGTCTGACCATCCATTTGAAGATTGAAGGTGGTGCTCAACTGAAGTTGTGTCCCAAATTCCACATGCAACCCATTCCATTTCTGATAATTAATGTGTGCATCTTGATTGGAGACAATAGTAGGTGGCACTACATGAAGACTCACAATCCCATATACATAGAGGCGTCTGAAGTTCTCTACTTATCCCTTCTCTCGGATAGGTAGGAAGTGGGATGACTTGGTGAGTCGGAAAACGATCTCCCAGGTAGAATCTGGACTCCAGGACATAGATGGAAGTCATGTAAGGAAGTATATAGAAATTCCATCCCACTTACACTCTAGCTCCACTAGTGGCTGAACTGAGCCATCTCGAACCTGATGCTTTGCCTTCACTTGTTTACAAGTGAGGCACCGTGAGACAAACTATGCCACTAATTTCTTCATTATTTTCCACCAGTGCTGACGCTGAAGGTCGAGGTACATCTTCTCCACTCCTGGATGTACCGCTATAGGGGACTTATGCATCTCCCTAAAAAAATTCTCACATAGAGCCACCAATACCATAGTACATCTTCAAAAGAGGATTTCATGCTCCCCACCTCCACAAAATCAATCAGGTGCATGTCTAGAAGATATTTGAGCACGTAGAGCCTTAAATTCAGTGTCCCCAAGAAACACCTCCCTAACTCACTAAGGAGTGTGGGAGTGACTTTTAGATATTGATGATATGCTGGTCCATCTTGATCCACGTAGGATATCGAAAAAATTCTTACTGCTCTATTACCTCACTCAGAAACTGTATACGAGATCTCCTACTGAGTGAATCTTCTATTAAGTTCCCCTTTCCAGGATTATAGAATATTTAAAAGTAATAGTCTTTGAGAAAATCATGTCGATTTCTATATCTTAGGTTTAGGTCCTTCGGAGATAAGATATACCTGAGACTATTGTGATCAGAGTAGACTGTAAAATGTTCACCCATCAAGTAATGTCACCACATCTTCTAGACTAAGGCCACTACTACTAACACCAGGTCGTGGGTAGAATAGTTCTACTTGTGTTATCTCAGTTGTCAAGAACCATATGTGATCACTGCTCACTACTGAATCATGACACATCCAAGCCTGAACCCTGATGCGTCTTAGTAGACTATGTACCCAACGCCCTCCTCTGGTAGCCTCAAGATGGGGAACTCGTCAGTCTCTACCTCATCTCTTGGATACTCATCAGGCATCTCTCTAACCACACGAAGGGTTTCCCCTTATTCATCAACACTGATAATTTTTCCGCATCTCGGGAAAAGATAGGCAAAATCCTCCAGTATTAATTCGCCAAACCCAGGAAATGCTACACCTCCATCACACTCTTGTGTGGCTCCCAAGAAATCACCGCCTCAATCATCACTGGATCCTCTGCAACACCAACATACGAGATGATGTGTCCCGTGAAGTGAACCTCTCAGATCAAGAACTATAACTTTATGAGTTTACTACAGAGCTATTTCTCTCATTTTGTGTCCAATAATATCTGCAGATGATAACAATCCTCTACCTCTATTGTTGATTATACCAATTTGTCATAGATGAGGACTACCACAAGGCGATCAAGGTATGGCTGGAGATCCTATTCATGAGTCCCATGAACAATGTTGGGGCGTTGGTCATAACGAATGGCATAACCAAGAACTCATAATGGCCATGCCGCCATCTGATGGCCTTCTTCTGTACATCCCCATATCATACCCAGAGTAGGTGATAGCCTAATCTGAGGTATTCCTTCGAAAACCACTATGATACCTTCTGCTGGTCAAAGAGATCGTAAATCCTAGGGATTGGGTACTAGTTATTCACGGTCACTTGGTTCAGGTGTCGATAGTCCACACATAGTCTCAAACCCCCATCCACCTTCTTGGATTACAACATTGGTGTTTCCCATGGAGAAACATTGGGCCTAAGGAATCCCTTTCTCTTGAAGTCCTCCAGCTGTACTCACAGCTCTCAAAGCTCTGCAGGATCCATCTGATATTCTAGTGTATATATTGGCGTTGTCCTGGTGTAAAAATAGAAGTAAAAGTCCACTTCTCTGCGAGGAGGTAGACATGGAACATCATCAGGGAAAATATCAATTTACAACTCCACCACTATAGGATAGCTCGAACTCTCAACAACTATCGATCTGATGGTAAGGCTAGCCAACTGATGTGTGATTGGCTACACCCTAATCTGGGTAACTCTATCTTGCGCTGCAATGGTTCCCTTCTCACCGGTGAGGGAATACCAGGTCCCATCCATGTGGACACACCACACATGGAACCTAATACATTCAATCTGAGAATGGAATGTGGATAACCAGTTTGTGCCAACGATGATGTTATAAGGTCGTGATGATGCTACTAGAAGATCCATGTCGATGCTCTCATCACCTAGAGTACGGTTACACTATTGGAACTACAGTGTAATCATCCAATACCCTCCCGTAGGAGTGTCTCTATCCATAATGATCGAGACGAAGACTCCACTAGAATCTCATAGCTCCAAATGAGTGATGTGGAAATAAAATAGGGACTGGAACCTGTGTCTATAAGTACTGCATCCAAGGTGGAGTAGATAGAATTCGTACCTCATATCATCTCTGGAGCACCATGGTCATTATTTTTATTCCTAGTGAGATGAAAAAAAAAGGGAACACAAAGAAAACTTTTCAAAAACAAATAAGCAATAACTGTTTTCATGAACTGAGTTAGAAATCAGAGGACAGGGTCCTGGCGTATGGATATGTCGGCTGCCACCCCAACACTGGATTCCCAAAACAAAAAACCACAATCATCACACTTAACACTATTAAAAATTAAAAGATCAGAGTCCATGTTCATTAGTAGAACCGAATCCTCTGATAACAATTTGTCACAACCTGTCCCCCAAGGAATGTTCCATAACTACCCCATGCCCACCTTCCATAGGCCAGGGGCTGGCGACTACCACCATAAAGGATATCCCTAAAACTGGGAATTAATTTCCTCTAATCCTCTAGACTAAACCAAACCAAGCACATAGTAAAATATAAGCACATGGTAATAAATAATGTAAAAAGGGTGTGTATAGAAAGTAAAGGTTCCAGAATACAAGAACAACTGGGAATTTCTAGTAAAACTGGAAAGTACAAGTAAAACTGAGAACAAATCCTATGAACACCCACCAAGGATCCTATCTGAAGGGTAGGTACATCTATTTAATGGTCATCTCTGCGGTAAGCCACGTCTTATGTTAACCTATGAGAAGTCTTTGGTCCCTGTACCCTCGTCCTCTATCAGCATTGTCCGTCATCTGCACAAGAAACAACAAGGTTCGGGCATAGCCCGTGGAAGGGTGAGTATAACAATACTCAATAGGACATCAAGACCCCTGAAGTTCTTTTAAATCCACAAAGGATAAACCAAAAGTATGGAAGCAATATTCAACCCTACATAGGTATATTCACATCCATATACCTATGTTATCAAGATATACTCCTCTCAGGAAGTATGGAAGAATGCCGCAATGGTAACACCACGAAGGTAAGAATACCACAAAGGTAACACCTCGAAGATATTGTACCACAAAGGTACACCACGAAGATAAAAAAACTCAACTCATACTAGGTATAAGTTATGTATAAAAGTACAGATGATCAGTCGCAAAGCTAGATCCTCTTATTTTTTCAAGAGGTACAACTGCTGATTATACGGAGTCTGACCCACATATGATCGATAGGTACAAACCCCCGCAATGACACACACAGGATCTGACCACTCAGTGTCGATAGGTACTATCCCCCTAAATGAACCTCATAGGATGTGACCCACATCGGATCAGTATGTGCTGACCCACACAGGATGGCTGTGTGCTGCCCCACATAAGATATGTCCCACACATGATCGGTATGTACTGAACCACACAGGATCACTGAGAGATGACCCACATAGGATCTGACCCACATAGGATTGGTTCTAAACCTCATAGTATCACCCGATACTATCCTACGTTTGATCTATCTCCAACCTACGCCTCACTACTAGCCAATGTATTCCCGATAATAGCATGTTTTTGTGAACCACTCCCCAAACCATCAGTTTTACATCATCTTCCACTAAGTTCCATGAAAAACTATCCCAATGTTCTTCCACGTCATAAGGGATCCAATGCAACAGACGGTGCATCAATCGGATGCCCGGTTCATATGTTATTAGGGTTTCCACTCTAAGGGCCCTACCGGATTTAGGGTTTTATACAACCTGGTTGTACTCCAATTTTTTCCAAAACTCAATTAGAGTATACCAAATGGAATGTCTTCATCCAAGGATTCTGGTTCCATGGACGGATTTTCAAACAGAAAACTAGTTCTAATGTTACATCCAAAAAGCCATATCTGAATCTAATTGTGCCCTAGTCCGGTCCAACCATGCTTGGGCCCACCCGACCCAGTTTGGGTCGACCTGACCCAGTCCGGGTTGAGCGCAGCCCGCTGGGCACAACCCACTAGCGTGGCCCGCATTGCGGTCGGCCCGGCTAGGTGCGGGGTTCACCCTAACCAAAACCCTTATAGATCCCCCCTGGTCTCCCCGAACGGTCTAGTAGACTATTTGGTCTCCTAGTTGGCACAAGAGACCGCTTTGAAGTCCTGATTGGATGTCCCTCTTGGTGTGACGTGGTGGCCAAAATGGCCGATTGGTTCTCTAGCCTGCAGCGCGGATGCACGTCGCTGCTCACCTGTAGTCATCCTAGTTTCGGCCGCCCTATGGCCACCTCTGTAGCCAAGTGGCTGTGACCACCTACTCTGGTGGCACTAACCTGCACCGCCACTTATCCATGTGGCTGATAGGTGTTTCGGCTGCCGCCCTACTCCGCCATGGCTGACGGGCTGCACCCTCTTTTTCCGTCAATGCGGACGCGCGCCAACCTGCTTCCACACGGATGGTCAGGTGTTGGCCCCTCCCATCATTATCTAGCCCTCGTGCCTTTGTTCCAAGACCAAATATTATGTCGACCGTATATTCACGATCCTCGGGTCGAGGGCTCTATTTCCATATGTCTCTCTCAATGAGACATTGTGTTTTCAGCTTCATTAATTATTCGGTGTCAAAGAATGCATGATGAATGAAAGAAGAGGGTCATTGTATAAGTGCATAATAATGTCCATGTTTGTTTGTCCATCTTCGCTGTGAATCAAGTATATGATGAATCAATAAAATATAATTAATCATACTTCTAATTAAATCCCTACCTTGATGTTTGTTTGGGAGGTTGAATGGAAGGAGATGATGTTGGTGGCATCAGTGTTCATTACTCCCGCACCCCACTTTTTATCTGACCTCACGCATCATCCCCATTATTGATCCAGGAATGTTCTTCATTAGAAAATGATCCGCCAAAATCTCTCTCCAAGGTGCTCCTCTTTTTCCATTGATTTTTCCAACCTCAAGAAATTTTAGAAGCCAACATAATAAATTAAGTTTATTAATTAATCAAAGTTGGTAGAT